>JARKNS010000001.1:16250000-17500000 GCA_029990575.1 Petunia axillaris subsp. axillaris | reverse complement strand
TACTTATGAATGATATGAATCAAGGCTTGTGGAACAAGGAGCTGCGAATAAAAGGAGCTTACAGGCCAGTGGATACAATGAGAGCCACAGCTACATTGAACATATTTGGTGAGAGAATCCCTTTGATGTAATGGACAAGGCCCACTACATTAATAATTATGAAAACCTGTATATTTGAGGGAATTCAGAGTTCCAGTCAACTTAACTAGGGCCCAATGTCACAACTCTAAGCATCTAAAGTACAAGTTAAGGAAAAGCAATCAACCTATGTATTTTAAATTTTATCGCAATACAAGTAGTTTTTCCCCGTTAGAAAACAAGCTGGTAACCAGCTTGAAGAATTTACCATTCTCCAACTTCAATTACAAAACAAGAAATGTTTGTCTCGAATGAGAAACAGAAGTACTCTGCATAGACTCCTAATAGGAAATTAAAGAAGGAAAATAATCATGCACTTAAACCACAATGGATATGCTACTATGAATGAACAGAAATGAACCTCACCAGAAACGAAGCAAAGTGTTCTGATGTCATTACTGCATTAAAACCTACGACAGGGACCAATGAAGCCAATAATGTTCCCACAATAACCTGCATCAGGGAAACTAAAAGATTAGTATATACTTAGGTTATTCTAGAAAATGTAAAAGAGAATGCATTTATACCAGAGTAGTTCGAGACATGCAACGAAGGTAAGTTTAATCTTGTGATAAATCTTTTGGGTTAGCAGACCCCTTTGAAGATAAATCCACTCTAGATTAGATGACCTCATTAATTCAAAACTTGTACAATAGCCACCCTAGTATGCTTAAACAACCAATTTGCTGCAAACAAATTCACTTTGGAACTGACAAACAGTGCCAGTGTTTCTTATATAAAGTTAAAAGCTCCCATATATTCAAAATACTTACAAAAGGAGCATAAGCGATGTAAAGCCGCGAAGAATAATGCCCTGTTAGAATGCAAAGGAGGACATGCATCGGAATGAGGTTGATAATAAAGATATACCCTCCCCAACAGCATACCTGACAAAATATTGGAATATTATAGAACGGATGCAAATGATGTAGTAGGGAGAACTAGGGTAACGAGAGGCAGAAGGAGGACTCGCTATGGAACAAGTAGATGCCTACCATATAGAAGTATGCCAATGCATTGAGAGTAGCATAAAAGAGGGAACCAGTATTCAGTGCCTGCATTAAACATCAATAGTCTTTCCTCAAAAGAAGCTGATGATGGATTCTTAAAAAAAAATTAACATAGAGATGGAAATTGAACCTTTATGTATAGACAGAAAGTGAAGATCAAGGCAAATATAGCTACAGCTTCATTGTCATAGCTACCCGCCACAGATCGAGATATATACGATGGAACCTGCAGGCAGCAATAAATGAAAAGCAGACACCATATTAACCAAGTATAGACTAGACATATTTCAACAGCCAAAACTGTGATACTTTGTCTTAAACAAAAGGTGATGATTATGTGAAAAATAAGAGACATAGAAGAGAGAAATAAGCGAATGTGCTTCTCTTATTTCTCATATGGTTATCAAAGCCAACTTTTGGCAAGTCTATTCACTCCCGTAACTTTGCGTTCACTTTCATGTGTAATCCCCTGTATCGAGTTGCACATGTAGAAGGTTGTTGGATTATATAATCTCCCCAATCGGTTGTGTAAGAGATTGCAGATGAGCTTATACAGATATTGATCTATTCCACCCACTGCCTCAAGATTTATAACTTACATGCTCAAATTCCTTCACAGTAAGTGTTGGATATTGGGCTTGGGTTTTGGGTCGCCCATGTGGATTGACCCGACCCGGTTAGGAGAGATAAGAAAGAGCAGTTAAAAGTAAGTTACCACATGTTATCCCACTTCTTCTGATAAAAAGAACGTGAGTAGTGGGAATAACTACTTCAAAAAAAGAAACTGCTCCCTGCTCTTATATTAATAGAAGAATAACGTGTCTTTTATTTCATCTGACAACTTAACAAAAACACTGTGAACTTCTTCTTCTTCTCTCTTAATTCCTCCATAAAGTAACACACAACGAAACATTTAGTTTGTGGAAACCTACCTTGTTTCCTAGTGATTCAAGGTTTGACTTGGGGCAATTTCTTGATAGTAGATTCAACTTCCGCTGTGGTGTTAACAGGTACACAACTTTTGTCCCTGTTACCGTTATTAATTTCTAACAATTGGTATCAGAGCCTAGGGTTCTTGTTAATTGTTTCCAAGTCATGGATTGAATGTTAACAGCATAATATAATGTTTGAAAATTAAAATTAGTCTAGCCCATAACTAATTTCGGCATGATACATATTTTTTTTTTCAGATTTTACTCGTTTAGGGCTTTCCGTTGATATATTATTCATCAAAAACGGATTTAAAACGAGTAAGATACGAATTTTTGAAGTTATGCTGAAAATTGTGACAGTTTTATGAAAAAACTGTGTTTTGTAATTTGATTTCTGCAAATTACTGGTTTAGAATTAAAATATGGGTTGTATATTTTCAGAATCTACTCATTACAGGCTTTCCGTTGATATATTATTCATCAAAAACGGATTTAAAACGAGTAAGATACGAATTTTTGAAGTTATGCTGAAAATTGGACAGTTTTATAAAAACTGCGTTCTGTAATTTGATTTCTGCAAATTACTGGTTTAGAATTAAAATATGGGTTATATATTTTCATAATCTACTCGTTACAAGCTTTCCGTTGATATATTATATGATGATAAACGGATTTAAAATGAGTGAGATATGAAGTGTTGAAGTTCTGCCTATAAATGTGTTTCTCTTCGAATGACTTCGTAATAGCCAAACTATTATAATGGTATACAACCCTTTCTTTTACAAGTTGTGACATATGTTGTCATATTGAATGGTATGTCCATTCTTATTGTTTCATTGTTCCTATTTCAGAAATGGCTGAACAGGGACAAGCTCGACTTGCTCCAACTGGGAGTGGTATTGGAAATCGAGCAAGAGGACAACGTAGAAGAGTACGTCGTCGTATGACATATTCCTGAGGACGTGAAGTCATAAGGAATGATGTTTTCAGGACGATGCAAAATGTGCTAAGGGATGCAAGGGCTATACGAAGGGAAAGAGAGAAGAAATTTAGAGAGCTTAGGGCTTCACTAGTTGATCAAATTGAACATTATCAGTTTACCCTAGATGCACTAATTGATGCTATTGGTAAAATTGAACTTTATGATTGGGAAGCCTTAGCAATTTTAGTAGATTCACTTGGAGAACCTTTAGGTAGTATTTTAACTGATATTTATCACGAGGATTGGCCAAGTGAATCTTTTTGGGTTTATATTCTTAAATTTGAAGCCGAGTGGGAGAATCGTCTCTACAACGACTTGTAATTTTTTTTATTAATGAAACTTTGTTATTTGCTTGCAAGATTTCATATTTTTTTTTATTTGCTTATTTATATGTGTGGCTATTAAAATAAGTATGACATAAAATTGAAAATCTTGACGAAATACACACTATGAGAAATGATTTTATAAAATATTAGTTAAGCATTTAGTTGTAGATGATGAATGGAAACATAGTAACCTTTCGAATCTATACTAAGTGTAAAATTAATATTTTATTTAATTGATTTGCCTAAGTGTGTATATCACATGCGAGAATGATGAGTAATAAAAACACTTGCATTATTGTTTCATTTAACAGACTATGGCATCAAAAACTATCATTGCTGACTTAAACAAGGGTGACAAACTAAACGGCAAAAATTATGATATTTGGAGCCGTAAGATGTGGTATGTGCTGGAAGAGCAAGATGCTCTAGAAGCTATTAACCATGTCATGGTTTTCCCAGAGGAGGGTAACACTGTCCAACATAGGAGGGATCTTGAGGCTTACAATTCTTGGAAAAAGAAAGATGTCACTGCACGTGGAATCATTGTAAGCTCGGTTGTGGATGATTTCATTCACGAATGTGAACAATTCCCTAATGCTCATGCCATGTGGGCGCATTTGAGAGAAACATATGGGGGTACTACTGTGACCCGCCTTAGACAGCTGACTATCAAATTTGACACTTACAAGAAGCGTCATGATCACAGTATCAAACAACACCTTAGGGTGATGTCAAATATGATAGCTCAACTCAAAAGTGCTGGTCATATTCTCTCTGATGAGCAACAGGTTCAGGCAATGATCCGGTCTCTCCCTAACAATTGGGAACATCTGAAAGTAAACTTGATCCACAATGACAGCATCAAAACTTTTGGTGATGTTGCTCGCCATGTTGAGCTTGAAGATGAGCGGCTTGGTGCTGCAAAAGCTATACCCACTGCCTATGTGGCAGAATCAAGTGGTAAAAAGGCTTCAGGATTCAAGCGCAAAAATAACTGGAAAGGCGGAAAGGGCAAGGAAACTGGTGAAGGACCCTCACAGAAACGAAACAAACCAAACCCTAAGAAGGGAAAACGGTTCTTTAAGAAGAAAGACAAGAGCAAGATGAAATGCTACAACTGTCAAGTGCCGGGACACTTTGCTCGTGAATGCACTGAGCCGAAAAAGGTAGCATTTCAAAACGCATCTCTGAGTGCTACATTTGTTTCTAGCACAGTTTTATTAACTGAATCTTATCCTGTGTGGATTGTAGACTCAGGGGCCACCGACCATGTGACCCGTGATCGAGAAGCGTTTGTGGAGTACCGTCGAGTACCATCTGGATCAAGGTGGATATACGTAGGAAATAATGCGAAGGTTGAAGTCAAAGGTCTTGGCACTTGCAGGATTGACTTGCGTGGTGGCCGTACTTTGATGTTGCATGACGTCCTATATGCTCCAGAAATTCGACGGAACTTAATATATGTGTCTGTCCTTCTTAATTTAGGTTTCTGTTTGAACTTTAGTCGCAATGTTGTGAGAATTACTCTAGACAATGTCTTTTATGGTTTTGGACATCTTTACGATGGTTTCTTTGTATTAAGTTGTAATCCTTCTACTTATGAGTATTATGTGGACCGTTGTGTTATGGCATGTTCTTCTAGTAATAGAGATGTTGACATTATTACATGGCATGCTAGATTAGGTCACATTGGGCAAGATCGAATGAATAGATTGGCAAAAGAAGGACACTTGAGTTCTTTCTCGAAAATTGAAATGCCAACTTGTGAACAATGTCTTGCCGGAAAGATTACACGTAAACCTTTTGGGAAGGCTAAGAGAGCTGACTTCCCATTGCAATTAATCCATTCAGATATCTGTGGTCCAATGAACGTGAAGGCAAGATCTGGTGCCTTGTACTTCATTACGTTTGTTGATGATTTCACGCGTTTTGGTTATGTTTATTTGATTTCTCATAAATCCGAAGCACTTGAGTGCTTCAAACGATATATGAATGAGGTTGAGAATCAATTAGACAAGAGTATAAAAACTCTAAGAACTGATAGAGGGCGTGAATATCTTTCAAGACAATTTATTGACTTGTGTAGTGAAAAAGGAATCACCAGACAATTAACTATTCCTTATACACCTCAGCAAAATGGTGTAGTAGAAAAGAGGAATAGAACTCTATTGGATATGACAAGATCAATGATGGCGCAAGCTAATTTACCTATCTCTTTTTGGGGAGATGCGTTATTAACTGCAGCCTATATATTGAATAGAGTGCCTTCTAAGTCAGTTCCTTCCACTCCTTATGAGCTATGGACCGGCCAGAAACCAAACTTGGATTATTTACGACCTTGGGGTTGTGCTGCATTTATAAAAGATTCTTTTAACAAGTTTGGTAAACTGAGTCCAAAAAGCAAGAAATGTATCTTTATAAGATACTCAGAACACTCCAAAGGGTATGTGTTTATTGGTGAATTGGAGGATGGAAGTGTTACTGAAATTGAATCACGAGATATCACATTTTTAAAAAATGATTTTCCTAAGAAGGGTGAAGTAAAGGATGGGGAGCCTCTTTATAAAATGTTGAACTCAGATGGTCAGCAAGTGTCTTCTGACACATTTGATGATCTAATTGATCAAGAATATGGTGCTGATCCAAGTGAGAGCTTTTCAATACAAGATCCTTCTTATGAATCTGAGTTTCAATTAAGAAAGAGTACCAGGAAAGGTGTACCTAAACGTACTTATGATATAGAGGATTACGTTTTCCTGGTATCGGCATCGGATGTGAATGAACCAAATTCCGTTGCCGAGGCTTTATCGAGCCCGGAAAAGGATGAGTGGATGAAAGCAATGAAAGAAGAGTTAGAGTCCATGAGAACCAACAAAGTCTGGGACTTAGTTGATCTTCCGCCTGAGCGTAAAGCAATTAAGAACAAATGGGTTCTGAAAATTAAACGTAAAGCGGATGGATCGATAGAAAGATACAAGGCACGACTGGTAGCGAAAGGCTTTATTCAGCAAGCAGGAATTGATTATGAGGATACTTTTTCGCCAGTTGTGAAGTTTACCTCAATTCGCTTACTTTTAGCTATTGTTGCGCGTTTGGATCTAGAATTACACCAAATGGACGTAAAGACAGCTTTTCTCAATGGAGAATTGAACGAGGAGATCTACATGGAACAACCTGTAGGTTTCGTCGTTAAGGGCCAAGAAAATAAGGTCTGTAAATTGAAAAGATCTATTTATGGTCTAAAGCAGTCTTCAAGGCAATGGTACTTGAGATTTCATAAAGAAATGATCTCATATGATTTTACTATGTTTGATGAAGACCATTGCATTTATGTTAAAAGGTCCAATGATATGTTTGTAATTCTTTCTCTTTACGTGGATGATATATTGATGGCTAGAAATAATTTGGAGTATCTAAAGATTATCAAGTCATGGCTTTCAAAGTCATTTGACATGAAAGATATGGGTGAAGCAGACGATATCCTAGGAGTTAAGATCCAAAGAAACCGTTCCAAGAAATTATTGAGTCTGTCTCAAGAAACATATATAAAGAAAATTCTGGAACGCTTTCGGATGAGTGAGTGCAAACCCATGGATACTCCTGTAGCGAAAGGTGAAGCTTTATGTCTTGAAATGTGTCCACAGACGCAAAGAGAGAAAGATGAAATGTCTCGAGTTCCATACTCAAGTGCTATCGGGAGCTTGATGTACGCTATGTTGTGTACTCGTCCTGATATCAGTTATGCTGTAGGTCTAGTTAGCAGGTATCAATCTAATCCTGGAAGAGATCATTGGAAAGCAGTGAAGAGGATATTTTGATACCTGAAAGGAACTGCAGATTATTCACTATGCTATGGTGGATCTGATTTGATGTTGAGAGGTTATACAGATGCTGATTGGGCTGGTGACTTGGATGAACGAAAGTCAACATCTGGATATGCTTTCTTACTAAATGGTGGGGCCATTTCATGGAAAAGTAAGAAACAAACTTGTATTGCTCTTTCATCTATGGAAGCTGAGTTTGTAGCTTATACATATGCAGTACAAGAAGCTGTTTGGTTGAAGAGATTCTTTGAGCATCTAGATATTGCAAAGAATCCTCAAGGATCAATAATTTTATATTGTGATAGTCAGGCAGCTATTGATTTTATAAAAGATCCTAAGAATCATGAAAAGACCAAACACATTGATACCAAGTATAAGTACTTGAGAAACATAGTTGCAAGTGGTGAAGTTCCAATACAATACATGCCTACACTAAAAATGGTAGCTGATCCTTTTACAAAGGCAATATCTAGAGACCAGTTTGAGAAACATGTAATGGCTCTAGGTTTGCGTAGGATATGACTAAATTTATGTATTGTAGAACAATTTGAATGTTATACTCATCTATATATATTATTGAGTTTGTATTAAATCTCATGTGCATGTGATGGAATTTATTTGTGATAAGTGTGTCGAACAAGTCGCGAGATCGGCTCTCTCACACGGGCGATCGCCTCTGACGTCGAGGAACGTGCAGAGATGAGACCAATTAGAACCTTGAATTGTACAAGGTCATAAATAGTTTAAATGGTCGGTCTTGATTAGATTTCAGACTTATCGATTAGTATATCCTATATGACTTGTTTTTGTAAGCCAGATGTGAGTTTTTTCAAGCAAATTGGATTTGAGGATTGCTTGAAAAAAAAAACTCGGGTTAGACATTTAGATGTGTCTAGACCAAGATCAGTACGGTGTTTATATATATATTTAGAAATGAGACACACACGCCAAATTAGGCAAGAACACTGTAGCACGTGTTTCATACCACGTGTGCTAATCGACCAATAGGGTAATGGAAGAATGGATCCCTGCTTCTTCATTGTGTGAGACCCTAAGAAAAATCAATTTAATTTTTCATTAGAATACCCTTTGACTTTTTACTGTCTCTTGAAGTACAAATCTGTGTTGCTACTTTAGCATGTTACTAATAGCCACGAGTGGTTCGGCAATGCGGTGCATGTCTAGGAAAGCAGCTGATTTGGGATGAATAGATTCAAGTAGAAAGGGAAGACAATTAGAATAATTTATAACTTAACTTGTATTCACAGGTCGACCATTACATTTGCCACGAGGGTTTCAAGTGTAATTGTGATACAAAGTTAAATAGGAACTCGAGTTCACCTCAATCGAGGTTGAGGAATCGGATAACTAGCTGCTAGAGTAGCGTATAAGGTCTGGGGTATTGCGAGTAAAAGATCCTCGTGTTAGTAGTGAATCTTTTCCGTATGTGATTGGATTTCTACATAGATCTGTTACAACCTTGGTATAGCTCTACCTGATGCTCGCAGGTCGCACGAACTATTTGTTTGTATGAAATAAGTGTGTTGTCGACATGGTGTTGTTTTAGATACAGTCCACCATGTGCGAAGTGGGAGATGTTGGATATTGGGCTTGGGTTTTGGGTCGCCCATGTGGACTGACCCGACCCGGTTAGGAGAGATAAGAAAGAGCAGTTAAAAGTAAGTTACCACATGTTATCCCACTTCTTCTGATAAAAAGAACGTGAGTAGTGGGAATAACTACTTCAAAAAAAGAAACTGCTCCCTGCTCTTATATTAATAGAAGAATAACGTGTCTTTTCTTTCATCTGACAACTTAAGAAAAACACTGTGAACTTCTTCTTCTTCTCTCTTAATTCCTCCATAAAGTAACACACAACGAAACATTTAGTTTGTGGAAACCTACCTTGTTTCCTAGTGATTCAAGGTTTGACTTGGGGCAATTTCTTGATAGTAGATTCAACTTCCGCTGTGGTGTTAACAGGTACACAACTTTTGTCCCTGTTACCGTTATTAATTTCTAACAGTAAGTTATAGTAGAATATTAGGCAACAGTTGGAGGCCCCAAGGTCATAATTGGGAAAATGACACTTGTGCTTTCCGAGCCTTGTAGTTGTTAGATTAATGGTGTTATATCTTAGCTCAATAGATAGAATAGAATTTCCAAAAAGATTTCCCAATGGCTTCATCTTTATTAGTCATCAAATGAATTAAATTTTGGCACTATAACTTACAATGGCCAAAAGAGCTGCAGCAGTCAGTCCAGCACCAGACCCCTTAACTTCCTATAAAGAGCCAAACCAACTAGTAATGTTGAAGGTTACCGCACTTCAAGAAAGTACAAGGAACATAGGAACAACTGACATCAGTTTGGACAACTAAAAAGATTTAGCTAAGTAAAACAAACCTTTGTCAAAAGGTATGTTGCCCAAGCCGCAACGACTGAGAATATAGGAGCAGTAAATATACAAATAGTTTCCACAGAAAGAGGGATATTCAAAGAATTCAGTATCCTGCCAGTATAAGGTATAATCAGGGTTTCTTATTTCAATGTTACTATGAGATTGAAATCAAAAGCACAAGGGAAGAGATGAGATTCCTCTATATATTGTATCATAAATTGAACAAACTACAAAGATTCTGAAAATTTGAAAAAGTGATAACAAAAATATATTGCGTCGGAACAATTATAAACATGTAATACACACCACCACAAGGTGCCTGCAGTTAATGTCAGTCCAGGGTACACAGTTCCACCAATCACACGTCCAAGTGGATACCTATTAGACAAGGAATACTTGATCATTGTCTTTTATATGGTACAAAAACTAATATAAGTCATGACAAAGTGATCTATGGAATTGATAGCAATTTACCAGGTCCGATCATCAAACCAATTCCAAAAGTCATTTATTCCATTCTTGGTCCAAAACTGAAATCAAAACTACTTTTGTTACATTTCACATTACTTCCTGGTATTGAAACATATAATTTGGTTAGTAGTAACAATAATGATTACGATGATTCTTTGGACGTTAATTGTTAGAAATTAATAACGGTAACATGAACATGAATTGTGTACCTGTTAACACCACAGCGGAAGATTGTATTTACCACCTTGCAATTGCCCAAGTCTACTTTGAATCACTAGGAAACAAAGTTTAATTGTCACCAACTAAATGCCTTCTTTTTGTTTTGTGTCTTTTTGGTGGAATAATAAGAAGAGTGAAAAAGTTACTTCTTCTTCTTATTGTTTCTTCTTCTTATATATATAATATAAAGAAGTTGGAAGAAACAAAAAAGTAACTTCCCACTATCTTCCCCACTCCCCCACTTCCCCACTCCCCCACCTTTGCATATTCCTTTAGTGGAGGAAGTATAGGAGATGTGGTGGAATATGTGGTAACTTCCTTTAACCACAATTGATGATTTCTCCTAACCGGGTCGGATCAGCCCAATTGGAGCGACCCATGACCCGTGATCCATATTCTTACATCTCCCACTTCGCTCATAGTGGGCTGGATCCACAACACAAAAAACAAAAATCATACACGCAAATAGTTCGTGCGACCTGTGAGCATTAATAAGAGCTAAACCTGTTAAGGTTGTACAATAGCTCCATAAAGAAATCCAATCACATGCGGAAAAGGATTCACTACTAACATGAGGATCTTATTACTCGCAATACCCCAGACATCATTCGCTACTCTGGTAGCTACTTATCTGATCCCTCAACCTCGATTGAGGCGAACTCGAGTTCCTATTTAACTTAGTATCACAATTACACTTGAAACTCTCATGGCAAATGTAATGGTCGACCTGTGAATATATGTTAATTTATAAATCATTCTAATTGTCTTCCCTTTCTACTCGAATCTATTCATCCCAAATCAGCTGCTTTCCTAGACATGCACCGCATTGCCGAATCACTCGTGGCTATTAGTAACATGCTAAAGTAGCAACACAGATTTGTACTTCAAGAGACAGTAAAAGGTCAAAGGGTATTCTAATGAAAATCAAATTGATTTTTCTTAGGGTCTCACACAATGAAGAAGCAGGGATCCATTCTTCTATCACCCTATTGGTCGATCAGCACACATGGTATGAAACACGTGCTACGGTGTTCTTGCCTAATTTTGGCGCGTGTGTCTCATTTCTAAATATATAAACACCGTACAGATCTTGATCTAGACACTTCTGAATGTCTAACCTGAGTTTTTCTTCAAACAATCCTCAGATCCATTAATTTATGAAAAACTCACATCTGGCTTACGAAACAAGTCATATAGGATATACAAATCCATAAGTCTGAAATCTAATCAAGACCGACCATTTAAACTATTTATGACCTTGTACAATTCAAGGTTCTAATTGGTCTCATCTCTGCACGTTCCTCGACGTCAGAGGCGGTCGCCCGTGTGAGAGAGCCGATCTCGCGACTTGTTCGACACACTTATCACAAATAAATTCCATCACATGCACATGAGATTTAATACAAACTCAATAATATATATAGATGAGTATAACAGTTGTTCTACAATACATAAATTTAGTCATATCCTACGCAAACCTAGAGCCATAACATGTTTCTCAAACTGGTCTCTAGATATCGCCTTTGTAAAAGGATCAGCTACCATTTTTAGTGTAGGCATGTATTGTATTGGAACTTCACCACTTGCAACTATGTTTCTCAAGTACTTATACTTGGTATCAATGTGTTTGGTCTTTTCATGATGCTTAGGATCTTTTATAAAATCAATAGCCGCCTGACTATCACAATATAAAGTTATCGATCCTTGAGGATTCTTTGCAATATCTAGATGCTCAAAGAATCTCTTCAACCAAACAGCTTCTTGTACTGCATATGTATAAGCTACAAACTCAGCTTCCATAGTTGAAAGAGCAATACAAGTTTGTTTCTTACTTTTCCATGAAATGGCCCCACCATTTAGTAAGAAAGCATATCCAGATGTTGACTTTCGTTCATCCAAGTCACCAGCCCAATCAGCATCTGTATAACGTCTCAACATCAAATCAGATCCACCATAGCACAGTGAATAATCTGCAGTTCCTTTCAGGTATCGAAATATCCTCTTCACTGCTTTCCAATGATCTCTTCCAGGATTGGATTGATACCTGCTAACTAGACCTACAGCATAACAGATATCAGGGCGAGTACACAACATAGCGTACATCAAGCTCCCGATAGCACTTGAGTATGGAACTCGAGACATTTCATCCTTCTCTCTTTGCGTCTGTGGACACATTTCAAGACATAAAGCTTCACCTTTCGCTACAGGAGTATCCATGGGTTTGCACTCACTCATCCGAAAGCGTTCCAGAATTTTCTTTATATATATTTCTTGAGACAGACTCAATAATTTCTTGGAACGGTTTCTTTGGATCTTAACTCCTAGGATATAGTCTGCTTCACCCATATCTTTCATGTCAAATGACTTTGAAAGCCATGACTTGATAATCTTTAGATACTCCAAATTATTTCCAGCCATCAATATATCATCCACGTAAAGAGAAAGAATTACAAACATATCATTGGACCTTTTAACATAAATGCAATGGTCTTCATCAAACATAGTAAAATCATATGAGATCATTTCTTTATGAAATCTCAAGTACCATTGCCTTGAAGACTGCTTTAGACCATAAATAGATCTTTTCAATTTACAGACCTTATTTTCTTGGCCCTTAACGATGAAACCTACAGGTTGTTCCATGTAGATCTCCTCGTTCAATTCTCCATTGAGAAAAGCTGTCTTTATGTCCATTTGGTGTAATTCTAGATCCAAACGCGCAACAATAGCTAAAAGTAAGCGAATTGAGGTAAACTTCACAACTGGCGAAAAAGTATCCTCATAATCAATTCCTGCTTGCTGAGTAAAGCCTTTTGCTACCAGTCGTGCCTTGTATCTTTCTATCGATCCATCCGCTTTACGTTTAATTTTCAGAACCCATTTGTTCTTAATTGCTTTACACTCAGGCGGAAGATCAACTAAGTCCCAGACTTTGTTGGTTCTCATGGACTCTAACTCTTCTTTCATTGCTTTCATCCACTCATCCTTTTCAGGGCTCGATAAAGCCTCGGCAATGGAATTTGGTTCATTCACTTCCGATGCCGATACCAGGAAAACATAATCCTCTATATCATAAGTACGTTTAGGTACACCTTTCCTGGTACTCTTTCTTAATTGAAACTCAGATTCACAAGAAGGATCTTGTATTGAAAAGCTCCCACTCGGATCAGCACCATACTCTTGATCAATTAGATCATCAAATGTGTCAGAAGACACTTGCTGACCATTTGAGTTCAACATTTCATAAAGAGGCTTTCCATCCTTTACATAACCCTTCTTAGGAAAATCATTTTCTAAAAATGTGACATCTCGTGATTCAATTTCAGTAACACTTCCATCCTCCAATTCACCAATAAACACATACCCTTTGGAGTGTTCTGAGTATCTTATAAAGATACATTTCTTGTCTTTTGGACCCAGTTTACCAAACTTGTTAAAAGAATCTTTTATGAATGCAGCACAACCCCAAGGTCGTAAATAATCCAAGTTTGGTTTCTGGCCGGTCCATAGCTCATAAGGAGTGGAAGGAACTGACTTAGAAGACACTCTATTCAATATATAGGCTGCAGTTAATAACGCATCTCCCCAAAAAGAGATAGGTAAATTAGCTTGCGCCATCATTGATCTTGTCATATCCAATAGAGTTCTATTCCTCCTTTCTGCTACACCATTTTGCTGAGGTGTATAAGGAATAGTTAATTGTCTGGTGATTCCTTTTTCACTACACAAGTCAATAAATTGTCTTGAAAGATATTCACGCCCTCTATCAGTTCTTAGAGTTTTTATACTCTTGTCTAATTGATTCTCAACCTCATTCATGTATCGTTTGAAGCACTCAAGTGCTTCGGATTTATGAGAAATCAAATAAACATAACCAAAACGCGTGAAATCATCAATAAACGTAATGAAGTACAAGGCACCAGATCTTGCCTTCACGTTCATTGGACCACAGATATCTGAATGGATTAATTGCAATGGAAAGTCAGCTCTCTTAGCCTTCCCAAAAGGTTTACGTGTAATCTTTCCGGCAAGACATTGTTCACAAGTTGGCATTTCAATTTTCGAGAAAGAACTCAAGTGTCCTTCCTTTGCCAATCTATTCATTCGATCTTGCCCAATGTGACCTAATCTAGCATGCCATGTAATAATGTCAACATCTCTATTACTAGAAGAACATGCCATAACACAACGGTCCACATAATAGTCATAAGTAGAAGGATTACAACTTAATACAAAGAAACCATCGTAAAGATGTCCAGAACCATAAAAGACATTGTCTAGAGTAATTCTCACAACATTGCGACTAAAGTTCAAACAGAAACCTAAATTAAGAAGTACAGACACAGATATTAAGTTCCGTCGAATTTCTGGAGCATATAGGACGTCATGCAACATCAAAGTACGGCCACCACGCAAGTCAATCCTGCAAGTGCCAAGACCTTTGACTTCAACCTTCGCATTATTTCCTACATATATCCACCTTGATCCAGATGGTACTCGACGGTACTCCACAAACGCTTCTCGATCACGGGTCACATGGTCGGTGGCCCCTGAGTCTACAATCCACACAGGATAAGATTCAGTTAATAAAACGGTGCTAGAAACAAATGTAGCACTTAGAGATGCGTTTTGAAATGCTACCTTTTTCGGCTCAGTGCATTCACGAGCAAAGTGTCCCGGCACTTGGCAGTTGTAGCATTTCATCTTGCTCTTGTCTTTCTTCTTAAAGAACCGTTTTCCCTTCTTAGGGTTTGGTTTGTTTCTCTTCTTTGAGGGTCCCTCACCAGTCTCCTTGCCCTTTCCGCCTTTCTTCCAATCATTTTTACGCTTGAATCCTGAAGCCTTTTTACCACTTGATTCTGCCACATAGGCAGTGGGTATAGCTTTTGCAGCACCAAGCCGCTCATCTTCAAGTTCAACATGGCGAGCAACATCACCAAAAGTTTTGATGCTGTCATTGTGGGTCAAGTTTACTTTCAGATGTTCCCAATTACTTGGAAGAGACCGGATCACTGCCTGAACCTGCTGCTCATCAGAGAGAATATGACCAGCACTTTTGAGTTGAGATATCATGTTTGACATCACCCTAAGGTGTTGTTTGACACTGTGGTCACGACGCTTCTTGTAAGTGTCAAATTTGATAGTCAGCTGTCTAAGGCGGGTCACTGTAGTACCCCCATATGTTTCTCTCAAATGTGCCCACATGGCATGAGTAGTAGGGAATTGTTCACACTCGTGAATGAAATCATCCACAACCGAGCTTACAATGATTCCACGTGCAGTGGCATCTTTCTTTTTCCAAGAATTGTAAGCCTCAAGATCCCTCCTATGTTGGGCAGTGTTACCCTCCTCTGGGCAAACCATGACATGGTTAATAGCTTCTAAAGCATCTTGCTCTTCCAGCACATACCACATCTTACGGCTCCATATATCATAATTTTCGCCGTTTAGTTTGTCACCCTTGTTTAAGTCAGCAATGATAGTTTTTGATGCCATAGTTTGTTAAATGAAACAATAATGCAAGTGTATTTATTACTCATCATTCTCGCATGTGATATGCACACTTAGGCGAATCAATTAAATAAAATATTAATTTTTACACTTAGTATAGAATCGAAAGGTTACTAAGTTTCCATTCATCATCTACAACTAAATGTTCAACTAATATTTTATAAAATCATTTCTCATAGTGTGTATCTCGTTAAGATTTTCAATATCATGTCATACTTATTTTTTTTTTTTTAATTGCCACACATAAAAAATTAAACAAATAAAATGACATGTAATCTTGCAAACAAATAACAAAGTTTCATTAATAAAAAAATAAATTACAAGTAGTTGTAGAGACGATTCTCCCACTCGGCTTCAAATTTAAGAATATAAACCCAAAAAGATTCACTTGGCCAAATCTCGTGATAAATATCAGTTAAAATGCTACCTAAAGGTTCTCCAAGTGAATCTACTAAAATTGCTAAGGCTTCCCAATCATAAAGTTCAATTTCGCCAATAGCATCAATTAGTGCATTTCGGGTAAACTGATAATGTTCAATTTGATCAGCCAGTGAAGCCCTAAGCTCTCTAAATTTCTTTTCTCTTTCTCTTCGTATAGCCCTTGCATCCCTTAGCACATTTTGCATCGTCCTGGAAACATCATTCCTTATGACTTCACGTCCTCGGGAATATGTCATACGACGACGTACTCTTCTACGTTGTCCTCTTGCTCGATTTCCAATACCACTCCCACTTGGAGCAAGTCGAGCTTGTCCCTGTTCAGCCATTTCTGAAATAGGAACAATGAAACAAGAAGAATGGACATACCATTCAATATGACAACATATGTCACAACTTGTAGAAGAATGCCTGTAAGGGTTGTATACCATCATAATAGTTTGGCTATTACGAAGTCATTCGAAGAGAAACACAATTTATTGGCAGAACTTCAACACTTCATATCTCACTCATTTTAAATCCGTTTATCATCATATAATATATCAACGGAAAGCTTGTGACGAGTAGATTATGAAAATATATAACCTTTATTTTAATTCTAAACCAGTAATTTGCAAAAATCAAATTACAGAACGCAGTTTTTTATAAAACTGTCCAATTTTCAGCATAACTTCAAAAATTCATATCTTACTCGTTTTAAATCCGTTTTTGATGTATAATATATCAACGGAAAGCCCCAAACGAGTACAATCTAAAAAAAATATGTATCATGTCGAAAATTTTTTATGGGCTAGACTAATTTTAATTTTCATACATTATATTATGCTGTTAACATTCAATATTTTCATCAACCATTATGAAACTTTTGTCTATTATTTTCTTTTCATGTTTTGTACACATACAAAAAAAATAATAAAACATGGGCATTAAGTTAGAACAATTAATCCAGGCTCTGATACCAATTGTTAGAAATTAATAACGGTAACAGGAACATGAATTGTGTACCTGTTAACACCACAGCGGAAGATTGTATTTACCACCTTGCAATTGCCCAAGTCTACTTTGAATCACTAGGAAACAAAGTTTAATTGTCACCAACTAAATGCCTTCTTTTTGTTTTGTGTCTTTTTGGTGGAATAATAAGAAGAGTGAAAAAGTTACTTCTTCTTCTTATTGTTTCTTCTTCTTATATATATATAATATAAAGAAGTTGGAAGAAACAAAAAAGTAACTTCCCACTATCTTTCCCACTCCCCCACTTCCCCACTCCCCCACCTTTGCATATTCCTTTAGTGGAGGAAGTATAGGAGATGTGGTGGAATATGTGGTAACTTCCTTTAACCACAATTGATGATTTCTCCTAACCGGGTCGGATCAGCCCAATTGGAGCGACCCATGACCCGTGATCCATATTCTTACATTAATCAATGGGAAATGCCCCAAATAAAAGAAGACTCAACTTTCCAAAAGTTAAGATACCTCTTAAAGTAATTAAGCTGTGGCACAATAGGTTCATGATCGAATGTATCCATGATTAGCACCACATTGATTGCATGAATTACCAAAAATCTTGTGTGCGTAGAAATTTAATTGTGAAAGCCCAAAACACCTCTAAACGATTGACATGTATGCAGTCATCAAGATTTTGTCTTATTCTAAGGGGTCTATCGGAAACAGTCTTTCTATCTCACTCAAGGTCAGAATAACGTGTGCGTACACCGATCATCTCACCAGACTCCACTTATGGGATCCTTCTGGATATGTTGTTGTCACTAAAGAGAATCTATGAATAATGTTGTTTAACAATATTTATCCAAACTCTGAAGTTTATCACTTCCTTAATATTGATAACTGAAAACACATTTAAGCTAAGTGTACAGAAATAAAGGTGAAAAAGAAAACAGAGGACAAACCTGAGTGACTCTGTAGTTGAAATAAGGATCGAACTCATGAATGACAGCTTCGTACTTAATTACCTGCGGAGAAGCAAGAAGAAGTAAAGTATCGGAGATAATTCATGTCTTTGAAATGATGAACTACTTATTAAAAATCTTACCTCTTTTAAGTTCTATGCACTAACTGTTGAAAAATATATATATATATATATACACAAACATGTTACTCATAACGCAATTACACAAACTCTTGCTACGGATTAATTAGTAACCTCGTAAAAATGGTAACTAACCTACTATAGTAGGTTAAAATTCATGAATAACGTAAAAGAATATGTACATTATTAGTGTACATAACTTTAATCCATATTCCTTGGGGAAGTACATGCAAGTGTGTGTGACAAAAATGTTGATCAAGATGAAGAAAAGCAATTTAATTGTAGCATTCAACCACATTTCAACAATGTGGTGTAGGTATGATTTAGGAATTGATAAGTAGTGGTAACTATAATGTTAGAAAGTTGAAAATAAGGAATTTTACTGAAAAGAGTCGGATGGAGAAAGCTAGAACGCCAATCAGCAGCAAAATGAAAGGTGAGAGCATATTTCCACAAGTCTGAAGTATACTTGATGCCGCTACTCTATCCCAGGAACCAGCCATTATTTAACGGCAAACTGAAGTTATGGAGTTATGCATGCACACTCAATACACTGACTCTGAGGTTGGTGAGAGTTTTTGCTCTTCAAGACAGGAAAAGATTTTAACGTGAAAGACAATGTATGTGCACTATGGCACGATTTTGTCTTTTTAACACTATTCTATCAACAATAAGCTAATACTATTACTATATTCTATATCCATATCCCCGAAAACTAATTCTGTACGAAAATGTTCACAGCTGTGGCATCAAAACTACATTTAGTCTTCAACTGTATTAGGCAGTTAATGCTTTAATTTCTGTTTCAACTATTATTGATATGTTAATTTTTTTTTTTTTTTTTGGAGGTTTTACATTCGATGTCTGAACCTCCTTTAGGGCTCAACTAATCTAAATTTTACCATTCCTAGATAGTCCTAGCGATTATATTTTATATATTTGTTTCTCTTTTGTATAGTCAAACAAATGCTTTATATAAGTGCATGAATTTATTATTTTAAATAAAAATTATTTAAGGATTATGTACAAAACATGCACGTAGAGACTAGTTAACTAAAAATACAATCACACTTTGTATTTCAATGTGAAATATCTTTGCTGCCTTTTTATTTTATTGCTTGTTTATTATTATCACTACTATTGTAATATTGAAGTAGATGGTCAATGAAGACTCATATAGTTGTTGAAGGAAACTAATGAATGGGTTTTGATGGGTGGAGAAACGATAAAAACTTACCCGCACCGGATGTTTACACCCAACCAATAAATAAATGCCACATATTCCTTTATTTAACTATAATAACTTGTATTTAACCATATTTTACCCATAACTTAATTAATAGCATAAAATACTTAATTAATACTCTAATTAATTTTGTACTCCAATTAGATAACATTGTCATGTTGATTGACGGACTGCCTACCAACAACATCTCAATTCAAGATTTTCCTGGCCATCATGAGTTTTTGTTCTAACATAGTAGCAATATTAACATTTTTTATTCGTAGCAACCAAAAAAAAAAACTTTGGTACTTTTCCAGTAACAAATAATTTTTATTACTTTTCCTTCAGATACCGTATTTCCTTTCCACTTTATCATATAAAATTACATTCTTTCTTCAGTAACGAAGAATTTTTTCTTCTCATTCAAATATTCCACCTTTCCTTTCCTTCTAGATAAACTAATTATACATTAGCAATTTTGTACAAAACTTGTCTCTTACACTATACTATTAGTTGAGTTTATGGCCGAAAACTATGTGTATTGGGTAAAAGGCGACTCGCCTACGTGACATCTCGGTAACACAATCTGAGGGTAACCGAACAGGTGTTGGCAGGTTGCAAACCGAAGTAAAGTCGTAAGGCGCCGAAGTCAAAGATCAAAGTCAACAACCGAGGAAAGAAAGTAAGATGTTTGCCTCGGTGAGACGTCACCTCGGTTGATGATAAAACCATTCACCTGAAGCCAATGGCCTATGCTTCGGTCGATGGGGTCGCTCGCAGTCAATTAATTCTCCTTTTTCGGCCCACTAACTCCACTATTTGAGAAGTAGGAGCATACAGATCTTAGTGGAAACGTGCGATTGAGGCCTTGTATCACTGCTAGCCTATAAATAGCTTCTCATTTTACAATGTAATCATTCAGAAATACTTACATAAACTCTGGCAAAATTTGTACTCACTGATATATATTGAAACTACGTTATTCTCTTGTATTTTCGCTTATTCTTAGCATTGTCTCGACTTTGATACTAAGATTTGCTTGTATTCACAACCCAAATTCGATTCTTGATCCTAAATCAATTTAGGCTCATACACTATGCATTAATTTTTTAGTCATTGAAAAAGTAACTCAGATTAAACAGCGCAAAATACCATACTCCAATTTTAAAAAATACATACAGACGGCATTACACCTTTTGATTTCAATAGGAAAAAAAAGTTAAAAGAGTGAAGAAAGAATGGTCCCAAATTAGTACTTAGTTAGATCACTAAAACAAGAGCAGCAAGAAATAAAAGCCGGATGAGTCTACAAAAACCTAACGTCCTAAAGTTAAGTTATTTTAAAATTGGATTTTTTACACAAATATTCAAATTTTCACCCTTAATTACAAAAAAAATAGCAATATTTTTCTAATTACAAAGCATAGCAATATTATTTTAGCACATTTTCATTTTTTACAATTACACTTTCACCCACTTTCCTACAAATCCTAAAACACTTTCTTCACTTTCCCAACCAAAGCAGCCGTCATCCCCATTGTTTCTCTCAAATTCAGACACACAAATCCACTACCACCACCACCGATCCAAACACCAGTACAAACACCATCATCACCGCGTGAATCTCCATGTCAGTACACGAGCAGTTTGGAATGGCTTCTCTGTGTTAGTGATCACAGAGAAATGGAATGGCTTCTCTGTGTTAGTGATCACATTGTAGAATTGATACCTTCTTGGCAGACATTTCCCGATGGCACCAAGCTTGAGGTAAATCTAGTTTCTTTAGAGTTGTTCCGGTACTTAAGCACCAATGTTTTATACCAATCAAGTATCAAATGTTTAAAACTATAAAAGACACTTTTTTTACATACTATGATTTTGAAACAAGACTACAGAGAAACAAAGCTGGTATGCATTAAATGAGTTTATTGAGGCAGGGAAAACAATTTAAATTTTGATATGTATGTGTTAATTTATTTATCTGTTTTATGTTGTAGATCATGACTTCTAGGCTGCGATCAGACCTCTACATCAACCTTCCAGCACTCCGTAAACTTGACAATATGCTTCTTGTAAGAAGCACTTTCTTGTTCCTTAGGCATTCAGCATTTGTTGTTCAATGCTGAGTACTATATTCTAAAGTGTTTGTCACTTTCACAGGAGATATTAGACAGTTTCAGAAGCACAGAATTTTGGTATGTTGACCAAGGGATCTTAGCCCCGGAATCTGATGGTTCATCCTCTTTCAGAAATCCTCTCCCTCGTCAAGAGGAGAAATGGTGGCTTCCAGTTCCTAGAGTTCCCACTGGTGGTCTCAGTGAAGATGCAAGAAGGCAGTTGCAGCACAGACGTGACTGCACAAACCAAATCCTGAAAGCTGCAATGGCCATTAACAGCAACAGCTTAGCTAAAATGGATGTGCCTGAGTCATATTTGGAAGGCCTTCCTAAGGTGAAAAGCTGCCCTGGAGATACTAACTCATGTTTACATACTGAAATGCACCTGGGGATTACTCATTTTTCAACGTGACAGAATGGGTGTTGCTGCTAAAGGCGACTGCCTAACACATGTGACAAAATCAGGGGCATATCCAACAAATTCTTTAACATTTTTGTTAACTTACGGTGCCATTTGAATCTGGATACTAGGTTCAGCTTTGAATCTGGGGTGGGGTGGGTGGTGGGTGCCATGTTCTTTGAATGTGTATTTTGTGTTATTTAGATTTGTTTCATTTTTGTTCCGTTTCTGTTTCTTCAAAATTGTTCAGATTTCGTTTCTGTTTCTGTTCTTATTTGTACGGATTTGTCAGATTAATAAATGTAAACTCTTGTTTTCTATTGCTCGCGACTGATGGTGTTGAAACAATATGATACAGTTTGAAACATTGTTGAAACATTGAAACAGTTGTTGCAACAGTTTGATACATCTGAAACGATATTGAAACCGTATGATACTGTCTGAAACGACATTGAAACAATCTGAAATAACTGTTGAAACAGTCTGATACGGTCTAAACCGGGAGTTGATACAATTTAAAACAGTCTGAAACGGGACTTGATACAGTTTAAAACAGTCTGAAACGAAGTTGATACAGTCTGAAATGAGACTTGATACAGTTTAAAACAGTCTGATACAGTCTGAAACAACATTAAAACACTATGATACGGTGCAGAAACAGTTAGATATGGTGCTGCAGAAACAATTGAAACGGTAGCAGAAACAGTTAGATGTGGTGCTGCAGAAACAGTTGAAAAGGTGCAGAAACAGTTAGAAGCAGTTGAAACGGTGCAGAAACAGTTAGATACGGTGTTGCAGAAACAGTTGAAACGGTGCAGAAACAGTTAAAACGGTGCAGAAATAAATAGATACGGTACTGCAGAAATAGTTGAAACGGTGCAGAAACAGTTAGATACGGTGCAGCAGAAACAGTTGAAACGGTGCAGAAACAATTAGATAGGGTGCAGAAATAGTTGATACGGTGCAGAAATAGTAAGATTCAACGAGATACATTGAGGATGGATGAGGAAAAGTGAAATTGGGAAAAATGAGAGGAATAAAAGTGAAATTGAGGGGGAAATGGTGGGAGGAAAAGTGAAATAGGAGGAAATGTGAGGAGCAAAAGTGATAGTGGGAAAATATAAGAATGAATGTAAGGGTTTGGTATATTATGAGAAAATATTGCTATGTTTTTGCTATGTTTGTAATTATCTTATGTTTTCCTCTATATAGGCTAATTTTACTAAAATGTTGCTATGTTTGGTAATTAAGCTCTAAAACTTGTACTTTTATGTAAAAAATCCTTTAAAATTTTATTTTTATTTATTATAATTAATAATAGGGCCCCAAACTAATTAATATCTTTATTTTATTTTTTATAGTTAACTTAATTAAATTGGGTGTAAACACCCGATGCGGGTACTCTTCTTTATACATCCATTTATGTTTTGATGATTTAACATGCTCCCTTCCCCCTCCATACTGAGTTTTCTAGAAGATAATGCAAATATACATTTAGTTATCAACATGAATCTTTTGTCACTGTAAAGTTTCATAGTGATCTGGTCACAGGCTTTTTATTCTCCATGGTAAAGTGATTCTCTGAGAGGAAAATCGGTAGCTAACAAGCTCAACCTCTTTCATCCTTTGCTTCATTTTCTTTCTCTTTTGAGCCTTTTTTATAAGAATTTTCTATCATAACCATTTGCTGATGACCAAATTCGAGGTCTTGAAATTATGAGACACTTTTAAGTTTTACCTTGAAATTTTTGTTCTATCACTTTTGTGCCATATAAGCTTCATTAAGCGTTAGAACTTGATCTAGATTATATTGTGTATCTTCAGGTTGGTTTCAGTCACTGCCTCTATGAGTCATCTTATTTGTGCAAAGGAGATAATATCAATTTAGAGAGTTGGATTTCAAACTTTGCATTTCCTAGTCTCAAGAGTGTTAATCTTATTATATGCTCCATTGGGATGTGTGAGAAGAACCTCCATGATAAGCTTTTTGAACTTTCAAAATTGCTATTAAAAAATGCAATGGTTTTGGAGAAGTTCGTTGTCACAGTGGAGAAGAAAATGCTACTACTGTTTAAAGAATTGTCTGTCCCCATATTCATCAGGATTAATTGCGAAATTGTTAGGTCATCCAAGACCCTCCACCAATTTTATGACGACTTTCCATGAGTCAGATTTTCCATAAACAGGATGCAAGTGGTTTTGTTTCTAGGCGTACCAGATGGCGCTGTGTGTGTGTCGTTTGATTTACTACTGCTGAACTTATGAGTGAAATGTTCATTTTGTGATCTTACCCTTATGGCACGCTGCATAGTATGGATTCTTGGTGTATCATGAAGTGCTTCTATATTGCACTGTAGATGTTATACTCTGTGCTTGAAATTTTGTTGCAACTACTTTTTTCATGGAGGTATCATGATGGGCAGATCCAAAAACCATATCTTTCTAAAAATTTGGCTCATGAAATTGTTGTGTTTTACAACCTTTGTCAAATAGCATCAAAGTTCTATGACTGGAGATAGTTCCTTTTTTTTTCTTTTTCTTGATGGAAGATACACGCAAATGAGTTTATTGAGGCTCCATTTGATTTCGTGGCCCAGTGTTCCATAATGAACTGACAAAATACTTTAGAAAATATATGAGAAAGAAACTTCTTCTTGTATTTCTTGTTCTTGTAATGTACGGTACAATGCTGTATATGTAAGCTGTTGTGAGAATGACTAAACATTCACTTTTCCTTACATCATCTTACTGGCCTAATAATTACATCATCCTATTATATTTACAAAAGATTCATAAAATAAAACAAATATGTAAAATTGTAAATACAAGGTTCTGGGATAAACTGTTTGAGGTGTGTGAGTAAATAGCTAAAGCTAAGCTGCCATCCAATTGTGCCACATGGACGTCCCAGATCTCTTCAAACCAATGGCTAAGATTATTTTTGTGAATAAGCCAGGCTCAGGAAAGCCAGGCTCAGCTGAAAGACAAGAGGTGAGAAGAATAACAAACCAGTCACACCAATTCCGATCTTCGGTGTCATCGCTCTTTGTGATGAGGGAGAACTGACCCCGCTTGTTCAACTGCACAACTCCATCCTTGTGCAGGGAAGGAGAAAATAAAGAAATCAAGTGGTCATACCCAAATGAGACCCCAGCTTTGCGACTAATGTAGTCGAGACACTGGACAACCCTCCAAAAATCGGGGTCAAGCTAGGCCAAGCAGACATTGTGCATCCGGCAAAAGGTATCTGCTATGGGATGAAACGGAGAGAGAAACCGATCAAAAAGGGGTAAGTGTAAACGAAGGATTGCCCCGGAACACTATCACACATACGTTGCTCGGGGGTGGAAATCGAGATTGAGACCTCGGGGCTCCAACTACATTCCTCTCAGATCGATGCTATGTGCTCCTCCGAAGCCAGGCTCGGGAAAAGTTGAACAGGGAGGTTTCTCTTCCTCCTAATGTCAGAGGCCGATTGCCCCCTCATCCTAAAGTCTTTACTTGAGTCAAACCGTCTTGGGATGACCCACTGAGGTTCAAGCTCCCCCTAGTAAACTTGTTTCTATTTTTTCCTTTTTCAGGGGTGAGATCTCGACTACCTCATCATCATCCATGGCCCCCTCAGCCACCACCTCATCATCACCGATGGACGGATCATGGCTGGCCATGCTACGACTGTCTTTCGAGTGGGAAGAAGTTGCCGAGGGCGGGGAGTCTAACAAGCCCTCAGTTGAAGCGTCAATAACATCTATACGATGGGGGTGGAGAAGACATTATGAAGTTCTAAAAATCTGAAAGAAGGAAAGAAATATGAAAGGCTTTTGAGAGGGAATTACGAAATGATTAAGATAACAACAAAAATGGTTTATTTATAGCAGAGCACAGCCAGATCAAGAAGTAATGATGGCAGCTACCTAGGAAAGATCAAATGAAAAGACACCTGATCCAAACTGAGCCACGCGCAAGGGATGAGACATTGAAACGACGTCCGCCCTTTCAAATTTTTTGGCCGAAAAAGCGCCACGTCACTCTAACGCTTAAATTCAATTCCACCCCTCGGAAAATCTTAGTAATTATCCGAAGGGTGGAGGGACTATCTGTATTGGGTGAAAAATCACCGAGGTCTCGAGCATGACCTCGGAGTGTAGAGACTGCGACACGAGATAAGCTTCCGAGGGAAAGATTGCATGGTCGCTTGCCCCAGAAATCGCCTTAGGAAACGAGGGGAGACAAGCTCAAAGCACTGAGCTCGGGAAAACCCTCTGCAACTTCGAGCGGACGACACACCTCGAGAGACGAGGGTCAACCTTTGTAACGGTCGACCGTTGCTTCGACATTTAATAGGATAGATCGTGAGTCAACTACAATTATGTACAGAATAATGGTCTTAAAAGCACCATTATGACATTTTACAACATCATTCTTTCTCCTGATTATAAATAGGGCTCATTTGTAAACCACAAGGGTAGTCAATAGAATACAGACCTCTACTTTCACTTATTGTCTCGTTTTTCTTATCACCTCGTTATTTTCTCTAAGTTTATATTTACTCCAAGTTCAATTTAGCTTGACTTAGGCCAACACCATCACGTACTTGTCTTTATATTTTTTTGTGTCCTAACTGATATTTGGTAAAGGCTTTGAATCTTTGACTAATCCAAATTCCCAAAGAAAGTCTCATTTTGGTTAAAACCTTTCTTTCAGAAACTCAAATTCCCACTAGTCAAACTTTTGGGACCTCCTATTAAAAGTTTATAGATACTCCCTTCGTACCATATTATTTAATTTTTTGACTATTTTCACACAGACCAAGGAATCCACCTTTTAGCATTAATTAAAGATGTCATTTACTAATTTAACCTTCATCTCTTTCAAAATTTGCTTATAGAAAATTGTGAGAATTTTTTGTGTTTAAATTATTAATAAGGGTAACTTTGAAAAGTCAAAACAAATATCATCTCAGTTTTTGAAAAAATCAAATATTTTGGACCTAAAAAAAAAATCATATACAGTGGACCGAAGGAAGTAATTCCAATCCGACAATTACACATATTATCCACCCAAATTCCGTAATATACGATTCAAAATTAGAGTTTGGAAAACGATTGACCACATAATTTGAGCGGTTTATCATCTTAATCATAGCCGCTCATTAAAGATATCATTTCAACCATTGGTATCCTTCTAATTGGTTCATATTTCTTTAATTTAATTAAGAAATTTTTACACTATATACTTTTGAAATTTAGAGTATTAACTCGCTCTACTCATTAAAAATTACATTACTTATGAAATGCAAAATATTTACCATTCTTCTCATTTGTTGGGTATACATTATAGGGGAATTTTCAAAACTAGGCAGCCCACAACACAAAATTACAAATGAGGGGCCACATTTCATCCATAACACCCCTTTATTTTACATTACACAACATAGCACCCCCTTATTTTCAAAATTACATAACATAGCACCCATTTAAACTAAAAATCCTAGGAGCCACTCCCTCACCCTCCCCCACCACTGCCCTGCCACCAGAAACCGAGCTGCCACTGCCGCCGCCGCCCGCCGGCGGTGGCCGGTGGCCGGAAAATAAAAAATTCACCGATCTCGCCGGATTTACTTATTTTATTTGTGGATTTATTTAAATAATTATTTTTTGATAATTTTATACACCTAAATCTATCAAAATAATAAATTATACATGTAAATACATAGAAAAATGTGTACGCAAGAAGGAAAATATAAAAATATACACAAAAAACATAAGTTTTATACAAAACATCCATAAAAAGTGCACAAATCTGAAATTTATACAATTTTATTCATTGTTCATACACGCATATACAGCTTAATACAATTTTACAATGCATAGAATGTGTTTTATACACTGTCAATACGTACATATACAGATTTATACATTTTTATACACGTTTACATAATTGTATAAACTTGTATAAAAATGTATAAAAGAGAATAAACTCACAAAAATAATTTTAAACACTGCCCCAAGCAGATTGTACACAAAAGCTTAACAAAAATCCAAGATTTATACAGTTTTATACAAGAAAAACACTAGCTCTAATCATTAAACAAAAGTTTTAACAAAAAACTAGTAGATCTCAACGAATTTTTCTGAAAAAAGTGAAGAAAAAGAAGAAACTTGATGAATAAACTCCTCCCCGGAGTTTTGATCGGAATATACATCGAAAATCAATATTGTTATTCAAAAAGCAAAAAAAAAAAAAAAAACGAAAAGAAGAAGACGAAGCAGCGACGGTGGTGGTGGTGGTGACCACGGCGGCGACGACGTCAGTGGCTTGGAGGAGATGGAATGACGGTGGGGCAGAAGGGTTGGGGGCAGCGGCGCTGTTAGTTTTAATGGGGAAGAGAAAAGAGAAAAATGGGAAGGAGAGAAAGAGCATAGAGAAAAAAATGGGGGCTAGGGTTTTTTTTCTTTAAATAGGGGGTGCTATAGAGTGAAAGAAAAATTTAAAAAAAAATGAAGGGGGGTGCTATGTCGGGTAAGGTAGCAAAACAGGGGTCTTTTTTTGGTAATTTTCATGAGTGGGGTGTCTCTCAATGTAATTGTCCCTACATTATATAGCATATGTTATAGCGGTCCAAATAATATACCTTATGGTATGGGCCGGGGGGGGGGGGGGGGGATTTACAAAAATACACATACATCCCATTTTATTTACATGGCTCTACCCATTACATTTATACCCATAACTTATTCACACTCTATACTCATTAGCTAATTACTTTCTTATTTTAAGACATAAAACAAGGAACTCAAGTTCCTCTCTCTCATTATATCTTGTATTATTATTTAATTTTTTTTTTTTGTCATTCTTTTATTATTCTTTTCTCTTTCTCTATTTTCACCATTCATGTTTTTTTTTTCTTTTTTCCTTTTTTATACTTTTTTCTTTCTATTTTCTTTCTTTTTTTATTTTTTTTCCTCCTGTTTCTAGCACTATTCATGTCTCTCCATTTTTTAAATTAATTTTCTTTCTCCGTAATCTTATTATACTCATTTTTATTTCTCCAAAAAGGCATACTTTGTTCACAAACACAAAAGTTGAAATCTTTTATTTGCTCGATAGTATCTCACACTTTTATCCAAACATAGAACGGTAGACCAAAAGAGTATATGATATACAAAAAATGTATACTTCTTTAAAAATAATAAAAATTAAAATATTTATGTGCTCTGAAACATCTCGCACTTCGATCCGAATATAACAAGGTATACCCAAAAAGTATACAGTATACCAAAAAGGTATATTTTGTTCAAAATAACAATAATTAAAATACTTATTTGCTTGATAGCATCGCAGACTTTGAACTAAACACAAAAGGGTATACCAAAAGAGAATACAATATACCAAAAAGGTATACTTTATTAAAAATAATAAAAATTAAAATATATATGTCTTCTGAAACATTTTGCACTTCGACTCGAACATAAAAGAGTATACCAGAAGAGTATACAATATACCAAAAGGGTATACTTTGTTCAAAACAACAAAACCTGAAATATTTATTCGCTTGGTAGCATCGCACACTTGGATCCAATCACAAAAGAGTATACTAAAAGAGTATAAAGTATACCAAAAGGGTATACTTTGTTCAAAACAACAAAAATTGAAATATCTATTCGCTCGGTAGCATCGCACGCTTTGATCCAAACACAAAAAGGTACACCGGAAAAGTATACAATATACCAAAAGGGTATACTTTGTTCAAAACAATAAAAATTGAAATATTGAAACGACCTCGGTCAGTCATTTCGGAAGTTAGGACTCCGATTGGCGTTCCGATAATTTTAAAATATTCGTAAGGTCCATTAGGACTTGTCTGTAAAATTTGAGCTAAATCAGACCTCGTTTGGTAGGCATCGGAAGAAGGTTTCAGTTTTAATTGTCGATAAATATTAAAAAGAGATTTTTAATCTCGGTTTTGGCGAATGAGCTCCGATTCGAAATCCAAAAGCTCCGTTAAGTTCGTATGATTATTTCTGACTTTTTTGATTTTTCGAAAGTGAATTTCGATGTTGTTCGGCTAGTTTCCGCTAAAATGCCGAAAGATAAATAATTTGACCTTTTTCCTTTAAATTCGCATCTTGAATTTTGGGAGTCCGATTTGAGATCCATCTTCGCGAGTATGTTACATATATTTTGTATAACTTACTTGAAAAATTTGGGATCATTTCGACTTCTCTAGGGTTCTATTTTAATTTTAATCGTCGTAGCGATTTTATTATTATTAAAAAAAATTGAAAATTTAAAGTCGGTTAGTAAGGGATTTACTCCCTTATAAGCAGTAGCTATGATACAGAAACATAAACATACAACTTAGACAGAGAAAGGAAAAAGTTGGAAAAGAAAGAGGAAAAAAGGGAAAAAGGAGTGGGAAAATAGTGGAATTTCTACCCCAAATCTTCAGGTAATGATGTTAACTCATTATCTTAGCTTATTACGTATGTTTGAATATATTTTTACGATAAAAATAGGGATATTAGACATCGCCCTAATGACTTAAATTGATAGTTTAACGGGTCAATTGGACCCCGATGATGAAAATGATTATATATTCATACACTGTGAGATATCAGCAACAAATAAACGTAATTTATTTAGGGTTTGGTTATGGGACTTTGAACCCTGTACATAGGCCTCGCATGCGTATTGCGTGTGCAAATAGGGTATCAGGTTCTTTACTGGATTGCCCTAAGACATAAGGAATGAAGCCTTTAGCTTTATTTGATATAATTTTTCTGCTTATTGAATAGAGCAGGATCGTTTGGCAGTTAATCCAAAGGAAAAAGTAATTGTTGAGTAGCAGGACTAGCTTTGGAATACGGTAACTGTTTATATCCATTTCTTTGGAGGCACTTGGCCTCGTGGATTTTCTACCACGTGTTCCTTACGTGTGTAGCTGCCGATAGGCGTACTCATTACGCCTTAGCTTTAGATTTACATTCTATATTATATATTATGTCCTGCTATTGCTATTGCATTGGGAATCTGAGTATTGTACTTTGGCTTGGAGTTGGCATCTGCTTCCCGGCTGTCGATGAGAGTCCTGTGCCGGTGAAGGGTTATTATTGCATCACATTGCATTCATATGCATTACATTGCATATCATACTGAGTGCAGGAGTATTCTGCCTCAGCTTTACATTTTATCGGGTGCAGGAGTATTCCGCCCCAGGAGAGTGCAGGAGTATTCCGCCTCTGGTTTTGGTTTATATTATATCGGGTGCAGGAGTATCTGCCCCAGGAGCAGGAGTATTCCGCTCCAGTTGGTTAGCAGATTGGGTTCCCCTCGAATGCAGGAGTATTCCGCTTCGGGATGGGATTACTGGCACATGTGACCGTTTGCAGCTCATTTCATTTCATCTCATTTCATCTCTTTCCATTTCATTTCATACTATTGTGTAGATTTTCTGTACATGACTACTGTTCTACTTATATGTTCATTGCTTATTTGTTGATTGTTGTCTGGTTCCGTTTCCCTTACTAGCGTATCTATTTTTCGAGGTTGCTAGTTTGTTCACACTTATTGAGTCCTCATGACTCACCCCCTATTTGTCCTTGTGTTTCTTTTCGTTTGGCAGATTCTGCACCAGGACCCAGCCAGTCGCGCCGTGATTGAGGAGTAGTACGTTCTCAGCTGTCTACGGTGAGCCATCCTGTTCATTGCGGCCACAACTTCAGATAGTACAGTTTTCCTTACTTTTGCTCCCTTCGGGAGATGTGTATATCTTTTGGCCTTCTTAGATGTCTGATTTGGAAACCTTTAAAATTGTGTATTCTGGGTAATTAGTTGTATTATTCAGACAGCTTGTATGTTTCTCTATCCTTAAGAGTTATCTTATGTTATTAAAATTTGGTTCATTTTCATTTCAAGATAATTCTTCGCAATTTATATCGATTCTATCAATACGGTTCGCCCGACAGGTTTAGAGGAGGTGGTCGAGTGCCCGCACGGCCTAACCGAGAATTCGGGTCGTGTCAATTGGTATCAGAGCGAGGTTTAGAGTCTTTCCAGATCATGACAGTGTCTAATAGAGTCTCGCTGATCGGGCGGAGACGTCTGTACCTATCTACGAGAGGCTATGGTGGCATTTAGGCATTTTCCTTTCTTTTTTTCCCTGTCGTGCGTGAGTCTTCTTATCTGAAGTTAAATTTTTTTATTATTATTTTCCGCAGTAAATGGTGAGAACACGTGCGAATGTGTTGCGAGAGGCAGAGGAGCCAGCGGTCGCCCCTTTTCCTGCTGCTCCGCGGGTTGGCGGTGTTGGCCGCGGTAGAGGTCGTGGTCGAGGCAGAGGTAGAGTTGCCCAGGCCGCAAGGATGTTGGATCGTGTTGATCCTGCTGCAGAGATTCCGGTAGTGCCAGCTTTTGCTGGGCAAGGGGAGCAGGGCTTATTCGTCCACCCCGCACTTCATGACGCTTTTATGAGATTCTTAGCGACGCAGATGCCCCAGGAACCTCCTATTCCTCAGGCTGCCGTAGATGTTCATATTCCTCAGGCTGCTGTGGATGCTCCTATTCCTCAGGCTGCCGTACATGCTCCTATTCCTCAGGCTGCCATAGATGCTCCTATTCCTCAGGCTGCTGTAGATGCTCCTATCCCTCAGGCAGCTCCTCAGGCTGCGGTAGATATTGGTTCTCAGGTTCAGGAAAGCCCCCATTCTAGCTCCACATGTAGCCCCAGCAGTTCATGTTCCAGAGGTAGTGGGTGTTGTACCTCCGGTTGCTCAGGATGGTCAGCCAGTCCAGGTAGTAGGTCAGGTTGATGATCCGGCAAGGTTGCATTATTTTACCCGACTTAGTCCTCCGAAGTTCTCTAGTCAGAATCAGATAAGCTTAAGCCTCGTGAGTTTCTTGATCAATGTCAGCGTATTTTAGAGGCCCTGGGATATCTTGAGCAGTATGGAGCTGATTATACTGCCTTCCAGCTTGAGGGTCCGGCTTTGGCTTGGTGGACCGCACTTCGATCAGCTAGGCAGGGCTTACCTAAGCTGACCTGGAGTGAGTTCTCCTATCGATTCATGGAGAAGTTTTCCTTCGCAGTGAGCAGGATGAGAAGAGGAGACAGATTGATAGGATTGGATAGGGTAACCTGTCAGTCACGGAGTACGAGCTTTTATTTTCAGAGATGTCCAGCTATGCTCCAGATCTCGTGCAGGAGCCCTCTGAGAGGGTCAGACGTTTTATTGATGGGCTTTCTCCTCATTTGTGGTCCCAGATGGCTCGTGAGATTGAGGCTGGTACTCTATTTGATGTCGCTGTTGATATTGCCAGGAGGTATGACTGCCTATCATAGTTTGGAGATGGATGAGTTAGAGCGTGAAAGTAAGAGATCTCGTGCTCCAGGGCATTCTAGTACCTCGTATGGAGGTAGGAGTTATCAGCAGTAGAGTAGGCCTCCTGTCAGACCAGCTCAGTTTTCAGCACGTGGTTCTCAGAACGCGCCTACTTCTTCTCACGGTCAGTTTTGGTTTCGCCCGCGAGATCAGTCTCAATTTGATCAGCGTAGATTTGCTCCAGGGTGCTTTATCTTTCAGGATCCAGGGCATCATAAGAAGGATTGCCCTTATTTCCTTAAGCAGGGTAGTAGCCGCCCTTTCCCTCGCTTTCCAGCGCCTATGCAGCAGCAGCCTCAGGGTGCCCCTCTAGGGTCTCAACTAGCTAGAGGTGCACCACCACCCGATAGAGGTCGTGGATGTAGTCCTAGTGGTCCCTCTAGAGGTGGTCGTCAGGGTAGCGGCTCAGCTCAGCCGCAGAGACAGCTATATGCACTGCAGGCCAGGCAGGATGCCAAGGCATCCCCAGCTGTTGTTACAGGTATTTTATCTGCTTGTGGTCGAGATGCATATTCTTTGGTGGACCCGGGGTCTACATATTCATATGTATCTCCTTATTTTGCTTCGGGTATTCATGTTGATTATATGTGTCTTCGTGATCCATTCTGTGTTTCTACTCCTATTGGAGACATTATCATTGTGGACCGAGTTTATCCAGCTTGTACCATATCTTTTGGGGGTCGTGAGACACTAGTAGATCTTCTAATCCTAGATATGGTTGATTTTGATGTTATTATTGGCATGGATTGGTTGGCGTCGTGTCATGCCACGTTAGATTGTCATGCCAAGTCTCTTCAGTTGTCTCTTCCTTGTTCAGCACCGATGGTGTGGCAGGGTTCTTATTTGCCACCCAGGGGGCATGTTATTTCTTTCCTGAAGGTAAAACGGATGATGGATAAAGGGTATTTAGCGTATCTTGCCATGGTTCGAGATACCACTGTGGAGATTCCATCTCTTGATTCTATTCCTGTCGTTAGGGAGTTCCCTGACGTGTTCCCAGATGATTTGCCAGGACTTCCTCCTGATCGAGAGATCGAGTTTGGCATTGATATAGCGCCAGGGACTCAGCCTATTTCTATCCCTCCTTATCGCATGGCCCCATCAGAATTGAAAGAGCTGAAGGAGCGGTTGCAAGATTTGCTTGATAAGGGATTCATTAGGCCGAGTATTTCTCCGTGGGGTGCTCCTGTTCTATTCGTGAAAAAGAAAGATGGGACTATGCGGATGTGTATTGATTATCGTCAGCTAAATAAGGTCACTATCAAGAATAAGTATCCATTGCCTCGTATTGATGATTTATTTGATCAGTTGCAGGGTGCCAAATTCTTTTCTAAGATCGATCTGCGATCTGGTTATCATCAGCTAAAGATTCGCGAGTCAGATATCTCGAAGTCTGCTTTTAGGACTCGTTACGGCCATTATGAGTTCCTAGTTATGTCTTTTGGGCTGACTAATGCCCCTACAGCCTTTATGGATCTCATGAACCAGGTGTTTAAGTCATTCCTTGTTTCCTTTGTCATTGTCTTCATTGATGATATTCTTATTTATTCTCGTAGCCGCGAGTAACATGATTATCATGTAAGGGTGGTTCTTCAGACCCTCCGTGATCCTAAGCTGTATGCTAAGTTCTCGAAATGTGAGTTTTGGCTTGATTTTGTGGCATTTTTGGGTCACGTGGTATCTAGTGAGGGTATCAAGGTTGATCCGAAGAAGATTGAAGCAGTGCAGAAATGATCTCGTCCTACCACTCCGACGAAGATTCGCAGCTTCCTTGGATTGGCAGGTTATTATCGGAGGTTTGTGGAGAAGTTCTCTAATATTGCAGCTCCTCTGACTCGCCTGACGCATAAGGCGGTTCAGTTTCGATGGTCCGATGAGTGTGAGGCCAGCTTCCAAAAGCTTAAGGCCTTATTGACTTCAGCTCCAGTGCTATCCTTTCCTTCGGGCACCGGTGGATTTGTAGTTTATTGTGATGCATCTCGTGTGGGCCTTGGTTGTGTTCTTATGCAGCACGGGAAGGTAATTGCTTATGCTTCCAGACAGTTGAAGCCGAATGAGAAGAATTATCCGACTCACGATTTAGAATTGGCAGCTGTGGTCTTTGCTTTGAAGAAATTGAGGCATTACCTTTATTGCGAGCCTTGTGAGGTGTATACGGATGATAAGAGACTGCAGTATCTTCTCTCTCAGAAAGATCTTAACGGTCGACAGCGGAGGTGGCTTGAATTGATTAAAGATTATGATCTCACTATCCGCTATCATCCTAGGAAGGCGAACGTGGTAGCAGATGCTTTGAGTAGGAAATCCATGGGCAGCATGGCTTTTCTTTATGTTGACATGAGACCATTGGCCCGAGAATTGCAGTCCCTTGGCGACTCTGGCGTGAGATTTCTTCTCCCAGACTCCAGTCGAGTCTTAGCGTGTATTGCAGCTCAATCTTCCTTAGTCAATCAGATTAAGGGAAGACAGTTCGAGGATCCTCATCTGCAGGAGTTGCGTGGTCGTGTCCTAAGTGGAGGAGTTCCCTCCTTCGAGCTTGATTCAGATGGAATTCTTCGGTTTAATGGTCGACTCTATGTTCCTGATATTGGGGATTTGAGGCAATCAGTGCTCGGTGAAGCTCATAGCTCGCGTTATTCCATTCATCGTGGTATTACAAAAATGTATCAGGACCTCCGAGAGCTATACTGGTGGAAGGGGATGAAGAAAGATGTATTTGATTATGTATCTCGTTGCTTGAACTGTCAGCAGGTTAAGTTCGAGCACCGGAGACCAGCGGGGTTAGCTCAGGCATTGCCCATTCCCGAGTGGAAGTGGGAGCACATCACGATGGATTTTATAGTTGGTCTGCCAAAGACCCTACGGCGCCACGATTCAGTCTGGGTCATTATCGACAGACTGACTAAATCAGCTCATTTTATCCACGTAAAGACTACTGATTCAGCTCAGAGATTGGCTCGGATTTTCATTGAGCAGGTGGTTAGGCTGCATGGTACTCCTGTATCTATTATATCATATCGTGGTTCCCAGTTTACTTCTCAGTTCTGGCAGTCTTTTCAGAGAGAGTTGGGGACCCAGGTGCAGCTTAGCACAGCATTCCATCCTCAAACTGACAGTCAGTCCGAGCGGGTTATTCAAATTCTGGAGGACATGTTGAGAGCTTGTGCACTAGACTTCGGGGGTTACTGGGATGATCATTTGGAATTAGCAGAGTTCTCTTATAATAATAGCTATCAGTCTTCTATTCAGATGGCACCATTTGAGGCCTTATACGGTCGTCGATGTCGTTCTCCTATTGGCTGGTTTGAGTCTCGAGATGTCGAGGTGATGAGTTAAGATATGGTTCGTCAGACTCTTGATGTTGTTCGTGTTATTCAAGATCGTTTACGGACCGCCCAGAGTAGGCAGATTTCATATTCGAACCGGAGGAGCTGAGAGTTAGAGTTCGAGGTCGGGGACATGGTATTTCTGAAAGTGTCACCGATGCGAGGTGTAAAGAGATTTGGTAGGAAAGGAAAGCTTAGTCCCAGGTTCATTGGCCCTTTCCGTATTGAGAAGCGTATTGGTAAGGTAGCTTATCGGCTCGACTTTCCAGCTTCTATGCTAGTTCACCCAGTTTTCCATGTATTGATGCTCCGGAAGTGTATCCGAGTCCTTCCGAAGTGATCGAATTAGACCCTGCTCAGCTAGATGTGAATCTGGACTATGAGGAGTTCCCAGTTGCTATAGTTGCGCGTGATGTCCGGAAACTTCGTTCGAAGCAGATTCCGATGGTTCGAGTGCGATGGAATAATCGTACTCGTGAGGAGGACACTTGGGAGCTTGAGTCCAGTATGCGTGAGAGGTATCCTTACCTCTTCGATGATTCAGGTTCGAACTTGGTCTTTAAAGCCTAAAAGTTCTTATCATTGTATATAATTTTGGTTTCGTAGTAAATGTCATTGAAAATTGGTGTGAGCATTCTCATTAGAGGTGTGAAATCTATTTTAGACTCTTGCTCGTTCGAGGACGAACGAGAGTCTAAGTGGAGGAGAATGAAACGACCTCGGTCAGTCGTTTCGGAAGTTAGGACTCCGATTGGCGTGCCGATAATTTTAAAATATTTGTAAGGTCCATTAGGACCTGTTTGTAAAATTTGAGCTAAATCAGACCTCGTTTGGTAGGCATCGGAAGAAGGTTTCAGTTTTTATTGTCGATAAATATTAAAAAGAGATTTTTGATCTCGGTTTTGGCGAATGAGCTCCGATTCGAAATCCGAAAGCTCAGTTAGGTTCGTATGATTATTTCTGACTTTTGTGATTTTTCGAAAGTGAATTTCGATATTGTTCGGTCAGTTTCCGCTAAAATGCCGAAAGATAAATAATTTGACCTTTTTCCTTTAAATTCGCATCTTGAATTTCGAGAGTCCGATTTGAGATCCGTCTTCGCGAGTATGTTACAAATATTTGTATAACTTACTTGAAAAATTTGGGATCATTTCGACTTCTCTAGGGTTCTATTTTAATTTTAATCGTCGTAGCGATTTTATTATTATTAAAAAAATTGAAAATTTAAAGTCGGTTAGTAAGGGATTTACTCCCTTATAAGCAGTAGCTATGATACAGAAACATAAACATACAACTCAGACAGAGAAAGGAAAAAGTTGGAAGAGAAAGAGGAAAAAAGGAAAAAAAAGTGTGGAAAAACAGTGGAATTTCTACCCCAAATCTTCAGGTAATGATGTTAACTCATTATCTTAGCTTATTACGTATGTTTGAATATATTTTTACGATAAAAATAGGGATATTAGACATCGCCCTAATGACTTAAATTGATAATTTAACGGGTTAATTGGACCCCGATGATGAAAATGATTATATATTCATACTCAGTGAGATATGAGCAACATATAAATGTAATTTATTTAGGGTTTGGTTATGGGACTTTGAACCCTGTACATAAGCCTCGCCTGCGTATTGCGTATGCAAATAGGGTATCAGGTTCTTAACTGGATTGCCCTAAGACATAAGGAATGAAGCCTTTAGCTTTATTTGATATAATTTTTCTGCTTATTGAATAGAGCGGGATCGTTTGGCAGTTAATCCAAAGGAAAAAGCAATTGTTGAGTAGCAGGACTAGCTTTGGAATACGGTAACTGTTTATATCCATTTCTTTGGAGGCACTTGGCCTCGTGGATTTTCTACCACGTGTTCCTTACGTGTGTAGCTGCCGATAGGCGTACTCGTTACGCCTTAGCTTTAGATTTACATTCTATATTATATATTATGTCCTGCTATTGCTATTGCATTGGGAATCTGAGTATTGTACTTTGGCTTGGAGTTGGCATCTGCTTCCCGGCTGTCGATGAGAGTCCTGTGCCGGTGAAGGATTATTATTGCATCACATTGCATATCATACTGAGTGCAGGAGTATTCCACCTCAGCTTTACATTTTATCGGGTGCAGGAGTATTCCGCCCCAGGAGAATGCAAGAGTATTCCGCCTCTGGTTTTGGTTTATATTATATCGGGTGCATGAATATTCCGCCCCAGGAGCAGGAGTATTCCGCTCCAGTTGGTTAGCAGATTGGGTTTCCCTTGAATGCAGGAATATTCCGCTTCAGGATGGGATTACGGGCACATGTGACCGTTTGCATCTCATTTCATTTCATTTCATCTCATTCCATTTCATTTCATACTATTGTGTAGATTTTCTGTACATGTCTACTGTTCTGCTTATATGTTCATTGCTTATTTGTTGATTGTTGTCTGGTTCCGTTTATCCTTACTAGCGTATCTATTTTTCGAGGTTGCTAGTTTGTTCATACTGATTGAGTCCTCATGACTCACCCCCCATTTGTCCTTGTGTTTTATTTTCGTTCAGCAGATTCTGCACCAGGACCCAGCCAGCCGCGCCGTGATTGAGGAGTAGTACGTTCTCAGCTGTCTCAGTTTTCCTTACTTTTGCTCCCTTCGGGAGATGTGTATATCTTTTGGCCTTCTTAGATGTCTGATCTGGAAACCTTTAAAATTGTGTATTCTGGGTAGTTAGTTGTATTATTCAGACAGCTTGTTTGTTTGTCTATCCTTAAGAGGTATCTTATGTTATTAAAATTTGGTTCATTTTCATTTCAAGGTAATTCTTCGCAATTTATATCGATTCTATCAATAGGGTTCGCCCGACAGGTTTAGAGGAGGTGGTCGAGTGCCCGCACGGCCTAACCAAGAATTCGGGTCGTGTCAAATATTTATTCGCTCGGTAACATCGCACACTTTCATCAAAATATAAAAGGGTATACCAAAAGAGTATACAGTATACCAAAAGGGTATACTTTGTTCAAAACAACAAAAACTAAAATATTTCTTCGCTCGGTAGCATCGCACACTTGGATCCAAATACAAAAGGGTATGTCAAAAGAGTATACACTATACCAAAAGGGTATAGTTTATTCAAAACAATAAAAAATGAAATATTTATTCGCTCGATAGCATCGCATACTTTGATCCAAACATAAAAGGGTATACTGCAACAGTATACAGTATATCAAAAGGGTATACTTTATCAAAAATAACAAAAGCTAAAATATTTATTCGCTCGGTAGCATCGCATACTTGGATCCAAACACAAAAGGGTATACCAGAAGAGTATACACTATACCAAAAGGATATACTTTGTTCAAAATAATAAAAACCGAAATATTTATTCGCTCGATAACATCGCATACTTTGATCCAAACACAAAAGGGTATACTAGTAGTATACAGTATATCAAAAGGGTATACTTTATCAAAAATAACAAAAACTAAAATATTTATTTGTTCAAACACAAAATGGTATACCAATAGAGTATACAGTATACCAAAAGGGTATACTTTGTTCATAACAACAAAAAATGAAATATTTATTTGCTCGATACTTGATCCAAATGCAAAATGGTATACCAAAAAAATAAATTAATACTAAACCATGAAGATAACTCAGAATCTTTACAAAATGATAACTTAAACATTACCAAATCTAAAGTGGTTTTACAAGTGAAGAGAAAAGACAACTCTGAAAGAGTGAGCAATGCCAGTGTTGAAACTGCAACACCAATTACTGGAAAGCATCGAGACTGCAATGTGGCATGTATTGGTAAAGGCTTGGTGATTCTGTATCAGCAAATAACAGTTGGAGACGACTGCAAGGAGGTCTGAAACTAGTACTCGCCAAAGTAGAACACTGACTTGCACTGCATGAATTATTATTAGATGAATACTACACCGACTGTGATCACTTCAGACCCAGCACCCCGACCATAAACTAGTAGAGGCTGCTTCACATACCTTACAATTGTGAATGCAATTACGTTATGCGATCCAGAGAGTTGTACAAAGGAGTGTTCCTTACTGCATCTTAACAACTAGAAGGTCCAACATCCACATTTTCACATATCTCAAGACCTGCATATACATCAATTTTGTCCGATAAAGAACACAAACTCAGGAAAAGAAAACATAATACACATGCTTCTGAAAGCAAGACAAGAACTTTACACAATCGCATCTTCATCTTCCTATTCTTTCCGTAGATAGGTTCTTTTTCTCTGAGTTAGAGGACATTCAGAAAGCAAGTCAGTGTGTCAGACTAATGTTCACTTAACAATGAACTTGGCAATGAGAACTTTTTATCAACTAAAAAAGTAAAGTAGAAGGCAACGAAAAGTATAAAAAACATATCTATTTTACGTAAATTAGTCTCTACAGTAAAGGAAAATCCTCCTAGAGAAAAGCTACACCATAACCATGTTTATTAATGTCAAAGACTTGCGTTATAGAAAACTTGTTGCTGGTCCACTTCCTTAAAAAGATCAACTTTCTTTTTCCAACTAAAAGCCAAAAGTCGGGCTTTATTGTATTTTCTTTCCTTGTAGCGTGAATTGATTCAAGTGCTTTACTATGTTAGTACATACATGTATAAGAGTTCATATCTATAATATCTTAAACTAACCGGCTGGCTAAAGAGCAAAGGAGAAAACATAACAAGAATAAGGCAATGTCATAGAAAATTACTTATTGCAAATCAAATTCAAGGAAGTAGAAATAACTCAAAGCATCCAAGAATTAAATATGTAACGCTTGTCAAAAATGTTGAAGTGGATACAAGGCATTGGTAAAAAATTTCTATTTGACAGTATCCTAAAGTATACTTCTAAGAAAGAGAGACACGACAACCACTGCCAAGCAATATTGCATGAACTACCAGTAAAAAATTAGAACTTTTGGGCGAGGCTATACGCTTTTAGCCAAGATAAGAACTAGAGGCATAGTGTGTTTGCTTTCTCGACCTTAAACGTTACTAATAAAAGATATTACTAACTAATCAAAAACCCAAACCTCATATTATACATTAAACACTAGAAATCTAAATATCTCTCTTGACTGCCAATTGGACCCATCAACACGTGCGTTACTTTCTTCCATCCAAAGCTACAGATATTAAAGCATCACAACTGCAATTGACGTTGAATCAACTAATTTGCAGCCGAGATATAGTATTCCTCTTTCTATCTCCATAGAGCATAAATGACAGACAACTGTGGAGCGTGATTATAACTACAAACTACAAACAAGTAACAAAAATTATAAGACGAGGGAAATAGAACTGGCCTCAAAAATTTGAGTAGTAGAATCCAATTTTTGCAGCCAATCAAATACTTCCAATATGCCAAATAGAAGATTAAATTATACCAACAAATTAACTAGATAATTCAATTCCAAAAATTGGAAGAAAAAAAAAAAAGTCAAACTCACAATCTGCTGACTGAAGAAATATCTCAGATATCCTCAAGCATGCATCATCCAAATCCGCAAACACCATAATAGCCGCTGCACAGCATGTATGACACCGATCTGAATGTTTATCTCATGTAATATTTGTATAGCTTTCAACAAAGGGTTGATATTACTATGAGAACTTTTACATACAAGTTTATAAAGCCTCAATTTCAGAAAAGGAATGAAAAAATTCATACTAAAACCATACCACAAGCAAACATCATTTGATCATCATCATTGCAAAGCATCAGTCATCACCATCAACTACCTCGATATCGTCAAGCCGATAATAAACCATCACCAAAGCAGGAGACACGACAACACATAAAGCTTCCAAAATAAAAAAAGAAACAGAAAGGTGTAGAGGAGAAGAGCCGAGAGAGTGGAAAGTTTCATTGAGAATATCTTCGGAAACATGTAGAAGAGACCGAATGGACGCTGTTGATGTATGGCTTGACCTCAACTGAGTAGGGGTCGCCAGAGTTAGGGTTCCGACGACCCTTTAAGCCTTGATCTACGGCGAAGCAGCGACTTTATAAGGAAACAGAGGCGAGGAATGGAGAGAGGGTGATGAGAGGATTCCATTCGTGTAAAATTTTTGTCCGGAGGAAACGGTTGTCCGTCGCCGGTGACGGAGCTCCAGCGATCAGGGAAATTTGACAATGTTTGGCCAGTTCAGATGAACTCAAAAGTGTATTGTGAAATGTGGAGATATTTGAAATAAAAGAGTGGTAATATTTATGCCAAAATGGGCCTGGAGGGTAAATATTTATGTCAAAATAGGCATGGAGTGAAATGAAGGTTAAAATGGGTAAACATGTGTAATATATTATAAAATGTGGGTATATTGTGTAAAAAATCCTATGGTATATACCGGGTCTACTTGGATGTATCTATTCGTATACTATAAATGGGGATAAACACCTCATGGTCCACATGCTTGCCGACCATGAGGGCAATATCGGTATTCCCTATATTTGTTATTTCCTACTGTTGTGCATGCAGGCTATGTGTGTGTACCATTTCCTTCTTGGACCAATAAACCATCTTACTTTTAGTTAGGGATTTTTACACATATATACAAAACTACACCCTAAATTACAAAAAATAAGCAATATTTGTCAAATTACAAGCCATAGCAATATTTTTTTAACACATTTCATAATACACAAGATAAATCATAATTTTCTAAGCAAACCCTAATTTCAATCCCTATCCCCAAAATCCTTCCAACTCCCCCACCACTCATAACCCATACCATCACGCACACCATCATCCCAATGCTCTCTCCAACACACCACCACTAAACACACCCATATACAGAAACAGAGAAGAAAGATACATACACAAAAGCGTCTTCAGTGAGTAACGGGAGGGACATTGGAATACACTACCACCACCATTAGCGGTGGTGGAGATGACAGATTGAAAAAGGGGAGAGGGGAATCGGGCCAGCCGTGAACAGCAACAACCACCGGCAGTGGCGAAATAGCACCGCCACCACCAGGAATAGCTCTTCTATGTTGGTCTCTGGTAATGAAACTCATTTTGCGGGGGGTAGTACATTAGTCTTAATTCAGACTTCATGCTGGCTGAAGTTCATTATATGGAGTTGAATTTTGGAAATAAAGTTCAATATGAATTCCTTTTGAAAAATTATTACTGAGTTTATTTGTTTTCCATATATTGCAATAATATTTGTTTATAGGAAATAAAACATAGATTGCCTTATATTGCAAGAGAAAACGAAACTTATGTACGGATGAGTTAGAGGCTGACTCTTACTGGTTGACTGTCCATTAACTTATTATATGGAAGTACTAATCATGTGCCATATGGTGGATATTGGAGCTTATGAAGTCAACAATTAAGAAATTCAGCAATGTCGGAGCACTGTTGTTTCTCCTGTATCCTGGTTGATTTGCGGTTGAAACTAAAAATGGTTGGCTGAGTCGCAGCGACGCTAGCTTGGTAGTCGCTCCTCCCTCCGTACTTGATTTATTGTTCTGTTCATCTTCACCGGAATTTTGTTTGGTTTTCTGACTGGCGATGCCACTGTTCTTTTATCTCTGTTGTTTTTGTGAGTTCTCTCCCTGATCTGTTAAGCTTCTGACGGGTATGTTTTATCTGTTGCTATTTTGTCTTTTTTTTCATCAAAATATTTTAATATTTTACTTTCTAAATGCTTGACGATTACAATACAATTACACAGTTGCTAGATTTTTCTGATCCGAACAAATGCAACACCGCTGAAATAGTCTGAAACAGCTTGAACAGTGCTGAAACAATCTTGAAATAATACTGAAACAGTATGATACAGCCTGAAACATCGTTGAAACAATCTGAAAAAGCTGTTGAAACTGTCTGATACAGTCTGAAACGACGTTGAAACAGTATGATACAATCTGAAACGAAGTTGAAACAGTCTGAAACGGTATTGAAATAGTCTGAAACAGAATTGAAACACTATGATACAGTCTGAAACAGAGTTGAAACGGTCTGAAACGACATTGAAACACTGTGATACAGTCTGAAACATTGTTGAAACAATCTGAAACATCTATTGAAACAGTATAATACAGTCTGAAATGGTGTTGAAACAGTATGATACAGTTTGAAACGGCTAATGAAAAAATATGAAACAAAATGCAAAAAATAATTTGAAACAACGCAAAAAAATGTGAAATAGCTTAGAAACAGTGAGAAACAACGCACAAACAAGATGAAACAATGTTGAAACAGTCTAGAAATAACTAGATACATTCTAAATATAGTTAGATACGGTGCAAAATAATGCAAATACAGCGAGATACGGTAAGATACAATGAGATACGAGATGTCTTGTAGTTGAGATACAGTTAGATACGAGGTGGTTGTTAGTTGAGATAGAATGAGATACGATGTGGTTGGTAGGCCTGATATGGTTAGATACAAGGTGGTTGGTAGTTGAGATACAGTGAGATACAACGAGATACGATGTGGTTGGTAGTTGAGATACAATAAGATACGATGTGGTTGGTAGGAAAGATATGGTTAGATACGAGGTGGTTGGTAGTTGAGATACAATGCGGTCGGTAGGCGAGATACGGTTAGATGCGAGGTGGTTGGTAGTGACATATAGTGAAATACGACGAGATAAGATGTGATTGGTAGTTGCGATACAATGAGATACGATGTGGTTGGTAGGCGAGATACGGTTAGATACGAGGTGGTTGGTAGTTGAGATACGATGAGATACAAGATAGTTGGTAGTTGAGAAACATCGAGATACAGTGAGATACAACGAGATACAGTGAGATACAATGAGATACAGTGAGGATGTGATGAGGAAAAGTGAAATTGGGAGAAATTATGGTAGAAAAAGTGAAATAGGGGAAATGAAGGAGCAAAAGTGATAGTGGGAGAAATAGAAGGAAGAATGTAAGGGTTTGATATGTTATGGGAAAATATTGCTATGTTTTTGCTATGTTTGTAATTAACTTGTGTTTTTCTTTATATATGGTTATTTTGTTAAAATGTTGCTATATTTGGTAATTAAGTTCTAAAAATTGTGCTTTTGTGTAAAAATTTCTTTAAATTAATGCCTTCTTGTGCCCAAGAAATACATTACAACATTTACGAAATCTGGGCCCCAGAACTTCTTGTCCCCATGGAGAATTAACACGTAACTGAATGCAGCCTTTTACTTTTCTTATTGGAGAACACGTGGGCATCTAATGACTGTTTTAGCTACCACTAAAAAGTGAAAACTCTACTTCACTTTCATGTACTACTTTCTGTCTACTTGTAATTAACCTATCAAAAGCCATTCCATCATTTTACTTTAAAGTGAGAATTAAGGGGTCGTTCGGTTACTCACTTATTTAATGCGGGTATTAACTATTAGTGCGGGTATTAATAATGTGTGTATTAATAATATCGGTATTAATAATGTAGGTATTAGTTAGCGCGGGGTTTAGTAATGTGGCTATTATCCATGCATATATTATAACGTAGGAATTATTTTTTGAATCACTGATATATTACAAATTAACAAATAATATTATTAATTTAAATATTTATTTACTCCTTAAATAAAATTTTAAAATATTCTCATAATGAGGATTACTTTTGTCATTTTAAATTTTAATACCTGCATTATTAATACCCACATTATTAATACCACCTTCTACCCTACATAAAATAATACATAGATTCCCGCATTAATAATGCGGGTATTAATAATCCGGAATATACAAAAACGCAACCAAACGTTGCACTAATTTTATGCGGGTATTAAGTTTTCACAGAAAACCAACTGAACGCTGCGCTAAATTAACGCAGAGTTTTGTACGGGTATTAATGTTTAATGCAGGGAACCGAACGATCTCTAAGTGCTCTAATAGCCCAATGGTTGTGCCAGTTATCAGTTCCCAATTCCAGCTTGAGCAACTTAAAAAGTTACTTATAAGGAATATTCTTATAATATGATAACGAAGGTACAAACTTCACAAACAAGTTCTCTTTATAAATAATAACCAAAAGAAAAACAAGAAAGAAGTAACTGCTTCTTGTTAAATTTGTGATACAGTCTCTGTTCATCCAATTAAACTGTTTCATACATGGATAGTCTTATTTAGATTGCTAAGCAGAAAAAAAGTTATGGATTATGATAGATTTTTTCACTTAAACTTAAGTAATTAGTAATCATATCATCATGTTACTATAAAAGCATGTCCTTAAAAAGTTAAAAAGCTGGATTACTAAAATACCCTTCTAAATAAAAAAAATTAAATCGCAAGATATGGAATTTTTTTCCAAGAGCCTGCTGCGGAAGCAAATTTAATCTAAATTGTGTCACATCTAAAGAGTTGCGCGCGTAAAAATTTCGCCCAGATGCCACTTTTAATACCGGTATTTAGTTTGAGGCCACTATTTTCAGTGGCATTACACTAGAGGCCACTTTTGTGCCACTATACTAAACACGGGTATATATAAATGTCCAAATTACCCCTCATCTTTTCTGAATTGACAGGATTTTTTAAAACTCTTCTTCTTCATTTTAACCGTTCTTCTTCATGCATTTTTACATTTTCTTCATTGTATCTTCATGCAAAAAATTGCTCAGTTTTTCATATACCTCTTCAAGTTGCATTACATACGTTGAATAACATTTCTCTCTTCACCTTTGCAGTCTAAAATTTGTATTTTGGCAGGTATGACGTTTGTTGTTTTTTTTTTTTTTTTTGTATTTTTTTTGTGAAATATGCGGTTGTTAAGTTAAGTAACGTTATTTAAGTTTAAATTTGTATGTTTTTTCCGTATTTAGTAGTTACTTTTTATTGAACTTCAAGTGTGCGTGTGTGTAGTAAACTTTTGTGTGTGTGTGTGTGTGTGTGTGTGTTGTCTCCAAGGATGGAAGTTCATCCTAGTGCACTGAAGTTCCATCCCCACACGTTGTGTGTGTTCTCAGTCCACTAGGATTGAACTTCTGTCTCCAATGATGGAAGTTCATTCCTAGTGGACTGAAGTCCATCCCTCCCCCCCATGTGTGTGACTCTGTGTGTGTGTGTGTCTCTGTGCGTGTGTGTGTTTGTGTGTATTGTTTGTGTGTGTTCTCAGTCCATTAGGGAATGAACTTATGTATGTGTGTATGCTCAGTCCACTAGGACAGATGTTCATTCCTAGTGGACTGAAGCCTATCCCTCATATGTGTGTGACTCTGTGTGTATTCTCAGTCCACTAGGATTGTACTTCTGTCTCCAAGGATGGAAGTTCATTCATAGTGGACTGAAGTGCACCCCCGCACATATGTGCGACTCAGTCTCTGTGTGTGTGTGCGCGCTCCATTCCTAGTGCACTAAAGTTGCATCCCCACACATGTGTGACTGTGTGTGTGTTCTCAGTCCACTAGGATTGAACTTCTGTCTCCAATGATGGAAGTTCATTCCTAGTGGACTGAAGTCCCACCCCTCCCCCCCCCCCCCCATGTGTGTGACTCTGTGTGTATGTGTGTGTGTTCTCACCCTATTAGGGAATGAACTTATGTGTGTGTGTGTATGCTCAGTCCACTAGGACAGAAGTTCATTCCTAGTGGACTGAAGTCTATCCCCCATATGTGTGTGACTCTGTATGTGTTCTCAGTCCACTAAGATTGTACTTATCTCTCCAAGGATGGAAGTTCATTCATAGTGGACTGAAGTGCACCTCCGCACATGTGTGCGACTCTGTCTCTGTGTGTGTGTCTGCTCCATTCCTAGTGCACTGAAGTCTATACCCCACATGTGTGTGACTGTGTGTGTGTTCTCAGCCCACAAGGGTTGAACTTCTGTCTTCAAGGATGGAAATTTATTCCTAGTGGACTGAAGTCCACCCCCCACATGTGTGTGTGTGTGTGTGTGTGTGTTATGTCAGTCCACTAGGGAATGAACTTCTGTATGTGTGCGTGTGTCTGTGTGTATTCTCAAACCTGTATTTATTTATTTTGTATGTGTGACTGATAGTTTTTTTTTTTATTGTTAGCTTTTTGCAATATGGATGTTGGAATGGAAGGGAATCTAGTGTATCCATTTGACTGCTGGTTCAACATGAATGCATATTGGCAAGGGGAGCACAATTTGGATAATATCATTTCAAAGTTCAGTAAAGCACAGTATAAGAAGCTTTCAGATGGTGTGTTTGGAAGCTTTCTGAAGTTGCAGTCGTACAAAACTTCTATGAGGTTACTGCATTGTTTATTATTGTCACGTATTGTGAGCAGTGGTCCGAATAGATTAAGTTTTAATATTTTTTGTCATCTCATCCATTTTGGTCCTGAAGAATATCATCTTTACACTGGTTTGAGGTTTTCTGCAAACCGTGAGGAATTGTTTGATGGACCTGCTATAAATATGGGTCAGAGGCTTCTGAAGCAGTACTTTAGTGGTAAAAGCAATCTTCAGTTGTCAGACGTTCGTAAATTTTTAGTATCAATGACCACGGCATCTCTGGTCGAAGAAGATGATGCAGTGAAGATTGCAGAGTTTTATATTTTTCAGTCAATCATTTTGTGTTCTAACAAAAAACAAGCTTGGTTGAAGTGTGTTACTTGGATATCATTGACAACGAGGATCTTTGTGGAGTTTATCCTTGGGGGAGTGCGGGTTTTGAAGCACTAGTTAACTCTGCAATGAGACCTCTTAAAAGTGGTGTAAATTATTATGTGCTGGGATTCCCGTTTGTGTTATGCGCTTGGTTTCTTGATTCATTTCCAACAGTTCGTTCTAACTTTTGTACATTTAATAGTGATGGCTTCCCAAGGATGGTTAGGTTTATTAGTTTCAAAAATCCTCAGTATAACACTTTGGTTGAGTAGTATTTTCATAATGTAAATTTAAGTTTCTATATCTGTGTCTCTCTGTGTGTGTGTGGTTGCTTAAGTTCTTTACCCTCATGGACTGAATTCTATCCTAATGTACTGAACTTCTTCAGCCTTACTGAAGTTCTATCATTATGGACTGAACTTCTTTTCCATCTCTGTGTCTGTCCTCATGGACTGAACTTCTAAAATAGTACCAGTTGAAGTTCTGTCCTCATGGACTGAACTTCAATTTCTACATATGAAAGTTTTATTCTTATTTTACTGTGGTGCTAATATATTTCTCATGGTTTTTTTTTTTTTTTATAGAGTTTTGACAAATTAAAAATAGTTCCAATTGTACTGTCTAAGGAAGAAAAAAGGTCGGTGGAATTGAATGTGACAGAAGCAGGTCCTATTGTACCTGTTGTTGCATTTAAACATTTAAAAGGAAAAGAAGTTGTTGAAGAGAGTGAGAATACCTGTGATGAGAATGAGGTTGGTGGTGCTCAGATATATCATGGTGGTGCTGAGAGTGATTCTCAGACTGATCATGGTGGTGCTGAGAGTGATTCTCAGACTGATCATGGTGGTGTTGAGACTGAGGATGGTGGTGCTGAGAGTGTTGATGTTGGTGCTGAGACTGAGGATGATGGTGTTGAGACTGAGGATGATGATCATGTGGGTCAGGGTGCTGGTGATGATAGGCAGGATGCTCGACATGGCGTAAAGCTTGATCAAGATTTACTTAATGCAATTGTTAAAGTGAGTTTTCAAGTATCATGTGCATTCATCTTTTTGTGTTTTTATTTCAATTGAATATTTTTATCAGTTCTATCGGTTTTTTTTTTTTTTTTTTGCAGAAGGTGAATATAAAATTCCGGAAGAGGTTGCGTAGTCAGCGACGGCGCATAAGGGAGGATATTAGGAAGTATAATATGGAGTATATTATGGAGTATATTCGTGGTGTAGATAAGAAGGTTGACTGTGTTCTTGATTTTATGAAGAAGTTTGCTAAAACTTTGAGGAAAAAGGAAGGAAGTTGGAGGAAAGATGTTAGTGGAAGAAGGGGCAAGGAACAATCTGGCTACTTTCGTAATTCTTTAAACTTGTATTCATGTGGAGGCAATGCTAGTGATGGAAGGAAGAGAAAGTCTCCTCCAGATGTAAGAAAAGACTTCAGTCATGGCGCTGTATCCGGGAAATCAAAATCTCCTTCAGATGACAGACAAGACTCCAGCGAAGGCAGTGTAGTTAGGAAATTAAAAAGCTGTTCAGATGTAAGAAAAGAAGTTAGTGGTGGTGGTGCAGATCTAAATTCAGCTATACAATTGCATGAAGCGTCGCAAGGTGTGTTTGTCAATGAAACGCCTAAACAAATTCTTGAAAAAATTAAAAGTGAATTAGACATGTTTGGTGAGTTTACTCCGGCACAGAATGAGGTGCTTGAAATTCAATTGCAAGTTATAAGTAGAGAGCTTGATCTGTCAACACCTTGCTTGGTCCCTCAGGCTATGATTGTAGTGAAATCAGGTACAACTTCTGCACCCATCCAACCAAAAACCTATGAAAGGAAAAGGAAGAAGTTAAAGAAAAATAGTTCACATGCTGATATGCCTAATTTTAATATACTGCCACGGACTCAAGAAAGTGGTAGCGGGGTTTCATGTGATGCTGAAGATACACCAAGAGCTGAAGAAATTCAGCAAGATATGTCAAAAAATCAGCAGCAGGGTGAACTTGGAAAAGAACAAGGCATAATTCTACAACAGGAGAGGACCGATGACGTTGAAATGGATGATGTTGATGTGAGTTATCAAGCAGCAAGAGAAGAACCAGGAGAGGCATTCAAAATTCTCTTGGACAAAGGGCAATCGGTCAACGAAACAGTAGAAGAAGAGGTGATTTCGCAGGGAAAGGAGATGCATGTTGATGTCGTTATGGAGAATGCTGATAGAAGTAACCAAGTTGAAAGAGATGGGGATATGACTGAAGATCAGCAGGCTCTTGCCTGTCAGTTAATTGATGAAGCACACAAAGAAGAGGTTACGACACAGGAACAGGAGATGCCTCTTGTGATTGTTATGGAGAATGCCCAGGCTATTGAGCAAACAAGAAGAGAAGTTGATTTGACAGAACAACAGACTTTTGAAAGTCTTGTGGACAAACAACAGTCAGTCAGTATAGCGGGAAAAAAAGAAGTAATGACTCAGGAACAGGAGAAAGAGGAGCTGAATGACGAACAACAGGCTGACGGAATTGTTGTGGGCAAAGGTCAGTCGGTCAATGAAGCAGGTAAACAAGAGATGATTACACAGGAACAGTAGAATCCTGTTCCAATTGTTAGGGAGATTGCCAAGGCAAGTGACCAAGTCCCTAAAAGTACTAAGGTAGAACAGTCGGAGCAGCACGGTCTTCTGGGGAAAAGGGACCGAAAGCCCAGTCAGTGGTTGCTATCTCCATATGATACCACAAGGACTAAAAAGAAGACAACTGACTGGAAGGGTAATTACAGACGTAGTTGTCCATTCCACCACTTGAAGATTAGTCCAGCAGTGTTGGATGAGTTTAAAGCTTTTTTGCTATTTCAAAGAAATGACACTGAACTTGAACAGTAAGTCTATTTGTATTTTTTTATGATTTCTTGTCTGTAGTTTTTTAAGTTCAGTGCATAGTGGATGAATTTGGAAACCTATAGTTCAATCCCCTATGGAATGAACTTCTTATCCCATAAGTTCTGCCCCTATGGATTGAAGTTCTGTGCATATGGAGTAAGTTCTATCTATAAGAATTGAACTTCAGTCAAAAGGCCATGGACTTTTTGTCCACAAGGACGTGGAAAGTTCTGTCCCCTATAGGATTGAACTCCATTGCCTATGATATTCTTAAGTTCATTCCTTATGGAAAAGTAACATGTGTTTTGTATTTTGTATCTTTTTAATTAGGAACAACCGTCCTTGTTATATACGCGATAATGATTACGACAGTAATCCATATCAGTTGGAAACAATCAAGCCAGACAAGCAGTAGTTTTTGGAGTTTGTAGAAGTTGCCTACCCTATGACTGATAATGTTAATGCATATTCTGTTCTTTGGTTTGTTCCGTGTTCGTTATTAGTTTTCTGTGTATTGACTAAACAGGTTCCTTTTTTTTTCGCAGCATATCGATGTTGCTATGTATTATCTTAGGAAGAGGGCATGCTACCATTTGTTCCAGTTTCCTCATACACTGTCAATTACTGATATCGATTTTGATAGTTAAATGAGCTCTATTTATAAGTTAGAATTCAAAGACAAAAAGAAAAGACCAGGTAATGAAATCTGTCTAGATGGTTTTGAACAGTATATCTGCAATTACCTTCATGGCCTGGAACGGAGGTGTTCAATTCCCTGGAGTGGAGTTGATAAACTCTATTTTCCATGCCGATTGCAAGCAGCACCTGGTAAAACGGTGATTCATTACTTTTTGGCAGTCTTTGATATGCACGACAAGAAAATACGTGTATATGATTCGATGGTCAAAACAAAGAGGCCACCAACAGACAAATTCGACCACGTCAAGGGTTATGCTGTTGTGCTCCCACATCTTTTCAAGTATGTCAACTTTGGGGACCTACATGATTATTTTAAAAACGATAAGTTCAATGCAGCCTATAAAACCCAGTGGGTACTATCACCGACTCAACTAGATTTGTAAGTCTTCTCATTTTTGTGCAAGTTTTAGTGCAAATTAGATATAATTGACTGAACTTATAACCCCCTGCCTACTTATATGTCTTACTCTTTGTTTTGATGCCTCATTTTTTAGGACTAGTTGTGGCGCTTTTGCAATATGGTATGCTGATCTACTGACAAGAGGTAAAAATGTTGAAAAGGTTAAACCACATCAAATTCATCATTACAGGGAGCGGTTTGGTTGTCAGCTTTGGCTCATGGTCGTGCAAAGGCTAGGGATGGATTTGAGACTCCACCTGAATTTGTTGAGCATGATTATGGAGAACATAATGAAGACATGTGTCAGTTATAGATATTTTTGTTTTTATCTTCAGAATTCCTAGTTGTATTTTTTGTAAAGTTTTTTGGTAATGTATGGTGAAACAGATATTATGTACAGATGAATAGATTATTATGCATAGATTTATGTAAATGCCACTTTGTTGCAGTGATGTTTTTTACCGTTAAGGACTTAAATTCTATTCTCATGGAGTGAACCTTTTTTATCCCCCTATGTGTGTGTGCGTGTGTATGTGTGTGTTCAGTCCACTAGGGATGAATGTCTGTCTCCAAGGATTGAAGTTCAAAAGACATGGACTGAATTTTCTACCCTACATTGATTGGACTTCAATTTATATGCCCTCAATTTCCATCCACAGGATGGACCGAAGTTTTATATCAACTCTGTGTCTCTGTGTGTGTGTTCAGTCCAGTAGGACTTCTGTCTCCAAGAATGGAAGTTCAAACCACATGGACTGAATTTCTACCACATATAGATTGGACTTCAATTTATATGCCCTCAATTTCCATCTACAGGGGGACTGAAGTTTTATCCTCAGAGAAAGAAGTTTTATCGTCATTGATGCACTGAACTTCTATCATCATTGATTGAACTTTATTACCCTCATTGTGACTGTTCAATATTTATTTTACCTGTTATGGATTGGTACTTTTGAACTATAAGTTGCAACTTTTAAAATGTTATTGTGCCTTTTGAACTATAAGTTGCAACTGTTAGTATTTTATTGTTCCTTTTGAACTATAAGTTGCAACGGTTACAATTTTATTGATTTTTTTTCTATAAATACATAACTGATTGTTAATTCTTATCATCATATTATTTAGGATTATCTATTTGAGATTTCTAAACTTCAGGTGCAAGAATGTTTGAAAGTAGTGTGAATCAACCACCACAAGTAGAACAATCAGGTGCACCAGGATTTGTCCCAGTACCAGGATTTGCACCAGTACCAGTACCAGTGGGGATTCCAAATAATATACTATGGGAGATTGCAGTCCTAAGGCGTCAGATGCAGGACCAGGAGAATGCAATACAGGAAATGCAAAATATCGCAAAATGATATTTTGCATATGCGTAATGTCCAAAGGCGACAAGTGCGAATGATCACCCAGGGTATTGAAGCTATAGCAGCACATGTTCGTTTTGATCTTTCTGCTCTTCCACCACCATCTCCATAACTGAATATGTATGAAGTTTCTATGGTGTAGTATTTTTTATAAGTTCTACGACTATATATGTAACAACAGTTATTCATGTATATTGTTAATTTTTTACATTTACATATATTCCAAGTATAGTCTTTTTTTAATTCTGTGAAAGAAGAGAATCAAATGCAAGTGGCTAGAGATTTCAGTCCATGATAATAGGAGTTCTGTCCATGATGAGTTCTGTGTACTTAAAGACATAGCTTCTACTTCAGTTATTTCAATTTGCAAGTGGCTAGACACTTAAAATCCTCATGGACAGAACTTCAGTCCATGATGATAGAAGTTCTGTTCCATGATGATTTAAGTTCTGTGTTTACTTAAACACAGAACTTCTACTTCAGTTATTTCAATTTGCAAGTGGCTAGAAACTTAAAATCCTCATGGACAGAACTTCAGTCCATGATGATAGAAGGTCTGTTCCATGATTATTTAAGTTCTGTGTTTACTAAAATATAGAGCTTCGACTTTAGTTATTTCAGTTTGCAAGTGGCTAGAAACTTAAAATCCTCATGGACAGAACTTCAGTCCATGATGATAGAAGTTCTGTTCCATGCTAATTTAAGTTCTGTGTTTACTTAAACACAGAGCTTCTACTTCAGTTATTTCAGTTTGCAAGTGGCTAGAAACTTAAAATCCTCATGGACAGAACTTCAGTCCATGATGATAGAAGTTCTGTTCCATGATGTTTTAAGTTTTGTGTTTACTAAACACAGAGCTTCTACTTCAGTTATTTCAGTTTCCAAGTGGCTAGAACTTCAATCCTAATGGACAGAACTTCAGTCCATGATGATAGAAGTTCTGTTCCATGATGATTTAAGTTCTGTGTTTACTTAAACACAGAGCTTCTACTTCAGTTATTTTCAGTTATTAATGAGAGATTCAAATATGTAAAACATAATTAGGTTAAAGTTCATATATAAACATAGAAATTATAATAACAAAACAAATAGTACTGCATAAACTAAAACGACAAACAACTACTAGAAATTATTCAATTAAAATTGGATTCTCTGCTGATGCTCCACAATTATCATCATCATCATCATCACTGCTTAAATCATCATCAGCAGCTCCTTCACCAGCCTGATTGTTTATGAGAGAAACACCAAAAACAACAGATGGAACACCGTCGATCATCTCGTGCCATAGGTGATCAAAACGAAGCGTATCACCTATCTTGAAGCCTTTCTTAATAACCATATCCTTCCAAGCGTTACACAACCTTGCGTGTTTCCCAACTGCGAAGTTCATCAAATGTACATTCTCATGTCCACCATCACAAATTATGCATGCCAGTCCATTTATACTTGGCAGCCCCTGCTTCCAACTGTCTGGAAAGATCTAAAAGCAAGAATATTTCACAGTTAATAAACAAAATCAGAAATCACCAGAAAATTAAATGAAAAATACAAAAAATACTCTGGTCTTTTGTTTTAACATATAAAATCATCGCTATAAAAGTAAGACGATATTATTTTCTTGTTAAACTGCCTAGTTCCTCCACACGATTGTTTTCATCTGCCATATTTTGTTTTCTTAAAAAAAAAAACTATGTAGTATGTATCAGATGAAGAGGGAATAAACTTTGTAGTTTCCTTTAACTGCAAAGGGGATATTTATAATTAAAAAATCAGTAACTGCCAAGTGGATGGTCTTACAGTTTCTGTACAGTTATGCTTTCTATGGTTCATTAAATGTGTCAAAGAAGTTTATGTTTTCTATGTTGTTACAGTTTCTGTACAGTTATGTTTCCTATGGTGTTACAGTTTCTGTACGGTTATGCTTTTTATGGTCTTACAGTTTCTGTACAGTTATGTTTATTAATTGCAGTTTTTGACCTGAACTTCAGTACCTTCATTGACTGAACTTCACTAACCACATATGGACTGAACTTCACCACCCCTCATGGACTGAAATTGCACTGCACTTTGCTAAATCCTATAGAAGGTTATGTATTTTTTTTTATTAATTGCAGTTTTTGACTGAACTTTTACTCCCCTCATTGACTGAACTTCAGTACCCACTAATGGACTGAACTTTAATACCCCTCATGGACTGAAAATGCAGTGCAGTTGTTAAATCCTACTGGGATTATGTAGTTTTTTTTATTAATTGCAGTTTTTGACTGAATTTCACTCCCCCCTCATGGACTAAAATTGCAGTGCAGTTGTTAAATCCTACTGGAGTCATGTATTCTATGAATTGTGTAGTTAAATCCTAGTGGGGTCATGTATTCTGTCAGTTGTGTTGGGATAGACTACAAAACAAAAGAAGAAAGAAACTTTAGCTTTATCCAACAGTAAAATGACAACACACAAAAATACAGAATGTCTTTTCTATAACTATAGCAATAGAAATAGACCTTACTATTATTGAAGAGAACAACCAAATAATTTCTATTTCTAAGATGGCAGCACTCATTGATGCAGTTTTGACTGAATTGGATACTGAATCAGATCAGTTTGTAAGTTATTCATACAATTTTTGTCTTTCAAAAGTATTATTTTTGTTATTTGTTATTATAAAATAACAGAGTTCATTTTTTTTGTTGTTGCAAAGGTTTTGCCAGCATTGTTGGCAATTATGCTTCCCAGACGTAATGTTCCAGCAACTGTAATTTGCCGTGGTACTCATTTCAAGATGAATTATCTAAAAGTGGGAAGAGAAAGGTGGTTCTCTAATGGATGGAAGGAGTTTGTCCGTAGTAATAATCTTGGAGTAGGAACTAGGATACTTTTTGGAGTTGTGGAATCTTCAGATCGTGTGGTTTTAAGTGCTACTATTTGGCAGGATGTTACAGAACCTTTAAGTTCCAGTTCTAGTAGTGGGTCTGATGTTGAAGATGCCTGATAAGATAATATCTGTGTTGTCTCTTATGTTTTGTTGGTAATAAATTGTGAGTTTTTCAGATTTTTTTTTTGTTTTTCAAGTTCACCAATGCTGCAACAATGAGTTTGAACTTTTGTCTCTAAGTATTGATTGAACTTCTGTCTTTTTAAGGATGGATGTTTTTAAATCATGAGATTAAACTTCCACTCACAAGGATGGAAGCTCAAACTTCTGTGTTTTTGGTGTGTAGAATATAGTCTGAGCTTTCTATCCACCAGGAATAAACTTCTGTCTCCAAGTATGGAAGTTCAAACCATATGGACTGAAGTTCTTTTTACCCTCATTGACTGAAGTTCTATCATCATGGAATGAAGTTCCTACATCCCAGTATTAAATTTTATCCTCCACGATAGAATTTTAAGTTTAACTTCTATCCCTGAGGACACAAGTTAAAAGCTGCACGTTCCTCCATAAGTACTGAAGTTCAATTAAAAAATGTAAATTCAGGAATCGTAAGGATTGAGATTTTTTCATATTGAAAGGCTGAAGTACACTCCATAAGTACCGACAAATTCAGTCTTATATGGACTGAAAGTGCTTCAAATTCAAATACTAGTATCAAACTTATTAACATACAGACAGATAAAAAAATAAACTGCAATGCATTCAGAGTTTGAATACCTTCATTATCTTGAATGTTGGATAAGAAACTATCAGCAATTTTAATATCTTCACGTATTTCTGCACCATCATTCACAGCCAAGCAGTTTCATGAAACAAAAAGAAGTTAGAAAATCAAATTAGTAGGAGGGATATATTTAGTAAAAAAAAGTTTATGGATAATGAAGGAAGTAGCAGTACCTATATATCCTTGAATAGGGTCGGACTACTGGAGTATTTATGCTTGAGATTCTATCATGTCCTCTGAGTTTGCATCGACTATATTTGTTTAATTTGACTCGTACAGCCTCAGCAATCGAGATGTATCTCTTTGTTATCCTTCTTCCTCGTTGTATTTTGACATTAGGAGTCTCTATCCTCTGGCTTTTCACGGTATCTGGTACAGTCCAAGAGCTTTTGTGCCCTATCATATTCACGTCACCTTGATATGCGTTTAACCAAAACTCTCGTGAATACCATTTTGAGCAGAACTTAGATTTCAGCAGGCGTCTTTTCTCAATGCATGCAATTTCATGTACACATGGGAGTTCATCAGTCTGGAATTGAAGACAGTCACAGGTCCTCTTCTTTAAGTCGACGTTGAAGCTTTTTCCTTCATCTTGCACATTGAATGTTGTTGTACCTGTGGGGAATACCTATTTGAAATGAAAAATAATAACTTTTGTGAGTCAGTACAGATGGTATTTAAGATCGGCTATTAGTAAGTCAGAGCAAGAGTTCATGAGTACAGTTCTAATGGACTGAGTGAAGTTCAAATCATATGGACTGGAGTTCAAATCCAACAAGGATCGAACTCTATGTACTTGAACTTGCTTACTGTTATGGACTGAAGTTGTATCAACAAGTATTGAACTCCACCCCCCAGTGCGTTATGTACAGAAGTGCTATTCTCAAAAGTTTGAACCCCCTCTCCACTTTTTTACTGAAGTTCTATTCACAGTCCTGAATTTCAGTCTACATGGACTGATCTTCACCCATCTTTATCTTTATTTTTTATACACTATTAGGATTGCATATTTGGCGCGAGTCTAGTGTTGTATACTTACATTTATTTTGAAGGCCAGTTGAATCTTCTTGTTCATTTCATCTTCTGCCCACCCTTATAAGCTATGAAAAGTTTCTTGAGCAGTAGTTCTTCTTTCACAAAACTATTTCTGCTTCTTAAGAATGATTAAATCCAAAAGGCTTAAAATGGGCAACTCTCTTGCTTCAAGTAATGCATAATTCATCGACTCAACCATATTTGTTGTAAGAATATCATATCGTCGCCTCAGTGAGTAAGATCTAGCCCATCTTTCAGGTGGTTCTTCCATTATGTAGCTGAACGTGTTTCTATCCATTCCCACTAATTGGGACATGAAATAATGAAACTCTTCACGCTTATAAGCTCTTGCAGCAGTTTGAAACAGACTTATCACTGTGGTTCTCACGTTCTTTTGGTTTAGATTCTTTTCAAAGTGGTAGATGCATATACCATGGTGGCCATTAGGATAAACTTATGCAATTCCATGCGCGATTGATTTGTTTCTTTCTAATAGAAAAACCAATTCAGGACGAGTACCTATTGTCCTTCGCAGCTCAGTGAAGAACCAAGTGTAAGCTTCATTATTTTCAGAGCCTGCAATCCCATAAGCTAGAGGGAAGATTTGATTCTTTGCATCTTTTGCTACAGCAATGATGAGAACACCTAGATATTTCGCCTTCAGAAATGTCATGTCTACTGCTATCACTGGTCGACAATATCTCCAACTGTCTATTGATGGCTTGAAAGCAACAAACATATACATAAACCTGAAACATTTTAAAATAGGACAAATTTAATTCTTAGAAAGTTTTCAATTTCCGTATAGCAATCGAACTCACTTTTGAGAAATGCTTACCGATTAAGACTGTCTATCTTTAGATTTGTGTGAGCGCCTGGATTTCTCTCTTTCAGCACATGCAAGTATGAAGGGAGCAGATGATAATGCTCATCAGGTCGTCCCCTAATTAATGCGTTTGCTGCTTGAATTGAACGCCATGCCTTGTGATATCCTATTTCAACCCCGTGTATCCTTCTCATTTCGTTGACAATAAATGTTGGTCTAACTTCTGTTCTGTTGTCGCAGATGTTTTCAAGAAAGTATTCACTTATCAATGTTGACGTGGCATGTTTTTTATCAACCTTCTTAACGTCAACGGAGCATTTATGTGTATTATGAAACTTAATTACCTTAAACAGTGAGGAATCTTTTATCCTTCTTGCCCTAATGTTCCAGTCACAGTTTGGATCGATGCATTTCATATCTCGTTCTATTTGATCTGATAACCTTGAACTCAAAATGCTCCTTGATTGCCATCTTGACAAAACACTTCATCATGGTTTCCTTGTTGTCAAATGTTGAGTATGCTGCTACATCTTTCGATGATACATCTCCTGTTAATATCATCGCTGGAGATTGTTTCTGTTTTACCCTGGACCTTTTCCGTTTGCTCTTCGTAGCTGGTGTGCTACTAGGGCCTTCAAATGTTGGCGCTGGTGACTGAAATTGAGTATTGTTTGGTTGCAGTGTCTCAGTAATGCCAGGTGTTTCAAGTGCTAGGTTGGAGTCGATCTGCATTATCAAGCCTCCCTCTTATTGTATGATTATTTTCAATTGCTTGAATGCAGTCAATCTGCATTATCAGGGTCCCCTCCTGGGGTGAAACTTCTGTACGAGGAGTTTGATTCTCTAGCTTGTCAATCACGAAACGGCTATTCTTGAAAGTCGGATCATTCTTCAACAAGTGCATGCATGTCCTCAGTTCTTCTTCTGTAGTTACAAGCATTCCTCTGCTCGAGTCCATTCTAATATCAAACCATATATTGACAGTGCCAGTGAAATGTGTTGCTTCATAAATCTTGTGCATGAAAGTTCTGAATTCGATCATTTCATTAACAAGTAGAAGTTTTGTTTCATGATCCAAGTACTTGTAATCTTTTGTCCAATTCCCATTGAAAGCAATAACCAAACAAACTGTAGCCATTCTGCATTGAATAAGTAAACCAGAGAAAGAATTGTGTTAGTATGAAGTTCAGTCTTAATAACAATGGCAATAAGTAATCACAAAGTCTTGAGGGTGCCTATTTCAGTTTATAAATAAACTTTCAGTCCTTAAGCACTGAAGTTTAGTCTTAATGGACTTAAGTTCTATGCATAAGGACTGGAGTAAGTTCTATACATAAGACCATTGAAAGCTCCACCGCACGTGGATTGAAGTTCAGTTCATGTGGACTTAAGTTCTATCCATAAGGATTGAACTAATGAAGTTCAGTCCTAGTGAACTGAATTTCTAGTTCAAACTTCAGTTCTATTGTGCTGGTACTTAACACGGCAATGCCAATAAGTAATCGCAAAGTTCTGAGGTTGCTTTTTTCAGTTTATAAATGAACTTTTCAGCCCTTAAGCACTGAAATTCAGTCATAATGAACTGAATTTTACTTCAAACTTCAGTGATAGTATGCTAATACTTAACACAACAATGGCGATACTGAAGTTCAGTCATCAACGGCACATCGAGGTATTAAAACTACTAAATTTTAAACGAATTTCTCTGAATTCAGTTCACATGGATTGAACTTAGTTGAAACTCAGTCTTAATGCAGCATAACGTAAAATTCAAACGTAGAATACTTAACACTGAAGTTCAGTCATAATGAACTGAATTTTAGTTCAAACTTCAGTGCTAGTGTGCTGATACTTAACACGACAATGGCGATACTGAAGTTCAGTCATCAACGGCACATCGAGGCATTAAAACTACTAAATTTTAAACGAATTTCTCTGAATTCAGTTCACATGGATTGAACTTAGTTGAAACTTAGTCTTAATGCAGCATAACGTAAAATTCAAATGTAGAATACTTAACACTGAAGTTCAGTCATAATGAATTGAATTTTAGTTCAAACTTCAGTGCTAGTGTGCTGATACTTAACACGACAATGACGATACTGAAGTTCAGTCATCAACGGCACATCGAGGTATTAAAACTAGTAAATTTTAAATGAATTTCTCTGAATTCAGTTCACATTGATTGAACTTAGTTCAAATTCAGGCTTAAAGCAGCATAACGTAAAATTGAAACATAGAATACTTACAATTTTTAAATGAAACTTGTGAAGAAATTTGAAAAGTGAGATTGGTGAAGAATTGGTGAAGAGAATTCAGCAGCAGCAGCGACAAAGTAACGAAATAGAGAATAACGAACTGGTTGTTTATATATACAACGAGGGGTAATTTAGTCTTTTTTCTTTTTCATTTATGGTGGGTGTAATGTAAGTGGCCACAAAGTAAATGTTTTGGTTTTAGTGGCCTTTGCCCTAAGACCAGTGGCCAAACTGGCCTTTTGTGCACTTCGGCCGTTGCGCGCCCATTCTAGATTGGCATTATTTATTTATCATTTGAATCGTTCCCTTTCAAAAGAAACTTGCTAGAATTTAGCAGCCAAATGATCATGAATTATGTGATGGAACCATATTACGGGTTCATCCAACTAAAGAGGGTATAGCAGAAGAATGTCACCTTATGAGAAATATTGATTTCTTTTTCCAGAGGACCGTCTATACATGTATAAGCATTTTGTTATTCGTATTTTCTTTTTCCTCTTTCATGATTCCACTGTAAGAAACTTTATCACATTAAAAATTCAAAGAAGTAACAAGATATTACATGCAAGCTAAGGTGATAAAGTTTGGCTTTAAATAACATTGCTTATGTAAATGTTATTGTTAGGTTTGTTCTATATATAAATCAATAACACATATTTATTCTCTCAACATATTTTTTCCAAAATTTAAAAATAACGAATAGTCATAAATAAAATTTTCAAAGTAAGTTTTTCAGCCCACAAAAAATTATTTATAGTATAATTTACATAACAAATATCTTCGTTGTTTCCAACACAAAAGAACTTCTTTTTTTCTTTGGTCATATTGTTAGGTTCATCAATATATAGACTTCTTTTTTATATTGTGAAATAGATGCGCTTCTTTACACAGTAAATTATCCTAATGATAAGGTAACTGCATGAGCTAATTAAAAAGTTCATATCCTTCTTCTATATAAGAGGGGTTCTTTTAATGTGCACTAAATATGGACGCATCAATAGATAATTTGGATCCTTTAACATTTCATCGAACAATCATTGATAGTTAGATATATTTTTGTTTAAAGCACCGATAAATATATTCTTTTTAGAAGTTTTGCACTCCTAATATAGAGCTCCAATCATGGCTTTACCTTCACATTATATAATTAACTACTCTAAGCTTTATATTTTACACTACGTATTAAAAAATACCACTCCTCTCTTTTAACTTTTAAAAGTTATTTTAATTAGCTTAAACTATATATTAAATAAGGACCTGAAAATATAGAATATTTCAACTTTTATTGGGTGATAAGCAATATCTCATTTATGTTTTAGGAAACAAATAAAAGAAGAGGTTGTATTACAAAAGGTAATAAATGGTTTCACCTAATTTATGTGATTGGTCTGTCAATAATATGCTAAATGTCTATATATGAGTCTCAATCTTATTGGAAATTTATTATCTTAAAGAAATTGTATAAAATTAAAAGGAGACATATCTTTTCGGTGCATTTCATTTGTTTGAAGAAAATATAATGGTTAAAGTGGAGCAAATTTCTACGTGTTAATCACATTGTTGCTAAAAAAAATACTAAACTATTATGCATTTCATAAATATGCATCACGTCCAATCCATGCTAAATGTAAGGGGCGCGTAAAAGTTGAACATGATAAATAAAAAGAATCAGAGAAAGTAGTGTTTTCAATTTTCTTTATTTTTCTTTACAAAATGTAAAGTGTATTTTACATTGAAAATTACTTACTACATAATCAATAGGCAAACTTACCAAACACACGCCACCAGGATAAAAATGGATAGTATTTTTTATATGCATATGATTGATGGTCATTTCAGGAACGAAGTTGAAGAATGAGATCTGGTGATCATCTGAATTCTAAGAGAAAGATGTTTTTCAAATTAATGGAAGTATTAAATTTAAATAAGGTAATAAATTAGTCACACTATTATTTTATTACCTTAAAATTAAATAGGTTGAAGCAAGTGTTACAAATCAAGGAAACACAGGAGAGGTAAGTTTGCCGCGTAAACCATAAGAGATGTCAATATTATGAGGCTAATTAATTCGAGGAATGTCTATAAATTTATTTTTTCAATTGATATAGAAAAAAATAAAGTAAAAAATTACAAAGAAAATAATTATAGGCAAAAAGTACGTCAAATAATAATAATTACTTATATCAAAAGCATCATATATTCCATAAAAATAAAACGTAGATGAGAAGAGGAGTCAAGATCCAGATCATACATAATAAAAGAAAGGTGCGTGACTAAAACAAACCATAGAGTCATGGGAAGCTTTTACAAGCATGTTTAGATAGCAAATGAGCAACAAAATTTGCTTCCCTATAGGTATGCTTTACTGCATTGCACCCTAAATCAGAAAGTAAGGACCTGCAATCCTGTAAAATATTAGAATAGATTTCATTGATTCCTTGGAACATTAGTAATAGTAGTTGTGAATCAATAGCAAAATGAATCTCTGTTAATTCTCCAAGTGAAAGTTATTTTAATTTCAAAAAATAGCGAAAGAAAGCAAAATAGGACAAACAAGGAAACATGAATGTTCAACTTAAACGAAATGGTCAAAATGAAATGAAGAAAAATAATAACCTAAAAATATTGAGCTTGATATATTATTATAGTAATGAATTTCTATTAATTATCTAAGTGAAATTTATCTTGCTTTTGAATTATAATTACCTTTTAGAGGTTGGTCGGGCAAGGTGTTGATGATGAAGACAACATATATTTTTATAGCGTAATACTATATGAATCATAAGTAAGGTATGTATTTTGAATTTCAACTCAATGTGAGGCCTTTAAAATCAACCTTTACCTAATGTAGGGAAAAAAAGGAAATAAGGAACCTATGAATGTGCAAATTAAAACAAGTGGTCAAAACGTAAGGAAAAAAAAAAAGAATAACGTCAAAAGATTGAGCCCGATATATTGCTACAGTAAATTGAACTTTTTTTGTTAACTAATTGATTTCAAATTATAATTTAAATTATTAGAGTATGTTTATTAAGGAGGGTGGTTAGGCGTGGATCAAAATTGAATACAACATATTTTAAAGAAAGTATTACATGTTGCGCAGTATAAATAAAAACAAAAGAGTTAAACATATTATTGTAACAAGACTTAAGGTTAGTATAGGAAAGCTACACTAAAACAAAGGAGTTAAGTCTACTATTATTGTAAATAACAACTAAGGTTAGTATAGAGAAGCTAAATTAATGGAAGGCCCTCATGATTATCCATTTGATTAATGTTGGAAGAAAAAAAATAGGGAAAAATAAGGAAACATGATTGTGCAAATTACAATTAATGGTCAAAAGAAAAAAAAAAGAAAAAAGAAAAATCTAAAATTATTGGGCCTGTGCTTAGCACAGGCTCACCGCCACTAGTAACTTATAAGTATAGGGCATAAATTATGGTAATTCGATACAGCGAAAAACCTTAATATCAAATACTCTTTTCCCAAACAATATTGTGGATGAGCAAGGTACCAGTTGAAAACCCCTAAGAGAGCAAAGCAGAGCACCACTGTAAATGAAGAACCCAAAATGAACGGAGACAACCACTGAAGATGATGAAACCCTGGACCGAATTAGCAAGTAGCCAGAATCACTTCTAATTCGAATCATCTCTCTTTTGCCAACAACAGACGAAGCTTTCAGAACATGTCTTGTTTCAAAACGCTGGCAATACCTCTTGATAGTCTCACTTTACTTTCTACTTACTATAAATCTGATGCTGAAAAATTCGTAGCCTACACGTTTTTCCAACGAACTTCGTCACACATAAAAATACTCCATCTCGAATTCTGCCAGATGACTAGTTACAATTTGCGTATCGAGCAATGACTTAGTTATTTTTTTAAAAACAAAGTCGAACATGTTGTATTGAATTTTGATTTTTTTAAAATATGCATGTTGCCTGAATATTTCTGCACTTGCTCGTCATTGATAACGTTGGACTTGGCTTTTTTTGCGTTTGATAAAGGAGTTATTATATTATGGAGTAATTTAAAGACATTGAAGTTTAGGAATGTGAAGTTAGACGATGAAATGATTGTGAAGTTACTGTCAGGTTGTCCTGCTCCAGAAGCTATGGAACTGGATTTGTTCCACGGTTTTCATCGTTTAGAAATTAATAACGCGAATTTAAAGTGACTAAAGTTGGAAAACTTTTTGTTTCTTTATGAAGTAGATGATGATAAATCATTGGAAATTGTTGCACCGTATCTTCAATATTTGGATATTTGTGGATATTTTGATGATTTTCAGTGTAGGCTCCTAAATGTATCTTCCTTGGTTAGTGCTAACCTTACTTGCGTATCGATTGGGTGAGCAAGTTTTCGAGTGGACATGTATCTGTATACAGTTATCCTGACTATCATCATATTTTTTGGACCATCGTCCAAGATTATCTTAAAAAACTGAGACATGTGAGGGAGCTAGCCATTGGAACTTGGTTTGCTGAGGTTTGTTGTCTTACCCAAGATTACTCTCCTGAGAAGGAATCTTTTGTTAACTTTCTGCAAGTTTTTGGCAACTTTTGAAGTCGGATATTTATTTTGTCATACTGGCAATTGGCAAACATAGTTGTGGAGATTAGCATTTCTTATATTGTTGTCGCTTAAAGTGTTCAGATATTTACCTTTGTCATAGAACTATCTGTCTGATATGAATTATATTCCTTTTATTGTTTACTCTTTCTCTGGTCTTTACTAGTTTCTTTGGTATTACTGCACCAGGTCCTGTTCATATTGCAGCTCGATGGAGTGCAGCTCACTTAAATGAAATACAAATGTCTAACGCTAAAGTTTCAGATAACTAAGTACAATTTGTATGGAGTAGCTATCCTTTTGCGGGCCTTTCCTAACATGGAGACGCTCAACATAGAAGTAGATGCTAACGTAACTTCCCACATTTTTGCTCTTCTTTATACATCAATTCATGTTTTGATGATTTAACACGCTTCTTTCCCTCTCGATACTTAGTTTTACAGAGGAGAATGCAAATATATCTTTAGTTATCAATAAGAATCTTGTCATTGTAAAGTTTCGTATTGATCTGGTCATGTCCTAATTATTCTCCATGCTTCGTTTTCCATCTCTTTGAGATTTCTTATTAGAATCTGCTATCATAATTTTTGTTAAGATCTAAATTCGTGGGTTCTGAAATCATGAGACACTTTTCTTGAATTGTTTGCTCTCTTCTTTTTATGCCAAATAAGCTTCATTGATCCAGATTACATGTCTATCTTTAGGTTAATTTTCGTCACTGCACCTATGAGTCGAGTTATTTGCGCAGAGGAGATAATATCAATCTGGAGAGTTGGATTTCCAACTTTGCATTTCCTTGTCTCAAGAATGTTAATGTTATCTGCTCCTTTGGGGTGTATCGAAAGGACCTCCATGATAAGCTTTTTGACCTTTCAAAATTTCTGCTAAAACATGCAATGGTATTGGAGAAGTTCATTATCACAGCGAAGAGAAGAAAATGATACTTATGTTTAAGGAACTGTATCTCCCCATATTCATCGGGATTGACTGTGAAATTGTTAGGTTGCCCAAAACCCTCCACTATTTTTATGATGACTTTCCATGATGAATCAGATTTCCCATGAGCAGGATGCAAGTGGTTTTGTTTCTCGGAATACCAGATATGTTTTATATTTTATCTTTGCATTTACTATTGGTGAACTTATGAGCGAAATGTTCTTTTATGATCTAACTCTTCTGGCATGCCATGTATCATAGATTCTTGGTGTATTATGAAATGTTTGTTTGTTGCACTCTAGACGTTGTATTGTGTGCATGAAGTTTTTCTTGCAACCATTTTTTGTGGCACTATCAAGATGGGCAGATCCAAAAACTATATTAAATGGTGTGTTTTACAGCCTTTGTCAAATATCATCGAAGTTCTATGATTGGAGATTGTTTGTCTTTGGCTTTTTCTTGATATAGAGATAACTCAAAAGTGTTTTTGAATGCTCCATTTGATTTCATGCCCTGATGTTCACAATAAACATTATTAGATATATTTTTGAGATTCTTCTTCATTCTCATGGCTAGAGGTGATATGGTGATACTTCTCCTAATTTCCTTTTTTTCTCATGTTTACTACCTGTCCCTCCTAACTTGGAGACGCTCCTTTCTAAATAAATATATATGAGTTTTCCACATAATCAACCTTCTCTAGGTTAGCAATGATTTTTTCACTGATGACTTGCTTTTGTCTAGAATTTTTATTCGTTCAGCTTCAATTTGATTCTCGTCGTCCTCAGATCACTCATAATTCCCTTCATCATCTTCATTTTCTTCTTTTATATCTGTCTGCTTATCTCCTTAGGCCTGCTTTATCTTTCCTGTGCCCCTACTGCATTTTGGGATTTCAACCTTCTTCAGTATTGGTATTCAAACACCTATATGTAGCTAGATTAAATTTACAGTTATAGTTTTGCAAGGCCTATTATGTATTCTTTGTTTGTAAAGGATGATTGAAGTTCGTGAAGCTTAGTGAAATCGTGTTGAAACATACTTTTCTGTTTGTTCCTTTCTGCCTAATCCCTTTGTTGTAAATATGACTACCAACAGATTAAGACAAGTTTGGGGGGTATTTACCCTTTCTCTACATATAAAAAAAAAGTATTTACAGTATCTCATATCTAAATTCTTTGTGTTCATTTTCTTTTTTAATTTTTTCCTTTCCTTTTGTTGGTTTTGTACTTGCAGTTGATTTTACTGAAATTGTCTGATGAGCTTTTGTTGTTTCTTGTTTTCATAATTAACCATTTCATTCTGATTTTGTTGGATGTTCTCTTGTTCTCTACTTGACTGACTTTACTTGGTTCAACAGAAGGAATCGATTTCATTTCTCCTTTCTTTCTGGAAGAGTACCTTGTAGTGTCATTTTATTGATGAGCTGCACTATATTGTTCCTTACTCTATTTCCTTCTACTTACTGCTTTTAGCAGTTGCCATTTGGTAGTATTTCATCTCTTATGATGAACCATAGGCCATTTGGTAATGTTTCAATGACATTATATTAAAGCTGAACAAGATTTGTTCTTTCTATTCTTTCATTTTTGTTCCTTTTTGAATGGAAATGGCAGCATGTCTCAATGATTACATTTTGGTAGAGACATGGAGGGAATATATATCTTACCTAACGGTCTGCGAGACCGTTACAATTATGCCTAAAGCTGTTAGACATTGATAACATTTTGATATGTAAGGTAATTTTTCTAAATAAAGTATCTAGGATATCAGGCCAGGTAATTTATTGAGTCAATGTAGCAGCAAAAAGTCTACTGTTTCTGAAGAGTCGCCACAAAGGAAGCACCTGTTGCACTGGAAGATACCTCTCTTTTGAAGCTGATCTTGGATTAAAAACAAGCTTTATGCGCTGCTAACAATTCAATGCGGGCCACCTTGAGTGGCTCTAGTGTTCCAGGGCATTTTCCATGCCAAAACTCATCATATACACCAGAATTTTCTTGTAACGTTTTACAGTATGAACAAATGGAGAAATTTTAATCTTTGCTGAATTCACGCATTGAAAGCTAGAAATAAGGTCTAAAGATGCATGTCTGATTCCTTTGTTCTTAATTGGAAAACTAACTTCTACAGTTACTTATGAATAACAAGTCGACAAGAACCTAAAGGTGTTGTTATTTTGAGGTTATGACTCGTAAAGCTGAAAATGGTATATAAGAATTAAAGTCCTTAATATCTTTGAACTCTGAACAAATTCAGCAATACCTACTACTTTACAAAAATGGATACACACTGGTACGAGCATATGCGCCACGAATACGATCAACAAAAGAAAAGGACTATGCATCTCCATAAAACATTAAAATTTCATAGAAACCATTAGGAAAGTTGTAGATGTGAAACTGAGCAAACTAAATTGTATGAGTCGATAAACAAGCTACGAGTAAACAAGCTAAAAGTTCATTTATGTCAATATATATGTTAAAGAATAGTCAAAGATTAATCCCCGCAATTCAACATCATTTTTGTTTGTTCTTTTTTCCTTTATAATTTGTAATTCAGCCCTTGAGCTGTCACAAATCACAAATGATGTATTTGTCAATTAAAAATAAACCTATATTTCACATCAGACAAATTTTTCTTTTTAATTTTTTTTACAAAACATTTATACAAGTTAATTTGGAATAATAATGTATGTAGCTGATCTAGACTCCATTGTGAAATAGATAATTTTTACTTGAAATTAAAAATATTTATTTGTTTATAAAGTATCGCAGTTTTTGAGTAGTTTATAAAGATGAGTTTTTTTAAACTTGAAAAAGTGATAACGTCTAGTTTTTTAAGTTTTCCACTCATAAAATTTAACCTTTTTCAAGTGAAATACATATCCAAACGCAACTTCAAATTCAATATATTATTTTTCCTCTTCACTAAAATGGGCTCTCTACGTACTAATATTGGGGAAGAAGACCAAAAATTAGCTTTTAGCATACGTGTTATGCCTATATGATAAGCTATGTCATCTAATTCATATTGTAAAAAGTATTGATGTGGATGGTTGTTAATAATAAGGGTAGGTTTGACCCTTTTGTAGGACGACGAGGGAAAACTTGAGACTGTTTCCAAACAGAAGGTAAAATTGTCTCATTTTCACATAGTTCATCAGGGGCAAGTTTGGCCCTTTTTAAAAATTTATATCTAATGCATACTTATTACTAAACCCCCTCACGTTTGGCTTCATAACACCTGTCCTCCTTGTGTTTTGCAATATCAACCCCCTTATTTAAACAATTCGTAACAATTGTTTAACTTACTAGATATTAATAAACATAATTACAATATGACTAATTTGCCATTCTAATTTTAATATCTTGATCAATTAAATAAATTAATTGATTTTCTTTCCTAGTTTCTTGTTCTTCCTAATGTCTAGTCTTTTAAGAGTAAGGCAGATTATTATTTGCATCCAGTGTTGATACTTCTCCTAAAAGATGATTTGGAAAAAGCAACAAACTTTAGATTCTTTTTTATAATCAAATAATATAAAATTCACAATTGGGCATCCTTGTATTTGGACCAAAACTTCACCCCAAAAGCTAGTTCAAAGGGAGGATGATTGCCCAAGACTTATAAAAGATAAATTATCTCATCCCACAATCGACGTGGGATTCATTCAACATACATTCAACACTCATTCGATGAGTGTAGGAAGTTCAACAACATCGAAAGGCATACAAAGTCATTCAATTTTCATCAAATTAACTCGGGATGATTGATATGACAAACATGCCAAGTGAAGAAGATGATAACATCGTAGAAATTGACGAAAACAACATAATCATGGATCCATTTCACCAAAAAATAGAAAAAGGTCAAGTTTTCAAGAACAAGGATCTTCTCAGTAATGTTATGAAACACTATGCAATAGAGAACAAACTCCTATTCAAGGTTGATCGATCGTGCTAAAAAATGTTAGTTGATCTAATTTTCTACTATGTACCACTTTGCTATACAATTCTACTATAATGGTATATAGTTGAAATGCACCCCAACCCTATCTAATTTACAATTGGTACAACTTTTGTATATGTGTATCTTTATAGTATACATTACAAAGACAGTACCGTACATGTATACAATAGAAATGTACCCCAAACCCAACTAGTTTACCCCTGGTACAGTTTTTGTATATAAGTATACCATAAAGGAATAGACTGGAAATGGTATTACACCAAATGAGTATACAATGGGAATGTAGCCCCCCAAACCTAATTTAAGCCTTTAATATTTTGAATACCAATATACCATAAATGTATACATTAGAAAATAGAGTAAATAGTGAGGTGGTACATTGGAGAACTCTTACTGAACTTTTAAATAAAAGATAATGCCTTGTTTGCATTGATAAACAGTGTAAATGGGTTCTTAAAGCGTTAAGTGTGGATAATCAAAACTATTTAGAGTAACAAGCTTCAATGACGTCCACACATGCAAAAATACGGAGAGGTTTAACACACAAAGACAAGCTGTCGATATTATTATTGGGGAAATGATAAAAAATATATTTATTGACCCAAAGACAGTTATAAACACCAACAGATATAACCAGGGATATGAAACAATACCACAATGTCGACATAAAGTACATGCAAGCATGGAGATCAGAGGAAAAGGCACTGGAAAAAAAAAAGAGGGAAACCATGTGTCTTGTATTAGAAGTTACCAAGCTATTTATACATGCTGCACCATTCAAACCCTAGATCAATCATAAGACTATATATGAAAGCAGACATGCACTTCCTTTACACTTTTGTTGTACTTCATACTACAATTGAAGGGCGGAGGTACTGTAGGCCAATAATAATAGTGGATGGCAGCTTCCTAAGGGTATCATATAAAGGGACATACATCATTTCTTGCTCACAGGATGCAGGAGATATGGTTAACATAATTTGAGACACTACATTTGTTGACTTACTTAAACTTAAAGCATATTACCATAATTGTTTAGAGAATAAATTTCATTTAAGTTACTAATAAATAATAATTTTCTTTATACATGACACATTCTACTATTAGCATGTGCAATTGGTTATTTGGAGGATGACGCATCATCTGAGTGGTTCTTCAAATACTTCAAAGAAGCATACGGACAAAGGGATGGGATGTGCATTGTTTTTTATAGGAATGACAGCATTCGCAGTGCAACTTCTAGAGTATATCTAGAGGTGCCTCATTGTATTTGTATATTCCATCTATGGAACAACATAAGAGTTAAGTTCAACAGAACCAAAAAAAATCATTAACATTCTTTTCATTAGCAAAAGCGTACACAATTGAAGAATTCAACATGCATATGGCTGGTATATAGGTTACTGATAACAAAGTGAAAGAATACTTAGTCGCTATTGGATACTAGAGGTGGTCCCGTGCATATTCCATAGCAAATAGCACAGTCACCATGATCTCGAACATTGCAAAATCAGTGCACTAGAGAACAATGAATGTAAAAACCTCACAGTACATAATTTTCTTGACTATATAATGCACTTGGTATGGGAGTGGAATTTCAAACATAAGATGAAAGCCTTGGAAACATGTAAGGAGCTGAAGCTGTTCAAGAAGTATGAAGATCTCTTGAAACTAAACATCATAGCATCAAATGATAGCATCCATGGAAGGAAAACTCCATTGAAATACTTGAATGAAGCTTTGGAAGCTCTTGGAAAGCATATGACAAGATCTCACTCAAAGAAAGTTCAAAACAAGCTGATTGCACTTGAATTGTGAAGAGGAAGAGCTCAAGCCAAGGATGATCTTTTGTCTAAGTGATATAAATATTATATGGTCTAAATTGAGGTACAAGTGATGAATATTCAAGTCAAAATTACTGCAATTTGAAGTGGAAGAATTGGATTCCAAATCAATCTATTTTTGGACTAAGGGGCCTAAAATGTGGCACAAACTTGAAGTCCAAGAAGAGCCAAATAGGGTCACAATTTTGGTCCATTAAATTTGCTTAGTTTCTGCCAAAAAAGTACAAAGGATGGTCAAAGAATTTACATGAAGCGTACTCCAAGTTGCTATCAAAGTTTTCTAGTTCAAGTGGAATTTGTTTCCTAAATTAACTGGGATATATTTTTCTATATTAATTAGGTTTTGATTCCAATATTAATTAGGATTAGGTTACCAAGTTTATTTAGGATATTATTTACCTTTCCTAGTTTAGTTTTAATTTATTTTCTTTTCCTATTTTATTAGGATTTTCTTTCCTAGTAGGTTTCTTTTTCTATTTCATTAATACTTAGAAGCCAAATATGAGTAGTGTTTTGTAAGCCTTTTGCCAGCCCCTACTCCTATATAAAGGGGTTATTTTTCTTTACTTTTAGATACAATAGATGTTATGATGAATAAAACTTGAGAGGTTTTCTCTTGCACTTTTGTGTGTGGCTACTCTTGGATTTATCTTTTAACCTTCGAGTTTACACTTTTAGGTGATGAGGTATTTCTTCTTAAATCATTAGATTACTTTTAGGTATTCAAAAAAGGTGGTAAATATTTTTTTTACTGTTGTTCTTTGTTACTCTAAAGGGGGTCGAGATTCCATAATCTACTTCTTTGGCTATTCTCTACCAAAAGCGATTAGCTAGCTAGTCTAGTTGTTGTTGTTAGGAGTTTTTTTAAATATTTAGACTTGTCTTACATTTCTAGATTTTTTCTTGAAACTTTTGATCCGTTCTTGAATTCAAGAAACAAGAAACTAATTCTCGAATTCATTCTATCCATATTTTCAATTCTTGTTCATTTTTAGGTATATTTTATTAGATTCCGCGCGTTTCTTTAAATTTCTTTATCAAGTTCTTAGATTCATAATGCGAGCATTATCGAGAAGTATCATGATTGTTATCAAAAGACCATGACGGTATGTGCATTTGAATATACTGTCTAGTATATTTTGTTAGCGTCACTGATGGAATTCGTTTGAAACAAAAATGCAGGTGATGCATTTAACTGAGTACTTGCATTCAGTAATTGATGGTCAAATAACACATACAATGTCTTTGGCTGAAAAAACAGGCACCTGTCGGAGCTTTCAATTAGATGAAATTCCATGTCCATACACATTGGCAATGCTGGATAAAAATTCAACATGTCTCCATACCCATACTACTTTGAATTCTACACCAGAGAGAACTTCATCCAGACATATGTACCAATGTATCCTCTACTAGATGAAAGTACATGAAAGATTCCCGCTGAGGTTTCATCGCGTGATTTTTGGTAACATTCCCAACTAGTTAATTGAACATGCACGCTCTATACTTGAGCATCGGTCGGATACAATACACATACCATCTCTTACTCTATATATTTCTCTGAATGCTTCAAAGAACCACTCCCAAGCTTTGTCATTTTCTGAGTCTACAATTGCATAAGCAAGTGGAACAATACTCCCTGTAGGCATATCAATAGGTTGATAAACAAAATTATAACAAAACACCACATATACACACACACACACACAAAATATATATATATGAATATAATTAATATATATACAAGCCATATATTCTACATTTATTTCTATAAATATAATTAATATATTACCATTTCCATCTTGTATATTACCACAACAACATGATTGCAATATTTTCAACTTTTGATCGATGCATACAATGCTACATAGACATACATGAACCGATCATCAGCTGCCTTATGAAGTTTTGTGACTGTTCCTAGATTTGTTTCCTTTAGCATATACAAATAACTAGGTAGCACCCCATACGATTTTGGTGGATTCCCCCTTAACAACTCATGTCCCTTTTCCTTCGCTCTCTAAGCCTTCATGTAATTTAATTCAAAACCAGAATCATCCTTTATGTCCTTGATGATATCATTAGGAGTGTATACTCTTTTGGGATCTTTGAGTTTTTCCTTGATTAGTTTACCTATCGTTGAATAACTTGCATTATGTTGTGAAATAAGCCTCTCATTTTCTGGACATGTGTGCTCGCTATTGTAATGTCTGATCTTGAACACCTTAGAGCCACTCAAACTTGATGACTGCAAGCTCCAATCGCACTCCCTACCACTGCAAATCAATGAATATCTACAGAGCAGATATGTGAATTACACCTATTAGTAAAAATTTGCATTTGTGATATTAACAATGATAAAAACAATTGAATAATTAACTATCACTACTTAATAAACTACATGTGAAAAATATACCACCTCTCTGATAAAGATAATTTATACAAATTATACATATATTATGTATTGGAATTATAGCTTATGTTAATGTATTTATTAATACCTTGTCGAAGAAGATCTGACCACCTTGAGTTGAAAATTGTTTCGCAGTGCAAGATTTTTCATTACATTAATTAATGTATCCTTATCCTTATAAACTTATCCAACCTCAACCTCTTCATTATTTGGATTGCATATTACGTAGACCTCATCAACTGGAATACCATCATACTCCTCGCCTACTGGAATATCATCATACTCCTCGCCATCGCTTCCAGTCAACATGTAATCGTCTGGTGCCATATCCAAGCTACTTTCTTGTAAAGCAATCTGTCGGTTCGATGGCACAGCTATTGCAGTCCTAATTTTTGCAACAACCAGTGAGTTTGGAGGGTTTTTTGATGTCATACAAAGAGGATATCGTGTAACATCATCACTGGTTCTCCTCAGATCAAGGAAGAACTTAAGGCTCATGTCATTATACACCAACATCGATCGCAGTCCATCTTTCAATTCATACTCGATATCCACTGAACCATCCAATCCAAACCTTGAAAGCTGCTTTTTAAGGACATGAATTAACATACTATAGGAACATTGTTGAGGCACTACAACACCATCCATTATGCAATTTTGATATGTATAGTTGACATCCCACTCTCCATTATACTGTATCAATATATGGATATCATCTATTACTGAAACTACAAAAGAAATTAGCTTTTGTTACTGAAAATTCATACAAGAAAATAAAAATATAGTCAACTACAAATATGATCGACAACACATATTATAATGTACAAACCTTTATGTTTGCAAAAACCCTTTATTCGTAGTCAATGTTGAATAAATATCTCCAACAACATACATGAGGAAAATATATATTGTAAATCACATACCTTTGTGTCTGCACAAACTCTTTATCTATGGAGAATAAAGAGAGGCTGTTAATATTCTCAAAAGTCTGATGGAGAGAGAGGCTATAAATCAGAGTTTAATAGATATCGGGATATTTTTAATTGTGTTAATCTGTTCATCTGGTTCTATTTTAGTGCTGTCAGATTAATTTTCAGCGTTGAAAGATATCTATTTTTAAGGGATAGATATCTTTTATTTATGGGAAATATATATTGGATATTTATAAATATTTAGATCAAATATGATTTATATTAGAATTTTTTTTCTTAATATAGTGTAATGTTATGGCTAGAAAAAGTAAGGGTTAAACTTTAGTAAATTTTTTAGCCAAAAAATAATATTAGTGTTGAAGGGAGAGCAATTTCCAATAGAATAAGGGACACATTACCTATTGTTAATCCAAAAGAGGTGTATTACAACAGGGAAAATCAGAGTCTTCAATGGAAAACCAAAGTGAGAACAAGTCGGATCCAACAGTGGTTGATCTAACAAGTTACCAGCTTCACGATCTTGAGTCAGTGGAGCTTCCTGGGAGTGTGACCGAGTTAGATTTAACTACCAATCGTTTGTCGGCTTTAGACCCTCGTATTGGCCAACTCCCTAACCTCAAAAAGCTCTCTCTTCGTCAGAACCTCTTTACTGATGCTGCTGTTGAGCCTCTTTCTTCTTGGCACCTCATTTCTGACCTCCTGGTATTCTTCTTCTCTAAAGCTTGTTTGGATGGTTGTATTGTACCAATTTGGTGTTATTTCTTCCTCCTTCTCCTTAAATTTCATTTCACCCCTTTTTTACACTAGCTCTACCTTCAACCCTACATTTTTTATTGATGTTGAGGAGATATTTGCTGTGAGAAGGTAATATGAAACTACTCTTTTCACCTAATTAAATTTCACAAGATTACATCCCCTTAGAAATTAGTAACCCAATGGGAGGAGTTCTCAGCTAGGGAAGGCATAAAAAGGATTTGGGTCACCATTCCGTACTGCATTCTGTGACCTGTTGCTCTCGTGGATAGAGAGGAATCAAAGATGTTTTCAAAGGAAGCTGAACCTACAGTCAATTTGATATGCAAATGTCCATATCCATTATCTTTTTGTTGATTATTAACGAATATATATGGTGCAATCTGAAGAATGTATATGATGTAGACACGCTCATGGAACTCCTATCATCTTTACAAAATTAATGTTTATTACAGTAGTCACAATATCCGTACATTATTTTAACGCTCCATTTAAATAAGAAAGATCCCAACTGCGAATTCTGTCTCTTGATTTGATATCAATGTAGACAATCACAATCTCCATCTCCCAGTTCAAGAAGTTCCACCCGTGTCCTTCATTGATAATGCTGCTTCTCTCCCTGGTCCAGCATTTCAACAGTTCTGTAATTGACTTAGGCATGGTCCAAGACACACCCAATATTGACAAAAACATGTTCCATAACTGACTCGTTACCCTGTAATGCAAAAAGAGGTGGGTAACTTTTCCAGACTGTTCTTCACACTATGGGCATCTGCTGCAAAGTTCCTCTTTTGAAGGTTGGTTTGGGTAAGACATGCCTCCCTAGCTACAATCCAGGAGAAGCAAGAGACTTTTAGAAATGCCTAGTTAACCAAATATTTTTCCAAGGCCATATTTTTCCAAACCCCTCTTTTGAAGGTTGGACTTGGCAGTTTTTATCCTCATTGTTTTGAAAGCACCCGAGATTACTTTAATAATATGTTTATTGACTAGCAGAGCTTATTTCCAGATTTTGAACTTCTCCCCTGCTTTGGTTCTTGTATGATAGTCTTGTCGTAGATGCAACTGTAACAGCCTGTTAAAGTTATCTGAAATAATGCTTGTAAAACTGTCTTTTTCAGGAGCTAGTGCTCAGGGACAATCAGCTGAAGAAAATTCCCGATGTTGCAATATTCAAGAAGCTTCTGGTATTTGATGTTTCTTTCAATGAGATATCATCACTTAATGGATTGTCCAAGGTCTCCAGTACACTCAGAGAGTTATATGTGTCTAAAAATGAAGTCACCAAGATGGAGGAGATTGAGCACTTCCATGAGCTGCAAATACTCGAACTTGGGTCCAACAGATTACGGGTTAGTTTCTCTTGATGATGGCAGAAGAAATCAAAAAGTTATCAACAGTTTACACTTATTTGAAAGTTTGAGGCAGAACAACTCCATCTTCACCTCCCCCCCCCTCACAATTTTTTTTTTTTTTTAAAAAAAGGATAGATTGTTGAAAGTCGAATATATTTGTCAATGTAAGTATACCAGGTAGCTTTGTACTGTATACCATTGAAGTGCTTTGTTTATTGATACAGATTATGGAGCATCTGCAAAATATGAAAAATCTACAAGAGCTTTGGCTTGGTCGCAATCGTATTAAAACTGTCGATTTGTGCGGTTTGAAATGCATTAAAAAGATTAGCTTGCAGAGCAACCGGTTAACGTGCATGGTTGGATTTCAGGTAGTGACAGTTCATACTTGTGCTTTGTCATTGTAGACAACTTCATTTTAAGAGTGATTAATTTTGCTGTTTTCAATCTGCAGGAGTGTGTTGCCCTTGAAGAATTATACTTGAGCCATAATGGTATTGTAAAAATGGAAGGTTTGTCAACCTTGGTAAACCTGCGGGTCTTGGATATATCAGCAAATAAGCTTACAGAAATTAATGACATCGAGAACTTGACAAAGTATGAAATCTGATCTGGCAATTTCAAATGTGTGATTTACTACTGTTATGCTAAGACTTGTTATCATCTTTATCTTCACATTTTGTTTCATTTTGCAGTTTAGAAGATCTGTGGCTTAATGACAACAATATAGCATCAGTGGAAGGAGTGGCGGAAGCTGTTGCTGGTGCTAGAGAGAAGCTAACAACCATCTACCTCGAGCGAAATCCTTGTGTAAGTGTGTTTAAACCTTAGAACATACTTGTTGTTAGCTGCATTCTTTTGGCTTTTCCTTTCTGAGTTGTAAGAAAATTTGTGCTTGAGCTAGTAGTTTCTTCTGGAGATCCTTATATTTTCTATTCCATAAATCTAAAACTGCTTTAAAGCTCTTTTCTGGTATATGCATCGCTAAAATGGGTCTGACTCACTCTCTACATTAGTAAACATTTTGTTTTCTGTTCAGACTGTCTGCTCTTGGAGAGTTTGTTCCTTCATCAGATGCTTTTTCTGCTCTTTTGCATATTCTACAAGCTTTTCTGAGCTTTATTGCAATTTATTTGGTGTTTGGAAACCTCTTGGCTATCTGCTAGCTTCTTTTAGCAACTTTTGAGTTCAATGATGAGTTGGAAACAATATTCAAGATGTTGATATCCTAAATGCTCTGTAAAGTGAAGCTATTTGTGCTTTCGTAGGGAGTAACCACAGGTTCAGGGTAAATAGCAGAGATATTATTGGATAGTTGAAACTCAAAGCTAATTACCGTCAAGCTGATGATCCCATTGCTCTTACTCTAGATCCTCTCCACTGCACCTTCTGAATCCCTGTTGTCGTGGAGAGAGAGACTTAGGCCCAATGTGATAAGGAAAAGGACCCTTACAGTGCTTGTACTTCACCGCTTAAGCCAATACATTAGATCTTAAACCTGCTTTGTCAAAAAGCATCACCGGATTGTGCACTATTATCTTTGTCTCTTGCCCTATACATTGTTATTCTGAGTGAAGTATCAATGTTCCCTTCGAGAATTTCAGAAAATTTATCTATTGGAGTCGCTTTCTATAAAAAAAATAAAAATAAATGTATGGGCGCTGCCTCTGGGAAATCATCTGGGATCTGAAGAGTTATGAACTGTTCTTCTTGAGTCGCAAGACACTGAAGATTTAAGTAATCACTGTGTCAAATCATGAACACGTCAATTGCTAGTGATTGCTCCGTCAATTAGGCATCCTAGTTGAGTGCTATTATTAATTTAATCACCCCAAAGCACAAAGGACAGAGGATTCTGCACAAGGGTATGCAAATGTTTAAGCCCCAAATGATGACCTTTCTGTCTTGACAAAGCTTTGCATTTTGCCAGAGGCATAGAAGCTCAAGAGGTAAAATGGAACAAGCGTGAAGGTGTAAATAGTGGTGATTTGGCATGCAAACTGTAGTTAATTGGGTTGTGAGTGTTGAAACCTAAGAAGTTGAAAGGTATTTCAAATTCCAAGCTGATGAACTTGGGTTATGAAAGCTCCACATGTAAAGGAGGGATGAAAATGTAGATTACAGAAAAACTGAAGTTAAGGGGCGAGTCCTAGGTAATGGAGCAAGGCCGAAGATATGAATCCTGAGCATGGCAGCCAAAACTATGGAAGCAGGAGTCCCTACTGTAGGGGCATAAAATCTCATAGTTTAAATCTCAGCAAACTTCTGAAGTACTACTACAACAACAACATACTAGTGAAGTTCCACAAGTGGGGTCGGGAAGAGGTGAGGTGTACGTAGACCTTACCACTACCTTGTGACTTGTGAGAGGTAAAAAAGTTGTTTCCGATTGACTCTTGACTAAAAGAAAAGCATTTTTGATTATGAAGTAATCAATAGTAACTGAAAATTTCAAGAACAAAACCAATCAAGTGATATGGACATTGGTGGGAGTTTCCACACATAAACTAATACAAAAGCCAATGAAAATCAGTACCGGGCATAGTCGTCCATAAGATACATGTGCAACACTGGATGTGTGGGCCTGTTGTCCAAGATGGTGATGAGTTTGAGGCACAACATTTAAAATGAAACAGCTTGCAATGGCAGAATCAAACAAGGTGAGAGAGAGTGAGAATTGGTCCTAGTAGGCAAAGGTTTCCTTTCCGACCCTCGTTGAAGCCATTTCTATTCAAGTGTTCTCCTCCCCAACAACAACAACAGACCCAGTATATTCCCACAAATGGGGTCTGGGGAGGGTGAGGTGTACGTAAACCTTACCCCTACCTCGAGTAAGGTAGAGAGGTTGTTTCTGAAAGACCCTTAGACCGTTAGGAAAAGGAAAACACAAAGAGACGAAAAGAAAAGCTGAATAAAGAATGAAAATAAAATATCAAGGTAAAGCAGTGATATTAAAATAACAGTACTAATAAAATCGTAGAATAGAATAAACATATAAAATAACAGCTGATAATCTCTACACCCTATACTATCACCAAGTTCTCCACAAAAGGAGATAGAATATGCAACTACCTATTAACTTACCACTCTATTCCTCCGCCTCCATGCTGCCCTGTCTAGGGTCATGTTCTCGGTAATCTGAAGCTGAGCCATGTCTTGCCTAATTATCTCGCCCTAATTCTTTTTCGGTCTACCCCTACCTCTTCGTAAACTCAGCACTGTCAATCTCTCGCTCCTCCGTACTGGGGCATCTGTGCTCTTCCTCTTCACATGCTCGAACCATCTCAGTGTCGCATCTTGTTCACCACTGAGGCTACTCATACTTTGTCCCGAATGACTTCATTTGGAATCTTATCTTTCCTCGTATGCCTACACATCCATCGAAGCATCCTCATCTCAGCCATATGCATCTTCTAGACGCGAGTGTTCTTAACGAGCCAACACTCAACTCCATACAACAAAGCTGGTCTAACAACCACTCTATAGAACTTACCCTTAAGTTTAGGTGGCACTTTCTTATCACATAGCACACTAGAAGCGAGCCTCCATTTCATCCAACTTGCTCCTATACGATGTATGACATCATCGTCAATCTCCCCATTCTCTTGGAGAACTGAACGAAGATACTTGAAGCTTCATTTCTTGGGGATGACTTATGCATCAAGTGTCACTTTCACATTTGTCTCCGTTGGTGCATCACTAAAATTGCACTCTTGTTTTGTCCTACTCAACTTGAAGCCTTTAGACTCCAGCATCTGTCTCTAAACCTCCCGTTTATCATTTACCCTGCTGCGAGTCTCATCAACCAGAACTATGTCGTTTGCAAATAACAAACACCATGGTATCTCCCCTTGAATATGCCTTGTTAGCTCATCCATCAACAGAGCAAATAAAAATGGGCAAAGCGCTGACACCTGATGCAACCCCATCTCAACTGGGAAGTAATCCGAGTCTCTTCCTACTGTTCTCATTCGGGTCTTGGCTCCGTCATACATATTCTTAATCGCTCCGATGTATGCCACAGGAACACCTCTAGACTCCAAGCATCTCCACAGCACCTACCTTGGGACTATGTCATAACTCATAAGCCTTCTCTAGGTCAATAAACACCATATATAAGTCCCTCTTCTTGTGCCGATATTGCTCTACTAGCCTCCTCAGAAGATGGATAGCTTCTGTTTTTGATTGCCTAGGCATGAAGCCGAATTGGTTCTTGGTAATACTCACATTCATCCTCATCCTCTTCTCTATTACCCTCTCCCACACTTTCATAGTATGACTTAATAATTTGATACCCCTATAGTTGTTGTAATTTTGAATATCGTCCTTGTTCTTGTACAATAGAATCATGGTACTCCACCACCATTCTTCGCGCATTTTATCCGTCTTAAGAATAACATCAAACAACCCGGTTAGCCACTCCAAACCTACTCTACCTGCATTCTCCCAAATTTCCACTGGAATCTCGTCCGGCCCTGTCACTCTTCCCCTCGCATATGACGAGTTGCCTCCTTAACTTCCTTAAGCTTTATATACCTGCAATCTCTGGAATTACGGCGGCTCTCAGAGTGTTCCAAATGCCCAGTTCGATATTCCTGCCCCCCTCCCCCACCCCACACACACACACACACTTCATTTAAGAGCTTATGGAAGTATGCTTGCCATCTCTCTAGATGGCCAAAGTGACTTTACTTCTCTAGGACAGAGTTTCTGTCAATTGAGGATTGACTGGACTCTGATGGCTGGAAGGGTGTTCGTCTTTTACGTAGGTGAACAACTGGTAGGTAGATCAGTGAAGTAACATTGCGAGCTCTTTCTAAGCATTCGTGGCATCTCATGGGCTATGCCGCAGCAAGTTAGAGGAGTGCTGGAAAGTTGGCAGCATCAAAAAATACATAAAACATTGAAACAGATATGGAGGACTATCTCGTTGTGCATATTCTGGACTCTCTGGTTGGAGAGGAATGAAGCATGTATTGAAGGAAAAAAAGCCACATCTCTAGAGTTGAGAACAAGTGCTTACCAAATTTGTATTTTTGGAGTAATAGTAATCTAATGGGTACTAGTACGGATCTTTATATGGATTTCCTGGACTTGTTAGGAGGAAGAAGTAATTGACTGTATGGCAATCCCGGCGGTTCTTTGTTTTCTTTTTGGTACCAATGTGGTACTTAATTAATAATATTTTTACCTATCAAATAAAAAAATTGTGAATGAGGTTAGCTTTTTGTTTGACTGGTGTGCCGAATCTCCATTTGTCCCTCCTTTTTTGGATGTTTCAGCAGCATGATAATAGGACTTTGGCTCCGAATGCTGCTGCCTGACCAAACACAGTCCAATATGAGACCTTGAGCGCCGCCCTCTCTGAGTTTATAAAACAATCATGACTCCACAATATGGACTAGTGGGGCTTACTTTGTAAAGCCATCTTAGACGAGATATGTTGACAGTGAGTGGTAGTGCGCACCCACTAACCCCAGCCTAGGAGTGAACAGTGGGTCTTTCTTACTTTGCCCTCTTGGTGACTTGAACTCCCAACGTCTTTGTTTGAAGTAGAATGGTCTAGCCCCTGGAACGACCTCATTTGTCTAAACATATACTTAATTATAGATATACTACTTTTCTTTCCTCAATCACAGTTGTATGACTTTTGAATAGATATTCTTGAACCTCGATAAGGGATTGAACTTACATGTCATGCTTATCACAAAGGTAAATGGCCTAGTTCTCTGATAACCACACTAATGTGTTATATTATGGTTGCAGGCACAATGTCCTGATTACACAAGTACCTTGAGACAAATATTCCCAAATATTCAGCAAATTGATTCTGAAGTCTATGCATAGGTGTTTGAATGTTGATCTTCTGAATAGTTGATGCCAATCCCCAAGAATAATGAGCTTTCTCAGTTTTATCTTGTTTATCTGTGTCGCCCAGCTGATGAGATGCTGTAAAACCTGTTACGGCATGAGCTCCAGCTCCTCCTCCATTGTCAGGATGCTGAAGTCCTGAAAAGCTGAAAATACAGGAAACCTCTGCCTAATCACTTATCATGCAATGATATTTGCTGATTGATTTCGTCTCTGAAGATACTTATTTTCTGTGCTCGGACTGCAAAGGGGTTTCAATATTGTACTTATCTTTTCTGTCCAAATTGGCATTGGCGATCCTACTCCATTTTTCTATGATTGTGTTTTGAACCAAATGCACCTAGTACTATCATCTGGAAAAAAAAGGAGAAGCAAAAAAGTTGGCGTAAATTTTGGATATCCAAGTGTAAGACAGTTCTTATGATTTTTTTTCCCCTTACTTTTTAACAGTATTTGAGAGATCATTCTACATATACTATGTTAATTATGATTGGGAGTTGAAGTTCTTTTAATCGCGTATCCAGTTACTACTGAGAAGCAGGATGTCGAAATTGATGTAGTATAAAATTATTTGGGTTTCTTCCTCCCAGAAAACACTACTGTACAAAGAGGCTTTGATGAACTCCAATATGTTTTCCTATACCAAGGTACCCTGCCAAGGCATTCCCCATATCAAGCATGATCAAATAAATAAATAACTAGTGTATATGCTGAATTTCTAACTTGTTTCCACCTTTACATAGTTCTGAGCACCTTATGCTAAACCAGGACTTATCACGCATGGCCCAGATTTTCCGACTTTATTAGCTTGGATAATAAGATTCATTGTCCTGGATTTGTCTTAATTATGGATTTCCCTATGGTCTGTCTGATTTTTATCGTTGGTTGGTCACACGTGAGTTGTCGAACAGTTTCTGTGAATAATATAGTGAAAAAAGTGATTTTCTGAACACACCACGTTGGTTAACTTTATCTTTTTAATTTAAATTTTGAAGAACCAACAATCTAACATGTAATGTAACCCTGCAGTAGTATGGAGGGTTTCTTCACGTGAGAAGTTACATGAGAAGTTACATTAGCGTCTACTTCTATGTTGAGCGTCTCCACATAAGGCGAGGCCCGCAAAAGGCTAGCTACTCCATACAAATTGTACTTAGTTATCAGAACGTTAGACATTTGCAATTCATTTCTAGAAGCTGCACTCCATCGAGCTGCAGCATGAACAGGACCTGGTGCAATAATACCAAAGAAACTAGTAAAGACCAGCAAAAGAGAAAACAATAAAAAGAATACAGTTCAAATTAGATAGATCGTTCTATGACAAAGGTAGATATCAAAACATTTTAAGACAACAATATAGGAAATGCTACTCTACAAAATAATAATTTCCAGTATGACAAAGGAATATCCAACTTCAAAAGTTGCCCAAAAACTTGCAAAAAATTAATTTAAAAGAATGTGAACAAAAGATTCCTTTTCAGTAGTAAAAGAGCAAACATAGTAATCTTGAGTCAGATAACAAACCTCCGCAAACCAAGTCCCGATGGTTAGCTCCCTCACATGTCTAAGTTTTTTAAGATAACCTTGGACGATGGTCCAAAAACCATGATGATAATCAGGACAACTGTATATGTGTTTAAGATCCTTCCGGAAGCATGCTCACACATGTCATATCTGAAGAAATCATGAAGCTTATCCAAAAGCTTCTTAGCTCGATCAAGGAAGAAGATACTTTGTGTTGATGATGAAGTTTAGAGAGAGGTAGGAGCAGTTATAGAGAGAGAAAGTAAAATGGGAACTGATTTTATTAATTGCTCACAATGAGCTGTACATATACTTGTACACACACTCAACTAATTGTCCAACTACTATATCTTTAGCTAATCCTAACTAACTACTAGTCAGCTCACTAACTAACTCACTAAACTAACTATTAGTTAGACTAACTAACAGTTTGTAATAATTAAGTATAGGCTGAAAACTATTTACATTGCTAAGTAATATCACTTCCAATACTCCCCCTCAAACTAGTAGGTGCAAAAATATTAAGCACTCTCAGCTTGGACACTAGATGTTCATGTTGAGGTTTCCTTAAAGCTTTAGTCAAGATATCTGCTTGTTGCTCCCCTGATATGATATATAAAGTGCTGATCATTCCTTGCTGAATTCTTTCTCTAATGAAATGACAATCTATCTCTATATGCCGTATCCTCTCATGATAAACTTGATTTGCTGCAATTTGAAGTGCTGCCTTGCTGTCACAATAAAGTTTAATTGGTAGTTCTATCTTTGCCCCAATCTCCCTAAACAGTCCAGTCAGCCATACTATTTCAGACATTGTCATTGCCATGCTTCTATACTCAGCTTCTGCTGAGCTTCTTGAAACAATACTTTGTTTTTTTGATTTTCAAGATACAAGTGACTCACCATGTTTAACAATGAAGCCAGTCACCCTCCTGGTGTTTGGGCATAAAGCCCAGTCAGCATCACAGAAAGCTACCAGTTTATTACTTCTTCTACTGCTCATGATAATTCCAAGTCCAGGTTCCCTCTTAATGTATCTGACTATCCTAAGTTCAGCTTCCCAATGTGATCTTTTAGGCTCCTGCAAAAACTGACTAAGAGTTTGAATAACAAATGCTATGTCTAGCCTGGTTAGTGTCAGGTACAGTAGTTTTCCTATTAGTCTTTGATATTGTCCCATATCTTCAAGCAACTCATCCCCTTGAAGGTCTGTTAGCTTGTCCAGCTCAGTAGTTGTGAACTTCTGATTGCAATCCAAAGGAGTCATAACAGGTTTAGCACCACTCATTCCTACTTTTGAAATCAACTCAAGTGAATATTTTCTCTGGTTCATGAGTATTCCTCTTGAAGATCTGCTAAACTCTATCCCTAGGAAATAATTCAATTCTCCTAGGTCCTTCATTTTAAAGGTATTGTGCAGGTCTTGTTTGGTTTCTTCTATCAGCTTCAAATCATTCCCTGTAATCAACATGTGATCCACATAAACAAGGATGACTATTATCTTTCATGACTTTCTTTTTGTGAACAAAGAGTAATCTAAGGAGCTCTGTCTGAACCCCTGGTTGATCAGTGCTTCTGTCAGCTTTTTGTTCCACTGCCTACTGGCCTGTTTGAGCCCATAGACGGATTTGACAAGCCTGCATACAACATTCTCCCCCCGGCTTGCAAAACCCTGTGGCAGTGACATATATACTTCATCATATAAATCACCCTGCAAGAAGGCATTGTGCACATCCATTTGGTGAATGTGCCAATGTGCAGCTGCTGCAGCTGAAATCACTACTCTGACAGTGATAATTTTTACCACAGGGAAGAAGGTCTCATGGTAATCAAGGCCTTCTTTTTGGTTAAACCCCTTGGCCACTAACTTGGCCTTATACTTTTCTACTTCACTATTGGCTTTATATTTAATTTTATAGACCCATTTGGAGCCAATAGGTCTTTTACCAGATGGTAGCCGAACTAACTCCCATGTATGATTATCCTCCAATGCTTGAATTTCTCCTTTCATGGCCTCCACCCACTTCTTATGCTTAGAAGCTTCTTGAAATGTTTTTGGTTCAATTTCAGCTGAGAAAGCAGTGAGATATTTGTGATAAATGGGCTTGAGTGAGTCATAGCTGACTGAGTGACAAAGAGAATGTGGCTGATCTAGTTTGGCTGGTGCTAGGTTGGTTACATAATCTGTCAACCAGGCTGGTGTTTTGCTAGTTCTGGGTGACTTTCTTAGTGCTGGTACAGGTGCAAGAAGTTGGTCTGATGATGTGAGTGGTGAAGCTGGCATATGAGCATTGGGCTCAGAATGACTAGCAGGTAGCTGAGCTTCTTGTGTATGTGAAGAAGGGCTAGGTGGCTGCATTGTATCTGGTGCAACATTTAAGGGCTCAGGCAATGTTGTATCCTGATGTAGCTCAACATTATCCAAAAATAGAAAGTCTTGCTTTTGCTGCATGCACTTGAAAGGGAATATGGATTCTCTAAAAGACACATCCCTATTAACAAAGAAGCTATGCTTGGTTAAGTCATATAGTATGTATCCCTTGGTATGTTCTGAATAGCCCATGAACACAGCTGATGTGGCTCTTTCTTCAAACTTGTCCTGTATATGTATCTTCTTAGAATAGCACAAGCATCCTAAGACTCTCAGATGATCAAGGCTTGGTGATTTGTTGTGGAATACCTCATAAGGACTTTTACTACTGAGAATCCTGGAAGGCAACCTGTTAATGAGGTATACTGCACCTAGCACACAATGCCCCCAGAACCTCATGGGTATACGTGACTGAAATCTGATTCCTCTTGCAACCTCCAAAACATGTCTGTGTTTCCTCTCAGCTATGCCATTCTGCCGAGGGGTGTATACATATGTCCTCTGATGTACAATTCCAAGTGAATGAAAGAGAGAAGCACATTCATGATTCACAAATTCACTCCCATTATCTGTTCTGGTTATCCTGATCTTCTTATCAAACTGAGTTTGAATCATTTTGATATATCTTCTTAGCATCACTATGACATCTGACTTCAACTTAAGCAAAAATATCCAGGCCATCCTTGTGAAATCATCCACAATAGTTAAGAACAGTTTATTTCCATCAAATGTGGGTACATGATATGGCCCCCATACATCAATGTGAATCAAATGGAATGCTGCTACTGCTCTACTAGTGCTATTTTAGAAAGGCAATCTTGTAAGTTTGGCTAAAGGGCAGACTGTACAATGCTCTAGTAGCTTCTTACATTTATCACTAGGAAAACTGAACAACTGTTTTATTGTCTCACTTGATGGATGTCCTAACCTTCTGTGCTAGACTTCAGGCTCCACATCTCCTCCTTTTGTCAGCAACCCTCTACCAGCTTGTGTGGCTCTTACAACAGAAGTTTGAGGAAGGAGATAGAGGCCATTGCACTCTCTACCAATCTTCATCACCCTCCCACTGTAGAGGTCCTGAAACACACAAAACTTAGGGAAAAAGGACACTGTACAGTTTAAGTCTTGTGTCAGTTTAGATACTGACAACAGGTTATATCTAAAATCTGGTATGTATAGGACATTATCAAGCTGTTGACCATCTGCTAGGCCACAAGATCCAACATGTGTAACCTGAGCTACCTAACCATTTGGTAGATGTACATTTTGTGAATCTGCTGCACCTACACATCTTTTCTTGCTCAAGCAGGTTAAATCAGATATCATATGATTTGTTGCTCCTGTGTCAACTATCAAATCTCTACTATTACTTTCAACAAGAAAGGCATGATTAGTACCTGCCATGTTTGCCATGTTAGATGGATTCTCAGCCTCATTTTCTTTGTTAATCATTCTCAGTATCTGGATGAATTGTTCCGAGTGAAGTAAGGTGTTGTGGGTGTCATCTCATCATTGTATTGCCCCTTGTTCATCACTCATTTTCCTTTCTCTGCATAGCTTGATTCTTATCTGTTTGTCACCTCTGTCAGTGCATTATTTGCTACATGTTGCCCAGTGCTTCTTCTTGGTTCAAAATTCTCTCGATATCCATTTAGCTTGTAGCAATCATCCATGCTATGTCCTCCAATTTTGCAGTATTCACATTTGATGTTGTAATCCTTTTTCTTTCTCTGGTAACCTTGAGTATTCTTTCCTTTATTGTTCATGACTACTCCTTATCCTCTGTTTCCATTATTGTTATAAGAGTTTTGAACATGTCTTCCTTTAGTGAATAGAGCAGTTATATCTCCTAATTCACGTATGTTATGAGTTCTAGTGATCATACGCTGACTCTCCCTTTCCATTATCATAGAGTATGCTTGATTCACAGTAGGTAATACAGTCATCATAAGGATCTGGCTCCGAGCTTGTTCAAAAGTCTCATTAAGCCCCATTAAAAATTACAACAACTTTTGTCTTTGCACAAAAGTGACAAAATCCCTAGATTTTTTACAATCACATCCAGGTGTGGGTACTAGGCAGTCAGATTCATCCCAAAGAAGTCTCAGTTTTGAGAAATAAGCAGAAACACTGTTAGTAACTTTGTTGATCGTAGCAATCTCCTTGTGCAGTTGGTAGATTCTAGATCCATTAACTGTATTGCGTTTGATGAATATACTATCCCAGTCATCAGTTCCTTTGAGACTGTGTTCATGATCCATTAGAGCACAATCGCGTTGCATCGTTCCCACTAATTTCCCAAATCTTCAGAGTAATTCTCCTTTCTGCAAGTTCCGATGATTAGCCCTAGTTTATTCCTTCCTAGTATAGCTATTTTCATCGCCCGGCTCTAGACTGAGTAATTCGCTGATCCAGTGAGTTGTAACGAAATCAACACTGTGCCTGAGGTATCTGTTGAATGTAGGTAAAGAGGGTGGTTATGGTCAATGACTGTCGCAACTCTGCCGTTAACCACTGCTGTTGCTCCCCCAATTTCTGCCATGAAATTGTTGTTATGAGCTAGGAAATATCTATGGTGAAAGGATCTAATGCAGTGATCTCAGATACGGTCACTATCGCTCTGATACCATAAAGAAATCATGAACCTTATCCAGAAGCTTCTCAGCTCGATCAAGGAAGAAGATATTTTGTGTTGATGATGAAGTTTAGAGAGAGGTAGGAGCAGTTATAGAGAGAGAAAGTAAAATGGAAATTGATTTTATTAATTGCTCACAATAAGTTGTACATATACTTATATACACACTCAACTAATTGTCCAACTACCATATCTTTAGCTAATCCTAACTAACTACTAATCAGTTCACTAACTAACTCACTAAACTAACTATCAGTTAGGCTAACTAACAGTTTGCAATAATTAAGTATAGACTGAAAACTATTTACATTTCTAAGTAATATCACTTTCAATAATATCAAAAGTAAGGGTAGCACTGACCAAGAAAGATACTGTTAGAAATTCTATATTCGAAAATATAATCTGAAATAAGAAATGTAAAACAAAATTAAGGAGACGAACGATGAATAAAATCCAAGCCCACTGATTTTATAGTGTCTCCTTAAGGAACTTAATCCCCTCCAGTACCCGAGGTTGCGGACTATTTCCTCCCAGGATAGAACGGATTTACAATTACCGGTGTAGCGGTACCTCAAACACCAGTGTGCTAGCGAATTACTCAACGGCTGCAAATTACACGACACGACATTGACTGACTTTTATTTTATATAACGGTTGTGACATGCCTTGTCATGAAAGGTTCTCTTATGGTTTAATCTCCTAATGGTAAATGAGATTTTTGTGGAATATTTCTGGTGCCATACTGGAGAATACGATTACTGGACATCGTATTGACGGTTTTTCGTCTTGGGACGTGCAAGACGTGAGTAGGCGCAGTTCAATCATCACGCCTGCAGTCTCGGAACACGCAACAGTCACTTCTTCAGTAAAAAGTGGAGCGGAATCGACAGCTTGTACGTTTTGTCTTTAACAGAGCATTTAATGCACACACTAAAAGGACGCCAATCAGTCAAAAGCTCTTAAGAAAACATTTAATACTCATACTGATGGGGTAACGATCAGTCCAGCGGGCAGTATCTTGTAAGGAGAGGTCAAAAGAGTTCATTCCCACTCGCAATTCGTTTTCCACTCCTCGACCAGATCCTCTGCCCGAGAAGTGCGGGGACTATCTGTATTGGGTTAAATCCATCGTCACCAAGGTTGGTGACTCGGCATCCACGTAGGACGGCGCACGGACGACACATGGCTGCGAAAGGACATAAAGGCAATGGATAAGATCGAGGATAAACAGTTACAACGGACAGATGAACAGTCGCCACGACCAGAAAAGTCGCGGCCCATCAATCAAGGCAGTTCAAAATGGGAATCTTATCCACAAACAACGCAACTGCTCGACTAAGGAGTTACAACTGCTTGTGAACGGGCACATAGCTACCTATATATTGTAATCTAAGTCACAAGCATGAAATCTAATGCTTCTCTGAGTCTACACTTGTATTCAAACTATTTACTAGCATTCAATTCTTTATCTCCAGCGAATATTTATTACTATTGCTGATCGAAAGATCTCCTTTATTGTTCCGTTGAATGAATATCATAAAGAGTACGAGGAAGGGAATTTAATCAAGTCTAAACGGCCTGAGCACGGTTCCTTTTTCATTCGATCATTCGTTTATTATATCGCATTAATTGCATCTTTACTCTTTCGCATTTATTACTGTCATTTATATTCATTCCATTAAGAGCGTTTAATCTCGATTATTGACCGTGACTCCGCTCTACAAATTTAATTGTAAATTAACCTAACAAAACGAAATTACGGTTAAACATACTTCTTTAAAAATAATAAAAATTAAAATATTTATATGTTTTGTAGCATCTCGGACTTCAGTCTGAACATAACAAGGTATACCAAAATAGTATACAGTATACTAAAAATGTATACTTTGTTCAAAACAACAAAAATTGAAATATTTATTTGTTCGATACCATCACACACTTTGATCCAAATACAAAAGGGTATACCAAAAGAGTATACACTATACCAAAAAGGTATACTTCTTCAAAAATAATAAAAACTAAAATATCTATGTGTTCTGTAGCATCTCGGACTTCGATCCGTACATAACAAGGTATACCAAAAGAGTATATATTATATCAAAAGGTATACTTTGTTCAAAATAAAATAAAAAAACTGAAATATTTATTTGCTTGATAGCATAACACACTTGATCCAAACACAAAAGGATATACCAAAAGGCATACTTATTTAAAACAACAAAAATTAAAATATTTAAAAACTTATTTAAGCATATAATTAAGCTACAAATAAATAAATAATTAAATCATTTCCACATATTCTCAGTAAATTAATTACAATTAACAAAAGCTATACCATTTCCACTTTAATTCGTTCTTGTTAATAGAATTCGAAATAGAAATTTTTTTATAAAATATGATGAATCTGATCTTACAATCAAAAGAGTAGATTACGTAGATCCATCAAAGGTAAATAAATTGAATACCAACAGATCGATCTCTGTAAAACATGTAATAATCAGATCGAATGATGAAAAAGCAACCACAAAAGATCCTAGAATGTTCAGAATCAGATTCACGAATCAACTCCAATATATATATATATATATATATATATATATATTATTATTATTATTATTATTATTATTCTGCCGATTAATATAAACTAGAGAGAGAAACTTATTGAAGCCTTTTTATTAGCTTTCAAAATAGAAAAGGCTAACAATTTTTTTTGATTATTACTGCTACTGTGACTCCTCTGGAGATATAGGAAAAAGAACAACAACTAAGCTAACAGTTCCTTGGTTTTCTCAAAAGAAAGAATATTTATTTGAAATTGGATAGAAAAAAAAAAGAATAAGATCTTTCAGGAACTGAGAAGTACTATAAAAAGTGCTATACTTGTAGTAATCAAGATGGTGAGGAGATCTGTTAGGTTCATAACATTATAGCAATGTAGCGTCTGACCACCACTAAGATTTACTTTCTATTTCATAGTACAATATTTGAAGAGAAAGCAAAAAATTGGGGGAATTTAGGTTTGGGAATGAAAAAAAAAAGAGAGTTTGTAGAAGTTAGGGGTAGGAAATGGAAAAGCAGAAATAAATTTGGGGAATGAGAGGAAAAAACAATAAGAGATAAAAGAATGGGTAGAAAGGTAATATTTTTTCCAAAATGGGTAGAAGTGTAATATTTTTTTATCAAAATGGGTATGGAGTGAAATAAATTTTAAAATGGGCATAAATATGTAATATTTTATAAAGTGTGGGTATATTTGTATTGGGTAGAAAACTCCATTGCCTTGGTGACAAAGCTCGAGGCATGGAATAGTTGAGTCTTTCCAAGGATAACCTCCCGAGGAGGTTGATTTCATCCTCACCTGGGGCAAGATTGGACCAAGCTCAAGGTTGGAGCTAAGATGAAGGTGACCTCTCGAGAAAGCATAACACCTCGGCAACGATCACAACCTGTTGTAACTGCCGACCGTTGCATGAGCATTAAAGAGAGGAATCGTGGGCTGGCTATGAATGGACGCGGAGTAATGGTCATTAAATGTAATTGTAACTCTTTCACTCCAACTGACTATAAATAGAAGCCTTGTAATTGAAGAAGGGCATCCAAAAATAGAATACTACACTTACACTTTTGTTCACTATTGCTCGTTAGACATTTACTTAGTTATCTTTAAGCTATTATCTATTCCTCGCTCGTTTTCTAGCTTTGATACAAACAAATTATTGATTAACTAAAAAATAAATTCGATTTAGTATCCTAATCAGATTTAGACCAACACAAATTAGCGCCGTCTGTGGGGATTTGGTAATAATGTTTGTTTCAAAGTCAGATTATTTCTAATCTCTGCTGGTGTCAATTATTTTCAATGGCAGAGAAGTTCGTAAATGTTATAACCGGAGGGTTAGAGGTGAGAGGTGTTAATCTCACTACGACCAGAAAGTTTGCGAAGTTTTCAATCACTATTGAAAAAAGACTCGAGTTGATGGGATTGATAACGAAATTTATTTTATGAGGGGGATTGCGGTGAGATGATGACCCCCAATCATGACGCTTTAGTTATCACGTTGAGGATCAACGATTTAGATGTGAAATGAGTTTTAATTAACCCTGGGAGTTCTGTGAATATCATTAATCACAGGGCTATTGAACAAATGTGGTTGAAGGACCTCGTCGTGACAAAAACAACCATCTTAATAGGGTTCAATAATTATATAAAGAAAACTTTAGGGGAAATCACCCTTACAACCACTGCCGAGGGGGTTGACAAGAAAACATTCTTCCAAATAATGAACGAGGATATGGCTTATAATATTATCCTCAGAAGATCTTGGATCTATGAGATGGAGGTTGTGCCATCCACCTTACATCAAGTGATCAAATTTCCCATCCAATGGGGAATTCGTGCGATCCGAGGTGATCAACGAATAGCTCGGGAATATTATTCAGTCGCCACAAAGAGTGGTAACGCCCCGATTGGGAAGCTCAAATCACAGTCAAGCAGCTCGGAGCCTCGTAAGGAGGAGAGCTCGGTCCAAGAAGTTACTCCTCCAAGGCAAGAAGAAAAGATCCCAACATTTATCCAAGAGCCTCAGAAGCAAAAGGCCGAGGACTCGACAGTTGAAGAGCTGGAATCTCTTGCTTTCAGAAAAGTTCCCAGAAAGAAATGTGTTTGTGGGCTCAGAGTTGGATGTTGAGTCTAAAAAGGCTCTTATCGAATTACTAAAACCTAATGATGACTGTTTCGCTTGGTCTCATACAGACATAGTAGGGATTGTCCCTTAAATAATGACACATAAATTGAATGTAGATCCCAGTCAGCGCCCGGTGAAACAAAAGAAGAGGCCACATGCTGGCGTAAAAAAGAAAACGATTCAAGACGAGATGAAGAGGTTGCTTGACAATGGATTCATTAGGGAGGTCAAGTACCCTGATTGGCTTGCCAATAGTGGTAGTGTCTAAGAAGAATGGAAAGTGGATAATGTGCGTCGATTACGTTGACCTAAACAAAGCTTGTGTAAAGGATTGCTATCTTTGCCTCAATATGGACAGGTTAATAGACTCCGCGGCTGGACATAAACTTTTAACCTTTTTAGATGCATACTCTGGGTATAACCAGATCTTAATGGACCCCTGCGATGAAGAAAAAACTTTTTTCATCACAGATGAAGGGACTTATTGCTATAAGGTGATGCCCTTCGGTCTCAAAATTTTCGGAGCAACTTATCAAAGGTTGGTATGCCAAATGTTTAAAGATTACATCGGTAAAATGATGGAGACATACATCTATGATATATTGGTAAAATTTGTTCTATTGAAGGGTCATCTGAAGCATCTAAGAGAGGCTTTCGCAATTTTGAGGCAATATTGCATGAAGCTTAACCCAGAAAAGTGCGTCTTTGAGGTTGACTTGGAGAAGTTCTTGGAGTTTATCATTTCAGAACGGGGTATCGAGGTGAATCCGGACAAGATTGAAGCTATACAAGAAATCCCCGAATAATTGTCAAGCCCAAAAGAAGTTCAACGCTTAATTGGCGGATTAGCTGCTCTGAGTAGATTTATCTCGAGGTAATCCGAGCGGTGCCAGAGGTTCTTTTCTGTTTTAAAAAAGAACAAATCCTTTGAATGGACTCCTGAGTGTAGGGAGGCTTTGAAAGAATTAAAATATTATTTGGCAAACTCTCAATTGTTGGCCAAACCAAAAGATGGGGAGACATTGTTGGTGTACTTTGCCATTTCTGAGGTGTCAGTCAGCACAGTTTTCAATTCGAGTAGAAGAACGGAAGCAGCAGCCAGTATATTATGTTAGAAAAGTTTTCCTCCATGCTGAAACAAGGTACCCTCACCTAGAAAAGTTAGGACTCGCATTAGTTATAGTTGCTCGAAAATTACACCACTATTTTCAATGCCACCCAATAGCTGTGGTAACAACCTTCCCCTTGAGAAATATATTGTAAAAACCAGAGTTGTCAGGGAGGTTCTCTAAGTAAGCAGTCGAGTTAAGTGAGTACGATATTGTATATCAGCCGCGCACGGCCATAAAATCTCAAGTGTTAGCTGATTTTGTGGCTAATTTTAGTGCCAAATTGCCTCCCGGAGCGGAAAAAGAAAATCTAGCCTCTAGAGGTTCAACGCATAGGATATGGAAGCTTTATACTCATGGGGCGACTAATTCCAATGGCTTCGGGCTTGGAATAATGCTCGTAACTCCCACAGGGGAAAAGCTAAGGCACTCAATGAAATTTGAGAAGCTGACTAACAATGAAGCTGAGTACGAGGTTGCGATAGCAGGATTGAGGTTGGCGAAAGAGATGGGAGCTGAAGATATGGAGTTAAAATGTGATTCTCAGTTGGTGGTAATGTTGACACCTAATTTTGTCCCCTCCTGTTTCAATAGCCATCTTTCAGATAAAATTGCACTGATAACCATACAATTATCTTCACTCTTCAAAATCACAATCTTACACAGGCACGCCAATTAAGCTATTTTTAAGGACAATGGCACAAGCTACAACTATTTACAAAATTTGCACGTTTAATTATAAATTTTTGGAACTACTCATATTTTGGCAAAATTGCACAAAATATTTAATATTTAAAATAATAGTCCTCCTTAGCCATTTAGCCTTCAAAATTAATTGTCTGATTGTTTCTATAATTTTGTGAGTATTTTATACAATTTTCTACATAATTTATACATTATTGTACACATTATATACACTTTTGCACGTATACATATATACACCTCAGCATTTTGTACACTTCATACCCACTTAGACACATCAACGCCACATCATGTCGACGTGGCTTAATCCTAACCCTCCACCCGTCTGATCCAACGACTAAAAACCACATTTCCATTTTTAAATTATACACCTCACCCCGAAACCCTAACTCTCTCTCTCATTTTCTCACAATACCTGGCAGCCCCTCTGCCTTACTCTCTCCCTCGTCTAAACCCTAGCGACGCCACTGTCAAGGAGAATTTTTGGCCAACTCCACCAGTGAAACGTCATGGAAATCACATTTCCTTGCTCTCCTTGTTGTCCGCTACAAAACCCACATGGTAATTTTCCCAAACGACGAGGTTAAAAATTCAATTCTTGGTTGACCTATCACCGTCACTGGAAAAGAAATTCTGGCGATGCCTTCACGAAAACATGAGTGTTACTGTCTTAAAGAAGAAGGAAAAACCTTCGCGCTTGCACGATCGAAATGGGTAGAAGTTGACCCGAATTCGATCCAAAACGGGTAACCTGTTTTCCCTTTTTATTGTTCTCAAACCTATGTGTCGTTATGCCTAAATTGCCTATTTCTTTCCGTGAATTAGCATGATTATTGTTTACTTGTTATATAGTTAGTTCACATGATTTGTGACCCTTGTAAATCATTGATTATTTGGACATTGCATTGAGTCTATTATACGCTTTAGTTTGACATGTTTAAGAACGAATTCCATATCATCTCCTTTGAGTCTTAGCCTAAAATTATAATTGCTTGTCTAAACTGGTTATAATCATCCTACTTTGTATTATCTTTGTGAATTCATGACTTGTCTAGTTCAAATTTGAAATAGAGGACTAATTTACATGATTCAAGTGATCTTGATTAGTTTTAGTTTGATTCTACGAGTGTATTTGAATGAAACTGGTTATTGAATTGATTAAGTATCAATTGGAGCCTCTTTAGGATCTACTAAAATATTTTGAGCCTACTTCTTGCTTACACTAGTTTCTTGAACCTAGACACTATTAAAGTTAAGGGGAGGGAATCCAAATTGGTTTAGGATTGGATTTACCTTAAATCTTGAGGACTGATAGGTTTATTTTTGGAAGAACACCTAAGGGTGTCCCCTTTTATTTTCGGAAGGCAATATTTCCTTATCTTTTTGGCTTTACCCATTTGAATTTAAATTCCTCACCCTCACCTATATAAACAGTCTTGTTTCTTCACAACACATAGACACGTTTATACACTAAGTGCACAAAATTCTCTGTTCAAGGCACTGCATATTGAGAAGTGTTAAAAACACTCCCTTCTTACTCTTAAAGTTCCTGGAAAATTTTGCTCTCCCTCTCTCTTTCTAGATATTTCTTCTAAGGGCATCTGAATTTGCCTAACATTGTTTGCTTGTTGTTGTTATTCCTTCTGACAAAGGTATAATTCTATGCCCAAACCTGTGATGCTCTTTTCCTAAGCCTGTTCATGCCTACACTTCCTGTTTGATGCTTGTTTATCTATGTCTGCTTGTTGGGCTTTCCTTTAGCCCTTGCTAACCCTTTCTATGCAGCTTGGTTGGATGGTCTTAGAATAGACCGTACAAGTTTATTAACTGCAGGGTTTGGGGTTTGTAATGCTTATTGGTTACACCAGATTAAATGCAAGGTTCTGGTAGTATGATCACTGAGGTTATAGCTCGTGTAGGCAGTGGCATGGCCTTTACTTACTTCTTTATCCCTTTTAGAACCCCCTGTGTGTTGTATTTGCTGGGATTCGCTGTGTGAAGTATTTAAAACAGGTCACATAGCAATGAGCTATGTGTGTGGCTATTCAGGGGCCTTTCCTTTACCTCACTCCTTTGTTTGCTAGCATCATATCTCACAAAATGGTAAAATCGCATGAAATCTAAGGGTAATGCTAGTTATAAACTGGAATTGGATCTTTCCAGTGTGTTATGACATTTTCAGAATTAATGTTACTAGGTTTTATTGAGTGTTACATGTGAAAATCCTAAAATTTGACAACAGGGGCAAAATGTGAAATGTCTGCCTAATCTGAAACTGAAACTGCCCCTCTTTGCATAAACTATACATGCCCAAAATAATTTTTAAATGTGGCCTTTTATGTGTTAAATCGATTTTTGACGTACTTTGATCTTCTATACACTAATCTAATAGTGTATGTGAGAGTAAAAGTCTTAGGGTCCAATATACAAAGAATTATGTGTATTTTCTAAAGTTATTAACACTTAATCATGTTGCATGCTATATACGTATATAGTTATGTACGACAACCCCTTTCTGTGCATTTGATTGTTTTCGTGTACCTTTTTTTTTTCAAAAACAGCCCCAATACTATATATATTTTTGAAACTAACCCTAAAAATCAAATAACCATTAAGGTTAGGGCTCGACAACTAATGTCAAGTCACACCAACCCTAAATGGCTAACATTTCATTCAAAAACTAACCCCACCTTGGTTTGTGAGTAAATCTGAAAGTATTTTCAAAATTGGTCATTTCTGCAAAAGTATATTAAACGCTGAAATTGCGTAATTGAACTGATCTGAACTAATTCTTGTGATATTAGCCCTATTAAACGTATGTTTGCAAAACTTGAGGTCAAAATTGCGATTAGCCATTAGGCTTAGGTTGTTTCTGCAAAATTTTGGCCCAACACTTAACTACTCACTGCCCCTTAAACTGTTTTGAGCAGATAGACCTTTTTGCTGGATTAGTTTCGATTTTATCTCTTATGTTAGTGAGACAATTTGTAAATGCAATCAATATTTATCTATGACTTGTTAGACATCCCAAAAGTAAAAGCTCGGGTGGGAACCACTTTTTGTGGGACTAGGGAAAGTGCCTAACATGTTATTGCTCGCGTCACTTGGAGTTCTTACCCTCGAATCTATGAAGACTCCACTTTAAAACTCAAATGAGTTACCTAGTCGAATTCAAGCCATGACTCGCTCTGAGTTAGGTAAAAACGTGGGTATGACAGGTAAATCAGGTCCTCGGCGGGTATTCAGCTCGGGAGCCCAGGATGAAACAATTCGTGGTACGAATGCAGCAAGTGCTTGGTATCTTTCAAGAATGGAAAGTCATGCAAATACCACGAGAGGAAACGTCGAGGCCGATGCCTTGACAAACTTGGCCTGGCGGTTGAAGCATATGACTCGGGGACTGATGCCACGATCAGAATCTTCACGTCTGCAATGGGAAAGATGAAGTTGAGAGCAAATATGGTGAATCGACATTGGGACTGGCGAACCAAGTTCATTTCTTACTTGGATTTGGGAATTTTGCCACCACATAAGAGGGAAGCTGAAAAGCTCAGGAGGAAAGTAGTCCCATATACAATGGTACATGGGCAATTGTACAAAAAGCTTTACTGCGGCGCAATGGACAAATGTCTGGGTCCAGGAGAGTATGAATACGTGATGAAGGAAGTACACGAGGGAGTGTGTGGAAATAACTCTGGAGCCAAAGCCCTCGTGCGTAAACTCCTTCGAGCTGGTTATTACTGGCCTGAAATGAGTGAGCATGCCGGGATATTTTTTAGAAATTGTGACAAGTGTCAAACGCACGCCTCGATGATTCATCAACAGGCTGAGCCTTTACACTCAGTGGTATCACCATAGCCCTTTATGAAATGTGGAATGGATGTCGTTGGCCCGTTTCCCAAAGCAAAGGGTAGTGTTAGGTACATCCTTGTGCTCACTGACTATTTTACTAAGTGGATCGAGGCAGGAGATTTTGCCAAAGTTAGATAAAAGGAAGTCATTGACTTCATTTGGAAATATATCATATGCCAATTTGGAGTCCCGAGGGAAATAACTTATGATAATGACACACAGTTCGTCGGCGCGGATGTCACCGCCTTCTTTGCAAATTGGGGAATCAAAAGGGTGGCCTCGACGCCTTACCATTCCAGTGCTAATGGGCAGGCTGAATCCTCAAACAGGATAATTATTGATAATCTTAAGAAGATGATGGACAAGGTGAAAGGCTCGTGACCCGATAAATTACTAGAATTGTTATGGGCAATGCAGACCATAGAGAAGAACAACACCGGGGAAACCCCATTTTCTCTCGCTTATGAAGTAGACTCGTTGATTCCAGTTGAGGTTGGTGAACCAAGTCTTCGCTATGCTCATGCAACTGAGGAATCAAATCAGAAGGATATGTGTGTGGAATCAGATTTGCTTGAAGGACGAAGGGAGATGTCTTTGATTTGGTTGACAACTCAGAAGCGACAAACCGAGGCCTACTTGAATAGGAAAGCAAAGTATAGAGAATTCAAGGTTGGCGATTATGTTGTGAGGGCCTCGAATCAGACGATCAAAGAGGAAAATATAGGAAAATTTGGTGCCAATTGGGATGGCCCTTACCGAGTTAAGGCAGTCGTAGGGAAGGGGTCTTATCAATTGAAAAATCTCCAAGGAAAGCAGGAGCCATTAAATTGGAACATATCTAATTTAAAGAGATATTATTTTTAGCCCTGACATTATGACGCTCTGAGGCTCAGATCAGCAGTGCTCGAGTCTTAATCCTTCACACTCGACCATCGGAGGGTGCAATGGGAGTGAGTTCAGTCAGAGTTCAATCAGCTTTCGACTTAAACTTTGATTAATTCCATAATCGGGGACTTCAAGACAAAATTGAAGCCCGAGGTCTGGCTGTCCTTACACCGGGGACTGTCTCCCTTAAGGATTAGCTCTAACCATTTGTATCTATCGCCCCAAGCAGCTTGTGTAATAGAATTTGCCTAAATCTCACCACAACTAGGCTCTATGTAAATCGACTCGATTCTCATCCATGGAATAAATTCGATTCGTTATCTTTTTATCTAGTGCATTGATACGGGGTAAAATGCGGAAGCAAAAGAAAATGATACAAGCATGACGTAACTCAAACAACTACCAAGGTAGCCTCGAAGAACTAGTTCTGAAACACCCTCGTATCGAGTCAAGAGACACCAAGACTATTCGAACTATCCTCAAGATGTGCTTGGATCTTGCAAACGAGTTTGATCGGGTAAGGAATGAAGTTCAAATGGATACACCATGAGAATTCAAGCCAAAAAGGGTTTTCATTCAATAGAGAGAATATCTCAAGTTTCATGTAGTGTCAAGATTTTCTAATGAAATAAGAAGCCCTAGTAGATATTTATAGGTCACCTTACTTGGGAATAAAATATATAAAAGCTTACAAGTTTGGGTTATAACATAATAAGCCACGCAAGGCTAAAATAGTAAATAACTAGAAAATCCCATAGAACAAAAGACTTAGGCTGGATGGGGCACCTCCGCATAGGCGGAGCGCTTGGTGATTGAGGCGGGGCGCCTGGAGCTGAGGCTTGGAGCCTGGATAGAGATCCAGAGAGTTGCATTTTCTGGACTTAGCTAAATTTTGGGCTATTTGGAGGTAGGCGGAGGCGGTCCGCCCAATCCTATAGCATCCTGATAAGTCTTCAAATCAAGGCTAGATGCTCTTCCAAGGTGTTGGGGTGGTCCTCCCAAAGTTGTGACCAAGTGAAACATTTTCAAATTGCTTTTGAAGCTCTCATTTTCAAGTCCCTTCCAAACCAAGTGTAGGTGAGCCTCTTGTATCTCTCTGGCTTGACTCCTACTGAATGGCCTTGTGGTAGTTTGCCCCGCATCATCCTCTCCTTCTTGAGAAGATTTCATCCTCGAAATCAGGGCATCTCCCACGGAATCATCACCTATATCACAAAGAGTTTTGACTTACATTGAATGTACTAGAAACATTGTGCTCACTTGGAAAATCAATCACATATGCGTTGTTGTTGATCTTGGATAGCACTTGTAATGGTCCATCTCCTTGAGGTGCTAGCTTCTTTTTTCTAAGGTTGGAAACCTCTATTTGCGGAAGTGCACCCACACCCAATCTCCTTTCTTGAGTTCCAACTTTTTCCTTCCCTTGTTCTTCTTGGATGCCACCTTGAAATAGGCTTCTTCCATGTTCTTTCTTGCTTTGGCATGGATCTCAAGCATAGCCTTAGCTCGGCTTTTACCTTCAAGACTAACAATCATATCCTGTTACAAAGGGGTTAGATCAAGTGAAATCAAAGGATTAAAGCCATAAATACACTCAAATGGAGTCATACCAATAATGCTATGCAAAATACGATTGTATGCAAACTCTATAAGACACAACTTCTCAACCCACATCCCGGGCTTACCTCGGGTCATAGCTCTAAGAAGAGCACCCAAAGTTCGATTCACCATCTCGGTTTGCCCATCTGTTTGAGGGTGGTGGGACGTGGAGAACAACAACTTGGTGACAAAAGCACCCCACAAGAACCTCCAAAAATGACTAAGGAACTTAGAGTCCCTATCACTCGCAATGGTTTGAGGCAAACCATCAACTTTAACATATGATCAATGAATAAAGAAGCAACATGTTGTGCATCATTACTCTTTTTACATGAAATGAGATGAGCCATCTTAGAGAACCTATCCATGACAAAATAAATGCTATCATGTTCCCCCCAGACCGTGGTAATCCCATAACAAAACCATAGAAATGTCCATCCACGGGCTAGTAGGAATAGGTAAGGGAGTATACAAACTATGGGGATTTGATTTGGACTTAGCATGCTTGCAATCTAGACAAGCATTGCAAAGTCGCTCAACTTGCAACCCCATCTTAGGCCAATGGAATTTCTCCATGAGAATAGCCAAGGTTTTATCCTCCCAAAGTGACCCATCAATCCCCCACAATGTGCTTCACGAACAAGCAACTCTCTCCATGAGGACTCGGGTAAACAAACTCTACCATTCTTAAAGATATAGCCATCTACTCATTGGTACTTCTCAACTCTTTCTCCCTTCTCAAGAGCTTCATGACTGCTCTTTAGATTTGGGTCATGAGCATACATCAACTTAATGCTCTCAAAACCCATGAGCTTGGAAGCAAGAGTGGTGGCTAGAGCAAACTTTCTTGAAAGTGCATCAGCCACATCATTCTTGGTCCCACTCTTGTAATGAATCACATAAGAAAAACTCTCAATGAACTCTACCCATTTGGCATGCCTCTTGTTCAACTTCTCTTGACCCCTAAGATGTTTGAGTGACTCATGATCGCTTCTCATCACATATTCCCTAGGCCAAAGATAATGTTGCCGATGAGTTAGAGCTCTAACTAGCGCATACAACTCCCTATCATACGTAGAGTAATTTAAGGTTGCGTCCTTCAACTTCTCACTAAAATAGGCAATGGGTTTTCTATCTTGTATGAGAACACCCCCAATACCAACCCTTGAGGCATCACATTCAACCTCAAATGCCTTTCCAAACTCGGGCAATTGCAACAAAGAGGCGGTACTCAACCTACTTTTCAATTCTTGGAAGGCGTTCTCTTGAGGCTCTCCCTACACAAAAGGCTTGTCCTTCTTCACCAACTCGGTGAGTGGTACGACAATGGAGATAAAGTCCTTCACAAAGCGCCTATAGAAACTAGCAAGGCCATTAAAACTCCTCACATGAGACACGGTAGTGGGAGTTGGCCAATCTCTGATAGCTTCAACATTGGACTCATCAACCTCCACACCATTGGCACTAACAACAAAGCCCAAGAAGACAACCTTCCCAACACAAAAAGCACACTTTTTAAAATTGGCATAGAGCTTTTCGGCTCTTAGCACCTCAAGTACTTGCCTCAAGTGGCCAACATGATCATCTATTGACTTACTATAAATCAAGATATCATCAAAATAGACAATCACAAATTTATGGATAAACAGTTTCAAACCATGGTTCATTAACCTCATGAAAATACTAGGTGCATTGGATAGGCCTAAAGGCATTACCAACCATTCGTAGAGACCAAACTTGGTGTTGAATGCGGTCTTCCACTCATCACTCTATTTCATTCGGATTTGGTGGTAACCGGACCTAAGGTCTATCTTAGAAATGACAGTAGAACCACTCAACTCATCAAGTATGTCATCAAGTCTAGGAATGGGATGACGATACTTTACCATTATCTTGTTGGGCAATCAACACGCATCCTCCACGTCCCATCTTTCTTTGGAACTAGTATCACGGGAACGGCACACAGACTCAAGCTTTCTCGAACCAAGCCTTTGTTGAGCAATTCATCCACTTGCCTTTGCAACTCCTTTGTATCTTGGGGATTGCTCCTATAGCCGGCTTGTTTGGAATTTGGGATCCCGGGACAAAGTCAATTTGGTGCTAAATCTCCCTTAAAGAAGGTAGACCACTAGGCATATCATCCGGAAACATGTCCTCAAAAACTTTCAAAACATTCTCAATAGCACTAGGCAAAGGATTAGTGTTAGTAGAATAATCACATTCGGAAGATAAAACCATACCTTTGTGCACTATGCAAATGAGCAAGTTGGTGCCATCATTTCATCTCAAGATCTCACCCGGTTGCATCATGGCACACATGCCACTGGTAGAAGATGGTAGAGTCACTTGACTCTCGGCCAAAGGCCTAGCCTCCACGGGGGACTTGGCTTTAGCCGCTTCTTTCAATTCCCTCATGCGCCTATAGTCTTCACTCATTTTTTTAGGCGTCAAGGGCTTGAGTACATACTTCTTGCCCTCATGCTTAGCTGTGTAAGTGTTGGCTCGGCCATCATGAACCACACATCTATCATATTGCCAAGGCCTACCAAATAAGAGATGGCAAGCTTGCATTGGCACCACATCAAACATGTGCTCATCTTGATAGTTACCAATTTTGAATTTGATCAAGACTTGCTTCATCACCTTCAACTCCCCACACTCACTCAACCATTGAAAACGGTATGGGTTTGGGTGTTTAAGACTAGGCAATTTCAATTGTGAAACTAAAGATTGGCTCACCATATCAGCACAACTTCCCGAATCAATGATCATTGAACACACTTGCCCCTTCACTAAAAAACACCCAAACCTGCCTACCCAGAATGGAATAGATTCTCCCTTTGCACATCCTCCTCATCCTCTATGAACATAGCACTCAAACTCCTCCTAACCACGAGAAACATGTTAGGAACATCACCTTCCGCCGCATCCTCTTCACCCTCAACTCGCTCACCCTCCTCGATCCCTCATCTTTGGGCTCACTTTCTTGTTCACACACCAACCCATCATCTAAGACAATCATTGTTTTACGAGTGGGGTAATATTTAGCAAAGTGCCCATATCCCTACACTTGTGGCATTGAAAAGAAGAAGTACTAGGAATATTCAATTGAGTTTTAGAGTTACCTCCCAAATCTTTGAAGTCACTCCTTAGTATTGGCTTCTCATAAGTCTTCTTCACATTTTGGCTTCCACTAGCACCATTTGTGTTTGGACTCTTCCATTCGTTAGGTCTACTCACGGGAGTAGACGTAGTACTTCTATAGCGAGTAGCCTTTTCTTTTTTGATCCACTTTTCGGCTTCACTAGCGGAATTGAATGCATCTTGGAGTGAATGAAAGATATGCAACCTCAATTCTGAAACAATCTCACGGTTGAGACCACTTTTGAACAGAATTATGGCTTGCTCATCATCTTCCATTTCCATGTCAATGGACATTCGGTTCCTCTCAAAGTCATTAAAGTATTCATCAACTGACTTAAGGCCTTGTTTCAATTCATAGAGCCTTTTGAGTTGCTCTTGTCGGTACTTAGTTGTCACATACTTGTCACTCATCACAATTTTCAATTCTTCCCAAGTAATGTAGATAGGTAGCCCAACAACACGTCTAGACTCTTGACCGACTACCACTAAGTGAAAGCATATACCTCAAAGGAAGCAATATTATATGTGGCCTTCTTCTCATCGGACATATCATTTGTATCAAAGACCTGCTCCAATTGGACCTTCAACTCTAGAAACCTTTCTGGATCACTAGTCCCCTTGAAGGTAGGGATAATGATCTTCACACTATTGATATTGTTGTCACTGCCACCACGGTTAAGCTCTGGTTTGCCCCCATAATAGTCATCAAAGTCATCATACTCACGTCTCAAATTCCTCCCAACATAACCCCCTTGAGGTCCACGACCTTGCCTACGACCTCTAATCATTCCCCGGCCTCTATTCATTACTCTTCTATTCGGATAGGGTGCATCAAAGTAATCAAAGTCATCACCAAGCCCGGGGCCTCCCCTTCTTGAGCCTCAGCATCATGCTCAAGAGGTGCTACATTTCTACAGAAACTAATGAGTGGAACATTGACTTGTGGATTGCCCAAGTTGTGGGGAATGCCTACTTGTTGGGGAATGCCCAATGGTTAGGAAAGGCCAAACATGCCTTCTCATCGAAGAGCTTCATCTCTCAACCTTTGTTGTTTAGCCATCTCGGCAAATTGTTCGGGTCTCACGGTTGAGACTTCACTTGTGCCTTCACCGACTTCCTTTTGGGCACTCGGGGTCCTCCCTCTTTCAAGATTCTGAAGCCTTAAACTTATGGCTTTCACCTCTGCCAATATGGTAGCCAAAGTGCTTTCTGGGACCGCATTAGTCCTAGCTCCTTCCTCGGCCATTTACCTACACAAATCAAAGGCAAAGAAATGTTAAGGTTAGAAATCACCTCGCACACTCCCTCATCTTTTGAATGTCACTCGGGTATACTCAATTGGTAGGGTAGGGTAACACAAGCTCGAATTCAAAGGCTTATCGTATTGAACAACCTTCCTAAGCAATCAACAAGTCGACAAAATCAAGCACTCTTCGGAAAGAGTAGAGTTAATGAGACTCGATGGACGCATGAATTTATAGTGAGTACTTGAAACCAAGAATGTTCTACGAGGCTTCTTTGAAATTTCAATCCCAATCATGCACGAGTAATCCTAAAGGCTCAATGAAATAGTACTAGAAGAGTAGGATAATTACTCAAAGAGTACTAGCCGGAAGTAATGCAAGCAAAAGAAACACGAAAACGTACGAAAAAAAAATACCCAAAACAAGCTTCAGGTGTCAGGCGCTCTACCTAGACACAAGGGTGCTCTGCCAAAGCACTGGGGCGCTCCGGCCTAACACAAACTTCAGAGAGTTTGGTAGGCTTCGCCTAACACAGAGACGGTCTGCTTAAAGCTGTTCTTCAGCTTCTTCAACAACGTGTTTTATCCAATTTCAACCTAAAATTTTCGATGATTCCAACTTGTTTCTCCAAATTAAAGGTACCCAAACTTGTATTGAACTATTCCCAACAATCCCCAATGAATTTTTAGCATCAAACAATCAATAACAAGTTCACAATCAAGATCCAAAGCTATTCAAGCTAGGGTTTCAAAGTTGGGGTTTCAATCCTCAACTTTCCAATCCACAACTCCAAATCGTGTAAAAATGGTACCAAATCAACGGGTAATCATCAAGTAATAATTCCTAATAACAATCATCGAATGGGCCATCAAATCAATCGAACTTCATGGATTTTTTTGTGATTTTTCAACTTTTTCTATTTTTTCTTCTTTTCTTTATTCGAGCCAAAAACAAGAACAATAAAAACCTAAAGATGAAACTAACATAGGCACGAGGGTTTGTGGAAACAAATCCTATTCTTGCTCTGATACCGACTGATACAGGGTAAATCGCAGAAGCAAAAGAAAACGATACAAGTATGACGTAACTCAAACAACCACCAAGGTAGCCTCGAAGAACTAGTTTTCAAACATCCTCGGATCGAGTCAAGAGAAACCAAGACTATGCAAACTATCCTAAAGATGCACTTGGATCTTGCAAATGTGTTTGATCGGGTAAGGAATGAATTTTAAATGGATACACCATGAGAATTAAAGCTACAAGGGGTTTTCATGCATCAGAGAGAATATCTTAAGTTTCATATAATTTCAAGGTTGTCTAATCAAATAAGAAGCGCTAGTAGGGATTTATAGGTTCAACTTACTTGGAAATAAAAGACATAAAAGCCCACAGGTTTTGGTTATAACATAATAAGCCACGCAGGGCTAAAATAGTAAATAACTAAAAAATCCCGTAGGACAAAAGACTGAGGCTGGGTGGGACGCCTCTGCAGAGGCGGAGCGTCTGGTTACTGAGACGGGGCACCTGGAGCTGATGCGGGGGCCTAGACAGAGATACAGAGAGTTGCATTTTCTGGACTTAGCCAAATTTCGGGCTATTTGGGGGTAGGCGGTCCGCTCACCCATTGAGACGGTCCGCCCAATTCTGTAGCATCCGGAGAAGTCTTCAAATTAAGGCTAGATACTCCTCCAAGGTGTTGGAGTAGTAGGCCCAAAGCCGTGACCAAGTGAAACATCTTCAAATTGCTTCCGAAGCTCTCATCTTCAAGTCCCTTCCAAACCAAGTGTAGGTGAGCCTCTTCTATCTCTTTGGCTTGACTCTTAGTGAATGGCCTTGCAGTAGTTTGCCCGCATCATGCATGAAGCCTTTTTTAGTCTTTTAAGCCACGACTCGAGGACGAGACGTCTTTCTAAGCTAGCTTTATCTTAAATTTGTTTAAAGTCTTGCAAGCAAACAAAAAACTCAAAAAAGTAGTCGAATATTTGTGACATATGGCAAAGACTAATATTTGAGGCATTCATTATAAGGCTCATAGGCCAAATTAAAATAGTTACAAAAGAAACGGCCCGGAGGCCTCAAACGAAAATAAAATCGATGAGTTCTCATTAGCCTCGTCTCCACTTAAGCTCAACTCTTGCTACCCGAGTCTTCCTCCTCTTCAAACGAGCTCTCACTACTCGAGGGTGGTTGATGCAGAAGTTTTTGAGCCTTGTCAGCATCTATTTTTGCCCTGGCGGTTTCTTTATCCAAGTCTATCCCCTTTTTGCATCGTTCAAGGGTTTTCAGCTAAGTTTGAATAATCGCTAATTTTCTGTCAACTCGGGCATTGGGGGCTCTGGAATCCAATTTGGTCTTTAATTTGGATTTCAACTCAGAGGAAGAGGTTGCCCCTTTTCCCTGAAGGGTTTTCACTTCGGTCTCAAGTGCCTCGTTTTGGGCTTTAACCTCCTTCATCCTTGAGACGAGTTTTGTGGATTTCTCCTCGAATTGCTTGGTTAACCCTTTGAGCACTGCATTTGCTGCATCAGTCTGCTTTTGGATCTCAGCCTAGTGATTTTTCTCCTAGGTTTTCTTCTCAGCCTCCAAGCTGGAAATGGTTTCACGAGCTCTGGAGAGATCGAGGCTTGATTGATTAGCCTCTTTTCGAGCTCGATCCAATTCAACTTCAGAGTTGAGAAGCTGATTTTCAAGCTCAGAAACATGAGCTTCAAGATCGACCCTTCTTCGATCCCATTCCTTCCCAACCTTCTTGAGGAATGCAGTTTGTTTGGCTTCAATCTCCGATGTTTTCATGGCATAGACAAAACCCTACAATAAAAAGAAGAGAATCAAGAGGTAAAGAATAAATGAAACTTGGAAATGTTGAAGCAAAAAAGGCTTACATTAATTGCATGTTGAGCTGAGTAGGCCATCAAATCATTGATGGGCAAGCCCTTGAGGCGTTCATTCTTTAAAGGCCCCAGCAGTCCTCTGTAACCAATAGGCACCTTCATGCTATCATCCAGCAAGCAAAGGTCAGCTGGAATAGGGATTCTCCTAAACCTTGATGAGGGGTCGACTGAGGAACAGCTTGGGCGAAATTAGTACTCGTTTCTTTCTCAGAAAAAGCTCACTCGACAAGTTTGACCCCAGTAGATTCAGCTTCTTCACGAGCCTTGTCAACAATTTGACTCGGCTTTTTAGCGTTTGCCACCTCGACTCTGCCTCGAGCTCCATTTTCCTCGTGCTCGTCAATCAGTCTACGACGAGGGACTTCAGGCGATTCCACCCAAGGGACCTTGGCTTGGGATGGTTTTTTAGGCGTTCTCCTTTTCCTTTTGGAACATGAAAAGGAAAAATGCATTATTCAAAAGGAAAAAGAACAAAAAGAAGCGTGAAAAGATAATAGCTTTGAAATGATACCTTTCGGGGCTTGGTTAAGAGCTTGTACAGATTCTACCGAGTCTTTCAAACTGGCCTCGACATCAGGGACCTCGGCGGTCTCTTTCTGTTGCTCTTGCTTCTTCTTCTTCTTCTTCTTCTTCGTTTACTTCTTCGCTTTCTTTTCTTTGTCTTCTTCTTTCCACGCCTCGGTAAGCGCCTAGTTGGAGAAGTCTAAAAAAAAGAGGGGTAAGACAAAGGTGAAGTCCACTAAAGAGGAAAAACAAAAAACTTGGAATACACTAACCTTTGTTTTCTTCTCGAGAAGCCAAAACCATCCAATTCTACTCCAGCCTCTCCACGGCATCGATGATGGCTTGAACCCAAGCCGTCAAGTCCCTTGGCGGATTGATTGGAAGCTTCCTAGCTAGAAAAGTGATGAAGAGTTAGCTTCAAATTTGCGAAAGCAAAAATAAAAAGGTGAAGTCAGAAAAACATACGAGTTTTGTTCCACTCCTTAGGAAAACTAGGCTTAACAGAAATAAAGGAGGTGGGAAAAAGGACGGACCAATCACACCAACTTCTATCCTCGGTGTCATCACCCTTAGTGATTATTGAAAATTGGTCCCGTTTGTTCAAATGCACGATGCCATCCTTATGAAGAGTAGAAGAGAATAAAGAAATCAAGTAGTCAAAATCAAAAGAAACCCCAGCTCTACGACTAAGATTGTCGAGGCATTGAATAACCCTCCAAAAGCCGGGGCCTAACTGAGCTAAACAAATATTATACTTTCTACAGAAAGTATCAGCTATGGGATGAAGGGGAAGAGTGAAACCTATTGAAAAGGGATAGGTGTAAACAAAAGATTGCCAAGGGACACTATCGCAAGTGCGATGCTCGGGGGTAGGTATCATAATTGGGACTTTAGGTCCCCAATTGCGTTCCTCTCGGGTCGAGCCTATGTGGTCTTGAGTGGCAAAGCTCAGAGAAAGCTGAACAGGGATATTCCTGTTCCTTTTGAGATCTGAGGCTTTTTGTTTCCGCATCTTGAAATCCTTATTATGGTCAAACTTCTTTGGAATGATCTGTTGGGGTTTGAGTTCCCCGAGGAAGACTTTCTTCTTCTTGGGAACTGAGGTCTCAACAACTTCGACTTCATCATCATCACCATCAACGGTTTCTTCAGTCGCTGCTTCATCACCATCAATGGAGAGTTCTTCACTCGCAAAACTGTGATAATCGTTTGAATGAGAAGAAGTTGCAGATGGAGGTGAGTTAATTAATTCATCATCTAATTCCAAAACACTGGCATCAGTGACATTGCCTCTTGGTGAAGTACAAGACATGATGGAATTTTTTTTGGAAAAGAGAGAAATGGGAAGCTGTAGAAAATTTGGATATCATTCAAAAGATTTGCAAAGTGACGAAAACGGAGGCAGGACCGGCTAATTTATGGGTAGGAAATCGTGCAAGTGGTTTTAAATTTTCATCATGACATTTACATGGGGAAGGAGAACTGAGGGGTTTTGCCGTTTAAACAAGACCATGTGCAATGAATGTGACATTGAAGAGACGTTTGTCTTTTCAAATTCCTTGGCGGATAACGCGCCACATCATTTTCCTGCCGAATTCAATTCCACCCCTTGGAAAGCTCTGACAATTTTCGAAGAGGTGGGGGGGGGGACTATCTGTATTGGGTAGAAAAATCCATCGCCTCGGTAACAAAGTTCGAGGCATGGAATAGTTGAGTCTTTCCGAGGAAAACCTCCCGAGGAGGTTGATTTCATCCTCACCTCGGGGAAGATTGGACCAAGCTCAAGGTTGGAGCTCGGATGAAGGTGATCCCTCGAGGAAGCATAACGCCTCAGCAAACGATCACAACCTGTTGTGACTGCCGATCATTGCATGGAAATTAAAGAGAGGGATCGTGGGCGGGCTATGAATGGACGTGGAGTAATGATCATTAAATATAATTGTAACTCTTCATTCCAACTGACTATAATTAGAAGCCTTTGTAATTGAGGAAGGGCATCCAGAAATAGAATGCTACACTTACACTTTGTTCACTATTGCTCATTAGACATTTACTTAGTTATCTTTCAACTATTATTTATTCCTTGCTCCTTTTCTAGCTTTGATATAAACAAATTACTGATTAACCCCAAAAAAAATTTGATTTAGTGTCCTAATCAGATTTAGGCTAACACAATATTGTGTAAAAATCTCACCGAATTGCACAAATATGACATGGTAAGCAATAGTTTGCATCTTTGCCCCCAATAATAGCGTTTTAGCAAAAATACCCTCTATTAGTTTAATAAAATTTATTCTGGATGAAAATACCCCTCGCAACTAATAAAAAGATCCACACTATCTTCCCATTCCTTTTCTCCATTCAAACAGTCTCTATACCCTAAAAACCTACCACTTCTACATATTCCTCCATTCAAACGAAGATTCAAAGTTAGATTCCTTCAAATTCCTACTGAGTTTTACTAAAGGTTGCATTAAATTCTACATAATTTGGTTTAACTTCTATTTAATTTTGCTTAAAATTCTGTATAACTACACATTACCTGAACGAGCTATAAATTTTGTTCATAATTATCCAAAAAACTTGTCGTATGGCAGCAGATAACATTAGATTGATATTCAAGTAGTGAAAATATAAACTGCAAGTTTTCCATTGCTTTGGTGCGATAGGCAACTTGTAGAAAAAATCTGTGCAAGTCTTTGGCTATTGCCAAGAGTTTAAGCTCTGGCGAATGGGCAACTTACAAAGAAAGTCTCTACAAGTCTTGGCTATTGCCAAATGTTTAAGCTCTGGTGCAATGCACAACTTGCAGAGAAAGTCTCTGCAAGTCTAACTAATAGCCAAAACTTTAAGCTTTGCTGCAATGGGTATCTCCCACAAGTCATGGCAATAGCTAATACTTCAAGCTTTGGTGCAACAGGAAACTTGCAGAAAATATTTAGGTTCTATGCAATGAACAACTTGCAAAGAAAGTCCCTAGAAGTCTAGGCAAAGCCACGATTTTGAGCTCTGGTGCAATAGGAAATTTACTATGCAAGTCTTCGCTATTGTCAAGAGTTTAAACTCTGGCTGCACAATGGGCAACTTGTTGAGAAAATCTCTACAAGTCCTGGCTATTGCCACGCGTTTAAGTTCTGGTGCAATGGGTGACTTGTAGAAAAAGTCTTTGCAAGTCTTAGTAATAACCAAGACTTTAAGCTTTGCCGCTATGGGTAAGTTGCAGAGAAGTCCATGCAAGTCTTGGAAATAACCAATCCTTGAAGCTCTGGTGCAATAGGCAACTTGAAGAGAAAATCTGCAAGTCTGAGAAAGTCTCCGCAAGTACTAGTAATAGCCAAAACATTAAGCTCTGTGCAATGGGCAACTTGTAGAGAAATTCTCTCCAAGTCTTGGCAATAACTAATACTTTAAGATCTGGTCCAACAACAAGGGCAAAAGTTTACCCAACATTCCCTTCCTATATACCAAAATCCTGCTTCTATCTTGATGATCTATCCATCAAAATCTGAGCATATCATTTGTCTTTATTATGTGAAAGATTAGTACTATGGCAAAAAATTACCTATACATCGCTAACAACAGAATATGAGATACAAGCAATAAATATATGAACCATGACATTGATACTTGTGAAAGATGGTATTACCTACCAGGCATTTGAAATAGCAATTTTTAATGCTCTAAGCATCAGTAGTGATGAGATTGAAGCAAAGATATGGGTTTATACAAATCTGGAAATATGCAAGGGCATGACCATAGCAAACGATCAAGAACTTATCACTTCTATGTATTTGCTGAAGAATTATGAGAATTACAGAAAATCTCATTTCATTGTAGAAGTTTTTAAAAGGAATAACTCGTCTACAAATAACAGCAGAATCACCAGCACAAGCGAATTCGTTGTGAATGAAGCAAACCATAGCATTGTGTTGTGTCAACAAGAAGGGCATGATTGACTTTACAAGAACAATGTTACCCCATAATTTATTTTAGTTACTTTTATGAAATTGAATTTAAATTGTTAACAGTACTTATTATTTGCACTATTAATTAACTTTATGTCCTATAAAAGAGATTGTGTTTCACTTTTTATTAATCCAGTTAAACTCTTAACAACTCATAACTACTTAGTCTCGACCTCTTGGTAAGAAACCAACACTTTCCTCAATCCCTCCCCCCTTCTCGGGGCTAAATTGCCTTGAAGTCTTGGCAGGGCAAAATTTGCCCTCGAACCCTACCTTCTCAAAATCCAACTATTGCTTTGAATTCTTGGCAAACATACAACATTTTCCTTGACCCCATCCCCCTTCTCGAAGCCAAAATCTCGTCAAGTGTTGGCAGGGCAATGTTTGCTATCGAACCCTTTAATTGCAACTTTAACTGTGATTACTCTCCTCACCCCAACCTCTCTCCCCCTCCTTTACGCATCTAACTTGCCCTGAAGTCTTGGCAAAATTGACATTTTCATTCATCCATTTCCTTACCAACTAAATGATATTCTTACAATTTCAAAAACGCAAATGCAGAATAGCCTAAGTGAATGAAAGAGTTAAAAAAGGTATTCTGCAACACTAACAAACAATTAAAGCAATCATACATATAAAACGAGACACAATTCATTAACCAAGATATTAAGAGTTATAAGAATATACATTATACCATTAGTTTCTTGCACATATTCATACATTCTAAACTACCAAACACTATTACCAAATCACATGAAGTAATCATCACAATTAACATTCCCAAAAAATTAAAAATACAGTCACTCATTCACAAATACTACATGTTCAGTTGTTTCTTCCAACAACAAATAGTACGCCAAGTTCTCATTCATATGACAAATCATTATATTCATGATAACCATCTCTTATCATCTCCAGAGGGGTCTCATACTCAGAAGTTGTCTTGGAGTTCGCATGACACCATAGATTGGCGGCCAAATCAAGTCGATATCGCCAAAGCTGGGTAAAGCCTATACCTTGAAACCTCATTCTCATTCATAAGCAAGTCAACAAACTTTACTGCATAAGCACCACAATAAACACTGCATAAATTAAACACAAAACCTGATTATGAAAAATAAAAACAAAATAGGAAAGAATAAAAAAGAAAATAAAATAGTCCACTAATTACTAAAAGTCATGTCAAGAATGCTTACTAGTTGCTCTGCTTGGGGTACTTGTCAAAAACTTCACCTTTCTATATCATCATCTGACGCTCCGTAAAAAATGCACTAACCAACCTACTTTACTTTACATCACCACTCAACAACCTTGGCATAAAACCAATGCTCAAACTTAAAAATTTGATCTTCTTCCTATGACAACAGAAAATAAACTATACTTATTCGATAAACAAAATTTAAAAATCGTATGGTAATAAAAAACAAGTAAAGAAAAAGGAACATATATTACGACGTGCCATAATGAACTCACAATTAATATGCAGAAAAATTCTTGTATAATCACCAATGTGTAAAGCCAACAGAACAAAGACAAAGAAAAAATAAAACACACAGTAATTACTACTAAACAATAAACAAAGTCATACCTGATAGGCAATAAATTACTAAATAAACTAATCCCCGGTGAAAAGAGAAACTTACAAAAAAAATCTCTGCAACTCTTGGTAATACCCAAGACTTTAAGCTCTGCTGGAAGGGGCAACTTGCAGGAAAAGTCTCTTCATGTGTTCGCAATATCCGAGACTTTAAACTATGGTGAAATGAGTAATTTTCAGAAAAGGTCTTTGAAAGTATTGGAAATAACCAAGGCTTTAAGATTTTATGCAATGAGCAACCCACAAAGAAAGTCTCCGCAAGTATTAGCAATAGCAAATACTTTAAGCTCTGGTGCATTGAGCAACTTGCAAAGAAAGTCTCTGAAATTCTTGGATATAACCAAGACTTGTAGCTCTGGTACAACAGGCAACTTACAGAAAACGTCTCTGCAAGTGATGACAATAGCCAAGACTTTAAGCTTTGTGCAATGGAAAATAAGAAAATCTAATGGCTATAGCCGAGAAGAACCTTAAAATCACCTTAATCAAGTAAAAAATGTTCACAGGGACCTCAAAATTAATACGACGATCATCAATCCAAATAAAAGAACTAACAGATAAGTATACTAACAATAATCACCAAAAAATACAGACAAAAGAAAAAAAGTAAAGATAAAGCATTAGGCAAAATAGAAATTACATTATAGCACAATTTAAACAAAAAATAATAACAAAATATAAAAATAAATACACGAAAAGAGAGAAAAAATCATTAATCTTCAGAATACAAAATAGAAAAAAGGAAAGGATGGAGGAAAGAAAGAGAAAAGCAGTCACGAAGAAAAAAGGAAGAAGAAAAAGACTCAATATGAACTAGGTTTAGGCAGGGGTAAAATAGTCTTTTCACGTAAAAATTAGTGATGTGAAAGGCAGTTAGTTAAAACATTTCAAAATTGGGGCATTTATCTAAAACCACTACTTATTAAGGGTACTGGGTGAAATTTTTTGAAATTTTAGTGGGAGGCCCAATTTGGAGATATGAGTTATTAATCATATTAACTTTATCACACTTCACAATTCGTATGAATTATTAATAAGAATTTCTATTGAAGAATTGAAATATCAATGAAATTCAAGGTAAGACAAACAATTTGAATCTATTGATAATTTAATTATTTTTATTTTTTAAAGTTAGTTTATGTTCTACTTTTAATTTAGAGATATGAAATTTTAGTAAGTACATGTCATTCAATCGCATTAGAGTTCAATCATATTAAGCTATTAACTCTTATATCTTTTCTTAATTTTATTTAAAGGCGCAGCAACACTAAAGAGAGCATAAAACAGTCTTCTTGTGCTTAACTCAAGCTTATTTATATTGTAGAAACCATTTTGTCCCAGTTCAAGTTGGGCTTGAACTCGATCAGGCAGGGCTTGAACTCTGCTCGTTTGTTTGTACTATAACAAAGCTCGATTGAGCTTGATTCTGGAATGGGTCAATTCCCTGGCCTATATATATATATATATATATATATATGATTTTTATATAAGTAATTGCCCCGCTACACTGTTCGTATCCACTAATCACAGATTGTACATTGATTATCACACCTATAAACATATTATATAAGAATTACATAGGCATTATACATCCTCCTACTATTTTTTATTTAAGCAGTTGACAAGACCATCTACAAAAAGTCATGGTAAATTGCTTAGACTTGCCATGACTTGTGTCATCAGAAATTTTTTTTTCCATATTCTGAAATCAAGGGCTATTTGCTCGTGCTCCATGAGCGTTCCTAGCAATCAAAGCTGGGCAGTTTTAAGTGAGTCGGGCAGAATTTCCTCACTGCCAGTGAGCGCTCTTAGAGAGCGTTTCTTGGAAGCTTGTGACGCGAGTAGGAATTGCTCATGCTCAACAAGCGCACCTAATGAGCAAAGTTGGGAATTTTTCTGGCAGATAACTTGGAATAGTTTCAACTGTACTTGGAACCGTTTCTCCTACTGTTTCATCAGTTGATAACTTAGAATATTATGCTTTAACTTTATTATTACTAGCTAGAGCTACTCTGGTAAAGCTTATTGTCATGATAATATACTTGTTTCACTAGGTGGCATTAGCAACTTATACCTCTCGAACCAAAGGATATAGCTATTATAATTCTAGCTAGGGGTTGGTTATTTTTGGAAAGTTCATAATTTACAAAGTGTAAAGACCTTGACTTATTTTTGTGTTGAATATTATTAATTTTCACTACCTTTAATTCCAGACTGGTCGTGAGAGCACCCAAATCTACCCCATCGGGCGAACCCACTTGAATTATAAACAATTGATAATAATTTAACAAAGATAATAATATTAAAGTTCAAATGCTATCCATAAATAGAATAAATATGCGGAATATCCCATGAACAAAAATAGTCTAGGTCCTCAATATAAGTCATGAACATCTAAATGAGAGAATACTGATAATATATATCAATATGTCTGAAACTAGAAACGACATAAGTACTGAAAAATGAAAGGTGCGCCACCATGAAGCAATGATGGTTGGCTCACCGCTAGACTCTCGAAGAACCTCTAACTCAGCCACGAAGCTCGCTAGAACACGAATATGAACCTGCCCGAACAAAGTAAATAAAAGAAAAAATATAAACAAAAATAATATAAGTCGAAAGGACTAGTAGGTGGATAGACGAGCTTCTAAAATAACAAGAAACAAGTCTAGGAGGAAAAGAGTGAAAAGAAGTATGTATTTAACTCAACTCTCAAGGAACTCACTAAATAATATCACAATCACTAATAAATTAACCAAAAGAAATCAACGTACGTATATATCACATTAAATGGACCAACTCCAAATTATTTACCAAATGGACAAACTCCAAAATACAATTATGGACCAACTCTAATTATATAATAATGGACCAACTACGAGTGTGTATATATATATATATATATATATATATATATATATATATATATGAACTAATAACTCAAATCATACTCTATGGGTATGATGTAACAAGCCAATTATGATTATACGCTAACAGTTTAAGAAAAAATTCACTACAATACCAATTCATAGATCAAAATGCAAAGAATAGGTATACGAACTATACCTAAGGCAGTGTATATAAAAAGAACATATGTACAAAATTCCAAGTGAAAGAATTTCACCGAAAAAAATGGATGAAACCACCTACCTCGGGGTCCGATGCGCACTAGCTAATCAACAATAACCTTTCCTCTCTTAAATTCTTCCAAACGGTTCCGCTCTATGCAAAATAATGCATAATACAATCAATACCAAAGCTAATATTTAAACACTCTAAACGCTAAGCTAAAAGGGTTAAGAAGTCAACCTAAAAATCAACCCCGAGCCCTCGAGGTCAAACCCCGAAATTACGCTCACAATCATGTTACCCATATCCACACGAGTCTAAATGTATAATCAAGTTCAAAACTTGATACAAATTGATGGATCGATTATCAATTTTTTAAGTGTATTACTTGGGATTAAATGTCACTTTCTACTTTTCAAATACCATACTTTAAAGGTAAAATTATACTTCAATGCACTCAATAATTAGTTTGCTATGACAAGCGTATCAACTAATGATCCTAGGAAATGATAATTACAAAACCGTTAGAATTTTAATTGCATAAGAAAGTAACTTTCGGCTGAAACAGTAAAACCGGAAACAGCTACACTACTGCTGGACATAAGCTCACTTATGTGAGTAGGAATTTATTAACACCAATCATTAAGAAATAATATGCTTCTCAAATATTTCTCTAATCATTACACAATTCATATACTCCCTAATCGATTTATAAGCACTACAAGATGACAACTTGTAGAGTAAAGATAAAGGAATTGATTTCATACCTAAATGTATTTAAGATGCACAATGCATGAAGTTTTCACGGAAAATCTCCATATTGCAAGAATAGCTGCTATTTATTATTCTTCTCATCCTTCTAAGTTTTTTATTCTTAAATTCATTTTCTACCCTAAAGGTAAGACAATGTCTTTTGTATATGTGGCCTAACAATATGGGCTAGCAAAGAGATGTGGTCCTAGACCATAACTTTTTACTTTTATATTTTAGGGTCCGTAAAAATTTCACCCACATGCCACTTTTTCCACTGGTATTTGGTTTAAAGCCACTTTTTTTATTATTTTTACATGAGAGAGCACTTTTTGAAACTTCAATCTTTGTGGCTGAAGTTCAAACCTTGTGGGTTGTATTTCATGCCTAAGTTATGTAGTTCAACTTCAATCCGTAAGGGCTGAATTTTTAGGCATAGATGCGAATATTTCAACCCTTGTGGGCTGAACTTGTGTGAAGTTCAACCCACAAGGATTGAAGTTCCAAAAAATGGCCTCTCATGCAACACCAATAAAAATAGTGGTCTCAAACTAAAAACTACTGGCAAAAGTGGCTATTCATGCACTTTGCCCTTAGGGTCCAAATAGTATAAGAAACTATCCATTTGTCCAAAAGTTATCTAATTAATTTTCTAGCTTTTTCTCCAACTCAAATTTAAACAAAATAAATTAATTATTATAAAATATCGAGATGTTACATTAATAAAATTAACCACTATGCTATGTGCTTAATGTCATTTGCTTTAAAAGAAAAAGAGGCTATTTTTCCGAAAGTTTTCTTAAAGAATTCAAGTGTCCTATTTGTGCGAATCACTTAAAAGTTGAAGGCACTGAGGCTACAACATACAGGTCTAGCCTTTTACCCATACTTTACCAATTGGCAACCCATTATAAAAACATGCAAAACTCATATTATTATGGGTTAAAGTTGGGTTAACCCATTATATCTGTTGCACGGCACCATTTTGATACCTTTGCACGCACAATGTCTTTGCACCACAGGCAGACCAGACAAATGTCAGCCGCTCGGCCGAATGTCGGCCGTGCGCGGAATGAGTGTCAGCCGGCTGGATGAGGGCCAGTCGTGCGTGGAACGAGTGTCAGCCACGTACTTGACGGGAAGCTGTGGTCATGTGCTAGACAAATGCTAGGCATGTGCTAGATGAGGGCCAGCAAGGTGCTGGACGAGTATCAGCTGCGCGCAGGCTCAGTATCAGCCGTGCAAGCTATGTGCGAGCACGAGTTTCATTGCCGCATGTTTTGGAGCTATAGTGGGAATCTTAGAACATAGGGTGAGAGCCTTTTTCCTAAGATGCTATAGAGTGTGCATACCAAGTTTGGTGTCAATCGGAGCTTGTTTGCCTATGGGTTTGACTTAGCCAAGAAGCAGTGATATTGTGGTAATAATGCTGATCTTCCGACGGCTATATCTCTTTCCGCGGGTATGGGAATGAGATGAAACTTTATGTAGGTGTGAAGGAAGTCAAGAAGAATCTCTAGGAACAAACGGAAGCTCATTTGGAGGTCGGAGTGGAAAGTTAAGCCCCTGTAAAATTCTCTGGACAAAGGATGTCAAGTGCTGAGACATGGGTTTATTTTTTTAAGACATATATATGGGGGGCATACATGGTGACGGCCTACTATCCCTCCCCGTGCACTTTGTCGGGAAGTCGCACCAAGTGAGCTGCCTTGAGGAAGGACCTCAAGGGCATGCCTGGACATCTCAGATGAGTGTTTCAGGTATCCGTGAGAGTCAGGAGACTTTATGGACGGCGTGTGACCAGAGAGCCAACATTGGGCGCACAACGGGCAGCAGAGGCTTGATGGGAGGAAAGACTAAGCCCCACGGGCTGTCTTCGGATAAGATAAAGACCTCTGTGCCGATTGAGTACTCGAAGAGCTATCGAGAGCCTCGTGTCTTGACTTGCGAGCATGGCAAGGGTTCAACCATGCAAGCAAGGACCCGTTGGCCTACACGTGCAGTCGCGGGATGATGCTGCCCTACTCAGGAGGGAGACATGATGCGAGTGCTATGCTTGCCAATATTAGGAGACATTGGGAGGTATCTTTGGAGACGCACATGACAAATACCAAGGGCTTAAGAGTTGTCCTACACGGGCGAAGCCAAGAAAAGTGCCAGGGCATAAGGCAAGGACCAATATTGAGGATTGCACTGCGTGCACAGGAGCGACACTTAGTGCCAGATGATGAACAGGCAGGTCCTTAGCCAAACCCAGATGTGCACATACTGAAGTTTCCGCATATGAGATGCGCACAATGGAGAGACCTTCGGGCGGCACAAGTGAAGCTAGGTCACTGAGGCGAGCTTTCAAGAAATATGGGAAGAGAAGCAGGCTGGCTCGTAATCAGGTGGGGGAGAATTTTCCTATGATGAGGCATTATGCTTAAGGGAAATCCTGAAGGGAGCAAATCATCTAGAGGTAGAGAAGAAGGCCGCAAGGTGCAGTTGGATTGTGTGTGCCACTCTAGTGGGTGCCTGAAGTACTCGCCAAAAGTGAAGGAAGCTAGCCAGACGGATAGGATGGACATATGAGCTATGGCGTGGTTGGCAGGCGTGCCAACACAAGGGAGTTGTCTTCAGAGGGAGCAACAGTTAGTCACCAAGGTACAAGTGTGGAGGCACTGTCCAAGTGATCATCACGGAGATAAAGTGCAGAGGTACGCTTGGACGAAATTTGGGAGGAGCAGTGATGGGCATGACTCCTAATTTAAGAGAAGGGACTTGAGTAGTCCAAGGAGCCTTAGAAATAGGAACCGTGATGGAGAATCCCTAGGGGGCAAGCTCTGGGTTTCCGTGGGCATAGGCAGTCATCAAGGACGATGCCTAGATTGAGTGGGGGAGAATGTTGCGCGGTGCCCTTTTGATGCCTTTTCGCGCACAATGTCTTTGCAACACAGGTTGGCCAGACGAATGTCAGCCACTCGGCCGAGTGTCAGCTGTGCGCGGAATGAGTGTAAGCCGGCTGGACGAGGGCCAGTCATGCGTAGGATGAGTGTTAGCTTCATGCTTGAGGAGAAGCCGTGGACATGCGCTAGACGAGTGATAGGCATGTGCTAGATGAGGGCCAGCAAGGTGCTGGACAAATGTCAGCTTAGCGCAGGCTGAGTGTCAGCCGTGCGAGCTTTGTGCGAGCATGAGTGTCAATGCCCCATGTTATAGAGCTATAGTAGGAATCTTGGAACATAGGGTGAGGGCCTTGTTCCTAAGATGCTATAGAGTGTGCATACCAAGTTTTGTGCCAATCGGAGCTTGTTTGCCTATGGGCTTGACTTAGCCAAGGAGCAGTGGCACTATGGTAATTATACCGATATTCCGAGGGATTTATCTTTTTCCACAGGTATGGGAATGAGATGAAACTTTATGGATGTGTGAAGGAAGTCAAGAGGAATCTCTAGCAACAAATGGCACCTCATTTGGAGGTAGGAGTGGAAAGTTAGTCCCCTGTACGATTCTCTGGACAAAGGATGCCAAGTGCTGAGATATGAGTTTATCTTTTTAAGACATATATAAGGGGCAGACATGATGACAGCCTACCAGCCCTCCCCATGCACTTTGTCGGGAAGTCGCACCAAGTGAACTGCCTTGATGAAGGACCTCAAGGGCTTGTCTTGACATCTCAGATGAGTGTTCCAGTTATCCATACGAGTTAGGCGACTCTATGGACGGCGTGTGGCAAGAGGTCCAACGTTGGGCATACAAGAGCCTGCATAGGCTTAACGAGAGGAAAGACTAAGCCCCACGGGCTGTCTTCGGATAAGATAAAAACTGCTGTGCCGATTGAGTAATCGATGAGCTATCGAGAGCCTCGTGTATTGACTTACGAGCATGGCAAGGGTTCAACCATGCAAGCAAGGGCTCGTTGGCCAAGATGTGCAGTCGTGGGGCAATGCTGTACTACTCAGAAGGGAGGCATGATGTGAGAGCTACGCTTGCCAATGTCACGATACATTGGGAGGTCTCTTTGGAGATGCACATGATAAGGGCCAAGGTCTTAAGAGTTGTCCTACTCGGGCGAAGCCAAGCCAAGTGCCAGGGCACAAGACAAGGGCCAGCTTAAGGATTGCACTGCGCGCACAGGAGCGACACTTAGTGCCAGGCGATGGACAGGATGGTCCTTAGCCAAACCCAGATGTGCGCATACTGAAGTTTCCGCATATGAGATGCGCACAAGGGAGATACCTTCGGGCGGCACAGTTGAAGCTAGTTCACTGAGGGGAGCTTCCAAGAAACCTGGGACGAGGAGCAGGCTAGCTCGTAGTCAGGTGAGCCAATTGTGTGCTGCTGTCGTTGGGAACGTGCGGCCCATGAAAGTATATCTCATACTTATAAATGGGGTTGATTTGCAAAAATATGCTATCGGAAGCAATGGTTTGCCAAAATGCCCTCACTAACAGATGTTTAGCAAAAATGGCCTCATTAGTTTAATGAAACTTTTTTCGAACCAAAATACCCCTACAAACCAATAAAAAGACGCGCTCCAGTCCCTCCCCTTCCTTTTCTCCATTCACGCGATCAAGAAAACCATAAAACCCCATTCCTTTTACAGATTGCTCTGTTATGAGAAGATTCAACTTAAGATTTCTTCAAGTTGCAAGGGTAAAGTTCTTTGCAACTATTGCCAAGAGTTTAAGTTCTGCTGCAAAGGGAAACTTACACTGAAAAATATCTAAAGTATTGGCAATAGCAAAGACTTTAAACTCTACTGCAATGGGAGGCTTGTAGAGACTTCTTGCCTATTGCCAAGACTTTAAGCCCTGTTGCCATGGTCTGTATAACTACAGAAAAAGTCTCTACAACTATTGCCAATAGCCAACACTTTAAATTCCAGCGGAAGGAGCAACTTGTACAAATAGTCTTTGCAAGTATCGACAATTGCCAAGACTTTAAACTCTAGTGGAAGGAGCAACTTGTACAAATAGTCTCTGCAAGTATTGGCAATTGCCAAGACTTTTACCTATATTGCAGTGCAAAACTTGTAGAGAAAGTCTCTGCAACTCTTGGCAATGCCAAGACTTTAAGTTCTGGCAAGGGAGACCTTACACTAAAAATCTCTAAGAGTATTGGCAATTGCCAAGACTTCTACCTCTACTGCAGTGAACAAGTTAGAGACTAAGTCTCTACAACTCTTAGCAATAGCCAAGACTCTAAGTTCTGGTGGAAGCGACAACTTACACAGGACATCTCTGCAAGTATTGGCAATAGCCAAGACTTTAAACTCTACTGCAATAAGCAACTTGCAGAGAAAGTCTATGCAACTCTTGGCCATGGTCAAAATTTTAAGCTCTATACAAAACATGAATATCTAATAGCCATAGGCGATAAAAACCTTCAAATCACTGGAATCAAGCAAACACAAGAAAAAACATCCCAAATTTCCAGCACACAAAGAAGACAGAAGGAGGCCAGGAATGGGGAAAGAGAAAAGGAAACCTTTCAGTGTGAATTAAACAAGTTGGGGGCCACACAAAGAAGAAAGAAGGAGGCCAGGAATGGGGAAAGAAAGAAGGAAACCTTTCAGCGTGAATTAAACAAGTTAGGGCAACATAGTCCTTTCATAAGGGAGTTTATGATATAGATGACATTTACTTAAAATATTTTTAAGTGGAGGTAATTAGCTAAGACCATGTCTTATTGAGGACACTGGGTGAAATTTTTTGTACAAATGGACATGTTAAATACAAGTCACGGGTGGTTGGCGGTTAAGGTACTCCTAATTTGGATGGAAATTGTCTATTCCCGAAATGTTGAGTTTTTAAACATGACCCATTCCGGAAAAAGGTACTCCCTTCGTTTAAAAAAGGATGAACCTTTTCACTTTTTGAAAGTCAATTTGACTAATCTTTGAACCTAAATTAGACTATATTAAATTAATATTTTCAAATAAAAATTTGCATATTCAAAAACTATACGAAAAGTACTATAACATGCAACTCTTTGCATATCAATATGATGGAAAAATCCATTTTAAATTGTTGGTCAAAGTTCATCCAGTTTGACTCTCGAAAAGCGAAAAGGTTCATCCATTTTGAAACAGAGGGAGTAGTAAAAAGCTAAACAAGAATAATAGGAGTAAGCACGTCAATGACTCAGCTTGCACTTGAACTGTTCTTTTCAAGAACTCCCTCGAATTTAGCCGAGGAAAGAAGTAATAGAAGAAAACGTCATTTCATCTACTTATCGAGTGATGAATAACGCAGAAACGGATATGGTGAATACAAACAAGGCCAACATTTCTTCTTTAAACTGTATCGATCTCTCCAGCCCTGATATCCATAACTCTGTTTCTCTCCTCAAACAGGTACCTATATATATATATATATATATCTCTCTATTTATGTATGTATATATATGTGTGTGTTTTCATCTTAGCTTTTTCCAGAACTTGGTTGCTTTATTGAGCCGAGGGTCTACTGCAGGCAGTCTGCATACGCCCCACCCTCCCATACCTCACTAGTGGGATTACACTGGCAATGGTGTTGTTGTGTGTGCATGTCTTTGTGTGTGTGTTTGTAAGAAAGGTTGTGATCCTTGTGGACTAGTTGTCTGTCTATTGGTAATTGTCTATTTATTGAGTCTGATTATAGTAGCTGTTTACTTGAGATATAGAAATGTTTTTTGGTTTCCGTTTCACGAAAATTCAGTTGAATTAGAAACAAGAATCTAATTGGGATTAGACTTTGTTATTCGTTATTACTGTTACAGTACAAGTCTATTCAGTCTTGGGTAGACTTGTATGTCAGTGGAAGGATAACCTTGGCGATTGGTTTAGTTTAAGAGAACCCCAAGCACACCTTAAAGACTTATTATTAGAATCAAATGGAGCTGAATAGAACGGACGGATGTATAAAAAGGATTCATATGGGATCTCAGCTATTGTGAGAATGAGCAATAGCTAATACTGATCAAGTATCATGTCTATGGACTATGTTTTGGAGGAGATTATCCAGTGTTTAGTAGAAGTAGAAGTCTATTTAGTCTGGTTAGAGACTTGTATCTCAGTTTGGTTGAATGATAACTTTGAGGATAGATTAGTTTTTAGTTTTAAAGAACTCCTAAGGATGAAATGGAGCCGAATAGAATGGATATAGAGGATTCATATAGTCGGATTTCAACTAGGTGGAGGTGAGGCATAGTTGATTAAGTTGAAGGAAAGGATAGCTGCGTGGATCCTTCAAGTATTTATCAAATATCAGCCACATGAACAAAGTAGGAGCTTGTAATCAGCTAATCTTTGGGCAAGGTTCCCTTCCCCACTAGTGCTGCTACCTGTATTAAGGAGTAACTATTATGTTGTCATATTCATTTTTGATGAATTCAACTTTCTACTTTAGAGACACCGGTATCTCTGCTTTCTTTTGTCACTTTTCCTTTCATTCCTCTTCATTTACATTCCTTTGAAAGATCTTATCGTTGCATGAGCTCATATGTGGTTGTTTTTGGTCATTAGGCTTGCTTAGATTCAGGATTTTTCTATGTTATCAATCATGGAATCAGCCAGGAGTTTATGGATGAGGTTTTCGTTCAAAGCAAAAAGCTCTTTGACCTTCCTTTGGAAGAGAAAATGAAGCTTCTTAGAAATGAGAAACATCGGGGCTACACTCCTGTTCTAGATGAACATTTGGATGCTGTCAATCAAATAAACGGTATGTATCATTCTTCTCTCTTATTCTTTTTATGATAGAATTAGTGGTAGAGACCATTTCATCATAGTAAAGCTACTTTAGCTGAGGCTAACAAGTGAATTGTCAAAATAGAGCTTGCATAATGCTTGTCTGTTATTCTGTGAAAAGGAGAATAGTGAGATGTGATTTTTAGTCATAATTGATGTCATAACATTTACTAGCCTGTGTGAGGCTTTCCATCCCAATTCAAAAATACTAACTTGGTGTTATTCTTCCTAAAAAAATCCACCAACTTGGGTTATTCATTAATATTGTTTTATTCGCAGTTAGTTGTGTTCACTATGAATTTCCGCATTTATCTTTCCACAGTCTATTGGCAAATGTATGGTCTTGGAACAAAAAGCTACTTTCCCTTTGGGCTGACTTCTTTCTGATGGGCCTTAGGTGACTATAAGGAAGGATATTACATTGGTGTTGAAGTACCTGAAGATGATCCTGAAGCGCAGAGACCATTTTATGGGCCAAATGTGTGGCCTACTGCAGGTAACTCTCTGAGGGGTTCTAATCAAATATCTGGAGAATAAACAATTGAGCTTCCCAAACATCATTATTTTGTGAACCACTTAAAGTGTTAAATTGGTTAGTTTTCTGAAGGTACCTTGCCTGGATGGAGAGAAACTATGGAGAAGTATTATCAAGAGGCACTGTGAGTTGCTTTCTTCCTATCATATATTATACTTTTTAAGTTTTGGTCAGCTAGTTCGTCAATGAGTATATTGCTTTATATCTTCAAGACTGATTTCTACCTTGAATTTCTCATTTTTTATATCATTTGCTGCTCATTTTGTATTTGCACCAGTAAGGTGACAAAAGCAGTATCAAGGCTCATAGCCCTTGCACTTGAGCTTGATGTTGACTTTTTTGATCGGCCAGAATTTCTAGGCAAACCAATAGCTACTTTGCGCCTGCTGCATTATGAAGGTGAAGAAGGTGAATTTCACTAAAGAGCCATCATGCTTTTCTATTTGATGGAACTGATTCTAATTTTATGTCAAACTAGGCAAAATTTCTGATCCATCAAATGGAATTTTTGGAGCTGGTGCACATTCTGACTATGGTCTGATTACTCTTTTGGCCACTGATGATGTCTGTGGTCTTCAGGTTCATTATCAATAAAGTTGGATTTCCACATTGATATGCTTTGTTTAAATGGAGCGTGAACTCTTAGATTTCTTTCAGATATGCAAAGATAAGGATGCCAACCCTCAAATTTGGGAGTATGTGGCACCATTGAAAGGGTGAGACATAATAAGTTCTTAGTTTTGTACTATGATTGTAAGTCAAGCACATGCTATAACTTGTAAGGTTTTATATTGCTTAGAATCATGTCTTCTCAGCAGTATCCTGTAGAGACAGCTTGCCTTTTGTTAACAAAAGTATCTGGATAATGAAGTAGGAGTTTCTGCATTCTATTATTTAATGGACCAATTAGTTTGCAGCAGAAATTATGGGGATAATGTAATTGACATTCTACTTACAGTGCTTTTGTAGTGAATCTTGGTGATATGCTTGAACGCTGGAGCAATGGTATTTTCAGGTAATGTGATTGTTGTGCAAGTTGCATGTTACTGACGACAGAAGGCTTGGCATATTAATTCATTACCTCTTCTATTTATCCCAATTCTTCAGCAAATTTTCTGCAAGACTGCTAAAATCCTCATTTATTGATTTGACCTGGAGAAGACATTCTTACCCTTCTGACTTTGTTGGGGATATAGTAATGGATCTCAGCAAGTTGTGAAGAAGTTGCAGCTAGTAGTTAATCTAGAATACTCTTTCTCAAGTAAAGCTAAAATATAATCCAAGGAAATGCAGACTTCATATTGCAAGATTTATAGCTTCTCTTCCTGATTGCAATGGTGCAAACCCATTGTGTGTGAAATTTACAATGCTAAATTTTTAACCCATTACTGTCAGTTTACTTTGTGCTCTTCTGTTCAGGTCAACGTTGCATCGAGTCCTTGGAAATGGTCAAGAAAGATATTCTGTAAGCCCTTTGATGGTTTTGGATGCTTCCATATTGAAAGTGTGCTATTGCCTCTGGAAAGGAGTGCCTTTAAGAATTGGATTGATATATATGTTTGACTAGCTAATAAATTAAACAACAGTAATGAATTTGTTAACATAGTTAGAAGTTTCATTTAATCTTAATCTTCTAGAAACAGAGCGATTTTTATGGGGAGAAATCCACAAACTTTTATTTGCTGACTTACATCTTGATTACACACTCCAACTTCAAGACCTGAAGCTTAAAGAGTTGCCTCTGCTTGTTCTCAATGTAGACAACACTGAATGCTCATAACAAACTAACTCTTGTGGAAATGGGTGAACAGATCATCTGATCTGCCTTTTCATGTTGTGCAGATTGCATATTTTGTGGAACCCAATCATGACTGCCTGGTTGAATGCTTAGCAACCTGCCAATCAAAAGATAATCCACCAAGGCAAGTAAAAGCATCCTACCTGCGGCACAGAGATATCCTGATGACCATGGCTGTTCGGAAAAGTTTTTGAAAAATATATCCAAATATATTTTAGAGAAAAAGTTTGTGCGTTTGTGTGTGCTATAACTGGAAGAAGATGTTTAGTTAAAGGAAGTGCCTCAAGTCCCTTGTCCATCCAAAAATTCCTTGTATGGAAATATTGTTGAAGCAACTCTTTCCAAAAGCTTCTTTGTTTTAATTCCAAAAAGTTCTCACCTTCAAAGTTAGTCTTTTAAGTGTTTCAAGTTGTGACCTTATCCAAAAAACAAAAGATGCTGAGATGTTTCAAACTTTCAATGACTATTTAAACAGAGGTTATTAAAGGCTGTATGAACGTGTTTTAGCATACAATTGGGACGCAAAACCTGAACCAGCATTGTACCGCTATAATCGTATAGATCTTTATCTTAGTGAATGTGACGTATCAGAATCCTTTATGTCCTCGGTATATTTGCTTACCAGTTTACTGACAGATGGCTGCTCTATCAGGTTTCCTCCAATCAAATGTGAGACCTACATGCTCCAGCGTTACAAGGATACTCATGCTGATCTGAATTCTTACAAATGAGATATGACCTGGTGATTATTGGTAAAGTACAAACGGTACTCCAACTTCTCTTGCACTGTTCGTAAGGGTCTGGACTGTGACCTGAGGTCTACTGGCTCGTACAACACTATCCGTTAAGCAATAGTAGTTGACGTCACTTGAGGATATGGTGCCAATATTTGCACATGTCAGTTCAACTTCTTGTTCCCCAACCCCACCCGTCCTCACTTCGTCTTTCTTTTTCTTTTTCTCGTTTCTTTTGTTTGCATGAAGAGAGTAGGGGAGATAGTGGTTTGACACATCCAGTGCCGTCTTAGTATCTCCTAGTAGAAGGTTGCCAAAGATATTGCTGATGCTGTTAGGCTGGGAATTGGTGGTAGCTATTAACTAATGGCCATTGCCATAAGCATGACAAACACAAAATCCTCCAACCCCTACTTAAAAAATGCTGTTCATTTTGTTGATGCACTAGTTACAGCTTACATATTGCTTGAAAGTTAAGGGGAGGATTTAAGGTTTTTTTTTTCCCATATACCAAGAGACATAATAGGCAAGTTGAACCTTTCACACCCATTTGATATCCTTCTTAGGACAAGATAAACTTGAGGTATAGGGGTACATGTACATTTTAACAAGAGAAGCCTGAGGAATAATATTTTAGCTACTTGTCAGTACCACTGTTGTATTTGAACTTTTATTCTAGCTTATTGTACTTGTGAACTTTTATTGTAGCTACTTGTTCGCTTTTTCCCCCTCTTAAATTAACAGGTGATGGTTGTCTCCTCTGTCAAGTATATTAATGGTTTTGAATAATGAATCCCAGAAGAGATTTTTATTCAACTATTTATGAAGTTTATAATCAGTCGCATATTAAAGAAAACAAACTTTAAATACCATATAAAAAGTTCGAGTTATATCTCGAAGGTATCGAGTTATATCTCGAAGGTACTAGGTAATATTCCTTTACCAAGATGATTCACCAAATTCAGCAGCACGGAATGTGATCTTTTTCTTTCCACTATGAAGCACTTGAAATATTAGAGCAAAAAAGAAGTGTCTTGATTTAAAGTTCAGACACGGTGTTCGCTCCAATGGACCTCCCTGTGTTGATCATCCACACAGTTACTATTAAACAACAAATATTATTTATTTTGTTAGTTTTCCACTTGGTATCCGGTACTCGTAGTGAACTTGACTAATCCGAGTTCGTCCTGGGTGGTGTCACTTGCGAGGGGAGTAAAGTGCTCCCTGCTAAACGGCTACTTCGTCGCGAGGATTAATAATTCAGGACCTCTCTGCCTAACGATAATGGCTATTTACTATTCCATGATAACCTTTGGTTGTAAGAATAAAAATAATTCAATTAGCATAGTATAAAAGCTAATCAAGGTACACCAGTATAGCAGAGTAGCACGTACAGGACCAGTTAATCATGTTCCTACTACCGCCGAGTAATATTTTATTCACAATCCTTGAGTTGTTTAAGGTAAAAGTAAGCCTTAGCTGGTTGATTGATAGACTTTGTACTACGGTGCCTGAGTAGGGGAGGAGGTCGGAACAGAGAAAATAGAAGTGTTCGCTCCTACTTCTCTAATATGCTATGTGTACATGGTGGGCACCAAAGTAAAAACTTAATTTTTGACAATTAAATCTGGCTGCAACTTTGTTATGCACCCAAACTGTACAGGGTTTAGTTGTCACCGCGACCTTTCCTTTTCCTTATTCACTATCTAATCCTCTCTGAGAGAAAATAACTAAAATAAAACAAAGTGCGAGGATAGTACCTAAACTTTCCTCTTGTATCGAGAGTTCACAAAAGAGTTTCAACTTCCAAGTGCAAACATCAGCTATGTTGGCTGTTCAATCATGTCTTAGTGTGCAAATAATTAACGCAAGGCTAGTTCCAAAAATGTAGACTCGTTAGACTTTGAAACTCTTTGCCGAAAAGTGGATCTTTCCAAGCAATGGTTTAACTTGCTTGGAGCTGGTCTCGATAATACGGCCAGCAACAAAGATACACACGCTACTGGCCAAAATACTTTGTACTAACAACAATTTATAACTACAGAGAAAAATTTTGTACAGTGAAAATTTATTCTTTCGAATGGATACATCAGATAAATTATAAAAAGGTCGTTTTGGAATGGTAATCTTCATTAAGAGATCGACAAGAGTTTGTGCACCTTTACAGCTTGTTTGTATGGTTGTTGCCGATCATATCATATCGTACTGTTACTATAAAATAATATTTATTTTGATTGTTATTTTAAAATTTTATTGTATCGTGTCGTTTTTTTTTCGTCGTTATATAACAATAAAAAGTGTCATTTATGTAACGACTGATTTGGTGTAATCGCGTCGTTACCGTATCATTTTTCTCTCTTTTCCCCTTAATATTCTCATATGACCATTAACCTACCTTGTCTTTGGTAACTCTACCCAGCACCTTAATTTTTTTCTAGGAAATAAATGTAAATTCATTCTTTATAGGATAAATTACACGACATATAACTTTACAAAATTTATTTACCAAACATAGAGATACTTTGATTTTTTTAAAAAAATAGCAACATTTGAAACATTTGTTACAAAATCTAACAAATAGTTACCATTAAGGACTCTCTCTCTTTTTCTCTCATAAACTAATTCTAGTTTTGATGTTTCTCTCCCAGCCCTCTCTAGCAACTGCCACCAACTCTCATCCACCACCACTCCCGTCGCCTCCACCACTTTTCCCTTCCCCGTTTCCGTCCATGCCGCCATCACTGCTGCAACTTCAAAGGTTGTTGCCGCTGCAGATCTGCTATTGTCGCTGCTGGTTCGTTTCCAACAAAGGTCATTGCCACTGCTTTGGTGCTACTGCTGGTTCGTAGGTTGCTGCTGTTGTTGGTTTGTTTTACAGCTAGTTCATACGCAGGTTGTTGTCGTTGTTGGTTGGTTTCGTTGCCGGTTCGTTCGCAGGTTGCTGCCACTGGTTTATTTCACAGGTTGATGCCGCTGTTGCTATTAGTTGTATGGTAGATGTATATCAGATCTGAAAATTATAAGATTGTGTATGGCAATGGAATGATAGTTGTATGAAAATTGTATATGAGGTGTATAGCATTTGTATCGGCGTTGTATGGGATTTGTATCGGCATTGTATGGCATATGTATGGAAGTTGTATGGGATTTGTTTGTACAATTTTCTTCTTCTTCTTCTTCCCATTTTTTTATGGTGGTTATGGTACTTTTTGTAGTGGTTTGAAGGTGGAAGGACTGTATGTGCATTGTTTTTCAATTGTTTGTATGTTGTATATCCTGTGGAAAAATACATAGCATACAAATTTAAACAATTTTTTTTTTAAAAAAACTTTAAAAAAAATCCGGTGACCGGAATCCGGCGACCGGCGGTAGCCGATGGGGACTGGCTGAAGGGGGCGGAGGGGTTTGGCAGCGTTAGGGAAGTGTGGAGGAAGAAATGAGATCTAGGGTTTGTTTTCCCCTTTTATGTATATTTGTTATTTTTTGATTAAAAAAATATTGCTATTTTTGAAACTCTAATAATATTGCTATTTTTATGTAAAACAGAATGTTACTTTGTATAGTTATGTAATTAAGCCTTCTTTATATTGCTAATCTATTGTATCATAAAACAATATGAAACAATACAGTCTATTCAAATGTTAGATTCATCAAAACAGTACAATCCAATATAATACAATACAATACGATACAAGACAATATAAGATATATTTAACAACCATCCAAACAAGCTGTTAGAGTGAAAAATATTTGTCTAACTATTTGATCATTAGGGAATGTGAGGAGATGGACGGGCCCCTCCCTCTAACACCAGTTTTTGGATTTATGTAGCCCTCTGAATGGAGAGATGGACCCGTGATAAAAGCACTTTAAGCGCGAAGTGAATATGTATTATTTGGACCAATTCCGGATAGAACTAATGAAATGGTTTTACCAAAAAAGAAAGGAAACTTGTATGAGTATCTGTGGTCAAGAAAGAGTTTATCTTTCGTAAAATATTCAAAGATAAGAAAAAGAAAAAGGACAAATGGTATATAGGGTAGCTTTCAGTGGAATAGTGGAAAAGTTGAATGTGTTTATGACGTACTACTATTAAGTAGTAATTGTTAGAACCAAATTGTAGATTACACCACATCTACCTCAGGACCTATCATGTCAAATCATCAAGAATTAAAATACTAGATGCGGAAGCGTACCTGAATCTATAGGAATGGGTGAAGTCCTGCCGTCTCACGGTTAGGTCTTCCAAACCATTACGTGGGGTGACTGTCACTCTTCCAACGATGGGATATTAGAAAAGAAAACCCCTCGCCTGGTTTGGGGACCATAACCCTATTTATAGTTGCACACACTTTATGTATTTCTAATTAAGCCCATCATTTAATTAGAATATACATCCGGGTATCTACACATAAGACCCATACTTTATGAGGTATTTAATTAGGCCCCTCAACTTTAAACTTTAGTAGATCACTTAATTGGGCCAACCTTTAATGATAGCAGTCAACATACAATTATTATTGATACATATGTATGTGTAAGTCCATAAATTCTTACAATCTCCCACTTGGACTACACATATATACACATAGCCTTATAATTGTATATCACCTTATGAGCTCCAAATATTTGCTATCATAAACTGAAGTACCTCTTAACAATCTCGTCCATCAATCATGTCAACATAGAACCAAGGCGGCTTTCACTGCATTTATATCGCAACTAAACCTTCCTTGATCACGTATACCAACATAACCAAATGACATAGATCAAGTATGGATGCGTAGCATGGAAATTACATGTAATGTGATCTAGACATGCCTATTTCCAAATGGTCCAACCGAAAAACAAGTCAGAGTGGAAAATTTACCGAATACTTTATTTCTGCAGAAATTTCCTTAAACTGAAATCGTAAACCTGAAACCATAAACCAAAACTGAAGTGTGTCTATATAAAAGAACATTAAAAGGTTATAAACTCCCACTAAAACTGAATATCCTTAACCGACATGCCACCTCTATGAGCACTATGCTCATGAAAAGCCTTCGGTGGTAGTCCTTTAGTATGTGGATCCACAATATGGAGTTTGTTATATTATGTTCTATAGACACCTGACCACTCTGAACTCTAACTTTAACAACCAGGAACTTTATGTCAATGTGCTTTGACTTTACCGAACTTCTGTTGTTATTGGAATATGAGACTGTTAACTTATTGTCACAAAATAACCTTAGTATCTTTCAGCTTTATCCTTAATTTGTAGCCAGTGACAAGATTCTGCAGTCATATTCCATAACTTTGATGCCTTATAATGCACCATAAACTTTACTGTCATGGTGAGATGAGCTATGAGTGTCCATATAACACTCTTCCTCCTATAGCTCATCCACCAAATATACAAATAGAGTCTTTGCACTATCTTGGCATCTAGTTAAGTCGGTATCTAAATACTTGATTATCTTTAACTTTTCCGACTTCCTGTATGTGAGCTTAAAATCTTTTGTTCTCTGTAATTACAACATAAACCGTTGGCTACTCCTTAATTCTTAATTTCAGCATTACTCAAATATATGCCAAACATCCCAATAATGCACACAATATTTGAACGATACAAACCTAAGTATGCATTAGACATCTGTAACTAAAGCACAATAAATCTTTTGCATTTTCTTAATTACAAAATCATTCTTAGAGCACTATTGAGACTGAACCTTTCTTCTTTAGCATAGGGGTATCGCCTGATTTGAAATCTTGTATATCAAATCTTTAATACCTTTTCAATATAGGCTTTTGTGATAATCCAAAAGTTCCTCGAGAGTAATCTCGATGTATCTGAATCCTTATTCAAAACTTGCATCACCAAGATATTTTATCTCTAAATTCTTTATCAAAAATATCTTGGACTTACACAACAAGCCTATATCGTATGGACCAAGAAGTATGTCATAGACATACAAAACTAAAGAAATATGCTTACTCCCACTGACCTTGTGGTATACAAAATAATCACCAAGATTTATCTCGAAACCAAATGAGACAATAACTTAATGAAATTTGTGATACCATTGATAAGACGCTTGTTTAAACACATAGATGGATTTCTTTAATTAGCAAATCATTGATTTTGCATTATAAAATACAAAGTTTTCTAGTTTCACATTTCCTCATCAAAATAACCATTGAGAACAATAATATTGTATCCATCTATGTAGCTTAATATCAAGATATTTGATTAATGCCATTATAGTCCTGAAAGAGTCTTTCAATGAAGTCGAAGAGAAAGTCTCTTTATAATTAATGTCTTCTTATTTCTTAGTGAAGCTTGTAGCGATAAGACGTACCTTATACCTATCCATTTTGCCTTACGAATCCCTTTTGGTTATAAATATCCATTTTCAACCAATGAGCTTCGCTCCTTCAGCCAACTGGACAAGGTCTCGCACATCATTATCCTTTATGTGCTTCATCTTTCTATTCATGGTATCTTTATACCTTTGAGAGTTAGAACTTTTTATGGCTTAACAGAAGTTAACTGAATCATCTTCCATCATTCCAATGCCAACTTTATGTTCTTAGAGAAACACAATATTAAATTGCACTTCTCCTCTCTCTCTCTCTCTTATTTTTTTTTAATGGCATTGGTTCTTGAGGTTGTAGATTTTGTTCTTTGGGAATAACCTTTTGAACGTGAAGTTCAATGATATTGTCTTGATCCGGAGTTGCTTCTTGAGCTATTTCAGGTATAGAAAACTGTTTCTGAGCAAAGTCAATAGCAATCTGAGGAATATCAACATATTCCTTTTCCAAGACAATGTCTTTTATTCTTTCTTTCTCCCAAACTCAACATCCTCAAAGAACTGTACATTATTCGTCTCATAGTAGCCTTAGTTGTGGGATCCTAAAACTTGTAACCCCTGAACTTTTTAGAGTATCTAATAACATAACAACTGAAAGTTTCTTTGTCCAGTTTCATTTCTTTTGGCCTACAAGGCCTTGCCTCAGCTGGACATTCCTAAATGTGTAAATACTTTAAACAAGACCAATGCTTATCAAAAACACATAAAAGATCTTTTCAGTTGCCTTTAGCCGGAACTCTGTTAAGTAATAAGTTGCAATTTTTCTAATGAATTAAACAAAGAAGCCATATCTTGAAAAGTTGTTTATGGACATTATGAGATATAGTTAACCATTCTAAGAAACTATAGAGAATAGTCCAGAAATACCAAATCTATAAAAGTTCTAAGACGTATAATTTCTTGTTGGTTCCAAATCTGTTAAGATTTATTTATTTCCTTTTATGCGATTTACTCATATATCAAAAACTGGATAAGGGTCGAAACTGCTGTCAGACACAAATCACTTTTTCTCCATTTAGAGATATGACTTAATATATCGTTTCATAACGATGCAAAATCTCATCGGTTAGTGAACATGCAAGAATTTTTTAAATGAAGTGACTATATATAGGAAAACTTTAGATTATTGTAACCTCATAAAGAACCCGAACCAACCAATTTTGAATTATGAGAGAGATAATATTTTCATATCAAATGAACAACAATAACCGAATTTGTCCAACCTTAAAATGAAAATTATATTCCGTTTAAAGAAACGTACAACATAAGTCTCACTCAAATTCAAATATAAACTAGGTCTTAACAATAATCTAAGAGTTTCAATAGCTTCAATCTTAACCGAGTTGTCGTTACCACCATAGATGTATCTTTCACCATCATTATGCTTTCGACAATTCATACATCCTTGCATAGACACACTGATGTGAGGTGTTATACTAGAATCTATCAACAATGTGTGTCTTGGTACGAAATCTAGATTAACCCCATAACAAACAAAGTTCAGAAAAATATCTTTATGACTTGCAGCTCTACTTAAGAAACAACTATCTGTAGTTAATTATTGTATTGTTTCCTTTTTTTTTAATCACCGTAACTGCAACTTCCTTATTCTTTATGTACTTTATTGAAATATGATTTGTCAAGAGTGTACAATTTTCTATCTTTTCATTCTTGACAAATTTCTTTTCAATTTTGGTAATGAATTTCTTAATTTTCTTTATCTTATCAGACATAGTGCCCCAAAATATTTTGGCATGACTTTCTCCATGATAATCATAGACATGAAATTTGAGCTCTCTCACCTTTCTATCTCCCTCTTTTCATCAGAGGTACTCTATCTATAAGTTTTAGTGGAGAATCCATCTTTAATGTCGTGTCAAGATCCATGACTCCGAGAACAATATTAAAGTTCTCTTGCCATGACTAAACTTAGTGTCATTTAGTAGATTGAGTTGATATTGGCATTTATATTTTGAGGAGTAATTTTAGCTAAATCAGAGAACAACAAATACATGACAAGCTCAAACAAGACTTAAACCGAATTAAAAATAAATTTGAATAAAGGTAAATCCCATCTCAAGATACCGGGCACTCCATTAATATTTCATCTTTGGACAAAATATTAACTTGTAAGTGATATCTTGACGTAGTAATCAAACACTGATAATAAAGAACATGCCAAATAGCAAGTCTTCCTTTGGGCCGATTTACCATTCACACGTAAATCCAAATAATTATCATGCGTTTATTACCACAAAGATGCACGTGCAATTCTGTTAAAAATTGACCTTCCTTTGGGCCGATCAATATTCACATAGTTACATGTGCACAACTTTTTACACTTTAAGACAATTAAATCTCCACAAGAGAGGTCACTTTGGCAACATCGAGCTTCAATTTATTCATCTCAAAATATATACAATCATACCAATATCCATATTTAAATTTACAAAAAATGAAAACCGTAATTACGAAACCAAAGTGTGGGACATAATTTACCCAAAATGCTGCCAGTATGTCTTCTAATTTATGACGCAATGCATCCTAAAAATAATGTAATTATTTGCTAAATCACTAAACTTTTCTAGCAGCATCATTCAATGAGTTTAAAACCTCATAAGAACCTTAAAATCCAAACATCACCTTATAAATACTCATAATGTCAAATTCTCTTAGTGGCAGTGTCCCTAACCTTGCCACTTGTCTCATTAATTTTCCTTTTTCCTTTTGATGCTTAATAAATAAAATAAAGGAGACCACCATCAACCTAACCACAAATAGGTCTTTTACAGAAGAGTTCCAAAGGAGTTTAAAACTTCACCTTCAAAGTTAACCATATGCCGCTATAGGCTAAGTCGGCATTAAACCAAAAAAAAACCATCAATCTGTATTATTCGATTTATTGTTCTTATGAAAAATAAAATAGAACAACAATATAATACAGTTAGCCAGTCGAAATAGAGGGTGATTCAAAGAATTGAAATCGCAATTAACTTTATCCCTTATCCTGCGAGCAACACTGCCCTTTAGAAATTTATTTGTTTATTTGTTTAAGCAACAAACAAACACTTAGAAATTTAATTATAATGAATATCATGACTCAAGGAAATACCAAACAACCAAAAGAAAGGGTAACTATTCTGGTGATGACACTAAAAAAATGGCGCCACCCGTATCCAAACTTTTACTATTCTTTTCTTTTGATTTCTTAATTTACAGTTAACAAGTAATTTAGTAAGCAAAAAATTCTTTATAAATCAATAACCCTTAGTTCTTTAATTTCCAACATGTGAAAACCCACTGTTCGTCTATTGACGATCAACACCAAATTCTTTAATTTTCTTTTGTCTTGACTATACCACAAAAATAATATCTCAATGATTTAACACAATAATGGCTCATGATACCACTTGTTAGAACCAAATTGTAGATTACACCACATCTACCTCAGGACCTATCATGTCAAATCATCAAGAATTAAAATACTAGATGCGGAAGCGTACCTGAATCTATAGGAATGGGTGAAGTCCTGCCGTCTCACGGTTAGGTCTTCCAAACCATTACGTGGGGTGGCTGTCACTCTTCCAACGATGGGATATTAGAAAAGAAAACCCCTCGCCTGGTTTGGGGACCATAACCCTATTTATAGTTGCACACACTTTATGTATTTCTAATTAAGCCCATCATTTAATTAGAATATACATCCGGGTATCTACACATAAGACCCATACTTTATGAGGTATTTAATTAGGCCCCTCAACTTTAAACTTTAGTAGATCACTTAATTGGGCCAACCTTTAATGATAGCAGTCAACATACAATTATTATTGATACATATGTATGTGTAAGTCCATAAATTCTTACGGTAATCCCTAACAAGTGTTATTTCTCCATTTTTCTCACCCATATAGCCGCTGCAGCTTGAATCTCCTTGCCCGTTCTACTCGGTCAATGTTACACACAACGCACTGACTAATGATAAGCTATTAAATTAAGCAGAAAACGTAGTCTATAAATCACTAAACATTTGTAAATATTTTAAGCCCGTCTCATTTCCTTCCATCAACTCATTCTTCTACAGAAATCCGACTAGCTTATCGATGAGAAAAAATAATAGTTTACCCCTATTACCTATAATTTAACTAATATACAGAAATTGTTTTTACTTTAAAGATCATCTAAGGATGACTAGAGGTACCTGACTAGAATAATGAGATTAGTAACCTAAAAAAATAAAATGTGAATATGTCTCAGTATCGTAACAAATCATTTACATTGTCATTGTACACCAAAAGATATATCTCATGTGGCCGGATCGAGGATATCTCGCGAAGCGCCCCAATCACCGATGATCTCAGCCCGAGGTTGTGGCGGAAACACTGTACCGACAAAGCGGGCATGATTTACGATGGGAAAGCCACCTTGTAAGGCAAGATGAGTGGAAATGGTGGCCACAGGGAACTTGTTTGGCACCCTCATCTGGTTGAAAGTCATCCACGCAAATTGAACAAAAGCCAACTGCACTAACCGTCGTCATTTCAATGTGATCATCAGGAGTTACCGAAAGCTCCGGTAGCGCTTCGGTAGCATTGGAATCTTCCTCCACCGTTAAAGCAAGGTCAAGATCGAACATACCATCTATCTTGAGACTCATTCTTGTAAGTTATAACTTATGAATGATGAGGAAAAGGAGGAAAGGTTGTGTTTATATAATGGATAATATGGAAAAATATATGACAAGGGGGAGAGTTCGTGGAAAGGGATAGAGTCGGCTAATTGACATGTTTCACTTTGGAATGCAGTAATCTACACGTCCAATAATGCAGAGGAATGGTCAACCAAATTTGACTGCCAATTCTAAGACATGAACTAGAGTTCATTTTAAAATTGAGTGTAAGTTTTCCTAACTGGTATACAAGTCATCTAACTGATATTTATAGATAAACCTTTTTAAAAGTAGAATTTATGATGTCAAAAATAAGGTGTGTTAGCTGCTACAACATGTAAAGATGACCTGATAATGTATAAAAGTTAAATATATTAACAATTACGAGATGTTAAAATACGTTAACAATTTGAAAATTCGTTAAGCCATCAATATATGTAAACTAAATTCCATATGAAAGGTTTGACTTCTATATACAACTAGTATATAATAATGATATAAAAAGTATTTTCTTATTTGATCAAAATGAGTTCCACTTGGTACGCACAATATTCTTTAATAGGAGAAATTATGTCCATCCATTTTCATCAAAGAAAATATTATTTCATAATTATACATGAAAGTGACACTTGAGGAAAGTGCAAACGTAAAAATGAGATAGTGGTAATTGAGCATATGGCAGAATTTAGTTGATTTAAAAGTTATGGATCAATAATCTGTACCATGCTTGTTCACCGCTGGCCAAAAGTGGACCATGTTGGTCCTGTATCTGGTCTATGTGTTGGAAATTGGGCTTGGGCGGGTCGCCCATGTGGACTGACCCAACCCGGTCCATAACCCAATTATAAAGAGGATAAGACTGAGAAGTTATATGGGAGTTATCCTGACAGTTAAAATACACTACTATTATTAATAGTGGTAAAAAGGAACGTGAAAAGGTGGATAAAGTGGAACCTAGGAAAACTGCTCCTCTTGATTATGAGCTCGTTTGGGTGAGCTTAAAAGTGACTTCTAAGCTTATAAGCCCATATATACTTGGTAACCTCAAAATTTTTGGACTTATAAGCCATAAGTTGCTTTTTGAGAAGTTAGGAAATCCTAACTTCTCAAAAAGTGGGTTTTAAGTCAGTTTTTGACTTCTAAGCCACTTAAAATAAGCTGCTTTTAAGCCCACCCAATTAGGCTCTATATCTACTCCTAACTTCTAAGAAAAAAGTATCTTCTCCTTTTCTTTCTTCTCTAATACACATAAGGTGAAAATGGGCATTTAGTTTGTGGAAATTCACTTCGCTTCCTTTGTGATTCGAAGTCTGACTTGGGACAACTATCAAACGAACTTCCGCTGTGTTGATTACGTTGACAGGTACGCAAATATGTTCCTGTTACGGTATTTAATTCCTAACAATTGGTATCAGAGCCAAAGATGTATATTTTATTTGTATGTTAATATGAATACACGATCAAAGCCAAATATGTCTTGTTTAAATAATTGAAAGAAACAAGGTTATGTTCGGGACTTGTGTACCATTCTATGTTATGTAATAGAACTAGAATTGTTTATTCTAATCCCGTGCAACCTGTGACGGAAAGCAAAACCAGTATTTGTTTAAAGAGAAAGTATGTGGCATGGTTCTCTTTTATTTTTTTTTTTTCCTTAAGATATGATTTTTGGACTACACATGTTTCATGATTAAGACCCTGTAGGAGTCCTTATACAACAGTTCTTTTAATGAAGAAATTTCTTATTTGGATAAACTGGAGGATTTGTACTCCATTGAAATTCCATGAAAAAGGACCCGTTTTCTTTTTTCTTTTTACAACAGTGTTATTATATTGTTGGTTTAAGTCTCAAAAGTGCATCAACTCCAACAAAAGTGGGACTAAAAAAACGTACTGAATTTTAGATCATGTGAACCATATATCTAATTTTCGGCATGAAACATATTTTTTTTTAGATTGTACTCGTTTAGAGCTTTCCGTTGATATATTATTTATAGAAAACAGATTTAAAACGAGTAAGATACGAATTTTTTGAAGTTATGCTGAAAATTATGATAATTTTATGAAAAACTGCGTTCTGTAATTTGATTTCTGCAAATTATTGATTTAGAATTAAAATATGGGTTATATATTTTTAGAATCTACTCGTTACAAGCTTTCCGTTCATATACTATATGATGATAAACAGATTTAAAATGAGTGAGATATGAAGTGTTGAAGTTAAGCCTATAAATTTATTTCTCTTCGAATGACTAATAGCCACACTATTATAATTGAATATGACCATTATATGCAATCTTCTACAAGTAAATGTGGCATATATGTCACATTGAATGGTATGTCCATTCTTATTGTTTCATTGTTTCTATTTCAGACATGGCTGAATAGGGACAAACTCGACTTGCTCCGAGTGGGAGTGGTGTTGGAAATCGAGCAAGAGGACAACGTGGAAGAGTATGTCGCCGTATGACATATTCCCGAGGACGTGAAGTCATAATGGATGATGTCTCCAAGGCGATGCAAAATCTGCTAAGGGATGAAAGGACTCAACGAAAGGAAAGAGAAAAAAAAGTTTAGAGAGTTTAGGGCTTCACTAGCTGAACAAATTGAACATTGTCAGTTTACCCGAGATGCACTAATTGATGCTATTCGCAAAATTGAACTTTATGATTGGGAAGCATTAGCAATTTAAGTAGATTCCCTTGGAGAATCTTTAGGTAGTATTTTAACTGATATTTACCACGAGGTTTGACCAAATGAACCTTTTTGGGTTTATGTTCTTAAATTTGAAGCCGAGTGGGAGAATCGTCTCTACAACTACTTGTAATTTTTTTTTAATTAATGAAACTTTATTATTTGTTTGCAAGATTATGTGTCATTTTATTTGTTTATTTTTTATGTGTGGCAATTAAAATAAGTATGACATGATATTGAAAATCTTAACGAGATACACACTATGAGAAATGATTTTATAAAATATTAGTTGAATATTTAGTTGTAGATGATGAATGGAAACTTAGTAACCTTTCGATTCTATACTAATGGAAACTTAGTAACCTTTCGATTCTATACTAAGTGTAAAATTAATATTTTATTTAATTGATTTGCCTAAGTGTGTATATCACATGCGAGAATGATGAGTAATAAATACACTTGCATTATTGTTTCATTTAACAGACTATGGCATCAAAAATTATCATTGCTGACTTAAACAAAGTGACAAACTGAATGGTGAAAATTATGATATTTCGAGCCGTAAGATGTGGTATATGCTGGAAGAGAAAGGTGCTCTAGAAGCCATTAACCATGTCATGGTTTGCCCAGAGGAGGGTAACACTGCCCAACATAGAAGAGATCTTGAGGCTTACAATTCTTGAAAAAAGAAAGATGCCACTGCTCGTGGAATCATTGTAAGCTCAGTTGTGGATGATTTCATTCACGAATGTGAACAATTCCCTACTGCTCATGCCATATGGACACATTTGAGAGAAACATATGGGGGTACTACTGTGACCCGCCTTAGACAGCTGACCATCAAATTTGACACTTACAAGAAGCGTCATGACCACAGTGTCAAACAACACTTTAGGGGTGATGTCACGCCCTAAAAATTAACGAGTTTGGGTTATTATTTAAAGGCTATGACTGGTGTTCAAAAAGGTACAAAATTATTTAGAGAACTCGGAGTCGCCACTTGACAAGTTTAGGGTGTGCCAAGTCACCAAAAGGTACATTGGAACACCTTTGACTCGTCTAATGGTCTGCGTCAGAAATTCAGGTAAGGTTCTCAGTTGACTCTGGCACCCTCAAGTCCTGTGCCAAGCACAGTTGCTTTATTGACGCATCTCGATTTATGAAATATGTGGTTGTTTATCTTGAGGTTACGTTTTGACTGAATTTTCTTGAAGATATTAGGCGCATTGATTTTAACAGTTAAAATAAAGGTTGCGTCAAGTCACCCGTTGGGTAAACTGTAACACAACTTTGTAATAGTAACCCGAAGGGTATACTTTTGATCAAAATTGGTGGCTCAATTTAATTTTTCTTCCGAATCATACTTATCTTTAAATCAACTTAGCTTTCTCAATTTAATTTTTCTTACAAATTAACTCCTCTCAATTTAGTTTTCTTTTTTACCTAATAAGTAGATCGCAAATCTTACTATAATTGCCTAATCGAGTTTAAAACAAAATTTTAACACGAGCTTCATCATTGACTTCTCTCATTTTAGTTTTTATTTTTCGTCTAATAAATAGATCACGAATCATACTTATTAATATAGCCTAATCGTGTCTCCTTTAACCAATTACTAAATAAACTTCATTAAAAATGAAACAAACAAGTTACTTTGTTTAATTTTTGTGAGTGTTACGGGCCTAACTGTTAGCCTGATTTCTTTATGAAGCAATTGTGGTTTTGGTTTAAAAAACCAAACTAATTTAAATTAAGTTCACAACTGCAAATTATACAAAAAAAAAAAAAAAACTGCTACTTTACTGTCAATGTTTTCGTCCATTCCAACAGACTATTTTTAGCAACTTTGCACTACAAGTCCTAATTTATTTGCCTATTTCGGATTTGTCCTAGATTTGAAAAGTATATTTTGTTCAGCCCAATAAAAGGCCAAGAAAAAAAATCTGTTACATTTTTAAGTCCATGGATCTGGACCCAAATACTCTAAAAATTACTCCAATGTTTTTCTTGTCATTTTATTTTGCTAATTTGATCTTTTTTTTTTCCAACTTGACAACAAAAGATAATTATGCAAAAAAAGAACAAAAAACATAAATGGATGAAATAAATTTCTTTCTTTTCTTAATAGCAAAAGTTGAGCAAAGGTGAACTTCAAACATGTTTGATTTTATTTCACTTTCATATTCAAACATATTTAAATAAGTACATGGTTAAGAAAATATTTACCTTGTGTAGAAATTCCCAAACTAATGAAGCAAATGAAATAGCAAGCTAGAGCAACAACCTTTCACTTCAAAGTCAGCGACTAAACAGCCTCTTTACACCGTTTAACTATAATTTGAACTCCAGAATTTATATCCTAAAAGACTCCTGTCCTAAATTCTTTCCCTCTCAAAAACTCACTATTTCCCTTTGTTCCCACAAGTTTCAGATCTATTTTTTCTATATTTTTAGTAGGTTCTTGTGTCTTTAAGAGGAGTAAAAAGAGAAATTTTGATCACTAGCCATTTTTGGACTCGCTCATTGGGGACTATCCACCGTTCCCAAATTCATTGAAGAATAGCCAAAAATTCGCGCGCACACTTAAGCTCCATTAGAGTTGGAAAAACACCCCAGACTAGTCCCATAATAAAATACTGGGGCTTTGAACAAAACTTGTTCAAAGCCCAAGTATTTTGTTATGGGACTTTATATATAAAGCTTCAGTCCCATAACAAAATGCTGGGGCTTTGAACAAGTTTTGTTCGCAGCACCAGCATTTTGTTATGGGTTATGCGACTTTACATATAAAGCTTCAGTCCCATAACAAAATGTTGGGCTTGTTCACAGCCCCAACATTTTGTTATGGGACTGAAACTTTATACAAAGTCCCATAACAAAATGCTGGGGCCTTGAACAAAACTTGTTCAAAGCCCCAGTATTTCATACTGGGTTTAGTTTACTGAAGCTTTCCAGTATAAATACTGGGGCTTGTCCGGAGGTGGCTATTTCTCAGCGAATTTGTTTTTGACGGCTACAAATCAATTAACGCGTGCCAAACAGGCCCCTGCACGAAATTTTTACGGTAAAAATGCCCTTCTTTATAGCTGAAAATTGAGGCTAAATGGTGGGGTGTGGACTTGTACAAAAGTACAAGCCCACATCCCTATACTTGAGTGCTTTTAGTCCTTTTTTTTTTAGCAAAAGTACAGCAGCTATAGCCACTGTTTCAGCCACCTAAAGCTGTCCCAAAAGCTGAAAATATACAAGTTGTGTCGTTTAAGAGGACACCCAATACTCATTATAGTACTAAAAGGACTAAGACCAACTATACAAACTAAATCAGCCCAAACTAACTTAAAACCAGGCCAAAGAGTAACCAGATCCGAAATTATCACTAAACTAGTGTCCACAAGTTTCTGGACAATTCAAAACAGCTCAAACAACATGCTTTCAGATTAAACTTTCCTGCTTCGGACTCTTTTACAAACTTGTTTTATTCAAGAGTTACCATTAAGACTGAAAACAAGCATAACAAATACTGCACTTGCCTGCACACTTTAACAAAATTAAACCAAAACCTCACATTTGAAATGGAAACCCTACCTGATAAGATCACAAAATTAATAGCTTAACAAATGAGTAAGAAATAGGTCTTGAACCAGATTCATGCTTAATAGATGACAACAACATTTGGATGCATTAATCACAAGAAACAAGCTCACATGCTTACAAACTGATATCCAAAGCATCAACCAACATGTCTATACAACTTCGCAATTCAAAATCAGTCATACAGTACTCTAGTCCAATTAAAAATAATAAACTAAGACAATGACAATGCTAAGACATGTAATTTCATGGCTCTTTCATGCTAAACATTTATGTATTTTCAATACCAATTGTACTCAATACATACATATGTAGAACTATTTTCGGAAAAAAATTAAACAAAAGATTGTGCTATTCTTCCGGGTAAAAAAAAAAAACCTGAAAATGACACACACATACATGACAACTTATGGATGAAGTTCAAACAAAGCCATACAATACCCATGACTGGACAGCCAAACTAACAGGAAAGAGAGACTACAAAGGATTATCTTGCTAACCCGTTAAAGCCAAAGCGTCGATGATGTTGCGCTCGCTGCTTGCCTCGGCTTTACTGCCTCGCTCTGCTGCAGCGTGGTCATCGAGTCAATCCACACAAGCACAACCTTCACATCCTCCTAAAGCAAATCACGAACACCAGCAACACTGCTACATCGCCCTCATCGCTGCCCAATCAACACTACAACAGCCCCTCATTCTCACACACCATAACATCCCCTCCAGAAGAAGCACTTCCCCGATCAAATCAAACAGTAGCAGCATTAACAAAACAGACCCCCATCCCGCCAAAACACATCCCTCTTTCCCTCCTAAGAAGTACGCAACAACAACAGCAACAAACATCACATCCCCTCCAAAACGTCAACAAAACAACCACCATCATTACAAAACGAGAAGAAGAAAAGAGAAGAAAGAAAATAAAAATAATCAGAAAAGGGATCAGAGAAACGGGCAGGGGAGAAAGAATTTTTGAGAAACGGAGTATGGAAAATCATAGGGAAGGGTGAGAGTAAGAAAAAGAAATAAAAACTTACCGAAAAAGAGCGAACATCGCTGGAGTGAAGCTCTGACCGAAACTTTAAACCCTGATCTACGCTTATTCATTGGGATTTTGGCGAAACCGAGTTGAAAAATGGAAAGAGGGGGTTGAAACGAGTTGAATGGTATATTTTTTTTATTTTTCCAGCCACCGGAGGTGGTGGTCCGGTGGCGGGACAGCGGCAGGAGGCGATTTCCGGTGAGCTTGGAAAATTTTGGCAAGAGTTTCCCTAGCCTTGGCGGCTGGGAAGGGGATGAGAGAGAAATGGGGGGTTTTGGGGTTTTTATATGGGATGAATGGGCTGGGTAAGAAAAATGGGCTAACTGGCTGGAATATTGGACTGTTATTTTGCACATATTGCCATTGTTGAAGGCACTACACGATTTAAATACCACTAAATTAATCAAACTAAAAATCAACAATTTACACTAACACCACAATTAAACATAGAATTACAATTACACACATAGCAAGTAGTTTTTTTTTTTTTTTTTTTTTTTTTTTTTTTTTTTATATATTTTCTTCCACGATTAATGACAAATTTAGTTAAAATAAAAGACTAAATTTCTTAAAAAAAATTCGACCAAAATCCTAAGGATCTAACACGGCTATTTTGAGCAATTTTTCTGTATTCGTACGAAAATTAGGTGATTACAGCTGCCCCTCTTTGTTCCGGAACACGAAGAGTTTTCGGACAAAAAAGTAATCGACAACTAATTTTGGCTTTTCGGTTCTAGCCGAGAGCATGCTTTTCAAAATGGTGACCGTACCTTGATTCTTCGGTTCCAACCAAGAACAAGGATACCTATATATCTCCGGACTAAGTAATCAGGTCAGTGTAGTTCCTCACGTGCGGTAGCTGGGACTACCGCATTCAAATAGACAAATAGACTCTTCTAGACTAGCACTAAAAACATTCTAGTCACACTAGACTACTTGGCTGACTCGAGACTCTTCTAGACATACTTGGGGCTGATGCTAGACACTTTTAGGCACACAAAGGCTGTTGTTGCTGATTACTGGTCGCTTGCTGGTGGTCGTTGCTTTACAAGGAATGGAAATACAAGGAAAAATGTAAAATTACAATCCCTAGCCTAAATCTTCATGCTTCTTTGAGGTAAATCTTGGCTTGAAAGACAAATCTATTTCCCGTTGTATGGGCAAGCACTATCTTAAACTTGAAATGGTTGCTTCTGTTTCAAACGGGTCTTGACTTGAAGCTGGGGATGGTTGCTATCTTCAGGCAGGACTAACTTGAAAAGGAAGTGGTTGCTATCTTTGAGCGCAAATGACCTGAACTGAATATGAGTGCTATGTTCTAGCAATACTGACTTGAAAAGAAAATGATCGCTATCTTTTAGCAAATCTGGACATGGAACGTAAATGACGCTATCTTTGAGCGAAACTGACTCTAAAAGGAAATGACCGCTATCTTTTAGCAGATCTTGACATGGAAAGGAAATGACGCTATCTTTGAGCGAAACTGACTCGGAATGGAAATGATCCCTGTCTTTTAGCAGATCTTGACATGGAAAAGAAAATGACATTATCTTTGAGCGAAACTGACTCGAAAAGGAAATGACGCTATCTTTGAGCGAAATTGACTCGAAAAAGGAAATGATCGCTGTCTTTTAGCAGATCTTGACATGGAAAGGAAATGACGCTATCTTTGAGCGAAATTGGCTCGAAAAAAGAAATGATCGCTATCTTTTTAGCAGATCTTGACATGAAAAAGAAAATGACGCTATCTTTGAGCAAAGCTGACTCGAAAAGGATGTGATCGCTGTCTTTTAGCAGATCTTTACATGAAAAAAAAAATGACGCTGTCTTTGAGCGAAACTGACTCAAAAAGGAAATGATCACTTTCTTTTAGCAGATCTTGACATGGAGAAAAAAATGATGCTTTTTTTGAGCGAGACTGAACCGAAAAGGAAATGATCGCTATATTTTAGCAGATCTGGCCATGGAGAGGAAGTGATGCTATCTTTGAGCGAAACTGATTCGGAAAGGAAATGGAGTTCCATCTGACATCTACCGCAGCTACGCCAATTCAGGCGATCCTATCTCTTTCTTGGCAACATAGAAATTGTCACACTGACTTTCTGCATCGTAGATACACCCTTTTTTCTAATCTTGCAAATAAGCTTGGTGATTCTTGTTCTTTTCTTCACAGTAATAATGGGAGGAACAACGCCTAAAGCTTCTCCCAAACATGTTCACTCTTCATGATACAATTCTGGTATGTCGTTCCTCCGGCCTGATGTGCGGTGTTGGGCTCTGATTATCAAGGTTGCTTATGACTCGCTGAAACTTTTTCATTGTCGAGGATGTGCCCTGCTTGCTGGAATTAACCCTGAATCCTGAAAGACAGAGTTTTGCAATTTTCTTTTGTTGCTCATGTAATGTTAGCGCCGAAAGGGCGAGGAATTAATGGTGAGGCAAGATATACAAAATGGAATAAAGAAAAATCTTAAGGGCGAAAATCGTTTGGACAGGGAACGTCTTTTTGAATAGGGAAACTTATCTGGAAATATACTGGCGGCCTTGATGATCATGACATGTATTTTGGGTGACCCCGTCCGACCAGTGCTACTTGTTCGTCGAGAGTTGCTCCATGGCGGATACCAAACCATAACCAAGTTGAGGTGACTCTCAAGTCGACTAGTAGCGCCCTTTTCGGGTTTTCGCCAACTACCTTCTCTTTTTAATATTTTGCCTCACTGTTGTCTTGTGGCGCCTTCTCAGGTTTTCTCCAGCAAGACTTCTGCTTTTTTTTTTTTCCTTTTTTTTCTTTCTTCTTCTTTTTTTTTTTTTTTTTTTTTCAATTTACAATACAAACATCTCTTTTGATGGCATCATTGACTTGCCATAAAGGAAAATTTGACATAAGCTCTCCAAAACGCATCATGAGGTGACTGCGTACAATTCACTCCTCTTTGGACATATTTTTTTTAAGAAAATAAAAAACTTCTGCCCCAGTTTAGAATAAACTGGGGCACTTTGGGTTTCTCTTTAATCAGAAAAAAAATATCTGTTAAGATTCTTTGGGCGGATGACCGGACTCTTTGGGAATAAATTCAAGAATGAAACAAAAAAGTTGCCCCAGTTTAGCATAAACTAGGAGTCTACATTTCTTTTGTATTGGCCACAAACTTGGAGGCAAAATTTTGCGTCAATATGAGACAGGGAAAAAATGAACTTTCTCCTGTTACGACCACAAAGAAAATAGAGAGGAATATTAAAAATTAAAAACAACTTCTGCCCCAGTTTAGGATAAATTGGAGTCTTTGATATTTATGACATGTGCTGCAAACCTGGAGACAAGCTTTGCGTGAATAAAAAAATAGGGAAAGAGGAATTTTCTCTTGTTGCGACCTCACCGAAATGGTTGCCTACGTATCCTTTTGAGAGGAATCAGGTAAGACGTAGCTCTAAGCAAATGCCAACGTTTCTTTTGATGCTTTTCAGTTTCATTTCATTTTGGTACAGCTACATTGATTCCAACTGAGAACATACCTCAAAAGTACAAAGTGCTAATAAGGGATACAATTTGGATAGCAAAAGAGAACAAAAAGTTCTGCATTCATCCCGATTTGAAAGCCATCTTGGAGTCAAATGTAGTACCTCTTGACCGCGTCTGCATTTACGGGTATTTCGGTTGTCCTGCCTTCCGGATCCGTAAGGTACAAGGCACCATTTGGCAATATTTTCTTTACCAGGTATGACCCTTGCCAATTTGGAGCAAATTTCCCTTTAACTTCTTCCTTATGAGGAAAGATTCTTTTCAAGTCTAATTGCCCTTCTTTCAAGTCGCGGAGGCGCACTTTCTTGTTGTAGGAACGGACCATTCTTTGCTGATACAATTGATCGTGACAAACCGCATTGAGCCTCTTTTTATCAATGAATGACAACTGTTCCAATCGGGTTTTGAACCACTCTGTGTCCTCAATCTCTGCTTCCACAATGATCCTGGGAGACGGTATTTCAACTTCAACGAGTGTGACTGCTTCAGTTCCGTATACCAATGAATACGGGGTCGCACCTATAGAAGTGCGCACAGTTGTGCGGTAACCAAGCAAAGCGAAAGACAACTTTTCATGCCAATCTCGAGATCCTTGCATCATTTTCCTAAGGATCTTCTTGATATTCTTATTGGCTGCTTCAACCGCGCCATTTACCTTTGGTCGGTAAGGTGTGGAATTTCGACAATTTTATGTTGGATGATTTCGACCGGGGATTTAAACAGCTATACCCTAGTCTTTCTTATTATCGTTACTTGGCTGACTGTTACGGTGGATGATCTTGAATCTTTCACACACTTCATTTATCAAATGACTGTTCAGATGTGCCGCATTATCAGTGATGATGGTACTTGGGATACAAAAGCGACAAATAATGTTAGAATGAACAAAATCCACCACGGCTTTCTTGGTCACAGACTTGATAGTGACGACCTCAACCCATTTGATGAAGTAATCTATCGCAACCAAAATGAATCTGTGCCCATTTGATGCTTTTGGTTCAATAGGCCCGATAAAATCCATCCCCCATGCTGTAAAAGGCCAAGGGGCTTACGTTGTGTGCAACTCTAAAAGGGGTGAATGTATCAAATTACCGTGTACTTGGCATTGATGACACTTTCGCACAAAAGTAATGCAGTTATGTTCTATGGTAAGCCAGAAGTATCCGGCTCTGAGTACTTTCTTAGCTAGCACGTGCTCGCTCATGTGGGGTCCGCAGATCTCTGAATGCATGTCATTGAGAATTTTCGTGGCTTCAGTGGCATCCACGCATCTTAACAGTCCCAGATCAGGTGTTCTTTTGTACACCACCCCTCCGCTAAAAAAGAAACCACTTGCTAGTCGTCGAAGGGTTCTCTTTTGATTGTTTTCTGCATTGGCGGATACGAATCAAGGATGCACCATTCGATGTAGGTGGCATTTTTGAAATCTGCATGGTGCAGCCGGGTGAAGGCTCCAGCAATGCTTCAATACAGTACATTGGCCCGGACGTGCATCTGACTAACTGGAATGCAACTCCCTTCCCCATCAGGAAGGGGTCTTGGTAGACTGTTGTTTTACAGTTTTCTTTTGAATACACTTGGATGTTCTAAGGGTTGTATGCCAAGTGTATTATTTTTCTCATCTTTCCTTTTGTAATTCAAACCCTTTTTCATTAATGAAAGGCCTAAGAGCCAAGCTTTCCTTCAATCTCTGTTCATATTCCTAATTTTATTCTACTTTTATTTATCTGTAGTGATATATCTGCCGGTCCTAATATCATGACATTTTCAAGAAACTTATTATCCATCCAGGGACTGCACTCTGATTTTGGCTCCATAACCATAGTTGAGGTTAAAAGTGATGAAGAAAACATTGAGGAATTCGTTAACAGGATTGAATATGATGGGGAACAGGCTGATTTTGAAATAAGCCTAGAAGTTGAATGCCATGAGGGCAAGCCTAAACCCAATTTGGCTGATACAGAGGATGTTAATCTTGGCAGCCCTGATGATGTGAAGGAAACCAAGATAAGCATGTATGCCCGACCTGAAGTGAAGAACGATATTCGGAAAGTGCTTTTTAAATATCGGGACGTTTTTGCATGGTCATATGATGAGATGCCGAGTTTGAGCTCCGAATTGATAGTCCACAAATTGCTAATTCAACCGGGTTTCCTTCTAGTGAGACAAATGTAACGGAAGTTCAAAACTGATATGATCAAGAAAATCCACGATGAAATAATGAAACAGTTGAATGCAAAATTAATTGAATCGATTCGGTTCACTACTTGGGTTGCAAACGTTGTTCCAGTTCCTAAGAAAGATGGAAAAACAAGGATGTGTGTTGACTATCGAGATTTGAACAAAGCAAGTCCCAAAGATAATTTCCCGTTGCCTAACATTCACACTCTCGTAGACAATGGTGCCAAACATGAGATACAATCCTTCGTTGACTGCTATGCAGGATATCACCAGATCCAGATGGATAAAGATGACACATACAAAACGACATTTACTACGCTTGGGGAACGTATTGCTATAGAGTGATGTCTTTTGGCTTGAAAAATAATGGGGCAACCTACGTGAGAGCTATGACTGCCATTTTCCATGATATGATGCATAAAGAAATAGAAGTGTACATGGATGATGTGATTATCAAGTCTAGAACGGCTGAAGAACACGTGAGAGATCTCAGAAAGTTCTTTGAAAGGCTCTGTAGGTACAATCTGAAGCTGAATCCAGCCAAGTGTGCATTTGGTGTGCCTGCTGGAAAATTGTTAGGTTTCATTGTTTGCAGGCGAGGTATTGAATTGGATCCCGCAAAGATCAAAGCAATACAAGAATTACCTCCGCCTCGAACCAAGAAGATGTTAAAAGCTTTCTAGGCAGGCTAAATTGCACCAGTAGGTTCGTTGCTCAACTTAACACAATATGTGAGCCGATAATCAAGTTGTCGAAAAAGAATACATCAATTGCATGGACCGAAGAGTGCCAAGAAGCCTTTAACAAGATCAAGCAATACTTGTCAAATCCTCCTGTTTTGGTTCTGCCCGAGCCTGGCTGACCATTGTTTTTGTACTTGTCAGTCAATGAAAACTCCTTTGGTTGTGTACTTGGGCAACATGATGCCTCGGGAAAGAAAGAGCAGGCAATTTATTATCTGAGCAAGAAGTTCACAGATTGTGAGGCCAGATACACTTTGTTGAAAATGACGTGTTGTGCCCTAACTTTGGTTGCACAAAAGCTGAAACATTATTTGTTGTCCTATACCACTTATCTGATTTCTCGGATGGACCCATTGATGTACATATTTCAAAAGCCAATGCCAACTGGCAAACTTGCAAAATGACAGATCCTGCTCACAGAATTTGACATAGTTTATGTCACCAGAACTGCTATGAAAGCTCAAGCCTTAGCTGATCATTTGGCTGAAAATCCAGTGGGTGATGGTTATGAGCCATTGAAAACTCACTTCCCTGATGAGGAGGTAAATGTGCTTGAAGAATTGATTAATGAAGAAGAGCACGTGTGGAAAATGTACTTTGACGATGCTTCTAACTCAAAGGGCTATGGTATTGGAGCAGTCCTTATCTCTCCCACGAGACATTATTATCTGGCGGCTGCCCAACTCCATTTTAGTTGTACTAATAACACATCTGAGTATGAAGCATGCATAATGGGTTTGCGTATGGCGTTAGACATGGACATCAAGGAAATGCTGGTGATCGGAGATTCAGATATTTTGATACGCCAAATGAAGGGTGAATGGGAAACTCGAGACCTTAAGCTGATCATGTACAAGCAGTGTATGGACGATCTTCGCCAAAAGTTCGATATTCTAAAGTTTAGACCTGTTCTCAGAATATATAATGAGCTGGCTGACACATTGGCTACATTAGCCTCGATTTTTGTCCATCCTAATAAAGCCCATATTGATCCGTTAGAGATTCAGGTCCAAAGTCAACATGCATACTGCAATGTGGTTGTTGAAGAAATTGACGGTCAACCGTGGTATTTTAATGTCAAGAATTTCCTTCAAGATAGGAAATAACATGAGTCTCCAGCTCCTTCACAGCATCAATGGCCTCCTCAGGTCCATACTCCTCACTCTCCTCAGCTAGCTCTTGCTTGACCTACATAGGTTTCTTAAAAGCTCTCCTCTCCTTGAAGAAGTCACTGTTTTTAAGCACATTGTACCCAAACATCTGATGAATGGTTGGCTTCTTCCCACCTTCCAGTGGAACCCCAAAATGCTCTAGAACTTGCTGGAGGATATAGGAATGCACTAAGGAATGTGGCTTCTGATCTGTATCTGCAATCCTCTTAATATGCCTGATAATTAGCCGAGGTAAGTTGATTCTTACCCCCTATCCAGCAAGTCCATGTAGGTTAGGTCTAAAGCACTATCCTCACTATTCCTTTCTCCTCTAGTCAGAAGGAACCTGTGCACAAACTCAAACAACAACTGGTGTGCAGGCTCCATCTCCTTTTTATCTACCTTCTTTTCCTTCCTCAGCTTGGGGTTTCCTGAGAATTTCTTGACCACACTCAGAGGGGTTACTCCATCTGTCCTCTTAGGCCACTTCAGCTTTATATACCTGCAATAACCTTCAGCAGGTATGTCAAGGATCACCCCAAGCTCAGTTCTCCCAAATTCTATCTCAACTCCCTTCAAAGTGGTGAACACTCTCCTGGCATTGACTCTGCAGTTTGTGTAAAACTCTCTCACCTCATCAGCAAACAACATCCTATCTTTGTTTCCGAACAAACCAAGCCATCCTTGGTGACCAATCATTCTCAGCAGTGGTTTCATGTGATGTTCTTTCTCATCATGCAAAATACTACCTGATAGCACCTGATGCTTTGCAAAGAAGGCCACTCTATAAACTTCCTCTTCAGAACCTCTCTTTCTCTTCCTGTTCCCAACTTCACTATCAGTCTTAGAGTCACTTGGCTCCACATAACTGCCAGCCTCATCACTCTCTTCCTCTATCTCCTCAGCTCTCTTCTCTTCCACCGTTGTCTTTGCCTCTCTATCTCTCACACTGGTAATTGTTCTTTCCATCTTCCCTATCTTCTCTAGCTGTTGCTTCAAGGCAGACCTAGTGCCAACTCTCCTGGCTACTGGCTCAGCAACAGTTCTGTCACCACTTTCTTCACTTGATTTATATACCAATTTCGTTTTTGACACTGACTTTCCCCCTTTCACCAATCTTCTCCTCTTTTCCGGCTCTACCCTGTTTTCCTTTACAAACACTACCTCTTCTTCCTCTTCCTCACTCACTAGCCTCTCATCCTCCTCACCAGCCTCTCATCCTCCTCACCAAACTTCCTTTTCAACCTTTTCCTCTTTGTTTCTTCTGTTTTCTTAGTAACCTCTTCACTCTCAATTTTTTCTTTCTTGGACTCCTCATCCTTCTTCTTCTGAATCTGTCCAATTTAGTCCGGCATCATCAGTCTCAGCAGGATCTGGGCAAGAAGCAGGTTCTTGAATCAAATCCTGTGAAGCCTCAGTAAGACTAGATCCCCCAACTACTGGACCTTTAAGGACAGATACCCCTTCACTCTCCTCAACACCCACAACACTAGTACTTGGTTCATTAATACGTTCCTTAAGGGACTCAACAAAATCATCCTCCCTTAGTTGTTCTATCACTCTCTCTGCTACATCCATCTCCAAATCAGTCTTTTCTACTAAAGGCACATGCAAATTTACCCTAGGTTCTTCCTGAACGACTTTTTGCTTTGCTTCAACTATGTTCCCTTTATCAGTTTTGTCACCAGACTCTACTATTCCTATAATCTCATCTAGTCCTGTTACTAGGATTTCAGTATCCACTGTACCAGGGCTTTTTATATCTTCTAAACCAACAGGAGTAGATGTGATAGGATCGGGGATTACCTCAGTAGATTGTTCGGATGAAACTTGTGCAATGGGCGTAGTAGACAAGGATCTTGACAGCATCTTCTTGACCAGTTTCTTTTCTCCCTTTTTGAGGAATTTTGTCCTGGCCTTAGCAATTCTTTGTGTGAGGGTGGATGGAGGTGGTTTTACAGATGATTTCTTGATAGTCTTTGTGGGTAAAGTGCATGAGGATTGTACTTGAGACATGATGAAAATTTAGTAGGGTTTTAACTGAGATTTCAAGAATTTTTCAGTCTTAAGCTTTTTGAGAGAGAATGTTGATTTGAAGAGGCGATGTAGTTGAGTGTGTGAGTTTTCTGTGTATTGACGAAAGGGAAAGGATTTTGGTGATTAGACAGTCTCTAGAGAAGCCAAAGAAATAATGAGATAAAAGTGAAAAGCAGCTTTTTGAAATTTTTGAAAACCAGGAAGGGTTATGGATTTGACAGTTATGGACTTATTTGATTTAGCCTTTTCAAGTAGTGGGGTTCAAACAAGTCAAATAGAATTTTATCTCAAAAAGGAATGTGTTTCTATAATTTAGGATAGTTACAGGAACATGGAGGATTTCCCTTGACACACGTTTGACAATTTAATTTCAGTTATGACTTCTATCATGCAGGGTAGTGTGACTGTACCTGGACATGATTCCTCATGCTTCAGTCGGTTCCTTCTCAGTACATAGTAGGTTATTCATGGGATCACATTATCCTCACCTGGTGCTTAAAAGCTGAACAAGTATACTTAATAAAGTACAAAATTAGACTGAACAGTAATAACAGAATTTTACACACAGATAGTTGAATACTTAACTAACCAATCATTGAGGGACCACCTGCTGGGTCATCCGTGTATTTTGGTCATCCCTAATTCCAACCTGTTCCTCTCAAACTGTACCTTGTTCAATGCTTTGGTAAATATGTCAGCAATTTGATCTTCAGTCCTGCAAGAATTCATAGTAATAAAACCCTTTTCCATATTATCTCTAAGGAAATGGTGTCTAATATCAATATGCTTGGTTCTTTTGTGTTGGACTGGGTTCTTGGCAATATTCACTGCACTTGGCACTGCTCCACATTTGATACCAAAGTCCTCCAACTGTTGTTTGATCCATAGCAGTTATGAGCAACATGATGCAGCTGCTACATACTCAGCTTCCGTAGTAGACAGGGCAACTGAGTATTGCTTCTTTGTAGCCCAAGAGACCAAACAAGGACCAAGAAAGTGTGCCATTCCTGAAGTGATTTTCCTATCCACCAAATGACCTGCATAATCTGCATCAGCAAAACCAATTAGTTCAAAAGTACCTCCCCTTGGGTACCAAAGACAAAGGTCCTGAGTTCCTTTCAAGTATCTCAGGATCCTCTTCACAGCTGTCAGATGTGACTCCTTGGGCTTGGACTGAAATCTAGCACACAGTCCCACACTGTATACTATATCAGGTCGACTGGATGTGAGATAGAGGAGTGAACCTATGATTTCTCTATATTTTGTCTCGTTTACTGAAGGACCTAGTTCATCCATATCCAGCTTGGTTCCAGGAGCAATGGGCGTAGTCATTTCTTTTGCTCCCTCCATGTCAAATTTCTTCAGGAGTTCCTTGACATATTTTTGCTGATGAATCATAGTCCCTTCAGGCATTCGCTTTATCTGCAGTCCAAGGAAGAAATTTAGTTCACCCATCATGCTCATTTCAAATTCACTTCCCATCAGATCAGCAAACCCTTTGCATAGCTCCTCATCAGTGGCTCCAAAGATGATATCATCGACATACACTTGAACCACCAATAGATCCTTTCCTTTCTTCTTGAGGAATAGCGTGTTGTCAATCTTTCCGCTCGAGAAACCATTCTTCAGCAGGAATCCTGAGAGTCTTTCATACCAGGCTCTAGGGGCTTGCTTCAATCCATAGAGAGCCTTGTCCAGTTTGTAAAAATGATCAGGAAATTCATTGTTCACATAGCCTGGTGGCTGTATTACATATACCTCTTCATTCAAGTAGCCATTCAGGAAGACGCTCTTTACATACATCTGATATAGTGTGAACTCCATGTATGTAGCAAAGGCAATCAACATTCTGATGGCCTCCATCCTTGCAACTGGTGCAAAGGTTTCATCATAGTCTATTCCTTCTTCCTGACTGTATCCTTGAACCACTAACCTTGCCTTGTTTCTTGTCACTATACCATGCTCATCAGTTTGTTCCTGAACACCCATTTTGTTCCAATTATTGATCTGTCCTTCGGCTTAGGAACTAGGTGCCACACTTTACTTCTTTTGAATTGATGAAGTTCCTCCTGCATGGCTAGAATCCAATCTGAATCTTCTAGAGCTTCTTTTACATTCTTTGGTTCCAGAGATGAGAGGAATGCAAAGAATGCACAGAAGTTCTTCAAGGCTGACCTGGTCATGATTCCTGTGTCTAGTTCAGATAAAACATTCTCCAAGGGGTGAGAGCTTTGATGTTTCCATGGCCTGAGTTGAATATGACTGGAAGAACCTGCAACATTATTTGGGGGGGGGGGGTTCTTCCTGACTTGCTGGATCATCAGCTTCGTCTGATGTTCCCCCTGTCATGTTGACTCCTTGTTCTAGTATGCTCGGATTTCATCTGATGTCTCTTTGTCTTCTGAGTCTTCCAGTTTATCTACACCTTCTTCCCGACTTAGGCCAATCACTCGAACATCTGCCTCAGTTTCCCCCAGTGCCTTATCAGATTCATCAAATACAACATGCATACTTTCCTCCACTGTTTGTGTTCTTTTGTTAAACACTTTGTATGCTTTTCTTTGAGTGGAATAACCAAGGAATATTGCCTCATCACTCCTAGCATCGAACTTCCCCAATGGTTCCTTGCCATTGTTGTGAACAAAACATTTACATCCAAAGGGTTTCAGGTGAGCAATATTTGGTTTTCTTCCTCTGAGTAGCTCATATGGAGTCTTGTTAAGAATTGCTCTGATGGAGCATTTGTTCAGCAAATAGCATGCAGTGTTTATTGCTTCAGCCCAAAAGTTTCTTGCAAGCCCACTTGACAGCAACATAGTCCTTGCCATATCCTCCAGGGACCTGTTCTTCCTTTCAACCACACCATTTTGTTGGGGAGTTCTTGGTGCAGAAAAGTTATGATCTATGCTGTTCTTTGCACAATACTCAAAAAATTTTGAGTTTCCACAACTCAGTTCCATGATCAGATCTGATGCTGATGAGTTCTAGACTTAACCTTTTCTGTACTACACCAGCCCAGTCTTTAAAGCTGTCAAAAGCTTCATCGTTAGATGCCAAAAATAAGGTCCATGTGTACCTAGAGTAGTCATCAACAATTACGAACACGAATCTCTTTCCTCCTCTGCTCCTGACTCTCATAGGTCCACACAGATCCATATGCAATAGTTCCAGTGGCTTTGATGTACTTATCACCTTTTTGGATTTAAAGGATGATTTCACATGCTTCCCCCTTACACACGCATCACACATTTTTATGTTTTCAAATCTCTTGCTTGGCAATCCACGAACCAGCTCCTTAGATACAAGCTTGTTCAGTTGTGAGAGACTTGCATGACCCATCCTTTTATGCCACAGCTGAGAGTCACTTTCTTGCACATTCAAGCATGTTAAGTTGTTTTCAGGTAATGACTTCAACGATGCTCTGTATACGTTGTTCACCCTCTTTCTTTCCATAACAATTTCTCCACTCTATAGATTCTTCACAATACATCCTATAGAGGAGAAACTCACTTCATTACCTCTATCACATAGTTGGAGCATCTTGGTCAGCCTTTACCTGACCAACTACCTAATACTACGCAGCCTCATCAAACAGCGCTTTTTAGCTTTCTTCAGGGAGATGCTCAGCAGATTGTGTCTGAGACCATCAACACCACAGTAAACATTTTCAATTGCATGATCCATAGTTCTCTCAATCTTTCCAATTCCCACGATTTGACTACTTTTTCCTCCTCCGAAGGCCGCACTGCCTCCCTGAAATGCTGCGAGTGAGAGAAAATTTCTTCTATCTCCTGTCAGGTGCCTTGAACAACCACTATCAAGAATCCAGCTTGGGTTGTTCTCCCTCACTCCAGCCTGCAAAACAGATTAGAGGTTAGCCTTAGGAACCCAGACAAGCTTGGGTCCCTTCTTACGAGAGAATGGATATATCAAATCCTGTCTAGCCCATTTAGGTAGAACACTTCTTTTATTCTTGGCCTTTGCCTTGCTCACATTCATGCACTTTTGTTTGTAGTGGCCAGTTTCACCACAAAAGGTACACAACATGTTGTAAGGCAGCCCCACGTACTTGCTCTTTGGATTGTATGGAGGCAATGGTTTCTTGAATCCTAACCCTTGTTTTCGCTTGTTTTGATTTTCAAGAACCCAGTTCATTGCCTCCGATGATTTATTCCGTTTAGTTAATCTGGTAAGCTCAAATTCAGATTTTTCAACTTTTTGGTTTAAAATCATGTTCTTTTCAGTTTCCTGATACAGAATCTCATTAGCTCTTTTCAGTTCATTTTCCAGAAATGTTTGAACTTCACTTATTACTTGCTTACAATTTATACTCTCTCTTAACTGATTGCATTCCAATTCTAGTTCAGTGATCTTAGAGTTTGACACAAGAGTCTGCCCTTTTAAGATGGCATTGACTTTTTCTAGTTCAATGTTTTGTTCTAGGAGACTCTTGTGCTTGGTTCTGAGATCACCTAGCTCTTCAGTTAATTTATCCTTTTCAATTTTCTCCTTTTCATAACCCTCAATCAAAGTAGCAGTGATTAGAATCAAATTTTCAGAAGAGTATGTATGTAAGGTTTCCTTAAGATCAAATAAACATACCTCTGCTGACTGAGCAGCTTCAGCTCCATCAGTTGCCATAAGGGCAGAGTCCTTCTATTGGTTGTCAGTTGTGTACAACTCCTTCAGATTTTCCCAGACTTCCATGGCAGACTTGTATTCAAGTATCCTTGCAAGCACGTCATAGGTGAGTCCTCTCCTCAGGTACAATTCATCCTTGGAATTTTTCTGCAGCCAATCCAGATCTTGAGGATCTAGTTCTTCCACCTTCTTTGGCACCAGAACTCCATTTGCTGCTCTCTTCACAGGGACATGAGGTCCTCTCTTCACAATCAGCCACATACTGTAATCAGTTGCTTGCAAGAAGATTTTCATCTTTTTCTTCCAGCTCTTATAATTAGTACCGTTGAAACAGGTGGCTTTTACGGAACTCTCCATTCTCTGAACTCTCGAGGGTCTTCTTCATCAGAACTGATGTCTGTCAGGCCCATTAGTGCTAGTGGTGAATCATCTCCGGATTCCTTTTCATGATCAGATTCACTGTCAGTTGGTCCCCATGTAGCATAGAAGGCTTCCTTCTTCTTTCTTCTTTCTGCTCTGAAGTTTGGAGGTCTTCTTGACTTCTTCTTATCTTTGTCAGTTTCCTTTGACGTCTCCTTCTTCTTTTCCTTTGATGCTTTGTTTTTCATCCATTCTATTTTCCACATAGGACAAACCATAACGGTGTGATCTTTCTTGAAACACTTAAAACATCCTGAGTAATCCGGACTATCGACTATGTTCTTCCTGCCAGAATTCTCCTTGCCACTTCTTTTGAAGCCTTTGAATCTACCCAGGTTAAGCTTCTGTCTTAGAGCACTAACCATTGCTGCTTCAACTGATTGCAAATCAACATATTCATCAGTTTCCTCAGTTGCTTCAAGCGCAAGGGTCTTGTCCTTCTTCAAAGGTGGTTTAGCTTTTCAGTCTTTCATCATCTCATGAGTTTTTAAGCTACCTACCAGTTCTTCATGTTTGATGGATCTCAGAGGTTTAGACTCAAAGATGGCAGTCATCTTAGGTTCCCACGCTTCAGGAAGCATATTTAAAATCTTATCGACCATCTCCACTTCTGGTAGTTCCATATCCAAGGATCTCATCTCATTGGTAATAATGGTCAACCTAGTCATCATATCCTGGATTGATTCCTTCTCTCCCATAGAGAACAGTTCAAATTGTCTCTTCAGCATTCTTCTCTTGGAGTCCTTCACTTCGGTGATTCCTTCATGCGCTACCTGCAGGGCATCCCAAATTTCCTTAACCGTCTTGTAAGATGATACTCTGTTAAACTCCTCAGGACCAAGACCACAAATAACCCCATTTGGCTTTGTGATTCTTTTCAATCATCTTATAATCCGCCTTATTGAACTCCTCTTTCAGTTTAGGTTCTTGTTTAGCAGTGGCTCCTACACCAACTATTTTTGTGGGGATCAGGTTTCCTTCAGATACTATCATCCAGAGTTGATAGTCTTCAGTACATATGTAATTCTCCATCCTGTTCTTCCACCAAGCATAGTACAGCCCGTTAAACTGTGGAGGCCTTTGAACTGATTGTCCTTCAGTAATAGTAGGTGGTGCACTCATGATTCTGATCCTTCTCAAGGTGTTAACCTCACACGAGAAGACCTGCTCTGATACCACTTGTTATAATCTTTGTACCTCCTAAGGACACTAGAAGGGGGGTTGAATAGTGTCTACCGATTTTCATTTTAGGAACCTGGTTCTTCTGAGTCAAGAACCCAGTTCTTACCTTTGCAATTCTGCTGCTCAAACACAGCAACACACACCAACCACACACACAGAGAACACGAGGATTTTACGTGGAAAACTCCTTGCTCAAGGGAGGAAAACCACGACCCACACTCTGGGATTTTAGAACTCAATCCACTAACACAACGAGCAAGTTTCTGATTACAAGACTCTGTGACCAAGGGGCTACACTCTAGACCCTAACCACTAAATAAAGCTAAACTCTAGCTTTACAAATCAATCTCTTACAAGTTCACCTAATACATATGCTTCTACAATAAGCCAATAGGTAAAAACAATGATCGCTCAAAATAAGACAACTTACAAAGCAATGAACCTAGACAGAATATCTAGACTCAATCAACTCAAGCACACCAGTTGTCTTCTTCAGTTATCTCACGTAGAAAGATACAAGATCGCCTTTATATGCTCTCAACTCTCTGTTTGTGAATAACTGAGTTACGGCTGCATCAACTACTTGTATTTATACGGGCCTTGCAACCCTAGTTGAGTCCTACAAGGAATCCATGTAATTATGGTAAGACAGGATTTCTAGTAACTCTTTTCCTTGTTGAAGTCCAACTCCTATTCACACTTCGAAGACACAGCCTGGGCACCGCCTCTTTTAGTCTGACTAGGATATATATTCATTCACGTGCCACTATTCCTAGTTCCGCAGGGATTTGCAACCTGCAACTCTTTTCGATCAGTCGTGCCCTTCTATCCAAGGACTAGGTTCTTCTCCAAGACCACTGAGTCCTTCTCGTTTGTCATTCTTCAAAACCAATACTCAACAGTTATATAACGATGATTAAACGACACGATATAATAAAATATTAAAGTAACAATCAAAATAAATATTATTTTATAGTAACAGTTCGCTACAATGTGATTGCTAAGTGCTAACAACCATCCAAACAAGCAGTAAACTCTCGTCGATCTCTTAATAAAGATTACCATTCCAAAACGACCTTTTTATAATTTATTTGATGTATTCATTCGAAAGAATAAATTTTCACCGCTCAAAATTTTTCTTTCTAGTTATAAATTGTTATTAGTACAAAGTATTTTGGCCAGTAGCGTGTGTATCTTTGTTGTTGGCCGTATTATCGAGACCAACTCCAAGCAAGTTAAACCATAGCTTGGAAAGATCCACTTTTCGGCATAGAGTACTTCAAAGTCTAACGTGTCTACATTTTTGGAACAAGCCTTGCGTTAATTATTTACACATTAAGACATGATTTAACAGCGAAAATGGCATGGCTGATGATTGCACTTGGAATTTGGAACTATTTTGCGAAGAAAGATAAAGTATTATCCTCGCATCTTGTTTCATTTTTGTTATTTTCTCTCAGAGAGGATTAGATAGTGATGGGATAGTCAAAAATTTAGTTTTTACTTTAATTTGGTGCCTACCACGTACACAGAGCATATAAGAGAAGTAGGAGCGAACACTACTATTTTTTCTGTTCCTACCTCCTCCACCTACTCCAGCTCCGTAGTACAAAGTCTATCAATCAACCAGCTAAGGCTTACTTTTATCTTAAAGATCTCAAGGTTTGTGAAAAAAATATTACTCGGCAAAGTAAGAACAGGATTATAATTTTTTCTTGAAATGGTGTAAAATTTAGACTTTTTTCAATATATGAGTTTGTTGGCCTAAATCTGATTAGGATACTAAATCGAATTTGTTTTGGGGTTAGTCAGTAATTTATTTGTATCAAAGCTATAAAACGAGCAAGGAGTAGAATAATGACTGAAAGATAACTAAGAAAATATCTAACGAGCAATAGTGAACAAAAGCGTAAGTGTAGTATTGTATTTATGGATGTCTGTCAACTATTAGGAATAGCTGTTTATAGTTTACAAAATATGCCAAGGCAATAAATGTACTTTAAGATCATTAACCCCACATTGATCATGGCCAGCCCATGATCTCCTTCTTTAATGTCCATGCAACGGTCGACAGTTGTAGAAGGTACAGCTTGCTTTGCCGAGGTGACAGGTTTCCTCGAGAGGTCGACTAGTTGTCTCGCGTCCATTGTTCTTCAATTCTCTCGAGCTCCGATCTTTGATCTCGGTCTCTCTTTGTCCGAGGTGGCTGATCGAGTGACAAGATATTTTTCCTCGAGGGGTCGTCCCTGGAGAAACTGTGTCAAGCCATACTTCGAGTCCTGGCGTAGATGCTCGGTGAATTTTCACCCAATACAGATAGTCCCACCACTCCTCGAGTAGTTGTCAGGACTGTCGAGGAGTGGAATGAATTTAGGCGGGAGATCGACGTGGCCGCATGTGCACCGTGAAATTCGAAAATGGCGGTTGTCACTCCATATTCCCATCTATCACGCGTGATATCGGTTGATTGGGCGTGATTTCCTGCTTTTTCTTCCCCATATAAGCGCAATCATGATTCTTTAACCTATATATAGCTGCACTTTTCCTTCTTCCACTTCACTTATTTCTTTATATCCTATAGTAAAAATTTCTTGAATCTTTCTTCTTTCGAAACCCAAATCATTTCTGAAAATGTTGACCACCTCTGAACAAAATTCCCGAAATTCTTCACCCCTTATTGTTGACACTGTGACTGTTGGCGGGGAGCTGGTTAATATTTCCAAACCACTGAACATAATCGTTCCTCCCGATTTTAATATAGAAATTTACCACAATCAAGTGGTCTTGGCCAAGGACAGCAAACAACCGCAACCAATGACGCTGAGAAAATCGTCATTGATGAAGAGGATGTTACCATCGAGGAAGCTGGTAACAACGAAAATATTGAGGCTAAAAAAGATGAGCCTCTTTCATATGACCTCGAACTTGAACCTCATCACATCATACCCGCCGAGCTAGACCTGTCTGTGGATTTCAAGATGCAGCCTCAAACCGATTCGGATATCAGAAGAAAAACGAATATTCCTATCCAAAATACGCCAAGTTTGATCACCCAAGCTAACATACACCTGGTTTGAACTGACTGCAATTGGGGTCCTGAAATCGAGGTTTGCATCCCTGCCCCAGATAGCCGTGTTGCGATAGGTGGATGGGTATTCCTTTGTTTTTACATACCCCCTTCACAATTGGCTTTTCTCTTCCTATTCCCGAGGTGTTTGACACCTTTTGCCGCACCTATAAGTTGTGTATACCCCAAGTTGGTCCTGAGATATGGAGGTATATGCAGTGCCTCGATTATTTTAGTAAATTAGTTGTAGTCTCTTTTACTCTTGATCACCTTTTGTATCTTTTCTACCCCTCTTTTCACAAAGACGGGGTTGTTCAACTCAACAAATGAGGTCTTCTCTTATTGATTACAAAGAGTGAGGACACAGAAGACCGTGGATGGAACGAGTGCTCGTTCTCCTGCCCATCAACCTTCTGTCTTCAAAACCTGGTTTCCTCAAGCAGTGGAATCGAGCTCATAAGTATACATCTCGGACACTTTCAATTCTTTTTCAATACTTCTCCGTTAACACTCTTTACTTCAAAATGTGTCAGCCGAGGCAATTCCCATTGCTCGCCCAAAGGGTTTGACCAAATAGGTTAAAGCCTTTTTGGTGCAAAGTCAAGATCAGAGAGATTATGAATGGTCTTGGCTACTTTGAAGGAAAACCAATGGTCCTGCAAGCTGTCACGACCCAACCTAGGGCCGCGATGGATAACCAACACTGAGTGTCGATCATCGCTAAACCTACTAATAACCTATGAATAATAGAGATGAGCTGGCAATCTGGTTATAAATACATACATATTTACTGAAAACATAAAGTCTGGAAAATAGACAAAGCTATCACACGCTGACATACATAACATAGTGACTGAACTACACAGGGACATATCTACAGGCCTCTAAGAGTGCTGAACTGAATATATAAAGGACATGACAAAGCCCCGCCATACCCAAACAAGCTGACTGTACACAGACCAAAAGATAAGTAGCTCCAGAAGTAAGCGGAGTGACTCTAATAGCTGGTAGATGGCCTACTAATGTGGCCTAAGTGCCGATCTATCTATACCTACACGGCATGAAACGCAGCGCTCCAGAAAAGTGCATGAGTACGATATGTACAAAGTATGTAAGGTATGAGCATATAATATATAGCATAGCTGAATAAAACTGTAAGGCTGGAATATAAATATGAACATATATGTTAAAGTATAGCAATGAAGCTGGAAATCTGAAACATGAACTAAACATGATATGAATATAAACTGAAGTCTAACTAAATATGAAACTGAAGACTGAACTGAACTATACTGATAAATGACTGTAATATGAATGATAACTGGTAACTAAAAACTGGAACTGATAGCTGTCAACTAATACTGACACTAAAAACTAGTGGCTGATAATTAAGAACTGATAACTCGTATTAAGCTAAAACTGAACTGTTATCTAAACTGGTACCTATCTGGTGTTATGGGTAGTGTCCCCCCAAATCAGGTAACTGAATATCTGAACTAGCCTCATGTATATTCATGTAGTGTATACTGTTGCTACATACACGTATGTAACAAACCTAGCGGGTGTTATGGGCTATGTCCCCCCAGCGAGTAGTCTCTCTGGTCACAGTGTGTGAATGATACCCAGCCACACTAGGTGTTTCAATTCCCGCCTGAACCAGAGGGGCTGTGTCTACCAGACAGGTAGTATCACATTCGACCGGACTGTGTGTCCATTATCCAACCTCTTTGGGAGACTCCAAATGACACATAATATGATCACAATATAAGCATAGATATGTATGAGGCATAACACATGTGGAAGCAATATATATGAACTCAAAGGAATGGTAAGAAAAACTTGGATGGAATTATAGACATAACCTAGAACTCAATATTAGTCCAACTCTTTGAATTTCTATAAAAATTTTGGCAAAGTTTTCCCTAAAACTGGACGATCCGAAAAAATAGAAACCAACACTACAATATATATAGGAATGGATACCCAGCCAGAATGATAACATCGAGCAAACGGAAGTTCAGCTATCCACAAGGCAAGCGACACAACATTATTATGAACTTAATGTCGGCCAATCATTTTATAAAGCTTCTACTGTTGATTTAGGATAAAATTGAACACCTAAATATGCTATATTAGCTTACACATTTATAAGGGATGCTACAGGATTTTTATAGGTTAATGGATTACATAAAATATTGAATGGACAACAAAACAAAATGATCAGACGACGAAACAATTTCATAGCTGCACAGAATTTCTGGACGGTACCACTGTCATGTATTGCGTCATAGTTTTAATGGCCTAAGTGGAACATATAGACTTTAGAATCTGACTGAAAGTTGTAGATATATCGCTTAGAGTTCCATAGAATCCTATATTACCCTAATATCAGTTTTTTACAAAAAGTTATTCTCAAACTACTAACAACTGTCTGAGTGAAAAATGAGTTTTTCAGTTTTGAGCCATCTTTCGTGCTGCTCCTGGGGACTGAGTCGAGACCCTTCTACCTTGTTCTTTTTCACCAAAATCTACTTATATAAGGGTAAAATGATGCTATACAAGATCACCATGAAATATTCTAATTTTGAAGGAAAAATAGCTTGGGAAGTTACTATAGACGTGCCTTAGTCGAAAGAAGAAGATAGGCCTTACATACCTTTGATGTTTTTGCTTTTAAAACTTGTTTCCCTTGTATTCCAAGCCTTCCAAAGCTTAAACAAGTTATAATACAGAATTTAGGCACTTTTCTTAGCCATGAATTAATTTTAAAACTCAAATTATAGACGAAATTGAAGGTAGCATAACGTTACTTTAGCCGCATAGAGCGTTTTGACACAATCCATCTTCAATTTCGAGTTAAGATTGATGTTCTTTCTTCAAAACTCTAAGAAGAGCTTCCACATTCAAGAAAGCACTGTTTCCCTTGTGTCTTTTCTGTAAAATGACGAGATAAGAGATGATTTTCTCTTTTATACTAAGAATATTTCACTTCTAGCCATCTTTTGCGCTTATGTCCCTTCTTCTGGCCTGACTTCTGACGCTCATATCTTTTTATCCAGACATTGTATGAATAAACGGTCTAAAGTTTTGGAACTAAATTGCAAGAACTTCAATTTGGCATATGATATGTTCCCAAAAGACCTCATATAACACCCGAAATTAATTGCTCAAAAAGCTTCATTACAAGACAAATCCTTAGTCAGCTTTTCCGCAACTTAAATCCGATTTTTCCCAAACTTTATATTGAACACATAAATGTCATATAGTCATATTATGAATTTAAAGATACTTAAATCATTCTTAACATTTCATTAATGTAATATACGGTAATTTAGACATACTGGGCGCAACAATCTCCCCCCTTTAATAACATTTGTCGTCGTATGTTAAATGAAGTATGCAGAAGCATTAAGCAACAATCTGTTTCATACTTGAAGTAGTGAAGAGATGTGGATATTTGGCTCTCATATGATTTTGAGCTTCACAAGTCAATCTTCTACATTATTGGTTCGCCATAGCACCTTAACTGAAGGAATTTCTTTTGTCCTTAGTCGATGAATCTGCCTATCTAAAATTGCAACTGGCACCTCTTCATAAGTCAACTGCTCTGTGATCTGAACATCATCTACTGGTACAACTATAGAAGGATCTCTGAAACATTTTTTTAGCATGGAAACATGGAATAGTGGATGTACCTCCTGAAGGTCTACTGGAAGGTCTAACTCGTAGGATACACGCCCAACTCGTCTGATAATCTAATATGGACCTATGAATCTAGAGCTAAGCTTGCCTTTCTGGTTGAATCTCATAACGCCTTTCATAGATGATACCTTCCGGAATACCTAATCGCCAGTCTGAAATTCTAAATCTCGACGCTGATTATTTGCATATGACTTTTGTCTGCTCTGCAATGCTAATAATCATTCCATGATCAACTTGAATTTATCAACTACTTGTTGGATTAAGTCTGGACTATCAATTGAGACTCACCAACCTCGAACCATCCTATGGGAGACCTGCATTTGCCCCTATACAAAGCTTCATATGGCGCCATCTGTATGCTAGAATGCTAGCTATTATATACACAAACTTTATCAACGGTAGATTGCCTCCAAAATCTAACACACAAGCTCTAAGCATCTCTTCTAACATCTTGATGGTCCGCTCAGTCTGTCCGTCTGTCATGGGATGAAATATTGTACTCAAACTTAATCTGTGTCCCTAAACCTGTCTGGAATGATCGCCAGAAATTAGTTGTAAATTGTGCGCCCCTGTGTGAAATGATAGATAGTGGAATACCGTGTAGGTGCACTATTTCTTTGATATAGTCTTGCATAATCCTCCTCTATATATGTAGTTCTAACAGTCAAGAAATGAGCTGATTTAGTAAGTCTGTCAACTATAATCCAGATAGAGTCATACCTGCTCTGCGTACGGGGTAAGACCATATATGAAGTTCATATTCACTGCTTCCCATTTCCATGATGGAATCTTTATATCCTGCAATAAGCCACTAGGTTTTTGATGCTCGATTTTAACCTGCTGGCAGTTAGGACACTTAGCCACAAGTTCTACTCTGTCACGCTTCATTTTGTCCCACTAGTAAATCTGTTTAAGATCATGGTACATGTTAGTCGAACCTGGATGAACAATATATCTGGAATAATGTGCCTCTGTCATAATCTGTCCACGTAAATCTACAACATCAGGAACACAATGTCTATCTATCTTTCTACATGAGAATCCTGTCACTAGTAACCCTATATGGTGATTTCAATTTTCTCCTGGCTATCTGTCTGTATTCAACTAGAACTGGATCCTCATACTGTTGTTGTTTTACTTCTGTCACTAGGCAAGTAGTGGATGTGCTCTCAACTGTAACTTTTGCATCATATGGATCAATTTAACCTGATTCCCAAGCTGCCTAACTGGTGGAGTGCATGAGCTAACTTTCTCTTCAGTGGCTGTAAATAAGATAAACTACCCATGGACTTACGACTAAGTGCATTAGCAACAACATTTGCTTTACCCAGATGATAAAGAATGCCCACGTCGTAGCCCTTCGATTACTCTAGCCACAACCTCTGTCGTAGGTTAAGCTCCTTCTGCTTAAATACATACTGGAGGTTCTTGTGGTTTTTCTAAATATCAACAGGAACACTGTACAAATAATGTCTCCAAATCTTCAATGCATGAATAACTGCTGCAAGCTCCAAATCATAAGTAGGGTAGTTCTGGTCGTGCTTTTTCAGCCGATGGAAGCATAAGCAATAACTTTTCCGTGCTGCATCAATACACAACAAGGACCAATTTTAGAAGCATCACAGTAAATGACATAGCCCTCAGATCCTTCTGAAAGTGTAAGTACTGGAGTTCTTATCAACCTGTTCTTTAGTTCTTGGAAGCTATGCTCACAAGAGTCTCACCACTGAAATTGTGTTGCTTTCTGTGTCAATTTTGTCAGTGGAGCTGCAAGGGAGGAACACCCATCCACGAATCTTCTATAATAACCTGTCAAACCCAAAAAACTACATACCTTTGTTAGCGTCGTAGGTCTGGGCCAATTCTTTACATCCTCGTTCTTCTGGCTATCTACTTTAATTCCTTATGCTGAAACTATGTGGCCAACAAATGCCACTTAATCTAACCAGAATTAACACTTTGAAAACTTAGCATATAATTGCTGGTCTCGAAGAGTACCCAATACTGTGCGTAGATGCTCCGCATGCTCTAATTTAGACTTTGAATAGACAAGAATATCATAAATAAATACAATCACAAATAAATCCAAGTAAGGCATGAATACGCTGTTCATTAGATCCATAAATACTGCAGGGGCATTAATGAGTCCAAACAACATCACTAAAAACTCATAATGGCCACACCTAGTCCTGAATACAGTCTTATGTATATGACAATCTATGACTCTAACCTGATGGTAGCCTGATCGCAAATCTATCTTCGAGAAGTAGTTGGCACTGTGGAGCTGGTCGAACAACTCGTCAATCCTAGACAGCGAGTATTTATTCTTGATTGTGACTTTATTCAGCTATCTGTAATCTATGCAAATGCATTGACAACCGTCTTACTTTTTCACAAGTAATACCGGGGCTCCCCACGGGGAAATGTTGGGTCTGAAGAGGCCTTTATCTAACAAATCCTTCAGTTGCTCTTTTAGTTCTTTCAGTTCTGCTGGTGCCATCCTGTAGCGAGGAATGGATATGGGCTGCGTACCTGGTACTACATCAATAGGAAAATCAATCTCCCGCTCTGGAGGAAGACCAGGTAACTCATCTGGAAACACATCAGGGAACTCATTCACTATCAAAACTGACTCAAGAGTCCACGTCTTCTTCTCTGAGTCTCGAACATAAACAATATGATATAAGCAGCCTTTTGCGATTAGCTTCCTTTCCTTAAGGTAAGAAATAAATAGACCTTTTCGCGATGCAGAAACACCCTGCCACTCTATAGCTTATTCTCCTGGAAAGTGAAACTGGACTGTCTTCGCTCTACAGTCAACATTAGCATAGCAAGAAGACAACAAATCCATATTAAGAATAACATCGAAATCAACCATTTCTAGCTCAATTAAGTCAGTTGTAGTGCTATAGTCACCAATCATCACAGTGCAACCTCTATAAGCACGCCTAGCTACTACTAAACCACCAGCAGGAATGGCTACCTCAAAAGGTCTAATAGCCTCTGGTTCTATTTTAAATTTAATAGCAACAAAGGGAGTAATATATGATAGTGTAGAACCAGGATCTATCAATACATATACATCGAGAATATTTATTGACAGAATACCTATTACTATATCTGGTGAAGCCTCTTAGCTCTGTCGACCAATAAGAGAATAGGTACGGTTTTGAGGACCGCCTGCTGTAGGAGCTCCACTTCGGCCTCTACCCCGACCTGCTGGTATTTGAGGAACTTGCCCCTGAGGACATGCTAGAGCTGAAGAAGCTGCTGCTGATCTGGCTAGCTGGGCAACACTACTACCACCTCTAGTCGGGCAATCTCTCATGAAATAGCATGCATCGCGACAAATATAACAAGTATCAACTCCTAACTAACATGGTCCCAATGGGTGTCTACTACAATCTGGGCATCTGAGATATGTCTGGCTGGCCGATACAGAAGTACCATGATGCTGAAATCCTGAAGTGTGTGATACCTGACTAGCTCCGGACTGAGGAGGTCTATCAGATCTCGGGCCACAAAACTGCAGAGGTATACTAGCTGGTGGTTGTCTAACACTCTGGTGCCTACTCACTCCAGATGTCTCTCCAAACGAACAAGAAAATCCGCTCCTCATATGTGACACTCTATCCCTGTTGGCTCTATGTTTCTGCTTCTTCTCCTCAACTGATAAAGCAAACGCGTGAATGCGTGGTATGCTTATACCTGGCTGCATAGCAATAGTCATACACTCATTCACCAGCTGTGGACCTAGTCCCACTACATACCTGTGAATTCTATCCTCCATACTCGCTACCACCGTAGGGTCAAACCTTGCTAAAGAATTAAAGCGATAGTTATACTCTTCTACACTCAAAATTCTCTGTGTCAAGGTCAGGAACTGATCAGCATGTGTTTTTTGTGTCTCTATAGGCATATACTGACGAAGGAAAGCATCCGAGAATTCCTGTCAAGTCACCGGAGCAGTATTTGGCCCTCTAGATAGCTCCCATGTTTTGTTAGGTCATGCAATTTGAATGCAGCCAACTTTAATGACTCCGTGTCTGACAAATGCATGACCCTCAACACCCTGGATATCGTCACTAGAAAATGCTGAGGGTCCTCTCCTGTACGGGATCCAGTAAAGACTGGAGGCTCTAGTATGATAAAATCCTTGATCCTGGATCCAGCATCCCCTAGGGCATCTGCACTGTGCCGTCTAGTCTGAGCAACTACAATACTGGTCAATAATCTGATGGCATCCCTCACTTCCTGCCCCTAGTTATCAGGCTGAGGAGCTGGAGGTATGGTAGCTGTAACACCTCTAATATTGCCTTGAACCGATGGGATCTGTGAGGCCTCAGATGGTGCCTCAGGTCTGGACTCCCCATTCCCTTCTACTTCAGGTGACTCTCTGATGGTACCTTGGCCGGCAATGGCCTTGCCCTTTCTAGGCACCTGTTATTTCTTCGGCAACATCGCTGCATTCAAACATTACGTCTAGAAGGCTGAATTCTATAATCATGGCCTTATCACTCGATCTTGAGAATGAAGAAAGACAACCATCCTGAAGCGCCCTGTAGCCTCCAGTTCATAAGTATTGCGTGCAACATACTCCTGAACAAGACTCTACTAGACACGGCCAAAAGATACCCTAGGACTGAACTTCTCTAATCCCACTTTTGTCACGATCCATCTTAGGTCCGCAACGGATAACCGACACTGACTGTTGATCATCGCTAAACCTACTAATAACCTATAAATAATAGAGATGAGTTGGCAACCTGGTAATAAGTACATACATATTTTCTGAAAAACATAAAGTCTGGAAAATGACAAGGCTATCATACGCTGACATACATAATATAGTGACTAAACCACACAGGGACATTTATACAGGCCTCTAAGAGTGCTGACTGAATATACAAAGGTCGGGACAAGGCCCCGCCATACCCAAACTAGCTGACTGTACACATACCAAAAGATAAGTAACTCTAGGAGTAAGCGGAGTGACTCCAATAGCTGGTAGATGGCCTACTAATGTGGCCCAAGCGCTGATCCATCTTTACCTACACGGCATGAAATGCAGCGCCCCAGAAAAGGGCATGAGTACGATACGTACAAAGTATGTAAGGCATGAACTTATAATATATAGCATAGCTGAATGAAACTATAAGGCTGGAATATAAATATGAAAAAATGTGCTGAACTATAGTAATGAAGTAGGAAATCATAAACATGAACTAATATATGAATATAAACTGAAGTCTAACTGAATATGAAACTGAAGACTGAGCTGAACTATACTGATAAATGAATGTAATATGGCTGATAACTGGTAACTAGAAACTGGAACTGATAGCTGTCAACTAATACTGACACTAAGAACTGGTGGCTGATAACTGAGAACTGATAACTGGTACTAAGCTAAAACTGAAATGTTATCTGAACTAGTACCTGTCTGGTGTTATGGGCTGTGTTCCCCAAAATCAGGTAACTGAACATCTGAACTAGCCTCATGTATATTCATGTAGTATATACTGTGGCTATATACGCGTATATAACAAACCTGGCAGGTGTTATGGGCTATGTCCCCCCAGCCAGTAGTCACTCTAGTCAGAGTGTGTGAATAACACCCGGCCGTACTAGGTGTTTCAAATCCTGCCTGAACAAGAGGGGTTGTGTCTACCAGACGGGTAGTATAACACGCGGCCGGACTGTGTGTCCAATATCCAGCCTCTTTGGGGGACACTAAAGCACACATAATATGATCATAATATAACCATAGACATGTATGAAGCATAACACATGTGGAAGCAATATATATGAACTCAAAGAAATGCTAAGAAAAACTTGGATGGAATTATAGACATAACCTAGAACTCAATATTAGTCCAACTCTTTGAATTTCTATAAAAATTTTGGCAGAATATCCTCTAAAACTGGACGATCCGCAAAAATAGAAACCAGCATTACAATATACACGGGAATGGATACCTGGCCAGAATGATAACATCAAGCAAAAGAAAGTTCAGCTATCTACAAAGCAAGCGACACAACAGAATTATGAACGGAATGCCGGCCAATCATCTTATAAAGATTCTATTGTTGATTTTGGATAAAACTGAGCACCTAAACATGCTATATTAGCTTACACATTTATAAGGAATGCTATAAGATATGTATAGATTAATGGATTATATAAAATATTGAATGGACAACAAAACAAAATGATCGGATGACGAAATTATTCCATGGCTGCACAGAATTTCTAAACAGTACAATGAAATTCGTAGATATATTGCTTGGAGTTTCATAGAATCCTAAATCACTCCAATATCAGTTTCTTACAAAAAGTTATGCTCAAACTACTAACAGCTATCTGAGTGAAAAACGGGGTTTTTCAGTTTTGAGCCATCTTTTGTGCTGCTCCTCGGGGTTGATTCGAGACCCTTATACCTGTTTCGTTTTCACCAAAATATACTTATAAAAGGGTACGATGATGTTATACAATATCATCATAAAATATTCTAATTGTGAAGGCAGAAAGAGCTTGGAAAGTTACTATAGACATGCCTTAGTCGAAAGAAGAACATAGGCCTTACACACCTTTGATGTTTTTGCTTCTAAAACTTGTTTCCCTTGTATTCAAAGCCTTCGAAAGCTTAAACAAGCTATAACGCAGCATTTAAGTACTTTTTTTAACCATGAAGTAATTATAAAACTCAAGCTATAGATGAAATTGAAGGTAGCATAGCAGTACCTTAGCCGCGTAGAGCGTTTTGATGCAATCTGTCTTCAATTTCGAGTTAAGATTGATGTTGTTTCTTTAAAACTCTAAGAAGAGCTTCCACCTTCAAGAAAAGCACTGTTTCCCTTGTGTATATTTTGGAAATGACGAGATATGAGATGATTTTCTCTTTTATACTAAGAATATTTCACTTCTAGCCATCTTTTGTGCTTATGTCCATACTGCTGGCCTGACTTCTGACGCTCATATCTTTTTATCCAGACATTGTATGAATAAACTTTCTAACGTTTGGGAAAATACACTCTAAGAACTTCAATTTAGTTTATCATATGTCGCCAAAAGACCTCATATAACACACTGAATTGATTGCTCAAAAAGCTTCGCTACAAGGCAAATTCTTAGTCGGTTTTTCCGCAGCTTAAATCCGATTTTTCCAAAACTTTATATTCAACATATAAACGTCATATATAGTCATATTATGACTTTAAATATAGTTAAATTATTCTTAACATGTCATTAATGTAATATAGGTACTTTAGACATACGGGGCGCAACACAAGCGTCACGGTGGGTTGCCTATATTTCCACCATATTTCTTTTAAGTACTTCCCTTGACGAGTCTCCATCTTTTTTGTTATAAGTCTCTTAAAGAGGGCGATCACCGTACCGGAGGAGAAAAAATGCAAGAAAGAGAAGAAAGACAAGAAAGAGAAAGTCCCCGAGGCAGGGGATGCCTTTAAATGATTTTCAAGGTTTGATTGAAAACCTGAAGAATGAAAAGAAGGCAGTCCCCGAGGGGTCACCTTACCCAGGAGTTTCAAAAAGTTTGACATCCCGTTTTACTTTTTGCTCCGTCCAAATGAACAAATCCTTATATTTTCTTCTCTGTTTTCAGCTTCGAAGAGAAATTCGTCTTCTTTGAAGAAAACTTCTGAGGCCAAACGAGCCAAGGATGAAGTGGAGCCCGTTTCTTTCCCCGAGGTCACTCCCATTAAGGAGCTAGAAAAAGTCCAAGAATAAACTGCAGCAACTACCCCTCAAGAGCCGGTTCAAGTTGCTGATAAAGCTAATGGGGTAGCCCAGCCTTTAATTAATATGGAAGCAAGTGCTAGTGGCTCACCTCGAGCAGAGGGAATAATTCCTCGAGCCGCTTCCAAGCCTGCTCAGGATTCCACTCCTCGGAGGCAATTTTGTCGTATTGAAATTCCCTCCTATCTCTGCCTCTTGGATGGTGATATAACAGTTCCAATTAGCCTTCGTGGGCTTCTTGGACCATTGGAGCGTGAACGCCTCTGAGAATATCCAATCGAGGATTTAATGGCCGATGCGGCTCAGCACGCTATTCATGTAAGTATTTGATCACTTGTTCCACTTTTAATCTTACTCAACTTTCCTTCCATAATTCCCTTCAATTTACCTTCCACAGGGCTTCATCAACTCTCTTCGAGATATTGAGATAGAAGTATATCGAAATGAAGGCCTTAAGAGAATGAAGGCAGAATGGGAGCAAGAACGAGTGAACTTCCAGTCTCAAGTAGTTGATCTTGAGGAAACAACTACTTAGTGTAAAAATTGAGCTGGACGAAGCCAAGAAAGCCGCTGACAAATCTGACCTCGAAGCGTTTAAAGCTCACGAGACTGTGTCCTTCACCAAAGCGAAAATAGTGGCTTTGAAGAGGACTTGTGCGGCTGAGCTGAATAGAAAATATGTTGAGGCCAGGGCGGTTGTTAAGGAGAGAGGCGAGAATATGCCATCTTGAAAGAGAAATTGCTCAAGATAAACGATCTGGCTGCAGAAAAGGAACAACTTGAAGCCTAGGTTAAGGTTTTGCGAGATAAAGTTGACTCCTCTTCGTCGAGGCAGAAAATTAGAATGACCAGAGCCAAGGTTGATAAGAATTGGGTTGTCATTCAAACAAAGCTGAAGACTCTCAAGCAATGTCACGATGGGGCTAATCTCGATGCTAAGATAGCTAAGACTGAGAGTAATGTTATCACATCTCAACAACTAATAGAATGCCTTCCTGCGAGCAGTGGGAGCTCGGACGACGAGGAAGATGATTCTGAAACTGAGTCTTAGGATAGCGTCTTTACTTCTTCTTGCCTTTGTTTTTTTTTGTTAAGGCCTTCGGGCCATATGTTTTGTAAATGTTTCAACCTTCGAGACATTTATCAATGAATTTTTCTTTTTAAGATATTGGTTGTATGCAACATCTTATCCTTGGAAAAAATTTCTTGCAAGTCTTTTTTAGGAATATTTCTATCGCTTATCGAGCTACCTTAGGGCGACGTCTCGCCCTCAAGCCGAGGCTTAAATAATCATTTGTTATGCATATCGAATAACAATAAAAAGATGTTGAATCGAATTTTATTTTATTGATGAGACGCATTTGCGAGCCTTTATTACAAGCAATGCCTAGTCATGGTAAGACTTGGCACTAACGTTGATTAGAAAAAATGATTAACAACTAATAAGCGAAAAATCCCTAAAGATAGCCCTCGGTGAGAAGATCGCTTGTTCTTCGGGAGTCTTGTCTGTTGAAGTCTCCAGTTGTTAAACTTTGCATTAAGATGTTGAAGAAAAATTTATTCTTCTTGCGATGATCACTTAACGACCGCGATTAGTCCTCATATATTCCTTTCCCCCCAGTGATCTAGCTTAAATACCAAAGCTCGAGCTCTGGGTATCGTTTTTTCCCCTTAAAGGGGACGAAAGAAGAAAAAGGAGGGCCGTAGCAACTTGGCTGCTTACTTACTAGGCCAACCGGGGCGATTGCACTCTTCATTACAATCAAATAAAACTCTCGCGCTATTCGTTTCTCTCCACGAATCGCCCTTATTCCCCACGGAGTTGGGAACTTGATAACCTAATAAAGATTCGACGGCACGACTTTTATCTTATGAATCCATGGCCTACCAAGAATAACATTGTAGGCCATGTCTTCAGTCATCACTTGAAAGATGGTCTTCTTATCAATTCCTTCACCAGTTGTGATGAGAGTTACCTCATCCAATATCTTTTCAGTGGAGTCGTTAAATCCCATTATTATAGTTGCTTTCCGGACGACGAGGTCCTTCAACCACATCATCTTGACAGCTCCATAATTGATTATGTTCACCGAGCTGCCAGGATCAATCAAGACTCTCTTGACTTCACAGTCAATGATCGACAACATGATTACCAATTCATCATGATGGCGAAACATCATCTCATTACAGTCTTCTTCACTGAATACGTTTTATTTTCCTGACCCACCAGCTTAGGCCCTCTTCTCTATCGTGATTGATAGTTTTGCGAATTTCTTCACCGCAGCAAAGTTCGCCCCATTTACCTCAGATCCCCCAGCGATGACGTTCACAACTTTTTTGGGAGACTGCGCTCGAGGTGGCTGCTCCCCCCTCGGTTCTTAGCATAGTTGTGTTTTCCCTTATCAGTCAAGTACTCCGCCAACAAGCCTTTTTTGATGAGATGAGCCACTTCGAGGCACAATACCTTGAAGTCCTCGGTGGCATGCCCATAATCCATGTGAAACTCGCAATGCTGAGTTTGATCTCTTTTAGTTGATGGGCGTCCTCATATCCATTGGCAGGCTTGTGCCTTGATCTATCATCCAGTTGATCGGTTGATACGTTAAAGTTGTATTCAGAGATTCGAGGCAAGTCCTTCTGCTTGGACACCAAGGATGGCCGTGAGGACTTTTGGTTAGACGATGAGCTAACCTTTCCCCCGAGCCGTTGGCTCACATGATGTTGCCCTCCGAGGCACTGGCTTACATGTTTCTTTTTAGAACCATTGTAGGGCTCGTAGAAACTCTTTGAACTTTCCCATAGCGTATCGGCGTGTCAAGAGGACTCAGATCGGCCTTGGTAAGAGCTGCTTTGACCCGTCATTCCCCATTCAGCCTCATCGAGCCTAATTTTTACCGAGGCCCGATCAAGCAACTCATCCCAACTTTGGGCTTACCACTATTGGAGCTCTTTTTTCAATTCAGCAGCTGCTTCAGAGTTACTTATATTGATGTTCTTTTCAAAGGCCATGCTTGCCAAATTATCATCCATTTTTGGCAGATCTATTCTCTCAGCTTGAAAGCGCTCGAGGAAGTCTTTGATTGGCTCGAGGTATCTCTGCATCACCTTGAAAATGTCCTCCCTTCTCTTGAGGATCTTCTGGGCTCTAATGTGAGATTTAATAAACATATTCCAATTCCTCAAAGTTAGAAATTGACTCAGAAGGGAAATGCATGTACCAGTGCAGTGCTCCTTTCTCCAGAGTGTTAGCAAACTTCTTCTAAAACATAGACTCCCTTTCGATTGGAGTTAAGTCATTGCTTTTGACCATGGCCATATATTCAGTTATATGGTCAACTAAGTCAGTGGTCCCATTATACTTCTTTAGGATTTGCAATTTGAAATGCTTTGGAATAAGAGAAAGAACAGTCTCGGGCTTGAAAGGTTGTTGCCTGCATTTTTCAATGTCCAGCACTCTTTGAGGTTTTCGAACCCTTGGGATATTTTCGACACACTTTTCCATGCTAGCCTCAAATTCTTTTTTCTACTTCTCAAAGTTAGATGCGACGCTTGTTTCTGCTACTGTGGGAGCTACTCTGAAGGGCGGCGTGCCAACTGGAGCACACCCTCGAGCCCCCAGATATAACCCCATTTTGGATTCCTTCCATTGTGGTTCCCACAGGAACAACGTTTAGGTTGTTCCTATTGGGTGGCATCTCGAAGGGAATATCAATAGGATTCGTTGGGGTTCTACCATTCCCAGATAAGACTTGTAAAGAGTTGCGAAATTGATCATTAAAGAGAGCTTGAGCAGCCGCCTGAGCTGCTGATTGCTCTCGAATCTGTTGTAAAGCGCTTATCACAAAATGATGAAATAGGTCGTTTGAACTGGATGATGAGGTGCTGGAATGACCCCGGTAGAGGAAGTCAGTCTAGTTGGCGGTGTCAACTCCGTTAATGGAGTTGAGCTAACTGGTGGGATTGGGTCAACAGGGGGTGTCGAATCTGCTGGAGGAGTAGGACCTATTGGAGGTGTTGGTGTTCCTCCACTGGTTTGAGTAACCCCAGTTAATTGGTCAGGCTGAATTGACGTGTTGTCAGTGGTAATAGTGATATCGGCCATTTAGTAATAAACTGGAGGTAGAGTTTGGAAAAAAAATATTATTATCAAATCTCCACTGATGGCGCCAATTTGTGTTGGTCTAAATTTGATTAGAACACTAAATCGAATTTATTTTGGGGTTAATCAGTAATTTGTTTCTATCAAAGCTAGAAAACGAGCAAGGAGTAGAATAATGACTGAAAGATAACTAAGAAAATATCTAACGAGTAATAGTGAACAAAAGTGTAAGTGTAGTTTTCTATTTCTGGATGTCTGTCAACTATTACGAATAAATATTTATAGTTTACAAAATGTGCCAAGGCAATAAATGTACTTTAAGACCATTAATGTTACGTTGATCATGGCTAGTCCATGATCTCTTTCTTTAATGTCATTACAATGGTCGACAGTTATAGAAGGTAGAGCTTGTTTCCTCGAGAGGTCGACTAGTTGTCTCGCGCCCATTGTTCTTCAATTCTCTCGAGCTCCGATCTTTGATCTCGGTCTCTCTTTGTCCGAGGCGGCTGACCGAGTGGACAAGATATTTTTCCTGGAGGGGTCGTCCTCAGAGAAACTATGTCAAGCCATCCTTCGAGCCCTGGTGTAGACGCTCGGTGAATTTTCACCCAATACAATGGGTGTGTCATAATTTTTTTTAAAAAAATGGTAGAAACACCAAGGGGCATAACTTTAAGGTGCTAACGGTCTGTTAGTTTAATCTTATACAGAAAACGCCATCCATCTTGGAGTATTTCAAATATTGTAAAAATTCAGAAAATTATTTAATCGCTGGCATTTTTTTGATAATTTAATATTTATAAAAACTTCACTCCTGATGGTGTTTTTCTTATAAATATCTATCCATATCAAAACACCCAAAATAATACATATACGCAAATCCTTTTACCTTCTTTACCTTATTCACGAATTTTCCTTTACTCTTGCCCTAACTTTTAATAAAAACCTCATGGGCCCCACCTCATTGTGTAAATATTCACAGTCCCCATCCCGTTCCTTCTTCACATGATCAACCCCTTCCATTAAAATGGTCCCCCTTACTCAAAATTATAGAAAAATAAAATTTGTGACGGTGATTGCAGCCATTTTGTAAAACAAGTATTTACCTTTTTAATCAGTTTGTTTGTTAAAAGGTTTATATTTATTGATTTTCATTTAATTAACTCTAATAATCGCACTATATATAATTCAAGATTATTTTCAAAGTCCTAGGAGCGCAAAATAGCTTTACTATTGTTATCCATATTGTCAAGTTTCCCTTTACAAATGACATTGATCAACTGGGACTTTGTAGAAACGAGAAATAGAGAAGAGATTGTGGATTTGCATATTTTGATAGGTTACAAAGAAGAAAATAGAGATGAGAAAATAGAGAAGAGATTGTGGATTTGTAAGGAGAAAATAATATTGTTCTAGAATAAAGCATCAAAAGCATGGAAATCTTACCATTATGTCGTATCCCTACTAATGAATGAAGTACTTCCTTAACCAGTTAATGAATAAAAAATAGATGACTTTCAATTTTTACTTTGCAAGTATGAAAAAGTTAGATACAAATGTTCCTTCTGAGTATACCCATTTAACAGATGATGATAATTCAATTTGTGTATCCAACCTAGCCTTTAAGCTGAAGGAAGTGAACTGAAGAGTTAAATAGTTTTTGGACTGAATAGATATCTCATACATTCTGGAAAGTTATTTCCAAAAAAAGAAAAACTCGACAATGACAATAGATTTATCGAGTAGGATAGATGAAAGTATTTGATATATGATCCTTTTGAACTAAAGCAGCTTAATTTCATTCATCTCAAGTTTCCATGTCTTCTTGATGAAACCTCACATTATGTACCACTAAAAATACTTCAAATTTGATAGCAATTTTTTAATTGGTTGCTCTCCAGTGTCGTGTGCATAAATTTATTTATAATTTATTTTTATGTTGTTTGGATAATTCAGGTTAAATGGATCGACTAATCATACATCCGGATCCATTTGACCACCGTATTTTAGTTGGACAAAGTGAACACCGTAGTCAGGATGTATGGGATAATAAGAGACACAAGACGCCTAGATGCCGACGTCTTGATGGAGAGTTTTGGCAGCATATCAAGGAGAATCCATTACACGAACGTGTACTGCAGTACTTGTGTTGAGCTGGGTTTTATGGGATTTATGCAGCAGGACATACATCGCTTGATCATGCGATGATCACATCATTATTGGAATGGTGGCGTCCGGGGACACATACATTTCACCTCAGGACAAGTGAAGCGACAATTACAGTCCAAGATGTGTATGTACTATATGGCTTGCCTGTCGATGGGTTGCCTGTAACCATTACAGATGATCAGTTACAAACTGTAGATTGGCAACGGATGATGCAGCGTCTTTTTGGTTGGTCAACACTTGACACTGATTTTGATGGAAGTCACTTAAAAATGAGATCTCTTATTTCTTATGTTACATTACTACTCCCGATTACTAGTTGGACTGCTGAGGTTCTAGTTGAACAACGTGTTAGGTTGTACTTGTTATGGGATAGATGAGATTCTTCCAGTTGATACATCTTGTCATATTAAGTTGATGTATCTAAAGTTGCTTGACGATCTGGATCATGTTGGGGACTATGCATGGGGTGCAGGGTCACTAGCAATACTCTATAGGTATCTTTGTCATGGATCGCAACAAGGGAGTAAAATTCTCACTGGTTTTTTACCTCTGCTGCAAGTAAGAAAATTTATTATACTTTTCAAAAGATTTTTATATTATCATTTTGATTCACATTAATGTTGTATTCATATATATTTTAGGTAGTATATATGAGAGAATTGTACCATTTAGGCTGAGAAGAGAGCTGCAATTAGATGGCCCAAGTTGGCTCGTTGATGGATTTGCTGGACCACCTCGAGCCTCTATTTGGTCGGTTGCACTCCATCACGACACAGAAGCAGCACAGCTTTTTTATTTGTTTCGTGGTCAAATTAGATTTACTCACGAATGACCAGGTATATATATTTATTGCTATTGTGCTTGTACGATCAAATTTCGCGGTCACTCTAATGTACTAGTTAGCCTTTTTTTTCTATTCTAGTTAGTCTCTTTGTTTGCTTTTCTAATTAATCTATTGTTTGTTGTTGGAAAAGTTTAATTGGCAGCCTTTGTTTGCTATTCTAATTAATCTCTTTGTTTGTTGTTGGAAAAGTTTAATGGCAACCTTACAGTGACAATATCTTAGCTGTATTGCCGGATTACTATACTCGAGGACAAAATATCTGGCTGGCTATTGTACCTCTTATCGCCTGGGATGTTGTCGAGTGGCACCAACCCAATAGGGTGTTACGTCATTTTGGATTGGCACAACATATCCCCCATGATATTGAATGGAAATTCAAGCATTTTGATGTTGATCGTAGGGGTAGGGCTGAGACTAACTGGGAGCATAAGTATGCAGTTGAGGTTTATTTTTGGAGTGAACGAAGGGACCACTTAGCATTTGGAGAAGTTCAATTTGGTGACGAGATAGACAATGAGTATGTTAACTGGTATAATAGTATCACACGTCACCTTGTTAGTAATCCATCTCGTCAATTTGAATAAGGATATAAAACCTTAGCTGGTTTGCACGAGGTTTTGGTAAGATTCTTGAACTTTTTGTTCACTCAAGTAATTAATTTAGTCGTAAGGCTTACTTGACTTTCCTTTTCACTTCTAGGCTATATGCTTGAATCAGATTTGTATTGGATAAAAATCAACGTCACTTAAAAAGTGACACGTGTCTGCCACGTGGCACAGGCAGAGGTTTCTCCGGACAGACATTTAATGGACAGATCACTCGCTAGGCGGTTACCACGAGCAGGCCCAGAGCAGTAATATAACGCTTCCCAAATGAGCACGATTTGAATGAGCGGTTACCTAATCGTACACGATTTCTTAGTAAAATGATCATGAAGGCAACGGTTACACAACCAGATTACGTATCCAACGGATATATACCCAGCGGTTGCAAACCCAATGGATGCCTAGCTAATCTATAAATAGCACTCGTTCTCGAATCATTGTAACACGCATTCTCTTCTCTATCTACAATATCGATAATATACTCTTTGCTCTTGCTCAATACTGTTCATCATTTACATTTGTTGGGTACTTCGTTCTGAAGTTTTCAAGTATAATCAGTATCAAGGAATCCTCACCGGGATCGAGAGATCTAATACAGTTCCCTCTTTCTATTTTAGTCACGCTTTAACCTTATTCATCTTTGATTATCTCGCATTATTTCCGTATCATCATTTATTGTCATCGCATCTCCATTGGGAATCGTGCATATATATATATATATATATATATATATATATATATATATATTCATAATCTAGTAATTAGTGCAATTCCGTATTTAATCTGGCTAAACTCTTAATCTAAACTATTGATCGTGACTCCGCAAATACAAATTTAATTGTTAATTGGCCTAAAATCGGATCTAGGTTAAACAATTTGGCGACCACAGTGGGAGCCGGTCAATAGCCTCTATAGGTTAATAGTTTGTCTTTTTCTTGCATTGTATTCTTTTCTGTCGATCTTTTGTTTGTAACCGGACTGTGGCGGACAACGGTCAAGAACGTGCCCCTCAGGACAGCCCTAATTAATCTCCAGACTACTCATCCGACTAGCAAGAACGTTCTTCCCAAGGACCCAGAAGACAACGGCACAGGCGTGGACAATCTCAGAGCAGGACCCCACCAAGAAGACGACGCCATAAGAGTCTCTCCCCTGACCAAAGGAATCTCAAAGAAACAATCTTTGAATTTATGCAGCAACAGATGGAGGTCAACAGAGGAATAAACGAGGCAATCTACTCTCTTCGAGGGTGAATCCCTCCAGTTACAAGGACTGACCCTGCAGCCCAAGGTCGAGATTTTCCTTCTTCACACACTTCAAGGGAAGATAGAGAGCGAAATGTGGCCAACAACGGAGGAACCATGGATCTGACGACCCAAGCAAACCAAAAACAGAACGGAGGATCTGCGGTATCCACTGAGATGAGTGTCATCATGGAAGCACTCACCAAGCAATTCAAAGAGAGTCAAGAAGTGCTTTAAAAGTCTCTCCACGAGAGAATTGATCAGATACCTGGCGCTCCGCCCACATTGAAGAAAATTGAGGCTCAACGCTACTCGCAAAGGCCTTGGAAGAAGGAAGCAGCGCCAAAGGCGATACCTAAAACGTTTAAAATGCCAAACATTCCAAGATATCGTGGAACATCTGACCCCAATTATCATCTCATGATGTTTAGCAATTTTATAAAAGCAAGTGATCTCACCGATGAGGAGATCGAATTTGTCCAATTGAAGAAGTTCGTGGAGACACTGGCGGATGGAGCTCTATGGTGGTACGCTATGTTGCCACCAAACTCCATTGGATCCTTCGCGGAAAGAGCTGAATTGTTCGTGAAAGCCCACACAGGCACCCAGAAAATGGAAACTCGCGTGAAGGATATCTTCGAGATCAAGCAAAAGCCCGGCGAGTCTCTTCGAAGATATGTGGACCGCTTTCAACGGAAGCGCATGTTGTTACCCAAAGTACCGGACAGATGGGCGGCCATTGCATTCACAAACAGTTTGACTCTCAAAAGCTCAGAGGCTACGTGCAGGCTGTACGAATCCCTTCGTGAATTCCCAGCAGCCAATTGGCCAGATATCTACAATCGCTACAACTCTAAGGTACGCATTGATGAAGACAAATTGACAGGAACCAGTGCCCGAGGTAAGAGTCAATCACGAAGCGGCTGCTCTGGCAGGAAGATGAAGTCAGAAAGGCCAAATGTACGTTATGAACCGTACCCTGACCGATCACGCAACAACTCCAAAGGGTGCGGTCGCAATAATAGAGGGCTATCACGAGGAGATGATGCAGAGTCAAGCACTCGTGGAGGCCCAAGTCTACCAAACTTCAACGTGGAAACGACTGAACTAATTGTAGCCCTCAAAGACATGGGCGAAAAGGTCAAGTGGCCAAAGGATATGAAAACTGATCCTGGTATGAGGTCGCGCATTTACTAAAACAGGGATTCTTTAATGAACTCCTAACCGAGAAGGGAAAGCTAACTCATGCGAAGGCTCAGCAAAACAAATATGGCCCTCCACGAGCATCTTCCCTGAAGATGACAGTCAACGTCATTTCAGGTGGGATCGAAGTTGACTCCATTGTTTTCACAGCGAAGAAGTACGCAAAGGTCTCTATTACAAAGACCAAGCGTCCACAGCCAGAAGAAACAATAATATTTGAAGATTCGGACAAAGATAGCTTGCAGTTTCCACATGTTGACCCGCTGGTCATAACGTTGTGCGTGGTAGAGTTTGATATCAAGAGGGTGCTCATTGATGCGGGCAGCTCTGCAAATATCATCCAATCACGAGTTGTCAAGAAGATGCAACTAATGGAGAAGGTCGTGCCAGTATCGTGAGTTCTCTCCGGCTATAACAACTCGAGTGAAAAGACCCTTGGCGAGATCACTCTCACAACTCTTGTCGAGGGAGTAGCAAAGGAAACGACATTTCAAATTGTCAACGGGGACATGGCCTACAACATCATCCTTGGAAGACCCTGGATCTATGATATGCAAGTTGTTCCCTCCACATATCATCAGGTACTGCAATTCCCATCAGAATGGCGGATATGCGAGGTACGAGGAGAGCAACGCTCTGCTCGAGACTGCTATTCGGTGGCCCTCAAGCTGCCCGAAGAAAATAAATAGCAATTACAGCAACCGAGATCTGACGCAGAGAACAAAGAAGCAACGTACGAGGTCCCAGAATTTATCACAAAGCTAGAGGCACGGAAAAATTACACACCGACCGTGGAAGCTTTGGAACCAAAGGAACTATTCGCAGACATGCCGGAGTGGAAGGTCTACTTGGGGACAGAGTTAAATGAATGTCTACGAGGAGATATCCTTCAATTCCTCAAGGAGCGGCATACGACATTCGCTTGGTCACACGCAAACATGACGGGTATTTCTTCGAAAATTATCTCTCACAAGCTGAATGTCGACCCGTACCACCGTCCGGTGAAGCAGAAGAAGCGCTAGCAGGGAGCTTTTCGGAATCAAATCATAAGTGATGAGGTTGATCGACTGCTGAAGATCGGATCTGTATGCGAAGTTAAATATCCAGATTGGCTAACCAACGTGGTCGTTGTGGCCAAGAAGAATGGGAAATGGCGAGTTTGCATTGACTTCACTGATTTAAACAAAGCCTGTCCGAAGGATTCATATCCTCTTCCCCGAATAGATCAGTTGATTGATGCAACCGCCGGACACGAGGTGCTCACCTTCCTTGATGCATATTTAGGGTACAATCAAATATTGATGGATCCCAACGACCGGGAGAAAACGTCATTCATAACGTGCAGAGGTACGTATTGCTATAAAGTCATCCCGTTTGGATTAAAGAATGCAGGTGCAACGTCTCAGCGATTGGTCAATCGTATGTTCCACGATCATATCGGGAAGACCATGGAAGTGACATTGATGACATGTTGATCAAGTCAAAACGGACAGAAGATCATCTGGCACACTTGAAGGAAGCCTTCCGAATACTCGACCAATAAACCATGAAGCTCAATCTAGAGAAGTGCGCATTTGGAGTTGGCTCGGGAAAATTCCTAGGCTTCATTGTCTCTCAGCGTGGAATTGAAGTCAATCCCGCTCAAATCGAAGCGATTGAGTCAATTCCAAACGTGCTCCACAATCGAAAGGACGTCATGAAATTGACTGGGAGGGTGGCAGCCTTACGCAGGTTTATATCCCGATCATCTTACCGGTGCAAAAGCTTCATCGATATTCTGAAGCAGAACAAGGAATTCAACTGTACTCCTGAATGTCAACAAGTGCTGAGATATCTGAAAAAATACCTATCCAATCCACCACTACGCTCTACGCCTCAGCACGGGGAGCAGTTGCTGATCTATCTGGCAGTTTCAGAATCTTCGGTAAATGCAGTCTTGGTTCGAGAAGAAAAAGGTAAGCAACTTCCCATTTATTAGATTAGTAAAGCCTTACTTGATGCGGAAACACGTTATCGACCCTTGGAAAAATTGGCTTTAGCACTAGTAACTGCTCCCCGTAAGTTACATCCTTATTTTCAATGTTATTCAATAGCTGTAGTGACAACCTTTCCTTTGCGCAATGTTTTGCACAAACCCAAATTTTCGGGGAGGTTAGTTAAATGGGCTATAGAATTAAGCGAATTTATTATTACATACCAGCCCAGGGTAGCGATAAAATCACAGGCCCTAGCAGACTTCATAGCAGACTTTAGCGCTAATATATATCCTGAGGCAGAAAAAGACGCAATTCTCTATGCTGGGCAGGCCCCTGGCGTGTGGACCCTTTTCACTGATGGCTCCTCGAGCGTCAAAGGGTCCGGTCCCAGACTGGTTCTTGTCACCCCGTCCGGAGAAACCGTCAGGCACAATGAGGCCGAGTATGAGGCCGTAATTGTAGGATTGGAGTTAGCCCGAAGCTATGGAGCAAACATCATCAAACTCAAGAGTGACTCTCAACTAGTATTCAACTAGGTGACCGGAGGTTTCATCGCACGGGAATCCCGGATGCAAGTGTACCTTGCCCGTGTGAAAGAACTTTTGGCCCAGTTAAACGAATGGGAAGCGCTCCAAATTCCACGAGAAGAAAACCATGAAGCAGACGCCCTGGCAAACTTGGGGTCAGTAGCAGGAATTGGGGTGGCCAACTCCTCAGCTGTTGTTCAACTCCTCTGCACAACCATAGATCGAGAAAAGATCGAAGTTAATGTTATAAACGCAACTTGGGATTGGCGAAATGAAATCACGAACTATATTCTTCATGGAACTCTGCCCAATGATGCGAAGGCCGCTCGCAAACACAGAATAAAGGCTGCTCGGTATACAATCACCAACGGCGATCTTTACCGTAAGATGTTTGTAGGGCCCCTTGCAAAATGCCTAGGTCCAAACCAGATCAACTACGTGATGCGAGAGGTCCACGATGGTTGCGGTAATCATTCTGGGGGCAAAGCACTAGCACGCAAGTTGATTCGCAAAGGGTATTATTGGGATAATATGGAGAAGGATACAAACGTTTTCGTCAAGAAATGTGATAAATGTCAAAGGTTTGCGCATCTTCTCCATCAACCGGCAGAACCGCTCCACTCAATAATCTCCCCGTGGCCATTCTTAAAATGGGGAATGGACATAGTTGGTCCTCTCCCCGCTGTGCCAAGAGGGGTACGTTTCTTGCTAACCATCACCGATTACTTCACCAAATGGTTCGAAGCGGCTGCATATGCAAAGATACGGCAAACAGAGGTAATCGACTTCCTTTGGCGATAAGTCGTATGCCGTTTTGGAGCGCCAAAGGAAATAGTCATTGATAATGGCCCACAATTCATCGGCCAAAAGGTGACTAAATTCCTCGACGACTTGCACATCAAAAGCATTACCTCGTCTCCATACCACCCGGTTGTCAATGGACAAGCAGTGTCAACAAACAAAATAATCGTTGAATCTCTCAAGAAGCGCCTTGAGCAGGCCAAAGGGTGTTGGGTAGAAGAACTGCCCGGTGTACTATGGGCTTATTGCACGACAATAAAGATGAGTATAGGGGAGACACCTTACTCATTGGTATACGGCGCAGATGCTCTAATCCCAGTCGAAATTGGAGAGCCAAGTCTACGTTATGCACATGCCACCGAAGAATCCAACTCGATCAATCTCTCCGAAGAATTGGATTTCCTCGAGGAATGAAGGGAGCTAGCACTTGTACGAGTAGTCGCCCAAAAGGAACGAATCGAACAATACTATAATCGGGAACTACGCGTACGGAGTTTCCAGGTTGGAGATTTTGTATTGAGGAAGGTATCTCAAAACACGCAAGAAGAAAATTCAGGAAAATTAGGCCCTAATTGGGAAGGCCCCTACAAGGTAGTCGCATCAGTCGGCAAGGGATCTTACCGTTTGACACGACCAGATGGATCAATCATCCCAAACAATTGGAATGTGATTCACCTCAAAAGGTATCACTTCTGAACGGTAAAATGGTCAGTTATTCTCTCCCTATCTTTTACTTTTATGGCATTCTTACTTTTGCTATATTTCTTCTAAATGGTACTAACGGCCTGAACAAGGCCAGATCCGTTTAGCTCAACTGGTAGAGCTCGAAGTTCTTCAACTTCGCGGATGTGGGTTCGAATCCCTCAATGGATACACTCCTCGTTTGGTTATATGTGTTCTTCTGTTTACTACCAGCCTCAACTCTTTTTATGTTAAATCTTCCCGTATTTCAACATATAAACAAGGAGGGTGGCAAGTGGCCCCTGTAGGCCAGATAAGACCTCCATAAAGGTGAAAGACCTTGTAAAAAGGCGAGTTTTCAAAACTTTTTATGTGACAAGCTTCCACGAAAATAAGAGAAGTCGTTCACAAGGCCAGCGACTCGGTCAGAGTTAAACTACAAACTTTCTGCGACGACTTTCAACTATCAAAATGATAAGCAAAGTTATTTGCAAGGCCAATGATTCGGCCAGAACCTATCGACAATGAAACATCTGCGCAGATCGTTCGCAACTTATGACCTCTTCGTTGGGAAAGGCTAAGTTAAAACATTCGGACAGACTTTTGAAGACCAGAACTTAGCAAAGTTCAAACTTCTAAAAAGCTCTTAGACAAAAGGCACGAAAGCCACAACACATCCAAACGAATGATCAAAGATTCAGGCTATATACAGTCATTGAATTAAAAAGGTTTGAAAATATTTACATTATCCTAACAAAACAATAAAATGCCGAAAACAGCTGACAGAAGTTTGTTGAGTGATCAAGGCCAACAGAACCGGCCAAACAAGGATCAAACAGTCCCTAAGAGACCTCTATCCACAACCAATCATCCGGCTCTCACCGGATACACAAACCTACAACTTAATCAATTTGGGGGGCATTAATTTTGGGGACTACGACCAGAACCCGATGCACTAGCTCCATCGGCTCTGTAATCGTCACCCAAGCTCTCATCATCATCTTCATTTTCATCTTCTTTAGACTCTTCGGGAGAAAGGTTCAACACTTGCATCACTTCACGAACGACGCACTTTGTTTTCAGCATCGCTTCCTCGACTTTAATCTGACTGCGTGGACCTGCTCGAGCAATGTTCGCTTGGCCTCGAGTGCAGTAAGCTTAGCCTTGATCTCAAACTGATCAAGCAAGTTGGCCAAGTCCTTGGATAACGCGCCCTGAGCGCTCATCGACTGGGCAACTTGGTCTCTGGTGGCTTACAATTCAGCTCGGGCTTTAGCAGATTCTTCCTTAGCCCTTTGCAGGTCCATCTCTAAAGATACACACTCATCGAGCGCCTTGTTCAGCGAAGAGTGCGTTCTTCAAGCAGAGCCTCCAGGTCCCGAGTAGATTGTGCGAACCCTTCTTTCTCTTCAGAAAGAAGGTCCTTTTCCTTGGTGAGTTCGTTAATCTGTTCAACTCGTTTGTTGTCGGTCTCAGCCAACCGGTTAGCTTCACCCCCGAGGAAACCACACTTCTCTACCAGAGCCTTATTCTCCTTCAGAGTCTCCAGCAGCTCTTTCTTCAGTTCGAGTACCTGATCAGGGTTGTTGATCCTGGAACGGAACATCAACTCGGCAGCCATCAGACTTGACTGAAAAAGCAAAAGAGATAAGGTTAGAAGTGTGAACTCAAAACTACCTTCGAATCGAGAAAGTATTAAGGAAAGCACTTACTCGGGGAGAATTAGCAGCAATGGCAAAAACCAAATCTTCATCGCTCATTTCCCTCATTGTCCATTCTTCGCGAGGACCAATGAGCGATGAAACCGCCTTGGTTAAAGTGCCCGGCATGGTCACGAAGTTGACATTGGGGGCCAGCTTCATAGTGCATTCCCTCCCGCAGTACTTAGGCTCCCTAGCCTGCTCAGTGGGAAAGTTTGGGCCAAATTTGTAGCGCACGCCCCGAATGTCCCTTGCTTGGGTTAGACCGCAGATGGTAGTCCTCCGAGTGAGCCTTGTCTTTGACATGTTAGAATCATTCTCCACTCTAGGATCCCTTGTGTTGCATTCATGTAGACAGACAGGCACCTCCCCCTCAGCGGCCACGTTCTCCAACTCCTCGAAGTAAAAAACGCGAGGACCCTGGCCGCCCTCTTGGGGGATCTCTTCCTCTTACTCTTCTTCTTCTTCTTCGTCGCCAACCTTTCTTTTCCCCTTATCTGCACGAGAAGGAGCCGCCTTTACTCTGTCATCAACTCGGGGACTCCCCTCCGGAGTACGGGCAGACTCCTCCTCGAGCTTTCTCTTTTCACTTTGAAGAAAGGGCTTTCTCACGAGGTTTTCAATAGTCTCAGTTTCGGTATCTGAGATGTCGATCACCTCCTTGTCGAAGCCTTCTCCCCGTGCAGACTCAGGGACTTCAGCAGGAGTCTTGGCGCTCTCCTTCTCAGGCTCATGCACACTGGCATCAGGTGGGGTCACACCTCCAATGGTTGAGGTCTGCCCAGCAGCAACGGAAGCCTTACGAGCAGGTTTCTTCCATGCTTCGCCCTCACCTTGGCTCTTTTTCTTCCTCTTCAGGGAGCTAATGCCGCTAGACAGAAGCTCCTCGCCGCCTTCCCTCCTGCACAGTGCCTCCGCTAAAGCTCTTATAGCTGTGACCTCATCCTCAGGGTCAACAGCGGACCCAGACGGCACACCCTGAGGGGAAGGGGCAGGGAAGAAGTCTCCCTGTGTGCCTAGACCTGCAAAGACACAGAGCGGTTAGATACAACAAAGCCAAGAAGAAAGGGGATAGCTGCAAACAGCGAAGAGTTCTCACCGTGAGCCTTTGCGGTCAGACCCTTTTTCGTGGCAAAGTATGTCCATTCCCTCTGCTCAGCAAGGAATTTCTTCAGAATAGCCTCAACCGATGCTGTCAGCTCGTTAACCGATATGAGCTCATCATAGGGAAGCCTGGCAGCTGTAAGGAAGAATCAAAGGAATGAGTAAACAAAAAAGAGGAAGCATGAAAATTCCAAAGAAGAACTCGGGGACTTACGCCTCTTATTCCAGATCTCGGAGAAAGGAGCCTTGGAGTTAATGGACAATTCCTGGGTGTGTACGAATAAGTACCGGTGCAACCAACCGCGGTCATTTGTGTCCTCAGAACTGCGTATCAGGCCCTTTCTCCCATGCATTCTGGCGTTGACAAAACCATCCTTAAAAATTTGTATGATGTACAAACAAATAAAATGCTCATATTCAAAACTTTGACCGGTTTCTTCGGCGAACCAGTCCATAAGTGTTATCATCCTATACATGCTGGATCTCAGTTGCCCCGGGCAGAGAAAATTCTCCCTACAGAACTTGTCAAGTACAGGATGTAGGGTTAACATGCAACCAACTGTAAATGGGTAGGTGGACATGGCCGTCCACCCAGCCCTATGTGAAGTAATGTTCTCCGTTTCAGACACCGGCAAAATGGGAACACTCGCGTCCCAACCGCAGCCCGCTCTAACTCGTGGGATCATCTCTAACATGATCCCAAACTTGAATCTGTTCGCTAGCCATACGCGTACATCTCCCTAATTGTTGAAGGCCTTGACACTACAGTCTTTTTCCAGTTCACCCCAATTCTTGGGGATAATCTCTGCAGCAGTAGCCTGGACAGCCCTAGGTCTGGGGGTAGCCGTAGAAGAACTACCGGCGGCAGCATCCATGTTCAGATTTTTCTTAGACTTTGGAGACATGGTTAAAGAAGAATTGAAAAATTGGAAGGAAGACTGAAGAAAATTCAAGGGTTTTTTCAAGATTTGGAAGTTGTAGAATGAAAGCAAGTAAAAGGGTTAAAATTCAGCAAACCCCTATTTATAGGAGTAAAAATCCGGCCCATCAAGTTCCCACAAGACACGTGGAGGTCATCAAAAAAGCCACGATCAGATCCAACCGTCAAAAGAGGAAGTAGGTTTCGCCGAGTTTCGAAGCAGCATCATTGCCCTGAAGTGCAGCGGTCACCTCGCAACTGACATCGGACGTGTGCACGTGACTGAGGCGGTTAAAATAATTACTTTTACCATTGGGACGCGCAGTAGTCACTTCGAAGCTGACGATAGACGTGCAGACGTGCCTGTCGCAGTTGCTTTTTACATCGCGCATTTAATGAGCACGTCACTGACACTTGTCATGTTGCTGATGAAGTGCGCACGTCACTGAGGTTCGTCATGTTGGAGATGAAGACTGAACTTCCCGAATAAAGTTTCCCGCCAAAATTCACATCCACTCCTCAAGCAAAAACTCTGCTCGAGAAGTGTGGGGACTATCTGTATTGGATAAAAACCGATGTCACTTAAAAAGTGACACGTATCTGCCACGTGGCACGGGCAAAGGTTTCCCCGGACAGACATCTAACAGACAGATGACTGGCCAGGCGGTTCTCACGAGCAGGCCAAGAGCAGTAACATAACGCTTCCCAAATCAGCGCGAGTTGAATGAGCGGTTACCTAATCGTACGCGATTGCTTAGTAAATGATGATGAAGGCAACGGTTACACACCCAGTGGTTACGTATCCAATGGATATATACCTAGCGGTTACAAACCCAACGGATGCCTAACAAATCTATAAATAGCACTCGTTCTCGAATCATTGTAACACACATTCTCTTCTCTATCTACAATATCAATAATATACTCTTTTGCTCTTCCTCAATACTATTCATCATTTACATTGTTGGGTACTTCATTCTCAAGTCTTCAAATATAATCAGTATCAAGGAATCCTCACCAGGGATCGAGAGATCTAATACGGTTCCTTCTGTCTATTTTATTCACGCTTTAACCTTATTCATCTTTGATTATCTCGCATTATTTCCATATCATCATTTCTTGTCATCACATCTCCATTGGAAATCGTGCATATATATATTCATAATCTAGTAATTAGTGCAATTCCGTATTTAATTTGGCTAAACTCTTAATCTAAACTATTGATCGTGACTCCGCAAATAAAAATTTAATTGTTAATTGGTCTAAAATCGGATCCAGATTAAACAGGATTTATAAAGATTCATTCGGGTTAATGAGTAATGAAATTCCTGTTGTCCGTGAAATTGGTATTGTAATTCTTACCCTTCAATTGCAATTAGTTCATGGCTATATTTGGATAAAAATTTTTAAACACAACTTGTAAATGATTAGTTCATGGCTATAGTAGGAAGGGTAATGAACTCATATTATGGGTTTTCATTTTACTGCCTATAGTTGAGATATGGGTTGTTCATTTTACTGCCTGCTAAACTCTGAAGGGTCCTCTGTGGTCAGAGTAGTGAAAAAGCCTTGGCTTTTGTAGGTGTTTTCTTGAGTCTTATTCAAAATCCATCTATGTGAAAGGCACTATATTGACATGGTCATCAGTTTATATTAAATTGCCCCTTTTTGTTTGCCTCTATATTTAGCTCTAATGGTAGTTTCTTGTTAAGTTAATTGCTGGAATCAGCTTCATCCTCTTCTTTGAGTGTATAAAATATGATAGCCTCTTCTTTTAAGTTCCTATGTCCTGTTCATATATGCTATTTTTATGAACCTTTGGAACTTGTCAAGACACATGATTTTGTCATAAGAAACCTGAACTTTTTCTACTCTACAGGGAAATATTTGATATCCGCTAATGGAAGTCCATTTTGTTATACCATCCTAATCTTATCTTGTATATTCAAATATATTTTGATAACATTAGTTTGAATTGTAGTCTAGCCGATTAGGAGTCTGTAGATAATTCAATCTTATCTCTTCTAACAATCTTGTATATTCTCCTATATAAACAATATGAAATGAAGCAACTATTCAAGGGCTTCAAGCATTTGAGTTCTACTGCGCAATACATTTCACATGGTATCAGCCGGGTTCCCTTTCTAAAAACATCTACAAATCTCTTTTTCTAGCATCAGATTATTCTCGACTCCTACTCACATCTCAATGGCAACTTCTTCCTCTTCACTATCCCTCTCATCCTCTTCATCTTCAAGTACTTCTTTGCCTTCTCCTAAGTCCAATACTCTCAACCATGCTCACCATTTTATTTCAATAAAACTCTCACCAACCAATTACCTCTTCTGGAACACTCAACTCCTCCCATATCTTAAAGGACAAAATCTTCATGGTTTATAGATGGATCAAATTCTTGTCCTCCAGACTTATCTCCCATTGAAGGATCTGAGAGTTCTCAACCAAATCCACTTTATTCTCTCTGGATTCAACAAGATCAACTTCTTATGAGTCTCCTGATCTCTTCCCTTTCCGAATAAGTTCTGCCTATTGTCATCGGCTTAAACTCATCCAAAGAAATTTGGGATGCACTTGCAGCAGCCTTGTCCTCCCCCTCGAACACAAGAATTCTTAACATTCATATGCAACTTCAAAATCTCAAGCAAGATGATCTTTCTGTTACTCATTTTCTTCAAAAGGCTAAACTTCTTTCCGATGAATTAGCTGCTGCAGGCCGACCTCTTTGTCTCGCTGATTTTAACATTTACATATTCAAAGGTCTCCGTCCTGAATTTAAAGACATTATCACCACACTCTCTGCTCGGCCTGAACCCATGACGTACTCTGAGCTTCATAGCCTTTTCCTTAACCATGAGTTTATCAATGGAACCTCATTGTCCTCTCTATCTATTTCCTCTCCCTCTCCCGGCCTTAATGTCACTCCAGTTGCCAATCTAAGTAAAAAATCCACCAATTTTGATCGGGGCAGCAACTCCTTTAGGGGTCGTGGTAGAAATAATCATGGAAGAGGAGGTCGTGGTGGTCGAAGCAATTATTCCAACAATTATTCCAAACCTGCTTTCAATTGTGGACATAATTGGCAGAATGATACAAGGTCGCGGTGTCAAATTTGCAATGGATCTAACCATCTCGCTCCAGATTGTCTCTAATGCTACAATCACTCCATCAACCCATCTGCACATCTGTCACATCAAGCCCCGATTCCAGCGACGCAAAATTGGTTTCCAGACACCGGCGCTACTCATCATATTACTCCGCATTTATCAAGCTTTAACCAATATGAGGAGTACAAAGGTAATGATCAATTGCAAGTGGGAAATGGCCACGGTTTAGCAATTCATAACACTGGTACAACCTCATTTTCTAACTCTTCTCTTCAAAAGTTCAATTTAAAAGATATCCTTCATGTTCCTTCAATTACTAAAAATCTTCTATCTGTTAAAAAATTTACACTTGACAATGATGTTTTATTTGAATTTCACCCTAATTATTTTCTTCTCGGATCAAGCAACCAAGACACCTCTTCTTTCCGGAATGAGTAGCAATGGTCTTTACACCTTTCCAATCAAGCGTCGCTCCTCAACTTCACCTTCCGCTCATTTAGCAGTCAAGCCATCTTCCTCATGTTGGCATCTTCTCCTAGGCCACCCTCATCAACGTGCTCTTCAGCAAGTGCTTCATCAACACAAGCTTCCTTTCACTAGTTCCAGAATGAATAACTTATGTAGTGCTTGTCAACTTGGCAAGTCATATAAATTGTCGCTTCCTTCTCGAGTTAATAAAAGTTCTTCAGTTTTGCAATTAATTTTTGCTGATGTATGGGGTCCTTCCCCATTCTTGTCATCTGATGGTCATAAATATTTGCTAGTGTTTGTTGATGATTTTTCTGGATTTACATGGTGTTATCCAATTTTTCTAAAATCTGATGTTGAAAATATTTTTCTTCAATTTCGCCTCCTAGTCGAACGCCAATTTGATACCAAAATAAAAGCTCTTTAAATTGATGGGGGTAGGGAATTTTGTCCCTTGTCCAAAATTTGTGCTCAATTGGGAATAATTCATAGATTGGCCGCTCCTCATACACATGAACAACAAGATAAGGTAGAGTGCAAACATCGACATATTGTCGAGACATGATTAAGTATCATGGCTCATAGCTCAACACCTTCAAAATTTTGGCACTTTGCTTTTGAAACAGCAGTTTACCTAATTAATAGACTTCCTTCTCCTATTAATAATGGTAAATCTCCATTTGAGCTAATTTTTCACTCTGCTTCAGATTACCTTTTCCTAAAAACGTTTGGTTGTTTGTGTTTTCCATATTTACGGCCTTATAACAAGCATAAGATTACATATAGAAGCCAACCTTGTGTTTTCCTTGGGTATAGCACCAAACACCATGCTTATAGGTGTTTTGATAGGAGCTCAGGCTGTTTCTATGTTGCAAGGCACGTTAGATTTGATGAAACGGTGTTTCCCTTTGCTACTCAATCTATTCTTGGTCCCCCTCCCTCATTAAAATCCAACTTTGGTCCTTGGTTATCTGCTCCTTTTGTTCCTGTTAGTAATACTTTATCTTCTGTAGTTGCCCCACGTTCAGAATCCCAAGCTGTCCCAAATTTCTCAAACACTGAAGTGATAGCTCATTCTACTCAACCAACTCCTGCTCCTCATCCTATTTCCTCGCCCATATCTCATAGAAGTAGGTCGGCTCCTTCTTCTCCAATTCGTGCGTCTCCTGATTCAACAAGGCAGCTAGCTGCCAATGTCCAATTCTTCTCCTCCTATATTTTCTCAAGTTGATGGCCCTGCTAATAACTCCATAATGCAGCAGCCTCCTCCTTCTCCCAATAATCTGCTGCAAACAGAACCTCCAGGGCGTCGTACGCGAGTTCAAGGTACCACTCAACGCACACATCATATGGAATTGAGAAATTCTAAACCAAAAACATATTCCGCTACTTTTTCCAACTCTCTATTGTTGTCACCACCCTCAGCAGAACCTACATGTTTTACTGAAGCTAACAAATTCAAGGAATGGCGCCAAGCTATGACGGCATTGCTAAAGAACAAAACATGGACTTTAGTGAATTATAAACCAACAATAAATGTCTTAGGGTGCAAGTGGGTTTTCCGAATCAAAAGGAATGCATCTGGAGTTATTGACCGTTATAAAGCTCGTCTTGTGGCCAAGGAGTATCATCAAGTTGAAGGACACGACTTTTATAAGACATTTAGCCCGGTTGTGAAATCTACAACTATACGGGTTATCCTGTCCTTGGCTGTGACTAATAATTGGCTGTTGCGTCAATTGGATGTTCAAAATGCATTCTTACATGGTGAACTTCAAGAAGATGTTTTCATGGCTCAACCTCCGGGGTTTGCTCATCCGCAGTATCCACACCATGTTTGTAAGCTTTAAAAGTCGCTATATGGACTCAAGCAAGCGCCGAGGGCGTGGTACACAAAGCTCCAACAGTTCCTGATTCTCTAAAACTGATGTTTCTCTTTTCATCTTCAACTCTCATGGAATTACTGCATATTTGTTGGTCTATGTTGACGACATAGTTGTAACAGGTAGCAATATCAAGTTTCTTGAATATATGGTGGAACAACTTGGCAGTACCTTCTATTAGAGACCTTGGCAAACTCAGCTTCTTCCTTGGTGTTCCAGTCACACGACATTCTAATGGTATTCATCTTTCACAAGAACAATACATCAATAATCTCCTTGTTAAGGCTAAGATGCAGAATTGTAAGCCTTTACTCACTCCAATGGCCACAACAGTGAAACTCTTCAAGGGTGATAGTCCAGCCTCTACTGATCCCACTCTCTACAGACATGTTGTTGGAGCTCTTCAGTACCTCACTCTCACGCGTCCAGATATTGCCTTTGTCGTCAACAGGGTGTGTCAATTTATGCACTGTCCTTCATTAAATCACTGGACAGCGGTGAAAAGAATATTGAGGTATCTCTAACACACAAAGAAGCAGCTCTTCTTCATCTCTAAATCTCCCAATGTTCACTTGCAAGCCTTTACAGAGCTGGTTGCATTGATGATCGCAAGTCCACGGGAGGTTATGTCATTTTTCTAGGCAGAAATCTTATTTCTTGGTCATCCAAAAAGCAACGTACAGTTGCACGTTCATCTATAGAGTCTGAATACAAGGCGTTGGCGGATGCAGCTGCTGAACTTACATGGATTCAGTCACTCCTTTTTGAACTTGGTATTCAGTTTCCTCATGCTCCAACTTTATGGTGTGATAATATTGGGGCTGCCTATCTATCCATCAATCCAGTTTTCCACTCAAGAACCAAACACGTGTAAATTGACTTTCATTTTGTAAGGGATAAAGTCGCTCGCAAAGATCTTCAAATTCAATTCATCTCTACAAAGGATCAACTAGCGGACATTCTAACTAAATCTCTATCCACTGCCAGGTTTCAATTTTTAAAGACAAACTCAAGGTGAAAGATCCACCTTCAGTTTGCAAGGGGATTGTTAGACCATCCTAATCTTATCTTATATATTCAAATATATTTTGATAACATTAGTTTGAATTGTAGTCTAGCCGATTAGGAGTCTCTAGATAATTCAATCTTATCTCTTCTAACAATCTTGTATATTCTCCTATATAAACAATATGAAATGAAGCTAACTATTCAAGGGCTTCAAGCATTTGAGTTCTACTGCGCAGTACATTTCACACATTTTTATCATGTAAATGTAGGAGTTTATTTGTTGGTTTATCAATTAATAACTTGGCATTTTTTGTTTCACATAAAAGCTTTTCCTTTTGAAGTTTGCTATAATGTTTTTATTTATAGAAAAAAAAAGTACTCTTTATTTGCTTGGCCTGAAGCTTTGCTGATTGAGATCATGTCCCGTGAAAATTTGTCCAGTATCATTCAGTATCATTCAATATGGTACTGAGAGTTTGACAGCTATCCTGCTTACAACCCAATGGACAAGATCAGTTTAATTAAAATATTAACTTAACCATGGTTGTATTCTGCCTCTTTCACCTCCCATGGTTGGTTTGAGATTTGCCAAACATATTTCATGTCAGAAAACTTGCTTCTGCCTTCTTTGTTGATACTCACTATGAATCATATGTTTTACCTAATGCAAATTTCAACTAGCTAGTATCAATGGCATATTCATCCTAATGTGATTACATTTGGATCTGGTGATTTGCCTGCTGCTACTTAAGGTGAAAATGTCCATAAAATATTATCGTACTAGTTATTGAAATGACAAACTGGTTAAAGCATGATTACAGGCTTTCAACTTAGATTGTTTGTTCATGTAGTTGCAACTGTTGAAGTCCCTTTTAGAATCAGTAAGGAGTAAGCTATTTACTATGGAATCACATTGATCTTTTGGGGTATTATACTTGAGTTTAAAATTTTCTTGGATGCCATTTTCTATCACGTGCATATCTGTAAAGTGGATATGCCTTAAGAACACCAATTTCTATTTCATTAGTAGCTGCGAAGTTGCTACAGATTGAGAAGATTTCGACCCCGCCATGGGAGGTGAGAGGGAAACAAAACCATGGTTAAATTAATTTTAAATAGACTAGATCTTGTCCATTGGTTTTTACGCAGGACACTTGTCAAACTCTCAGCACCCTACTGAATGATACTGGACAAGTCTTCACTGGACAGGATCCCATTCCAAACTTTACAGCATTTGATATTGACACTTTGTTTTCTCCCTCAGGTCAATTTTAGTCGTAAGGTATTCCATTTATAGAAGGTCTAAAATGTTTGTCAATTTAAAATATTAAGGTAAAATTTACCATTTCTTCCCTATACTCCTAATATTAAATGTTACTCACCTCAATATTAGTAGCTCTTTCTTGAAAATACTAAAAAAATAAAAGGGTAAATTAGTAAAAATACTATGTTTATTTATGATTTCTTAAAATGTATGCAAAGTCAACCCTATCAACTAAAATAGATCGGGAGAGTATTACAGATACCAAATATAAGGGCATAAACGCTTCACTGACCAATTTGGTTTTTTTTTTTTTTTTTTTTTTTTTTTTGTGGCAAGTAACCAATTTGGTCTTCTCCGAAGAAAAATTCCATGAGAAAAAAATTTAGGCACCTTGATTAAATAACTTTGAATGTAGTGTGCTGCATGATGAGAAAATGTTTAATGTCGTTTGATAGTTATAAGAAACAGTCTACACTCTACAGTAATATTTATAATTATTCTTGTTCAGTTAAACTTGCTTTTTGTTACAATATGAAATATATAATTATGAGATTAGTGGGTGGAATGTAGGAATTACATTTATCTTGTAAATGTAGGAATTTCTTTGTTGCTTTATCAGTTAATAACTTGGCATCTTTGTTTTACATAAAAACTTTTCCTTTTGAAGTCTGCTATAATGTTTTTATCCATAGAAAAAAAAGTACTCTTTATTGCTTTTTCACAAGTTGTCTATTCCTTCTTTTCTCATGCATAAAGATTGTACTCTTATTTTGTTATCCTTCCTTAACTTGGTGAAAATGGTCTATAACAGTTGTTCTATTTTTGGGGTTGACTTTGAATGCATTTGTTTCAGCATCATCATGCCAAACTAAAACATAGCTTGGATATGAATCTAATTGTTTCAAAGGCTAGCTAGCTTAGGAGAAAGTATCTCACGACAATGGACATCTTGAATAATCTGCCTTACCACCCTTGATGCCTCCAGTTTCTTCCCTTGGTGCAACTTATTGTTTATGTTTTTCCATATGTAGTAGACTCTTCCTGCCAGCACTATTCTATCAATTTCAGCTCCAATATTTCTCCCTGCTGCATGCTCTACAACCCAGTTCACCTCCCCTGCCAACTCAATGCTTGTCTTTGAATCCCTTGCCATTGTAGTAATATTGTCCAGATTGTTGCAGCATCAGGACAGTTAATGAATAAGTGTGAGACACTTTCATTATCTCTCTCACAAAGCATGCATGCTTGTGTATTAGTAATCCCCCATTATTTAACCTATCTCTTCTGGATAATCTCTCTTGCAAGGCTAAATATTAAACTGAACTTCCATTTAGGCACTCCCAAGTTATCACAAATCAGCTTCCTCCATGCTACTTTTTGCATTTCTGCTCTCAGCTTCACATATACTTTCCTGATTGAGAAGGGATTCATGTGTTTAAATTTTTGAATTATTAGACCCATTTGGTCTATATATTTCTTTACTTGAAGTATCTTCCTGACCACCAAAGAGGCTGGCGAAGCTGGCCCATCTAGGTCTAAACAATTCTTGGTATAGTAGATGTGAATCTGGAGCACCCACAACTTGTTTTTTTTATTTCACAGATTCCACAAAAGCTTGCATATTGCAGCTTTGTTCCATACATGTAATACCCTATTTTAAATAAGGGCAAACTAGTCATTTCATAAGTTATTTAAAAAAAAAAAAGGAAGAAAGAAACGAAGTTGAGCAAACAGAGACGCTATAGAGTCCATTTACAAATAGAATTGGTACCAGGGGGATTAGGGGAAGGGTGACGCAGCTTTTCCAAAACTTACAACAATTTCAACAATTGCAAGAGAAAAATTGGAGAAAGAGGAGCTCGTTAGGCACTTGGGTTAAGTCTTGCGGGAACCATTCAGCTGAGAGACATTTTTGGCTTGGTAGGGGTGAACTTTCCACTGTCTTTTTAATCTTATTCTCTGATTTATGTAATCTTGCTAGGCATAAAAGAATTTAAAGTACCTATGGAATACTTGGGCAGTGACTTTTGTTAGGCCCTAAGCTTATACAATGCTTGGGAAGAATTGACACGTATAATACAGTGAGTACATTGCAACAAGACAAAAGAATGTTATGCCTAGGTTACTGTAAATTCTTGGTAATTGCTGTTACCTAGTATTGATATTAGCAGAAAAGGGAGAAACCTAGGAAATATTTCTAATACACATCATAAGTAAGGACTTGGCTAATGAGTTTTTGACATTAGCTATGAACTATGCTAAACAAGAAAAACTAACTCGAGATCGACGCAATGTGATTATAGATTCACCGGATGAGGTGGTGAACTGCTCGTGGAAGATACGGTTAAGCTACGCGCGTTTGTACTGTGAGTGCTGACCTTACCACAATTTGTATTTCCATAACCTGCATGGTTTCTACTTGATTTTGAATTAAATGTGTTACTGAATATTTAAACTGCATGTGGGACAAGTCCTTTTACAAGATATGTACCGAGATATTTACTTGAATTATTTTACCGTTACAGGATATGGTTTTACCGCTACTTGACATATTTTACCGCTATGTGAAATATTGAATTGTTTCTTGAAATGCCTTGTACTTGGTATAAGGATTATATATATATTTTTGGGATGAACCTTGACAGACCCCGTAGCTAACGACGGGTACGTTAGACCTGGTGCACCTTGTATACTCCGGATTACCGTTACAGTCCTTGCTAGTGGGAAGGTAGAACTAGCTTACCGTTACTGATTTCCTCCGAGAGGAATTTATAATGATTACATGGCTTGTTCTTGGAAAATCTCCCTAACCTATATACTTGGTATAATATAGTGATTACTGAATTTGCTACTGATTTTATATTGATTACTGTTTACAAGAAGTACTTGAAAAGACTGATTTCTGTTTGTTATTCTGAAAGTGACAATTAAATTATATGTATATTTCTGCATAAGATATACTGGCATGTTTTGACTTGTCCCCACTTAAATCGGTTGCGGTTAAGCGTTATTACTCACTGAGTTGTGACTCACTCCTCGCTATATTTTTCCTTCCAGATACAGCAGGTGACGTAGCCGAGGATCTTCATTCTTAGAGTCGCGAGTTGACAATCCTGGTGAGCCCCGCATTAGTTCGCGTGGGCAAGAGCTTTATTTATTCATTATTGTCTTTCTTTGAAACTCTTAGAGTCGCTCCATTTAGTCATTTGTTAGTCAGTTGTCTTATCTTTGAGTTGGTTATTCAGTTAATAAGTTGGTCTTGCCAGTATTTTAGGCCTTTATGAACTTAGTACTTCTTGTCAGACGTTTCTGGTTTATTGGGATTTAGATAGAGCACTTTGCTTTGTTAATGCTTTAAAGACGTGGATTTTGAGTAATTATATTGTTATTGGTATGTTCTGGTTTTCTTGTTGATACAGGAAATTTTTGGATAGGCCTAAAACAGGGGAAACTCTGCCCGATTTTCTGTAGAATTTTGATAAGGCTTGTTTAGGGACTTAGTTCCTAAGCACCGGTCACGGCCCCAAAACTGGGTCATGACAAAGTTGGTATTAGAGCCCTAAGTTATTCCTGTGACTAATGGAGCACACGTGTGTAGTAGAATCTCTACTATGGTTATGTTGCCGGCCATTCCCATAATCGTTATTCTGCGAGGGCATGATAGGATGTTTCGTGTCTTTCCTTCTTTCTTGTTCCTTCCGTACGTGTGAGACGACTACTGTTAAATAGATGAATCTAACGTTAGTTATTCTATTACTCAGATGGCTGGTAAGACAAGATCTAAAAAGGTGGCCCGAGCTGCTCCGAATTCCTCCACTGCTGGGCCGTCATCTACCTCAGCTAGGAAAGGAGGTAATACTCAGGGACGAGGCCAAGCTGCAACCATGAGGGCTGGTGCTACTACAAGAGCTACAAGAGAGCCTACTCCAGAAATTGAGGATAATCCACCTCCACCGTCATATGAGAATGCTACTATTGAGGCACTTAATGCTATGCAAAGGTCCATTGAACTCTTGAATGCTAGAATGGATAGACAGGAAAGGGCTAGTCAACAGAATGTTGCTCCAACGCAACCTCAGGCACCTACACAGGCTCAGACTCAGACACAGATTCAGGCACAGACACAGACTCAGGCTCAGCCACAGACTCAGGCTCAGAGACAGACTCAGATTTTTGGTAACAGAGAAGTGTCCTTACCAGAGTTCTTGAAACTGAAACCACCAAGGTTCACGGGTTCTGACACTACAGAGGATCCTCAGAGTTTCTTGGATGGTACACTTAAGGCGTTGCGTGCTCTTGGATGTTCTAGTGAGAGATCCGTGGAACTTGCAGCATACAAGTTGGAGGATACAGCTAATACTTGGTATGAAAATGTACTTTTAGAAAGGCCCACAGAAGCAGCACGATTGACATGGGATGAGTTTACTAAGTTGTTCATGGATCGCTTTCTCCCTGAAAGTCTGAGGAAGGAATACGCTAGGCAGTTTGAGAGATTAGTTCAGACCCCAGATATGGATGTATCGACATATAACACTAAGTTTACTAAGCTGGCTAGATATGCACCTAACTTAGTGCCAAATGAAATATCTCGGGTTCAGAGGTTTGTTGATGGGTTGGTTGATCGTTTATTCAATGCAGTTGCTCCGCAGATGAAGAATCTGAATTACTCTGATGCACTCGACCTTGCCAGAAAGATTGAAAACAGGGGTCGTGAATCACGGGCGGCTAAAGATTCATATAAGAAGGCTAAGACTGGGGGATCTTTCACTGAGGGAGTTAGCACAGACCGTAGAGCAGGGAATCAGGTACAGCGACAGGGTTTTCAGACAGGGACAAATGTGGTTTCCCAGCCATCCGTTAGAGCACCTCCTCACAAAGATAATGCTAAGGGACTACCATTATCATCTGGACATCATAGCTCTGGACAGATATATGCTACTGATTCAGTATGTCAGACTTGTGGTAGATTACATTGGGGTCCGTGTCGTGTTCTGACTGGAGGGTGCTTCCGGTGTGGCAAGTTGACATCACATACAGGATTGCCCTCATCCTCAGAGAGAGTTTAGCCAGGCTTTTGTGCAGGCAGCGACATCTACGCAGACTGCTCGTAATAATACAGGTACTACTGGTAGAGGTAACAGAGGTAAAGGTGCCGGAGATCGTGCCATGGGTAATCGAGGACAGGGAATTGCTGGTAGAGGCCAGTCGAGAGTTTTTGCATTTACTAGGCAAGATGCTCAGGCCTCAAATGCTGTGGTTACAGGTATTCTTTCTGTTTGCTCACTTGATGCACTTGCATTGTTTGATCCAGGATCTACCCACTCCTATGTGTCCTCATTCTTTGCTTTGAGGTTTGATAGACAACCAGAAATATTGCATGATCCTTTTCTAGTTGCTAATCCTGTGGGAGATTCTTTACTTGTTGAATATGTGTATCGTGCTTGTCAGATTCGAGTTGAGGGTAGAGACACCTTAGCTAATCTAATTGTACTTGATATGGTTGATTTTGACGTACTGATGGGTATGGATTGGCTATCTTCTTGCCACGCTACCCTCGATTGTCATGCGAAGGTAGTTAAGTTCGAGATGCCTAATGAACCTAGTTTTATCCTGAAAGGGGATCAAATTCCAGAGATGTGTAATGTCATATCATTTGTAAAAGCTCAGCAGTTAGTGAAGAAAGGTTGTTGGGCATTCTTAGCTATGGTGAGAGACACAAGAGATGTGACTCCTAGCTTAGAAATGGTTCCAGTGGTGCAAGAGTTCACCGATGTATTTCCTGAGGATTTACCGGGACTACCTCCAGTGCGGGATATAGATTTCAGCATTGATGTAGCACCTGACACGCATCCCATATCGATTCATCCATATCGTATGGCACCAGCGGAGTTGAGGGAGCTAAAGGAGCAATTGCAGGAGTTATTGAACAAGGGATTTATCAGACCAAGTGTATCCCCCTGGGGTGCACCAGTACTATTTATGAAGAAGAAAGATGGGTCCCTAAGAATGTGCATTGACTACAGACAGCTGAACAAGGTAACGGTACGTAATAAATACCCTTTGCCTCGTATTGATGATCTGTTTGATCAGTTGCAGGGAGCTGCCCATTTCTCAAAGATTGATCTTCGATCTGGTTATCATCAGCTCAGAGTTAGTGACAAAGATATTCCTAAGACAGCTTTCAGAACTCGATACGGGCATTATGAATTCCTTGTGATGCCTTTCGGGTTGACTAATGCTCCAGCTGCATTCATGGATTTAATGAATAGGGTGTTCAAGCCATTTCTGGACAGATTTGTCATTGTATTTATTGACGATATCTTGGTGTATTCTCGCAGTCAAGAAGAACACGAGGCTCATCTGAGAGTTGTATTGCAAACATTGCGGGAACATAAGATTTATGCGAAGTTCTCTAAGTGTGAATTTTGGTTAGACTCCGTAGCATTCCTTGGGCATGTGGTATCCAAGGATGGAATACTTGTAGATCCTAGAAAGACGGAAGCAGTGCAGAAATGGCCCAGACCCACCACTCCTACAGAGATTCGCAGCTTTCTGGGATTAGCAGGTTACTACAGGCGTTTTGTGCAAAAGTTTTCTAGAATAGCAGTACCATTGACCAAGCTAACACAGAAAAATGCAAAGTTTCAGTGGACAAATGAATGTGAGCAGAGTTTTCAGAAGCTCAAGACATGTTTGACTACCGCGCCAGTTCTAGCCTTACCATCCGGTTCGGGAGGATTCACGGTATTTTGTGATGCTTCGAGAGTGGGATTAGGGTGTGTTCTCATGCAAAATGGTCGTGTGATAGCTTATGCTTCGCGACAATTGAAGAAGAATGAACAGAACTATCCCACTCATGATCTGGAGATGGCTGCAATGGTATTTGCACTGAAAATTTGGAGGCACTACTTGTATGGAGAAACATGTGAAATTTATACTGATCACAAGAGCCTAAAGTATATTTTTCAGCAGAAAGATCTGAACATTCGGCAGCGTCGCTGGATGGAACTTCTCAAGGACTATGTTTGCACTATTCTATATCACCCAGGGAAGGCCAATGTTGTGGCTGATGCATTGAGCAGAAAGTCCATGGGTAGTTTGGCACATATAGCTCCTGTAAAGAGACAGTTGGCCAAGGATATCCACAGGGTCGAAGGTGCAGGTATTAGGTTCGGTCTATCTAAATCAGGGGCGTTATTGGCTTATGTTCCAGCTAAGTCTTCATTAGTAGAACATGTTAAATCCACTCAGTATGAGGATGAACGATTGTGCAAATATCGAGAAGAAGTCCTAGCTGGTAAAAGCAAGAATATGATTGTTGATGATAATGGGGTTCTCCGACTAGGTAACCGGTTATGTGTACCAGAAATTGATAGGCTAAGACGAGTTATTCTCGAGGAAGCTCACCATTCTAGATACACTATACATCCTGGATCCACTAAGATGTACTGTGACCTAAAGCAGTTGTATTGGTGGGAAGGTATGAAGAAAGATATTGCTAACTTTGTTGCTAGTTGTTTGACTTGTCAACAGGTTAAGGCTGAGCACCAGCGACCCACAGGACTACTACAACGGCTTGAGATTCCAGAGTGGAAGTGGGAAAGAGTTACCATGGATTTTGTGACTGGGCTACCTCGTACACTTAAAGGTTATGATTCAGTATGGGTGATTGTTGATCGGCTTACAAAGTCAGCACACTTTTTGCCGGTTAAAACTACTTACAGTGGTGCGAGATATGCACAGTTATACATGAATGAGATTGTCCGACTCCATGGAGTTCCACTGTCTATTATCTCTGACAGAGGATCACAATTCACTTCTCACTTTTGGATGTCCTTTCAAAGAGAATTGGGTACTAAAGTAGACCTTGACACCGCATTCCATCCTCAGACTGACGGTCAGTCTGAACGTACTATACAGATATTGGAGGACATGTTGAGAGTAGGGGTGGGCGTTCGGTTCTTCGGTTCGGTTTTTAGAAGTAGGAGTCCGTTACTTCGGTCTTCGGTTCGGTTTGAAGTGTAGAAAAGTCCGTAATTTTTATACTTCGGTTCGGTTCGGTTTTTTAGTTCGGTACTTCGGTGTTTCGGTTTAAACCAAAGTTTATAGCCAAAGAAAAAAAGGCCGAACAAGAAAGGGAAAGGAAAGGCAAAGTACATACCTGTTCAAAGTCAAAAAATAAGATTAACAAAAATACATCAAATTACCAAATATAAATGATTGAATACTCGTAATATCATATCGCGATGACTTAACATAAATGATTTATTCAAACTAAAGGGATGTTCAGCTAATTTATCATTTCCTAATGAATTTTTAGTTCAATTATTTAATTTTTTATATATGTTGCATTTAATCACTAATTAGACATTAAAATACAATAAGCAAAAAAGGGAAATTATACGAATCAATCTAGGAAATATACGTAATATGTAATGGTGGATGTTTTTTGTTAATGGTGTAAAAAAAAAAAAAAAAAAAAACTTCGGGTTTTTCGGAATTTCGGGGCCCGAAGTTCCGGGGAGCCCGAAACCGAAGACCGAAGTTCAAAAATTTCTAAGACCGAACCCGAACCGAAAAACCGAAAAACCGAACCCGAAGTACCGAATTAGTTCGGTTCGGTTCGGTATTTCGGTTTTTTCGGTTTTGTGCCCACCCCTAGTTGAGAGCTTGCATTATTGATTTTGGTGGTAGTTGGGATACTTACTTGCCTTTAGATGAGTTTGCTTATAATAACAGCTATCAGACAAGCATTCAGATGGCTCCTTACGAGGCTTTATATGGCAGGTGTTGTCGTTCTCCAATTAGATGGTTTGAAGCCGGTGAAGTTAAGGTATTAGGACTAGACCTGATATAAGTAGCTATTGATAAGGTCCAGTTGATTAGGCAAAGATTGCTCACAGCTCAAAGCAGGCAAAAGTCTTATGCAGATAAAAGAAAAAGGGACTTGGAGTTTGCAGTTGGTGATCGTGTGTTCTTACGAGTTTTCCCGATGAAAGGCGTGACACGATTTGGAAAAAGAGGGAAATTGAGCCCGCGATTCATAGGACCCTATGAGATACTTGAACGAGTTGGAGCTGTTGCTTACAGTTTGGCTCTTCCTCCCGAGTTATCTTTTATTCATCCTGTGTTTCACGTATCTATGTTACGGAAATACGTACCAGACATCTCTCATGTGCTTGAGGCACCGACTATACAGCTTAACGAGAAATTATCTTATGAGGAGGAACCCATAGCCATACTCGAGAGCCAAATGAGGAAGCTACGGAGAAAAGAAATTGTGTTCGTGAAAGTTTTGTGGAAAAATCATACTGCAAGGGAAGCTACTTGGGAAATGGAAGATGATATGCGAGCCAAGTATCCTTACTTATTTCACCCTACAGGTATGCTCTTAGTTTATATTCGGAGACCGAATTTCTAAAGGGGGAGAGAATGTAATACCCTATTTTAAATAAGGGCAAACTAGTCATTTCATAAGTTATTTAAAAAAAAAGGAAGAAAGAAACGAAGCTGAGCAAACAGAGACTCTATAGAGTCCATTTACAAATAGAATTGGTACCAGGGGGATTAGGGGAAGGGTGACGCAGCTTTTCCCAAACTTACAACAATTTCAACAATTGCAAGAGAAAAATTGGAGAAAGAGGAGCTCGTTAGGCACTTGGGTTAAGTCTTGCAGGAACCATTCAGCTGAGAGACATTTTTGGCTTGGTAGGGGTAAACTTTCCATTGTCTTTTTAATCTTATTCTCTAATTTATGTAATCTTGCTAGGCATAAAAGAATTTAAAGTACCTATGGAATACCTGGGCAGTGACTTTAGTTAGGCCCTAAGCTTATACAATGCTTGGGAAGAATTGACACGTATAATACAGTGAGTACATTGCAACAAGACAAAAGAATGTTATGCCTAGGTTACTGTAAATTCTTGGTAATTGCTGTTTACCTAGTATTGATATTAGCAGAAAAGGGAGAAAACCTAGGAAATATTTCTAATACACATCATAAGTAAGGACTTGGCTAATGAGTTTTTGACATGAGCTATGAACTATGCTAAACAAGAAAAACTAACTCGAGATCGACGCAATGTGATTATAGATTCACCGGATGAGGTGGTGAACTGCTCGTGGAAGATACGGTTAAGCTACGCGCGTTTGTACTGTAAGTGATGACCTTACCACAATTTGTGTTTCCATAACCTGCATGGTTTTTACTTGATTTTGAATTAAATGTGTTACTGAATATTTAAAATGCATGTGGGACAAGTCCTTTTACAAGATATGTACCGAGATATTTACTTGAATTATTTTACCGTTACAGGATATGGTTTTACCGCTACTTGACATATTTTACCGCTATGTGAAATATGGAATTGTTTTTTGAAATGCCTTGTACTTGGTATAAGGATTATATATATATTTTTGGGATGAACCTTGACAGACCCCGTAGCTAACGACGGGTACGTTAGACCTGGTGCACCTTGTATACTCCGGATTACCGTTACAGTCCTTGCTAGTGGGAAGGTAGAACTAGCTTACCGTTACTGATTTCCTCCGAGAGGAATTTATACTGATTACATGGTTTCTTCTTGGAAAATCTCCCTAACCTATATACTTGGTATAATATAGTGATTACTGAATTTGCTACTGATTTTATATTGATTACTGTTTACAAGAAGTACTTGAAAAGACTGATTTCTGTTTGTTATTCTGAAAGTGACAATTGAATTATATGTATATTTCTGCATAAGATATACTGGCATGTTTTGACTTGTCCCCACTTAAATCGGTTGCGGTTAAGCGTTATTACTCACTGAGTTGCGACTCACTCCTCGCTATATTTTTCCTTCCAGATACAGCAGGTGACGTAGCCGAGGATCTTCATTCTTAGAGTCGCGAGTTGACAATCCTGGTGAGCCCCGCATTAGTTCGCGTGGGCAAGAGCTTTATTTATTCATTATTGTCTTTCTTTGAAACTCTTAGAGTCGCTCCATTTAGTCATTTGTTAGTCAGTTGTCTTATCTTTGAGTTGGTTATTCAGTTAATAAGTTGGTCTTGCCAGTATTTTAGGCCTTTATGAACTTAGTACTTCTTGTCAGACGTTTCTGGTTTATTGGGAGTTAGATGGAGCACTTTGATATTTTAATGCTTTAAAGACGTGGATTTTGAGTAATTATATTGTTATTGGTATGTTCTGGTTTTCTGGTTGATAAAGAAAATTTTTGGATAGGCCTAAAACAGGGGAAAATCTGCCCGATTTTCTGTAGAATTTTGATAAGGCTTGTTTAGGGACTTAGTTCCTAAGCGCCGGTCACGGCCCCAAAACTGGGTCGTGACAATACAAGCATATCATTGATATTTAAGACTCCTGCAACTTTGGGAAAACATAAGGTATCCCAAGAAATTGGAGCTTTTCTTGACACTTTAGTTGCCACTGTCCATCAATACTGTCTACATGTAGTTTCAATCACCTTCATCACTTTTTTTGGGTATAACATAAATCAGAGACCAATAATTCTGAAGTGATAGAAGAACGCTCTTGATAAGCTGCAGCCTCTCTGCATATGATAGGAACATGATGGTCTAACTAGTAATCCTAGCAAGAACTTTCTGCAAAAGTGGTCCGTATTGGCCAACGGTAATCATTTTTGTACTAAGAGGCACCCCAAATACCGAAAAGGTAGAGTGCCATGAGAGAATCCTAGCTTAAGCAGTATACTCTGTTGAGTTTCAGGTTGAACCCCACCAAAATACAAAGAACTTTTATCTTTATTTGCAACCATACCAGATGCTATAGAGAAGCTCTCAAAGCATTTATATAGTATCTCCACGTAAGTGCTATATCCTCTACAAAACAGTAACAGATCATCAGCAAATCCCAGTTGCATAATGCCCAACTTTTCACACCTTGGGTGATAATTGAAGTCAGGATTATTCTTCAAGGTCCTCAATAGTCTAGTTAGGTATTCCATAGCAAGCATAAACAAGTATGGGCACAAACATGATCTACTTCACAAATTTGTTCGAAAAGTTCAAGCTAATAAGTATTTGCTCTAAGTAACTCCATTCAACAGAGTCATATGCTTTCTGCATGTCAATTTTGATCATACACCTTGGAGACACCCTTTCCCAACTATAAACCTCGATCACTTCATTTTTTAGAATGATATTATCTGCAATGGCTCTACAAGGAACAAAAGTATATTGACCATTGTCTACAAGACAATCCATCACTTTCTGCATTCTCCCTGTTAACACCTTTGAGATAATTTATATAAGATAGAGCAACAAGAGATTGATCGATATTCTTTGATTCTAAAGGGATTAGGAACTTTTGGAATTAGCGTCACAATAGTGCAATTGATGGGCCTATATAGGTTGCTTGTGTTAAAGAATAATAGAACTGCATCAATGATATCCTCACCCATAATTTGCCAGGCATTTTTAAAGTAGTAGGTATTGTATCCATCACATCCCAGGGCTTTATCTTCATCTTTGCTACTCATTGCCATATAGACTGCCTCCCTGGTGATAGGTTCTACTAGAGCTAATTTTTTTATCTCTATGCAGTATTCTTCAACCTTTTATTATAGCTGGGTCAATAGCATGCAAAGAACGGAGTAACCTTTCCTAGTAGCTATTTATGCCTAAATTATTCGTCTAGGTTAAACAATTAATATGAATGAGGTGACAAGCAATACGGTAAATTACGACAAAAAATTAAGTAAATATGATGAAAATAAGGACAAGTAAATAAGCAAGAAATAATGAAGAAAGCAAAATAAATTTTATTCCTCAAGAGTAGCCAAGTTTGGTGGCAAATCGTGTGTTGTGTATAATACAATGCAAAAGAGAGGTATTTATAGTAGCGATACCCAGTCCTAAATAACGTAAAATACAAGTACTAATAGGGCCATGGGCCTACAATTCAAGGCGGTTGTATACTAAACCATAACGAGGAGACTGTAAATCCTAGGCGACGGGATGTATGCCCTTCGCCCTGTGACCAAACCGCCTAAACGATCATTGGCTATAGGAGCGGGCATATATCCTCAGTGCCCGGTAACTTGTAAGATAACTCTAGTCTCGCTAGTTGAACTCGTATCCCCAGAACAATAGGCCAGTTCCCCCATTTGTTGAGTGCTTACATAAGCAGTAAGGAAGTGAAAGCGGCGTGATGTGAAAAGATATCTCACTGACTCCTTAGGACTCGCAGTCTCTTTGACTAATAATGATATTGAACTCTTCGAGAACTTCGCGTGCTTTCTTTTGATTGGCTGATACCGATCTCCTAGACCTTTTTCAGTAACTACCATTAACTGCTCAAAATCATTTTATATCTCTAGTCATAATGATGCGTGACCATTTCATGCCTCATCCTTATCCCTTTACGCCTATAAATAGTGACTTCATGGCAGTGGAAAAATAACTACTCTTCTTCATAAAATAATTCACTTCTTCAGCAATTCCTTATGACAGTGAGAAGCTATTCTTTAAGAATGTTTGCCTTTGATCCTGGTTTGATATTCTCAGAAAACCTTCTTTGTTCTAGATGGATGTTGCATGAAGGAGTAAGCTCATCTCCAGTTACCTTCTCTTTTCTTTTCATCCATGATGGAATGAAAGAAGTCCCTCGAGTCATGAAGTTTGATCGAGATTCTAGTGATGTCCTTTGAAATATTTTCATTGTTTCACGTGCACTCATTATGGTGCGCTCATCTTCTAACACAGCGATTACTGTGATATTCTTCTTGTCATGCAGTGATGCAGGGAAAATTGAGCCAAAGCGCCAACAAACAAGAGCCAAGCTCGAGAGCACAAAGAATACAAGTCAAGGACTCCGGAGGAGGATTCAAGAGTGATTTGAGGTCATGGACTTGAGCACCATCGAGGGAGGACCGACTGGAGGAACACCTAGAGTCTATTTTGAGTCATCTCCACACATCCCCAGAAGAGGCGGACCGCCCACATCACTAGGCGGATCGCCTAGTTGAAGACCAACTCTCTGGATCTCAAAGGAGGCGGAGCGCCTCGGAAAATGGGCGGACCGCCCACTTTCCTACACTCTGCAGTAGGCGGACCGCCTACTCTGCTAGGTGGGGCACCTACTCTGCTAGGCGGGGCACCTATTTTGCTTAGTTTTGGACGGGAATTTGACGTGTAATCTCTAGTTTTGCCCTACGAGGCTTGTATTGTTGTTATCTCATTTGAGGGATTTTTAGACATTACACTAGGAGTGTGGCACACGTATAAATTCCACACTCAGCCATTTCATCCATTAGCTAGATTTTGAGATTGAAGAATGGAACTTAGAAGAGACTTGACCCTTCTTGTTTGAAGCTTGAAGGTTCGTGTACCCCGTTAGCTTGGAATCGAGTGGATGTTATCCTAGTATGGATCCTCGTTAGGTTCAACTTTCTTTCTCTCTCATGAATATTCAATCATGGTTTGATTCGTTTATCCATTCTTTCTTCTACTTCTGTTCTTCATCATCCCTATTTTTCTTCTTATTGTGTTTACTTCTTGCTTCTGCTACTTTATCGTTTCCGTGTATTTTTACTCCGCGTCAGTTTGGTATTAGAGTACGGCTAGATTTTTTTCTTATAAAACCTTGATCGTGTCATTTTATCTTTGTGTTTGTTGTTGCTGTTGTGTTCTTGTTGTTCTTGGAAAGAAAAAGAAACAAAAAAGTGAAAAAATTTAAAAATACAAAAAAATTGAGATTTGAGTATTGAAACGGGTTCCTCATTCATTGTAAAGTATTGGGGATTGAACTATGATGTACTCCCGTTGATTTGGTATCCTCCTATCACGTTTTGGTGTTATGGATTGAAATTTCAAAAATCAAAATCCCAAAATTTTGAAAACCCTTGAAATCGCTTCAAACTTTAATCAAAGCTTGTTTTTTTTTTTTTTTTTTTTTTGTTTTGGAGTAAAAACTATTGGGGATTGTTTAGATTCATTGAAAATACCTTTGGGTACCTTTGTCTTGCAAAAACAAGTTGAAACCGTTTGGAATTTGGGTGCAAAACGATTTAAAAACCCGTAGTTGAAAAGCTGCAGATTCAGCTTTAGGTGGACCGCCTCAGGATTTAGGCAGACCGGCTCAGCAAAGGTCCTTCTCTGGACTTTGGTAGGCGGAACGCCTCCCCTTGTTGCCTGCTTCTAGGTAGTTTTTTCATACATTTTCACTTGTTCTTTGCCTCCGGGCTTCTTGGTTAGTGTTTCTTGGGTAATTGTCCTACTTGAAAGACACTAACTCTTGAGCGTATTAGGACATTCATGCGTTTAGGAGATTAGAATTCAAAGAAGAGTCATAGAACTTTTTTTGGCCTCAAGTGCATACTTTAAATAACCGTCCGTCCGTAGAGTCCCAGTAACTCCACTCTGAACCAATACTTGGACATACTAGTTGTGATCACCGTGGTTTCTAAGAGAATAAGGCCTTTCCCTTGAGTATTCATATATTGAGTGATACACGTGAGGGAGTGAATTTTGTGAGGCTCTCTCTCTTATTGGTGCAACTATATCAGATGAAGATTGTAGAGGTTATGAATCGCGTGGGGATGATGTGAGTTGCTATGACTCGTATGGAGATGATGGAGACTATGGTTCCTATGTTGATGATGAAGGGCATTACTATGATGATGCGGAAAACTATGGCTTCTATGGTGATGAAGCGGTTCACTATGACGATCGTGAAGTTGATGAAGACTATGAAGCTTATGATGATGAATATGTTGATCCTTATGCTTCTAGTCAAGAATACGAAGATGGTGACGCTTCAAGGCAATGTTCCTACTTAATCTTCTTGTGATTAATATGAAAATGTTGATAGTGACATAGAGAGAATTAATGATGAAGTTGATTATATGAATTATTCATGTGCATCTTCTCTTGGTGTTTCTAATGGCGAACAAGGGAGTAGTAGAGGTCCTTCAATTAGTTTGGGAGGGGGTGGCGGTTATTCCATTAGAAGGAGGAAGATTGCATCTTCTAGTTGTGCTAAGCGACCTAATGCTTCTAATTCTCATGTGAAGGGTGGTTTGAGAGATGGTCTTGCTCTTGCTATAAGGGGATTGTATTGTTCTATCAATGTCGTAAGGGGCTTGGATAGTTGTAGTAGGGGTAGTGCTATTGCCAATGGAACCAAGGTGAGAGGTACTTATCGGTTCTATGGCAAGGTTCCTTCCTCGACTTTCAACAACACTTTTAATATGAGAAAAGTGACGGGAAGTGGAAGTTGCACTTGCAATGTTGCTAGTAGAGGAGGGATAAGGGAGAGCCAAGTTTTTGGTGTTAACACTCGTGGGCATTCAAGTTCTCTCTTAGATGAATCTCTATGAAACTTGGGTAGACGCAGGTTCGTTGTTGAGGTGAATGGTTATGGAGGAAACTTGCTCAAAATTGAAGAGACCGATACCAATTGTATTGGCACCTCTTTGGTTGATAGGTTAAGGATACCATGCCGTGCGCTAGAGCATTCTTATGAGTATGACGGAGTGGGGGTTTCTAAGGAAGCTCGGGTGCTCCTATTTCATAAGAACTACAAGGGTTGTGTTTGGTATGATGTGTATCCCATGAAACACTATTATATTTGGCTAGGTGAGCCATGGTTGCATGACAAAAGGCTACAATATAGTGTTATGAAGGATGCGTATCTTGTGGGCATGGGACAAAGGGTTTATGACTTTGTACCTTATCGGTCAAGAGGCCAATTGCCTACTAGTGCACCTTCTTTGGCTATGCAAAGGAGCAAGGAGCAAGAACTTCATTCCATGGATCAAAATGAGCAATCAAGAAGTCCTACAATCACAAGAAATGGTGGGAAAAGTGCGAGTAAGGGGTTGACAAGTGTCAACAAGGTGAACCCAAAACCACAAGCTTCAAAGCCAAGTGGTTCACCAACAAAGAAGAAGGAGACATCAAGTGATGAGTCTCCAAGTCCTAGATTCCAGGTTGATGTAAAGATTCCACCTACTCCGTCTATGGGCATTCTCGGACCTTGTCCCAACTCACCCAAATATGAGAGACAAAAGATTGAGAGGAGTAAGGGAGTGACCGGTGACAACTCTCGAGTGGAAAAAGGAGAGGCTGTGTTGAGTGATGTGAGTGGGTTGTCACCACCCGCATTTACACACGACCTTGAAGAAAAAATGAGGGAAAAATAATCGTTGAGAGTGAGGGCACCCCTTATTCTAACCTTAACCCTTTATCTTTTTCTTCTACTTGTTTGAATTCTTGTGTAGGAATTCTTGGAGGCAAACTGATGAAGCCTCAATCATGTTTCGAAGTGGAAAGACAAGGTGAAGATGATCCCAAATGTGAGCTACAAGGTGAAGAAGCTAGCCATGATACTTCAAATGCATTGAGTGAGCAAGATGGCAACTCAAGTGTAAGTGTTAGTTCTTCTTTCCTTAAGCATGATACTTCCTTCTTTTATGATAGTGCTTGTGAAAATTCTATGCTAGTTGATGATTTGTATAATTACAATGTGTTTGCAACCAGTGTAGAGTTGAATGGTCAACTTGTGTGTTAATGTGAACCACTAATTGAGAGGGTTGAAAAGCCACATCATGATGTGAGCTCGGTTTTCATTGAACCTCTCTTTAGTGAAAATATTATAGTTGACCTTGTTTCTGATTGCTAGACACCCCACCCATATTTGATAGAGGAGAAGATGAGTAAAATGAATATCCTATTCTTCCCTTTGATTGCTTACTTGATGGTGGTGGCCTTATGCGTTGCAGTGAGGGTGGTTGTGACCTTTAGGAGTCTCTAGTGTATGAGATGGATCGAATTATGTTCGATGTCTCCTCAAGTATGGATGTTATCTCTAGTTTAGATACTTCACCTTTGCTTACTATTGAACTTGAGAAGTGTGCCTATACTAATCCTTTGTATGACGGCAACTTCAATGGAAATAATGATTCGTATCAAACTAGAGTAGAGTGTGAGTTTGAACCTCCATGGATTAGAGAGCTTAACTCTATTAACAATCCCTTGTCTGATTGTGATGGTGCATCTTCCAGTAGCCCTAATCTCGAGTGTGTGGACTATAATGATGAAGAAGCTATGACGAGGACCTTCTTTGGTAACTTGTCTAGTGAGGAGAATTGTCTTGGAGGTGAATGTGTAGGTGAGGAGGTACCTCTTGGTGCGTGTAAGAGTGCTTTTAAAAAGGGGAGTTGAGTATTTGATATTAGTTGTCGCTTGAACTATTTTGCTTACTCCATTCCATATGTTGATCACACCTTGAGTTTTGAGCATGCCAAAGCCATTGTGTAACCTTGTGATAAAATTGCATTGAAGGCTTGGTGTGTTGGTCATAAGCTTAGGGGTCTTTGGGAATTTGATTGCTATATCTTATATGTTCCATGTCCTATTGATCTCTTTGCTTGTCTTTGTGATGGATGCACTTTCTTTTTGAGTTAAGTACTTGTTTTTTCCTTTGGAGACATAAGCTTTTTTTATTAGTATTGATGCTTGGCTCTATCATAATAGTGTGTTTTCCACACTATTTGTACTAACCTACTCTTGTAGTAGGAAGTTTAGATTGTGTGCCTTTGCTTTTAGGTATTGATGGTTTGATTTCGAGGACGAAATCCTTTCAAGAAGGGGAGGATGATGCGGGGAAAATTGAGCCAAAGCACCAACCATCAAGAGCCAAGCTCAAGAGCAGAAAGAATACAAGTCCAGAGCTCCGGAAGAGGATTCAAGAGTGATTTGAGATCATGGACTTGAGCACCATCGAGGGAGGACCGACTACGGACCAAGGAGGAAAACCTAGAGTCCATTTTGAGCCGTCTCCACACCTTCCAGGAAGAGGCGGACCCCGCCCACAGAACTAGGCGGACTGCCTAGTTGAAGACCAACTCTCTGGATCTCAAAGGAGGCAGAGTGCCTCTGGAAATGGGCGGACTGCTCACTTTCCTACACTCTGTACTAGGCGGATCGCCTACTCTGCCAGGCGGGGCGCCTATTCATCTAGGTGGGGCACCTGTTTTGCTTAGTTTTGGATAGGAATTTGACTTGTAATCCCTAGTTTGGCCCTACGAGGATTGTATTATTTTTATCTCATTTGAGGGCTTTTTAGACATTACATTAGGAGTGTGGAACACGTATAAATTCTACACTCATCCATTTCATCTATTAGCTAGATTTTGAGATTGAATAATAGAACTTAGAAGAGGCTTGACCCTTCTTGTTTGAAGCTGGAAGCTTCGTGTACCCCGTTAGCTTGGAATCGAGCTGATGTCATCTTAGTATGGATCCTCGTTAGGTTTAAGATTCTTTCTCTCTCACGGATATTCAATCATGATTTGATTCGTGATTCTTTCTTCTATTTCTGTTCTTCCCTGTCCCTACTTTTCTTGTTATCGTGTTTACTTCTTGCTTCCGCTACTTTATCGCTTACGTGTGTGTTTACCCCACATCATGCAGGGTTGGGACGCTTAGCCCTTTCAGCTTCCGTGTGGCTTCTCCGCTAGGATACCTCGTGTGTCCGAAATGTTCCTTCAATGGTACTAGGCTAGCGATTCTTCGTTTGGCTCTATCTCACAACATATAAGAGGATATAGCTTCACAACAGCGGGTGACTAAGGTGTCACTGAACTTTGGAGTCCTTCGTAGTTCATTGCCTTCACCTTGGTTATTTTCTTCAGTTGAACCGCTATTGTAATGCTCTATCAGCCGTTGACTGTGGGATACCCGAGGGAAGAGGCTCCATTGTGATGGATTCCCAGCTCAAGCTTTTTTTCTTTCGGCGAACTCCTATTTGTGCTTGAAGATCGGCGGGATTAAGCACTCCGGTTTGGCCAGCTGAGGGTAAAGCGGATGGTCAAGCTTCGCTTCTAGTTTTCTAGTTTCTCTTTGAGTTCAACTGATGAGATACGGGAAGCTCAGGCCTGTACTCAGGTGCTTCCGGGATCCCTTGCTTTGATCAAGCAAATAGGCTTTCGTTACACCAGCGGTCGTATACCTTAAAAGAATGCTCGGGCCGATATATCTCGACCTAGAAGAAAAGAATAACTCCGGACTGTTTATGGCGTATAGCTACAATCCAGATGAAGGATTTTTCAGCCATGTTAATTGTGAAGAGCTCTTTGTTTTTAGTCTTCAATTTCCTTTTTTTCTACAATTGTTATAAATAAATGTTGTGTTCAGGAAGAACTAAATGTATATTATGAGCCTACGGGCTGTTTGTTATGAATAAAACGAATGTTCATCAATATTTCATACGTACTTGTTTTATTACGCATTTTGTAATGTGTAACCAAGCAGTATGTTTGTGCATCTAGATATTAGATGACTTCAGGTTGTCCTGACTATTCTAGTTGTTTAAGAACGTGTGTCAGTGTGCCTGCCTTGAGCAATTATGCTCGTTGTGCACCGATAGATGGCGGCTAGGTTGCATCCGTAGCAGATGGTTGTTTGTACTCACAATGGGACGACTTTAGCCCGTGTGGAAATGGTCCTTTTGTGTTTTGAGACAAAACATCTTCGCTTAGTTACTCGAGCATTTAAGACTTTCTGGCACTATGCGGATAGGCATCCCATCAGTGGGAAACTGCAATTGTTGATTTAACGAGATCAACGTTCGATTAATGCCTGGTGGCTGAGTTAGATGTGGTCTAACTCTAAGCAAGTAGTGTACTCTTCTTTTTATAGCAAAAAGTGAGTGTATTAGTTCAATTTAGGTCTGGCGGGGGCCAAGAATAGTTGGATCATAGATGGATCTAAAAAAATGAGTAAAATTGACTAAGTAAGATAGTAGTTTTATTGATAGAAGAGGCGCGGGGCCTGTGATGCTGTGGGTGAAAACCCGTAACATGTCTGATAAATATTATAACCAAAAGGAAATAACAAACACAATAAATGCTTTCTCAAGCAAAGGTACTTTATGTTTGATCATTGAAAGATTCCGGGTCATTCGGTTGGGCTTCTCTATTTAAGGGTGCTGAGCCTTGAAAGTCATCCCCCGGGTCGATGACGACCCTGTGGTACAGATGCTCGCCGATTAAGCAATAGTGAACATCCTGTTTCTACAAGAAAATGCTTTCGAACTTATCTTCGGGAAGATCTCCTTTGCTCAGATAGTTGACAAGTGCATCACGCTGCCCTCTGAAGGATCCTTTATCTGGAACTTTCATGTTTAACAGGCCTGCGGGGGTTAGCTCAATTATCATCTGCCTATTGTCCGGGTCTTCGGATGCTTCGGCATCTCCTAAGATTTCTTCTTGGTGGATGAATTCCCACGCATGAAAATTTTCTAGGATTGCCTGATTTTCTTCTTTCGATCTGGCTCGCAGATGTCCTCAGCTACGAAGATCTTCCTAACTTGACTGACCATCAACTGAGATTTGTTGTACAGGCTGATCTCCCTGGCCCCCAGTGTGTAGCTAAGTCAAGGGCTTGAATTATGGCTTCAGCTTTTACGGCCTGATTGTAGACAATTCCAGATGGAGTTTTGATCCACAAATCAATCTTCTCCGAGTTGGGATTCATTCCCATGCGAATTTCCCAACAGCTGTACTCAATTACTGCTTCATTCCTGAGTGACTCTTCAGCCTTCCATTCCAGTTCTTCTACAAAATCTGAGGTAAAACCTTGCAACGTCTGTGTCTTGATATCTGTACGGGGATGATAGATGACATCGTACTCTCCCAACTCTTCCGCCCACTTTGCCATATCTTTTGACAGACCAAGCTTAGATAGAATGGCTGACACCGATATCAAAGTGACTAAACTGACCGAGTGCTCCTGAAAGTATGAGAGCAACTCTCGAGTGGCCATTACCATGGTTGCTATGAACTGGAGCGGCAAGGGCAAGAACTTATCTATGCGCTGTGGCATCCTGCTGGCGTACTTCACGGAACTTGCTACCCGTTCCTTTCTCGTACAAGGACTGCATTCCGAGCTATCTCAGATATTGAAACGTATAACAGTAGGTTCATCTCTGGCTCAGTTACCACTGGAATCTGCAGGAGTTGGATGTTCGTCCGGGCCATCGTCAAAGAACATTGTATCAGCCAGAGGGGTCCTCCTTGCTTCCGTAGCAACTCAGAGTGACAACATACCAATTCAGCTGCTCTCAGGACTAGATAATCCATCAGCGGCAATCGAACTCGCAGCTTGTTGAGTTCCTCCCTAACCTCACGCTCTAAGGAAATAATTCTCAACTCAGAAGATGTAATCCTAACTGAAGTAAGGCGACATTTCTCGGGGAGAGGACGCTCACCTCGTAGGTCAGCGACCAAGTGCAGGTTTTGGGTATTTGAAGACCTGATGAATTGTTGAAGGCACTCACCTGACATCGTGTACCCATGGCCGTTCCAGGATTACATCGTACGAGAGATTGCAATTCATCACATGGAAAATGGTTGTGCTCATCACGCCCGGTATAAGTACCGGTAGAGCTAGTTCTCTAGCGGATGCTTCCTGAATTCCGTTGAAACCCATTATGTTTTGAGTACTCGAGGATATTTAAGGACAGTGGCTGAATTTGCCCCTGGATAGTATTGGCACCGTTCCCCGAGTCGATAAGAGCCCGCTGGATACGCACACCGGATATATCCACAGGTATAATGAGATCTCCTTGTTGGTCTGCTTGCTCCTCCAGGTCAAATCGAATAGATTCGAATGTTATTCTTCTCATGGAAGTCCCACTCGCCGTATCCGACCGTTCGTCCACAAAGATTTCGTTGATAGTCTTCAGGTTCTCAGATTATGAACCTTTAAAACGGCGGGGCCCTTCTTCCAGCAGCTCCTTGAGATGTCCTTCCTTTAGCAAGTGTTCAATCTCGATCATCAAGGCTTTGCAATCGACCGCTGCGTGGCCGTCGTTGCGATGAAAGTCGCAATAGGGTGTTATGTTTCTTCCTGTAGATCCTTTCATGTTAGATGGCCATCAGACCCTAGGCCCCAGTTTACTAAATTGATTGGCAACTAGGTCCACAAAGTCCCTTAAATTTTGGGGTTCTGTTTGCTTCTCCTGGGATCCGGAGCTGGATAATTATTCTCCACCCGGCGACTGCTTGATTTTGAACCTTCAGCTTCATCCTTCTACCATACCCCCCATCTTCTAGGAACGGACTGCCCAATCTATTCCTTCGCTCGTCCTAGGGATTATGAGAATGGTCTGGTTCCAAATGAATTTCTCAGTATACCTCTGATATAGCGCCCTTCATGTGGATACTGGGTGTTGAGTTAAACTCCACTGTAATTATCGGGTAGCTAAAGATCCCTTTGAATTTAGGATTTTTCTGAAGGCTACCACAACGATATTATCAGGGTCTGGAGGGAGCTTCATGCATTTGTTCCGAAATCTATCGAGGTAATCCTTCAGCAATTCGTTGTCATGTTGTTGTATCTCGAAGATGTATTCCCTACGCTTCTCCTGCTTGTGGGCACCAGAATGCGCTTTCTTCAACAGGTCTTGCATCTGAGTGAATGATTCGATGGATCCCATTGGTAGCTGAGCGTACCAAGCAAGGCCTTCTTTGGTCAGGGTTGAGCAAAATCTCTTCACCAGAGCAGACTGAATTTCTTCTTCGGTAATCTCGTTACTCTTCACAGTTGTATAGTGAGCAGTGATGTGCTCGTCCGGATCGGTCATTCCATCATACTTCAAGTTATCTGGCAAGTGGAAGTGCCTTGGTATGCGGAGTGGCACTGCGCTTGCTTTGTAAGCATGTTTGTAAAACTTCTGCCCATCTACCGCGGTAACTTGGGGTGGAGCACCCTGCATGTTACCGATTCGATCGTAGATGGCCTTCATCTTCTTTATATATTCCTGAATGACGAGGGCTACCTTAAGTTCTTGATTGTTGATCGTCATTGATCCTCCCGGGGCGGCATCCAGATTGAGCCTATGATTGGGAACTGATGCTGGCGAGTTGTCTGTGGGAGTCGGTCTTCGCGGGGATAATGGCCTCTGAGATGAGCCCGTGAACACTGCTCCCACTCTATGGGATATCCCTTCAGCTATGTTGTTCGAGTTCCGCTTGGACGCAGTTTTTAGGATATCCAGGAGGAAACCTTTGAACTCTGAATTACCTCCTTGCGGTTGATCTCTTTCGCTATCGTTAGCCATAGGGATTGAATCATGAGAAGAATCCTTTGGCTGCTCGACGAAATACTTTTGTTAAATGCTGGGGTTGTTGAGATCCTTCACAGACTTGCCTGTTGCATCTGGTGTTCTTTGGAACGCTGCTACCGTTGTCCGACATGATTGCGCCTTTTCCTTCACAGAATACCTACAATTTCCTGGGCGCCAATGACGCCAAACTGTTTATGCCTAAATTTTTACGTCTAGGTTAAACAATTAATTATGAATGAGGTCACAAGCATTACGGTAAATTACGATGGAAAAGTAAGTAAATACGATAAAAATAAAAATAAGTAAATAGGCAAGAAATAATGAAGAAAGCAAAGTAAATCTTATTCCTTGAGAGTAGTCGAGTTTTGTGGCGTATCGTGTGTTGTGTGCAATACATTGTAAGGAGGGGTAGTTATAGTGGTGATACCAAGTCCTAAATAAGGTTAAAAAAACATGTACTAATAGGGCCATAGGCTTACAACTCAAGACAGTGGTATACTAAACCCTAACTAGGAGACTGTAAACACTAGGCGCCAGGATGTGTGCCTTGCACCCTGCGACCAAACCGCCTAAACGGTCTTTTGCTCTAGGAGCATGCGTATATCCTAAGTGCCCGGTAACTTGCAAGATAAGTCTAGTCTCGCCAGCTGGACTCGTATCCCCGTAACAATAGTGGCATATTTTTTACCCACACAGTAGCTTCTTGTTAAAGCTTATTATCTCAATTTATATCAGCTCTTCATCTTGCAAGTGTCTCCCCATTCATCAATCAAAGTTCTGATCTTATTTTGGGCAATCTTGCTTTTCACACTAGACCATATTATCCTTGACTTCTGCCTGAGAATGTCTCTTAAATCAGACTCCATTTTTCCAGTTCATTCTTGGCTTGAGTTTCTTTTTCTGCTAGTGATGCAATAAGGTTTCTGTCTCTCATTCTACTCTGAATCTCCCGCAATTTAAATCTTTCTTGCCTGACTTTGGCATCTAACCCTACAAACTCCGTGCTGTTCAAGTCCTTGACTCCCAGTTTTAGATGCTTTAGATTTTTCCAAATATGCTCCATACCATCACCTTGGCTAGTTATATTCCAGCTTGCTTCAACTATATCATGAAATTGTGGATGTTTCCCCAGTAACTGAAGAACTTGAAAGGTTTTTAAACCTTTCCTATGGTTTTCTACAAAGTTTAGCCATATAGGAGAGTGGTCATAAAATCCAAGATCCATCTACATAGACCTTGCATCATCCAGTCAGGGTTAATAATTGCCCTATCAATTCTGCTTTGCACATGATTATTAGTCCAGTTAAACTCCCTCCCCACATACTTTAGCTCTACCATATTTGTATCAATTAAGAATTCCTGGAAATCCTTGACTTCCATATCTTGTATAGTTGTACCAATGGTGCGATCTTCTACATTCAATACTACATTATAGTCACCTAAAGCTATCCAAGGCCTTTGCAGACTTTTTTCAATGAACCTCAGGTCCCTCCACAATTCCTTCCCGGCATCCACTGTATGCAGGCCATACACTGTAGTCATGCTTAATTTACTAGCATTAAAGCTAACTTCTCCATGGATATACTGGTTATGCACAGGTGTGGAAATGCAGTCAACCTTATTCATATCCCATAGCACCCATATTCTCCCTTTTCCATGTGATTTGTAGTTGTGACACCATCCCAAGTAGGAGCTACCTTTTGAACTATTTTTATTGCATTTTTCTCTCTAACTCTATATTCACTAATACATATTAAGCTAACATTATTCTCTCTGAGAAACACCTTTAACTCATTCTGTTTGTACACCTTATTCATCCCCTCATATTCCATGCTATAAGTTTCATTTTCAATTAATTGGAGGAATAGTTTCCTCTCCTGTCCATCTTGGCTCCCAGCTTTCCCTTCATCAAAGAATATTAGGAGTTGTTCATTTCTATCATCTCCCAATTATCACATCCTATTTTTTCTCCGAACCGGTTAAAGTTTGAAATAGGGCTCGACTTATTGGAACTCACGGGTAAAGAGTTGGAGTCGCCACCTAACATATTTTTTAACTAGGCGTATTAGGCATCTATTTTATTTCTAGCTAATTTGGTAATTAGGTAAGGGTTCAAGTTAACCCGAGAGGAAGGGGTTAGGCACCTCTCAGGCTCCACCAAATGTTGTTACCACCCGGACTAAATAATTGGGATTCTAAGCACTTAAAAATAAATAAGTAAATAAGATAACTAACTAAAATAAAAAATTAATTAAATGATTACGATAATATGCATATAATAATTAAGATTAGATGAAAAGGTTTAAATTCACTAATTGGTTTCTTTCAAAGGTACCTCACAACAAATACGATAAGGAGTTAGCACGACAATTAATAATAATAATAATAATAATAATAATAATAATAATGATGATGATGATGATGATAATAGTAATGATAAGAAAATGTTAATAATGATAATAGTAATAATAAAAATATTTGTGATAATAATAACATTAATAATAATAACAATAATAAAAAGTTATTTTCTTTTAACTATTTCCTTCAAAATTAGGCAGTCTTCCGGCCAAATTTACCTCACAAAAAATACAAAGAAAATGAGTTGGTATTGTAATCAGTAATAACATTAGTAATAGTAATAGTATGATATTAATAATAGCAATAATAATGGACTAATAGTAATAATAATAAAAAAAAATAAAAAAAAATAGATTTTTTAAAAGTGTAGGCTCAGGTTTGTAAGAATCGGGTAGAGGTTAGGAATGTCGGTACGGCTGTAAACACGGGGCCCTCCAGTTGCCATGCCAAGCACCGATTGCACCACTCCATCGCCGGCTTGTTTTGCAATAAAGCTCATACATGTCATCATCGCCTATTATTTTAGGGACATGGGGTAGCAAGTACGTAATGGGACTGTTTAGGCCTCCAAACGTCATTGGCCTAAGTGTAGTATCATGTTCAAATTAGTCATGAGGCCTCAAGTTAATTATTCAATTATTTTCCTTGGGCACCGATATAGCATTACATCTGTTAAATAAATTTCAACAAAATAAATTGAGATCAGCAGCACCACATTTATCCAAAGCTGAAACTTATAAAAGTTAGTAAGTTAGTCAAACACGTTGTAAGACCAAATAATATAAATAAAAAAAATGTATATATGAATAGCTAAAGGAGATAACAAGAACAAAGAATGAAGAGAAATACGTTGTGAGACCAAATAATATAAATCCAGACAAAATGTATATATGAATAGCTAAAGCAGATAGCAAGAACAAAAAATAAAGAGAAATAGCAATGACCACAACGGTAAAAAACATGCCGCAGAGATGACGAAAAGGAAAAGGGAGCGATTTCCGGTGGCGGAGGCCCGGCGTCGCTGCTATCTAAACCTCGAAATTTTTTTATTCCTTTCACTTTCAACAATAGACCAAGCAGAAACAGAGAAGAAAAACTGCTTCCCCGGGGACCGGACCTTCCGGCGGTGGTGGGTTTCGCCACTGTGGATGGTTGCTGATACCACCGCTACTCCGCCTTCCTCTAACACCCATGTCAACAACACTCAATAAGAAGAATCGGGACAAAAGTGAAATCAAATAAAGACAAAAAAATAAGGATTTAGTGATGGGTGTTTCCGATCTGAATCCCCATTTTGTAATACTCCCTATTTTTGATATGTTTTTCTGGAAAGGGTGATGGCGTATATGTGATGGTTCTGAATTTTGTAATGATTTTTTCCCCTTGGTTTTGATCTGGTTTCCGTTGGTGTTATCACCATTTTCCGGTGGGTGTGTGATGGTGTGTGTTTTGGTGGATAGTGGTTAAAAGAATTTGTGGGTGTGTGGTGTCTGTATCTGGTGTTGTATATATTTGGTCTCTGATTTTGGTGTGTTTGTGTGTAGGTGTAATGGAGAAGACAATGAGGGGGGCCTCTAGTGTAGTACTGTGTCTATGCTCCTTGTATGATGTGTGTGTTCTGATTATTGTGTACTGGCTGTGGGGTATGTGTATTTATGTATCTGTGGTAAGGAAAAGGTAGGGGAGTGAAATGTATGTGTTGTTGTGCTCTTCGTAGGTGTGCTGTCTGTGAATGGCTTTGGAAAAAAAGACGAAGGAAAGGAGAAAGACGGGGTTTGGGGGTGGTTTGCCGATGGGTCCCTTTGCAATAATGTAGTCTCTCTCTTTTTTAAAGGAGGAGAATTGGAAAAAAAAGCTGTTGGGAATTAAAGGTAATTGGGGGATTTTAAATTGAGGGAGATTAGAAAAGATTGAGAGAAGATTAGGGAGGGATTTTAGGGATTTTTTGTAGATATGGAAAAAATGACTAATTAAAAGATAACATGAACATTTTGACATTTTGAGTGGGGTGCAAATCGTGGATGTATTAGGTTAAGAGACTTGGTCAGGTTCAAAGAAAAGAAAATACCTTAAAAGTGAAATTCACATATATTGAAATAATTTAAATTCAAAAGAATTCTAATTGAAATAAGTATGGAAAATTATAATTAAAAGTAATGAGATTAAATTGGACCAGACATTTTAAATTAGGTAGGATATTTAGTCGGACTAATAATAGATTTAAAGGTTCACAACAAATGAAAATATAAAGAGGATTTTGTATGTACATAGTTTTCACTTCATCTCGATAAATGAATAATCTCGCCTTCAATATGAAACGACATCGCTTAGTCGTTTCGGAAGTTACACTCCCATTGGCATGTCGATAATTTTAAAATATTCGTAAGGTCCATTAGGACCTGTCTGTAAAATTTGAGCTAAATCAGAACTCATTTGGTAGGCATCGGAAAAAGGTGTCAGTTTTTATTGTCTATAAATATTAAAAAGAAATTTTCGAGCTCAGTTTTGGCGAATGAGCTCCGATTCGAAATCCGAAAGCGTCATTAGGTTTATATGATTATTTGTGACTTTTGTGAACTTTCGAAAGTGAATTTCGATGTTGTTCGGCTAGTTTCCGCTAAAATGCCGAAAGTTAAATAATTTGACTTTTTATATTTAAATTCGCATCTTGAGTTTCGGGAGTCCGATTTGAGATCCGCCTTCGCGAATATATTACATATATTTTGTATAACTTGAATGCAAAAGTTAGAATTATTTCGAATATCGTAGGGTACCGTTTTAATTTTTGTCGCGAAAAGGGAAAAAAAAAAGAAAAAAGACAAAAGACAAAAAAAAAGACAAAATGAAAGAAATGACCAGAGGCGGTGAGCATATATGCTGGCTAAGTACAGAAACAGGAAAGGAAAATGCAGAAGGAGAAACAGAAAACACTTAGGAAAAAAATACCAGAAAATAAGAAAAGAGCCGGAGAAAAGATAGAATTTTTACCCTGAAACATTCAGATAATGATCCTAATATATTATTTGATTCTATTACGTGTGTTTGAATATATTTTAACGGTAAAATTTGAAATATTATACATCATTTTAATAAGTTCAATTAATAGTTTAAAGGGTCAAATTGACCCCGATAACGAAATTGATTATATATTCGTACTCATTGAGTTATCGGCAACATATAAATATAAATTATTTGGGGTTTGGTTATGTGACCTTAAACCCTGTACATAGGCCTGGCCTGCGTATTGCATATGCGAATAAGGTATTAGGATCCTAACCGGATTGCCCTAAAATGTGAGGAATGAAGCCTTTAGCCTAATTTGATATAATTTTCTGCTTATTGAATAGACTGTGATCGTTTAGAAATGAAACCAAAGGACAAGCGGTTATTGAATGGATGTACTAACTTTGTAACAAGGTAAGTGTTTATATCCATTTCTTTGGAGGCACCTGGCCTCGTGGATTTTCTACCACGTGTGTAGCTGCCGATAGGCGTACTCCTTACGCCTTAGCTTTGGATTTACATTGTGTATTATATGTTATGTCTTGTTGTTGGTATTGCATTGAGGAACTGAGCATTGTACTCTGGCTGTGAGTTGACATCTACTTCTCGGCAGTCGATGAAAGTCCCGCGCCGGTGAAGGGTTATTATTGCATCACCTTGCATTCATATGCATTATATGTCATTCATATGCATTACATTGCATATCATATTGGGTGCAGGAGTATTCCGCCCCAGGAGCAGGAGTATTCCGCTCCATTGTATCATATTGAGGGTAGGAGTATTCCGCTCCATTGTATCATATTGAGGGTAGGAGTATTCCGCCACAGGAGCAGGAGTATTCCGCTCTATTATATTATATTGGCGGTAGGAGGATTCCGCCCCAAGAGAGTGCAGGAGTATTCCGCCTCAGCTTTACATTATATCGGGTGCAGGAGTATTCCGCCCCAAGAGAGTGCAGGAGTATTCCGCCTCTGGTTTATATTATATCGGGTGCAGGAGTATTCCGCCCCAGGAGCAGGAGCATTCTGCTCCAGTTGGTTATCAGATTGGATTTCCCTCGAATGCAGGAGTATTCTGCTTCGGGATGGGATTACGGGCACATGTGACCCTTTGCATCATATTTCATTTCATCTCAATTCATACCATTGTGTAGACTTGCGGTACATGACTATTGTTCTGCTTATATGTGCATTGCTTATTTGTTGATATGTTCTGGCACGCACCCTTGGTTGAGTTTAGAAGTTTCTTACGTGTTTCCGGTTGTTATCTGGCTCTGCTTTTTTATAATTTAAATAAAAAGAATTTGGTTTATCTGTTTCTTCTCCCTGACTAGCTATCCTATTCTTTGAGGTGGCTAGTCTGCCTCACTTATTGAGTTCGCCACATTGTGAAGGAGCGAAGACGACTTTAGCTGTCAAGGTGAGCCAGCTTTTATTTCGGATGGCCACCAGTTTATTGGTTATTATTTCAGTTGTATTCTGCTCCCTTCAGGAGGTATCTGTCTTCTTTTGTACTTTTAGATGTCTAGTCTGTATACCCCTAAACCTAGAATGTGGGTAGTCAGCTGTAATTTCTTTTTACAGCTTAGAGATATCATTATGTTTGTACTTTTTCTAAGTCTTGTTATTATTTATAAATTGAATTATATTTATTTTTCTAATTTAATTGATAAGGGTTCGCCCGACAGGTCTAGGGAAGGATGTCGGGTGCCCGTACGGCCTAACCGGATTCCGGGTCGTGTCAGTATTGACTTGACCGAGCTGCGAAATATTTGGGCAGCGAGTTTTATAAATGCACACAATTCAAATAGGTGGGCATGATTAAACACGAAAACACGCACAATTGACGCTGATAGACTTGAATAACTAAAGTAGGTATTAATTGGAAGGAAATGTAGAGTGACATCCTAATTTGTAATGAAAGATTAGGCAGATTACTTGTGGGAGCATGAGATGATCGACTTTGGGCGTGTCGGAATTTGACAGAAAAGGTAGTTTGCAGGTACGACAAAGGCATTGTCGAAGATGAGGGAACATCGATAGATCGAGTGTGGTAAAAGAGGCTTGTAATCATCCTATTTATGAAGATGTGGTGCACGACACACCCATAAAGAGGAGTTTACATAGGCATAGTTTCCACTATAACTCGATAAATGAGTCATCTTGCCGTTAATATTGTCTTGAATGAGCTGGGGAATATTGAGAAAATGAAGCACGATGTATGCACACGATTCAAATAGATAGACACGAATAGGAAGGAATACGAAGCTGGCGCCCATTCGGCAAGGAAAGATTAGGCAGATCAAAGGTGCGAGTATGTAACTGTAGCTTTGAGCACTTTAGAACTCGTCAAAATAGGTAGCTTGTAGGTGTAGCAAAAACATTGTCTGTAGGATTAAGCTTCTCGAATTAAATTTTAGGATGATGCTTTGTAAGTATTTGAGGTTTTATGGTTGCACAACTTTGCGTGTGGTAGTGATTTTGGGAGCGGGGGTGGGAGTATGGCGCAGGGGTTCGTGAAGAGATCGGGGAGTCCCTGCAGCAAAATCAAGATAAATACAAATAGAGATAAAGATGAAGATAAAGTAAACTTCCCTGTTGAGTTGAGCTCTCCTTTGTCTAGTCTGCTTTCAGGTGCTCAGTGCTAGGGAATGTGAGCATCTCCTCTGGGGATATCCATTTGCTAAGTGCTTCTCGTCAGGGAATAATTGCTTCGTCGCGCCGAGCTGTCATTGGATCATCTTGCCAGTGCAACACCCGATTGTATGTCCAATTCTCTTCACCCTTTAAATGTGTGCTTGTCATGTTGGGCTGTATACCCCGTTTTGTATTGAGTTGTGTATCTTTTCATGAAGGGTTGTCTATCATTCTTTTATTTGGTTACACACCCTTTGTCATGCTATCCTTTTACCGGGTTGTCTACCCTCCAGGCTGTTTAGTCCATGCTATACCATTTCTTTCACTGGGCTGTCTATCCTCCAGGATGTCTACCTATTATCATGCCAAACTCAACATCGGGCTGTCTACCCTCTGTCATGCCAAACTTCTGACATGGATTTCTACTCTCAGTACTGTCTATCCTTTGCCATGCCAAACTCAACATCGGGCTGCCAAACTCAACATCGGGCTGCCTACCTTTTGTCATGCCAAACTTCTCATAGGGCTGTCTACTCTGAAGGTTGTCTAACCTTTACCATGCCAAACTCAACATCGGGCTGTCTACCCTCTGTCATGCCATACTCAACATAGGGTCGTCTACCCTCTACCATACCAATCCTCTCACAGGGCTATCAACCCGAAGGGCTTTCTACCCTTTGCCATGCCAAACTTAACATCGGGCTGTCTACCCTCTGTCATGCAAAACTTCTCACAGGGCTGTCTACCCTTTGCCATGCTAAACTCAACACCGGGCTGGCTGCCCTCTGTCTTGCAAAACTTCTTATAGGACTGTCTACCCTTTGCCATGCCAAACTCAACATCGGGTTGTCTACCCTCTGTCATGCCAAACTCAACATCGGGTTGCCTACCTTTTGTAATACCAAACTTCTCACAGGGTTGTCTACCCTTTGCCATGCCAAACTCAACATCGGCCTATCTACCCTCTGTCATGCCAAACTCAACATTGGTTGGGTACCCTTTGCCATGTTAAACTCAACATCGGGCTGTCTACCCTCTGTCTTACTAATCTCAACATCGTTCTGTCTAACCTCTGTCATGCCAAATTTTTCACAGGGCTGTCTACCCTCAGGGTTGTCTACCCTTTGCCATGCCAAACTCAACATCAGGCTATCTACCCTCTGTCATGCCAAACTCAACATCGGGCTGTCTACCTTTTGTCATGCCAAACTTCTCACAGGGCTGTCTACCCTCTGGACTGTCTACCCTTTGCCAATCCAAACTCAACATCGGGCTATCTACCTCTCTGTCATGCCAAACATTCTCAACAGGCTATCTACCCTCAGGTCTGTATACCTTTTGTCATTCCAAACTCAACATCGGATTGTCTACCCTTTGCCATATCTTTTTTTATCAGGTTGTATACCCTTCAAACAAAAGTAAAGTAAAGTGAAATAAATAAAATATCATTGTTATGTCATGAAATGTGCTAAGAAGGCTATCATGTTGCTTTTGTCATGCCTTTCTTGAAATTGTTAAGGGGATCTCAAAAATTTCTGCCCCAGTTTCAGCTTGCATCTTTTGAAATTTTTGAGGGGATCTTTAAAAATTCTGCCCCAATTTATTGCTTATGACAGATCACCGAGAGAGGGTGGTTGCATTGCACTGTACACGAACGTGTTGGTTAGAATCTGCACTCGTCCTTTAGTGTGGTGATTGGGTATATCAATGACTATGAGTATGTGTATATTTGCATGCTCAGACTGAGGTTCGGTGTTTGGATTTTGCCAGATTTGGAGGTTGTCCAAAATTATATTTGTCTTAGATTGTGATGGGGTGTCTTCATATTTCATGCTTTTTTTTTTTCGAAAGTCACAGAGCTAACTTTGATGGATTGGCCTTTGTAGAAAGTGTATCTGTGGTTTGAGAGTCGGAGTTTTCCTTTGTTGGTCCTTGTTGTACCAGTGTCTTGCTTTGGTCAATCAGACTCCGAACGTTGTGTTTCAGTGTTAGATATCTTGTGGTGTCATGGTATTAAATGTGTAGGTGAGGAGTGTAGGTCTTGTTAGATCAAATTTAGGAATGGGTATCTAGGGAGTAGTTTGTTTGTTGGGTGCAATATCTTTTTACTGAGCTAAAGGAGTAAAGGCATGAAATTTTGTCCTTTTGTATGTCCTTGATTGTGTTGAGCCTGATAAGGTTGTTGTTGAAAGACTTGACAGAGGGAAGTTGTTTATTGTGTGAGTTGGGTGCAGTATGAGGTTGTGAGTTTTGAAAGCTTTCGTTGTATAGTGATTAGATTTCTTTGTTGTGACTCTCGCGTGGGTAGAGTCCCAGCTGATTTTGTTTGCCTATAACAAGTTGCACGAAAGTAGGATTGGGACCATCTGGTTTTTCTCGGTGTCCCATGTTGGTGGTTTTAAAATTCCTTGTTATAGAAGGAAATGTTTTCAGCTTGGCATGCCACTTCGGCTTTTCTTAATACAGATTCTTGACCAATTTTGGTGTTCAAGCACAGAGCGACCGTAACAAAGTGGTGAAATACACAAAATTGTGCGGGCACATTAGCAAAGATTTAACGCAAAAATGACACATAAGCTTAAGAGGATGCCTAGAATACAGATGACAGATTAGCGCACGAATTTGGAGATTTTCATAGAACGCACAGATATCACAAGAGATTGCCTAAGTGATTTATGTACCAGTCAAGGCAAGGGTTTTGATCAAACGACCGACGCTTGTTTAAGCGGGAGGTGAGCAGTTGAGTATCAATGAAAAAGTGGTAAAGATGTTGTGTAAGGAATACATTGTGTTGTGCGAAAGAAAGGGTGTTCGGGTTTTATCAAACACCAAGACTTTGAGTGCATTTGTCATCCTTTCTTGAAAATTTGTCTGTCATGATGCCTATGTGTCTTTCAAAGAGATACTCAACGTCTTTCATACTTGTCAGCCAACTGCTATAATATTAGTCGTTGTACCAACTTTCCTTGTTGGATAATATCTTATTGTTGAGCTACCGGACTCAATATAGGTTGCTTACATTTCATGTCTACTCTTAGATCGCTGCGTCCTATTGTGGTTGTTGTCATGAGAATTCATATTTACTCCAATAAAGCCTTCAACTAAAATTGCTCCACGAAGTTTATCCGCCCGTGCTTTTATATCAAAGCAACTCTTGCTCTTGTAAATGTCTCAAATAACTTCATCGTCTTGTTTTATCTTTGCTAGTGGATAGAGATATGCATCCAAATGCTTAAGGAGTTCTCAGGTCTATCATATGATAAGAGCTTCGTCATTGTGTCATTGCCATCCCTTTCAAGTTGAATTTTCTTGCCTGTGTTGGTTGTTGAGCGCAAGTCTTTGCTACATCTCTGTCTTTCCAATATTATCTTTCACTAGCCCTTTGACTTCTATTTTGATCCTGATAGGAGCAAGTTGGAAAGTTCTTTAGATCTCAGTAATGTATTACAGGTGGTGTGACTGTGTAGACCAGAGCAACAAAGATGATCCTTGGATACTGGTGTCATAAGGTCTTAAGGTGTGTCATATGTGCCTTTGAGTTTGACCAATATTTCTATTGCTTTGTCAATTTTTCTCTCCATGTGCATAGCGCTTGCTGGAACAATTGGGGTACCGAGACAATAAGCCTGGCCGTTTTCATTCTCTTGAACAATTGATTGTGGGATTCGACTAGTGGAATGTAGTTTCTTTTCGGTCTTTTGTTTGCATCGGGGTGAGGCCTAGAGGGTATGGTGGTGCATTTCAGTAGTTGGGTTAAGTGTTTTGCTGGTATGGTGGATGATTTGGTACTGGGATATGGAAAATAGGTCGAGTGGGCTGAGTTTTGTAAACGGGATATTCAGGTGGTATGTGAGGCTAGGGATAAGAAGGTGGTAGCATTTGATAATAGTGGTTGAAAGTAGGGTCTTGAATGGTTGCAACAAAAGAGACTTCATCTTTCTTCTTTTTAAAAAGGCTCACATTTCCAGACTGGATAGCCTTATTAGCAATTTGTAGTGAAGCGGAGATACTATAGAGAGAGGAGAGGGCTGGTGGGTATCGCTTTGAAAACCTCTTATTTCGAAAAATCCCTGGCAAGTGCACTTGCTTAACCATATCTTTTGCCTTGGTATTCGACTCTAGCCAACCTTTCGTTAATAGATTTTTTAGTTTGGTAGTGAGTTAGGGACAGTTTGGACTTGCGAAAGGTTTTAGATATCAGGATTTGGGCATAAAGTAGGGAGAGGAGGTGCCTTGGTAGGAGATTCAGTTCGGGAAGGGATTCGCTTAGGTAGAAAAAGACTTAGAACAACGAATAAATTCATGCAATGCACACATTTCCAATAAAAATGCATCCTATAATGCGAATGATCATTTTACGCACGATGATTTGAAAAACGCTTTGTGCCACATGTATCATTTCGTTTGCTAAAATGCGAAGCCTAAAAGATAATATTGCATTTATTAGACTTTTGTTACATTGGTTGATATTGAAATAATGCAAAAGGTAGAAAACATTGCTAGAAGGTTAGATCATGGCCAGGTGAACATCTTTCTTGTTGATCCATCCCCAGAAGATTCTTCTTCTTCTTCTTCTTCTTCTTCTTCTTCTTCAGACGAGTCTTCCTCGGACAATCTTGCATCTGATGAGTATCCTTGGAAGATGATATTGTCTGCATCAGTTAAAGCGGGGATATGTCAAGTTCTTCAACATTTCCCAAGCCTTTCTTCCTTTCTCCACTATTCCTTTGTTTGCCACAGAATTCATTCCCTCACTAGCCCATACGGCGATAGAGTCTATGCATTTTGTCAGGAGTTCTGCCGCCATTTGCCTTTTACTTTGTTCTTTGCTTCGACCAAATTTTGCTTCTTTGCTATTTTTGCTTGTGTCCTTGCCAGTTTTGTTTGCGTAGCTTTTTGTACTCAGTTTCTAACTCATCAGCATTTTTTCCCCTTTTTGTTGTTGTTCATGGTTGGACTGCTCTTGTTATGTCTTTCCTAAGCCAGTCTGGATAGTCTTAATCATAGCCTGCGTCAGACCTGTCTCGTCCTATAGTCTCGAATCCCATTTATTTTCTTTCTTTCCAAAGTTTTAATATCTTATCTTTGAATGGTATCACTCCTTCAAAAATGTCTGCTTTGAAACTTCTGATGTCTGCAATTTGGGGTACAATCTTCTTTCTTCCTGCTTGTCTAAGTGCCCTTAAAGAAGTATATGGGTAAACTCCTCTAAAGCCCACTAAGATGAGAAATGAGCCCCTTCCCGATCGTATGATCACTGTAGTGCTAGGAAAGTAATCAAATATCCATTGTATACTTTCGGATGTCAACTGACAGAACATGTGGTGCCAACCGTTGGTAGTATGAGTCAAGATGTAGTTTTCTCTTGGTATGGAATGGAAAGCTTGCTCTGTGCTATCCACCCTTTGCAAATGCTCCATCAGCCAAATTTGTAAAAGCAAATTGCAACCTTCGAAGAAACCAGCGCCCTTCTTACATCATTCTAAAGCACAGTTCATCTCTGCGACGATCATAGATACTAGTGTATATTTTTTTATTAATATCTTTGAGTAAGGCATCAACGATTGAAACCATGTAAACATCAACTCGTCCTTTGTGTTGTGGAAACACGAAAGTCTCTAAAAAGCTGGTTACAAAAGCAAGTACCCTCCCCTCTTACCAATCTGCCTAGTTAATGCTGAAAAAGTCTTCGGATTCTTGAAATGCTTCTCCATACCCAAATTTGATGTAGAGGGAAGTCTGAAAAATTCCCGACTGCCTTATATTGTCTGTGTATAATTCTGGCTTAAACCTTACCATTTCAAAGAACTCCTCGGGTGTAATGTTCTTAGGAATCAAGACTTCTTCACTTTCATATGGTAATTGAGTTAACCCGCCTATTTCTTCCAGTAATGGTGTGAACTCTAAACTCCCAACGTGAAAAACTGCTCGTTCTGCATCCCAATAGTGTACCGCTGCTTCTATCATCCCTTCCACTGCAGTGTGCTCCATTAGTGAAATCATATTCCCCAACACCATTTTGACTCGATCTTTTTGATCTATGCTTAGGTCTCCCCACCAATCTCTGAGCAACTCAGGGATTTTAGCGACGATGTCAAATGTTCTATTGGCCATGCTCTTTTGGAAAAGCTGAAGGACGATAGGAAAAGGGAAAATATGCCTAAGATTTGCTTTATTGCGAGCGAAATGATAAATGTGTGGCACGAGCTTTTAAAAATAATGCAACAGAGAATGTGAAGAGATGTGTCGTTGTGGGTTGAGAACCCTTTAGACGAAAGTTGCTAATGGACCTTTGACATGCCAAGGATGTCAAGTCTTTATATAATGCTAAAAAGATAATCTTGTGTTATGTGTCATCCCATCTACCAGGTTGTCATTTCTGCTTCAAATTGGGCTTTTAATGCTTCTTCGGTTACCATTTAAGCCTTTGAATATCATTGAATACAGAATGATTCTAGTCCTTTGAGAATAAACGGTCGTTTCTGATTTAATTTGGGCTTTTAATGCCTCGTAGGTTACCTTCATGCCTTTGAATGACATTAAATACTGAATTATTCCGACTGTTTATGAATAAACAATTATTTCTAATCCAATTTAGGCTTTTAATGCCTCTTAGTTACCTTCGTGCCTTTGAATGACATTGAATATAGAATAATTCCGACTGTTTATGGATAAACAACCATTTCTGGTTCAATTTGGGCCTTGGACGCCTATCAGGTAACCTTTGTGCATTTGAATGGCATTGAATACAGAATAATGCCGATTGTTTAATCATTTCTAATTCAATTTGGACTTTTGACGCCCATTAGGTAACCTTTGTGCCTTTTGAATGGCACTGAATGCAGAACAATGCCAATAAACGATCCATATTTGCACGTTCGATCCCCTAGGTATATGCAAAGAGATCATATCCAACGCTCTTTGGGGGTTAAAAACAAGTTCAGATTGTCTGAACATGCTGGCCTATTAGACTTGATGACATGTCGACTAGTGATATGCCATGATGCATGATTCCTAGCATTTCTATTAAGGAATGGAGTTAGCTTGACCAAATTTTATTATCCTTCCAAGTGGATGACTCGGGAGTGGGAACTTCTCGGACCAAATAGATTCCAAGTCGTTCCCCCTAAGGATTTTTTTCGAGAAGAGGTGGTTGTAACCACCGTATTTTCAATACACGATTTAGAAAGTTTCCAGGAGTGGCGGAAGGTATGCGCGGTATGCACAAGTTTAAAAATGTACATGTTTTGAAAGAAATGCACAAGTTTTGGAAAAAATGCACATGTTTTGAAAGAAATGCCCATGTTTTCTAAAAATGCTTAAATATTGTAAATATGTACATATTGAAATATTTCACAAAATAAGTTTTAAAAAAGATGAGTAAAAAGAAAAACAAACAAGTAAGTTTCGAAAATTAGGATAATATAAACTAGACAATATACTAAAAATGCAAAAAGAATCATGAAGTGAAATTGTTTTAAAGAAAAAGATTTAGCAAATTTATGGAAGATTTGAAAACCATTGAAGTGTGGGTTACGTCGTAAGAACCTTCCAAAAGTGAGTTTACTAAACAAGGACATGGTTCCCCCAGGCGGACAATCAAGGGGTGGAAATGTTTAGAATTGTTGGTTGTACCACGGACCAACTATACCCCAAACCGTTCCCCCTAAAGGATTGTTTGAGAGTGAAACAGCCATGAGATCTACGTAACCATTTATGGTGTGTGCAAGTGTAAAATCTTCCAGGAGCGGAGGAAGTGTGACTGATATAAACAATTATAAAGTGAGTAAAACCGAGCACTTAAAAAATAAAGTACCAAAATTTGAAAATTCCAAAATAAACCTTAATCCCGCAAAAAAATGAAAAGAAAAAAAGTTAGTATGTCAAGAAAATTAAAAAGTAAAGAATCCAAATTTAAAGTCCGTTATGGTTAGAACCTTGATATCCCCAGCGGAGTCGCCATTCTATCGCATCCTATTTTTTTCCCGAACCAGTTAAAGTTTGAAATAGGGCTCGACTTATTGGAACTCACGGGTAAAGAGTTGGAGTCGCCACCTAACATATTTTTTAACTAGGCGTATTAGGGCACGTACTTTGTTTCTAGCTAATATTGTAATTAACTCCGAAACTTAGTCTATGAATCAGAAATCTAGGTAAGGATTCAAGTTAACCCGAGAGGAAGGGATTAGGCACCTCTTAGGCTCCACTAAATGTGGTTACCGACCAAACTAAATAATTGAGATTCTAAGCAATTAAAAGTAAATAAGCAAATAAGTTAACTAACTAAAATTGACAAGTAATTAAATGATTACGATAATATGCATATAATAATTAAGATTAGATGAAAAGGTTTAAATTCACTAATTGTCTTCTTTTAAAGGTACTACACAACAAATACTAAAAGGAGTTAGCGCGACAATTAATAATAATGGTAATAATAATAAATAAAAATAATAATAATAATGGTAATAATAATATTGATAATAATAATGGTAATAATGATAATAATAGTAATGATAAGAATATGTGAGTAATGATAATAGTAATAATAGTAATAATGAAATTGTTATTGATAATAATAACATTAATAATAATTAATAATAAAAGGTTATTTTCTTTTAACCGTTTCCTACAAAAATAGGCCATCTTCCGTCCAAATTTACCTCGCAAAAAATATAAAGAAAATGAGTTAGTATTGTAATTAGTAGCAATATTAGTAATAATAATAGTAAGAATGATATTTTGATATTAATAATAGCAATAATAATTAAATAATAGTAATAATAATAAAATAAAATAAAATAAAAGAAAAATGGATAAGTGTAGGCTCAGGTTTGTATGAATTGGATAGAGGTTAGGGATATCAGTACAACTGCAAACACGGGGACCCTCCGGTTGCCATGCCAAGCACCGATCCCACTACTCCATCGCCGGCTTGTTTTGCAATAAAGCTCATACACGTCATCATCGCCTATTGTTTTAGGGACACGGGGTAGCAAGTACGTAGCGGGACTGTTTAGGCCTCCAAACGTCATTGGCCTAAGTGTAGTATCGTGTTCAAATCAGTCCTTAGGCCTCAAGTTAATTATTTAGTTACTTTCCTTGGCCACCGATATAGCATTGCATCTGTAAAATAAACTTTAGCAAAATAAATTGAGATCAGCAGCACCACATATATCCAAACTTGAAACTTATAATAATGAGTAAGTTAGTCAAACACGCTATGATACCAAATAATATAAATTCAAACAAATGTATATATGAATAGCTAAAGTAGATAACAAGAGTAAAGAATAAAGAGAAATAGTGATGACCACATCGGTAAAAAACAAGCAGCAGAGACGACAAAAAGGAGAAGGGAGCGACTTCCGGTGGCGGAAGCCCCGCGTCGCTGCTTCCTCAACCTCGAAACTATTTTCTTTCTTTCAATTTCAACAATAGACCAAGCAGAAACAGAGAAGAAAAACTGCTTCCCTGGAGACTCTACCTTCCGGCGGTGGTGGGTTTCGCCATTGTGGATGGTTGCTGATACCACCGCTACTCCGCCTTCCTCTAACACCCATGTCACCAATTCTCAATAACATGAATCAAGACGAAAGTGAAATGAAATAAAGACAGAAAAATAAGGATTTAGTGATGGGTGTTTCTGATCTGAATCCCCATTTTGTAATACTACCTGTTTTCGATCTGTTTTTCTGGCAAGGGTGATGGCGTATATGTGATGGTTCTGATTTTCTGTAATGGTTTTTCCCCATTGGTTTTTATCTGGTTTCCATTGGTGTTATCACCATTTGTTGGTGGGTGTGTGGTAGCGTGTGTTTTGGTGGATAGTGGTTGATGGAATTTGTGGGTGTGTGATGTCTGTATCTGGTGTTGTATATATTTGGTCTCTGATTTCTGTGTGTTTGTGTGTAAGTGTACTGGAGAAGACAAGGAGGGGGACCCCTGGTGTAGTACTGTGTCTGTGCTCCTTGTATGATGTGTGTGTTCTGATTATTGTGTATTAGTTGTGGGGTGTGTGTATCTATGTATCTGTGGTAAGGAAAAGGTGGGGGAGTGAAATGTACGGGTGGTGGTGCTCCACCGTAGGTGTTGTGTCTGTCAATGGCTTTGGAAAAAACACGAAGGAAAGGAGAAAGGCGGGTCTTGGGGTGGTTTGCCGATGGGTCCCTTTGCAATAGTATAGTCTCTCTCTTTTTTAAAGAAGGAGAATTGGAAAAAAAGTTGTTGGAAATTAGAGGTAATTGGGGGATTTTAGATTGAGAGAGATTAGGGAGGGATTTTAGGAATATTTTGTAGAGATGGAAAAATGACTAATTAAAAGATAACATGATCATTTTGACATTTTGAGTGGGGTGTAAATCATGGATATATTCGGTTAAGAGACTTGGTTAGGTTTAAAGAAAAGAAAATGCTTTAAAAGTGAAATTCACATATATTGAAATAATTTAAATTCAAAAGAATTCTAATTGTAATAAGTATGAAAAATTATAATGAAAATGAATGAGATGAAATGGATGGTATAGAAATTGGACCGGACATTTTAAATTAGGCTGGATATTTAATCGGACTAATAAATGATTTAAAGGTGCATAATAAATGAAAATATAAATAAATAATATATAAAATGTATAAAAGTGGGAGAAAATACGTATAGAATAATTGAGGTCAAATTAAAGTATTTAAGAATAAATAATCACGAATAGTCATAAAACTTTATCTTATGCAATTACGCAAATAGCCACATTTTCACAAGTAGCCTGAATGATGTAAATGACGTAATATAATCACAATTAGAATATATAATGTATAAATAGGGAATAACACACGTAAAATACACACATAAAGGAAATTGGAATGCAAATTAAATTAACTAAATAGCAACAAATATTCATTAAAGCCACAATTATTTATTAAATATTATAAGTGCCTTAAAATCGCACAAACAACCACATTTTGACAAATAGTCTAAATGATGTAATTTTGTAATATAGCCATATTTAAGTATGAAATATATAAGTAGAAGATAACACATGTATATGCATGCCTTCTAATGCAAATTATGCACAAATAGTCAAACTGCACTCTTAAATTAAATTGTAGCTGATTTTAGAAAAAGGAGAAATAAAACTGGGTGTAAACACTAATGATTCAAACCCATTGAAAATATTCATACCAGGCTGATTTTGGGCTTTCAGTGCATGTGCTATTTCTTCTTTTCGCTAGTTGCCATTCCTGTTCTTAGATTCCTTGATATTTCCCACTGCTGCATGCTGCATTTTGTCTCTTTGGCTTGGACATGTTCTTTACCCACCCACACTTGCTTTCCACCCTGATTTTTTAGCAGACTGAGGTTTCTCATTGTGGTTCTTGGTAGTTTATGTCTTCGTAGGTGGCTTCTTATTCACAGGTTCTGGTTGGGGTGGAAAGTTCCACAAATTCCCCTCCATTTGGCAGTCATGTCTAACCTGGAAGCGTTCATGATAGTATGATGGTCTCCGATCATACTCCACTGTTTAATTTTTTCAAAGCATCCACCATCAGGGTCCCTAGCCATCACCTTACCTGGCAACTCCATTGTAACATATATTTCAACCAACAGATGAGCATATGAAATCCTATCAATATTTGTTGTGCATTCATTTGCAAAAATAGGGGTACTCAAATAGCTCAAAAATTCGACTCAACAAATCCATACTCGAGCAATTCAAAGGCAAATTTGGTAATATGACCCAAAGTGATGTCAATTTCAGCACCCCCTTGTTAAAGTCAAAATCAACCTCATGCCTTAGTATTTATTGGTTTATTCTTGATAGTGTGAGGCCCTGATAGGAGTAATTCATCCCTATCTTCGATGCTAGTAAATTTGATCACAAAAGTACCCTTCATTATGCCAATAGATCCTAGGCTTTGATGCAAAATTCTATTAAGCTGCTATATATCTCTCCAGGGCTCCGATTGAGGGGTCCTCACCCACTACATCCAAGATTATAGCTGGCTTCCAATTCTCTATCTCCCTATCTGCCATATTTTTTTTCTAGATCAACAATCTTAATTCTATTTTGAATTTTAGGCGCTATGTAATTTAGTTCATACCTCTTGTAGCTAGTCGGTTGCCCCCAAAATCCTGTTCCATGGTTCTCATCCTGGACCAGATTCAATTTCCTTTGAGCCCCAGGTGTCGCTGTTTTTGGAACTGGTTCTAGTGAAACCCCAGCTTGCTCCACTTTGCTTGAACTCGCTGAATTTTCCTTACTCGACTTATCCCCAATCCGTGCCTTCGGTGCCTCAGTATCACTTTTGGGTGTGATAAGGTGTTCCTTGCTTAGGTTAGGACATTCTTCTGAAATCCTTGGTGTTTTGGATGAACTTGCGACGTTCTTCATCACGCTTTATGCTTCGATGATGATGAATTTTTAGACTGTTTACTTAACTTTAGAATTCTTCGTGGGTCTACCTCTCTTCCCTACCATATTTGGTGAAGGCGTTTGTTAGTATTCACCACCAATCATTGCAACTAGAGAGAATTTGTATATAAAGAAGTTTGAATAAGTGATTTTTAGCTTGAGTTGTTGGATTTGGGAGATAAAGGGTCCAGATTGTGCCAAGCTGCACGCGTGTACATATGCGTATTCAAGCATGTAAGCATATATACATTTCTGTATGTGTGTATAGCTGAGTGGAAAGGGACAATATACTAATTGTGAATGAAGGAGTTGTACCACGTCCCTGGGCGAGTTGTACGCGTGCACGAAATGTGTTTTTGACCGTCTTGGCTTAGGTTGAAACTTACGTGAGACTTGTGTAGCGTATGTGTGGATAAATAGATGATGATGGGGACTAATGTAGTAGAAATAAATTTATTATAGACTAATTGGCTAGTATTTAATTAAAATGCTAATAAATATAAATAATTAATCTAAAAATAGAAAAAATTATAAATAATCATAAATAAATGTATTTGTTCACAAATAGATATAAATGACCTCAAATAATACTAATTAGATGTATAAAGTCACAGATAATTGATAAATGGTACTGTAATGCATTAAATCACGCAAATAGCCACAATTAGGATATGTATATTTAAGAACTAGCCTAAATAATGTAATTACGTAAATATAGTCACAATTAAGTTAGTATAACATAATTAGAGGATTAACAATAGGAGGTTACGCATATAAATACATGCTATCTAATGCAAATTTGTTTGAAAAATAATATTACATATTTTTAATTAAATATAGCCAAATTGCAAAAAAGAGGGACAAAATTGGGTATCAACAGCTGCCCTAATTGTCCGGGAATGATGAAAGAGTCTTCGAGCAAATATGGTTGACGAAGTAGCCAATTTTGTCACGACAGATAGAATGAGATATAGCCTGCGCGAAGGTGTTTATGACGCACGAGTAAAGGTTTCAGGCACGATTTTAGGAATGAGAATAGAAATTTATGATAAGAAATGGGAAGGACGCGACCTCTCCTCAATATTTTGTCTGGAGATCTCTCTGTCATTTGTTTTCAGACCTTTGTGAGGGATGCTTCATTTCGACCACCATGTTAGAAATACCTGCTTATCACTACTAAAAATCAGGGCTTTTCCGACCACCGATACGGTGGGACAACGGTCGGCCAGGCGACCGTTGTCCGACCTAACAAGGCGGTCGGCTAATTGGTGGTCGCACACAACTTTCCGACCGCCACGGTCGGATGTCGGACCGATATACGGTCGGCCAACGGTCGCCTAGTTTATACGTGAAAAAAATAATGTTGAAATCTCCCACCGCGTCGGTGGGAGATTTCAAAAAACTGGGAAAAGTAGCCGACCGCAGCGGTGGGCCAGGCGACCGTGTTCGGACCGCTGCGGTCGGTAGGCAGTGTATTCTGGGCTAAATAATTGGCAATTTTCGGACCGATTTCGGACGCTGCGATCGGTAGGCAGTGTAATACCTGCAATAAAAAACCTGCAATTAGAGCTACACCACCTGTAAAAAGCAGAAAAAACAGCACCCAGAAGAAGATTAGGCTTCTCAAGCCTTAATAATAGTCTAAACAAGGCTTATTGCCTTTAAATAGAAAGTTTAACATTTTACATAACATATCCAATCCGAATAGTGATCCAAAACATGTCTAAAACAAGTCTAATACATCAACAATCCATTATCACTACTCCGTTGACTCAGAACCCGACCCCGAACCCGAACCCGACTCAGAGCTGTATTGACGCTTGCTCTTGCCTTTCCCCCGGCTTTTGCTCTTGCTCTTGCTCTTGCTCTTGCTCTTGCTCTTGCCCTTGCCCTTCTTTCCCTTATCCGCACCACCACACATAATGTTCTCCATCATTTCCCGGATGGTTCTCATATTTTCTTCATTGCGCAAACGTTCTTCTTCACTCTTTTTCTTAAGCTCTTCGATTTCACTGCGCAAAGCGGCTTCCACCGAGGGATTAATTGAACTAGCAGGAGGAGTGTAAGTGCCAAACAAACCTGGATTTAGACGTTCTGAGGCATACTGCGATCCAAGGCCGTAAGCACTTCCCTTCTTTACTCCGCCATTCACCTCCAACCATATTGCGGTTTCCTCTTCTAGTGTCAATTGAGCTGGGGCACTGCTACCACACTCGGATGCCTGAGTCGACATCCTTTCTTCATAGACCGCCGTAGCCTTTTCCTGAAATAAAATTTAATAACAAGAATTAGATTGACAAAATATTGAATCTTTTAATAACTTTAAAAGATTGAATTTAATAACTTACATATAGCTCTCTAGCGCGGTCTTCGACCCACACTTCCTCTCCTTTTTTGTTTCTGTATATATGCCTCTTCTTAAAGATTTCAGGCACACGAACCGGCCGCCCTTCTTGCCTTTCCTACAAAATTAAAAAGATGACAAGTTAGATGAAAAATTAATGTGAGTTACATAAAATAATACATACAATTAATTAATAAATTACCAATATCATCCGCTGAGTCGCTGCGCTAACCGAACCCCCGGTGTGCAGCGATCCACCCCTTTCGGAGGCTCGTGCGGCTTTTTCTTGGGCGCTCTTCTTCTTAAATTCTTCAGTATCCCAATATTGTAGAAGTTGTGCCCAAACGTGATCGTATATCCACTCGGGCTTCTTTCCTTTGTTTCAACAATTATACATGCTACCTTTCACTCTATCTTGGCATTTTCCAAGGAAATTGCTTTTGGCAATGCTATTAAATGCAGGATGCCATATACACTTTGTCTGAAATAATTATTGAATATTAGAGTTCTAAAAAAGTGACACTTAACTAAATTATTAAAAAATAAAATATAGTTATTACCTGAAAATCGTCAAACATGCTCATCTTTACCGGGAATGGTACCTGACCCCAGGATGGCCATGGCTCAGTCCATCTAGATTTCATGCATCTTGTGATTATGGGAGTAGCCACCATCGAGGGAGTAAAACTAGATAAAAATTTATAGTTAAAATAAATATACTAAAAAATTAAACTTCATAGTAGAATTAAATACTTAAAAAATAACAAAAAAAAAATACTTACCCACGGCTACCCTCAGGATAAATCCTCACCCTCCCGTCATCATCATATGATCCTGCAGGACCAATGTAATAAGGCGAGTCCGGCGAATAAAATCGTATAGTAGGTGGGACCAAAGCGTCCACCAGTACCGAGCTCGGATCATCAGAAGGTGTAGATCCAGAAGGAGTAGATGCTGAAGGGGATGGTGACGGACTGGAAGATGGATGAGGCATGGATGACGATGAACCGATGCCATAAGGACGAACGGCATAACCAGGCGATGCAGGAAAGGGCATGCCAGGGGGAAAGGCAGGAGGAGGAGTGAAAAAACCTGGAGCATATGCAGACGGAGGATGTGTAGGAGGCATATGAGGTACATGTCCAGGAGGAGTAGTATAATCAGCTGAAGCAGGCGAGGTACTCTAAACCTTTCTTTTTCCCCTAGCCTTCTCCGAAGATGACATATCTGTAAAATAAGCACAATAAATTAGCACGATATAATCAAATAATTATATTGTAGTAAAGTAAAAACAACAAACTACGAACATGTCAGTCATCATCATTCGCGTTAAGGTCATCGGCTATTTCCTCTTCCTCGCTCGTCTCATCGCTGTCAACAAATTCTTCCTCACTTGTTTCAACGTCATCCATATATTCATCCTCCTCGTTTGCCCTAGATGTTCCTTCTCCAAAATTAGTCGTGTTTTTTCTACGTCTAACCACTGATTCATCAAACTTTTCATAGATGCCTTCATTATGTTGCAACTGATCGGCTAATTCAATATCCGCAATCAAGGGAACGGTAGATACCACATTTTGATATGCAACATCTAATACATCATCTACTTCCACTCTTCCCACCGGCTTGCCTTTTAGAACAGCCCACCAATTGGCCTTGGTTTTGGATTTGGCTTTGGCTTTGTTCGTTGTCGGTGGATAAGGAACGTACCACACTTGCTTCACGTTCTGGGCAATGATGAAAGGATCATAATGTCCATATGACCTTTTGTGATTAACTTCAACTATTTTAGAACATGGGTCTACCCTCGTACCCTTTGGACTCGGATCAAACCACTTGCAACGAAAAAGCACCAATCTTTTACGAGGCCAACCTACTGTAAACTCTATTTCTAAAATCTCCTCAATCACACCATAGTAATCAAAGTCTACATCCTGGTCACCAGTACCACCTTTCACACACACACCGGTGTTGTTTGTTTTCTTCCCCAAGGACCATTCTCTAGTATGGAACTTGTACCCATTAACAAAGTACTTAGACATCCTCTTGTATTTATAATAAGGCCCGTGAGATATATCATTCAACAATGGAAAGTTTATGCCATTGTCTGGATTGAGTACCTATATAAAGTTCAAGATAGTTGTACACATTAAACCAACATATATATATTTATAAATATATATACCAAAAAACTTATGTATTTATTTATATAATGCTTACAAATTCTCTAAACCAATCTGAAAATTGTTCATAAACAGCAGAGGCGCCAAATTGTCCAACAAAGTGACTGGATGATGCGTCAAAAAATTTCATTAGTTAGATTACTGATGCAACTTGAATGTTAGGTCTTAATGTAAAAAGAAGCATACTTGTAAAAAGGCGTGACATCAGGACAATTCAACAAAACATGAGTTGTAGCTGCTTTTCTGTCCCGGTCATTGAACTTGCATACATCGGTCATTAACTTTCCTCTACCAAGTTGATTGAATATAGAAAATGGTGGATAATTCGGATCATTGTTGTCTCCATCATCATGTCGATCCGGCCTATTTCGCAAACATGGCACATTTTGATCGAAATAATATGAACAAAAATGAGAAGTTTCTCTAGCCAGGTATGCCTCACATATGGACCCCTCAATTTGGTTCCTGTTTTTCACGTCCCGCTTACACTTGCCAATAATTCTGCATGATACATTATATTAGTTGATCTACTTGAGATGAATTAAAAAAATGAGTTAAGGACTAATTTAAGAGACCTTACCTCTCAAAAGGATACATCCATCTACAGTGCACCGGGCCTCCCAATAGTGCCTCTTCCGCGAGGTGAATTGGAAGATGCTCCATTACATTAAAGAAACCAGGGGGGAAGATTTTTTTCAACTTAGTCGCGACAACAGGAAAGTTACTTTCCAACGACTTAAGATTCTCTTCCCTCAATGTCTTAGAACACAGCTCCTTAAAAAATAGGCTCGTCTCTGTAAGTGGTTTCCAAACTTTATCAGGCAAGCCATTGAATGCAATTGGGAGCAAGTTTTCCATGAAGATGTGACAATCATGGCTTTTCATGTGAGTCAATTTTCCTTCTGTCATATCAACACACCTTTCTAAGTTTGAAGCATATCCATCAGGCATCCTCAAATTCTTGACCCAATCACAAATCATTCTTCTCTCATGTAATCTGAATGTGTAACTGGCCTTGGGAAGCCAAATCGTGTTGCCAACTTGAGATAAGTGTAACTCAGGTCGCCTACAAAGTTCCTCAAGGTCCAACCTGGCCTTCACATTATCCTTTGTCTTGTTTCTGACATCCATCACTGTATTAAAGACAGCCTCAAAAAAATTCTTCTCAATATGCATGGGATCCAGGTTATGTCGAAGAAGATTATCCTTCCAATAAGGCAACTCCCAAAAGATACTTTGTTTAGTCCAATTATGATCAATACCATAGCCAGGTGCTTTAGATGGCCGTTGGTCAGTTACCTTAGGATACACCTTAACCCTATCCCATATTTCTCCTCCTGACAACCTTCGCGGAGGCTCCTCAAAATCAACCAGATTCTTCATAAAAGCATTACTGTTATTCCTAAACGGATGATCCATTGGCAAGAATCGACGGCAACAGTCGAACCATGTACACTTACCACTATTTTTAAAAGTGAATGCTTTTGTATCTTCCATACAATAAGGGCAAGCGAGCTTACCAGCAGTGGACCACCCAGACAACATTCCATAAGCTGGAAAGTCATTTATTGTTCACATCAAAGAAGCATGCAGTTGAAAGTTCTGTTTCATTGATATATCATATGTTTCCACACCTTCATACCACAATAACTTTAACTCATCAATCAAAGGCTGCAAAAATACATCAATGGAGGCTTTCGGGTTATGTGGCCCTGGGATAATGCAATTCAAAAATAGATAAGGACTAGTCATGCACATTTCGGGCGGAAGATTGTACGGCGTCACAAATACGGGCCAACAAGAATAAGGTGTAGACGAGACATCAAAAGGAGTGAACCCATCTGAACATAGACCCAACCTTATGTTTCTTGGTTCGCTAGCAAATGCCGGATACACCTGATCAAAATGTTTCCATGCCTGACCATCTGACGGATGGCTTAGAATGCCTGGCTGTTTCGTACGATCATGGTGCCATCTCATATGAGGAGCAGAGCTCATCGACGCATACAACCTCTTTAACCTAGGTATAAGGGGTAAGTAATGCATCGACTTAACAGGTATCGGCTTCTTTTTAGGGTTTAAAACTGGCTTGTAACGAGGCTCCTCACAAAATTTACATTTATCTAATTCTGCATCATCCTTATAAAACAACATGCAACCGTTGACACAACAATGAATTCTCTGGGCAGAAAGACCTAACGTGGAAACCAACTTCTTAGTGTGGTAATAATTAGTTGGTAATGCCATGTTAGTCGGATTGAGATCATTCATAAGGTCAATGATGGAATCCATGGCTGCTTGACATATACTAAAATCAGATTTAATACTTAACAATCTAACAGCAACTGACAACTTGAAATGCACTGAGCCTTCGTACAATGGACGACTAGCTTCCTCCAACCGTTTATAGAAGAGTTTTGCCTCATCATTAGGAATGTGCTCAACATTTGGTTGCGATGTACCCGGTTGGGATGGCTCCTCTGGGTACATTCCAAAAGCATCATTAACCATATCGTTCATTCGATAATTATCAAGATCATCCTCGTTTGAGATCGGACCACTCCCACCGACATAAGCATTTTGAAAATGAACATCACCCTCCACATCCCTAGACTCTCCATGATAAACCCAAACAAAATAATCTGGCATAAAACCCTTCCTATAAAGATGCATTTCCAAATTTTTTCCTTTTATGCACTTGCAGTCCACACAAGGACACTTAATCTGGCCCCACCGTATAAAATCATCAAGTGTTTTCGCCTTTTCAATAAAATCTCCAACACCTACTGCAAATTATGCCCTCAACCCCCGCCGGCCGGGATTATTTCTATTATACATCCAACTATGACTTTCATGAACCATATCTACACAAAAATTACACGTTTGAGATGCATATTAAATTGCAAAGATTTAAACAAATATTTCTTTGATACACTACCAATTTTCATAAGATTAAGTAATTATATAATTTTCTAAGTCAATTACTTTTATATTACTAACTGATTTGTTCTCTAAGATTATCATTTAGTAATTAATAAATCTCAAGAATCAAATGAACTAGAATAAAAGATTAAAAAAGGAAGGTGGAAAAATAATTGATTCTTTATCTAATTTATATCTAAGTCAATTACTTTTATATTATTAACTAATTTATTTTTTAGGATTATCGTTTGGTAATTAATAGCACTTCTCAACTAATCCTAACTTTAATTTGTTTTTATTTTTTTTGTCTACGCTAAGCTTGACCAAGAATACTAGTTCAACCAACCCAACTGCTAATCAAAAGGCATCAAGATTGTTTCTTTTCAAAGTCCATTAGTAATATCACTAAACTCCATCAAGAAAATAACCTTAAAATTGTCGTACTTAATAATTTTTAATTTGTGAATTCTAGTTCTAAGCCTAACACTTATTTTTTGTTCACTTGACTAGACCATGTACAAATCTTAGTTGGTTTCGTAATGGTAAGCCACTATTATGTCTTTGTTGCTACTACTTTAATTAATTTATCCAAAATTTGAGCTTTTGATTAGTTCTCACCACTTGTTTGATTCAATGCGTCAAACATTCAACTTAACAACAACCCCAAACAATGTTCAACAACAACCCCAAACAATGTTCAAAAACAACCCCAAATAATATCCAACAACAACCCCAAGCAATATTCAACAATAACCCGAAGCAATGTTCAACAACAACAGCAACAAAAATATTCATTGACAATTTTCCAACTATCCCAAACTATGTTCAACAACAACCACCCCAACATCAACCCAAAAAGATACAACAAGATTACACTTTTAAAGCATATTAATCCATAATATGTAAGAAAATTTATGTAATAATAACCACTAAACAAATATAGTATGTCTATTTAATTTCATGAACTAGAATTCAAAAAATTTATGGTAAGAAATTCGGATGAAAATTAAAAAAAAAAAAATTGCTCCAAAGCTAGAAAACTCACCTCAAGTGCCGGAGTTTTGCTCCACCACCACATCAACCTAAAAAATTCGGATGAAAGAACCAAAAAAAAAAAGTTAGGGTTTTGGATTTGGGGAAAAATAAGAATTGAAGGAAAACAATAAAAAAAAAACTTACCACGGATTTGTAGACGTAATGAGGGTGAAAATTTAGTGTTAGATTTGACGTAGGGGGTGAAAAATTTAGTGTTTTTGAGTTGGGGACGGGTTGGGGATGAGTTGGGGAAGAGAGGAGTGAATGAGGAAGAAAGAGAATGAGGAAAGAGAGAGGGTCTGGCCCGTTTTTTACCTTTCTGCTAGCCGACCGCCAGCCGACCGCGGCGGTCGCCCCCTTTAAATTATGAGCTTCGGACCGCTGCGGTCGGACACTTTACATAAATAAATTTTTAATAAATAAAATTCATTTTGTCCGACCGCAGCGGTCGCCTAACCTTGTCCAACCGAATTTCGGTCCGAAAATCGCGGTGGGAAAAGCCCTGATTTTTAGTAGTGTATCTGTCATGTAAGTTGTAGTGCTTTCATTGAAAGTTGCACCCTCACTTGGGAGACATTACTTCCTCATTTCATTGACATCAATATCTGAACTTTGATCGTCTTCCTTTCCACTTTTATTTCTATTCTGCTAAAACAGATATGTGCTGCTTTTGTGAGACCCATGTTGTTTTCTCACTGACATCTTGCCTGCTGACGTAGACCTTATGATTTTCTTCATTGCTATTTTGCCTACTGTCGCGGACTATATTCTGTCTTTCATCGATGTTTTTCCCATTGATGCAAACCCTATGCTTATTCAATGTTTTCTTGTCCACTGACACGGACGCTATGAAGATTTCATTGTCTTGTCCACCGATGCAAACCTTATGCTGATTTTTTTGCCGTTTTGTCCACTAATGCATGCCCTATGCTGATTTGAATGCTGTCTTGCCCACTAACGCAGGCCCTATGCTGATGTTTCTATCTTTCCCACTAATGCAGACCCTATGTTGATTTCATTTCTATCTTGCCTACTGACGCGAACCCTATGCTGATTTCATTTCTGTCTTGCCCACTAACGCGGACCCTATGCTGATTTCATTTCTGTCTTGCCCACTACGCGAACCCTATGCATATCTTTTTTGTCATGTCCATTGACGCGTACCCTATGCTTGCTTTCATCCACTGATGCGGATCCTAATGCTTTCTTTCATAGACACACGCGGATCCTAATTCTTGCTTTCATCCACTGACGCGGATCCTATGCTTTCTTTCACCCACTGACACGGATTCTAATACTTTCTTTTATCCACTGACGCGGATCCTATGCTTGCTTTCATCCACTAACGCGGATCCTAATGCTTTCTTTCATAGACACACGCGGATCCTAATTCTTGCTTTCATCCACTGACGCGGATCCTATGCTTTCTTTCACCCACTGACACGGATTCTAATACTTTCTTTTATCCACTGACGCGGATCCTATGCTTGCTTTCATCCACTAACGCGGATCCTAATGATTGCTTTCATCCACTGACATGGATCCTAATGGGTTCTCTTATCTACTAATGTGGATCCTATGCTTTACCTCCATCCACTGATGCGGATTGGCAGTGTTTTTGGCAATTTTCGAAATTTGATTTCATAAGATTGCTGGTATACTTGGTATATGTATAGAACCTGCACACAAAGAAAATTTGTGAGTTTTGGGGGAGGTTGACGTGCGCATGTTCTATGCTGATTATTCTACTGCTACTTCTTGCTTTATTCTCTCTTGCGATATCATCCTATTATTGAACATCGAACCTTGTCGAGCTAGAGAAAAAAGGAGTAGGGTATGCATGTAACTTTTTAAAAATATATGGCTATTTAAAGAATAAGACAAATTTATTCCATTGAATTATAACTACGACGCGTTGTTCTCTCTTGTATCCATTTGTTTCCCATAAATCACCAGCTTAGAAATTTTGAGCAAGGCTGCTTGTAATTTCCTTGAATTTTTAGGATCCCTAAAAAATTCTGCTAGTGTGCTGAAATACTTCTTTTAATTTTTTGAGGAAACCTCAAAAAAGTCTGCTCCAGTGTCCAATCTGTGGGGAAAATAAACTTTTCTTATAATGTGACCATGCACAGGGTAGGTTGTCTATGTATCTTATCTTGGGAATCAGATCGCTACATAGTTTACAATACATCGTGATCGTATTAATGGAAAGGTTGTTGATGCTGGCTTCAGTTGTAGTGTATCTTGACTGCTTTTGTGTAAAGGGGTTTTCTATGCATTTCACGATCTATTTTTGTTGGCATTGATGTTCCTCTTGTCAATACTGCATGCATAAAAATAATCCTGATCTGTCTCAATTTGGAGAATTTTGCTTCGGGGTAAACTTTCTTGCTCTAACTTCCTTGTTGAATGTCTTTATCGTCCTAATTTCTTGTTGTGTTCACACTTTGCTGTTTATGAGCATCCCTTGCTTGAGTCTGCTTTTGATCCATTCAGTATTGCCTAATTCTGCTTCTCATATGTATTTCTACTGCTTCACCTTGAATTGTAAGTCACCTTCTTCAATATCTTCTCGATGCTTTTACCTCATTAATTTTCTACAAGATTTCTGTGATCAACCTTGATGTTCTTAAATATCCTTTGTCGAATCATCACATAAAATAAATTTGCAGAAAATAAATGATGTAACTCATGAATAGAAAATTCTTTTATTATTGGACTTGTGAAATAGTCTTTAAAGGGAAACAACGATGCAATAAAGTTGAAAAATAAAGAACACAAAGCTAACGACTTGGAGTCGTATTTTATCTAAGAAAATAACTAAGGCTCCCACTCTACTAAGGTTCGCGTCAAGCCCGGATGGCTGGTCCAATTTTTCAGCATAAATCTAAATTCAGCTTTTTGGATGTTAGGAACCTCGGCATGCTTTCCTGGAACTGCATCACATTCTTCCATGAGTCGCTCTTTTAGACCAGTCAATTTTGCTTCATTCACATCTTCTGCAGGTGTTCTCCTCTGGAGAATTGCCATGTAGCATGAAAAGACATATGTCAGCCTTAGAGTTAGAATAGATTGCTCTGGTGGATGATAACCTCTTGTATTCTTTGCAAAACTTACGTATAACAATCAGATCTTACCAGGGGCAGGGACAGGGACATGGACCAGACTATAGAGCCTAATTCAAAAGAATTCGGGCTTGCCTTTTCAATTCACATCTATGAGCGAGGATTCCTCTATCTCTTGCTCGCTTTGATCGGACTCTGAAAACTTAGGAAAGAATGATGGGTCGCTAACAAGACCCCTAAATGACCGCTCAGAAGGCCTACCTCTTTTTTTTCCCAATCTGTTCGATTAACCTTACTCATAAAGGGTCTTGACCTCTATGGCGCTAAGGCTTAGCTCATCAAAGAAGTGCGCCAAAAGTGGAGGATGGTATCATATTCTCTTATAAGAGAGGCACACCTGCTTTTAGCTCGTAACATCTTTTCTTATGCCAAACTTATTTTCACAGTGTGCCCTTGCAGCAATGACTTTTCCTATCTTTTTTGCCTTCATAATTGTACCTTCTAGACTGCATTGAGTTTTAAACTCAACCATGATCTCTTTTTTGTCTCAATGATTGGGCAGTGGGTTATTGTGCACATTTGGTGGATTTAGAAGAATGACCTTTTCATCTATTAGGTCTTGTATCTTATCTCTTAGTGTCAAACATCTTTCTGTATCTAATTGTGCACATTATGAGTACTGGCTCAAGTGCTCAGGAAGTGAAGTTAAATGATGTGCGAGCAATAGTCCAGCTGTAGTCCTGGGTCATCTGCACTATTTTGACTGGCGACTGACGCTTCATTCCTTGAATACACATGCAATTATGCCTGATTGGTTCCTTAGGTTTCTACATCTTCCCAAGAGCCGTCATTTCGCTCTTCCATTACTGCTCCAATTATATTCGTATCCGCCATTATGATCTCTTTAACCATTTCAAATCTCCATCCTTATCTTCCTATTGCCCTCTCCATATAAAGATTCTTGCCTTTGCCTTCTTTTCACTATATTCTCTTCCTCTACTAGAAAATTGTGTATTATATGGGTATTTTTTTGGGATTTTAGAGAAAAATCCACAGGTAACTTAATTTCTTGTGAATTTTCCTACAAAAAATTATCCGAAGGATATATTTTTATTGGTAACTAGTATCTACGGATTATAAAAATCCCCAGGTAAATTAGCTAATATCACATGTATGTTTACTTGGGGAAATTAGGATTTTTCGCAAGAGTTACTAAAAATCTGCAAGAAACTTTTCGTAAATAATCTTGAACAAAAGGAAATTTGCTGGGATTTTTTCATGCGAAATAATCCGCAAGTTATTCCCCATGAAGATTCCCAAGTAAAATCCCATAAAATTTATTACAATTCTTCTACAAAAGTGATTTTCTTAGGGAATATAGTCGAAAATCCCCAAGTAAAATTTATGCTACTCAAGGCATTTTCCCATGAAATTCCACAGTAATTTGTACAAATTTCAAATACTCATTTATTAAAATCCTAAAATTTTGTTCCATTCAACTCAATTTGTATTGTACGTATAGATTTTATCCTAAATTTTTAACGAATCCTTTAGCACAAATCTAATACAAGTAATAACAAAGTAAAAAATTATTCATAGCAGTAGAGCATATAATAATGATCAATTCTTAATTGGACAAAAAATTAAAAAACAATAAACATTACATCCTAAATAATGCTATCAATCATCAACTATCTCAATACAAATTGGAGTCATTTACAGTCGAATTATCGAAGTCACTACATCATTTTCACGCTCAGAAACTTGATAGCCTTCCGGAGTAAAGATGATGGTTGGAAATCTACATTCTTCCACAACGCTGCATCTTGTTGGTTGAATCAATGCATCTTGTTGGTTGAATCAATGTTAGGTCTCCAAAAAACCACCTATAAGGTTTTTCACATTACAAACGAAGAATAGTGAGAACTCACGTGCACCTACCAGACAAAAAGAGCATATGTTAAGCTCAGTATTCAATCTGTTGACTAAAATTAACCCATGGGATTTTTTTTCTTTCTTAAACGTAAAAAATTTCATGTTTGAGAACTCTTAACATTTTACTAGGGCGATTGTCCTTTCAAAACAATTGGAGGCAACCAAACAACACAAATGATGTGTAAGTAACTTAATGTAGGATAAAGCTGTCAAATAAAAAGCAATTGAAAAAAAAGCATTTTGAAGATGTCCCATGCTTTGAAGGATGATTATGACACCTCACAACAAAATTAGAGGATGCATTTCTTAGTAAATACAAATATCTTTAATATTGTTCTTAAAATTTTCTATGCAATATATTGAAATGACCTTATGTAGTCGTTTCGAGAGTTAGGATTTCGATTGGTGTGCTGATAATTTTAAATATTCGTAAGGTCCATTAGGACCTGTCTATAAAATTTGAGCTAAACCGGACTTCGTTTGGTAGGTATCGGAAGAAGGTATCAGTTTTCGTTGTCGGTAAACTTTTAAAAGAGGTTTTTGAGCCTGATTTTGTCGAATGAGTTCCGATTTGAAATTCGAAAGCGCCGAATAGTTCGTATGATTATTTGTGACATGTGTGAATTTTTGAAGAGAATTTCAAGGTTGTTTGGCCGATTTCGGCTAAAATTTCGAATTAATAATTTGATCTTTTTCCATTTAAATTCGCATCTTGAGTTTCCGGAACCCGATTTGAGATCTCCCTTTGCGAGTATGCTATATATTTTATATAACTTGCTTGAGAAATTTGAAATTATTTCGAGTATCGTAGGGTAAGAAAAGAAAATATTAAATAAAAGAAAAGAAAATATAAAAGGAAAACACAAAATAATAAAGAAAGAAAGAAAAATGGAAAGGCGGTGTGCAAGGACGATATTAGAAATAGTGAAAGGAACAGAAACGGGAAAGATGAGAAGCAAACGAAAAAAATGCTAGAAAACGAGAAAAGAGTCGAAGAAAGATAGAATTTTCACCCCGAAACATTCAGGTAATGATCTTAATGCAGTACTTTAGTTTATTATGTATGTTCGAATATATTTTCGCCCCAGGAGCAGGAGGTTTCCGCTCCAATGCATACATATTGGGTGCAGGAGGATTCCACCCCAGGAGCAGGGGGATTCCTCTCCATTGCATTCATATTGGGTGCAGGAGGATTCCGCCTTAGGAGCAGGAGGATTTCTCTTCATTTCATACATACTGGGTGCAGGAGGATTCCGCCCCAGGAGCAGGAGGATTCTGCTCCATTGCATACATATTGGGTGCAGGATGATTCCGCTACAGGAGCAGGAGGATTCCGCTCCATTGCATCATATTGAGGGTAGGAGGATTCCGCCTTAGGAGCAGGAGAATTCCGCTCCTTACATCATATTGAGGGTAGGAGGATTCCGCTCCATCTATTTGGCACATGTTACACCATTGCATCATACTGCATTCATCCCATTTCATTGCCCCGCATGCTGACTATTGTGTGACTATCATGTTGTGTTTTGTGTATGCGGTATGTATACCATATTGTGGACATAATTCAGTTTGCCTATATATTTTTGGCACGTATTCTGGGTTGCACGCCGCAACAGTATAAATATATAGATCGGGTTGCATGCCGCAACAATATAAATATATGGATCGGGTTGCACGCCGCAAGAGTATTAATATATGGATCGAGTTGCATGCCGTAACAGTATAAATATATGGATCGGATTGCACGCCGCAATAATATTTGCATATAATAAGATGTAATTCTGATTGTTAATATGTTCGGGATACCTATATGTTCTGTCTATCTTATGTTCCTGGTTGTTTATGAGTTTTTTGAATTCCATACGTATTTCCAGTTATGATCTGGTTCTTTTTATTAAATAAAAGGAATTTTGTTTATCTGCTTCTCTTCTCCCTGGCTAGCTATCCTATTATTTGAGGTGGCTAGTCTGCCCCACTTATTGAGTCATTTTGACTCACCCTTGTTTGTTGTTTGTTTCTTGTCTATTTATTTCGTTCTGGTAGGGTCGCTCCAGGATTGGGTTCGCCACATTGTTCAGGAGCGAAGATATTTAAGTATGTTAGGGTGAGCTAGCTTTTATTCTGGATGGCCACCAATTTATTATTTATTATTTCAGTTGCATTTTGTTCCCTTCAAGAGGTATCTGTCTTCTTTTGTACTCTTAGATGTCTAGTTTGGATAGCCCTAAACCTAATATGTTGGTCAGCTGTAATTGAATTATATTTATTTTCTTAATTTAATTGGTAACGCTTCGTCCGACGGGTCTAGGGGAGGATACCGAGTGTCCTCACGGCCTAGCCGCATTTCAGGTCGTGTCATACATACAATCCCAACTTTGAGATTTGGACCCACAACTTATATGCTAGATGATTTAATTTGTAAATACTAGAAAAAAGTGAATTACTAATCATTTCACAAGAAAATGAAATTGCCGCAGTAACAAGCAATGGCGATAGAAAAATTAGGCATAAGTTGCAGGAATATTAGCCAAGCCATGAACTTTCTGATGCTTTGATACGAGTCCAGCTCCTCCACTTGCCATCAATAACCTTATCAATGCTACAAATTTTAAGTCAAATTAAATGATTGAAAATAAGATTAGGGAGACCAAAAAAACAAACCTGCTAATAGAGTCAGAATAATAAACCATTCAAGAAAGTAATCAAGGTGGAGAAAACGCTCTCTAGCTAGGAGGCGATTTACAGGCGATGCCTATGTGATTTACACGCTGCTTCTTCTTGACAACACCCATGGCCAATCAGGCCACTGGACAGCCCCCCACTGGGGTTGCTCAGCCTCCCCAATCCCCTCCACAGCCTCCTACGCTGCCGTGGTCGTCCCCCCAGCCCAAAATGTTATTAACCCAGCTACTGCAGCCCCTACCTTACCCATTCGTCAGCCACAAAAAATCAATGGCAGACCCACAATGTTATGGAACAAAAAAGAATTACAACAATCCACTGCGTCAACTAAGCTCATATACGGCATCATTGCCAAGTTTACATATGGTTCTCCAGAGTTGAATGATTTACGTAAAGTTATCCCAACATAATGTGAGATTAAAGGGCATTGCGTCATTGGTTCTTTGGATTATCGTAGCATCTTGATTAGGTGCTCGTTGTTTGAAGATTACGTGAATTTACTCTCAAAGAGACATTGGTTAAACATTGGTTGTAGCTCGTTTTTAATGCGTACATTGAAGTGGGATCCATGGTGTGACCCTAGGAAGGAGACATCAATTGCTATAGGATGGATTTCTTTTCCAAATTTGCCTCCTAATTTCTTTGTGAAATAATGTGTTTTCTCCTTGGCTTTGGCAGTGGGTAAGCCTCTACATCTTGACACAGCCGCCATTAATCATACTCGTCCAAGTTGTGCTCGTGTGAAGGTAGAAATTGATTTATTAGTGTGACTTTCCTCATGAGATTGATATTGTAGAAGTTGATGAAGAATCGGGGAAGAAACATTCAAAATGCATTAAGATTGTTTACGATTATTTACCAAAATATTGTACACAATGTTGTTTGCAAGGCCATGATGATCTTGAGTGTCGTGTTCTTCATCTCGACCTTTATCAAGAGAAGCTTGTTCAAGATCATGGAAATCATGACAAGGATGATCAACCACCAGTTTCACGTGTCCTCAAGAGTGGAAAGATTGTGGGGGAAGCAGGCCCTAGCAAAAAAAAACATGATGCTATTGTTGAAGGTAAGCAGGCAAGGTTTCAAGGGACTGGGAATAGAATGAACAATAATTATCGAGAGCAAGGTGTGTGGCAGGTTGTTAACAAAAACAAGGGAGTAGTGCACCAAAATCTAGAGGATCGAACACATGTTAAGAAGCATTCTTCCAATGCTTTTGCAGCTTTGCAAATTGAAGATGAAGATGTTTTACAAGTGGTTGATAATGGGGGTGCTCACGCTGATGGAATCCAAACAGAAAAGAAGCAAGACAAGGAGGTAGGTAAGTTAGTTGGAAGCTCTAACCCTAGGGTGCAGACACGGGCAATTAAAAGTGGTGTGGAATTGACTGAGCCTCTTATTAAAGCTGGAGGAGGTGGGGTTCTGGATAAAGATTTGCTTAGATCTCGTTGAGTTATTATTATTGATGAGGCTGTCTAGGTCCTAGGTAAGGAATTTTTTTCAGCTTAGAATCGAGGTGGGAAGAGTTTTAAAGTTGGGAGTTTTGTTGCCCTTGATCAAAGGGATGGAGCTGCAGTTAATAATGTCCCAGATTTTAATGTGCATGAAAAGCAGCAGGAAGTTAATTGTTCAGGAGTCAACAAGCGAATTAAAGCTGAGGGGTCGCACTTAATGCAGGCCAGTATTAATGCTTCAGGTTCAGCGGGTATTAAAGCTGTGGGTCATAATTTCGAGTCGGTTGCAGATTTTAATTCAACAGTTGGCATTAATGCTTCAGAGTAAGAAGGCATTCAAGCTGAGGGTGCGAATGTATTGAGTAGTAAAGGGTCAGCTACACGCTTTAAAGCTGAGGGTGTTGCTTCAGGTTTTAAAGCTAAGGGTGTGCGTAATATTAATGTTGCGTCTGATTTGAACGAGGTTGTTAATGCTCCAGCTGCTATTAAAGCTAAGGGTGCGAAGTGTGAAAATGGCTTTGATACAGATTGTAAAGCTGAGGGCTCAATTAATGCTGTGTTGGTATTGAAGGATGTTGTTAATGATTCAGCTGGTATTAAAGCTAAGGGGTTGACTTTAACCCCACGTGAGGGTGTTCTTTGCATTGAATCAGTTTTGGGAAAGGAGTTAATTAATGTGTCTCCTAGAATCTCTGGGACTGCATTTAATACGCAGCTATTTAATGATGACGTGAAGATGTTATTGAATAAAGCTGTTGGATATTCTCCAATTCCTGATTTAATACCTCTATCTACTTTAAAGCAGCTCATTACAAATCCAAATTCGACACAGATTATGCCCATCCTTGATCTTTTAAAGTCTCATCCAAATCCCATTGAAGGCCACATTCCGCTTAATACCTCTGATCATTCCGTTCTTTCCCAGCTGAATATGGCTCACACTACCTCCAATTTGCAACAATCAGGGAGTTTTTCTAAGGGTATTTCGAAGGAAGATTTTACAGATGATGAAAAGGTTTTGATAAATTCTTTACAACTCACAGATAGCAAAGCAATTTTGCAAAGGCAACAACGCCATTCTCCTATGAAACAGCAAGTGGAGCAGGAAGATGTAGGTGAGGAAATTGATACTGAAGATGAGGAGAAAGCTTCAACAGCTGATAATTTCCAAGATGTGGCCAGGGAAGGTGATTTTTCACCTAGAGATGTACCAAAGAAAGGAGGCAGACGTATCAAAAAAGAGCATGGTCCAATTTCCAGGATCCAGCCTATAAGGAGTTCCAAATCCAAAGTTTAAATGATGAATAAAGCTTTGATTTAGAATATTCGATCAGTTAATACGCAGGAGGCGTTTACAAGGTTGAATACTTTGCACAGGCATCATCATTTTGATTTTATAGGGTTACTTGAGCCTTTTCAGGAGCCCTGTAGAGTTTAATATTATGGTATGAGACTTGGTATGCATTGGTCTTTTACTAATGTCAATGGTAAAATTTGGGCTTTCATAGGGGAAGATTATGCAGTGACAGTAGTGGATGACTAGGAGCAACAACTTACTCTGAAATTGCATCATATTGTGCAGGCTCAGGATTTTTTTCTTACCTTAGTTTATGCTAAATGTGACAGAATTGAAAGAATGGAGCTGTGGGATTCTTTGCATTTTTTAGCATGTACTATGGTTAAGCCGTGTCCTATTGGAGGTGATTTCAATGTTATTCTTTCTGAAGAAGAAAAAAATGGGGGTCTTTCAGTATTGTCACAGGAGGTGGATGATTTTGCTGCTACTATAGCTGCATGTGGTGTCACTGACTTAGGGTACACGGGTACCATTTACACCTGGTGGAATGGGAGAATCGAAAATCAGTTTATTTTTGAAGAGGATTGATAGATGATTTGCTAATCAGGAGTTCATGGATTTCTTTTCTAAGATGACATTGAGTACCTGGCCAGGACTGGATCTGATCATTCTCCTTTGTTGATAAAGTGTTCGACTGATTCTTCTACTATTATTAAATCCTTCAAATTTTTGAATTTCTGGACTGATAATGAATACTTCTTGCAGCTTGTGAAGGATAATTGGGTTTGTGATTGTGTAGGGGATCCTTTTATTATTTTTCACAGGAAATTGAAGAAAGTGAAGCAGGCCTTATCAAGGTGGAGCAAAGCTACTTTTGGCAATATTTTTCAGAAAATTGCCTTTCTGGAAGATACTATTAAAGCACAGGAGCTTAAGCTTGAAGAATCACCTGATGCATATCATAGGGAGCAATTGAAGAAAGCTGAAGCTGAATTAAAAAGGGTGCTGCATTTTGAAGGGGAATTTTGGAAGCAAAAAGCAGGCTTTCAGTGGTTCAAAGATGGTGATAGAAATACTAAATTTTTTCATGCTCAGGTACAAGGCAGGAGGAAGAAGCTTAAAATTCACAGAATCCATGATAGGCTTGGAAATTGGCTTAATGCTGAAGAAGATATGGCTGCTGAAGCTGTGGAGTTTTTCCAACAACAATTTGCAAATGATGGCCAGGAATTGAATTTTGATTTGCTACTTCATGTTCCTGAAATGGTTACTACTGATCAGAATCTTGCTATTGAGGAAATTCCTTCCATGGAAGAGATGAAGAATTCAGTATTTGGTCTGAATGCTGACAGTGCTTCAGGCCCTGATGGCTTTACAGGGAGGTTTTATCAAGTGTGCTGGGATGTTATTACTGCTGATCTTACTAGTATGGTGCAGGCTTTCTTTGTGGGACATGATATTCCTAGATTTGTATCACATACAAATTTAGTGCTCCTCCCTAAGAAGCCTAATGTTTTTACTTTCTCCGATCTCCGGTCTATTAGTTTGAGTAATTTCTCAAACAAAGTGATTTCCAGAGTCTTGCATGACAGGTTAGTTGATTTATTACCTTATTTGATATCTCCTATACAGGCTGGTTTTGTTAGGGGAAGAAGTATTGTTGAGAATGTGCTGCTGGCTCAGGAGATCATTGATGATATTAGGAAAAGAGCCAAAGATGCCAATGTTGTCATCAAACTTGATATGATGAAGGCTTATGATCGTGTGTCCTTGTTGTTCTTGTCAAAAGTTCGTAGGAAGATGGGATTTGGTGAGAGATGCATTGATATGGTTTGGAGGCTCTTGTCTAACAATTGGTACTCAATTCTTTTTAATGGCCAGCCGCATGGTTTCTTTAACTCTTCCAGGGGTTTGAAGCAAGGGGATCTTTTGTCTCCTACTTTATTCATTCTTTCAGCTGAGGTGTTGTCCAGGGCCCTGAATGCTTTACATGAGAATGCTATGTTCAAAGGATTTGCTATGCTTAAGTGGAGTCCTCCTATCAATCACTTAGCATATGCAGATGATACTATTCTATTTTCTTCAGCAGATACTACCTCCCTGAGGCTGATTATGGGGGTGTTGGATGCCTATGAGGGTGCCAGTGGCCAGAAGATCAACAAAGAGAAGAGTGCTGTTTATTTGTATCACAGGGTGGAGCAGAAGATTGTTGATAGGGTGGAGCATATTACTCAAATTCCAAGAGGTACTTTTCCTTTTACTTACTTAGGGTGTCCGGTTACACACAAAAGAAGAAATAAGGCGCTGTTTAATGATCTTGTTACAAAGATTAGGCAGAAGTTGCAATCTTGGAAGTCAAAAATGTTGTCTTATGGAGGTAGGGCTATTTTGATTATGCATGTTCTTCAAAGTATACCTATACATCTTTTGTCTGCAGTTAATCCTGCGGATAGTGTTATTGATCAACTTCATAGGATTTTTGCTAATTTCTTTTGGAATAATTCTGAGGAGCATTCAATGAGGCATTGGGCCTCTTGGGACACTTTGTGTAAGCCACCAGCTGAAGGGGGTGTGGGATTTAAATCTTTATATGATGTTTCAAACGCTCTATTTGCTAAATTATGGTGGAACTTTAGGACAAAAACTTCTCTTTGGGGTACTTTTATGGCCAATAAGTATTGTAAAAAAATGCATTACTCATTGTGCCATACACTGATGGTTCTCCTATTTGGCAAAAGATGTTACTTGTTAGGGAGATGGTCGATCATGAGATTATTTGGCATATTAGGCGAGGATCGTCTCATTTTTGGTATGACAATTGGTCGCGTGTTGGTGCCTTGTATTTTGTTGTTCCTCGCAGGTTTTATGTAAGGGAAGAGTTGAATGTGGTGAAGGATTTATTCACTCCAATTGGATGGAACCAGCAGCTTCTTAATGAAGCCTTAACACTTGATTTAGCTCAACATGTTCTTGACACTGTCCAGCCGGGTAATATTACGCAGAGGAGAGATTTTGCATCGTGGGGGCTTACTTCGAATGGACAATTTACGGTGAGTAGTGCCTATAATTATGTTAGAGCCTAACGAAAAGTCAAAGAAGAGTATAAGTTTATGTGGTTGAAATGCATTCCTTTTAAAATCTCCTTTGTCCTTTGGCGCGCTTGGAAGTGTAAATTGCATTTAGATGAGGAATTGAAGAAAATTGGGTTCAACGTTCCTTCACGTTGTTGGTGCTGCGTCAATCCTAAAGAAGAAACTCGTGAGCACTTATTCATTACAAGCTCTATTGCAAAGAGTATGTTGTCGTATTATGCAAATGCAATGGAGTTTGTAATTCATGATTGGAGATTTCGTCAAGTGATCAACAAATGGTGGCAGTGTAGAACTCGTCCTTGGCTGAGGTTTATGTGTCTAGCTTTACCTGCTTTTGTCATGTGGGAACTCTGGAAGAGATGAAATACAATGGCTCATGGTGGTAAAGTATCATTCCAGCGTGTTCTTCATGAAATTAATTGGAATCTGCATAAATTCCTAGTGGTGTGTCACCCAGGTATGTATTCAGCCCCAATTGAATGGCCATTGATGGTTAAATTTCTTGAAGAATTTCGGCCGAGGTTCAGTTACGTCAAGGTTTGTTGGCGTTGTCCAGATTTGGGCAAGGTTAAATGTAATACGAATGGCGCATGTCGAGGAAATCCCGGATTGAGTTCATATGCATTTTGTTTACGTAATGAGGAGGGTGATTTGATTTTTGCCAAGGAAAAATTAATAGGTGAAGGTACCAATGTGAGGGCTGAGGCAGTTGCTATTCGTCAGGCTATGAAGTATTGCATAGAGCATGTTGCTTCTCCCATTGTTATAGAGACGGATTCTTTGCTACTCAAGAACATCATAGAAGGTGAGTGGGCTGTTGTTTGGAGTATTTCTGAAGTCGTCGAAGAGATTTTGGCTATGAGGAGACGGGGTGATTTTCATTTTGCTCATGTATTGCGCGAAGGAAATAGGATGGCGGGTCATTTGGCTAACTTGGCGTATCTGTTGAATGAGTTAGAATTTCATAGCTTCAATGAGCTAAATGTTATGGGAAGGAGAATTCTTAATTGGGATAAGGCGCAGCTTCCCACTTATAGAGCTAAGCTAATGAAAAATGGGCCAAGGTCACAATGAGGAAGGGGCTACGTTTTTAACTAACCAAGTTTGTTCATTGTGCAGGTTTAACAAAGCGTTGATTTGCAGCATTTTTGGCTTTTGGATACTTGAAGCAACTGCTTCTTTATGGCAATTTGATCTGTTGATACTCTGTTGGTCGTGGAGTTTCATCCGATGCTGGGATTGCATTGCGTGTGAAGGGTTCTTCTTCATTTATCCTTGGATGGGTGTTACGATTTGCCTACTTTTTTGCATGTCGTGATTCTCCTACATTTCTAACGATGTGAGGCACAGCTTTTTGATGAGGATTTTGGTGTACATAGGCAGTTTTATGCTTTTGGACAGTGTTGCAAGGGCTCGTGCAAGGCCAACCGTAATAAGGGTGGAGTACCTTTGCTCTTCTCTTGTGCGCGATTTCCTCACGTCGCGTCCCCCTTCGCGCCCAACAGTGCTTTGATATTTGCATGGACGTACTCGTGCCATGGCCAGCGCGCCTCGTTCTCTATCGCGCTGGACAAACAGAATGTTCAGTTCTCTTGCGCGCGCTTGGCATGCGTCGCGCCTTTCATCGCGCCCTGCAGGGAGAATTTTTTGGTTCCTTTGTTTTATTTTGGTGCAGGCTGTTTTTCCACTGGACGATCTTGCTTGCTTTTTTGTGGAATACCTTTGTTGATCACAAGGACGTCACGATCTACCTATATTTTAAAGGATTGGAGCTTCAGATTTTTGGCTTGGATATTGACGTGGATAGGCAGTGTTGCAAGGGGATTGCTTGGGGCGCTGTATGAGCATGGTTTAGCTCACCACTGCTCTTCAATTCCTCGTTGTTACAATTGGGTACAGGCTGCTTTTCCAATGGTGGATCACACTTGTTTTTTGCTTCCTTTTATGGTGGATAACAATTGCTTATCACATGGGTTGACGGGCTTTTTATTGTCACTTATCCTTACATCAACATTGGAGTGCAAGGGCTTTCACTTACATAAGGATAATCATTTAGAGGCCTGGACTACTGGAGATATACATGCGATGCTACACCAATTAGATACTGCGTACATTGATTACCATTTTCTTAATTATATAGTTTTAGTCATTTACAATACAATTTTAGCATCTAGTGCACTATGTGTTAAGTACTTTGTTCTTATTAATTGTGTCTTCATATTGGTGGTATTAGCATGTTATCATGCTCAATCCAATTGGGGATATAGTTTTCAAGGGCGGGTTTATAAGAGTGCACTAGTTAGTTCATCTAGTTTCCACAAGTTGCTTGTTCATTTTTTTTGTAGTTTGTAAAGACTTGTTTATGTTTTTTGGTTTATTAATAAAATTTGTCACTAAGTCCTGAGCTTAGTGATAATAATAATAATAATAATAATAATAATAATAATAATAATAATAATAATAATAATAAAAATAAAAAACCGTTCTTTCCAATTTGGTCATAATGACGATGATGAAGAAACTTCATCGAGTGGCTTATTACTCGACGCCAAAGCCATGGATTCAATGGCTTCTTTTTAAATTCTAGGGAGGAGGTAATGAGTTGTCGGCTGGATGAAATAAGGAATAGGGTTAAATTTTTGTGAACTATGGCAGCGTGTTCTAAAAATGGATTGGGCTCATTGGCGGGCTTGTGCTTTACATCTTTTTACTATATACTTCTGGGTTTTTTACACAAATATATAAATTTTCACCTTTAATTATAAAAAAATAGCAATATTTATCTAATTACAATGCATAGCATTATTTTTCTAACACATTTAACAATAATCTAACACATTTCACTTTCACTTCTCATTTTTCCCAAATTAAAAATTCTCACTTACTCTCTCTTTCTCCCATCACCCCACCCACCCCACCACCCCAACGCCATAACCTCCACCCTAACGCCATCACCACCATCACCCTAATTGCTCACCGCAGCCAAGATGATTCCAAGATCAAGTAAAAATTCCAGCCACGAGTCTAAATTAGATCAACACTCAGCCCCAGTAACCATACCTGACTGGTAAAAAATTTACGGGACAAGCTCGAAAAAAGCTACGTGTCATAATGACAATGATGATTCTGCTGGTAAAGGATATAATTTAAGTAGTTGGGAAAGCGATGAAGAAGAAGAAATTTATAAAGGAGATACTATGCCTCCACATGAATGGCTTGCTAAAAAGATTGAAAGGAGTCAAATGTTTTCTTTCTCGGTGTGTGAAGGTGTTGGAAGAACTTTACCAGGATAGGAGTCAACTGCTTCAGATGATTCTTGAAAAGATAGAAAATGATAATGCTGGCTGCTAATTCAGGATAAAATTATCCCTCAGTCAATGTTACTATCAACCAGGTGGCATCGTTCTTGTTTCTGATAATGATAATCGCTGGGTTTTGTGGGGGCTGCTTCAACAATTCCTTCTGAAGCCAAAGTCAATGCATTAGTTCCCGATGATGAACCCAACAGATGCCAAATAAGAGGAGAATCAGTAGAAGATGAAGCTGACATTGTATAAGTGAAAGTCCCAATTGGGTGATCAAACTTGCAACTGGGTCCAAATTTGCATATCCCAATTAGTATACCTCGTGATCAGTACTATGTATCTGGTCAATATTGCTAAACCAAGTAACATGAACATGAAGAAATTGGTGATACAGTGCTGAAAATAATCTGAAACGGTGCAGAAACAGTTTGATACGGTGCTGCAGAAACAGTTAGATACGGTGTTGCAGAAACAGTTGAAACGGTGCAGAAACAGTTAGATACGGTGCTGCAGAAACAGTTGAAACGGTGCAGAAACAGTTAGAAACAGTTGAAACGGTGCAGAAACAGTTAGATACGGTGCTGCAGAAACAGTTGAAACGGTGCAGAAACAGTTAGATACGGTGCTGCAGAAACAGTTGAAACGGTGCAGAAATAGTTAGATACGGTGCTGCAGAAACAGTTGAAACGGTGCAGAAACAGTTAGATACGGTGCTGCAGAAACAGTTGAAACGGTGCAGAAACAGTTGAGATACGGTGAGATACAACGAGATACATCGAGGATGGAATGAGGAAAAGTGAAATTGGGGGAAATGATAGGAATAAAAGTGAAATTTGGGGGAAATGGTGGGAGGAAAAGTGAAATAAGGGAGAAATGGGAGGAGCAAAAGTGATAGTGGAGGAAATAGGAGGAAGAATGTAAGGGTTTGGTATGTTATGGGAAAATATTGCTATGTTTTTGCTATATTTGTAATTAACTTGTGTTTTCCTCTATATAGAGTTATTTTGCTAAAATGTTGCTATGTTTGGTAATTAAGTTCTAAAACTTGTACTTTTATGTAAAAAATCCTATACTTCTTTGTTACTTTTTTTTTTCTTCATGAAAGTAAGTTTAGCTAAAATTTAAAGAATATATAAATTGTCTTTATTAATATAAATAAAAGAATATTAACATGAGAAAATTTTGTAAAATAAATGTACTAGTTAATGGAGCACATAGCTCTAATCGACTCGATTTATTTAGAAAAAGAATATGCTCGATATCATTTAAAATTTTACTCGACTCAACTTAGCGCAGTAGATTGGAAGTCAATAAAGTTGGCTCGAACTCGCTTGATTGCGTAAAATTTTTATTAAAAAAAGTTATTCATTACGCTCACAACTTTTAATGTTAATGTAATTAATATTTAACATTTGATTAATTTATAAACAGCCTCTACTATCTGACCATAATGTAACTTACGCCAGCTATATACTTGAAAAATACAATTAATAATTTAATTTAAGAATTTAAAATTATTAAAATGGTTAAATTTGTAATATAAATGAAAATCTTGACTTTAGTATTATTATTTTGTGCAAATTCTTTTATTTTATTATTTAAAAATATAATTTTTTATATATTATATTTAGAGTAATAGACAACATTATTTTTATAATAAATTATTAATTCACATTGCTCTAATATCTTTTCTGAATCAATAAATTTAAGATGAATTATTTTTAACACATTTATTCTTGGTGTTCTTGATTCAATCTCTAAAACTCTTTTTATGATACTTAGTTTCGACATTATCACAAATCGAAATTCAAATTCAACTCTCTTTAAACCTTATTATTATTTTAACGTATCAATAAATTGAAACAACTATAGACATTGCGTGTAGAAGACCCTCTCCGACTAAGCTTAGCTTTGTTAAATGGTAGCTAAGCTCGGTTGAGCTCAGTTCATATTCAGCTCGGCTTGATATAATTTAAATCTTGGTTTGACTTGACTAGACTGGGACACATTGATATAGTAAGCTCTCGATCGGGCTCACTTGGCGCATGCAGGTAGTTATTACATTTTCCTTTGCATCTCTTTACTTCTTCTTTTTGATTATTTTCTCAAAGCAAAAAAGATTGATTAGGAAAATTTAAAAGTAACACAAGAGAATTTTTCCAAGGATCCAAACTAAATCGCAAGAAACAACCCCTTGTAAATTTTCATATAACAAATTCTCAGGTAATTTTTCGGTTAACACAAATCTACATTAAAATTCACAAGAGATAATCCGCATAAATCTACCTATAACAAATCTCTAGATAAGTCTCCAAATAAACAAATTTCCTTCAAAATCGCAAGAGATAATTCACAAATGACTCCCCAGGTAACAAATCCTTAGGTAAATTTCAAGGTGAAAAAATATCCATCAAAATTTGAAGGAAATAATTCGCATGTAAATTCGTATGTAATAAATCCTCATGGAAATTCTTAGATAAAAAAGATCCCTATGTAAATTTGCATGAAATAATCTGTAGGTAAATCCACATGTAACAAATCTGTAAATTCTCAAGTCAATAAATTCCCATCAAAATTTGCCTGAAACACTCCGCAAGGAAATCTGCAGGTAACAAATCTATAGGTAAATCCCCATGTAAACTAATCTTCAGGTAAGGTCGCATCAAATATTCCAAGAAGAATCTTTTGGTAAAATTACCTATAGATTTGCTAAGTAAATATTTTTTCCATTTCCTCATTCGTATATCTGGGGATTTACTTGAAGATATCTCACTTGCGGATATGTATTCCAGGTAATTTCCCAAATAATATTTTAGCACTAAATGGCGCCAAAAATACCTACAGATTTTCTTGTCAAATTTGTATCCGCGCGTAAATATACTAGGATTAAGGTATTTTCAAAATTTCACAGGAAAACCCAAAGAATTACCTATAAAAAATATCCTAGGAAAAATCTCCATTTAAATCACACTTTTCCAGTAGTGTTCCTAATCTCTTTTTGAAAATAGCTTTAGTCCTTTGTAAAATTTTCATTCATCTCTTCTCTTTTCTGATCATAGTTTTGACTTATCATCTTCCTAACTTTGAACAAGGCTCTTTCACCCTTCCGGTGTTTAGCCACTCTAGGGTCGGAAGGAGTGTGAGAGAACTAAAAATTTGGAACGGACTGGTGCCTTTCCCTTCTTCACACATACTGCAGTTGGAAAGGTTGAAACCCTTTCTAAACTAAGGTGTGGTTCGGACTCTAACGAGGTATTCAGGGTAGGTTTTGCTGATAAACGTGCGCCAATTACGACGCAGTTACCAATTATGGTAGCGGTTGTTGTGGTAAAAGTCTTGTGTTTCAAAGTGGATCCATTTAGATGTCAATGCTTCGTTAAGCCTATGTTTTCGTTGTTGAATTAACTATAAACACACAATCACATAAATCAAGAACACCTAGTAACCATAATAAGGATGTGAGTAAAAGGACGTACCTTTATCCGCCATAGCAACACAGCAACGGAAGACGAACCAAGCTGAGTCTTTCCTCTCCTTAGGCTTATTAGAAACGACAGCTTAATGAGAAGTTTTCTACAACAGGTTAAGCCAGGAGAGGTTACCTAGCCTCATATGTATAGGCTTAAAAGCCTTAACCTAATGGGCCCACCCATAATAGGTCCACAGGTTTATCAACAGGCCTACACTATTGTCGGCCTACACTAACAATACATGCCCATCATGGAATCCACAAATATGTGGCCCGTGTATTGTCCACCAACTATTTACAATTAGTCCGTTTTGGTAAAACCAAATAAGTTAATGTTAAGTCCATAATAAATAATTCTAACATTCTCCCACTTGGACAACATTATCTTAACTATTTAAAATATTTTGAAAAAGTTTATTTATAAAATGACTCTCGGGCTAAATAGACAGTGGCCACAAACATATAGCGGTAGAACATTGTTTCCAACATGATCTAGTCAAACAAAATTATCAATGTCGAAAAGCAGCAGTACGTGCGTCAATCAACGACACAAGACTAGTCCACAATTACAAACATTGAAATCTTGCTGACAGACCTAAAGGTGTGGTAGTGTAGCAAGAAATAGTCAACATGACTCCAAAACAAGACTATTTCATTGTCGGTCCTCCAAACGATTTTCCATAAACAACATTGGGCGACCAAACAACATGCGCACCAATTAGAAAATTGTCAACATGATTTTCTATTACAACATTTTTGAGCAACTAAATAACATGTGCTCTACTAGAAAATCATAATTTTTTTCGAGCCTCAACATGTGCAACTAATCATGGTGTACAACAGCCAAGAAAATCCATATGGTATAAATAATATGTCGTATATGTTTCTATAAAGATCCAACAAAGGCACAACATGGTCTTATCAACATGAGACATATCAACCACATAAGACAAGAAATCTTAAGAATTTATAGGCATCAAAACTTGACAATAGATAAACCCACACAAATGTATATATTATATTTAATTATCATGATGTATAAAAAATGCCCATTACCAAGTAGTTATAACAAATATTTAAGGGAAGCATATACCAAATAAAAGACTCCCACTGATCAAGTGCATACATTGGACTCTAACATTACAAATAACAATTAGGTTTACAACATGAGTCCAAACACTTGAACAAACAAATAAAGTCACAAGAAACATAATATTTTATCAATTGTCTCCTTCACCTTCCCAATTTTCTCACAAAGTGTGTCAAGCAACATAGTTAAAATTCAATTAAGCAAATGATACACTCACCGTAATGATATGAAATTATTAGTCATATGCCCTCTAAATGATACTATATCAACAATTGTCAACTTAACATTTCATAAACACAAACACACCAACAAAATTAAAGAAGTCGGCTAAATTATGATATGGTGATCCATATGAATTCTTTATAATATATATAAAAGAATGTGTATCCATCATAAATCAAGCATATTGATCATTTAGTTAACAAGTAAACATCAATGAGCTAATGATTAATTAAAGTGGCAATATAGATTCATGGACTCAATCAAATTTGAAGTGTTACATGATAAATTTATCATTCAAACAACAATAAACACGTAATCACAACTTTTCACATTGAATCTATATTCATTATGATATTAAAGATTTCAGTGTTAGTCAATTATTTGATAAACACTAACCAAATATAACTAACATCATTGACATGGCCTAACCATTAAAATCAAATTACATTGTCATGTAAAAATAAAATTGAACAACACAACCTACACAAATGGAATAATAAATATGAATTTACTCCCACTGTTTAACAGATTCATTAAAACTTTAAGAATTCCATAAACTTCAGTTTTTTTTAATAGAAAATGTTCTCCTGAGAAACTAAGACTTTCCTCATCGTTTTCAAAAATAAAAGATCATGTATATGTTATAGAAAAGTAAAGGAATACAAGAATTACGCGTTGAGCAAAATCAATAAATTATCTCATAAAGAAAATGATATATACTTTCACCCCAATTAACAAGAAAGAAAGAAAAATAGACTTCACGACATATAACACAATAGAATCGTAATATATATTGGATATTTTGTTATTACGAAAAATTCATTATCAACATAGTTGAGAGTTTAACAACAATAGAAAAGGGAGTCACAACAACCAATTCAAGTGGGAAGTTTATCAACATTGACTCCTTGATATAAAAACTCTCTTATTCTCATTTATAAGTGTTATGGACATATAGTTTGTCATTTAATGCAAACAATAAAAATTATTTACATATAGGCTAGGTTGGGAAGAATACATGTATAGCCAAATATTTCTCATAAGGTTCTCAAAAGAAATAATGTTAATATTAGATAATTTTATGTTTATCATAATATCAATATTGGATCTTCAAACGCAATCATATATTAATTAATCAATATGTCAAATAATCTTTAGTAAAATAATAGAAAGGTATAGATATCAAATAAATTCAACGAGCACTTATTTAACGCAAAATAACTTAAAGAAAACACATATTTCTCTAGTATTAATAAAATATTTTCAACTCAAGTAGGTTTAATAAAAGTTGACTGACAAAACAAGGTTTCATGTCCATAAGTTTTAGGTCAAAATTCAAGACTATGCTTCATATAAGAGCAGTAAGAAAACTCTATTGGTGATATTAATACGAGCCATTACAATATTACCCCTTTGGGCAGGTAACGAGAAAATACTTCAGTATTAGAAAACTTATCCCTTTTGGGCAGACAAATTTGTGAAACTAAAATACTTTCTTTTCTCAGGCTCATACTTCAATTTTGAGCAAATGGAAAATAATAATAATAATAATAATAATAATAATAATAATAATAATAATAATAATAATAATAATAATAATAATAATGAAAAAAATGATATGAGGTGACCCTAGGCAAATAATGTGAGCCTTCACAGTGTTACCCCCTTTGGGCAGGTAACGGGAAAACATCTTAGTATTAGAAACCTATCCCCTTTGGGCAGATAGATTTACTAAACTAAAATATTTCCTTTGCAGGTCTCACACCCACCACCAAATTAAAAATACACAATAATCTCCTTTGGGCGGGATAGTATGTAATAATCTAGTGAAATCTCATAATGCACAGAATAAAAAAGCCTCACAAGACTAAAGCAAATACGCCACTTTGGTGCACATCATTCACTTCAATCCACAAAACTAATTCAATTAGGGATTTACAAAAAAAGTTGCCCAAGCATGCGAAACAACATTTATGTTAATAGATCCTTAACGGGAGATGATCTCTCATCTGAAACAATACTTTCATCTATCGGTAATTAAATTTCAATTAAAACATGTCACTTTAATAAGCCTCAACAAGCTTTCAACCTCATAATTGCATAAATAGATATATCACATAAAATGAACTACAACTATTAATGCAATGACATAATCCTCGTTTCCAGTTGTAGACATGCACATAATATAAGGATTGAACAATATAATCTCTTTAATGTAATATTATACTCTTCAATATCATAATGAGAAAATAATTTTTCCTCTTAATGGCTTCAAATTAGAGGTACATAACTCGAGATGAATGCTCAAACAAATATCAAAAATATTTTCAAAAGAAATAAGAAGCTTGAATGAGTCATCGCATACCATATTATGAAGAACGTCGAATAAATATTTCTTCATGTGAAAGTATCGCCTACAAGTTAGCTTCCAAGACATGTGTGTGTCTCGAGAACTTGTAAATTGTTTAGCTCATATATAATACATGATGAAGTAAAAAGATTGTCACTTTTTGTGAACTATGTGTTATGCGAATAAGATAAATTATGATAACTCGTGACAATCATTTTGTCATTTTGAGGATAGTTTTCCAACTGACCCCTTTTCTTTAAATCAAACAAGACTCCCATAAATCTTGTTGAATTTGATCAATTGGATATATTTTAAAATATTTTGGGTTTAACACTCTGTAGACAATAAGTATCATGATCCTAATGCAAACTCCTAATTATTAACTGATTGAGGAAGATGATTCTTACACACAATAAGTAATACAAAACGTCATGATCTCAAAAAAATAGTCATAGAACATTGCCGTAATAGCACAGACCATAAGTTTTCTCAAAACAGTTTGACGACCGTATTAATCAAAATAATTTTAATTTCATATTCAAAAGATAAGACACGGTCTAAAGATATACCTCAAAAGGTTACAACATTGTCATCACAATCTTGGTCGTTAAGAATTTTAATAAGAGAACAACTTTGGAATTGAAAATTATTTAGTTAAAGTGGAAGTTGAAGTTGAACTCGTGGACTAACAAATAACTTAAAAGTTATAGTAATTTAGAATCTGTCCTTTAATCATTATCACATGAAAACACTTAAAATAAGCTATCCAATGAAACGAATTCTTATTCGAGTGACACAGCTGTACTAAATTCATGCGGTATAAAGTTTTACTTTTCATGTAATAAGTACTATTATGCAGATATCCTTACTTGAACATGAACTCCTGTAAAAAATTTGAAACATATATAGCAATGACCTGTTGCCATTATTGAAGAGTACATAACCTCTACTTTCAGACAACTCAATATTTCACCCTTTGACATATTGCATAATTCAAAACAATAGACCAAATGCATATAAGAACATCAAGTTTGACAACGATGAGACTCAATCTCTCTTTTAAGAAAGACTCCAAGTTTGATAATCTTTTTCTCTGATTACAAATTTACGTTTAGCAAGTAAATATATAATGCAATTATTTTACATTAAACCGAACTGAGTACTACTATTCATAATGGAAACTTTTCTTTCCGCCACATTAATGCAGAGACACTTAGATAAGCAAGCCAATAAACCACATGTATACACGTTGATAGATCTATCCCTAATTACTGAAGCTTGAATTTTGTAGAATCAATGATGGTATTAATTGATACACTGACAAAATTAATGTCATCCCAGGATAGTTTTAATTGATACACTAACATATTAAAATATTTAAAGATCATTGCTTTGAATCTCTAATAAGAAAGAATACTTTCTTTTTCTAGATTCCTTATGTCATCAATTGACGATCTGCTCAAGTGCATATCAATAGTATAAATAATCTATTGAAGGATTTCCAAAGAAACATTAACAAGAATTTCTTAGTAATTTAACCTATTAACCCGGTGCTCAACAGACGGACAATCGCACTAGTGAAATTAAAATCGGCGGCTTTCAATAGGTTAAAATATTAAACAAACACGGTAAAACATGCGGAAGCTAATTAGTATTTTGATTCTTAGAAAATAATTGTGATAGAACAATTTCAGGTACATCGAAACAAAACGAAACATCCAGCCGGCTCAACTTTTGTTTCAGGAATAGAATTGCAGATTCAATCATAATACAATTCACGATTGTTTCACCAACAAGTAATTTGATCTCACATCAACAAAAGCAGGATTCAAAATCTATGTGATTTGCTCTGATACCAATTGTTGAATTAACTATAAACACACAATCACATAAATCAAAAACACCTACTAACCATAATAAGGATGTGAGTAAAAGGACGTACCTTTATCCGCCATAGCAACACAGCAACGGAAGACGAACCAAGCTGAGTCTTTCCTCTCCTTGGGCTTATTAGAACCGACAGCTTAATGAGAAGTTGTCTACAACAGGTTAAGCCAGGAGAGGTTACCTAGCCTCATATGTATAGGCTTAAAAGCCTTAACCTAATGGGCCCACCCATAATAGGTCCACAGGTTTATCAACAGGCCTACACTATTGTCGGCCTACACTATTGTCAGCCCACACCTAACACAAGAAACAATACATGCCCATCATGGAATCCACAAATATATGGCCCGTGTATTGTCCACCAACTATTTACAATTAGTCCGTTTTGGTAAAACCAAATAAGTTAATGTTAAGTCCACAATAAATAATTCTAACATTCGTGGGTTTTTCGGTTTACCAAGGCTCCTGTGATGCAATAAGGCTTCTTGTCTCTTCCGACCTCATCTCTTTTTCTTTTGCTGGTACACAGTGTTCGCTTCTCATAGCCACCGGGCTATAGGGGATTTAATCTCTATGCTTGTCTACGACTTGACCATCAACCCTTTTTCATCCATCATATGTTAATAGATATTATAATATTTCTTCGGCTGCTAATCATTCTCCACTATGAGCGCGACTTTCTTCCTCATGTAGACCATGCAACTTTGGAATATGAGATTGAGTTCTATAGAATGGCGAGATGCATTAGAACTAATTTATGAGCCTTTCGAGAGATTCAAAGATTTATTGATGACCTTTCTTTTTCCTGGAGATTCCAGATGGCTTGAAAAATTGAGGTTGGGACTTCATTTGATGTCATTGTTAATATTGCTCAAAGGTATTAGGTATACCATAAGTTAGAGGGGGAAGAGTTAGAGCGGGAGAGCAAGAAATTCCGTGGCCCTGGTGGGCAACTATGGTACCTTATTTGGAGGTAAGAGTTCTTACTATTTTGGGAGGTCACCGGCTAGGTTATCTCAGCTTGTAGAGCGTAATTCTCAAAGTGTGCTAGTAGTTCATCAAGATAAACCCCATTTTCATTTTGTAGCTATCAATAATTTGCCCAGTTTCCATTTTCAGTGAGAAGGTGTTATCATTGTCGTGAGTCTGGTTATACTTTGAGGATTTTTCCCTTACTTCGGAAAATAGGCAGTCGTCCTTTCTCTCGCCATCAGGCACCTGTACAGTCGCATAGATCTCAATCGGCCAGAGAAATGCCACCATTCGATAGAGGCCGAGAGCGTGGTGGTAGCGGTTCTTCTAGAAGTAATTATCAGGGTAGCGGCACGGCTCAGCCGCAGAGGCAGTTCTAAGAACTACCAGTCTGGCAAGATATTGAGGTATCTGATATAGTAGACCTAAGTATTTCTTCCTCACTTATATGTGTGTAAGCTTTGATTCTTCCGATCGGTCCGAGCTTTGTTTATCTTACCGTATTTCTATGGCTTTTTGGATATTATTTCTATTAAGAATCGATTGCGGTAGAGAGGTGAGCTTCTAGTATGATTTATTCAGGGAATTTGTGAGACCCTACTAGTTTATCTGATTTAAATGTGAGATATTTGGGCGTGAGTGTCGATATTGTCTACCTGGCGTCTTGTCGTGCCACCTTCTATTATTATATCAAATTAGTTTACCTTTCTTCTCGGACTTCCGTATTGGTTGGATTATGGGATTCTAGTTCATCACCATAAGGGAGTGTCATGGTTTCTTCCGGTGTAAAGTGGTTAGTAAGTAATATTTGATCTACGTATCCCCTCTTGGTTTAAAACGCTAGTAAAGTCATGTTATCCTATGAGCTTGTCTGGGTTATAAAAGAGTTTCTGCTAAATTGTTAGAGTTTCCTTCTTATTAGGAGGTCAAATAGGCATGGATGTTGTTCCATAAAGCTCATTTAATATTTGTTTCTTCAATTGCGATTCTTGGGCTACTTTGACTCGGAAGTAGTCTAGCTCTGGTAGCCAAGCAATAAGAAGATGAGCTTCCTGAAGCTCTAATTATTTCTATCCTCAGTCCATGGCCATCTCTTCTTGTCCGACACTAGTGAGCTTAGGCGGTCAGTAGCCTCTTGTGATGTTCCCTATGTTGAGCCAGAGTGCGTGTCAAGGTAACTGGGTAAGCACATTGTTGTTTTTCAAGACTTCTAAGGGTAATGAGAGGCGTCATTTGACATTTGATTTGATCCATCAGGCGGTGGTGCTTATGAAAAATGTTTGGAGCTGTGAACTCGAGAGTTACAACTGTTTGGCAACTCGAGAGAGTAATTTGGTAGCTTGGGTCTGAGCCGCATTCTCTATTTAGTTAAGTCTTCCTTAATCCAGCAGGTTGTGCGAGGATGAATATTTATATTCAAATTAGTTGCATGAGTTTATGCTCCAAGTGTCTTCCTCCAATTGATACCGAATCATAATATTAAATCTCTAAGGCGTTGCTGAAGCATGAGCTAATTCTTAGTTCCATCGACTTGTTCTATATCGAAGCATATATCGAAAAGGTGATTATCGGCTGAATCATGTTAGTCCAACCAAAGTTTCGTATATCTCTGCTTCGAAAATGTAAACTCTTTTCTCGTGATCGAGGAAGGATTATCTTAGTCAGAATAAGCTGGGCAATGGTGTCATCATATTATCCAGATATGTTTTATTCCAAGAGTTTGGTGTTCGTGTTATAATTCTGATCATGTAATCATGAGATTATATCCGTGGAGTAGCTTATGAAGGTCGTGCAAGTTCTTTTGTTATTTGTGCGAATTTTTCTTTAGACTTAGGCTCGTTCGAGGACGAACGAGAGTTTAAGTGGAGGAGAATGAAACGACCTCGGTCAGTCATTTCAAAAGTTAGGACTCCGATTGGCGTGCCGATAATTTTAAAATATTCGTAATGTCCAATAGGACCTGTCTGTAAAATTTGAGCTAAATCAGACCTCTTTGGTACGTATCGGAAGAAGGTTTCAGTTTTTATTGTCGATAAATATTAAGAAGAGATTTTCGAGCTCGGTTTTGGTGAACGAGCTCCGATTCAAAATCCTAAAGCACCGTTAGGTTCGTATGATTATTTGTGACTTTTGTGCTTTTTCGAAAGTGAATTTCGAGGTTGTTCGGCTAGCTTCCGCTAAAATGCCGAAATTTAAATAATTTGACCTTTCACATCTCTTCACTACTATAGGAATGTAACAGATCATTGCTTAATGCTTCTACGTACTTCATTTAACATTCGAGGACGAATGTTCTAACGAGGGAAGATTGTTACACCCCGTCTGACATATATCATTCTAAAGACATGTTAAGAATGATTTAAGTGAGTTTAAAGTCATAATATGACCATATATGATGTTTATATGTTGAATATAAAGTTTTGGAAAAATCGGATTTAAGTTGCGGAAAAACAGACTAAGAAATTGCCTTGTAACGAAGCTTTTTCAGCAATTAATTCCGTGTGTTATATGAGGTATTTTAGGGGCATATGATATACCAAATTGAAGGTATTGGAGTGTAGTTTCCAAAACTTTTGACGGTTTGTTCATACAATATCTGGATAAAAAGATATGAGTATCAGAACTCAGACTACAAAAAGGGACATAAGCGTAAAAGAGGACTAAAACTGAAATGTTTCAAGTATAAAAGGAAAATTCCTTTCCCCTGTCGTCATTTTCAAGAAATACAAAGAGAGAAACAGTTCTCTCATTAAGTGTTGAGCAAATTTTATGATTTTGAAGGATGGACGTCAATCTTAACTTGAAATTGAAGACAAATTGCGTCAAAACACTCTACGCGATTAACATAACGTTATGCTACCTTCAATTTCGTCTATAGCTTGAGTTTTAGAATTACTTCATGGCTAAGTAAAGTACCCAAATTCTGTATTATAGCTTGTTTAAGTTTAGAATGTGTTGAATTCAAGGGAAACAAGATTTAGAAGCAAGAAGCATCAAAGGTATGTAAGACTAAACCTTTCTTTTGGCAAGGCATGTATCTTTTAGCTTTTGAAGCTTTTCTTAGTTCTAAACTTAGTGTCTCATGTGAGAAACTTGTATAGTATCAAGGAAACCTTGTATATACTTAATTTGGTACTAAAATCCAAGGTGAAAGATGTCTGAATCAGTAAAACAAAACGATTCAAAATCTGGAAAATCATTTTGATCTTTGGACAGCTATTAGTATATTGATCATAACTCCTTGTACAAAATTGATATTAAGATTCTTTAAGAATCCCCAGAATCCTAAGACATATATCTACAACTTTCATAAAGACCATGAAGTCCTTGTACAAAATTGATATTGAGATGATTTAAGATTCCCTATAATCCTAATACATATATCTAAAACTTTTATGAAGACCATGAAATATATAACTTTGATCTACACTCTAAAAATTAGGTCGAAAGGCAGGACAGTAGTGCTGTCCAGACATTCTATCTGCAGATTTGTTAGGTCATCCAGTCGTCTCCTCTTGTAATCTGTTTAACATGTTTATGTTATCAGTTTATCCGGGTATCCATTCCCGTGTATAGTATAGTGTTGGTTCTGTTTTTGCGGATCATACAGTTTCAGAGGAAACTCTGCCGAAATTTTTATAAAAATAAAAAAGTTAGACAAATTCTGAGTTCTAGGTTGTATCTATAATTCTATCCAAAGTTTTCTTCTCATTCCTTTGAGTCCATATCTATTGTTGCCACATGTGTTATGCCTCATACATGCTTATGCTTAAATTGTGATCATGTTATGTGTGATTTGGAGTCCCCCATAGAGGCTGGACATTGGACACACAGTCCGATCGCGTGGGTATCAGGTTCCTAACCGGATTGCCCTAAGATGTGAGGAATGAAGCCTTTAGCCTAATGTGATATATTTTTCATCTTATTGAACACAATGCGATCGTTTGGCAATGAATACAAAGAATAAAGCGGTTGTTGGGTAGCAGTGTTAACTTTGGAACGAGGTAAGTGTTTATATCCATTTCTTTGGAGGCACTTGGCCTCGTGGATTTTCTACCACATGTTCCTTACGTGTGTAGCTGCCGATAGGCGTACTCATTACGCCTTAGCTTTTAATTTACATTGTATATTATATTTTATGCCCTGTTGTTGGTATTGCATTGACATATGAGCATTGCACTCTAGTTTTGATCATTGCATATACTTCCCGGTAATCGATGAGAGTCCCAAGCCGGTGAAGGGTCATTATTGCATATACTTCCCGGATGGCGATGAGAGTCCCGCACCAGTGAAGGGTCATTATTGCATATACTTCCCGATAATCGATGAGTGTCCCGAGCCGGTGATGGGTCATCTTTGCATATAGCTCCTGGTAGACGATGAGAGTCCCGCGCCGGAGATAGGTATCGGGCACATGTGCCTGCATTGCATCGTACCGCATTCATCCCATCTCATTGCACCGAATACTTACTATTGTGTGTATTGTGTTGTCTTTTATGTATGCGGTATGTATACTATGTCGTAGACATATCTCAGTTTGCCTATATATTTTTGGCTCGTATTCTGGTTTGCGGGGATCGGGTTGCACGTCGCAGCGGTATAAATATATGGATTGGGTTGCACGCCGCAACGGTATAAATATATTGATCGGGTTGCACGCCGCAACAGGATGAATATATGGATCGGGTTGCACGCTGCAACAGGATGAATATATGGATCGGATTGCACGCCGTAACAGGATGTATTTCTGATTGCTGATGTATTCGGGATACCTATATGTTTTGGTTATCTTACATTCCTGGTTGCTGATGTGTTCGAGATACCTATATGTTTTGGTTATCTTACGTTCCTGGTTGCTGATGAGTTTCTCATTCCATTCGTGTTTCTAGTTATTATCTGGCTCTGCCTTTTTATAATTTAAATAAGGGGAATTTAGTTTATCTGTTTCTCCTCCCTGGCTAGCTATCCTATTCTTTGAGGTGGATAGTCTGCCCCACTTATTGAGTCCTTTTGACTCACCCTTGTTTGTTGTTTGTTTCTTGTCTATCTATTTCATTTCAGCAGGTTCGCTCCAGGATTGAATTCGCCACGTTGTGAAGGAGCGAAGACGACATCAACTGTCAGGGTGAGCCAGCTTTTATTCCGGATGGCCACCAGTTAATTGTTTATTATTTCATTTACATTTTGCTCCCTTGAGTAGGTATTTATCTTCTTTCATACTCTTAGATGTCTAGTCTGGATAACCCTAAACCTAGTATGTTGGGTAGTGAGCTGTAATTTCTTTTGTACAGCTTGGAGGTATTAGTATGTATGTACTATTTTTTCTAAGTCTTGTTATTATTTATGAATTGAATAACATTTATTTTCCTAATTTAATTGGTAAGGGTTCGCCAAATGGGTCTAGGGGAGTATGTCGGGTGCCCGCACGGCCTTACCGAATTTTGGGTCGTGTCACATCTTCAGCAAACGTCCGACGTAGACTGGGCTCGCCTATTTCAACTGGTATCATGACTTCTGAACCGTACGCTAAGGAGAATGGGGTTTCCCTTGTGCTTTTCTTTGGTGTAGTTCGGTACGCACATAGCACTCCCGACTCTTTTGGCCATTTGCCTTTGGCTTCCTCCAGTCGCTTTTATAGACAATCTATGATTGTCATGTTTGAAGACTCTTCTTTCTAGTTTGCCACTAGGTGATAGAGCATCGAGGTTATCCTTTTGATCTTCCCTTCTTTCAAGAATTCTGTGATCTTTGTCCCCACGAATGAAGGCCCGTTAGAACAGGTGATTTCGATGGGGACTCCGGACTAGCATAGAATTTTCCTTCATATAAATTGGATCATCTCTTGCTCTCTTAATTTTACATAAGCTGCCACCTCTACCCATTTAGTGAAACAATTGATTAATACGAGCAGGAACTTTACGCCTTCGGGCACTTTGAGTAACGGCCCTACGATATCCATTCCCTAGTTCATAAAAGGCCATGGGGCTATTACGGAGTATAGCTGCTCTTCCGGCTCATATAGTCTGTGTGGAAACCGTAGGCACCTATCGTATCGTTTGACTAATTTATCTGCGTCACATTCTATTCGAGGACAATAGTAACCTGCTCTAGTTATCTTGTGGGCTAACAATCTTCTTCCCGAGTGATTTCCACAATGTTCTTCATGAACCTCTCTCATCACATAAGCGACCAGATCCAGGCCTAAGAATTGTGCTAGCGGTCCACCGAACATCCTTCAATATAGTTCTCAATAGATCTTATAGCATCAGGGTGCCTACACCATTAACCTCATGCTTATCTTCCTATCATCGGGAAGCAGTTGTTTTCCCAAGTAGTCTATAACCAAATTATGCCAGTTCCGAATGAAGGCTGTCATGTTCACCTCTTGGCATCCTAAGGCTGAATGTGTCAACTGTAATACTGCATCTAGGCTATCATGACTCATATCTACGGCTGCGACTAAACTAGCTGGTGCATCCACTCACGTATTCTTTTTCCTTGGTACTTGCACAATTTCCCACTTTTGAAACTATTCCAAAATCACCTCTACTCTCGCCAGATATCCCTGCATAGGTGAGTCTTTGGCTGCGAGCACTCCTTTTACCTGATTACTTCTATATGCGAACCTTTTTTAAGCTTAACTTCTCTCGCTCCCAGTGCATAGGCTAGCTCGAGACCATGGATGATGACCTCATACTCTACTTCATTATTTGTGATAAAGGGAAGCTTATCGCTTTTCGAAGTGCTTTACCATAGGGGGTGACAAGCACGAGCCCGAGTCGTGCTCTTTTGATGTTTGATGCCTCATTTGTGTAGATCGTCCATGCACCGAGCGTCATGCCTCCCATAGCTTGTAATTCATATTCGACCTTGGGAAGTATGTTAGTAGTGAAGTTGGCGATGAAATCCGCTAGAACTTCAGAATTTGTAGTCGTATGCGGCTGATAAATGATGTCTTATTCACTCAGCTCGACTACCCATTTGGCTAGGCCCCATGAGAATTCAGGTTTGAGGAGAATGGTCCTTAGTGGGAAGGACGATACGACTACTATTCTGTGACTTTTGAAATACAGGTGTAGTTTATGAGCAACAGTGACCAGGACTAATCTAGAGTCTCTAACTGCTGATAACGAGTCTCGTCGTCCTGCAAGGACTTGTTGTCATAGTATATCATAGACTGTGCTCTTTTGTCTTCGTGTGCAAGTACGACAGTCACGGCTACTTGGCACCGGTAAGTATAGCAATAGTCGTTCCCCTTCACGTGGTTTGGCTAGTAATGGCGGGTTTGATAAGTATTTCTTTAGATCTCGGAGTGCTTGTCCTCGTTGCTCCATCCATTCGAAGTTTTTTCTTTTCTTCAGCACGTTGAAGAATTGATGGCAATGCTTGGATGACTTAGATATAAATCTACTCAGCGTAGCCGTTGAGTTTCTTAACTTCTGCCTCACTTTTGAGCACCACTCATATTCCCTCGATAACTTTTATCTTTGATAGAATTAGCCTTCATTCCTCAATTTAAGACGAAGAAACCCAGAAACATTCCCGAAGATACTCGAAAGGCACATTTGCAGGATTAAGCTTTATGTCGAACTTATCCAATATATAGAACACTATCTCCAGATGCTTGATGTGGTCCTTTGCGAGTTCTTATTTTACCAACATGTCGTCGATGTATACCTGCATTATCTTCTCAATTTGATCCTTGAACATTAAGTTGACCAGCCATTGAGAGGTGGCCATGACAGTCTTAAGGCCAAATGGCATCACCCAGTAGTAGAGAGGCCCTCGATATGTAATGAATGAAATTTTCTCCTGATCGTCCGGATCCACAACCAGAAGATCTTCCATGGTATCACGACCCCCAGGAGATACAATACAACTACGCCCTCGCACTCTGTTGAGCGATAGAGCACATCTAGCTTGATGAGACCCTGAAGGGACACCTTGAGGCTACTGTTGCATAGGAGTCGGAGTTAAGGAAAACGACGGGTATTACCGTGCATATGTAGATAAGGGCAATCCTTCTTATGATGCCCTAGATCATGGCAATAAAAACACCTTGAGCTATACTGGTGTTGCATGAACTGTTGATGACTGCTAGGAGAAACTGAGGCTGACCTTGTTGAGGCCTTGGCGTGTTCTGAAACCACGCGCAGGGGATTAAACTGGTCTAACAAGATGCCTACTCTGGTGCTGATAACTCCTACCTCCAAATGAGGAACTAGAACACCCTAGACCACAAGATCTCTTACTCTCCCGCTCTAACTTCTCCAGCTCTAATTTACGATATGCCTCATATCTTTGAGCAATATCAACGACGACATCAAATGGGCCTCAATCTCACGAGCCATCTTGGACTGCAAATGAGGAGATATCCTGTCAATAAAATGCCTGACCCTCTTGGAGGGCTCATGCATAAGATCTGAAGCATACTCAGACACCTCAGAAAATAAGAGCTCATACTCTGATACTGATAGGTTACCTTGTCCAATCCTCTCAAACTCACTCATTTTCTCATCTATCTAACTATGATGAAGAAACTTCTCTATGAATCGGTGAGAAAACTCACTCTAGGTCAGCTAAGGCAAGATATGGCTAGCTGATCGAAGTGCAGTCCACCATGCCAAGGCTGGACCCTCAAACTGAAAGGCATTATAATCAACACCATACTGCTCAAGATAACCAAAGGCTTCTTAAATACGCTGGCATGTTCAAGAAATTCAGAAGGTTTATCATATGCATGGCCTGAGAATGTCGGTGGGTTAAGTCTGATAAAATAATGCAGCCTCTCCAGATTATTGGCTTGGACTGCTACGTAGGCTGGCTGAGCAGCCTGAACAATCGGAGGCAAAATACCTACTGCCTCTGAAATAAGGGCTCCCCGAGCTTGAGCACTAACATCTACAGCATCCTGAGGAGCTGCTTGAGGAATAGGAGCATCTACAACAGCCTGAGAAGTTACCACAGGAACATAAGTTCCCTGGGGCATCTACGCCGCCAAGAATATAATAAAAGCGGCATGAAGTATCGGGGGAAGTAATATAATAAAAGCACCAGGAGCTGGCATTGTTGGGGCCTCAGCAGCTGTAAAAAATACCCCACCTACTATTACGGGGATACAAGTGCAGCTGGCGATACTAGACTTATCTTATAAGTCACCAGGCACAAAGGATACACACCTGTTCTACGAGTTAAGACCGTTCAAGCGGTATGTGCATAGGGCAAAGGGAATACATCCTGCCAGCTTAGGGTTATAGTCTCCTAGTTAGGGCTTTGTAAATACTACCGCCTTGAGTTATAGGCCCATAGCCTAACTAGTCTTTTTGTTTTATCTTAATTAGGACTGGATATCCACTACTATAAATACCCCTCCTTACATTGTATTGTACAACAGATCGATTCACCATAGAATTCGGCTATTCTCAAAGAATAAGACTACTTTATTTTTCTTGATCATTATTTCTGACTTTTACTTATTTACTTTTCCATCGTGTTTACTGTATTGCTTGTGACCTCATTATAAATTAATTGCTTAACTTGGGTGACTAATTTTAGGCATAAACAGCAGCTGGACCAGCACGATCTACTACTCTTGCGGCCTTGGTAGCTTTATCTCTGCCTCAACCACGACCTCTACCACGGCCTTTACCGCGGCCAACACTACCTCCTCGTGGAGCAGCAAGCGTAGGAGTTGTTGAACCCCAAAATAAACCCCGAAAAAGATAAATTCCAGAATATCAACAGGATGGACTTACTCTTTTGGAGTTTTTGGAGTCGTCACCCAATTTAAGGAAAACAGGGAACCACATTAACAAATGCGTGCAAAAAAAACTCCGTTTTTGAAAAAAGGCAGTCTTTTCAGAGATTCTAAGTAAGTGGTTTTGTTAATTTCGAAAGAAGGTTGTTAAGGCACTTTCGAAATTCCGTAAAATACGGTTAATCCGACAGGTTTCCAAATTAATTTGCAAGTGCTATTTATGCGCTTTTCTAAAAATAATTAATTGAACCATTAATTAATTCAACTAATTAAATTTAGTAAGTTTTCAAAAGATTTATAATTATTTGGAAAGCTTTAACTATTTTTCAAAATAAAATAAAGTAAAATAAAAGTGCATTTTCTTTTGAACGAGAACGATTTGATCGTCCTAATTTCTTTGCCAACTCGTATGTGATAGTGCATAAATGGAACTTGCCTAATTTCAACTTTAAAACACGTGTTTCTCATCATAAGATGGAACTCAGGTTTCAAGTCGCTTTTTGTAAAGTTGTTTCGGGACATTTAGAAGTTAATTAAAACTTCTTTATAACTTTTGACTTTTTTAAAGAAACTACTTCGTATCAATAAGATAGAAGTCTTTTCTTATTGTCATTTATTAATTGGTTTTGAAAATTTACGAATTTTTTCACGCATTTGCTTAAATGGCATGATTTGCAATAAATTAAATAACGACTTCAAAGTAAAGGAAATGAACATAGAAGTAAAGAAATTATTCAAATAATCCAATATTACTCATAAATAAATTATTAATAAATTATTCTACAAAATTTAAATAAATATCCTTTAGGAAAGGGAGGACAAAGTTAAAGATAGAACCCGAGAGCGATTAGGAGTTGGCAACATGAGTGCATGAGGTCCGAAAACAAACTATCCACCCTCGACCATACTGGACTATGCAGCGAGCTTCAAGAATTGCAACAGACGTAGTCTGATTGAATATGGACTTGCAAACCTCAGAGTCCAAATAATGAACTCATTCCAAAATAGTTTCAGGCCAATCAAGAAAGGAAACAGAAGGATTAGAAACTAATATTAATAACGAATGCAGAGAAGATGCGAACATAGATAATGCACACGGAAAACTGAATTTGAATAGCATATTTGACTTAAAATCACACCAGATACAATGCCTAATCAAACAATAGAATCTTGAGCAACAATCTAGACTTAAATCTTTTAACAAAATTTTAACATACAGCCACATAGTGGTATCAAAATTGACTTTAGCCATCAAACAAAGTTTCTTAAGCTGATGAAGGAACCTTCAGACAATGACATAGCTGATTCGCTTGACCAAATTAAGTGATAACATCTTAACACATAAACTCCATATCCTAACAGTGAACTAAATGCAATAGTTTAACGAAAATCAAAATATGCTTAACTCTTTAAAAGGCTGGAACTTAGAAAAAAAAAACACCGGATATATAAACTTGAAATCAAAAGAAGTAATCTAAGATATATACTTTCAGATAACTTACAGATTTAAACTTTCACCTTAAGATTAGACAAAACAATGTTTCATTATCATAGCAAAATACACTAATAGCAGTGAATGAAACCTTCAAGCTCCAGACATGATATATTAGCTCAAAGGGAAATTAGACATAAGGCTTACTTGAACAAAGTTCAATACCAAAACTTCACCCTAACAAACTGCTACTAAACTCCGGACCTAACTCTCTTACACTTCTGCTCCTTACCTCACCGGAATTCAAGAGCCTAGAATATACTAGACTACCTGCGAACACAACAGACCTCTCACACAAGACCTAAGCTCCCTACAAATCAGCCTGCTAAACTCTTCAAAATCACAAACACTCCTCTCACATTCTCACCATTTCCAGGACTTGCAACACCCTATTCCCTTTGAACTAGACACCTGGATCTGCAGCATACATAAACTTTCCAAAATCCTGGAGAAGCAGACAAAAAGTCTACTCCTTTACCTTTCCTAAATCCAGACCAGAAACAACAACTGACACCAAGACACCTCTATGCTTAACCAAAGACACCACCTTCACCTAAACTAGACCTCTGCACCCCACCTAGGAACCACCAGAACCTCTCCTAAGCTCCTCTATATTAACTCACCTCTGCCTGCAAACTAAAACAGCTTCCATCAAGCTCCTTCACATATCAACATACTCCAGAAATAACCTGCACACTCTTTAACCCCTGCAGCAACATCAGACCCTTCCCTATCCCAAAACAAGACAGAAACAGACCTTCTAGACAAGTGCAGGCTACTAAAAACTCTCTCACACTTCCCCGCACACACATACATATCTTCTACAAACCATCAGACCTATCCCATCTACATTACCATAACAGACCACTCTTTTGGCTAATGAATCAGCAGCAAAACTCCAGACAATTACAGTAAAAAAAACTCATTTTTACTATTCCTTATTTCCTAAAGTTAACATTAAAAAATCAAAGATTAGATCTTTAGAAGTGAAACAGTTATAAGACTTAAGCAAACACTAGAAACATATTGGCAAAACACATCGACAGCCCCTTAAACTTTTTCTGGGATTTCACTTTGACACTTTAACTTTGATGTGTTCCATTTGAACACTTCAACATACCTTATACTGTGTCACTTAAACACTACAATCTGACGGGGCAAATAGCGTGTCTAACACTAGATTTTAGCGCGTGGGAGTGTAAAAAAAGGCTGACTTGGCATCTCCCAACGGCAAAAAACTCATTCCCTCACTATATTATCCCCTATTCCACTTTATATCTCTTCCAACATGAACCCTAATTTACCCTATTAACCAAATCCCTAAATTCTTCATCTCTTAGTCAAAATTAAAGATTTTTTCTTTCATATTTAAAGAAGACATATGTAACTGTGCTCGATTGACATCAAATTTTTCTTTCTCCCTCACCATTCAAATCAGTGAAGAATCATATCATGGAAAGAGTTGATTCATGCCATTGTGGTCGCTTAAGTGAGATGAAAATTTCATGGAGTGCTGCTAACCCAGGAAGAAGGTTTCTTTGCTGCAAAATCAACAAAGTGAGTAACAGTAAACGGGTTGCATTATTTACTCTATTTTTTCTAATTTTGTGCGACTAATCTTCTTTTTGTTACTGTTCTAGAACAATGGCGGGTGTAACTATTTTAGGTAGTTTGATGACCAATTTTCTGCTCAAGCAAATAGAGTTATTTGGGGTTTGCTGAAGAAAGTGAAGGCTTTTGATGAAGAACGCGATCGTGCAAGAAAAAGAAGGATATTACTAGTTTTTCTAGTTGTTTTAATGGCCTTGGCCTGTTTTGTGTGGTTTACTGCATGTAAATGTTGAAATGTAATCAGTAAGTCTTGTTTTCCTTGGTTTTTATCCATGTAATTTGTGGCCTTTGGCCTTTGTAATGTAATGAAAGTGTTTTGGAATCAATTTTGGAACAGTTTTTTCCTTTACATAACCAAAGTAACAGATTTGGAACACCACAAGATTTGTTCATTTTTTCCTTTACATAAGAGTTGGAACAGATTTGGAACAAACAAAATAGAATACCACTAAACACATAGTAACAATTTGCATTGAATTTGCCAAAATAAAACACCACAAGTTTGGTGGAGTGATTACATAAGCTCTTAAAGCATAACCAGATTTGACAAAATGCATAGATATAAACATGATCCAAGTATTGTTTTGGACACAAAAAAAGGACTAAATCCCTAACAGCCTACAATCCATAATCATTTGGTGTTGAAGAAGCTTGTGCTGCACTAGATGAAGACCTAGCTTGGTTTCTCTTATTGGCACACATCTGCTGCAACTGTGAAGTTGTTATTGCAGGTCCACCATTCCATCTAAGGCCTGGAGCCCTAATACCATGATTTTCAGTCACATTTGTGCTACTGTTCCATCTTGTGCCATGATTAACCACCCTTTGACTTGAAGTACCAGGCTGCAAGTGTCAAGAACACAGTCAAAATTACAGGTTTACATGAAGTATATATCTGTAATGAATAATTGAAAACCTAAGGCCATTCTTACATTAAGTACAGTCCTTCCAGTTGAAGGATCTGTGTAGCACCCAAATCCAACAGTCTTTGTTCTTTTTTGTCCACCTCTTCCTAAACCAGCTGCCCTTTTTACCCTAACAGAAGCTCCTCTAGCTCTAGGAATAGTTCCCCTTCCTCTAGGAGCAGTTTGAATAAGTGAATCAGCAGCACCAACAGGTGCACCAACACCTCTTCCCCTGCCCCTTCCTCTGTTGTTTGCACCAGCTGGCTGCCAACTTGGAACTGCACCTGTATCTGTGCTAATTGTACTTCTTTGTGTGGGCTGACTTGACTGACTTCTTTGGGTTGGTTGGCTACTTGAAGATTCTCCAATTCCCCTCTATAAAGAAGCATAATTAGGTGAGTGTTAGGTAATAAAATAGATAAGATATACATAAATGCTTATGTTAAAGTATTCATAGTAGTGATGAGTTCTTACTCTAGGAGCAGTTTGAGGAGGTGCATTAGGAAAAACATCCCTTGTAGGTCTAATAGGTGCACCAACACCCCTTCCTCTGCCCCTTCCTCTATGATTTGCACCAGTTGGTTGCATATTTTGACTAGAAGATTCTCCATTTCCCCTCTATAAAAGCAGCACAAAAAATGTTAAGTAAATAAACAAGGCAACTATAAATTTTTCATATTGAAGTTAATGTAGAAAGGTTGAATTCCTACCCTTGTTGGACAACCAGATTTGTTGTGACCAGTTTGTTGACATATTGAACATGTCATAACTCCTTTCTTAGACAGCTTGCCCCACTTCTTCTTGGGCTCATTCTTGTCCTTCTTTCTGTTCTTCTTGGGCCTGCCTGGCATTGGCTTTGGAGGGGGTGGTTCAATTATAGGGTGGTTACCCTCTGGCCACATCTCCAAGTTTGGGATGGGTTGAATAAAATGTTCATAAGCTTTGAGAAAGGTCTCCCTTCTGTACCAATGCTCAACATGTTGGTCTGGATCTTGTTGTAGTGAGTAGTAGGCACACACAGCATGTGCACAAGGGATTCCCCTCAACCTCCACAAATTACAACTACAATACTTTGTCCTAAGGTTAACTGTATGCCTTATTTTGTCATCTAGGACCTCAAACCCATGCTGCCCATTCCACACAATATCACATGTTCTAGCATGATCCTTATTCTCATCTAGCATTAGCCTAGCCATAGGAGTTATATCATTAATCCACTCATCAGCAAACTTTATCATACTAACCTGCCTAGCCATAATTTTGTGCCTAATCTCCTCTAACATGGTAATTATGCTCTTATGTCTAGCAGCCAATATCCAGGAGTTAAAAGTTTCACACATGTTGTTTTCTACTATGTCACACTTAGAATGCTCCTTAAAAAAAGCCCTACACCATACCTCTTTTGGGTACTTCATCATATCATCATAAATCTTGGGTTTGCCAAGTTTTTTCATAGCTGCAACTTCTTTGTTGTATTTTGACACATAGCTTGATTTAGCAACCTTCCAGAACTGCTTTCTTCTTTCTTCCCCTCTCCAGTCCTTGGACCAATTTGACCATATGTGCCTTGCACACATCCTCTGCTCTGCCATAGGTAATAACTCTCTGATGCTTGGTATAAGACCCTAAAAAACAGTTAGTAAAATAGTTAAATAAGATATTCTAGAAACAGTAAGTAAAGCAACAAATACAACAGAAACAGATAGTGATTACCTTTTGCATATCTGACATCACTGTTAAGCCTTCACCATTTCCCAACTGCAGGTCATCTATGAGATGAGATATGAACCAACTCCATGAGTGTTTTGTCTCATGGTGCACCACAGCCCAAGCTATAGGGTACATTTGTTGATTCCCATTTTTTCCCACAGCAACCAACAACTCACCCTTACAAGCACCCTTCAAGAAACAGCCATCAAATCCAATAATGTTCCTACAACCTTCCATCCATCCTTTCTTGATAGCATCAAAACAGACATAGAAATATTGAAATAAATGCTTCCCAGGCTCTGATTCTCTATCAATTTTAATAAACACAGAGCTGCCAGGGTTGGTTGCCATGATACTATCAGCATAATCACACAATCTTGCAAACTCTAATTTCCAATCACCCATAAACTTCCTAAGTACCAACTGTTTTGCCCTATAGGCAATTGTTCTACCAATATACAACCCCAACCTCTCCCTAACTAGTTCTTGGATCTCCCAGATTCTTATGTAAAGGGCAGCAACAATTTCTTGCCTAAACTTGTTGGCCAGAAATTTAGAGTTACATAACTTGTTTGTGTTGAGTGGTTGACACTTGTGGACAGGGATGTATTTCTTAATTTTGAAGTCACCAGAATCCCTGTCCACACTAGCAAACAGTTCCCACTTACACTTCTGGGATTTGCATTTCACCCTTACTCTATCTTGTTCATTGGGTCTGAGCTTCACTTGGACTCTATTCTCAACTGCATAATCAGTCACTACCTTCCTAAACTGTATAGCACTCTCAAATATCATTCCTAATTCAAATATAGCAAACTGACAATCTGTATCATACCTTAGCTTTGTACTCTTTCTTCTACTTGGCAAGTCAACTCCTTCCTCAAAATCTGCATCTAACTCCTCCTCACTGTCATCACTACCAACATCAGAACTATCTATAAAGTCCTCATCTCCCCCTAATCTTCCAACATATTTTCCTTTTTTATTCTTCCCAATATCTTCAAAACCTTTGTCAATACCAGCCTCCCCTATAGCTACCCCAGTAGTTTCAGGTTGTTTTTTTCTTCTACTTGCCTTCTTTTTCTTTCTCCTCTCATCTCTAAAGCCTCTTAATTCATCATCCACATCAGTGTCATCTTCATCAGGAATTTTATCCTGATCAGATTCACTGCTAGCAATATCATCATCTCCTCCACCTACCTCAGCCTCTTCCCCACTTGCCTCCTCCAAAACAGCCCCTTCTTCTTCTTCTTCTTCAAAATCCTCTTCAAATGAAGGAGGAAATACCTCTTCAGCTGGAGGTTCAAACTCCTGTTCAACTGAAGGAGTACTATCCTCTTCAATTGGAGGTTCAAACTCCTGTTCAACAGAAGGGGAAATATCCTCTTCAATTGGAGTTTCAAACTCTTGTTCAAAAAAAGGAGGTTCAGGGGCTGTATTTTGGTCTAAAGTTGCCCTAGAGTTAGAGTCACCATTGTCTAATGAGTCATTACTTACCCCATCCTCCTCTGGCCCACATAAATACCTCACTGGGTCCACAACCACCTCTGGAACCCCATCAACCACATGCATGACATAAAGGTCTAAAACACCCTCTGTACAGTAGCAAACAATATTATATAGTTGGTCATCATTTTCAACCAAGACAAATTCTTTGGTCCTAGTGTTTAAAGTATAGAAACCCTCCACAGACGCATACCCCAACCCTCGAGTATAACATAACATTTCAACAATGGAAAAGTGGTCCTTGTCAATATTAAATTCATTTACCTCGAGATTAGTGATGTATTTTGGTTCAGGAGGCTGGGTAAATTTACCACCATGGTGAAAACGAACCAAAATGAATTCATCTATCGACATGGTGTACCCTACAACCAAAAAGACAAAGAAAAAAGAGACTTTAAGAAATGATTCAAAAAAACCCTAAATTTACTGTTAAATATCACAAAAACCTTGAACATTCAAAAACCTAATAACAAATCCACAAGAAAAAATCGTAATAATCATACCTTTGAACCACCAGAAATGATGGATTGTGGTAGTTGAAAGCAAAACGGCGACGAAGAAGGTTCGATTAGGGTTTTTTACGGTGGATATACGAAAGGGTAAAAAATAGGGGTGTATAATTCGAAGAGGTGTTTTAATTTTACCCGGATCGGGTTATTTGGATAAGACCCAAATTAAATCGGGTTGAATGGGTAAGATCATAGCTTATGTGGACAAGTTTTACACATGGCATCACTTTAATGGAACAAAAATACACGTCAGACACGCGTATATACACGCGTTTTATTTTTAAGACTGAGTAATATCTTAGTGTTTAAGTGACACAGTATAAGGTATGTTGAAGTGTTCAAATGGAACACATCAAAGTTAAAGTGTCAAAGTGAAATCCCAGAAAAAGTTTAAGGGGCTGTCGATGTGTTTTGCCAAACATATTCAAAGAATCAAATTTCCTTATTCATAATGTTTCAAATGTTTTTTATCGAATAAGTTTCCATTTTACTTTCTATAAACAGAGATATGGTTTTCATTTTAAAACTTCATAAGATAAAAAGAATACTGATTAGATTTCATAGAAACAAACATCATTTACCATTCACAACATCAAAATCATATCTCAAAGACACATACCACAACAAAAGAACAGAACCTGTAAAATAATGTGAAATTGACCTTTTTTGGTGTAGTGAGCAAGGGTGAGGGATCTGAAGATGCGACTCGAACGACTCGAATGAGGTTGACTATGCGAATAAGGTTGACGACTTGAAAGAAAAAAATGATATGCGAAATCGAGCAAAGACGGGGATACTGATGCTTTATAGACTAAGAAAAACTGAGAAAACTTCTTTACGATTTTGCTACTGTTTTTTCTATATTTGTTTGCTGCTTTCCTTTTCCGAAAGACTCATCCTCTATTCATTGTTGCTTCCCTCTTAACCCTCTCTGCTCAAGCCGCTGCTGCTCTCTCACCCCCTCGCCGCTGCTCATGAACTCCCCTTTTATATCTCCACGATTAGGGTTCTTAGGAGGCCAAAACCAAAAGAGAATGACCAAAAAATCCCTAACGGATCTTAACGGATAAGGATTGCATCAAAAGGACGACGTTGGAGGAATTTCATTCGTTCATGGTACGATTTTTGGCTGGATTCGTGTGGGGTCAATGGATTTTGGGGGGAATTTGAATTGGGGTCGAGGGTTGGGAACGGGTCAAGGAATTGGGTTGGGGAGTTCAGGTAAAACTGAAATAGGAAGAGAGATTCAGCCCGTATGTGCTTTGTGTGTGCAATGTATTATGTATTTTTGCGTAATTAAGCTGGGATTTAGGGCTAGGCGCGATTTTAGCCTTCATTTAGGATAATTTAGGTAAAAATGAATTAATTGCGTGCGTAGGCTGATTTCAAATTATAGGAATGAATTTAACCACTTTTAGGATATTTGATTAACTAAAAGGGGTTGCGCGGGTAGGTAGGATTTGAATGCAGGTCTTACGATTTTGGTCATTTCTCTTTAAAGCCACTTATTTACTTGCAATTTTCAAAATTGAACTTAATTTAAAATAATTATATATTTAACTGAAATCCGGGACAAAATTTGGTGTCAACAGGAGCTGCCTCTAACTCTTTTGCCTCCCGTTGAGAAACTGCACGTGTTCTCACCATTTTCTGCAAAGAGCTAACGAAGAAATTTAATATACATAAGAAGACTCACGCACGATAGGGCAAAGAATAATGAACATTTCCTAAATGCAAAAATAGCCTCTAGTAGATAGGTACAGACGTCTCTGTCCGATCAGTGAGACTCTACTAGACACTGTGTAGGCAAAAATACGCCACCTATTGTTTAGAGATATGAGTCTAGCTGGCGAGACTACACTTATCCTGCAAGTCACCGGGTACTGAGATATACGCCCGCTCCTAGAGCCAAGGACCATTTAGGCGGTTTGGTCATAGGGTGCAGGGTACATATCCTGCCGCCTAGGGTTTACAGTTTCCTAGTTAGGGTTTAGTGTACCTACGCCTTGAGTTGTATGCCCATGGCCTTATTAGTATTTGTATTTTACCTTATTTAGGACTGGATTTAACTTCTATAAATACCCCTCCTTACATTGCATTGTAAGCAAGACACAATTTGCCCCCGAAGTCGGCTGCTCTCAAGGAATAAGAATTACTTTGCTTTCTCTATCATTTCTTGCTTAATTACTTGTCTTTTCTTTCATCGTATTTACTTACTTTTTCCATCGTAATTTACCATATTTCTTGTTACCTCATTCATAATTAATTGTTTAACCTAGACATACAAATTTTGGCATAAACAGTTTGGCCCCCACCGTGGGGCCTAGGCAATTGTAGGTATCCTATGAAGGAAAAGGTGTAGTCATGTAAAGCCGCAATACTGCCATATGACACATCGATAACGAGATTCAATAGATAATCCATGACTCGATTAGTACGTATGAAATTAGAAAAATACTATCCAAGATCAAAATCCAGTTATCCGTCGTCAAGATCAGGGTTGTACCAGCATATTGACCTTCATAAAGAAGTGTAGTCGACAGATAAAAGACCCATCAACATAATCTTTGGGGTGACCCGGGTTGGAAGAAACGAGACCAAATCCATCATGGTCAGTGAGGTTCACTAGCAAATAGCCAAAAAGGCACACCTCAACACCATCGAGTTCGATGATAGAGATTTGCAGCGAGCCCACCACCCTCACGATGATGCCTTAATATTTACACTGCGTGTACATGATGCTCGAGTCAAGTGTGTGTAGGTGGATCCTGAGCAGTGCAGTCAATACATTTACTGGAAGATTGTCTGTCACATAGAGATGCAGAATCAGGTAATCCGTAGCGCGTATACCATAACCAGAATTAACAGTTCCAGTGAGAAGTCTGTGGGAGAAGTCCTCATCTAGGTACACCTGCCAGAAGCAGCGCGGTTGATGTCTTTCTAAGTAATGACATGAGATCTTTCATATAACATTATCCTTGGGAAACCCTGGTTTCACGAAGTACTGTTTTTCCGTATAGACTTCACCAGGTACTCAAGTACCCGACTCCTTGGGGGGTGAAAGAAATTTAAGGGGAACAGAAGCTATCTTAGAGCTGTTACATGACTGCAGTGATCGATGCGACCAGTAAAGAGACAAAAAATTAGAAGAAGAAACTGGACAAGTTGCTTGGGCCCAATCTAGTCACTAGCGTACTCTTAGGACATGGAGTCCATGAGGCGACTAGATCCTACGAACCAACTATCATACCCACCGACCCGAAGGAAGAAGATCAACAGACTAAAGCTACAGTTGATGACCTTGATCCAGTAATCTTCGACTAGGAAGTTCCGGACAAGAAATTCTACGTAGGGGCCAAGCTCTTTACCAAAGCAAAACAAGAGTATTCTAAAATCCTGCACTCTCGGTCGGGCACCTTCGCCTTGACACATACTGATATGCCAGGAATATCAACTAGTGTTTTCATCCATAATCTAAACGTCGATCCAAACTTCAAGCCAATCAAGCAGAAGAAACGATAGATAAGCTGCGAGAAGGGGCAGGCGGTTCATGAAGAAGTCGAGAAACTACTCAACAAAGGTTCCACTCGCGAGGTTCAATACCCCGACTGGCTATCAAACGTCGCAGTGGTTCCCAAGAAGAACGGCAAGTGGAGGATGTACATCGACTTCATAGATCTGAATATAGAATACCCAAAGGATTCCGTCCCACTGCCTAACATCAGTCAACTCATCGATTCAATGGAAAGGCATGAGGCCTTGAATTTTTTAGATATATACTCGGGATACGATCATATTCTCATGAACCCAGATGATCAAGAAAAGACTTCTTAAATCACGGATAGGGGGACTTATTATTATAAAGTGATGCCTTTCGCACTGAAGAACGCAAGAACGACTTATCAAAGATTAGTGAACCTGATGTTGAAGGAGCAGATTGGAAAGACCATGGAAGTTTGTATCGACGACATGCTGGTCAAGTCAGAATTTGCCAAAGATCATACTGGCCATCTAGTGATAGCATTCTATCTAGTGAAGATCGAAGCAATCGAGGAAATACCGGAGGTCCTGTAGAGTCAAGTTGAAGTTAAAACGCTCGCAAAACTCAGCCAGCTCATGCAGTCATTAGAGAAGTGTCATCAATTTTTCAATGTCCTGGAAAAGAATAAAAGCTTTGAGTGGACGGAGCAATGCAGAAAGGTGCTAAAAGAGCTAAAACAGTATCTAGCAAATCCCCCGTTGCTTACCAAGCCACGCGAGGGAGAACAATTATTGATTTACCTAGTTGTTTCCAAAGCCGTCGTTAGCACCGTCCTAGTACGAGAAGAGATTAGGGTGCAGTCACCAGTGTATTATGTCAGCAGGTCTCTCCTAGACTTAAAAAACAAGGTATCAACATCTAGAGAAATCACCCACGATAACGGTCCCCAATTCATAGGCGACAAGATCACAACTTTTCTTATAGAATGGGAAATCAAGAGGATAACCTCCACTCCTTACCACCCTTCAACTAACAGCCAAGCCAAATTTTCAAAAAGGACGATATTGGAGAATCTAAAGAAGTGGCTCAAGGAGGCTAAGGGAAGATTGCCCGAAAAACTGCCTGGAGTCTTACGGGCCTAACGAACTACTTCCAAAGCCAGAACCGGAGAAACACTGTTTTTACTGACGTATGGACAGAAGCTATGATTCCTTTGGAAATTGGAGAGTCCAGATTATGGTGGACATTCATCGAAGAGGAGTCCAACGACGAAGCCTTGAAAGCCTCCCATGATCTCTTGGACGAAAGGCGGGGGATAGCAGCCATTCGTCTTACAGCCCAGAAGCAGCGAGTAGAGCAATATTATATGCAAGGGAAATTCCACGGTCCTTCAACATCGGGGACCTGGTCCTTTGCAAAGTTCCTTAGAAAACCTAGCAGGCCGGAGCAGGAAAGCTCGCTTTGACTTGGGAAAGACCATACAAAGTGCAGGGTATCGCTGAAAAAGGTGCATACATTCTCAAACACATGGAGGGGATAGCCATTCCAAATAACTGGAATATCACATGGCTGAAAAAGTACTACTCTTGAAAGGCTGACTAAGCCTGAATACTCGTGATATGTATTTTTCCTTTTTCCTGGTCTTCTCAAAATTATTTACAACAGGCTCTCCGCCCCGCTCTTTGTTTTACAACGGGAATTTAGCCTCGATCCTTTTTCACATGACTCCGCGCCGTATCAATAAAACTACTATTCCAACTAGTCAGTTTTGTCCAATTATTTAGATCTATCTACCATCCAACTATTCATAGCCCTAGCCAGACCTAATTTGAAGTAATATACTCACTTTTCGCTACAAGAAAATAGAGTACACTACTCTCTTAGAGTTAGGCCATGTCTAATTCGGCCACCAGGCATTAATCGAGGGTTGAACTAGCTAAATCAATAGTTGCACCTACATGCCGATGGGGGCGCCTGTCCACATAGTGCCAGAATGTCTTAAATACTCGAGTAACTAAGCGAAGACGTTCTTTCTCAGAATGCAAAAGGACCATTTCCACACGGGCTAAAGTCGTTCCATTGTGGGCGTAAACAACCATCTACAATGGATACAACCTAGTTGCCGTTTATCGGTGCACAACGGACGTAATTGCTCAAGACATGCACACTAACACACGTTCTTAAAAAACTAGAATAGTCAAGATGACCGAAAGCCATATAATATCTAGGTGCACAAACATATTGCTTGAACATACATTACGAAATGCGTAATAACACAATTCATTTCATTAATAACAAACAGCCCATAGGCTCATAATAAACATTTAGTTCTTCCTGAATACAATTTTTATTTATAACATATGTAGAGAAAAAAAGGAAAGGGAAGACTAAAACTGCAAGTTCCTCTGAATTTTCACCCCCCGAGATTCTTCTTATGCATTGTAGCTCTTTCATCAAAGTCTCTCCCGGAATTCGAAGCCGAAATTTCAAACCTGGCACCCCAAGCAGCAACATCTTTGTGATACTGCACCACGGGGGGATAAAAATCAGCCCAGCTGAGGAATCCCTCAGTAGAATAGGGAGGCAATAGAATGGACACCAAAGACTTCATTTGGATTCACTTGGAGAGACTCCAATGAGGAATCCCCATTAATCTCGGAAATGCCTTATACTATCTCTTCTCCGAACGATTGGAAGTTTATGCAAACTCAAAAATCAAGGAACAGGCCAGAGCTATACAGCCACCCTGAATGCTTTTGGTATGGAGAATACTTTCGAGCATCAACGCTTGAAAAAGGAGAGGATATCTCTGGACGCGCTCCTCGTGAAAAAGGAGTTGCTTTGGGGATATGTTCCTAAGCAACTAGGAGATGAGCGAACTACAGGAAGCCCGAATGGGATGGCATTTTGTGTTGGCCTAAATCTGATTAGGACAATAAATCAACTTCTTTTGGGTTAACACGAAATTGTTTGTATCAAAGTCGTGAGATAACAGGAAATACAACAAAGAAATTCGAACAATAGCAAATGGATAAAAGGTAAGTGTTTGTCGATTATTTTATGGATGCCTTTATATAGTCTCCCAGTGACTATTTATAGTCTACTATAATAAAAGGGCAATAAATACATTTAATGGTCATTATTCCACGTTCAACCATGGTCATCCCATGATCTTCCTCTTAAATGCCCATATAACGGTCGACAGTTACAGAAGACAAAACCACATTCGCCAAAGAGTAAAACTTCACTGAAGGGTAAACTGTTTGCCCTGTGATGGTTATCCTTCCATCACCCCGAGAAATAACTCTTTAGTCAAGATTTATTCTTGCCCGAGGCATCTAGCCTCGGGAACAAAGCAAGCTTCTTCAGGGGGTTGTCTTTAGAAGACTAACCAAACTATGCCTCGAGCCCTAGCACCAAGGCTCGGTAAATTTTCACCCAATACAGATAGTCCCCCCACCCCTGGAGTAATTGGTAAAATTTTTCAAGGGGTGGAATGAACTCAGCGAGAAAGCAACATGGCAAATTATCCGCCAAAGAATTTGAAAAGGTAACCATCTCTTCAACATCACATTCACTGCACGCGACATCTTTTGAGCGGTCGAAACCCCTCATTTTACCTTCCCAATCTAAACACAATGATGAAAATTTAAAGCACTTGTGCAATTCTTCTCCTATAAGGTAGCCAATGCATCCGTTATTTTCACTACTTCCCATTTTTCTGATCAACAGTGAAAACTTTCTACAACTCACTCTCTCTTTTTTGAGAATTTCTTTCACCATGTCCTTTACTCATTCTGTCCAAAACTCTTCTAGGCCATCAGAGGAAAGAGTTGTTGACGACAATACTATGGTGGTGGGTGACGAGTTGGTGAACGTGCCTTTTCCGTTGCAAGTTATACTGCCGGAGGAAGGTGAAAATGAAGCCACCTCTCACTCGAGTGACCGCCATAATTCCACTAATTAGGAAGAGACATCCATTGAAGACAACGAAGTAGTGACTGAAGAAGTTGTTGATGAAAACGATAATGAAGCAGAAATCGTGGAAATTTCAAAACTCAAGAAGAAAATTTACACCGGAGAACTCAAACCTCATCAATTAATCCCCTCAAAATATGACCTTGGCAAAGATTTTAGATTATAAAAACAAACAGCTTCTGACCTCGAGAAGAACAGAAATGTGCCCGTTCAACTTTCCCTGAGCCTAATCACACAGGCTCACATTGATCAGGTTTGGGAGGAGTGTAATCGGGGCCCCGAGGTCCAAATTGTAATTCCTTCCCCGGAGAGTCGTACTTGCGATAGAGTGACAGCTCTCCTTCATTTATACTTATCGTTTCACAATAGGTTTTACCCTCCCTATTCATCATGGTGTTGACACTTTTACCGAGCCTACAAGTTGTGCTTAACCCAGCTGGGTACCGACTTTTGGAGGGTTATTCAGTGTCTTGATTTCTTAAGTCAATGAGCTAAGATCCCTTTTACTTTTCATCATTTGATTTCCCTTTTCTATCCCACTATGCAAGAGGATGGAGTTGTTCAATTGAACAAATGAGGCAAATTTTCATTAATCACGAAGAGTGACGACACCGAAGGCTGCGACTGGTGTGATCGGTTCGTTCTCGTCCTAACTGCTCTTATTTCCACCGAGGTTGGGTTTCCCGAAGCGTGGAACAAAACTCGTAAGTGGCCAAACCCTGGCCAAAGAGTTTGGAGAATTCTTTTCAGCAACCTCTCATATTTTCAGCAAATAAACTTCCAATCAACCCTTTGAAGAATTTGACTACTTGGGTGCAAGCGATTATCGATGCCAAGCCGAGGCCAAAGAGGTCGTGGATGATCTAGGCTGCACTGGATGAGATTCAGTGGTCATGCAAATGGCACAGTAAGTGTGCATAATCACCTACAGCTCCTCGGCGAGGCCTGATTGACGAGCCTGAGGACGATGATACTCGTGATAAAGTCGAGGTGATTAACCTTGAAGAACCAAGCCAAGCCATAGAAAAGGTTAAAGGTAAGGCCAAGGTGGCTAAAAGCCTTCCCTCCGAGGAGAGAACAAATGGTGATCTTGCCTGAATTTTAGGAGAGGGCAACTGATCATCCCGCTCGGGCTGCTTCCCGGCCTGATCACCCCTCGGTTTCCATGATGAACCCTAGAAGGATTGGCATCCCCTATGACTATGCATGCTGGATGACACAGTGGCCGTTCCCATCAGTCTTTGGGGCTTGCTTAGACCATTAGAGCGAGAACGCCTCAAGTATTTTCCCATCGATGACTTGATGGCCTACGAAGCTCAGCACGCAGTTCATGTAGTCTCCTACTGCTTTAAATCCTTTTTTCCTCAATTACCTTTTCCTCTTTATAACCTTTTTAACCCTATTTGCAAAGTTATTTTTACACCATGAAGGCGGCTGAGATTGAAGCTCACCGAAAGGCAAATCTTAGAAAAGTCGGGGAACAATGTAATCGCATAAAGGCTGGACTCTAAGCCAAAGTCTCTGAGCTGGAGACACATTTGCTCGATTCTGAAATTGAGTTGGACCGAGCCCGCAAAGCAGCTGACGAGTCAGACCTCGAGCTAACCAAGTCCCGCGAGATCATAGCAAACTTGAAGCCGATAAAAGGACTCAAGAAAAAACCCTTCGGGCTAAAAGTCAAAGGAAAATTGATGCGGCGAATGCGACGATCAATGATCTAACTAAAAAGTTTCAAAACAAGTTAGGGGAATCTTCGTTAAAGGTGTACGAGCTTGAAACAAAAACCCAAGCCCTCGAGGATGAAGTTAAGACACTTCGGGGCGAAGGAGCCACTTCTTCATCTGAGCTTAAGTCTAAGTTCAAATACAAGCTGAAGTCCAGAGCTACTACAACCCGTGTTAACAGAAACTAGCTATTATTCAGACCAAGTTGAAGACTTGGATGAAGAAATAGTCAAGGAAAAGGATGGTGTTGCCAAGGCTCATGCTATCTTATACAAGCTTCCCTCGAGCAGTGAAAGCTCAAGCGATGAAGAGGAAGAGAATGAAGGTTCTGATGCTTCAACTTCTAGAGGAGACAAGGCTAATGAGTGAGAGCTCCTCAGTGTATTTTTATTTTTTCTTAGGCCTTCGAGCCGTAGTCTTGTAAATATTTTTATGTTGGCCTTCGGGCTTTTGATGAACTATGAATGCTTCAAGTGTTAATCTTTATTTTGTATTGAAAAGGTTTGACATGTCACTTGAGTATTTGCTTGCAAGACTTAGATAAATTTTACTTCAGACAAAGCTAGCTTATAACGATGCCTCGTCCTTGAGCTATGGCTTAAAAATAAAATCTGGCTTCATACAACGGATAAAAAAGAAACTTGAATTAAGTTCAAGATCTATTCTATTGATGAAATTCGAGCCAATTTATATAAAACTTAGTCGTGATGAAACTTAGGCAAGATCTCATTACAAAAGCCACCTCGAGCGATTACGACAAATAACTAAGCCAACTCCTAAGGGAACAGTCTCCGGTGTACAGATAGCTAGTCTTCAGGTTTCGTGTTAAGTCCTCGGTTATTGAGTGACTCGAAGGCTGACTGAACTAACTCCCTTTGCATCCCCCAACTATAGGGTGTGAATAATGAAGATCCGAGTACTGTGTACCATTCTCTTCGCTTCCTGAAAAAGCCAAGCAAAGAATAACGAGGAGTTAGTATCATTCGACCCAAGTGTTGGAGCGTTGACAGCTCGATGCCATAGGTGAAAGACTATGTTTGACGAAGGGTAACATACCTCAATGTTATAAATAATAGTGCTTTAAGTTGGAAATATTCCAATTTAAAGGCTTTTGATTGCCTCGAAGATCCTCGAGATAAGTCTGCTTAGAGCGGCTAGTCGGCCAGTCAAACGTTGAATTTCTGATCAGGAAACCTTTATTTAAATCAGTACAATCGACACACATCCTCCACTTGCTTGTTTCTTTAGCACGACCACCACGTTGGTGAGCCAATCGGGATATTTAACTTCTCTAGTGAAACCATTACCGATCAACTTGTTTTCTCCTCCTGAATTGTCTTTTTCTGCATGCCAGCATGTGGACTCTTCTTTCGTTTCACGGGAGGTGGTTGATGCAGGGAAGAGTTCCGGAGCGAGTTGAAGAAGCTTCAGGCCTAGGTGCCCCGCCTAAGCCACCAGGCACTCCGCCCAAGGGCCTGCATAACCAGGCGCTCCGCCTAAGGGCTTGGGCGCTCCGCCCCAATACTTGGAATCCATGGCGGATCAACCTAGTGTGATCCCGTGATTGGTTCAAGTTTCATTCTCTCTCTTGAATATTCAAATCATGGTTTGATTAGATTAACCTTTTTTTTTCTTCTATTTCTGTTCTTCCCCATCCCTTATTTCTTGGTTATCGTGTTTATCTTTTGCTTCCGCTACTTGTTGTTGATTCCGCCCGTTTACCTTACATCAGTTTGGTATCAGAGCAAGGCTCGGGATTTATTTTTACAAACCCTAGATCCGTATTCATCGTGCCTAGTATCTTTTCTTTTTTTTTCTTGTGTTTGAAATTATTAGAAAGGAGAAAAAACAAAAAAAAAATTGAAAAAGCTGAAAATCCAAAAATTTGGCATATCTTGTTGGTGTGATTGATTCTTGATATGGGTGTTATTGGATTGATCCTTTTGGAAATGCATCGTTTGATACCTAAATCTCGTTGTTTGGATTGGTGTTGCGGATTTTGAAAATTTGAAACCTCCAATTTTCTTAAACCTTTGAAAACCCTTGTTCTTGAGCTTGTGATTTGATTCTTGGGTTTGGTTGATTGTTGATTATGGATTTGATAATGGGGAATGTTCTAGATTGAAAACCCACCGATTTGAAACAAATTTCATGAGATTTGAAGTTGTATAACACCAAAATCGAAGAATCAAAATCCAATTTGAAACCCTTTTGAACACCCACTTTGAATTTGAATGATAACTATGCTTTGGTTGTTGGATCTTTATGGGTGAAGTTCATTGGTATTTGAAGAGAATATCATTATACAACATTGGGTACCTTAAATTTTAGCAAAACGTGTTGAAATCGATCCAAAATTTGGGTTGAAATTGAAGAAAACCCATTTTCGGAAAGGCTGGAACAGGGGCCCAGGCGGACCGCCCACCCCCTAGGCACCCCGCCTACCTAGCTCACTGCCTACCAAGGCAAGCGGACCGCCCACCTAGCCCAGGTGGACCGCCCAATGTGCTGGTTGCTTCGGTTGGCTTCGTTTCGTGTGTTTTGGTGTTTGTTTCGCTTCCGTACCTCTTGGTTAGTGTGTCTAAGGTATTTTTTCTACTTTATTAGCACTAATCTTTAAGCTTTTAGGGTATTGTGTGTCTTGGAGTCTTACTTAAAGTCGTAGAACTTGCTTGCTTCAAGTGTGCATTTAAATAGCTTCCGTACGACGAGTCACATAAACTCCATTCCGAACCATTACTTGGGTGTGCTAGTTGTTGATCTTGCCATTGTGAATACTAAGAGAACAAGAAGGTCTTGAGTGGAAAAAGGCTTGAGTGGTGAGAACAATAGAGTTTGGTCACAAAAGCCAACGACCTTGAGTGTATACACGAGTGGAAAGAAAATTGAGTGACATCTTTTGAGTGATACACGTGAGGGAGTGAATTGGTGAGATCCTTTACTCTTTGATTACAACTATGGCTTTGGATGATGATGGTGTAGGGTATGACTCATGCGGAGATGATGGAAACTATGGTTCCTATGATGCTGATGGGTATTGCTATGACGATTCGGGGAACCAAGGCTCATATGATGATGAAGTGGGTCACTATGTTGATTATGAAGATGAAGAAGAATATGAGGCTTGCGAAGATGAATGTGAAGATTCCTATGCTTCTAGTCAAGAAATTGAAGATGGTGACGCTTCAAGGTATGATGACCTTACTTACTCTTCTTGTGATAAATTTGAAAATGTTGATAGTGACGTAGAAAGAATTGATGATGAGGTTGATTATATGGATTGTTCATTTTCATCTTCTCTTGGTGTTGCTAATGGTGTGCAAGGGAGTAGTAGAGGGCCTTCCATTAGTATGGGAGGAGGTGGTTGTTGTTCCATGGGAAATGGGAAGCTTGCATCCTCTAGTTATACTAAATGACTTAATGCTCCTAATTTCCATGTGAAGGGTGGAATGAGAAATGGTGTTGCTCTTACTACTAATGAAATATATTTCTCTAGTAGTAGTGGTAGGAGTAGTGCTATGGGCTACGGAACCAAAGCGAGAGGCACTTATGGGTTCCATAGTGGTACTCCCTCCCCGACTTTCAACTACACTTCTAGTGTTGGAAGAGTGACGGGAAGTGGAGGTTATTCTAGTGGTGTTTCCACTAGTGGAGGGATAAGGAAAACCCAATTTGGGTGTGATGCTAGTCTTGGACATTCAAGCTCTTCTTTGGATGTGCCTATACGAAACTTGGGTAGAAGTAGGTTTGTTGTTGGGGTAAATGGTTTTGGAGGAAACTTGCTCCAAATTGGTGAAACTGATGCCAATTGCATTAACCCTTCATTAGCTAAAATGCTAAAGATACCATGCCATGATTTAAAGTACCCCTATAAGCACAAAGGAGTTTGGGTTTCCAAAGAGGCACGGGTACTCATATCTCATAAGGGTTACAATGAGTATGTTTGGTGTGATGTGTATCCCGCACAAAATGTGGGTGTTTGGCTAGGTGAACCATGGTTGCACAACAAAGAGGTTCAATATAATGTTAAGCGGGATATATATCTAGTGGCCACAGGTCAAGGGGTTTATGAGTTTGCAACTTAGGGAAAGTGGGGCAAGATGTCCATTGAAATGCAAGCTTGGATTATGCAAAGGAGAAGGGAGCGACAACTTCAATCCATGGTTGAAATTGAGCAATCAAGAAGTCCTACGAACATGAGAAATAGTGGGACACCATTGAGGAGAAGTCCTACAATCACAAGCAATGGTGGGACTGGTGCAAGAAAAGAGTTGGAAAATATCAACAAGGTGAACCCGAAACCACAAGCTCCCAAGCCAAGTGGTTCACCAACAAAGAAGAAAGAGACATCGAGTGATGAGTCTCTTAGTCCTAGATTCCGGGTTGATGTTAAAAGTCCACCTACTCCGGCTATGGGTATCCTTGGGCCTCGTCCTAACTCACCCGAATTTGAGAGATAAAATATTGAGAGGAGTAGGGGAGTGACCATAACATTCATGAGTAGAAAAAGGAGAGGATGTGTTGAGTGATGTGAGTGGGATGTCACCAACCGAATCTACACCCAACCTTGAAAAGAAAATGATGGAAAAGAAAGAGGGAAAATAAATTGTTGAGAGTGAGGACACCCCTTATTCTAACCTTAACCCTTTGTCTTTTTCTTCTACTTGTGTTAGCTCTTGTGTAGTCATTCTTGGAGGCAAATCGGTGGAGCCTCAACCATGTTCCAAGATTGAAGGACAAGGTGAAGAAACAATTCATGACAGTTCAAGTGCATTGAGTGAGCAAGATGGCTACTCAAAGGTATGTGATAGGTCTTCCCTTGAGCATGTTACTTCCTTGTCTTATGATAGTATTTGTGAAAACTCTATACTAGTTGATGAAATATGTGATTACAATGTGTTTGCAACTAAAGTAGAGTCGGTTGGTCAACTTGTGTGTGATTGTGAACCACTAGTTGAGAGGGATGATAAGACAGATCATAATGTGAGCTCGGTTTTCATTGAACCTCTCTTTAGTGAAGACTGTGTAGTTGACCTTATTTGTGACCCTTGTTATGACACCCCACCTATATTTGATAAAGGGGAAGATGAGTTGAATGACTATCCTATCCTTTCCCTTGATGAATTGCTTGATAATGATTGACTTATGTGTTGTAGTGGGGATGGTAGTGACCCTGAGGAGTCCCTAGTGGATGAGATGTGATGACTCCTCAAGTGTGGAGAATGACTCTAGTTTTTATGCCTCACCTTTGATGGGTAGTGGACTTATTTTCACAAACCCTTTGTTTGAAGTGGATTCTCAAAGAGGTGATGGTGAATATCAAACTAGAGAAGAGTTTGGATTTAAACCTCCATGGTTTGGAAAGTTGAACTCTATGGACAATCCATTGTTTAGAACTCCAAGTAAGATGAGAGACCTTGGTCTTGATTGTGACGGTCCAACTTCTAGTAGTCCTAACCTTCATTGTGTGGACTATAATGATGCAGAATTTATTTTGGAGACCTTTCTTGGGAGTTTGCTTAGTGAGGAAGATTGTCTTAGAGGTAGATTTGGAAGTAAGGAAGCCATTCATGGTGTGTATAAGAGTGCTTCCAAGAAGGGGAGTGGAGTATTTGATGTTAGTTGCCAATTGAACTATTTTGTTTACTCCACCCCATATGTTGATCACACCTTGGGTGTTGAGCATGCCAAAGCCAATGAGTCACATTGTGATAGTAATGCATTGAAGGCTTGGTATATTGACCATAAGCTTGGAGTTCATAAGGAACTTAGTTGCTTAATCTTGTGTGTTCCATGTCTTATTGATCTGAGTACTTGTCATTGTTGAGCCAAGAACTTGTTGTTTCCTTTGGAGAGATAAGCTTTTTGATTACTATTGATACTTGGCTCTATCACAAAAGTGTGATTTTCACATCACTTGCACTCACTCTTGTTGGGCTTGCCTACTCTTGTAGTGGGAAGTTTTGGTTTTTTCTTTTTGGACTTAGGGATCATAGGAATTTTAATGGCTTAATCTTGCATATTCTCTCCCCTATTGATCTCTTTGATGAATCTTGTGTTGAGCGCACCTATTGGGGAAGCCAAGTACTTGTTGTTTTATTTGGAAACATGTGCTTTATCATTGTCAGTGATACTTGGTTATACCATAAGAGTGTATTTTCCACACTACTTGCACTAACCTACTATTGTAGCTGGATATTTGGCTTGTTCTTGTCTTTGGTTGTAGGTCTTGATGGATTGATTTCGAGGACGAAATTCTTTCAAGAAGGGGAGGATGATGTAGGGAAAATCGAGCCTAAGGCACGTACTATCAAGAGCCGGGATTGGAGGATGCAAAGGACGAGAGGCCAATAGCATCGGGGAAGAGTTCGGGAGCGAGTTGAAGAAGCTTCAGGTCTAGGCGTGCTGCCTAAGCCACCAGGCGCTCCGCCCAAGGGCCTGCATAACCAGGGGCTCCGCCCAAGGGCTTGGGCGCTCCGCCCCAATGTTGCTACTGGTCCAAAGGAACCATTCCTGGGCGCTCCGCCCCACTCTTTAGGCGCTCTGCATACATCACAGCCAAGTCAAGGCGGGACTCCATTTTTAGCCTAGTATTATTTACTAGTTTGACCCTACGTGGTCTTTGCTATTACACCCAACTTGTGGGGTTATTTTAGACTTTATTTAGAAGTGTAGAACCTCTATAAATACTATACTTAGCTCATTAGATCATTAGCTAGATTTTGAGATTGAAGAATAGATTTAGAAGAGACTTGGTCCTTCTTGTTGAAGCTTGGCTTCATGTATCTCTTACTTGGAATCCATGGCGGATCAACGGAGTATGATCCCGTGATTGGTTCAAGTTTCATTCTCTCTCTTGGATATTCAAATCATGGTTTGATTCGATTATCCTTTCTTTTCTTCTATTTCTGTTCTTCCCCGTCCCTTATTTCTTGGTTATCGTGTTTATCTTTTGCTTCCGCTACTTGTTGTTGCTTCCGCCTGTTTACCCTGCATCAGTGGTTGGGATCCACGTTTAACTTGTGTGTCATTATCTCTGGGTCAATCCCTACCATGTCTGTGTGAGACAAGGCGAAACAATCATCATTAGCTTTCAGTAACCCAATGAGAGCTTTCTTTAACTCGGTATCCAGCTCCGAGCCCAATCATACTTTTCTCTCTGGGAATTCCTCTAATAAAGTAAAAGATTCCAACTCTTGAATCGTTGAGTCCTCAGCATTTTATTTCCGAGGTTCTTGTATGAATACCTCGACCTTCTTAACTTCTCCTTGAGAGCTTACTTCAAGAATCGAGCTTTCCTTCTCATTAGGCCCTGGGCTAAGTAATTGCTATTTGGATGGCCTTACCGAGGTGACTCCACTCTTTATCACAACCGAATAGCATTCTTGAGCTATTCGTTGCTCACCTCGGATGGCACGAATTCCCCATGGGTTGGGAATTTAATGACTTGGTGCAAGGTAGTGTTGACTCCTGTTTTGATGATTACAATTGACTCCATGTGTTTAATAGCTAACTCAATCTATCTTATGTCCTAGGTCTCCAGTCGAATGAAATCTAAAAGGAAGAAAGCCAAGATACTACCAAGCTCTATCTATGGAAAAGAAATAAATCGAATGAAATTTGAAAGGAAAAAGGTCAAGATACTGCCAAGTCTTATGTATGTGAAATGAATCAGTACATGCCAATCAAGAAAAGAGTTCACTCTGGAGTATCTCTCCTTATCTCAAGCTGCATCAATCAAGGAATCCAGCCGTTTAGAATTGCTGCCGATAAAGGAAAGAAGTTCAAAAAGAATCAAGATCAAATCAAGGCTACAAGATTTATGGAGAGAAATCAGCACTCCTAAAAGCTCTTGACCTTATTCTCTAAAAGGAAAATTCAAAAATTTTAGAGGATCAAATCTTTTGGGTCAATATCTCTTCATTATGGAGATCTGCTCTACGAAATCAAAGGAATCTCTGAACACCTGTACAAGACAAGAACTTAAAGAGGCTACAACTATATATATTCAGACATCCTTCCTGTGGAAATTACACAACCTTAAGCTTTCTAGCATTCACTTTTAAAGTCCTGAACCATTGTAATCTTTAGAGTTAGTTACTGTACACGAAAAAGAAAAGAGATATCAGAGAGAAAGGAAGGTTAGTGAGTTGGTTAACTTTGAAACCAACAGTGTATCGTTAGTAGTGAGCAAAGGAACAAAACCATACGTGTCTATCGTTGGTGGTGAACGAAGGAAACCCATCACCCCTGTACTTTGAAGAAACTAAATAGATTGTGTCCTTTTCTTTCTGCTTTTGAATTTACTATTCTTGACTGCCTCAGATCTAGTCGACTTAGCAGTCGACTGAAACTAAAATAAAAGATTAAAAATTTATATTTCACCCCCTCTTATATCATCAATTTGTATCAGACAGGTCTCACATATCTTTGTTATTTTACTTTGCAGCAAGTGAGAAAAGATCATGTCCGGACATATTGCTACTGGGGCTCTACTTCAAGAGGGAACTTCAGTTGCTCGACCTCCCTACTTTAATGGACAACACTTTAGTCATTGGAAAGTAAGAATGGAAATATTCGTGAAATCCATTGATTTTAAAGTCTGGCGTGTCATTACTAAAGGGCCATATGAGATACCACTGGACAAAGGCAAGAAACCTGAGGGGCAAGACTCAAAAACACCTTTTGATATTGATGACTACAATGATGAGCATAGAGAGATTATTCAGTTGAACTTCAATTTCTCCAAAGCTCAAAATCTCTTATATAATGCTATCAGTGGTGAAGAATACGAAAAGATCTCTAGTTGTAAAACAGCCAAAGAGATGTGGGATAAATTAGTTGTTAATTATGAAGGTACAAGCAAAGTAAAGAAAACTTCAATCAACCTTCTAGTTCATGAATACGGACTTTTCAAATGAAAGAAGGAGAAACTATTGAGGATATGTTTGCTAGATTCAGTAAAGTGGTTGGTGAACTTAAGTCTCTTGGTAAGATATATACTAGTGGAGAACAAGTTAGGAAAATTCTGAGAAGTCTACCAGGTTTGTGGCAACCCAAAGTGATCAACATTGAAGGATGAGCTCTTAATTCTCTCTCATATGATGAACTTCGTGGTGACCTTATTGCTTCTGAGAAGACTCATCATCAAAGGAAATCACAGACCATTGAAAAGAAGAAAGGAGTTGCTTTCAGTGCTGACAACACAGACCCTCCAAGTGACAGTGATGCTATTGTAGAAGAATGGGCCTTAATATCAAAGAACTTCAGCAACCTTTTAAGAAGAAACAGACAAAGAGGGAACCGCAGATTCATCTCTCACATAAACACTCCAAGCAACGATAAAGAGAAAAATAATAGGTGTTGCTATGAATGTGGTAAGTATGGTCACATTGCAGCCAACTGTAATGAGGCTAAGAAGAAGCAGCCTAAGAACAATTACAAGAAGAAAGCCTTATCTGCATGGAGTGATAAAGAAGGATTAGAAAATGAAGAAGTAGCAAACATATGCTTCATGGCTGAAGCAGAATCTAGCAAGGTACGTAATTATAATTTTGAAAATTGCTATGCTTTACAAGAAGACTTAGATTAGCACTAGAAGAAATGAAGAGTATTTTAAAGGAATTTTCTAAGATAAAGAAAGAGACTGAAACCTGGAAAACCAAGTTTGAAGTATGTGAAGCAGAACAAGATTTCTTTCAACAAGAAGTCCAGGATTCAGAGTTCAAATTAAATGGAACAAATAAGTCTACTAGTCAAAGCTCTATCAAATCTAATACCACTCCATTATCCCCTACCTCTATTGAGGCTATTCCTGGTAGTTTGCAATTCACTAGTAGCGAGTCGACTAAAACTGAAACAGAAACCAAATCTCTCATCATATGCTATTACTGTGGTAACTGTGGTCATACCGGTACTAGATGTAGACTTAAAAGAGCTGACACTAGAAAATGGAGATGGATTCCTAAAATCTCATTGAACTCTTATGTTGCTAACCATAAAGGACCCAAGACAGCTTGGGTATCAAAACATCAGTAGCACTGTTTGTTTGCAGGAACACCAAAGCAAAGGAGCTTTCAAAGGAAAATGAATTCTAGACAGCGGGTGTTCCAGACATATGACAGGTGACAAATGTTGGTTCAAATCAATCACAAGCATAGACGGTGAACTAGTTAAATTTGGTACAATGGAAAAGGTATTGTAGTTGGTGTTGGCAAAGTCTTCTTAAACCAAGCATGCGACATAAATGAGGTACTCAGGTAAGTGGTCTAAGACATAATTTGCTAGTATAAGCCAACTCTGTGACTTTGGATATCAAGTTTGGTTTGAAGCCTCTAGATGCATTATACCTGACTCATGAGGAATTGAAATGCTTACGGGATCTAGAGATAACAATATATACAAGTTAAATGATGTCTCATCTACACCCAATTATATGTGTTTAACTTCTGTCGCATATGATCCTTGGCTATGGCATAAGAAATTAGGACATGTTAGCATGCATCTCATTTTAAAATTATCTAAAAAGGATTTAGTTGTTGGTCTGCCAAAATTAATTTTTGTGAAAGATCATGTTTGCGATGCTTGTCAATTAGGAAAGCAAACTAGGTCATCTTTTAAATCAAAAGATATTGTTAATACATCAATGCCTCTCCAACTTCTGTACATGGAATTGATTGGCCCTACCAAAACTGCCAGCATTGGAGGAAAAAGGTATGCATTTGTTATTGTTGATGATTACTCACGTTTTACATGGGTTATTTTATGTCTCACAAAGATTAAGCTCAAAAGAAATTTGAGTTCTTGTGCAAGAAGGTTCAGAGGGAAAAGGGATACTTCATTTCTACCATAAGAAGTGATCATGGTGGATAATTTGAAAGCAAAGCTTTTGAGTCCTTTTGCAATGAGCAAGGAATATCGCACAATTTCTTTTCCCAAGAACTCCCCAGCAAAATGGTGTTGTGGAACGAAAGAACATGACCTTGCAAGACATGGCAAGGACTATGTTAATGGATTATTATTTACCAAATAAAATTTGGGCAGAAGCCATCAGCACCTTGTCACATTCTTAACAGGTGCCTCATTGGTCCTATCTTGAAGAAAACTCCATTCGAACTCTGGAAAGGTAAACGATCTAATATTAGCTACTTCCATCCATTTGGATGCAAATTTTTATTCATAACAACGGGAAGGACAGTCTTGGTAAGTTTGATCCTAGAAGTGATGAAGGTATTTTTCCAGGCTATTCTAACACTAGTCGCTCATACAGACTATTTAATAAACGTACACTATTAGTAGAAGAATCTATGCATGTTGTATTTGTTGATACTAACAAATTTTTGAGAAAGATGAAGCTGCAGATGTTGAGCGATTAAATTCGGGGCATTCATCCTCAGGTGCTGAAAATAGCATCCAGTCGACTAAAGAAACCTCCAAGGCAAACGTTGAAAATCAGAACAAGTCGACTGAGCACTCCACCGCAGTAATTCCAAATGAGTGGAAGGATGAACTTGGCTACCCTTACAAATTTATCATAGGGGATCCTCAAGACGGAATGCGAACCAGAGGCTCCTCAAAACAGAATGCAAATCTTGCCCTCATCTCTCAAATGGAACCCAAAAAGATTGAAGCAGCATTAAATGATGAATGTTGGGTAAAGGCTATGGAAGAGGAGTTGGCTCAATTCGACAAAAATTAGGTATGGACACTTGTTCCTCAACCACAAAATGCACCTATCATAGGTACGAAATGGGTCTTCAGAAAAAAATTTAATGAAGCGGGAGAAGTAGCAAAAAACAAGGCAAGACTTGTTGCTCATGGTTACCCACAACAAGAAGGTATAGACTACGATGACACTTTCACACCCGTCGAAAGGTTAGAATCAATTTGCATGTTACTTGCTTATTCATTGTTTAAAGGTTTCAAACTATTTCAAATGGATGTTAAAAGTGCTTTCTTATACGGTTTCATAAAGGAGGAAGTTTTCGATAAACAACCACCCAGTTTTGAAAACGTAAAATTTCCATAACATGTTTTTAAGTTGACTAAAGCTTTATATGGTCTAAACATGCTCCAAGGGCATGGTATGAAAGACTAAGTACCTTTTTGTTAAATCATGGATTTAGTCGAGGTAAGATTGATACTACCTTATTTATCAAATGTTCCTCCATTAGAAATTTTCTCATTCAAATTTATGTCGATGATATTATATTTGGAAGCACTAACTCTGTCTTATGCAAGGAATTTGCTGAATTATGCAAAATGAATTTGAGAGGAGCTTGATGGGAGAACTCACCCTTTTTCTTGGTCTTTAAGTCAAGCAATGCAATAAAGGAATATTTATCAATCAATCCAAGTACACAAAAGAGCTACTATTAAATATGGTATGCACAGTGCTAAAGTTATGGGTACTCCAATGAGTCTTTCTACAAATCTTGAGGTCGATCAAACCGCCTATCGTAATTGTGAGTTGGTTAACTGTGAAACCAACAGTGTATCGTTTGTGGTCAGTGAAGGAACAAAACCATACTTGTGTATCACTAGTGGTGAACGAAGGAAAACCATCATCCCTGTACTTTGAAGAAACTAAGAGCTGAAGAGATAACTCCCTTGTGACCTATGGGGTCTGGATTAGGAATCACATTGGCTCTGAACCAGTATAAAAATCGATTGTATCCTTCACTTTCTGCTTTTGAATTTACTATTTTTCACTACCTCAGATCTAGTCGATTCAGTAGTCGACTGAAATAAAAATAAAAGGTTAAAAGTTAATAATCCACCTCCCCTCCTCTTATATCATCAATTAGATGGAACAACTTCTATCTCATGAATCTAGGGCCTTCCGAGGATAACATTGTAAGCCATATCCTCGGCCATCACTTGAAAAATAGTTTTCTTATCAACTCCTTCGTCAATTGTAGTAAGAGTGATTTCTCCTAGCGTCTTCTCTGTGGAGTTGTTGAATCATGTCACTATGGTTGCCTTCAGGGCGACGAGGTGCTTCAACCACATCTTCTTAACAGCCCCGTAATTAATGATACTTACCGAGATGCCAGGATCGATCAAGACTCGCTTGACATCACAATCATTAATCCTCAACATGATCACTAAGGAATCATGATGGGAAAACATCATTTCATCACAATCTTCTGCATAAAAAACTATTTCATTTTTCGACCCACCAGCTCGGGTCCTGTTCTCCATGGTGAATCAAAGTTTTGCGAATTTCTTCGCAGCAGCAAAGTTGACACCATTCACCTCTGATCCCTAGTTATAACATTCACAACTCTTTTAGGAGACTGCGCCTTCAGCAGCTATCTCACTCCCCTATTCTTAGCAAAGTTCTGCTTCCCCTTATCAGTGAGATATTGTACTAATAACCCATTTTTGAGAAGATAAGCCACCTCGAGGCGTAACACTTTGCAGCCCTCAATGGCATGCCCATAATCCATATGAAACTCAAAATATTGAGTCCGATCTCTTTTCCCGGGGGGTGTTCTCATGTCCCTCGGCAATTTTACCCCTTGATCTGTCATCCCTTTTATGGCATTTACCAACTCAGAGGTGGAAATGTTGAAATTTTAATCAGGGATTCAGGGCAAGTCTTTATTCTTGGACACCAAGAATGGTCCCGAGGAGTTCTTTTGGTTAGCATTCGTGCCGACTTTTTCCCCTAGCCTTTGACTTACATGTTGTTGCCCTCCAAAGCGTTCGCTTACATGCTGCCTTTATGAATTATAAAGCTTGTATCGTCCTTTAGAGTTCCCTCACGGTGCATCGGCACGTCGAGAGGACTCTAAATGACCTCCATATGAATTATACCGGCCTGTCACCCTCCATTCAGCCTCCTCGAACCTAATTTTTGCAGTAGCCCTGTCGTGCAATTCATCCCAAGTCTGAGCCTGATACATCTGCAGCTCTTTCTTCAATTCAGCAGCAGCCTTGAAGTTACTCACATTTATATTTCTTTCAAAAACCTTGACCGCCAAATTGTCATCCATTTTTTCCAGATGCATTCATTCAGCTTGAAAGCGTTCGAGGAAGTCTCTTATTGGCTCGAGATATTTTTGCTTAACCTCGAAGATATCCTCCCTTCGCTTGAGGGTTTTCTGGGCTCCAGTATTAGCTTTAATGAACCTATCAGCCAATTCCTCGAAGTTCGATATTGACTCGGAGAGGAGGTGCATGTACCAACTCAACGCTCATTTCTCGAGGGTATCAGCAAACTTCTTAGGAAACATGGACTCCCTTTCCAGCAGGGTCAAGTCATTGCTTGACCATAGCCATATATTCAGTTATGTGATCAACAGGGTCAAATTTCCCATCATACTTTTTCAAGATTTGCAACTTGAAATGCTTGGGGATGGGGGATGGAGCAGCTTCGGGCTTAAAAGGTTTATGTTTGCATTTTCTCAATATCTAACACTCGCTGGGGCTTTTTGACCCAGGGACGTTTTCGAGCCGCTTTTCTATGCTGGCCTCGAAATTCTTTTTCCATTTTTCAAAGTTCGACGAGATGCTGGTTTCAGCGACCGTTGGGGCTGCCCTAAAGGGAGGGTGCCTAATGGAGCAGACCCAGAGCCTCAAGATGCGGCTCCTTTTGGAAGTCTCCCTGTTGTTGCGCCCGTAGGGACAATGTTCGGGATGCTTCCATTAAGAGTAATAGGTGGAACATCGGTGGGATTTATTGAACTTTTCCTATTTCTTGAAAAATCAGCAAATTGCTCTTGAAGCCGTTGTAAAGTAGTTATTACGTACAATTGGACTGTGTCGTTTGAGCTTGCTGAAGAGGGATCCATTGGCAGTGGTGGAATGATCCCAGCTGGTGGAGTTAAACCGGCTGGTGGAGTTAAGCTGGTTGGTGGCACTACACCAATTGGTTGAATTAGAGCTCCACCCCTGACGAAGTAGCGCCAGTAGTCGGGTCGGGAGTTTGGACCATTGTGTTGTCGGAGTTATTAGTATTATCGGCCATTAAATAAAATTGACAGAGATGATATGTAAGCCAAAAAAAATACGACTTTGGAAAAAAATGTTATTGCTAGTTCCCCACAGTCGGCGCCAATTTGTGTTGACCTAAATCTAATTAGGCCAATAAATTGAATTTGTTTTGGGTTAACAAGCAATTGTTTGTATCAAAGTCGTGCGATAATAGGAAATACAACAAAGAAATTTGAACAATAGCAAAGGGATTAAAGGTAAGTGTTTGTTGATTATTTTCTGGATACCTTTACATAGTTTCCCAGTGACTATTTATAGTCTAGAAAAATAAAAGGGCAATAAATATATTTAATGGTCAGCCCATGATCTTCCTCTTAAATACCCATATAACGATCGACATTTATAGAACACAAAAAACCATTCGCCAAAGAGCAAAACTTCAACGAGGGGTAACCTGCTTGCCCCGTGATGGTTATCCTTCTGTCACCCCGAGCAATAACTCTTTAGTCAAGATTTATTCTTACCCGAGGCATCTAGCATTGGGAACAAAGCAAGCTTCTTAGGGTGGTTGTCTTCTGAAGACTCAACCAAACAATGCCTCGAGCCCTAGCGCCGAGGCTCGGTAAATTTTCACCCAATACACATTCCTCTGCTACCACGCGCCAGATTACAAGAAGAATATCACAGCAAATCACCATGCATGATGATGCAACGCGTCAGAATCGATACGTCTACCACAATGAAGATCTTCTGAAGAACATCACCATTAAAGTTCCAGTCGTGCATCATGGCTCGGGGGACTTCTTTCCTTCCCTCACGAATGAAGAAAGAACAGAAGATAACTATAAATTAGTTTCCCCTTGTAATATTCGTATGCTTCATCCTCACGAAATGAAGAAGAATTTCTGGGAGTATCATACCAAGATCAAAGGTCACACATAGATAAGTTTTCTGAAAAAATGGATGGAATATTTCTGAAGAAGTGTGTGATTCCTTCCATTATCAGAAGGCCACTATTTATAGGAGGAGGGGGGAGGGTAAGGATGGAGCACAAAACGGTCAAAGCGTCGTAATTGCTGAAGATATAAAACGATTCAAAGCAATCATTAACGTTCTTTGGAAAGGTGCATGGAATCGATATCAACAATCAGATGGAAGTATGTGAGGCTCTCGAAGAAGTCATTATTATTCTTGGTCAGAGAGACTGCGAGTCTCAAGGTGTCAGTGGGATATCTTTTCACACCTATGCTTCTTTCACTTCCTGATTGCTTGTGTCAGCACTCAGCAAGTAGGGGGACTGACTATGTGGGAAAAAATACGCCACCTATAGTTATAGGGACACAAGTGCAGCTGGCAAGAGTAGACTTATCCTACAAGTCACCAAGCACTGAAATATACGCCCACTCCTAGAGCCAACGACCGTGTGGGCGGTTTGGTCATAGGGCGCAGGCACACATCCCGCCGCCTAGGGCTACAGTCTCCTAGTTACGGTTTATTGGACCGCCACCTTGAGTTGTAGGCCCATGCCCTTATTAGTATTTGTATTTTACCTTATTTAGAACTAGGTATCACTACTATAAATACCCCTCTTTACATTGTATTATACACAAGACATAATTCGCCACCAAAGTCGGCTACTCTCAAGGAATAAGAATTACTGTGCTTTCTCTATTATTTCTAGCTTAATTACTTGTCTTTTCTTTCATCATATTTTCTTACATTTTTCATCCCAATTTATCGTATTGCTTGTGACCTCATTCATAATTAATAGTTTAACCTAGATGTACAAATTTATGGATAAACAGACACTGTCATGACCTGGAAAAACTCTAAACCTGGGCTCTGATACCAATTGACTTGACCCATATTTCTGAATAGGTCATACGGGCACTCGACTACTTCCTTTCGACCTGTGGGCGAACCCTATAACTCAAATAGAGACAAATGCTATAGATTTTACTTGAAACTACTTGAACATAAACTTAATCACCATAAGATGGCTCAAATCATATAAAGACGCGTATGAAACGCATATGCATATACATTTTATATATATATATATATATATATATATATATATATATATATGTGTGTGTGTGTGTGTGTGTGTGTGTGTGTGTATTTATTTATGTAAGCTCTCTGAATAAACAAAGGTGACTACCTAAAATACAAGTCAAGAGGTTTCCAGATCCGACACCTATGAGTCAAAGAATATATACATCTCCCAAATGGAGAAAAATAAGATAAAACTATAGGTAGTGTCTACAGTTGGCGGCCTTAATGAACAAGTTGACTCATCACAGAAAACTGGAAACGTTATGCCCTTGAATCACGGTAAGATGTCTGAATAAACACAGCTGACTACCCAAAATATAAGTCAAGAGGTTTCCAGATCCGACCTCTACGAAGTCGAATGTGGCTACTACAATATCTACAGCTGGCGGCCTTAATGAACAAGCTGGCTCATCACAGACAATTAGAAACATGCTGCTCCTCAACCACGCTGCGGCTGGCTAGGTCCTGAAGCAGAATCTGCCAAAACGAAAGACACAACAATTAAATAAAGAGGGAGTGATTCATAAGGACTCAGTAAGTAAGGAATAACTAGCGATCTCGAAGGATAAGTGTACTAGTTAGGGAAAATATAATTGTAGCAACCAATCAACTAAGTCAATCACCAGCGAACAATACAATAATTCCTTATAGCTCACAAAACACACACAACTATATGAAATAAATGTATTATGATGCAATGGGGTTGCATTTACCCAACACCTATCTCTGGCATGAGACTCTCATCGCTTACCAAGAGATATATGCAATAATAATCCTTCACTGGTGCAAGCCTCTCATCGACCGCTGGGAAGTACATATCAAACCCATAACTTGAGTGCAGTACTCCTATGCTCAATGCAATACCAATAACCAGTCATAACATATGAGGTACATATCAAACCCATAACTTGAGTGCAGTACTCCTATGCTCAATGCAATACCAATAACCAGTCATAACATATGAGGTACAATGTAAACCCGAATAAGGAGTAAAAAGTATGCATATCAGTAGCTACGCACGTAATGAACATGTAGTAGAACATCCATAAGGCCAAAGGTCGTCAAGAAGATGCATATATTCACTTACATCTAATGTTAGGTCATACTAGCTACTGGACGACCTCTTTCCCTTTTCGACACCTCTCAGAATAATCTTTCTCTGAGCCAAATAAGTTCAATTGTACATATGAGTGCCCACATGATGACAATTTAATGATTAAAGGAAAGAAAAAAAATTACCAAAATATCCCTAGACCGGACATAGCCAAAACCTCATAAACTATACATTTTTAGACTCCTCACAGTTCCAATAACATCTTTAGTTTTCATATTCGATTTCGTTTTCATCAAATTCCCCAATTTCATAATTTTTAGGATTCTAACTCAATTCCCCAAATTCAATTTCAACAGATTCTAGCTTAAGATTAAAGAATTCACATAATTAACTAACTTAAAACTGATACCTGATGATACTAGGATGATCTGGTACCTCTATTCTACTTTGGAACTGTTTGGAAGTGTTTGAATCGAGTTTTGAGAAAAGTTGATCGACCAAACACTTTTATACTTTGGGACTTGTTGGTGAGTGTTGGAACTTGCTGGTGAGATATTTTGGGTCTAAACTGGACCCTACAAAGCTTGGATTGACCCCAAAGCTTTCACACAAGTTATGAAACACTTATATGACGTACTCGCAATGACGGATCTCGAATCGAATCCCTAAAACACAGGATAACGGGTCCCACGGGAAGAGGCCAAATTATTAACTTTCGAAACTTTAGCGAAAACTCTCGGAACAACCTCGGAATTCACTTCTAAAAGTTAAAACATGTCACATATGACCATACAAACATAACGACGCTTTTGTATTTTTAGTCGGAGCTCATTTGCTCAAATCGAGCTTGAAAACCTCTTTTAATCTGTACCGACAACCAAAACAGAAACTGAAACTATCTCGGTCAGTCGTTTCGAGAGATAGGACTCCGATTTACGTGTCAATAATTTTAAAATCTTCATAAAGTCCATTGGGACTTATCTATCAAATTTGATCTAAATCAGACCTTGTTTGGTAGGCATCGGAAGAATGTTTTAGTTTTTATTGTCGATAAATATTAAAAAGAGATTTTTGAGCTCCGTTTTGGCGAATGAGCTCCGATTCAAAATCTGAAAGCGCGGTTAGGTTCGTATGATTATTTGTGACTTTTGTAAACTTTCGAAAGTGAATTTCAAGGTCGTTCAGCTAGTTTCCGCTAAAATGCCGAAAGTTAAATTATTTGACATTTTCTCCATTTAATTTGCATATTGAGTTTCGGGAGTCCGATTTGAGATCTGCCTTAGGGAGTATGTTACATATATTTTTTATAACTTGTATGAGGAATTTGAGATTATTTCGAATATCGTAGGGTACCGTTTTAATTTTCGTCGTAAAAAGAAAAGAAAAGGGGAAAAAGACAAGAAAATAAAAGCAAAGGCGGTGGCTAAAGGGATTTATCCCTTAACCTATGTATATACGTAAGTGAACAGAAACATCAAATGGAAATGGAAGCAGAAACATAAAAACTTAGAAACGAAATAGGAAAATGCCAGAAAATGAAAAAAGAGAGCCGGAGAAAGGTAGAATTTTCACCCCGAAACATTCAGGTAATGATCTTAATGCATTACTTGAGTTTATTACGTGTGTTTGAATATATTTTAACGGTAAAAATTGGGATATTAGACATCGTTTTAATAAGTTCAATCAATAGTTTAAAGGTTCAATTGGACCCCGATAATGAAATGAATTATATTTTCGTGCTCAGTGAGTTATGGGCAACATATAAATGTAATTTATTTAGGGTTTGGTTATGTGACCTTAAACCCTATACATAGGTCTGGCCTGCGTATTGCATATGCGAATAAGGTATCAGGTTCCTAACCTGATTGTCCTAAGATGTGAGGAATGAAGCTTTAGCTTAATTTGATATATTTTCTGCTTATTGAAGAAGCATGATCGTTTGGCAGTGAATCCAAAGGATGAAGTGGCTGTTGAGTAGCAAGTTGAAACAAGGTAAGTGTTTCTATCCTTTTCTTTTGAGGCACCTGGCCTCGTGGATTTTCTACCACGTGTTCCTTAAGTGTGTAGTTGCCGATAGGCGTACTCATTATGCCTTAGCTTTGGATTTACATTTGTATATTATATGTTATGTCTTGTTTTTGGTATTGCATTGCGGATCTGAGCATTATACTCTGGCTGTGAGTTGGCATCTACTTCGCGGTTGTCGATGCGAGTCCCACGCCGGTGAAGGGTTATTATTGCATCATATTGCATTCATATGCATTACATTGCATATCATATCGGGTGCAGGAGTACTCCGCCCTAGGAGCAGGAGGATTCCGCTCCATTGCATCATATTGAGGGTAGGAGGATTCCGCCCTAGGAGCAGGACGATTCCACTCCATTGCATTTATATTGGGTGCAGGAGGATTCCGCCCCAAGAGCAGGAGGATTCCGCTCCATTGCATCATATTGAGGGTTGGAGGATTCCGCCCTAGGAGCAGGAGGACTCCGCTCCATTGCATTTATATTAGGTGCAGGAGGATTCCGCCCCAGGAGCAGGAGGATTCCGCTCCATTGCATCATATTGAGGATAGGAGGATTCCGCCCCAGGAGCAGAAGGATTCCGCTTCTTACATCATATTGAGGGTAGGAGGATTCTGCCCCCGAGTAGGAGGATTCCGCTCCATCTATTTGGCACACGTGACCTCATTGCATCATACTGCATTGATCCCATCTTATTGCACCGCATACTGATTATTGTGTGTATTGTATTGTGTTTTATGTATGCGGTATGTGTACTATGTCGTGGACATAATCTCAGTTTGCCTATATATTTCTGGCTCGTATTCTGGGTTGCGGGGATCGGGTTGTACGCTGCAACGGTATAAATATATGGATCGGGTTGCACGCCGCAGCAGGATGTATTTCTGATTGTTGATATGTTCGGGATACCTACATGTTCTTGCTATCTTACGTTCCTTGTTGTTAAAGAGTTTGTGATTCCATACGTGTTTCTAGTATCTGGCTCTACCTTTTCATAATTTAAATGAGAGGAATTTAGTTTAATTTTTCTTTTCTCCCTGGCTTGCTATCCTATTCTTTGAGGTGGCTAGTCTGCCCCACTTATTGAGTCCTCTTGACTCAACCTTGTTTCTTGTCTGTTTCTTGTCTATTTATTTCGTTTCAGCAGTTTCGCTCCAGGATTGAGTTCGCCGCATTGTTCAGGAGCGAATACGACTTCAGCTATCAGTGCGAGCCAACTTATTCCGGATGGCCACCAGTTTATTGTTTATTACTTCAGTTGCATTTTGCTCCCTTCAGGCGGTATCTGTCTTCTTTCGTACTCTTAGATGTCTAGTCTGGATAGTCCTAAATCTAGTATGTTGGGTAGTAAGCTGTAATTTCTTTGTACAGCTTAGAGGTATCAGTATATCTGTGCTTTTTCTAAGTCTTGTTCTTATTTATGAGTTAGATTTATATTCATTTTCCTAATTAAGATGTTAAGGGTTCGCTGGATGGGTCTAGGGGAGGATGTCGGGTGCCCGCACGGCCTAGTCGAAAATTCAGATCATGTCAGAAACTTTCTTCAAAAATCTACCAAACGAGGTCCGAATCAGCTCAAATATTTACAGACAGGTGCTATTAGACCTTACATAGCTTTTAAAGCTATCAGCAAGCCAATCAGAGTCCTAAATCCAAAAACAACTAGCGAATATCATTTCATGTTCTAAATTTATGTAGAACTTGTTGCTGTGAAATTTATGTAAAAGGTACTAAGATGTTCTCTATTGTTCTATAAGAGAAATTGAAAGTGTTCTCTTCCAACTATGTGAACAAGATGATGTTAACTTACGTTTGTCGAAAATATGTTAACTTGAAAGTGTTATATGATTTCCAGTTTATGTTTTTTTACAATTAAACAAATTTTTTATTCATAAAATAATGTAAGTGATATGGAAAATGGTATAACAAATTAAGCAGATCAAGTCGGTGATTTCTTCTTTTTTCTTTTTAATGTGAACCACGTTTACATATTCAGACTCGTAAGAGTAATGGGAATGAAAAGTAAAATAATTTGATAATCTATGGCATTCAAATAACTTAAATAACGATCGATACTAAAACATAATAGCTTACAGATTGTAATACTCGAAAAAAGACAACCTAGTACACTTAAACATAATAATAAAACTAATATTTGAAAAATAGACAACCCAGTACACGAAAATAAAATAATAATAAAACGGAAAATATTGGATCAGTGGACAATTAGTATCGCATGCATCGCTATTTGGATTGCCAAACAGCCTGCCATGCGAAGCATCAACGACTGTTTTGGCTGGGATTTCAAATTTGGCGTTGCTTCATGGTCTTCGACAACTAGGATGGTATGGGTTACTACGGTATCAATGTAGAAACACCTCCTCTCTATTTTCTATAGTCCAACATTGTCAAGAGTGGAGTATCATTATTCCAACAATAGATTTTATAGAGTACTATGCATTAATTTTACTACTAGCTAGAGATTCTTTTACAAAGTTACTTGTCAAGATGATATACTTGTTTCACTTGATGGTATCAATATTTAATTATGTTCAATCCAAGAGAGTAAATGTAATATCTATGGATGCTACTATGATTCTAACTAATCATTACTTATTCTTAGCAAGTTTACATTTTTTCATGATTGTAAAGACCTTATCTTTTTTTTTGTTGATTATTATTAATAAAATTAGCAACTAAGCTCATAGCTTAATGGTAGTTGCTTAAAAAAAAAGTGGATTAAAGGGAATATTATGGATGTTTGTATAATAAAAAAATGACATCAAACATATAACGCACTTATTTAAGGACAACTGCTACATTGACTACCAGCTCACCGTTGATTGGACATCGGCGCATGTCGTGCTAGGTTTGTCTGCATATTTTTCAAACACATCCATATACTAAAGGACCACTATCCATCTTATTTGAAATTTTAATTATTCTTTATCTTTTTCGTCGATTGGGGAGGCGATAGAACTCATTACTTCACATTTGGAAATTGGAGATGGCTAATATGTCTCGTGCCCAACTGGTAAGACTGATCTGGTACATGTTGCGACATAGCTCTCAATGGTGAAATGCTAACTCATGAAACTCTTAGCTAGCTGACTAATTCTGTTAGTAACTTTCATGACATATGAACATGGATAGTGTAAATTAGTCCACTTATCAGAATAACATTCTTTCTCATCAACTTGACACAATGGAGATTACTACCTGTTGCATCCACCATCATTGATGTAACCATATATTCCTATGTAATTACATTAAAACCAAAAATAAAATGGCTTTTTGAATTTTTAACATTCTTCTCCAACTTTGTTTTGAACCTCTCGGTCCATTTTTCCCCTGCTCCTGAAGATATAGCATCATCTGTGACCTGCGAGTGTACTGAAATTTTAATAATCGATGTGACTGGCAACTCACACTCTCTCTTCAACGGCCCATTAAATGACTCTGAAAGATTTGATGTCAAAATACCCTTTTTACCTCTTATCATAACAAAGGGTCCTTTTCTCTAAAGGAACTTCAATGAGGTATTCAAACGCTTTAAGATTATATTCTTGAATTTTCAACAATTCACAATCAAAATTCCTTACTTTGTATGATGTAGTTGCACTCCACATCAAATTACTTAAGTCCTTATTTGGAAAATGAGATTGAATGTTGCTATTCAGATAGCACATGCAAAATCGATGGAAGGCTCGTCGCTCTTTCAAATCACTCAATTCCAACAAACTAGTCAAGATTCCTTTTGCTCTATCAGATATCAAACATATATAGTTTCTACCCCTTACCATATGTGTGCTAAATTTTTCAAAAAACTACTTTCATGCCTCTTTCGACTCCTTGTCATTAATGGCAAATCCTAGAGGAAGAATATCATTATTTCCATCAATTCCAACAGCAATTAGTAATTTTATGTCATGTCAACAATACATATGTTTTCCATTTATTGAAATAATAGTGTTGAATGTTATGAATCCATCAATGCATGGTTTGAATACCCAAAAAACTAAACTTCAAAGCTTTTACCTCCATTCAACTCATAGACTCTTCATGTTTCTATTCCACAATTGTTCCAGGATTAGAGTGCTAAAATGCTGCAAAATAACGAGGAAGATCACTAAATGATTTTTTCAAATCACCACACACCAATTCAAATGCGAGTTTACGCCCAAGCCAAACTTGTTTGTATGAAACTTGATGACAAACCCTTTCATGAACTATAGAAATAACATCGACTACCAAGAACTTAGGATTTTTTCTCATTTGGTTTACCAAAATAGATGCAACCAAATCTGTATCTAAGTTGGCATGACCCTGAGAAAGACCTTCAATCTCGCATCTATCCTTACCGATATACGTTCCTATCTTCCAAATGTTTTCATCACGCTTTCGACCTCGAATAAACCATATCCAGCTGGATGAATCATGCAACCTACGTGGCACGACCCATAGTGACTTGATTGATCTCACCACCCTAAATTTCTATTCCTGCGCAAACTCCAAATCTTGACCGCTCTTTTCAACTTTTCATTATAGCTAAAATGTACTCCTTTTTATAGGTCCTTGTTGGGATCCACATGCCAAACCGAACCATATTCAATCTCACTTTTACGAGTTGGCATGAAAATATCATCCTCATTTTCTAGTATCCTAAAGTAGGTTATCTCTTCCACATTATCAGTCGAACCTTGGCTAAATTGATTCCGAGCACTAGCATCAAAACCATTTTAAGGAAAGTCGCCAATATTGCCAATATCTTAATCAGGTTCACTTTCTACATTTTCTTCCTCTCCAACATCTTCTGGCGGCTCGTCTTCTCCTAACTTTCATCACTAGATTCAGTATTTGAATCATTGATAATATCACGAATTTCCTCATGAATAATCGACTACTACCAATGTACCTCTGCCTGCTTCGACCTTCATCAAATGGTTGATAGCTATGCCTGCTCGGATTTATATTAAATAATTGATTGTTACGCCTTCTCGGAACATCAACAAATGACTATTGGTAACTAGATGGTGATGCACTATTTGACACCACATTAGCGTGAGAGACTGATTATATCCAAATTTTGTGTTGTCATGCATGAGTTACTGCTTGAATGATGGTTGAAGGATGGATCTGTAAAATGATGTGACCAACCATTGAAAATCCATAATTTTGAGAAAATAAATTTATGCGATAACCATGTTGACCACTGATTTGAAAAACGATATCTCGATTTGTGGGCACAGTATTTACATACATTTCCAAAATACTAACATGGATATTATCAACAAATTAGTGAGGTACGGAAAAAACTGTAACAAAGATGAGCAATTATCAATTTTATACACAAGGAGCCTTGCATTGTTACCTTGAAACGAACAAGGGTATCTTTTCAAAATAGTAATTTCAATATCATCACTATTTGTTCCTATTTTCTCGTGCAACATTCCAACCAATTCAGCATAAGTAGATGTAACAGGAACAAAAATAATTATTTTGGCACATTCAGCATATCTACATCCGTCTATTTCAGTAATTATTTCTCCACCCCAGCACAAATCAATTATCACATTATGGCTAAAGTTAGTCATCTTTCCTATAAAAAAATTGAATATTGATGATAATAACTGGAAAAAAATATAATATGAAAGACGAAGCTTTTTGATTTTATAATATGAATAACAAAAAAAAAAAAGACTTAATCAAGTTCATACCTGTAAGTGGCAAATTCTCTCAACAATAGTAAAAATGAGAATAAACTTAGATAGAATGTGTTTGCAAAAACTTAGAGTGCTACTGTAATTTAAAGATTTTTACTGGAAATAGTTTGCAGAAATTTAAAGATTCCTATTAGTGTAATCAACTCGGAATGTACGAGAAAGAAATCCCGAATCACGGTTAGATCTAAAAATGTAATTCATAATAACGAAGTAGGTATCACAGCGGTACGAGAGATTCCAAATTTGCAGATGAGAAGACTAGGATGCAAGGCCTGTGAATAAATTATATAATGATGTTACCATGAATTACGTTTTACATTATAGTCGATATTGCCACTAACATATAAGCAAGGCAACTGCAACACAACTCTGATTCTAGTTTAGTAGAAAGACGTAGCTCAAAGTTACAGTTTATGTTGAAACGTTACTTCAGCTATGTTTTTTCCTCTGTTTGTGCTGATATTAGTTTTAGTCTGTTGCGGTTTTTGAATAAAATATTATATAAGTCGTTATTCAGGATTGCGTTTATACTAGTTGTGTAAATTTTTAAAAAGCACTATTATTTTTGTTAATTAGTGTAAAAAGTAGCTTACTTCATTCAAACTTCTTTAGTTTTATGTTGGTATTCTCCTTACAATGGTATTCTTACCATGTTTGTTCTTTTCAAGCATATTTCAAAAGTATACTTTCTTTAGCCAAAAGTCTATTAGAAAAAGCCACTCCATTTTGGTGGTGATAAGCTCTGCATGCATTATACCCTCCCTATATCTCACTTATGGTATATCACTGGTATATTGTTCTTGCTGTTGTAGAATATAATTTAGAGGATATTTTGGTACAAAATTTATCTCTAAACCCTGGGATACTTAAATTTCAAAACACCCCTTTAATGTTTAAGCTCCTGCTTTATCCCTTTTGAAATATATTAAATCATATACTATCAAAAAAAGCCAACAAGTTAGAGGTAAACTATAAAAATGTGAAATGGAGTGAATCTAGATAAATTCTTGACAATTGAATCATAAGCAGATATTATAAAGAGCATACCATGAGTGAAAACTGAAATTAATACAATGAACTCAAAAGTATCAAACGTCTCTGTTGGAAAGAGAACACATCCAAATGGTAACAGTCACATTTAATAATAGAAGAATTTGGCAGAAATATGTAGATTGTTTCTTGTAAAAAAAATAATTTCAGAGTAAATGGGCAATATTTAGGAGAGGTGTGCCAGTGCGAGAAAAAGATAATTTTTTTTGCATCACATCATACCCCCCCCCCCCCCCCTTATGAAAGGACTATTTTGCCTCCCAACTTGTGTTAATTCACGCTGAAGGTTTCCTTCTCTCTTTCCCCATTCCTGGCCTCCTTCTTTCTTCTTTGTGTGGCCCCCAACTTGTTTAATTCACGCTAAAAGATTTTCTTCTCTTTTTTCCTATTTCTTCCAGTGATTTGAAGGTTTTTATTGCTTATGGCTATTAGATATTCATGTTTTTCATAGAACTTAAAATCTTGACCATGTCCAAGAGTTGCATAGACTTTCTCTGCAAGTTGCTTATTGCAGTAGAGTTTAAAGTCTTGGCTATTGCCAATACTTTCAGAGATGTTCTTTGTAAGTTGTCGCTACCACCAGAACTTAGAGTCTTGGCTATTGCCAAGAGTTGCAGAGACTTTGTCTCCAAGTTGTTCACTGCAGTAGAGGTAGAAGTCTTGACAATTGCCAATACTCTTAGAGTTTTTTAGTGTAAGGTCCTCCTTGCCAGAACTTAAAGCCTTGGCTATTGCCAAGAGTTGCAGAGACTTCATCTCCAACTTGTTCGCTGCAGTAGAGGTAAAAGTCTTGGCAATTGCCAATACTCTTAGAATTTTTTAGTGTAAGGTCCCCGTTGCCAGAACTTAAAGTCTTGGCTATTGCCAAGAGTTGCAGAGACTTTCTCTGCAAGTTTTGCATTGCAATATAGGTAAAAGTCTTGGAGATTGCCAATACTTGCAGAGACTATTTGTACAAGTTGCTCCCATTGTTGACACCCAATTTTGTCCCGGTCGTGTTAACTAAAGCCTAATTATTTAAAATTAAAATTAATTGTTGAAAATTAAAGATAATTCAAAAATTTCAGTTAAAAGTGGCTAAAATTGCAATGCGTAGCCTTAATTTCAGTTACCCTTTGCAATTCCTCCATTTATTTATATATTAAAAGGGGGCTAAAGTCGTTTCTATATTTAACATCAGGCCTAATCATGCAAACATATTATATACACACCTATGCGCATAACCCGTTTTCCCTAGGTCCCCTAATTAGTCCATCTCCTCACCCACATCAGCATATTTCCCCAATTCCCATTCCCCTCAGCCCTGATCCCAAAAAGAAACCCTACACCCATCATTGTTCCCTCACGCACCACACTCAAAAACCCCCCACATTATTTTTCATTGAGGACTATTCACTATCTTCTACAGTACACCCCTCATTTTCTCTCACTTTTCCTCACCATTACACCCAAACACACACAAATAGATCTGAAATAGAAATCGAAACAGGGGTAAGGAGATTGGGGTTTGGGAACGGGACAGGGGCAGAGATGTAAATGGGTGTTGGTATTTGTTCAACCGAAACTTCATCCTTTGTGCCGTCGAACTCTGTTCCCTTTTTGTTTCTTTGATTCATGGCTTAAATGGATGAGGGTGTTATGGAGTCGTAGTGACGCCCCCCACTAAGAGGGTTGGTGTTGCTCCTCCTCCTATTTCACCACTGTTCGGGTTCATCATCACCGTTGTCCCACCAGAATTTGTTTGACCATGGGTGTCGCTCTTATTTTCTGCTGTTAATTCGCCCGTTGTCATCGCTAGTCGTTCACTAGAATTTTGATGTTTGTAAGATGGTTTCCTCTGTCTACGTGAACGGTGGCTGTGAATTTTGACTGTTGGATCAGTGTTACATTTCTCTGATTCAGCAGATCGATTGACGTTTACTGGGATTTCAATCCTCGTGCCTTGCGCTCTGATTTGGTTCTCCTCTGTTTTGTTATTCAATACGAGCTTCACTCGTTAATTTGGCCCTCACTGGATTTACTGATTGAAATTATATCTTTTATAAGCCTCACTAGTTTGTTTGGCCTATTAGATCTTGTCACTGTTTGCTCCTTTCTTGTTGACTGGGTTTTGAATGTTGACTGGTCTTGAACATGTTGCTACACTTGGCCCTCGATGATATTTATCAGAGTTGGCATTCACTATTGCTGGACTTTATTATTCTGATGATATGGCGTTACACTGTTTGAGACCTATGAAAATACTTTATTTTGAGGCATTTGAACTGAAATGAACAATTACTACATGGCCAATGAAAATACATATGCACGTATTGAGGCCTCGGGATCGATTTGAACACGATACTACACTTGAACCGTCCCGTTCCCGTGTCCCTAAAGCAAAAGGCGATGATGAAAGTATGAAATTAACGCAAAGCAAGTTGAATAGAGTGGTGGGTTTGGTACTTGGCATGGCAACACGGTCCGGGCTCCGTGTTTGCAACCGTACCAACATCCCGAGCCTCTGCATGACGCGCCATACAAACCTAAGACTAAATTTTGCAAAACAAACCCCATTTATTATTATTATTATTATTATTATTATTATTATTATTATTATTATTATTTATATATATTTATTATTATTACTATATATTTTATTATTATTATTATTATTACTTTATTACTTTATTATTGTTATTTTATTTCGTTAATTATTATATCTTATTCTCATACTAATCCAACTTTACTTGTTTGTTTTGCGAGGTACATTTTGGCACGAATAATTTATGGACGAGTTTGGCTAACTCACGAATGAGAATAATCCATTGCATTGAAGGCATTTGGGGATTGAATTCGGACTCAAGCATTCAAAATGAGACATTAAAAATTTAGAAAATTCAAGACTCCCACGAGTTGATTAATTTCCCGGGTTTTATCTTTAACTTTGCCTTTCATTCCTTAGAAATATTTATGTAAATAAAATGCATGAAATATTTATTTATCAGTAATATTTAATTATTTGTATATTGTTTTACTTTATGTTCATTGCCTTTTATTGTGAAGTCGTTATTTAATTTATTGCAAATTGGGGCCGTCTTAGCAAATGCGTGCAAGTAAAAAATATTTTGCAAATAAGCTTTATTTGATTAATTATTTTTATTATTATTATTACTATTATTCAAATAATTCTTTTGAAAGAAAAGCACACTTGTAAATATTTGGAAACCTGTCGGATTAACCGTATTTTACGAAATTTTGGAAGTGCCTTAAAAACCTTCTTCCGAAGTTAATAAAACCTCTTACTCAGAATCTCTGAAAGAAAGACCGTCTTTTTTATAAAAACGGAGTTTTTGCTCGCATTTGCTAATTTGGTTCCCTGTTTTCCTTAAATTGGGTGGCGACTCCAAAAACTCCAAAAGAGTTAGTCCATCCTGTCGATATTCCGGAATTTATCCTTTTCGGGGTAATTTTTGGGGTTCAACAGCATGGCGACTCCGCTGGGGAGCAATAAAGGTTTTGGCCATAAAGGTTTCCAATTATTTGCAACTAGCATGGCTAATTTATTTGCTTTATTATATCTGTTTGTTTGGTTTGCCTTATAAAGCATGTATTATATTTATTTGTGCATGGTCTGCATTCCGTTCATATTTCCTCCCTCATGGAGTCTGTCAATTCTCTTTCACCTCCTCGATTTCATCACTAAGCACCCACTTGACGGGTAGTTATGCAGGAAGGGCATAGCCCTTACCTCATTCTTTGAAACTTCTTTCGTGTCACCAAAAGTTAGTTCGGGATATTGAGATTGCCTGGTTTTGTCATGGCCAGTTCTACTGCGTTGTGAGGCCAGGTCTATCCCGCATAGGTCGAGTTAGCCTCAACCGTTAGCCCACTCTTAGAATGAGATTAGGTCATGCATGCATATACACCTTAGTTTGGACCCGGTCCTTGATACCGTTTCCAAAAATTAAGAAACCGCCCTTTTGTCAACGGGTTCTTGAAACCCAACGACAGTGCATATTATGTGCTGTGTGATAACGAATCCTCAGTCCTAACCATGTTTTGAGTAAAATCATATTTGGAATTTTGTCTCCTATGTTATCTTTGGGTCAAAAATGGAAGAATTTAGCAGAATTGAGATCATAGACAAAATTGCAGTCCGGGGGAAAGTTCGGCAGATTTGGTTGGTTTGTGTTTTGGAGATGGCCTGGTGTAGTGAGATCTAAGAGGAGAAACCCCTGGTGTCTTTGAAAGGATCAGTGAGGTCCCTCTCGTGAATGGCTTTGCGTGTGTGCAGGCCTATGTTGATTATCCAGCTGCAACTAGGAGAGCGAAGCCCCTGTGTCTTTGAATGACCAGTGGGGTCCCTCCTTGAAGACCAGTGCGGTCTTGGCTACCTAGGAAACTGAGAGGCTTGATTAAAACCGAGGACCAGTGAGGAGCCCTATGAACAAGGTCGGTGAGCCTTGCAAAACCTAGGAAGCTGAGAGGCTTGTCTAAAGCCAAGGACCAGTGAGGTTTTATTTTGAAAGGCCAATTTGCGCCTTTCGTGATTTGCAGTCTGGGATTGTGGAGGCAGTTGGAAATTTCTCCCTGGATATTGTAAAACAATTGGGAATCGTGCTTGGAGGAGTGTGGATGTTTGCAAAAGCTATGGAGGATTGTTTCGGGTTTTAGGCATTTGGGTTTAGAATTTTGTGCAGATGGTGTGGAGAGCATGAGCTGTGTCACATGTTAATTGTTTGCCTTGCTTTATTTGCTCAAAATGCGTTAAATACTAGGTGTTGCTTGCTTGTATGCAATCCTATGAATGACATGCAAACTATCTTAGTTACCCTTTGAGAGGTTTCTTTTGTTTTGTTTATTTCTTTAGTAAATGTTGGATTTGTGAAGTGGCTGACCATCCACCATGCAAAGGTTTCGAGATATGATTGATGGTAGACGCTCTAGCTCGTGAACGATGCAGCACCAGAAGCTAATGACATTGCTTGAAAGAACTTGGCGATTAAACTTAGTAGCATTGTTTTCAATTTTAATTCAGATTGAGGCCCTGAATTGCATTGTACTTTAAAGCTTATGTTATTCTGAATCAACTCATTTTGAATTTATGAAAGTTGAAATAAAATTCATCGCATTATTATTATTATGTTATTTACTCTTGCATTTGTTTCCATTGCAAAATTAAAATTGATAAACCTGTCAAAGCTTTGCTTGTAACGTATGGCAAAACAACTGAACAATTTAAATCGACGCACTGAAAGTTACTGTCTGTGCTACTTGGATATCGCACTATCTGTTAGACTTCAACTGGGGCAGCTTTTATTTTTTGGTATATGGCGTTGAAGCAGTGACGCAGAACTACGCACGGTCTAATTCCCAAGGAGGGATACGTAGGCTCCCCCATCAGGCTCGACCCTTTAGCATTTAAATTTTTATTTTCCCCCAAGAAGGACAACTGGGGCAATTTTGCAAAGCGAGTTGGAGATGCGAAAGATAATAACTGGGGCAGAATTTTGCAAGAAGCGGCTTTGGGTATTAAAGATGAGTTGGCAAGAATTTTGAAATTGGTTAAGCAAACAGTGCGATGTCTAAGACAAAGGACGTTCAGTTTGTTTTAAAGTATATTACAAGTTTAAGTCAAGGCAAAATTTTCAAAATGCATCTTTGACTTCATTTGCATCCGCATTAAAATATATTATCTTCCTCTATTTTTCAAAGTCTATGCTATTTTAGTTCATGAGCCAAGTTTTTGAAAGAAATTTGCAAATCCAAGTCCAATGAAGACGAGGAAGCAGCAGAAGCAGCAAGATCAGGATGAAGTCTGCACAAATCAAACGCTTCCCCATTCCTCCCCAAAGCTAACAATTTTTCTTTGAGAGAAGGAACATGAAAGCTTGCAATGAAAGGACCATTCGCATTATGGATGAACAATTTATTGAACGCGCATCCAAAGTTGCCTTGCAAATTCCGTCGCATTGCCCTTTTCATGACTTAAAGCATTATGTTTTGTCATGAGTTATTGCCGAACAGGCGGCATTTCTACCTCTATGACTTTCATTCCTAATAGGCGACAAAGTCGAGGCTTGTTTTTGTGTTTTCAAAACTAAGCCAAATAGGGCATCGCTTTGTTTCAGGCTATAATCCGCACAAAGCCATCATTGCTGGATTGTCTCGCCAATTGATTTATCAATGGCTATCGCACTGACTACATTTCCGCACTACTTTGCTTTGCACTTATTTTGAATTATGCCTTCGCACTTGCTTTAAAATTAACGCCTTGCTTTACTCTTTCAGGTTGACCATCAGCTACAAGAATTCCCTTTGTTGGACAATCTCGCCTATTGATTCGCCAAATGGCTCTTGCATTGCTCTACATTCCCGCACTGCTTTTCTTTGTACTTGCTTTAAATTATGTCGTCGCACTTGCTTTAAAATATATTCCTTGCTTTACATTTTTCAGGTTGACCACCAGGTGGGGCTTCTCCCTTGTTGGACTTTCACACCTATTGATTCGCTAAATCGCTTTTGCGTTGCTTTACATTTTACTCTAAATTATTTTGCACTTGCTTTCAATTATGCCTTTGCACTTGCTTTATATTATGACTTGCTTTACTTTCAGGTTAACAGGTCAGCCCTGAGACCCTCCTTGCTTTGTGCCGAATCGGATCACCAGCTGATTTGTAGACAATCAATTCCAAGACCCTCGTTGCTGCGTGTCGGACCTGCTTGCCAGTTGATTTGTCAAGATTGTTCAAATTGCTTTGCACTTGCTTTAAATTATGCCTTCACATTTTCTTTATATTATGACTTGCTTTACTTTCAGGTTAACAGGTCAGCCCTGAGACCCTCCTTGCTTTGTGCCGGATCGGATCACCAGCTAATTTGTAGACAATCAATTCCAAGACCCTCCTTGCTGCGTGCCCGACCGGCTTGCCAGTTTATTTGTCAAGATTTTTCAAATTGCTTTGCACTTGTTTTAAATTATGCCTTCGCATTTTCTTTGTATTACGTCTTGTTTTACTTTTCAGGTTAACAAATCAGTCCCGAGACCCTGCTTGCTTCATGCCGGACCGGTTTGCCAACTGATTTGTTCGACAATCAACCCCAAGACCCTCCTTGCTGTGTGCCCGACCGGCTTGCCAGTTGATTTGTCAAGATTGTTGAAAATTCTTTGCACTATGCCTTCGCATTTGCTTTATTGCTTCGCCAGTGGATGGGAAGACAATTTATCAAAGATATTGCAGCTTGCACTTACAAATTATGTCATGCCTACCGTAAGCAATCAGGGGCCTTATTATGAGTCTATCGTGAGCAAGCAAAGACTTCATTAGCATTGAAGCCTACCATAAGCAATTGGAGGCATTATTTTGAAGCCTATCATAAGCAATTGAAGGCTCTTTTATTATTGATCTTACCGTAAGCAATCGGGGGGTCTTATTATCAAGTCTATCGTGAGCAAGCGAAGACTTAATTAGCATTGAAGCCTACCATAAGCAATTGGAGGCCTTATTCTGAAGCCTATCATAAGCAATTGGAGGCCTTATTCTGAAGCCTATCATAAGCAATTGAAGGCTCTTTTATTATTGATCTTACCGTAAGCAATCGGGGGGTCTTATTATCAAGTCTATCGTGAGCAAGCGAAGACTTCATTAGCATTGAAGCCTACCATAAGCAATTGGAGGCCTTATTCTGAAGCCTATCATAAACAATTGAAGGCTCTTTTGTTATTGATCCTACCGTAAGCAATCGGGGGTTTTTATTATCAAGTCTATCATGAGCAAGCGAAGACTTCATTAGCATTGAAGCCTACCATAAGCAATTGGAGGCATTATTTTGAAGCATATCATAAGCAATTGAAAGCTCTTTTGTTATTGATCCTACCGTAAGCAATCGGAGGTCTTATTATCAAGTCTATCGTGAGCAAGCGAGGACATCATTATCATTTGAAGCCTACCATAAGCAATTGGAGGCGTTATTATGAAACCTATCATAGGAAATTGAAGGCTCTTTTGTTATTGTTCCTACCGTCAACCATCAGTTTCTCAAAGATTATTCGCCTTAAATTGAACATCAGATTCAATAAGAACTGAAGGCATTCAACGCTTTGCAGCACTATCAATACAAGCAACAGGACCCAGCTTTGCTTATTTGTTTTGCATTATCTTGCCTTTATTAATCCAATTTGCAACTTTATTTTGCAGGCTGCTGTCAAAATTAGGCTCGTTCACCTTATAATCGAACGTTTTAGGCTCGTTCACCTTCTAATTGAACGTTTTAGGCTCATTCACCTTAAAATTAAAGTTTTGGGCTCGTTCGCCTTATAAATGAACGTTATGTTACCTGAGTAGGATATAGATTAGCCAAGTCAACTTGAGGCATTATGTCTCGTTAGTCGACTTATTTTGTAACAGCTTTATATTCTGCAATTCGTACCCGCTTTACTTATTGTCTTGCTTTACTGTTTCAGAATAATGATCAGCCTAAAGGTTCTCCGGGCGGAGCGCCTCGTCAGTTGATTGAAAGAAGAACTTATTGATGATATCACAACCCGCATTTACAATTTTATGTTATCACTCTTTTATTTCTCATTCCAATTATTACAGTTTATTAGCAGTTGCACGCTTACCGTTTGTTGAGATTATTACAGGATTTTTAGCAGCACCGCAGCAGCGTTTGGAGCATAACATGAAGCTTTTCTTAGCGACGAACCGGGGCAATCGTTGATATGAGCTAGACTCGTCAACGAAGACCTGAAGAATCGCACCTGCATAAGTCATCAACCCTAGAGGTAAGTCTTTTGTTAACCCTGAGTCTGAGATTTGAGATTGAAGACAAGATGGCTCGGTTATCAAGATGCAGTAGAAGCTATGTCCGTGTAAACCCCTCTTTATGGGTGTGTCGTCGACCACATTTTCATAACTTTGGTGATTACAAGCCTCTTTTCCCGCACTTGAGTAGTCGTTACTATCTCGTCTTTGATTTTCAAGTCGCGTCGAACTACATATGGCCTGATTCTCTTTCAGCTCGAGATATGTAGGCAACTCGGAAGCCGGAGTTCGGCCATGTCCATAAGCCTCGCATTTTGATTCCAGGAATCATAGTCTTGGCTTTACCGTAACAAAATTGGGTTTCACGTCAACTTTCTTTACCCTGAAAACTCTTTCATCTTTTTCGGGTAAAGAGGGGCAGCTTTTGACACCCAATTTTGTCCCGGTCGTGTTAACTAAAGCCTAATTATTTAAAATTAAAATTAATTGTTGAAAATTAAAGGCAATTCATAAATTTCAGTTAAAAGTGGCTAAAATTGCAATGCGTAGCCTTAATTTCAGTTTACCCTTTGCAATTCCTCCATTTACTTATATATTAAAAGGGGGCTAAAGTCGTTTCTATATTTAACATCAGGCCTAATCATGCAAACATATTATATACACACCTATACGCATAACCCGTTTTCCCCAGGTCCCCTAATCAGTCCATCTCCCCACCCACATCAGCATATTTCCCCAATTCCCATTCCCCTCAGCCCTGATCCCAAAAAGAAACCCTACACCCATTATTGTTCCCTCACACCCCACACTGAAAAACCCCCACACTATTTTTCATTGAGGACTATTCACTACCTTCTACAGTACACCCCTCATCTCTCTCACTTTTCCTCACCATTACACCCAAACACACACAAACAGATTTGAAATAGAAATCGAAATAGGGGTAAGGAGATTGGGGTTTGGGAACGGGACAGGGGCAGAGATGTAAATGGGTGTTGGTATTTGTTCAACCGGAACTTCATCCGTTGTGCCGTCAAACTCTGTTCCCTTTTTGTTTCTTTGATTCATGGCTTAAATTGATGAGGGTGTTATGGAGTCGTAGTGACGCCCCCCCCCCCCACTAAGAGGGTTGGTGTTGCTCCTCCTCCTATTTCACCATGGGTGCCGCTCTTGTTTTCTGCTGTTATTTCGCCCGTTGTTATCGCTAGTCGTTCACTAGAATTTTGATGTTTGTAAGATGGTTTCCTCTGTCTACGCGAACGGTGGCTGTGAATTTTGACTGTTGGATCAGTGTTACATTTCTCTGATTCAGCAGATCCATGGACGTTTACTGGGATTTCAATCCTCGTGCCTTGAGCTCTGATTTGGTTCTCCTCTGTTTTGTTATTCAATAAGAGCTTCACTCGTTAATTTGGCCCTCACTGGATTTATTGATTGAAATTATATCTTTTATAAGGCTCACTTGTTTGTTTGGCCTATTAGATCTTGTCACTGTTTGCTCCTTTCTTGTTGACTGGGTTTTTAATGTTGACTGGTCTTGAACATGTTGCTACACTTGGCCCTCGATGATATTTATCAGAGTTGGCATTCACTATTGCTAGACTTTATTATTCGGATGATATGGTGTTACACTGTTTGTGACCTATGAAAATACTTTATTTTGAGGCATTTGAATTGATATGAACAATTACTACATGGCCAATGAAAATACATATGCACGTATTGAGGCCTCGGGATCGATTTGAACATGATACTACACTTTAACCGTCCCGTTCCCGTGTCCCTAAAGCAAAAGGCAATGGTGAAAGTATGAAATTAAAGCAAAGCAAATCGAATAGAGTGGTGGGTTTGGTACTTGGCAAGGCAACACGGCCCGGGCTCCGTGTTTGCAACCGTACCAACATCCCGAGCCTCTACATGACGCGCCATACAAACATGAGCCTAAATTTTGCAAAACAAACCTCCTTTACTATTATTATTATTATTATTATTATATATATATATATATATATATATATATATATATATATCTTTTTTTTTATTATTATTATTATTATTATTATTATATATTTTATTATTATTATTATTATTATTATTACTTTATTACTTTATTATTGTTATTTTATTTCATTAATTATTATATCTTATTCTCGTACTAATCCAATTTTACTTGTTTGTTTTGCGAGGTACATTTTGGCACGAATAATTTATGGACGAGTTTGGCTAACTCACGAATGAGAATAATCCATTGCATTGAAGGCATTTGGGGATTGAATTCGGACTCAAGCATTCAAAATGAGACATTAAAAATTTAGAAAATTCAAGACTCCCGCGAGTTGATCAATTTCCCGGGTTTTATCTTTAACTTTGCCTTTCATTCCTTAGAAATATTTATGTAAATAATATGCGTGAAATATTTATTTATCAATAATATTTGATTGTTTGTATATTGTTTTACTTTATGTTCATTGCCTTTTATTGTGAAGTCGTTATTTAATTTATTGCAAATTGGGGCCGTCTTAGCAAATGCGTGCAAGTAAAAAATATTTTGCAAATAAGCTTTATTCGAATAATTATTTTTATTATTATTTTTACTATTATTCAAATAATTCTTTTGAAAGAAAAGCACACTTGTAAATATTTGGAAACCTGTCGGATTAACCGTATTTTACGAAATTTTGGAAGTGCCTTAAAAACCTTCTTCCGAAGTTAATAAAACCTCTTACTCAGAATCTCTGAAAGAAAGACCGTCTTTTTTATAAAAACGAAGTTTTTGCACGCATTTGCTAATTTGGTTCCCTGTTTTCCTTAAATTGGGTGGCGACTCCAAAAACTCCAAAAGAGTTAGCCCATCCTGTCGATATTCCGGAATTTATCCTTTTCGGGGTAATTTTTGGGGTTCAACACCCATTGCAGTAGAGTTTAAAGTCTTGGCGATTGCCATAACTTTAGAGATTTTTCAGTCTTTACAGCAGAACTTAAACTCTTGGCAATAGTTGCATAGAACTTTACCTTTGCAACTTAAAGAAATCTTACGTTGAATTTTCTCTTGAACAAAGCAATCTGTAAAAGGAATGGGGCTTTATGGTTCTCTTGATAGCGTGAATGGAGAAAAGGAAGGGGAGGGACTGGGGCGTGTTTTTTTACTGATTTGTAGGGGTATTTTGGTCCGAAAAAAGTTTCATTAAACTAATGAGGACATTTTTGCTAAACATCTGTTAGTGAGGGCATTTTGGCAAACCAAAGCTTCCCGTGTCATATTTTTGCAAATCACCCAATATTAACCCACACTTATAGCCTAAATCCTGTTGGCCCACGAATCTCTGAAGAGTCGGTCCACAGCCCATAGTCCATGGAACAGTCAAAATATACACGTCAGCAATCCCACAAAGATAATTAACTTGTTTATGATTGGTTGCACACCAGCTTATAAAGAGCATAAAGTTGCTCTGTTTAGCCGATGTGGGACGAAGAGCATACCCATAGGAAAAGCCAGTAACCGCTGCATTTACGTTGATTAACCTGAACCGCCGCAATATTATTAAAAAACCACTGCTAACCAGTTTTTCTTGCAGCAGTAACTAAAAGCGCTGCAAACTCTAAGTAATTTCGGCAGTTTGCTAAACCATCACTAAGAAGCTGTTTTTTTGTAGTGTAGAAAGAGGGATAAAGGATTTTCGTTTGTTGGAGAAGAAAATGATAGGCAATTATCAATAGATGGAATGTATGGAATCTTCATCCCGTGAGGTAATGTGAAGGGAAATAGATGGTATTATCAAAGAAGACAGAGGTCCTATGGTCGAATCTTAGCGCTACCAAATATTAAAAAGTATTGTTACGTATTTGATTCATAAAAAAGAATTAAGCCCGCACGTGAGGGGCGTGTTTAGTAATATATTTAAATAATAAAAAGTGTTCTCTTTCTAAAAGCTTAAACTTTTAGATGAGTCGGCAACACAATTCATCAATAACTTTGGACAAGTGTTTATTTCTCCATTCTATAATGCCATTTTGTTATGGGGTGTATGGGCATGTCAGTTGAAATTCAATACCTTACTTTCGCAAATACATAAGGGGGCAAAATGCAAAGAGCTCCACAATTTATATCAATCGCAATCAATAACTGTACTTAATCGTAACAATAGTTGAGTATAATAATAAAAATCAAATAAAAAATAAAAGATATTCAACTCTTTAACATTGGTAATCCAACCTTGGGTTTCTTGTTTCCTCCTCTTCTCCTTCCCCTTTGTTATGCTTTTTGTTACACCCCGTATGTTTAAAGTCACGTATATCACTCTAAAGACATGTTAAGAATGATTTAAGTGAGTTTAAAGTCATAATATGACCATATATGATGTTTATATGTTGAATATAAAGTTTGGGAAAAATTGGATTTAAGTTGCAAAAATACCGATTAAAGATTTACCTTGTAACGAAGCTTTTTCAGCAATTAATTTTATATGTTATATAAAATCTTTTGGAGACATATCATATACCAAATTGAAGGTCTTTGAGTTTAGTTTCCAAAACATTTGACGGTTTGTTCATACAATGTTTGGATAAAAAGATATGAGTATCAGAATTCAGGCCAAAAAAGGGACATAAGCGCAAAAGATGACTAAAACTGAAATGTTTCAAGTATAAAAGGAAAAATTCACCTCCATCTCGTCATTTCCAGAAATATAAAGAGAGAAAAAGTGCTCTCATTATGTTTTAAGAAAATTTCATAATTTGGAAGGGAAGACGTCAATCTTAACTCGAAATTGAAGACGAATTGCGTCAAAACGCTCTACGCGATTAAGGTAACGTTATGCTACCTTCAATTTCGTCTATAGTTTGAATTTTAGATTTACTTCATGGCTAAGTAAAGTACCTAAATGCTGTATTATAGCTTGTTTAAGCTTTAGAAGGTGTGGAAATCAAGGGAAACAAGGTTTAGAAGCAAGAAACATCAAAGGTATGTAAGACTAAACCTTTCTTTTGGCAAGGCATGTATCTTTTAGATTTTGAAGCTTTTTTTAGTTCTAAACTTAGTGTTTCTTGTTATAAACTTGTATGGTATCAAGGAATCCTTGTATATACTTAATTTGGTATTAAAATCCAAGGTGAAATATGTCCGAATCAGCAAGACAAAACGTTTCAAAATCTGGAAAATAATTTTGATCTTTGGATAGCTGTTAGTATATTGATAATAACTCCTTATACAAAATTGATATTAAGATGCTTTAAGAATTCCCAGAATCCTAAGACATATATCTACAACTTTCATTGAGACCATTACGTCTATATCTTTGATCTACACTCTGAAAATGATGTTGAAAGTCAGGACAGTGGTGCTGTCCAGACATTCTATCTGCGGATTTGTTATGTCATCCAGTCGTCTCATCTTGTTATCCATTTAACATATTTATGTTATCAGTTTATCTGGGTATCCATTCCCGTGTGTAGTATAGTGCTGGTTCTATTTTTGCGGATCATCCAATTTCAGGGGAAACACTGCCGAAAATTTATAGAAATTCAAAGAGTTGGACAAATTCTGAGTTCTAGGTTTTGTCTATAATTCCATCCAGAGTTTTCTTATCATTCCTTTGAGTCCATATCTATTGTTGCCACATGTGTTATGCCTCATACATGCTTATGCTTATATAGTGATCATGTTATGTGTGATTTGGAGTCCCCCATAGAGGCTTGATATTGGACACACAGTCCAGTCGCGTGTTATACTACCCGTCTGGGGAATACAACCTCTCTGGTTCAGATGGGAGTTGAAACACCTAGTGTGAGCGGGTGTCATTCACACACTCTGACCAAAAAGATTAGATATTACTGGCTGGGGGGACATAGCCCATAACACCCACCAGGTTTGTTATATACGCGTATATAGCCACAGTATGCACTGCATGATTATACATGAGGCTAGTTCAGGTTTCAGTTACATAATTTGGGGGGATACAGCCCATAACACCAGACAGGTACTAGTCCAGATGTTTAGCTACCTGATTTGGGTGGATATAGCCCATAACACCAGACAGGTACCAGTTCAGATAATAGTTCAGTTTTAGCTCAGTACTAGTTATCAGTTCTAAGTTATCAGCCACCAGTTCTTAGTGCCAGGATCAGTTGACAGTTATCAGTTCCAGTTTTTAGTTACCAGTTACCAGTCATATTACAGTTATTTATCTGTATAGTTCATCTCAGTCTTCAGTTTCTGATTCAGCTAGACTTCAGTTTATATTCAGATTATATTTAGTACGTCCTTCAGATTTCCAGCTATATTGCTATGCTCCAGCTTATGTTCACATATTTATATTCCAGCCTTACAGTTTCATTTGGCTATGGTATATTATATGCTCATGCCTTACATACTTGGTACATATCATACTCACGCCCTTTTCTGTGGCGCTGCATTTCATGCCGCGCAGGTGCATATAGACCAATGCTTGGACCACATTAGTAGGCCATCTATCAGCTATTGGAGTCACTCCGCTAACTCCCGGAGTTACTTATCTTTTTGTATGTGTACAGTCAGCCAGTTTGGGTATGGCGGGGCCTTGTCCCGTCCTTTGTATATTCAGTTCATCACTCTTAGAGGAGTGTAGATGTGTTCCTGTGTGGTGCAGTCAGTATGTTATGTATGTTAGCTTATGTTAGCCTTGTCAGCTTTTTGCATTGCATAATTGTTATCAATTAGGTTTATGCTTATTCTGTTTAACAGTTATATTCATGCTTAGAAGATTATCAGCAGGATTAGTGATGATCGACACTTAGTGTTGGTCATCCGTCGCGACCCTAAGTCGGGTCGTGACAAAAGTGGTATCAGAGCGGTTCAGTCCAAGGGTGTCTACAAGCCGTGTCTAGTAGAGTCTTCTTCAGGAGTATATTGCGTGCCATACTTTTGAATAGGAGGCTACAAGGTACTTCAGGACAGTTGTCTTTCTTTCTTCTCTAAATCGTGCGATAGAGCCATGATTATAGAATTTAGCCCTCTAGAAATAGTGTTTTTAGCAAATCGATGCCGCCGAAGAAACTAACAACTACCTAGAAGGGCAAGGCTATTGCCGGCCAGGGTATTAGTAGAGTGCCACCTGAGGTGGATGAGAATGAGGAGTCCAGTCCTGAGGCTCCATCTGAGGCCTTACATATCCCTTCAGTTCATGGCCATATCAGAGGTACTGCAGCTACCACACCTTCAGCTCCTCACCCTGATAGTCAGGGACAGGAAGTGAGGAATGCCATCAGATTATTGACCAGTGTTGTAGTTGCTCAGACTAGAGAACATTGTGCAAATGCCCCGGGAGATACAGGATCCAAGATCAAGGATTTTATCTGACTAGAGCCTCAAGTATTTACTGGATCTCGTATAGGGTATTGAGGGTCATGCACATGTCAGACACAGAGTCAGTAGATTTAGCTGCATTTAGATTGCATGACCAACAGTAGGGTGGTATCAGACGCGGGAGCTACCAGAGGGCCAGATTTTACTCGGGCGACTTGATAGGAATTCTTGGATACCTTCCTTCATCAGTATATGCCTATAGAGACACAGAGATCACGTGTTGATCAGTTCCTGACCTTGAGACAGGAAAGTTTGAGTGCAGAAGAGTATAATTATCGCTTTAATTTCTTAGCAAGTTTTGACCCAACTGTGGTATCCAGTATGGAGGGTAAAATTCACAAGTATGTAGTGTGACTAGGTCCACGCCTGGTGAATGAGTGTATGACGGTTGCTATGCAGTCAGGTACGAACATATTACACATTCAGGCATTTTCTTTATCACTTGAGGAGAGGAAGTAGAAATAGAGAGCCGACAGGGATAGAGGGTTACATAAGAGGAACAGATTGTTTTGATCATTCGGAGAGACATCCAGAGTGAGTAGGCAGCAGAGTGTTAGACAGCCACCAGCTAGTATACTTCCAGAGTCTCGTGGCCTGAGATCTGATAGACCTCCTCAGTCCAGAGCTAGTCAGACATCACAGACTTCAGGATTTAAGCGTTGTGGTACTTCTGCACAGGCCAGTCAAACATATCCCAAATGTCCAGATTGTGGTAGACGCCGCTTGAGACCATGTAAGTTAGGAGTTGATACTCGTTATATTTGTCAAAAGGCAGGACATTTCATGAGAGATTTTCCGACTAGGGGTGGTAGTGGTGCAGCCCAGCTAGCTAGATCAGCAGTTGCTTCCTCAACTCCAGCGCGCCTTAAGGGGCATGTTCTTCAGGATGATACCTGCATAACTGAAAGAACTTAAGGAGATTCTGAAGGATTTGTTAGATAAAGGCCTCATCAGACCCATTATTTCCCCGTGGGGAGTCCCGGTATTGTTTGTGAAAAGAAAGACAGCTCTCTATGCATGTACATAGATTACAGACAGCTGAATAAAGTCACAATCAAGAATAAATACCCTCTGTCCAGGATTGATGACTTGTTCGACCAGCTCCAGGGTGCCAAGTGCTTCTCGAAGATAGATTTGCGATCAGGCTACCATCATGTTAGAGTCAGAGAATATGATATACCTAAGACTGAATTCAGGACAAGGTACGACCATTATGAGTTTTTAGTGATGTCGTTTGGACTCACTAATGCCCCTGCAGTATTTATGGATCTGATGAACAACGTATTCAGTCTTTATCTAGATTTATTTGTGATTATATTTATTGATGATATTCTCATCTATTAAAAGTCTGAATCAGAGCATGCGGAGCACCTACGCACAGTATTGGGTACTCTTCGGGTCCAGCAATTATATGCTAAGTTCTCAAAGTATGAATTCTAGTTATATTCAGTGGCATTTCTTGGCTATATAGTTTCAGCATAAGGAATTAAAGTAGATGGCCAGAAGATTGAGGCTGTGAAGAATTGGCCTAGACCTACGACACCAACTGAAGTACGTAGTTTTCTGGGTTTGGCGGGTTATTACAGAAGGTTCGTAGAGGGTTTTTCCTCCATCGCAGCTCCACCAAATTGACACAGAAAACAACTAAATTTCAGTGGTCTGATTCTTGCGAGCACAACTTCTACGAACTAAAGAACAAGTTGATAACAACTCCAGTAGTTACATTTACAGAGGGCTATGTCATATACTGTGACGCTTCTCGAATCGGTCTTGTTTGTGTATTAATGCAGCACGGGAGAGTAATTGCTTATACTTCCAGGCAGCGGAAAAAGCACGAGCAGAACTACCCTACTCATGATTTAGAGCTTGCAGCAGTCATTCACGTATTGAAGATTTGGAGATATTATTTGTAGGGTGTTCATCTTGATATTTATACAGACCACAAGAGCCTCCAGTACATATTTAAGCAAAAGGAGCTAAACCTACGACATAGGTGGTGGCTAGAGTTGCTGAAGGACTACAACGTGGACATTCTTTATCATCCGGGTAAAGCGAATGTTGTTGCTGATGCCCTTAGTCGTAAGTATATGGGTAGTCTATCTTATTTACAGCCACTGAAAAAAGAGGTAGCTCATGCACTCCACCAGTTGGCCAGCATGGGAGTTAGATTAATAGATTCAGAGGATGCAGAAGTTACAGTTAATAACGCAACCACTACTTGCCTAGTGACATAAGTAAAGCAGCGCCAGTATGAGGATCCAGTTCTAGTTCAATACAGACAAATAGCCAGAAGAAAACCGGAGTCACTATACAGGGTTGCTAGTGACAGGATTCTTATGTATAAAGATAGACTTTTTGTTCCTGATGTTGCAGATTTACGTGGACAGATTATGACTGAGGCACATTATTCCAGGTACACTGTTCATCCAGGTTCGACTAAGATGTATCATGACCTTAAGCAGATTTACTGGTGGGACGGAATGAAGCGTGACATAGAAGAATTTATGGCTCAATGTCCTAACTGCCAGCAGGTTAAAGTCGAGCATAAAAAACCTAGTGGCTTGTTACAGGAAATTGAGATTCCATCATGGAAATTTGAAGCAGTGAATATGGATTTCATTACAGGCTTGCCCCGCACGCAGAGCAAGTATGACTCTATTTGGGTTATAGTTGACAGGCTTACTAAATCAGCTCATTTCTTGACTGTTAGAACTGCATATACAGCGGAGGATTATGCTAGACTTTATATCAGAGAGATAGTACGCCTACATGGTATTCCAGTATCTATCATTTCAGATAGGGGCGCATAGTTTACAGCTAATTTCTTGCGATAATTCCAGACAGGTTTAGGGACACAGGTGAATCTGAGTACAACATTTCATCCATAGACAGATGGACAGGCTGAGCGGACCATTCAGACACTAGAATATATGCTTAGAGCTTACATGTTCGATTTTGGAGGTAGCTGGAGTGATCATCTACCGTTGATAGAGTTTGCATATAATAATAGCTATTATTCTAGCATACATATGGCGCCATATGAAACTTTGTATATGTGCAAATGCAGGTCTCCAATAGGATGGTTCGAGGTTGGCGAGTCTGAATTGATAGGTCCAGATTTAATCCAACAACCAGTTGATAAAGTCAAGTTGATCAGGGAAAGGTTATTAGCAGCTCAGAGTAGACAGAAGTCTTATTCAGATAATTGACGTCGAGATTTAGAATTTCAGATTGGCGATTGGGTATCCTTAAAAGTATCACATGTGAAATGTGTTATAGTATTTGGAAAGAATGGCAAGCTTAGCGCTATATTCATTGGTCCATATCAGGTTATCAGGCGAGTTGGGCATGTTGCCTATGAATTAGACCTTTCAGCAGACCTTCAGGAAGTCCTTCCAGTATTTCATGTTTCCATGCTCAGAAAAATATGTCGGAGATCCTTCTAGAGTTGTACCAGTAGATGATGTACAAATCACAGAGCAGTTAACTGATGAAGAGGTGCCAGTTTCAATTTTAGATAGGCAGATTCATCGACTAAGGACGGAAGACATTCCTTTAGTAAAGATGCTATAGCAAAGCAATAATGTTGAAGAAATAACTTGTGAAGCTAAAAATGACATGAGAGCCAAATATACACATCTCTTCGTTACTTCAAGTATGCAACAGATCGTTGCTTAATGCTTCTACATACTTCATTTAACATTCGAGGATGAATGTTCCTAACGGGGGAAGATTGTTACACCCCGTATGTCTAAAGTCACGTATATCACTCTAAAGACATGTTAAGAATTATTTAAGTAAGTTTAAAGTCATAATATGACCATATATGATGTTTATATGTTGAATATAAAGTTTGGGAAAAATCGGATTTAAGTTGCAAAAAAACAAATGAAGGATTTGCCTTGTAACAAAGCTTTTTGAGCAATTAATTTCATTTGTTATATGAAGTCTTTTAGGGATATATCATATACTAAATTGAAGTTCTTGAAGTGTAGTTTCCAACACTTTTGAAGGTTTGTTCATACAATTTCTAGATAAAAAGATATGAGCATCAGAAATTAGGCCAAAAAGGACATAAACGCAAAAGAGGACTAAACCGAAATGTTTCGAGTATAAAAGGAAAAATTCATCTCCATCTCGTCATTTCTAGAAAAATAAAGAAAGAAGCAGTGCTCTCATTATGTTTTAAGCAAATTTCACGATTTTGAAGGAAAGACGTCAATCTTAACTCGAAATTGAAGACGGATTGCGTCAAAACGCTCTACGCGATTAAGGTAACGTTATGCTACCTTCAATTTCATCTATAGTTTGAGTTTTAAAATTACTTCATGACTAAGTAAAGTACCTAAATGCGGTATTATAGCTTGTTTAAGCTTTAGAAGGTGTGGAATTCAAGGGAAACAAGGTTTAGAAGCAAGAAACATCAAAGGTATGTAAGACTAAACCTTTGTTTTGGCAAGGCATGTATCTTTTAGCTTTTGAAGCTTTTATTAGTTCTAAATTTAGTATTTCTTGTGATAAACTTGTATGGTATCAAGGAAAACTTGTACATACTTATTTTGGTACTAAAATCCAAGGTGAAAGATGTCCGAATCAGCAAGACAATACGTTTCAAAATCTGAAAAATCATTTTATTCTTTTGACAGCTATTAGTATATTGATCATAACTCCTTGTACAAAATTGATATTAAGATGCTTTAAGAATCTCCAGAATTCTAAGACATATATCTAGAACTTTCATGAAGACTATCAAGTCTATATCTTTGATCTACACTCTGAAAATTAGGTTGAAAGTCAGAACAGTGGTGCTATCCAGACATTCTATCTAAGGATTTGTTATGTCATCCAGTCGTCTCATCTTAATATCAGTTTAACATATTTATGTTATCAATTTATCCGGGTATCCATGCCCATGTGTTGTATAATGTTGGTTCTGTTTTTATGGATCATCCAATTATAGGGAAAACTCTGCCGAAATTTTATAGAAATTCAAAGAGTTGGACAAATTCTGAGTTCTAGGTTTTGTCTATAATTCCATCCAGAGTTTTCTTATCATTCCTTTGAGTCCATATCTATTGTTGAAACATGTGTTATGCCTCATACATGCTTATGCTTATATTATGATCATGTTATGTGTAATTTGGAGTCACCCATAGAGGCTGGACATTGGACATACAGTCTGATCGCGTGTGATACTACCCGTTTAGGGGATACATCCCCTCTAGTTCAGGCAGGAGTTGAAACACCTAGTGTGACCGGGTGTCATTCACACACTCTGACCATAGAGATTAGATATTACTAGCTGGAGGGGACATAGCCCATAACACCCGCCAGGTTTGTTTTATACGCGTATATAGGCACACTATGCACTGCAGGATTATACATGAGGCTAGTTCAGGTTTTAGTTATCTGATTTGGGGGGATACAGCCCATAACACCAGACAGGTACTAGTTCAGATGTTCAACTACCTTTTTTAAGGGAATATAGCCATAACACCAGACAGGTAGCAGTTCAGATAATAGTTCAGTTTTAGCTCTGTACTAGTTATCAGTTCTCAGTTATCAGCCACCAGTTCTTAGTGCCAGGATCAGTTGACAGTTATCAGTTCCAGTTAGTTTCCAATTATCAGTCATATTACAGTTATTTATCTGTATAGTTCATCTCAGTCTTCAGTTTCAGATTCAGCTAGACTTCAGTTTATATTCAGATCATATTTAGTACGTTCTTCAGATTTCCAGCTATATTGCTATGCTCTAGCTATATTCACATATTTATATTCCAGCCTTACAATTTCATTCAGCTATGGTATATTATATGCTTTTTCCTTACATACTTGGTACATATCGTACTCACGCCCTTTTCTGTGGCGCTGCGTTTCATGCCGCGCAGGTGCATATAGATCAACGCTTGGACCACGTTAGTAGGCCATCTATCAGCTATTGGATTCACTCCGCTTACTCCCGGAGTTACTTATCTTATTGTATGTGTACAGTCAGCCAGTTTGGGTATGGCGGGGCCTTGTCCCGTCCTTTGTATATTCAGTTCATCACTCTTAGAGGCCTGTAGATGTGTCCCTGTGTGGTGCAGTCAGTATGTTATGTATGTCAGCTTATGTTAGCCTTGTCAGCTTTTTGCATTGCATAATTTTTATCAATTAGGTTTATGCTTATTCTGTTTAACAATTATATTCATGGTTAGAAGATTATCAGCAGGATTAGTGATGATCGACACTTAGTGTTGGTCATCCGTCGCGACCCTAGGTCGGGTCGTGACACTTTTCCCTTATTGTTTCCATGTTACAAGCTTGTTTTAGAAACTTGTTTGGTTAATTTCTATTTTTAATGGGTCCTATACTACTATAACACTAGGCGACTACCCCTAAAACCCACACCTTTTTTTGTAACTTGTTCTCCAATTTTGGGTTTTCCCTATCAGCCCATGTATCATCTTTTGGGTAAACACAATCTGTCTTTTTCGGGTTACACAATTGAACGTGCCTTATTTGGAAGAAAAAATGAAGTAATGAATGAATTTATGAGAACACAGTCTATAATTTTCACACTACAAAAAAAAAAAAAAAAATAGAGCTCTTAGCGGCGGTTTTACTAAACCGTCGCTATATTTTTCATCTCGGTAATTTTTGCAGCGGTCTATGAAGTGCCGCAAAATTAATCAACTTTAGCGGCGGTTATGGAACAATTGCTGCGGTTTATTTGCATTTTGCGGCAGTTTTGTACTAAATTTACTTTTCATAGCAAGAAAATAATATAATGTATCTTAAACTAATATATGCTACAGTTAGAAATATATTACGATAAAAAGAAGTGCTGTTTAGAGAAATATTTTAAAAAAATAAAAGTTATGAACTCAAATTATATACTAATAACTACTACAATTAGTGAAAATGACTAAAATGTATAGTACTCCTATGAGATACTAAACAATAAAAGAAAAGGAATATTACATTTTCTTAAACACACACTACACTCCTCACCTCAAAATACATTACACTCTTCAGTCCTCACCCTCAAATCGTCACTGCTCATTACACGCTATAAAAAAAGGTTTGCTTAATATCTCCATTCGTCTCTTCCTACAATATTATTTGGTTTAAATTGTCTCAAACTTTGTTTGCTTATCAGTATTTGCTTAAAATCGTCCCAAATCACTACACTTTGTGAACTCTGATTTTTGCTTATAAGTAAGTATTTGCTTAAGTTTTTTACTTGCATAAGATTGATTTAGGGATTCTTTACTGATAATTAACTCCGATTTGTGATTAATTTAGGGTTTCTTCACCATGTGATTGATTTACGGTTATATTTTTTGTTCACTCTTATTTGTTATTTGTGCAAAATTGATTTAGGTTTATCGCTTTATCTTTTCGATTTTAGTTTTTACTTGGTGAAATAATCTATAATTCTGCTATTTGTTTTAATGACACAAAATTTGCTATTTGTTTTAATGACACAAAGTGATAAAGTGAGAATAATCGCTTTTGGTATCTCGATGCACGCGCTTAAAGTCCAGGAGTTATGATCCTTTAGGAATTATGCTCGTTATTTGTTTTGTTGTGCATTCTAGTTAATTTGTGTTATTTCTATTCGATTATGTTTATTTCGAATCTATTTTTGGAGAAAATGTGCTAATTAATTTTTACTTTTTATTCAATCTCAGTTTTATTGTCATAATACTGCTATTTGATTTTCTGTTTTAGTTAGTAATCGCTCTTGAGTATTTTTTGCCGATAATTTGTGCTTACTAAAAAGTTACAAGTCTCATGGAATGTGCTATATGATGCTCTTATTTTTAGCATCTATAATATATTTAGGGATGGATAAGAGATGGATATTAATGTTGCGACTAACCTGAATTCAAGGAAGGGTTGGTAAAGTTTTTAGACTTTGTATTTACTAATGCGTTGTCTGATAATAAGATAAAGTGTCCTTGTCGTATTTGTGCGTCTAGACTGTCTCAGAGTAGAGCTGAGGTGTTTGATCAGTTGTTGGAAAGTCCTTTTCCAGCTGGTTACACTGTATGGTTATTACATGGTCAGAAAGATGAAGGATAAACATCAGCTAGCAGACATGAAATTTGATACATTGTAGCTCATGGTGATCCAATGAGAGACATGATTAATGATGCATTCAACTTCTCTGGACAACCTACAGACCAAAGGTATTTCTCATCACAAGGACCAGTAACTGAAGGTGAAATTAACATGTCTCTCTTACTTGATGGTCCAAGTGATAAAGAGAATGAGTTCTATGAGCTGATTAAGAACGGGGAACAAGAACTTTATCACGAATGCACGCAGTACTCAAATTTTCTTTCTTAGTGAGACTTTATCACATTAAGTGCATGTGTGGGATGAGCGAAAAGGCCATGAAGATGATAATAGAGCTACTGCATGATGCCTTTGAGCAAGCAAAGATCCCCCAATCATTCTACGAGGCCAAGAAAACTATAAAATAACTAGGTCTTAATTATAAGAAGATACATACATGTCCCAATGATTCCATGTTATACAGGGGAGTAGATAAAAGAAAGACAAGAATGCAAGCGATGCGGCACATCCATGTGGAAACCAAATGCTAAGAAACATTCTTCCAGTGAGCCTGAAGTGGGTAGTAAGAAGAAACTTCAACCTGCAAAAGTTCCTCGTTATTTTCCTCTGATTCCACGACTTCAAAGGTTGTTCATGTCTAGTAAGACATCTGCTGATATGAGATGGCATGGAATTGATCATAATAATGATGGCTTATTAAGGCATTCAAGAGATGGTGAGGCATGGAAAAAGTTCGACTCAACTTTTCCTGAATTTTCTCAAGATCCCGTAATGTTCATCTTGCCTTAGCAAGTGATGGGATTAATCCATTCAGAAATATGAGCACTATACATAGAATTTAGCCGGTAGTTCTCATTCCATACAAGACCTCTTCTTGGATATGCATGAAGTAGAGTAACTTCATTCTCTCTATGATAATTCCAGGTATTCAAACAGACTGAATTCAATTTCTTTCCAATGGATACATGTGTTTTATGTTTTCAGAAGTTCGGACCTCTTAGCATATCATTGGTTCTACTATCCTTTCGTTTTATTTATTCTTCACCTTCATGAAAGATACATCCTCCAGTTATGTATTTAAAAATGTACTACTCCATGTCTTCAACAAAATTATTTCTGATAGCAAAGACCTACTCAGTTTTTAATTTGCAACATTTTTGTCTTTTCACTTTTTCTTGAAATGCATCTCACAAGGAGCAATACACTTTCTGAGTTTTCTAGCTAGTATCTCTTCGATAAGATAATTGTGTCAGCTATTGAGATCAATAATGCAGCCCTAGTTTCTGTATTACTATGCTAAGTAATGATGACTACGCTAAGTTAGTCTGATCCCTGCATTTGAAAGATGAATTGGTTTTGTTGAAAACCTTACAATTTTAACAATATAGTTTGATTGTTTTGTGAGATGTCTTGATTATTAATGATAAATGATAGCTCATGTAATAATTCATCCAAAAAAAATGATCGTTGTCGTTTATAATTTCTATGATCATTAGTGAGATTTTATCTTCCTTGTTTCTTTACTCTGTTTATTTTGTGCAAGTGGTCATGGTTTAATATTTCAATTCTAGTGCTCAATGAACTTTCCACATTGATTCTCTATATTTAGAGAGTCACACATGCACACTCTATTCTTTTTTCTTTTAATTTTCTCCTTCCTGCCTCACTTCATTGTGTTTGCAGCTATGTACTTTTAGTTGTGGGCTGAACTGCTTCTCAAAATTGCAGGTTCTTTTCTTTCACTTTTATTCATGAAATAAATTAACTTTACTCTCTCAATAATAATTTCAGGTAAGCGAATACCAGGGAATGATATTGATATTTATTTACAACCTTTGATTGATGAACTGAAGAAGTTGTGGGATAGTGTACAAACATTTGATGTTGCGTCAAATAAAACTTTCAACATGAGAGCAGCATTGACGTGGACAATAAGTTATTTCCTCTGTTATGGGATTTTGTTGGGTGGAGCACGTATGGTAAGTTTGCTTGTCCCATTTGCAATATTAATGCCAAACCATGTCGACTTCAATATAGTAGAAAATGGTGCTTTATGGGTCATCGTCATTTTCTAAAAGTTGGTCACAAGTTTAGATTGGACATGGTTCGATTTGATGGTACATTTGAAGAAATAAATCCACCTATACAATTATCAGCCTCAGACATCTTAAGACTAGTTGAGAATCTCTGTGTTTTCTTTGGAAAATCACCCATAGCTGAAGTCAAAGGGAAAAGAAGACGTGGGAAAAAATTTATCCAGAGTGATGATTCACACTGGAGAAAAAAGAGTATATTCTTTGAACTTCCATATTGGGAGTTTAACTCATTGCGTCACAATCTATGTCCAATGCATATCGAGAAAAACGTGTGTGACAATGTAATAAATCCTCTGCTCAATGAAACTCAAAAGTCAAAAGATCACATTAATGCTCGAAAAGACCTACAATCAATATGACATGACCCAGAATCCGGCTAGGCCGTGCAGGCACCCGACATCCTTCCCAAGACCCGTCGGGCAAACCCTTACCAATTAAATTAGAAAAATAAATATAATTGAATTCATAAATAAGAACAAGACTTAGAAAAAAACACAGACATACTGATACCTCTAAGCTGTACAAAAGAAATTACAGTTGACTACCCAACATACTAGGTTTAGGGCTACCCAGACTAGACATTTAAGAGTATAAAAGAAGACAAAAACTTCCTGAAGGGAGCAAAATACAACTGAAATAATAAAGAAAAAACTGGTGGCCATCCTGAATAAAAGTTGGCTCACCCTGACAGCTGAAGTCATCTTTGCTCCTTAACAACGTGGCGAACTCAATCCTGGAGCGAACTTGCCGAAACGAAATAGATAGACAAGAAATAAACAACAAACAAGGGTGAGTCAAAAGGACTCAATAAGTGGGGCCGACTAGCCATTCAAAGAATAGGATAGCTAGCCAGGGAGAAGAGAAACAGATAAATCAAATTTCTCTTATTTAAATTATAAAAAGGCAGAGCCAGATAATAACTGAAAACATGTATGGAACCATAAATTGATAAACAACTAGGGATATAAGATAGCTAAAACATATAAGTATTCCGAACATATCACCAATCCGAAGTACATGAAACGTACAAGAAACATCGCACTGTAATCACACAATACACAACAACCAGTGCAATGAAATGGAATGAAAGCAGTATGATGCAATAGGGTCACACGTGCCCGTTATTCCATCCCGAAGCGGAATACTCCTGCATTCGAGGGGAATACAATATAGTAACCATCCGGAGCGGAATACTCCTACTCCTAGGGTGGAATACTCCTGCATTCGATATAATATAAACCAGAGACGGAATACTCCTGCACTCTCCTGGGGCAGAATACTCCTGCACCCAATATGATATAAACCAGAGGCAGAATGCTCCTGCACTCTCCTGGGGCAGAATACTCCTGTATGCAATATGATATAAACCAGAGGCGGAATACTCCTGCACTCACCTGGGGCGGAATACTCCTGCACCCAATATGATATAAACCAGAGGAGAAATACTCCTGCACTCTCCTGGAGCAGAATACTCCTGCACCCAATATGATATAAACCAGAGGCGGAATACTCATGCACTCTCCTGGGACGGAATACTCATGCACTCTCCCGGGGTGGAATACTCCTGCACCTAATATTATATAAACCAGAGGCAGAATACTCCAGCACTCTCTTGGGGCGGAATACTCCTTCACCCAATATGATATAAACCTGAGGCGGAATACTCCTGCACTCTCCTGAGGTGGAATACTCCTGCACCCAATATGATATAAACCAGAGGAGGAATACTCCTGCACTCTCCTGGAGCGGAATACTCATGCACCCAATATGATATAAACCAGAAAATATAATGCATATGAATGCAATATGATGCAATAATAACCCTTTACCGGTGGGGGACTCTTATTGACAACTGGGAAGTATATGCTAACTCACAGTGGGAGTACAATGCTCAGATCCTCAATGCAATACCAACAACAGGACATAGCATATAATATACAATGTAAATCCAAAACTAAGGCGTAATGAGTACGCCTATCGGCAGCTACACACGTAAGGAACACGTGGTAGATTATCCACAAGGCAAAGGGCCTCCAAAGAAATTGATACAAACACTTACATTGTTCCAAAGTTAACATTGCTACTCAACAACCACTTTGTCCTTTAGATTCATTTCCAAACGATCCCTCTGTGTTCAATAAGCAGAAAAATATATCACGTAAGACTAGAGCCTTCATTCCTTACATCTTAGAACAATCTGGTAAGGAACCTGATACCCTATTCGCATACGCAATTCGAACGCCAGGCCTATATACAGGGTTCAAAATCACATAACCAAACCCTAAATAAATTATATTTACGGGTTGTCCATAACTCTCTAAGTATTAATATATAATCAATTCCACTATCGGGATCCAATTAGCCCTTGAAACTATCAATTGAACTCATTAAAATGATATCTAATATCCCAATTTATACCGTTAAAACATATTCAAACACACGTAATAAACTAAAATAATGGATTAACACCATTACCTGGATGTTGTGGGGTGAAAATCCTATTTTTTCTGCCCATTTCCTTTCCTTTTTCTCATTTTTCTGGCATTTTTTCGCTGTATTCCTCGTTCTCCTTTCTCGATTATGTTTCTGTTGCGTTGTCTGTGTAGCTGCAAAGGGATGATTATATCCCTTAGCTTACTAATCGACTTAGTAGTTCCCATTTCTTTTTTTCTTCTTTTATTTAATTTTTTCTTTCTTTTCATTTTCATGGCGACAATTAAAATGGAACCGTACAAAATTTGATATAATCCTAAATTTCACATACAAGTTATACAAAATATATGTAACATACTCGCTAAGGTGGATGTCAAATCGGATTCCCGAAACTCAAGATGCGAATTAAATAGAAAAAGATCAAATTATTAATATTCGAAACTTTAGCCGAAATCAACCGAACAACCTCGAAATTCACTTAAAAAATTCACACAGGTCACAAATGACCATGCAGACATAACAACGCTTTCAGATTTTGAATCGTAGCTCATTCGCCAAAAATCGAGCTCGAAAACCTCTTTTTATGATTTACCGACCATGAAATATGAAACCTTCTTCCGATGCCTACCAAATGATGTCCGATTTAGTTTAAATTTTACAGACAGGTCCTAATGGGCCTTACAAAGATTTTAGAATTATCAGCATGTCAATCGGAGTCCTAACTCCCGAAACGATTACCTAAAGTCGTTTCACAATGGGCATAAAATCTAATCTTTGGCCTGATGAGAATGAAGATAATCCTTCTGCTATTTTTAGTATGTCAAATGAACAGAAGGATAGATTTTTTAGCACTTTAAAGAATGTGGTTTTTCCGGATGGTTAGTCATGTAATATTTCTAGATGTGTCGATATGTAGCAGCATAAATTGTTTGGGTTGAAAAGTCATGATAGTCATATTCTTACGCAGCAATTACTGCCAATAGCATTGAGGAACGTGATGGATAACTTAGTGTTAGCAGTTTTAATAGATCCTTCATCATTCTTTCGACAGTTATGTGCTAAAGTCGTGAATCTCATGGACCTTGACAACCTCTAGAATCAAATCATTCTCATTTTGTGTCATTTAGAAATGATATTCCCTCCATCTTACTTTACTGTCATGGTTCACTTAATTGTTCATTTAATTGATGAAGTGTGTCGTGGTGGCTCGATGCATTATCGATGGATGTATCCTATAGAAAGATAAATTTAGACTGAATTCTTTAACCACTTTATTTAGCTATATTTGATCTATGTATAAATAGAGATTTCTGCATAATTGAAAGTTTTTTATAGACGCTATTATTTGAAAAATTTTGTTCAAACATGTTGAAGATGATCTTATGATGTTATTATAGTATTTGATCTCATCCCATTAATAAACTTGATCTATCTGAAGAACTTTGGAATACCTGGTACTAACTTAAACTTTAAGACAAACTCGTCCTTACTCCATACTTGACATTTGACCGTATCTTAGCAACAAGCTCTCCTTACTAGATATTTGACAATTTCTTGGCAACAAGCTCCAACTTAGTTCAAATTAGTTGTTTTTTATTGCATGATTCATTTGTATTCAATTAATTTTATTCACATTCCTTTAATTTAGACTACTATTTTTATTTTACTATCCTCATACATGTTATGTTAAATACAGGTACTTAAGGCATTTAAAGTCTTATGTGCGTTATATGGCACAACCTAAAGGCTCAATCGCTGAAGGTTATTTGGCCAATGAAATTCTAACGTTTTGTTCAAGATATTTTGATAACTTCAACTTTAAGATAAACTGGTCCTTACTCCATACATGACATTTGAAATTTGACAGTATCTTGGAAACAAACTCTCCTTACTTGACATTTGACAATTTCTTTGCAACAAGCTCCAACTTAGTTCAAATTAGTTGTTTCTTATTGTATGAGTCATTTGTATTCAATTAAATTTATTCAGATTCCTTTAATTTAGACTACTATTGTTATTTTACTATCCTCATACATGTTACGCTAAATACAGGCACTTAAGGCGTTTAAAGTGTTATGTGTGTAATATGGCACAACCTGAAGGCTCAATCGTTGAAGGTTATTTGGCCGATGAAATTCTAACGTTTTGTTCAAGATATTTTTAAGATGTTGAGACAAGAATCAATCGGCCGATGCGTGTTAATGACCAGCCTATTGATGTAGAATACCAGGAAAAGGACACTATGTTTCCGAAAATTGGTAAATCAGTAGGGGGTTCACACTATAAGCTTTCAGCAATGGAAAAGTTACAAGCACATCGTCATGTGCTAGTTAATTGTCCAGCAGTTCACTCATTTCTCCAGTAAGTAAATTAGAAAATTACACAAGTATTATACTCCATACTTTTTAAATTTATTTTCAATGTAGAGGGAATTTAGGAGAGAAACAAAGAGAAGGTTAAGGAGTCGGACACGATTGGAATCAGAGATAGATAAAGTTGTGCACAGAGATTTTGTTGGCTGGTTTCGAAAGCGAGTAAGTGAAAGTTATCTTATTATCTCTTCTTCGTATTTTAAAGGATTAATTAATCATGTAATTAATATGGTTTACTTTTTATGTTAGATTATGAATGACGTTAATAAGCATTTCAGGGAAATTAAGTGGCTTACAGTCGGACCACTTGAACAAGCCAAACAATACAGTGCATACAATGTGAATTGATTTAAATTCAAAACTCTATCACGAGAACAGGGGTTGAATACTCAAAAGAGTGGAGTATTTGGTACAATTAATACTAGAAGTTATGCAAGCAACCATGACAAGAATATGGCAGTTGGAGGTGTTCCGTACTACGAAAAATCGTGGACATAATTGAATTGAACTACAACGATCAATTTACAGTTACCTTGTTCAAGTGTCAATGGGCTAATACCACTACAAAAAAAGGCATAAAAAAAGATGAGTTGGGATTTACATGCGTTAATTTTTCCCGTTTGATACATCTTGGTGATTGGGAAGAGCATGAGTCGTACATATTGGCATCACAAGCACAACTTATATATTTTGTTGATGATGAAAAGGAAAAAGAATGGAGTGTTGTTGTTCATCTAAAACCGAGATACTTGTATGATGTGGGAGGAAAAACAAAAAAAGAAGAGTCAATTTATGATATTTTTTTTCATCGCAAAAAGACTTGGATAGGTGGTTACCAGATAGTGATCAAGATGTGCGATCTGCAAGGGATGATAGAGAAGACAAAGATCCAATAAATTCCTAGTTGTAGTTTACTTGGTGTTCATTGTGTGTTTTTCTCATATCAATTTGGTTTAGTTTCTTTTCTGTAGATAGTTTAGTCCAATTTCAGCATATGATAATTTGATTGTTTCTTCATGAGAACTTACCAAACTTTGACATCTCTTGCATTTCTCCTAAAAGCTGTCAAAACTCAAAAAATACAAGATACGACCCAACACCATCACCAACGGGTGGACCAAAGAAATTAGTAAATGTCTATGTATGAGTTATGCAAGAATAGATTTATGGCAAAAGATGTGTATGATAGTCTTCTGTTTGATGATAATGAGAAAGTCAATGCCTACTGATTTATGTTTTTTGTGGGCTTTCTAAGCATGCTTATAATATACTCTAGTACATATATATGTCACGCCTGTAAAACATCAGACTAGGTAGAACTATTTTGTTTCTTGCTCTTCTTTTACTTCCAATTGAGGAAAGTGGAGTTGTTTTATTGTTTCAGGAAATCAATTCTACAACAACAAAAAATCCAGTATTATAAATTCATTTAAATTATGACAAAAAATACACTAATTAAAGTATACATGGCAGGTTAGTTGATGATTGAATACATGTGGAATCCAAGCAAGAAAAATGGAAGAAAGGATACGCTTAGATTAAAGAGGGTTAAGAAAGGAAGATTGAAATTGGAAGATGTCAACTATATATTAAAAGGAAGCAACAGGCTCTAAAGGAAACTAAGGAAAGATTTCAAATAGAGAATATTGACAATTAATGTCTCCAGGGCCAGCTGTGCCGTGTGAAAGCAATGGAAGGTGTGAACATTAATTAGTAGCTCTCCCTTATTTTAAAAAAGATTCCATAGCACAAATGAATCTTTTTAAGAATCTTTTTGAGGATCAATTCACTTGGGACAAAGTATCTCTCTTGGAATAAGTAATATTGCAAACATTTTGTCAATGAAAATCATTATCTCAAATCAATCACGAAGGAAACTTATGGCAGAAGATCAATCAAGGCGACTGATTGGAAGATAACACTGAAAAGCCCTTGTAATGGCTACTCCAAGAGAAGACTATAAATAGAAGCAACAAAGTTACTTACACTTATATTCACTATCTACATCATTCTCTAGCTTTTACTTAATACTATCACTCTATACTTGAGAGTTTATGAGTGTTCAAAAGAAAAGAAAGAGAAGATCATGGTAGAGGTAATAGTTGTGTCAAGGTGAAGTTCGTCTGATAAACTATAAATCAGACTTGGTTTTTGTTGGTAAGCGAAGGTCCGAAACCAACAAGTGAATCGTTAGTTGTGAATGATAAACCATATGGTGTACTTGAACCAGTATAAATACTTTGTCACATTTTTTACTTTTCTGCATATACTTTCTGTTCAGCTTTTATTTTATATGTACAGTCAACTGTATAATCCCCTAAGTCGACTAACTAATCTATAAATGAACAATTCATCCCCCTCTTGTTCTTTCAATTGGTATCAGAGCTTGGTTTCACATTATTTTGTTTGTTTGCCTAACAGCAAGTGAGAAAAGATCATGTCTTCACATGTTATCAACGAAGCTCTACTACAAGAGGAAACTTCTACCACCAGACCTCCTTACTTTATTAGTAAGCACTAAGGTCATTGGAAGATTCGTATGGAAACATACGTTAAATCGATTGACTATAAAGTCAGGCGTATTATAAAAAAGGAACCATATGATTTGACTACTACAAAACCCACTAAGAAGCCTGAAGGAGACACCTCCACTGCTCCAACTTCTCTTGATATGGATGGCTATACCGATGAGCAAAGGAAGCTAGTTCAACTCAACTATAAGGCTGGCAACATTCTTTACGATGCTATCAGTGGAGAAGAATATGAAAAAATATCCGGTTGTGAGGCTACAAAAGAAATATGGGATAAGCTGGAAGTTTCGTATGAGGGAACTAGTAAGGTAAAACAAACAAGAATTAATCTTTTGGTCTATGAATATGAACTAATCCAGATGAAGGAAGGTGAATATGTGGAAGAGATGTTTGCAAGGTTCAGCAAAATTCTTGGTGAGCTGAAAGCACTTGGAAAAGTCTATACTAATGGAGAGCAAGTTAAACAGATTCTCCGGAGTCTTCCTACCATTTGGCAACCAAAGGTCATTAATATAGATATTGGAGATATGAACAAGTTATCCTATGATGAACTAAGAGGTGACTTGATTACTTTTGAAAAAACACATCTCAAAAGGTATGCTAAAGAAGAAAAGAAGAAAACTGTGGCTTTCAACACCACAACATAGGAAGTCGACTGTGATTACCAAGAGGATGAAGAGATCCAAGAAGAACTCGCTATGATGTCTAAACACATTAACAATTTGATGAAGAGAAGAAGGCAATTCAGAAAGTCCCGAACTCAGTACAGGAAGGACAATCTGAACAATAATAACAAAAATGAAATCCAATGCTACGACTGTGGAAAACTTGGACACATTGCAGAAAAATATCCTGAAACTAAGAAGAAGCAGTTCAAAGGTAAAAACAGGTCATATGCAGCCTGGAGGAATGAAGACGAATGCGAAAAGGATCAAGAGGAAAATGCAAACATCTGCTTCATGGCTACCAGTGATTTCAAGTGAACGAGGCATGACGTCTACTGACTCGAGTGAGGTACGTTGTAAATTTTTAATCCTGATGAAGTACTTGATGAAATGGAAAAGATTCTGAAAATTTTAAAAAACTTGACCAAAGAGAAGGAAGAATGGAAACTTAAACTGGAAGTAGGTGAAATCGAAAGAGATTTACTTTAAAAGAGGTCCAGGAGTTAAAACTTTAACTAAATGGGTTGCGTAAATCAACTAGAAGCTCCATTAGATCTAACCAATCGACCTATCAAAACAAATCAAAAGGGAAAAAACCCATTCACAAATCATTATCAAGTTCTTTTATTGAGTTTAATAAAAATGTTTCTATTTGCTATTATTGTGGAAAATCTGATCACACTAACAATGCAGAATTAGAAGATATAACCTAGGTAAGTGGGTATGGAAACCCAAATTTAACTGTGAGGCTAGCACCTCAAAGAATAACTTGCTTGGGTACCTAAAAATCTATAAATATATTATTTTACAGGAACACCACAAACGAGCACATGGAAAAGGAAAATGGTTTTTAGATAGTGGGTGTTCCCGACATATGACAAGTGACAAACAACTATTCAATTTTGTCACTAAAATTAATGGTGGATCTATCAAGTTTGGAGGAGATGCGGAAGGTAAAATTGTTGGAATTGAGATAATCTCTCTTAGTCTGTCATGTGAAATTAAAGAAGTTTTCTTAGTGGATGGATTAAAGCATAATCTGTTAAGTATCAGCCAACTTTGTGATGGAGGAAACAAATTTAAGTTTGAATTATCCAGATGCATCATTCATGACACAAAAGGTAAAGTTTTTCTCTTTTGATCTAGGGAGAACAATATTTATGTTCTCAATAATGGCGGTACTTCAAATGGTAAGAATTTATGTCTAGCATCTATTGCAGATTATCCATGGATTTGGCATAGAAAACTAAGACATGCTAGTATATATTTAATTGAAAAACTTTCAAAATGCGATCTAGTCATTGGTCTTCCAAAGCTAGCTAAGGTTTTCAAAAAAATCATATTTGTGATGCATACCAACTTGGAAAACAAACTAGATCATCTTTTAAATCAAAAGATATCGTTACAACATCAATACCTCTTAAACTTTTGCATATGGATCTTTTTGGTCCCATAAGAACAGCTAGCATTGATGGGAAAATATATTCATTCGTTATTGTTGATGATTATTTTCGATTCACTTGGGTGATTTTTCTATCTCACAAAGATGATGATCTAAAAAACTTTGAAGTATTTTTGCAAGAGAGTGCAAAGAGAAAAAGGTTACTACATCTCTACCATTAGAAGTGATCATGGTGGAGAATTTGAAAGCAAGATGTTTGAAGAGTTATGCAATAATTAAGGCTATACTCACAACTTCTCCTCTCTAAGAACTCCACAACATAATGGGGTAGCTGAGAGAAAGAATAGAACTCCCTAAGACATGGCCAGAACCATGTAGTTGAACATTAACTCCCAAATCACTTCGGGGTCTAAGCGGTTAGTACTGCATGCCATATTTTAAATAGATGTCTTATTCGTCCTATCTTAAAGAAAACTCCTTATGTGCAACGAAAGGTAAGCTCCCTAACATTAATTATTTCCATCCTTTCGGATGCAAATGCTCTATACATGACAATAGAAATGATAATCGTGTAAATTTGATCCTCGAAGTAACGAAGAAATATTTCTTGGTTACTCTAACACCAGCAGATCGTATAGAGTGTTTAATAAAAGAACTTTATGTGTTGAAGAATCCATGCATGTAGTTTTTGATGATTCTTGGAAAAAAACCGAGAAAGTTATATTGACAAGTGATGAAGAAGAGGTTCAACCCCAGCCGGACCGATCTCTGTCCCAACATCATGAAGTTTCAGCTGAAAGGACAAATGAAGATCAATAGCCCTTAATTGAAGAAAAATCAACCAAGTCGATTGTTCAGCCAGATATTGTGCTCCTCTATGAATGGAAGAGTGAACCAGATTATCAACAAAAATTTATCATTGGTGATCCACGCGACGGTATGAAAACTAGAAGATCCCTTAATATTGTCCTCTCCTTCATTTTGTAGATTGAAGCTGAAAGAATTGATGAAGCACTTCAAGATAAGTTTTGGATTCATGCTATGAAAGAAGAGTTAGAACAGTCTGAAAAGAATCAAGTTTGGAAACTTGTTCCCAGACCCAAGGCATCTCAGTGATTGGAACCAAATGGGTCTTCCGAAACAAGTCGAATGAGGAAGGCAAGTTGATGAGTAATAAAGCTCGTCTAGTTGCTCAATGCTACTCTCAAACCGAGAGAGTTGACTATGACGAGACTTTTGCTCCAGTAGCACGATTAGAATCTATGCGCATGCTTTTTTTTTTTTTTAAGAAAATACTACTAAGCTCGTAGCTTAGCGGCTATAAAGTATAAACTAATACTATGTAGCCTAGCTTATAAAGTGTACTATTCCTCTCTATTATATTCATCTCAATGAGTTGAGCACCAAGTAGTAATACCACCATTAAAGACAAATACAATAAATTAAAATAGTACGTTACAATGAACCAATAAAAAACCAGGCTAAAAGTTCCAAATAAACCAATGTAATAAATTGCATATCTTTCTTCATATATGCAGGACCTCCAGGAGTCACGAAATTGGCCAAAAACCAAAGCAGCAAGTAGGAATGTGAAACGCTCCATCGAGTCCAGTGATAGCATATGCTGCGTAATTCCAATGGAGCTGAGCAGTACAATTGAGCAATTAAATCCCCATGATGAATCATCATGTTGGAACAGTCGAGCAAACAAAAAGCCCGCTGAAACGGATACTTCACTAGTTGCTTTTTGCCAATAAGAAACATGTATATCAACATTGATAATTCTAGCAACAATGACCAAAGCATAACCCAGCTGCTCCATTAAACAAATTAGTGCACCAAGAGCTGAATGAAATTGAGGCAGTGACTCGTTAAAAGGACGAGTTTCTCGCTTTGTAAAACGACATCCCTCCCCTTTAATAGACCTTGGGAAAGAGAAGTAACTACACTGAAAGTCCAGGAAACCCAGCTGCTTAAGTGAACAAATTAACGCCCAGTTGATGCCATGAATTTTAAGGGCTACACTTGTCCAGTAGGCGTGGAAAAAATTGCACCTCCAAAGTGTATCCATCGCGTCGAGCAAATTGCATGTCAACACGTTGGGACAAGCAATCACATAGGCTGCAATTTCCTGCATTGAGACGAGATTAGTAGATGAAAATTATACCAATTAAAGCTCCAATGAACAAGCTAAAATATGCTGAAGAACAGGCGCATGAAAACAGTCGTAGGAACATCTGCAAGGAATCGACTTTTACGAGCACAACACGCTGAATTAGGCCTCCAATTGAGTGAATTTTACAAGGCCTTGTGTGTTCAACAGACATGAATATAGAAGCATAACAAAATGTCCTGAAACAGCAACAATTAACATCTTGAATTGCATCCAATGTACCTGCAAAACAATAAAAAATGTGAGAGTAAAAACAGCCTAATGTCCTCATACTCCTTTCCCCCCATTATCTTTTCACCACCCTTGATCGAATTGATGGAAATTGCACCTTATACAAATTAATTATTTGCCTCCCCTTAGTAGAAAAATCATTAAAACTTGCGTAGCGCAATTCACCCTCATAATCCAACACCTTATTAGCAAGATAGTCCGCAACTTGATTCCCTTCTCTAAAAGTGTGAACGATTTTAAATTGCTACCCCATGATATCCTTAATATCTTCCACCACACTAGCTATTGCCCATGGGGTTTCCCAGCAGCCTTCAATAATATTCTTCAATAAAAGCGAGTCCGTCTCCAAAACTGTTGGAAAAAAACTCAAAGCTAAACAACTTCGCATAGCTTCTAGGATAGCTATCACCTCTGCATAAACATTAGTACACATTCCTAAAGATTTTGCCACAGCCAGGACAACATCCCCATTAGAATTTCTAATACAAAAACCAAACGAACCCAAGCCTGGATTCCCACGACAAGCCCCATCAGTGTTTCATTTGTACCACCCAATCTGTGGAGGAGACCATCGCACCAAAGTGTGACACAACCTTGGAACGTAAGCTCTTAACTGATCCACCATAGCTATCCATGACAATGGAACATTTTTCATATCTGGACACTTCGTAATCAGCAGCTTGTGCAACGTAGATGTCACCTCAAATTCAAGGCGCGAATACGACACCTGACCTCCATGCATTAAAGTGTTGCGACGCTTCTACAATTCCCACACAATAACTGATGGAGCAGCCTTCAACAATAACTTCAACAATAATCGAGCACGGGAAGACCACAACTTTACAATGCCTTGACGTAAATAGCAATTAACAAGCGAAATACCTACATTAGACGCAAAGAAATTCCACAATCTCAATGCATAAGGACTTTTAAAAAAACATGCTCTGTTGTTTCCTCCCTAGGATTTCTACAACAATAACACCTCGAGGCTAAGCAATATCCCATCTTCCTAAGAACTTCATCCAGTGGTAATTTAAACTTCCACAAGCGCCACATTAAGAATGAAATTTTAAACGGAAGCCCTTTCACCCACATCTTTTTGTAGAAATCATTCACAGTACCTTTCTGCCTAATAAAATTCCATGCCGAATTAACAGAAAACTTACCATTTGGAGTCAATTTCCACCATGATTTATCACTGCCACCATCCTGAATAATAGCAGGCAAATGCAAAATATGATCCGCAATAAAACCCAGGACTTTTTCACGAACTAGCTCCTCATTCCAACTATTATCAATAACATAATCCTCAACCAAATCAAAGCATCCATCAACCATCCAACCAGCGGGAAGAAGCTTATGAATAGCACCCAAACCACTCCAGTTATTATATCAAAAGTGCGAAATTCCAACATTGACTTGCCAAAAAAATTATTGATCGATACGGTCCCTTGCCAAGAGCATTTTTTTCCAAACATATGACCCATCCGTATATTGAACAACAACTGCATTAAGCTTCTTCCAATATTTATTTGCCATGAAAGTGCCCCACAATGAAGATTTTGTTCTAAAATTCCACCATAATTTACTAAACAATGCCATAGAAACATCATAGAGTGATTTAAAACCAAGTCCCCCCTCACCGGGAGGAAGACAAAGAGTGTCCCAAGAAGCCCAATGCATGCACTGAGTTTTCTGAGAATTTCTCCAGAAAAAATTAGCAAACAATTTATGCATTTGATTAATGATACAATTTGGAGGATCTATGGCTGACAACAAATAAATTGGCAAGCTCTGCAACACAGATTTGATTAAAACTACACGACCTCCACATGATAGCATCTTGGCCTTCCAATATTGAAGTCTCCTCATAATTTAATCAAGAATATCTTTGTAGTAATGCTTTTTCCTCCTTTCATAAAAAATGGGACACCCCAAATAATTAAACGATAGAAATCTACGTAATACCTTGCACCAGCTGAAAAACCTATTCCTCAAAATTTTTGTGAAGATAAATGGCACTTTATTCTTTATTAACACGCTGCCCCGAGACTTCTTCATAAGCACCCAACACACCCATTACCAACCTCAAAGAATTGTTGTCCACAGAAGTGAAAAAAATTATATCATCGGCATACGACAAATGATTGATGAAAGGACTCCACTTAGGCATTTGATACCCTTTATACAAATTATTCTGAAAAAGAGGATTCATAGCTATAGAAAGTACCTCAGCAGTTAGGATAAAAAGTGAAGGCGAAAGCGGATCACCTTACTTTAAACCCCGAGTAGAATGGAAAAAACCAGTGGTCTGACCATTAAAAAGAACTGAATACCAATTATTGCTCACCAACTTGAAAATCATATCAACAAAGGTGTGGCAAAAACCCATCATCATTAAAACTTTAGAGAGAAATAACCACGAGACCTGATCATAAGCTTTCATCATATCCAGCTTAATGACCATATTCCCATCCTTGACCCTTTTATTTATATCACGAACAATCTCCTGAGTCAGTAACACATTCTTAATAATACTCCTACCCTTCACAAAACCAGCCTGAGTAGGAGAAATTAGAGCAGGAAGAATAGAAGCAAGTCGATCATGAATAACTCTAGAAATCACCTTATTAATGAAATTACTCAAACTAATTGGTCTTAAATCTGAAAAAGTAGCAACATCATTTTTCTTAGGTAAAAGAACCAAATTAGTGTGAGTAATATACTTAGGTAAAAATTGCCTGGAGAAAAAAGCTTTCACTAATAAGGTGAGATCTTCACCAATAATGTCCCAGCAAATCTGAAAGAATTTACTATTGAAACCATCCGGACCAGCTGCGCTATCAACATTCAGGCCAAACACTGTCCACTTAACATCATCTAAAGAAGGAGCCTTAATTAAATCATCATTCTGAGCCTCAGAAACCATGGAAGGAACATGCATAAGAAGATCGAAATTCGAAGGCTCTTCATCCTCCTTAAATTGTTGTTCATAAAAATAAGCAGCCTCATTCGCCATTGCCTCCTTAGAATTAATCCAATTACCCCCATCTATTTTTAATTCTATGCACCTGGAGCTTGTTTCTTCTACCTTTGACATGAACATGAAAAAATCTGGAATTTTTATCACCTTCCTAAAACCATTGCATACCTGCTTTTTGCCTCCAAAAATCTTCTTCCAGAGCATGATATTTAATTAATTCTGCCTCTGCTCTCTTAAGCACCTCTGTTAGCTGCACTAGGAGTATCTTGCTATTGTAATTCATGAATTTTAACAATATCTTCAAGAGATTTAATTCTATCAAAAATATTGCCAAATGTGTCTTTGCTCCATCTAGAAAGTACTACCTTCAACTTCTTCAACTTGGAGTGAAATTTTAAAAAAAGGGTTGCCCTCCACATGATCACCCCAACATTGCCGCACCACCTCCAAAAATTCAGCATGTTGTAGCCACATATTTAAGAACCTAAAAGGTTTGACAATAGTGCGCGTATCAATTTTACAAGACAAAAGCAAAAGAGCATGATCCGAGCCAACTCTAGGGAGATGTTCTACCTTAATGGAAGTAAAAGCGACCGTTCCACCATGTAAACACGCTGCCTATATAACCTAAATCAATAAGCCCACAATTCGCAATCATGTTGGCAAATTCTTCATACTCTGGGAGAAGCACTGGAAGCCCACCATATTTTTATTCATCAGAAAGAATCACATTGAAATCGCCACCGACCATCGAAGGTTTATCAACACCCTCGGACAATGAATAAAAAGAATCCCGCAGATCAATTCTTTCAACACTTGACCGTTTTGCATAAACAAACGTGCATAAGAAATCTTGATCTAGCTCCTGGCTATACAAATTCAAAGTGAGATGTTGAACATGATCATGCACTAGAATCACATCAAACCCATCATTTACAAACACCCACACTTTATTACTACAATTAGCAATAGCAAACGGCATCCTCAATCTTCTTTTATATCGATCAATATGTCTAGCTGCTTGAAATGGTTCCATCAACCCCACAAAATTGAATTTATATCTATTGTGCATTGTTGTAAGATGCTGAAAAGCTTTTTTGGCCTTGACCGACCTAATATTCCAAATCAAAGCTTTATTCATCAATTAATTCTTTTTTGTCGAGGCGGACCTCAAGGGTTGAACTCTTTGGGGAGCAATAGCAATGTCTTTCTTAGTCCGCTTCCGTCTCTTCAAAGTCTTCACCTGCTCATTGTTATCACCACTTGGTTTCTCGAACACCTTCAAAGGACTCAACTTGCTTGTTTGTTTTCTAGGAGAAATCTGCGCCCTCGCTGCTGCCTCATTGAAATTGTGAGATGTAGACTCATCTTCTTCCTCCTCTAACAATCTTCCCAGGCTTAAAGGACCATCTTGTAACCTGTACACCAAGGCTGGAGTAGAAACAATAACATTAGGCAATTCACTCATATTGGCTACGAGTCCATCATCTGTAGGCAAGCATTTGAAGATCTCCAGGTTAGCTGCCTCACTTCTCACAATAGCCTGCCTCTCATTGAGTTGTCGAATCAACAACTTCTTGTTCAAAGTGGAAAGGGAGAAATTCGTGTTAGCATCAGATCTATCACCTTCTACAGGAACAATAGTATTTTGTGGCGTTGAATCCTTGAAGTTAAGCTCGCTTAAAATATGCTTCGACCCAAACATTTTGCCTGCATCCTTATAAATACGAAACTGTTGTGTGGATGCCTCCTAGGAAATTAAATTAATTCCAATCTCACTATGCTTAGGCGACGGAGGATGTTGAGAGGCTGCTACCAAAATTCTAGAGGAATCAGGACACGCATCCCATTGTGAATTCTGAGAAGGATGCTCTTCAGTATACAATGCAACATTAAGTTTGTCCACACCTTTTTCCTCATTTAAGCTGCTACAATGCGCATGCTATTACCTTATGCAACGAATAAAAATTTCAAATTATATCAAATGGATGTCAAAAGTGCATTTTTAAATGGTTTTATCAAGGAGGAAGTTTATGTTAAACAACCTCCACGTTTTGAAAGTAAAAAGTTTTCTCACCATGTTTTCAAACTATCTAAAGCACTCTATGGCCTTAAACAAGCCTCAAGAGCATGGTATGAACGACTATGTTTCTTTCTCATGAAACATGGTTTTACTCGTAGAGTAAGTGATACAACTTAATCAAGTTAAAAGGTTAGGTATAATGCACGCAAGCCAAGTCAAGAAAAGGTATTTATCAAACATACTCCTAATGGAAATATGATTTTATAAATCTATATTGATGATATTATATTCAGTAATACTAATCAATCTTTGTGCAAGGAGTTTGAGACTTTGATGTAGGGAGAACTTGAGATAAGTATGATGGGAGAGTTGACTTTCTTCTTTGGGCTTCAGATTAAGCAAACTGAAAAATAAATTTTTATTTGCCAATCCAAGTACACCAAGGAACTAATTGCAAAATTTGGAATGAGTGAAGCTAATCCCGCCAAAACTCTTATGAGTCCAGCAATTAGCTTGGTTACTGATGAAAAGGGTACTGACGTGAATGCCTCACTGTATTGAGGCATGATTGGATCTTACTTTATATATATGCTAGTCAACCATATATCATGTTTACTATATGCAGATGTGCCAGATTTCAATCAGCTCCCAAAGTATCTCATTTGATGGCAGTCAAAAAAATGATTCGCTATCTTGTTGGAACTATATCCTATGGCTTGTGGTATCCTCGTACTAATCATTTTGATCTTAGAGGATTTTCTGGTGTAGACTATACATGTGATAGAGTTGATTGTAAATGTACTGTGGTGCAAGTTTTTTTCTAGGAAAGTCACTTCTCTCTTGGCACAACAAGAAACAAGATTGTGTTGCACTGTCCACTGCTGAGTCAGAATATTTTGCTTTTGGACATTGTTGCACTCAACTTTTTAGGATGTCACCACAACTCTCTGACCATGATTTGCATTTTAAACCTATTCCTATGTTATGTGATAAAAATAATGCCATAAATCTTACATACAATCCAGTTGATCATCCTAGAACAATGAACATTACTGTTAGTTATCATTTTATTAGTGATTATGTTCAACTAGAAGATGTTGATATTACTTTTGTGAGCACATATTTTCAATTAGCTGACATTTTAATAAAGCCCCTACTTGAAGAGCGTTTTTTCACATTAAGAGAGTCGCTTGATATTATTTCTGATCCATGTTAAAATAAATTTTCACTCATTAATTTTATTTTCAGCATATCTTGCATTGCATTTAGAAATAATATTTTTTTCTGCACTTTAAGAGTCACTCGAAACTAATCTTGATCTGTGTTAGAATAAATTTTCACTCATTTTATCATGGATTGCGTTTAGAAAAAATATTTTATGCATATATAATAAGTATTGTGTGAGTACCATAATCAAGTATGACATAATATTCCGTCCGTCCTAAATTTGGTAAACATTTCATGATTATTAGTACTTGCCTTGTCCTTATTTAATGTGTTTTGCACAACTGTCACTCCCTTTTTTCTTATTGAAAAGGCAAAAGTAGATTATTTTCCCGCTTTCCCAAAATCATTATTACTCCCCCCTCTGCAATATCTGTTTAGACGCCACCCTTTCGACTGATTAGATGCCTCAATTCAATTCTCCAGAAAACTCTCTCCACTTCCTCCTCCTTTAAAACTCCTCTTGTCTCCACTCAACAACTCACATCAAAATCAATGGGAAAGGAAAAAAGCAACACCACCCCCCACTTGAAAAAGTCCTCACGTTACTTCCAGGGTTCCCTTCTCCTCCTCTCCGGTACATATTGATTCCAACCACTTTGAAAACACATCATCCCTTCCTGAAAGATCTATTGAAAAGCAAAACCTGGCCACCAACGGAAAAGGGAAACGTTCTGTTGAACCAGATGAAGTCGATTCCGTCAAGCATGGAAAAATAAAATCCCCTAAATTTGATAAATTTTTTATTTTTTGGACCTCTACTATGTTGAAAGGTTTCATTCCTTAAAAGACAAGCCTATGGCCTATGGGCGTATTGTTGATTTGGATGACATGGAAGAACTCAACTGTAATATTAAAACTTTCTTTACTTCTCAATACGATTTTCTTGGGTTGTATATTTGGGTGTAAGTTTTCTAGTGTCTCTTAATTCTTCAAAGTTAGCTGGCCAGCAAAATGTGAGGTAACCTTTGAACAAACTAAAATGTACATTTGCAAAAATTATGCTTATATTCCTGAAGAGCAATAATTTGGTCCTTTGATTTGTTGTGTGAATTTCGAGTCATTGCTCATATTTTTACCGCCACCACTTTACTTCCCACAGAGCACTATGACACAGAGGGATAACCTTCTTGTCTATTATCTTGTCACTAAAAGGAAGCTAAATTTGTGTGTCTGGATTATAAACTATATGCTTGAAAATGCTTCTGATATGTCGCCTCTACCTTATGGAATGTTCATCATGAAAATTCTTATATTTTATCTGGTAAACTTGCCTGGATACAAAATGATGACTGTGTCTGCCTGCTCTAATTCTCGTTCTTTTGACTCAATGAGTTATGTTAGTGCTAAAGGGGGTTGGGTTAAAAATGCAATCAAAATACGCCTCGTGGAACCACAGGAAATGCCCCTGTCCAAACTGCCAATGCTGGGCCTTCGCAATCGTTTAATCCTGTGTCATCTGAGGATTTAATTAAGATTTTCTAAGGAAGTTGATAACCTTAAAGGTCTTCTTTTGAGTGTTCAGTACAAACAGGATCAGCTGTCTGCTGCTATTGCTGAAGTTGAACTTGACAATGGGCGAATCTTAATTAAGATTGACAATGATGTTTGAGACTCAGCTGCAGAAATTCATCATGTGCATGAAAGGATTGGTGCTGCGTATGGCGACATCCAAGGGCATATTAAAACTTTTTCTACAGATATACAGGGAAAATTGGACAGAATGACAAAAAATGTGACCAACACCCTGACATATTTCCTTGCTCCCTGTTGATTTTACCCTTTATTAATTTTTTGATTATGTAATATTTAACTTATGTTAGGATGCTAATTACTCCCTTTATGCTGATGCCAAAAGGGGGGAAAAAAGACTGTAGGATAATCCTTATCTTTTGCATACAAAACTCTAATTTGAATGCAGGACGTGAGGGGGAGTCAACTTGGATAAAGTTGGCTCTCTCTCTCTCTCTCTCTCTCTATATATATATATATATATATATATATATATATATATATATATATATATATATATATATATATATATATATGTATATGTATATCTTTTGTCTAGAATAATGTGCAGGAAGACAGGAGAGTAAAACTCTGTCTTACATAATGATAAAGGGACCTACAAGAAGTTGACCAATACAAATCAGGGAAGCACCTTTTCACATCAAGTTATCCTTCTCTCTCTCTCTCTCTCTCACACTCATCATAAAAAATGGGGAGATTGTTAAACTCATTTTCATTGTGAAAAAAATTATACTAATTAAAATATATGTGGCAGGTTACGTGGATGATCGAGGATAGGTGGAATCAAAGCAAGAAGAATGTAAGAAATGATACGCTAAGATTTAAGAAGGGCTAAGAAATTGAAGCTTGGAAGATATCAGCTATATATCGAAAGGAATCAACATGCTTTAAAGGACGACAGCTAACTAAGGAAACATTCGAATAGAGAATATCGATAATTAAAGTCTCTAGGGCCAATTGTACCGTGTGAATACTAATTACTGGCTCTCCATTATTCTAAAAAAGATTCCATATCACAAAAGGATTTTTTTGAGGATTAATTCTTTTGGGTCAAAGTATCTCTCTTGTACTAAGAAATATTGCAAAATATTCGGTCAAAGAAAATCATGATCTCAAATCAATCATGAAGGAAAATTATGGCAGAAGATCAATTAAGGTGGCTAATGGGAAGATATTACTGAAGAACCCTTTCAACTGCTACTCCAATAGACGACTATAAGTAGAACACCTTGACAAAGAAGTTACTTACGTTTCTATTAACTGTCTACATCATTCTCTAACTTTTACTTAATACTATCACTGTATACTTGAGAGTTTACGAGTGTTCAAAAAAAAAAAAGAAAAGATCAGGATAGAGGTAATAGTTGTTTCAAGGTGAAGTTTGTCTGATAAGCTATAATTCAGACTTGTTCGTTGTTGGTGAGCGAAGGTCCAAAACGAACAAGAGAAGCGTTAGTGGTGAACAATAAACCACACTTGAAACTAAAAAGAGCTAGAAGAGATACTTTCCCTATGACCCAAGGGATTGGAGTGGGCTTTTAGGAGGAGAGATATTAGGCTCGACATAATAATGAGGACCTGGAGCGGCTCGATGGGTTGATTTGTCAGAGAGAAACTCAAAGCAACTATATAGGCTGATTTGAGAGTGAAGCCAAGAAAAGTGGAATATTCTAACGGTTGTGTTGTTGTGTGCATGGGCTCGCCAAAGTTTGGCTCTTATACCATGTTAAAGAATCTGAGCATCCAATACATAAGCTTAAAGCAATGGGTGGAATGGCTCAGGACTTTATAAACCTCTTTGGTAATTCTAGCACAACCGATGTGGGACAAATGTATTATACTTACTAACATTTTAAGTCGACTGACTAATCTAAAAATGAATAAGTCGCGCCCCCCCCCCCCCCTACTTTTAACTAGTGGGTCCGGGAAATCAAATAAGTAACGTTTATTTCCTTCTAATTGATGCTATTCTTCTATTTGTTGCAGTGACTGCTCGTGTGCTTCCGTGACTGGTAAACAGTGCACATACAGCTATTATGAGATCGATCAAATCTAAGCTGAAGATTGCTTAATTTTATGGCGAATAAGAAACCTGTCACATGGGTCACGGTATAAATACTTTGGTTATAATTTTACTAAGTAAATTATATAATGGTCAAGATGATCAATGCAACTATGCAAGTCATCATTTTAATTCATACAGTGCAACAGTACCATGTGCAATCATTTTTTATTTGGGTGAAAAATCAGTCGAGCCTCATGCTCTGACACACCTGTTGAGTTAACTCTTCGAGGAGAGAACTAAGGGCAAGATGCATCGGCAATTCTTGATGAAATTCGTGTCTCGGACATGCGTAGGCTTGGTTCTCTGGGCGATTAATACAACCTTCGAAGAAGTCATTATTCTTTGGTGCAGTTAATTTCATAACTGTTACCTGTTACTGCTGTATTAAAGATGAAGATCATGGGCTAGCCATGATTGAACGTGGAGTAATGACAATTAATTTTATTTATTGTTCTTTTACCCTTGTAAGCTATAAATAGTCACTTTGTAATTATGGAAAGACATTCAGAAAAATAATTCAAAACACTTACTTTTGCTTCATTGCTATTGTTCGATTTCCTTTATCGTGTTTCTTGTTATTTTTCAACTTTAATACAAACAATTGCTTGTTAACCCAAAACAAATTCGATTTATTGGCGTAATCAGATTTAGGCCAAATACACATTTTTCATAACAGTTACTTAATGTTTGATTAATATTAATTCAAACATGTTGAAGAAAACTGTCACAGAGATCACGGTTCGCATTAAAGATCATCAGCTAGCTCCTTTGAAGAACTGGAAGAAATGAAATATATTACTAATTGAGAACAAAAGATATATCAGTAGCATGCCCAAATTGTTGATTCAAGGAATTGGTAGGCAACAGTGTCAATCTTATTGGACGAGATTCAAAGAATTAGCATATTAAAATATATCCACTTGTTAATTAAGGCGACTTTGCTGGCTGATGGCGGTGGCAGTGCTGGTGACTCGGAACTTGGAAGCGGCAAAGAGGACAAGAGTTGTGGAGAGAGAGCCAGCTGATAAGGCAATTTGAATGGAAAACATGTCCACACGGCACTTGTTTGCCTTCAACACTTGATTCAAAGCCTTCCATACACACTGTACAAACACCTATCATTTCAACGGTTGGCATTTCATGAACAATTTTGGTGAAAGAGTCCCTCGTTGGTTTCCTCTGGCTGTGATCATTAGTTTCGGGCTCTGGCATAGTTAAAGCCATGTCGAGATCGAAAAGTTGATCCAACAGCAAGGTGCTTGACATTTTTCTTGTGTAATAAGGCTAGTATACTATTTGATGCTCTATAGAAGAGCTCTTACAACTATATATATATATAGTGGGAGTGCTAGTTTGTTCCTTCCAATGACCAAGCATATTACGGGGTTTCCTGGATACGGTGGTCGGTCAGTCACGTGTGTGGTTTTCGACGATGCAACATATCTACTTCAAACTATTCTTTTTCTTCCCTTTTTGTTATAGTATGTTCCCTCCTGTCATTCTAAGTTTATAGATTTGACTGATTACAAAATTTAAGAAAATAATAAAAATATAAATTTTTAAATTTTTTGGTTTAAATTAAATATGTGTGTAATGTGGGCCAATAATTTTAATCTTGTGGTTCAAAATAAATTTTAGAATTAAAAAGTTACCAAATAAAGAGACACTCTTTTTTCGGACAGACTAAAAAAGAAAGGTAACACTTAAATTGACACCAAAAAAATTTAATATTGTGTAATTCAAGAGGCCAAGATGATTCAAACACAATACGAATTATTATCAATTCCAACATTTGTTCCTCTGTCCATCTTAATTTATATAGAAAAGTTTGAATTTGTAAAAAACTTAATAAGAAAATAAAACCTTTAAAACTTGCATACTGTGGTGTTAATAGTTTGTACAGATTTTTATAACAATACTATAATATTTGTGTAGTTATAAACCCTTCTCATTGAGAATAAATAAAAACTTTATATTAAATTATTTAAAATTTAAAAAGTTGACATTTATTTTTTCGATGGGTTAAAAAATATCGTCATATAAAGTTGAACAAAGTGAGTAACAATTTTTCCATATTAAAAGCACTCCCTTTTGTTCAATTTGAATGGTACTTCCTATGTCCCAATTTATGTGGCACCATTTTCTTTTTTGTTTGTCCCAAAATGAATGGTGCATTTTTCTTATTTGACAACTATTTAATACACCATCTCTATTTTATCCTTGTTGGGCCCTACATACTTTTAAAGCTACCAATAATTTTTTTCCTAATCAAATTTTCTCTTTCTTATTTTTTCAAAGGTAAAATTGAAACTTTACAAGGTCAATCTCTACTTTCTTAAAATCCGTGCCCGATTAAATGGTGCCACATAAAATGAGACGGAGGGAGTAATGCTTAACTAGGTATTGCAATTAGGATAGAAGAAATGCTTTTGGCACGATGCACAAGTAATTTTATCGTTCAGAGTTGAATGGTACAATAAGAAGTTTAAAGTTAATTTTTTCAAATATAACAATGTGTCCTTTTTAGAACATATTATAAATATCATATAAAATGAAATTGATTTAGTAAGTAGTAATTAAAGAAGAAATTTAGGCTTCTAATTAACTTTACCGATATTATAATACTCCCGTCCCATTTTAGTTGTCGTTTTAATTAAAACACTTTGTCCCAAAATAGTTGTCGTTTAGAATTCAGAATTAATTTTATTAGTTGTTTCAAACTAAATCTTTAATAATTAGAAAATACTAGTTTTTTTAATATTGTTCTATTTTTAAAAAGCATTAAATATGAGTTACTTAGTAAAATATTTATTGTATTTATTGATTTCGTAATAGCATAGAAAAATTTAAAATGACAACTAAAATGGAATGGAAAGAGTACTATTATAAAAGTTTTCTTTCACTGATCTGTTAGTACTACTTCCTCGTATCCACAAAGTATATTAAGAGATGTAAAAAGACTTCTAAAAGTTGTGATTTAAAATAAGTATAGATACTTGTATATGACTATAAATCATCTCATTAGTGCAAAGTATAAAGTTTGAAGTTAAATTATTTTAAATTTTAAATTATGTCCTTCGAGGAGGTATTATTTTTAATAAGCCAAAAGAGAGTACAATTCAAAATTGAGAAATCAGACTATTTGAAGCGTCTCCAAGGCATTTTAACTAATGGTAATGGAATGGCCGCCGACTACAGGATAGTGTTTTTAATTGAAATAGCAACTAACTAGCATCATTGATTCATTTCCACGTTACTGATTATACTGTAGTGCTAGTCAGATTCAAAGTTTGCCAATTGGTGGCTCGTTATCCTCTATCCTTTGTCTCTTTCTCCATATTCCTGCCATGGTGGGTGGAAAGGTAGTTCGAATCATGAATTATTCAAATATGGCTTCACTAAGACCATCTAAACATTGTGCAACTAATTAAATTGATTCTGTTAGTTGATTAAACTTATCCTTTCCCATTTCCCACACCACAAATCTATATATACATGTAAAGTTCTCAAAAAAAGTGATGTAACATTTCTCTTTTAGTCAGCCTGACATTTATCTTTTTGATCAAATTTTAAGTGTTTTCCTTAAATTGTACACCTTTCATTCCGTTTAGTTGTCATGTCACATATCGTATAGCAGTGGGATGAATGTAGCGAGGGTTGCCTTCTTCTATTAGATAAGAAAATATCACCTAAACTTAAATATAAGTTTTATAGAGTGGTCATTATACCAGTTATATTATATGGGGCGAAGTGTTGGCCAATCAGGAACACATACATTCAGAAGATGAGCATAGTATAGATGAAAATTCTTAGATGGATGCATGTGCATACTAGGATGGATGGACAAGCTTAGGAATGAGGTCATATATGACAAGGTGGGAGTGGCCCCAGTGATCGACAAGATGCGAAAAGCGCAGCTACGATAGTTCGGACGTGAGAGAGGATGAGCACAGATGCTCCGGTGATGATGTGCGATAGATTGACAGTGCTGGGTATACGAAGAGATAGAGGTAGATCGTTGAAAAATTGTGGGAAAGTGATTAGATAGGATATGGTCCACCTGCAAATCACTGAGGACCTGAACCTTGATAGGAAAGCGTGGAAGTCGAGGATTAATGTAGAAGGTTAGGTAGTAGTAGAACGGTTTTTGTCATATTAGTAGTTGTATTATTGATGTATGTACTATTTCTATCTTATTTTTGTCTTTATTGCTATTGGTGCTTTCTCTGCCTTTCATTGGAAGATCATGGTCTAGGGTGGGTTTTCGAGAATTTGTAGTTTTAATTTTAGTTTTATTTTTCATCTTTTTATTATTTTTTCTATTTTTATCTTTTATTTTTAAATTTTACATTTTTATATTTTTATCTTTGATTTTTTTATCTTTTATTTTTATTTTTATCGTATTTTATGCTTGGATAGTTTTATTATTTCCTCTACATGGTTGTTCATGGGTACTGCTATGTTGGAATCCCGCTCTTGTATTTTTCGTTCTTCTCCAAACTGTTTTCGAAACTATCTTTTTTGAGCCGAGAGTCTATCATAAACACCCTCACTACTTCAATCTAGGTAGGAATAAGACCTGTGTACACCTCACCCTCCCCAGACCCTACTTATGGGACCATATTGGGTAAGATGTTGTATTGGTATTGGTATTCTCTATTTACTTTGGTATTATTTAGTTTTTAATATATTCTCTACTTTGGTATTTTCAATTTGTTTTTGTCAAATATTTTTCTAAACTATTTTTTTATTCGACGTTCTATCAGAAAAAGTATCTACACCTTGGTGGGGGGGTAAGATCTGTGTACATTTCACCCTCCCTAAACCTCACTTGTGGAATACTACCGGGTACGTTATTGTTGTCGTTGTCGCCCTTATTTGTTCTTTCATATCAATTTAATAATACTCTTACTTTAGCTACATTATTCTCTCCCAATATTTATTAGAGTAAGGACAAAGGTGATGAAAATTCATACTCTCTTGATTTTCTGAAATGACAAATAAATTGTACCAAGTTTTTTTTTTTTAATTTGGTTTTGTTAGAATTACAAAGTGTTTTCTTTTCTTTCTTTGTTGACAAAGCCAAAACGTAATTGTATAGGATTATAAGACATTAATGTGACGTTCTGCCATATCATGAGCCAAATAATACAACAGAAGCTTCTAGAGAGGCCAAGAGTGGTCTAGAGTGTCGAAGACTCTAGAACCTTGAAGGCTCTTGATTTAGGGCTTTATTGAAATGTGTAGAAGTATCTAGATCATAGGAGAATATTGGTTGGAGTTGGAAGGAATCAAAAATTTATGTAACACTCTAGAAGACCCAAGAAAGAGCATGTTAACTTCCACCTAATTAATGTAGTCTAGAACCTTCCCTAGAGTAGTATAAATAGGAGTAGGCATTTCATTTTCACTTGTCCAATATCCAAGTCGTCTAAATAGTGTCTAGCATTGTAACCTAGCATCCAAACCAAGTTCCTTAGCTTTCCTTTCTTTGTACAAAATATTTGATCTTAATATAAATCTCTTTGCCAACAACTTGTGCTTTAACTGTGTGCAAAGTACTTGGCAACTTTGCTTGCTTGACTTAGAGATTATCCAAGGATTTTAGATTGACATTTTAGGTGTCTTATAGAGGTTCAAAGGCTGAACTTGGGCGTTGCTTTTGGGAAGCAATTATCTAAGTGCTGACACGCCGTCTAGAGCGAGTCTAGGGTCGTGACAACATGAGCGGGTCAACACCGTGAGTGTTGTACGTGGTTCTTTTGGAGAGAAGTTATGTCAAGTGATAAGGAAAATAAAATTTCATTGGAGGAAGTTGCTTGTGATCAATATGCTGCCGCGGGGACAAAAAGAAGGAAGCGAGGGTCAAACAAAGCATGGGATACGCAAGTGGAAGTCACGGTCGATGCAAAAGTAAATGTGGTTGATGATGAGGAGGGCAATAGTTCATCCATGGAGAACGTTCGTGGTCGGGTGAAGCTTTTGGAAGCTAGTCTTGGCACCTTTAATCGACGTGTGGAGGCCATGGAGTCCAACCTCACTATATTGGAGAATCAAGTCGTTGGGGAGTTGGAGAAACTTAAACGGACCATGATGGAGGTACTCAAGGAGGATGAGTATTGCAAAGGGAGAGTCCGCAAGTTGGAAGACATTTTTGGAGTTTCCATTGCTGACCAACAAGGGCAAATAGAGGCCTTGCGGAAGAGCTTGGAGGGGACCATGGTCGGGACTACCAGGGGCGTGGTACTTACACAAGGGACGAAGGTGAAGGTCCCTAAAGCAAAGGAGTATGGAGGTGCACGGGACGCACGCGAGGTGGATGACTTTCTTTGGAAGATGGACAAGTACTTTGAGGTAGTCAAAGAGGATGAAGAAGTTGCCAAGGTACGCAACACCTCAATGTACTTGACCGAGGTTGCCGCGCTGTGGTGGCGTCAGAAATGTGCTTACATGGAGAAGGGGCTATGCAAAATTGAGACATGGGAGCAGTTCAAAAAGGAGTTGAAGAAGCAGTTCTACCCGCTGAATGTGGTGTACGAGGCTAGGTGGAGGCTAAGGGAGCTCTGACAGACGACCACGATTCGAGAGTACGTGCGTGAGTTCACCACCTTAATGCTGCAAATCCCGACTTTGTCCGAGGAAGATTCTCTCTACTACTTCACGGATGGGTTGCAAAATTGGAAAAAGCAGTAGTTAAGAAGAAATCACGTAGCCAATGTGGACGAGGCCATAGCAGTAGCCAAGTCACTCGTTGACTTCAAGATGGAGCTTGTCAAGTCCAAAGGGGAAACGCCGAGAAGGGCGAGGGAGATCATGACAAGGACGAAGGGGAAGGAATAGCTGAGGCACATAAGTGCAATGTCAAGGGGCCAGCCCAGAAGAGACAGGGGTTTAAGGGCAACGACAAGGGGCTGAACAATGGTGGGGAGTGTGTGCCCAAGGGAGGGTGCTACTTTTGTAAAGGGCCTTATCGGTTGAGGGAATGCCAAGAGTTAGGGAAGCTTGCAGCAATGGTTGGGAACTTTGCGCAAGCACACGAGGGTGATACAGAAGAGACCGCCTTCATCGGTGGGATACTGTTGGAATCTAAACGTGGAGTACAGGATACTTAGGCCTATCTTGGTGCCATGCATAGGGATCATGGCGGCAGCAAGAAAATTTGGGCAGATATAGTTGAAGAGGATGACGAGTTGCAAAATGGTGGCACGCTATCAGACTTAGATGATGTACCAAGCAAGGGGGCCAAGCTTTCTAGCAAGGCTGGGACCACGGACGGCAGCCAAGTAGGAAGTGGAAGTATGGACCTGGTGCTTGAGAAGCTGCTAAACTTTGTCAAGTCATGGGGAGATTTAGGAAAAGAACACGGGAAGGTATCCGATGGGCGGAGGATCGAGGCCATAATTGCGAGTCGTCTAAAGTACAAACGAGGCAAGAAGAAAGGTGGCCAGTATCTTGTGACGTGGGTAGCGAACCATTCAGTAGGGCATCATGGCTAACAGACGAAGATCTTTGGCAGCACCAAGACGAGGTTCGCGCGTATATGTCGGTGCTTTGTGCCGAGGGCGGCACAAAATATGGTCGGGAGAGTGTGACCTCCCACCACATCATGAGCCAAATAATGCAACGGAAGCTTCTAGAGAGGCCAAGAGTTGTCTAGAGTGTAGAAGACTCTAGAACCTTGAAGGCCCTTGATTTAGGGCTTAACTGAAATGTGTAGAAGTATCTAGATCATGGGAGAATATTGGTTGGGGTTCGAAGGAATCAACAACTTATGGAATACTCTAGAAGAGCCAAGAAAGAGGATGTTAACTTCCACCTAATTAATGTAGTCTAGAACCTTCCCTAGAGTAGTATAAATAGGAGTAAGCATTTCATTTGCACTTGTCCAACATCCAAGTCTTCTAAATAGTGTCTAGCATTGGAACCTAGCATCCAACCAAGTTCCTTAGCTTTCCTTTCTTTGTACAAAATATTTGATTTAATATAAGTCTCTTGTCAACAACTTGTGCTTTAACAGTTGCAAAGTACTTGGCTACTTTGATTGCTTGACTTAGAGATTGTCAAAGGATCTTAGATTGACACTTTAGGTATCCTATAGAGGTTCAAAGGCTGAACTTGGACGTTGCTTTTGGTTAGCAATTGTCTAAGTGCCGACACGCCACCTAGAGCGAGTCTAGGTCCTTGACACTAAAGCCCTATTATGTAGTCGGCGCCACAAAGATGGTCGCACATGTGGTAGTGGAATTATTTTCAATTTTAGATAATCTTTGTTATAATAGAATTTTTGGGTTGACAAGTTTGAATTCAACTTTGTGCAAAGTTGCAAGGTGTTTATTGGTTTCTACAATGGATAAATATACTTATAGTAGGATAATATATATTGTATTTATATCTACACACTGTTATAATACATTGCTTGAAGACTTTCTCAAAAGTAGTTAATACAAAAGACTGGAAGAAAATTATGAAATGTTTTAAGACTTCAAATTAAAAGCATTCATTATGCATCCTTGTTTATCTAAAGCAATCCGCCGTATTGACTTCCAGGTTGATGTGCTTTACGGATGGCGTCCCTATCTATTCCATAATGACGTGCATCATTGATAAAATGACCCTCAATTTAGATATAGATTATTCAAATTCCTTTTTTAGATAAATTTTATTAGAAACTAAATAATAAAAGGTACTGTAAATCATAATAACTTATAATTTAAAATATTTATGAAAAACATGATAAAATAAGAACTTCTTTGACTTCTAAAATAGTAATCTATATATATCGCCACATAAGCTGAACCATAATGACTATTACCTTGGATATATATATATATATATATATATATATATATATATATATATATATATATATATATATATATATATATATATATATATATATATATATATCAATCTCCGTGGATTCAATCTCTATAAGCAAAGGCTTAAGATTGTACTTAAGTGCGACTTTCAGTACTGTTGGCAATGCAAGTATTTTTACCAAAAAATTGGTTGTAAAAGCTACTCTTAAGTTATATGCATATTGAAGCCTATTATGCCAATGTCTTTATTTATAATTAAGTCATGTACACAAATGATCACACTGTTCAGGATTGCCCTTAATTGGAATTATTTACATAAGTCAGATTCCCTCTAATGAATTTTTGTGCAGTACCTCTGCTCATTAACTAATATTGTTTAAATCTAGTTATTAGTTAAATGAAGGTCTCAGTCCATTTTATACAGTTTTTGCTTGAAAAGTTTGAAGTCAACTTTCATGCCATGTTGCAAGCTGTTTTTGACAAGTCGTTCTTTAATAAATTGCTGCATTTATTGTCCGGTACATGCGGCATGGCGGATCGTAATGAATTCAACTTGGCATTTGCCTCTGACAAAAAGAAAAATAAAACAGAAGACTAAAGATACTCCCATGAACGCTAAAGAAGTCTCAAATAGCACTGCCTAAATACGACGACCCTAATCTGATAGTGATTATCGTACGATCGACTATCTCACTGGCCAAATCGAATGCTTACTAGTTTGCTCTTATTCATATAAATCATGTGACCACTGAAATCCATAATCAGTAAATTTTACTAGGTTGGACCGTCCATAGCATAGTAAGTAAATTATGTATAAACTGAACAATGCAGCTATCTAAAATAGAACACAATTACTCACCCACAAAGTCAAGGAGTACCTAAGAGTACTGCTTGCACCCTAAATATTGGTTCCTCCGTCATTATTCTAAAAAGCTCTATTTCCCACTCGGTGAATTCTGGGATAATTCGGATTGTTGTGTCCCACGACATATGTTACAATGATTGGTGGAAGAAAATTTGTTACAATATTTGTGACCTTCAAAGTTTGCATTATTTTGGAAGTTGAGTTTTTCAAATGAGAAAATTTGAAGGTTTCAACTTGATAGGATAAATGACGATCAATAGGCGTAGATCTGAAGATGACAAGACTAATTCGTTGGTGGTGGCGGACGCCATAATTGAAAAATTCTGCAGGAGCGATTTTATGTAGAGCCAAATAAAATGAAGAAATTAATAAAACGTCTATGAGTTAAAAGAAAAAGCAATGTATTTCTCTCATGATTGCAAGCGGGTGCAGACTCCTAAGTTCATAAAACAAGATTTCATTTTCTAACTCTAACTGATGTTAGAAATTTGCAAGATATGGCCAAATATGGCCCACAAAAGAAAGCGCATTATTGGCGCATTTTGGTCCATAGAAAAAAGAGCATTATTGGCAACTTCTACATCTTTTATTTGGAGGAAATTTTGATCACTAGCTATTTTTGGACGCGCTCATTGGGGACTATCCACCGTTTCCAAATTCATTGAAGAATAGCCAAAAATTCGCGCGCACACTTAAGCTCCATTAGCGTTGAAAAAACACCCCAGACTAGTCCCATAACAAAATACTACAAAACTTGTTCAAAGCCCAAGTATTTTGTTATGGGACTTTATATATAAAGCTTCAGTCCCATAACAAAATGCTGGGGCTTTGAAAAAGTTTTGTTCACAGCCCCAGCATTTTGTTATGGGTTATGGGACTTATATATAAAGCTTCAGTCCCATAACAAAATGCTGGGGCTTTGAACAAGTTTTGTTCACAACCCCAGCATTTTGTTATGTGACTGAAACTTTATACAAAGTCGCATAACAAAATGCTGGGGCCTTGAACAAAACTTGTTCAAAGCCCAAGTATTTTATACTGGGGTTAGTTTACTAAAGCTTCCCAGTATAAATACTGGGGCTTTGAACAAGTTTTGTTCAAAGCCCCAGTATTTATACTGGAATTTGTCCGGAGGTGGTTATTTCTCAGCGAATTTGTTTTTGACTGCTACAAATCAATTAATGCGCGCCAAACAGGCCCCTGCACGAAAATTTTACTTTATTTGGAGCATTGTTGCCTGCTTATAGGCCTTTTAATCCAAAAAATTTTACCCAGTGCCCTTAATAAGACATGGTCTTACCTAATTGCGCCACTTACAAATGTTTTAAGTAAATACCCTCCACATCAGACCCTCCCTTATGAAAGGACTATTTTGCCCCCAACTTGTTTAATTAACGCTGAAAGGTTTTCTTCTCTCTTTCCCCATTCTTGGCATCCTTCTTTTTTCTTTGTGGGGCCCCTAACTTGTTTAATTTACGCTAAAAGGTTTCCTTCTCTCTTTCCCCATTCCCGGCCTCCTTCTTTCTTCTTTGTGTGCTGGAAATTTGGGATTTTTTTTTCTTGTGCTTGCTTGATTCCAGTGATTTGAAGATTTTTATTGCCTATGGCTATTAGATATTCATGTTTTGCATAAATCTTAAAATCTTGACCATGGTCAAGAGTTGCATAGACTTTCTCTGCAAGTTGCTTATTGCAGTAGAGTTTAAAGTCTTGGCTATTGCCAATACTTACAGAGATGTTCCGTGTAGTCTTGGCTATTGCCAATACTCTCAGAGATGTTCTGTGTAAGTTGTCGCTTCCACCAGAACTTAGAGTCTTGGCTATTGCCAAGAGTTGCAGAGACTTTGCCTCCAACTTGCTCACTACAGTAGAGGTAGAAGCCTTGGCAATTGCCAATACTCTTAGAGATTTTTAGTGTAAGGTCCCCATTGCCAGAACTTAAAGTTTTTGTTATTGCCAAGAGCTGCAGAGACTTTCTCTACAAGTTTTGCACTGCAATATAGGTAAAAATCTTGGCAATTGTCAATACTTGCAGAGACTATTTGTACAAGTTGCTCCTTCTACTAGAGTTTAAAGTCCTGGCAATTGTCAATACTTGCAGAGATTATTTGTACAAGTGCCCCCTTCCGCTGGAATTTATAGTGTTGGCTATTGGCAATAGTTGTAGGTCTTTGTCTGTAGTTATAGAGACCATGACAATAGGGCTTAAAGTCTTGGCAATAGATAAGAAGTCTCTACAAGCCTCCCATTGCAGTAGAGTTTAAAGTCTTGGCTATTGTCAATACTTTAGAGATTTTTCAGTGTAAGTTTCCCTTTGCAGCAGAATTTAAACTCTTGGAAATAGTTGCAGAGAACTTTACCCTTGCAACTTGAAGAAATCTTACGTTGAATCTTCTCTTGAACAGAGCAATGGGTAAAAGAAATGGGGTTTTATGGTTTTTCTTGATCGTGTGAATGGAGAAAAGGAAGGAGAAAGACTGGGCGCGTCTTTTTATTGGTTTGTAGGGTATTTTGGTCCGAAAAAAGTTTCATTAAACTAATGAGGGTATTTTTGCTAAACATCTATTAGTGAGGGCATTTTGGCAAACCATTGCTTCCGGTAGTATATTTTTGCAAATCAGCGCTTTTATTCTATGGTATTGTTGGCGGATTCATAGCCATTTGTTGGGCTAAGCCTTTTGTTATAAATAGCAAGTCATTTTTTGGTTTGAAACACACCTCACATTTTCTCACTTGCCTTCTCATTTTTTAGGCATTTGAATCTTCTTCCTTATGTAATATTTCACTTGTATTCTTTTGGAGGGAAATAAATATTGGATTGATTGTGTCCGAGGACGTAGGCGCAAATAAATGGCTGAACCTCGTAAATTCTGGTGTTCCTTTTATTGTTGTCTTACTTACTATTTAGTGGTGAGTAAATCAACCACTATATATTGTGCTTCCGCAACAATTGGTATCAGAGCCATGGTTTTTTTCTGAGTATGCATTGCAGCATAGTATGATCTTCCACATCATAAAGGAATTACTTCGGTCTGTATTGTCAACTATTAAATAGTATTTTTTAAAAAAAATGGGAGACAAGAAAAATGAAGAGTCCACTTCGACTGTCAGTACCACGTCGTTAGCATCTTCGCTTATGACAATAGTTGTGTCAAATGCGAAATTTGTAGTTGAAATTTTTGACGGGACGGGATATTTGGGATGTGATAGGGCGAGGTTCTTGATGTCCTTTTCCAACAAGGACTAGATCTTGCCATTGAAGAAGATAAACCAGATGCTATAGGAGAAGCAGATTGGAAGATCATCAACTGTGTTGCTTGTGGTATCATTTGATCCTACCTTGCAAGGGAACATAAGTATCCATACACAAAGGAAACTTCTACAAGTAAATTAAGGAAGGCACTGGAGAATAAATTTTTGAATAAAAAAATAGACAAAATAAATTTCACATGAACAAAAGACTGTTTCGCTTCACGTATGTTCCCGGTACCACAGTGAATGGTCACATCACCAGTTTTAATAAGCTGGTTACAGATTTGCAAAATATGGATGTGACTTTTGTTGATGATGATCTAGCCTTAATGTTGTTGGGGGTCACTTCCCAATGAATTCGAGCACCTCGAGATTACTCTACTTCATGGGATGGATGAAGTGTCTCTCAAAGAAGTTTATTTTGCTTTGTACAACTACGAATAAAGACAGGGAGAAAAATACAAGGGCGGAGAAGGAAAAGAACTAGTTGTGAGAGATCATTCTCAAGATCAAACGAGAATAAGGAAAGTGAGATCCAAGTCAAAAACACGACCCAACAAAGATGAATGTGGCTTTTGTCGAGAAAAAGGACACTAGAAGAAAGACTGTCCAAAGCTGAACCATAAGGCAAAACATAACAATGGAAAGGCCATTATGGATTCAAATGTAGTTGATTATGATGACTCAGATTTCTCACTTGTTACAACAGAGCCATCCAAACCATCTAACATATGGCTGATGGACTCTGCTTGTAGTTATCATATGTGCCCCAATCGGGACTGGTTCGTTGATTTTCAAGAAGGAGAATATGGAGTTATTCACACGGCAAATAACAACCCTCTTATTGCATATGATATTAGTTCTATTCGATTACGGAACCATGATGGAATGACAAGAACATTAACATACGTTCGGTAAGTACCAGATTTGAAGAAAAATCTCTTTTCTGTGGGAACTGTAGAATCTAAGGGGTTCAAAGTCGCTGCAGAAAATGGAGTAATGAAAATATGCTCCGGTTGTTTGGTGGTAATGAAGGGAAATTTGAAAAAACAATAATTTGTATCACTATCATGGTAGTACAATTATGTGGACAGCGACAAAGACATCCAGTGATGACACAGAGGTAGTAGCAACCAAGCTATGGCATATAAGCTTGGGACATGTTGGAGGAAAATTCTTGAAAATTCTATCAGATTAAGGATTGTTAAAAGGGGTTAAAACTTGCAACTTAGAGTTTTGTGAGCATTGTATCAAAGAGAAACAGACAAGGGTTAAATTTAGGACAGCTATCCATAATACTAAAGGTATTTTGGATTTTGTTCACTTTGATGTTTGGGGTCCTTCCGAAACACCTTCATTAGGTGGGAAGCACTATTTTGTAACCTTTGTTGATTACTTTTCTCGGAGAGTATGGGTGTATATGATGAAAGCTAAGGATGAAGTGTAGGGAATTTTTCTCAAGTGGAGGGCGATGATAGAAACACAAACAAGCAGAAAGATCAAGTGTGTTCATACAGACAATGGAGGAGAATACGAGAATGATCTTTTCAAAGAGGATTGTGAAGATGATGGCATCTGTTAGACATTTCATGGTTAGACATACACCACACATAATAGTGGCAGACCACATAAATCGAACCTTGCTGGAAAAGGTTCGGTTTATATTATCTAATGCTGGCTTGGGCAAAGAATTTTGGGCTGAGGCAATAAAATATGCATGCCACCTCATTAATCGTCTACCATCTGCTGCTGTTGGTGGCAAGACACCATTTGAAAAATGGTATGGAAAACCTGCTGAAGATTATGACTCTTTGCATGTGTTTTGCTCAACTGCATATTGTCATGTGAAATAGTCAAAATTAGATCCAAGAGTAAAGAAAGCTATATTTATGGGGATCATCTCTAGAGTCGAAGGATACTGTTTATGGTCTCCAGAGACAAGAAAAGTTATATTCAGCAGGGATGTTAGCTTTGATGAATCATCAATGACAAAGAAGGTAACAGTTGAAGATGTCGACCAAACTGATGCTTCAAAGAAGGTGGAGTTTGAGGGAAAAATTATTTTCCCAACATTGGAAGAAAATGAGGAAACAACATAGGGTTTTTCTGTAGAAGAAGTGCCAGTTGAAAGGGAGGTTCCAACTATATAACCTCATCAGTAACTTGAATCAATTGCAACCAGCAAGCCAAAAAGAACGATAAGAAAGTCTAGTCTTTTTAGAGATATGGTGGCTTGTGCAGCCTCAATTGTAGCTAATGCAATTCCTACAACTTATAAAGAAGCAGGCCAATATGCAGAAGAAGATAAGTGGAGGATTGCCGTGAATGAAGAAATGCAGTCCCTTCATCAAAATCATACATGGAAATTGGCCAATCTTCTGAAGGGAAAGAAAGCAATTCGGTGCAAATGGGTATATGTAAAGAAAGAAAGATTTCCTAACCAAGAAGCTGTTCACTATAAAGCAAGATTGGTGGCCAAAGGGTATTCTCAAAAGGAGGGAATTGATTATAATGAAGTATTTTCTCTAGTTGTAAAAGACTCATCCATTAGCATTTTGTTAGCTTTAGTAGCACAGTTGGATATGGAACTAGTTTAGTTTGATGTAAAAACTGCATTTTTACATGGAGACTTAAAAGAGAAAATCTATATGACTCATCCAGAACGATTCAAAGTTGATGGAAAAGAAAATATGGCGTGCAAACTTGAAAATTTATTGTCTGTATAGAAACAATCCTCTACACAATGGTACAAGTGATTCAACAAGTTTATGTTGCGGCAAAAGTACAGAAGAAACAAATACGATCATTGTGTGTATTTGCGAAAGCTTGAAAATGGATCCTTTATATATCTTTTTTCATATGTTGATAATATGTTGATAGCTTCCAAGAGTCAAGAAGAAATTGAGAAGCTGAAGATTCAACTAAGGAAGGAGTTTGAGATGAAGGACCTGGGTGAGGCAAAGAAAATTCTTGGCATGAGATAACAAGAGATAGGCATTCAAAGAAACTCTTTTATCTCAGATAGAATATTTGAAGAAGGTGCTAGATTGATTTGGTATGAATGAGAAAATAAAGTCGATTAGCACTCCGCTTGCTCCTCATTTTAAGCTCAGTGTTGCTATGTCGCCAAAGAGCGAAACTGAACCAGAGCATATGTCAAGAGTACCATATGCAAATGCAATTGGTAGCTTAATGTATGCAATAGCTTGCACAAGACCGGACATTTTACATGTTTTTGGAGTTATAAGTAGGTATATGTATAATCTAGGAAAGGAACATTGGCATGCTGTGAAATAAATTCTACGGTATATACATCATACTGTAGATATGAGATTATTATTTGAGTGGGAAGATAATTAGTCTATAGATGAATACTGTGATTCAGATTTTGCTGGTGATTTGGACAAACGAAGATCAACTAGTGGTTACGTATTTACTATTGCAAAAGCACTAGTTAGTTGGAGGCCTACTTTGCAGTCAACAGTTGCTTTGTCTACCACTGAGGTAGAGTACATGGCAATTATAGAGGCTGTTAAGGAGGCAATTTGGCATCAAGGGTTGCTTAAAGAGCTTGGTATTGAACAAGATACCATCACGGTATTTTGTGATAGTCAAAGTGAAATCCAACTGGCAAAAAAACCAAGTGTATCATGCAAGGATCAAGCACATTGACGTTCGATATCATTTTATATGAGAAGTTATAGAAGAAGGTGAAGTCATGGTACATAAAATTTGAACTACAGATAATCTTGCTGATATGTTAACGAAAGTTGTAACTGCGGTCAAGTTTCAACATTGTTTAAACTTGATCACTATTGATGAACATTAAAATTGAAGTTGTAGACACAACGAAAATTTGGCATCGGGAAAAATTTGAATATGGGGAATCTTGCCAAGATGGAGATTTGTTAGATATTGGCAAGATATGGCCAAATTTGACCAACAAAAGAAAGCGCATTGTTGGCATTTTGGTCCATAGAAGAAAGAGTATTGTTGGCAACTTCTAGGTCTTTTATTTGGAGCCTTGTTGGCCGCTTCTAGGCCTTTCATTCTATGGCATTGTTTGCTGATTTAGAGTCATTTATTGGGCTAAGCCTTTGCCTATAAATAGCAAGTCATTCTTTTGTTTGAAACACACCTCATATTTTCTCACTTGCCTTCTCATTTTTCAAGGCATTTCAATCTTCTCTCTTTTGTAATATTCACTTGCATTCTTTTGGAGTAAAATAAATATTTGATTGGTTGTATCCGAGGGCGTAGGCGTAAATAAATTGCCGAACCTCATAAATTCTGGTGTTCCTTTTATTATTGTCTTACTATTTATTAGTTGTATTTTGTTATATTAGCAGTGAGTAAATCACCCATTATATATTATGCTTCCACAATTGTTGTTCCTGCGTTCAAATAAATTAGAAGATACAAAAAACCTGCAGTATATAATCTGTTAGTAATAGGACGATCTCGAGCCCAGAAGTTACTTGTGTCTCCTTAAGAAATCTAACCCCCTCACAATGCCCAAGGTTCACGGGTTAATTTCTCCTAGGATGAAACGGGATAACAATTCTACCGTAGTGGCACTTCAAACGGTAGAACACGGTGAACACAAAGGAACGGAGCAAATCACACGACTCACTTAATATGCAGAAAGAGAGGGGATGCAGTAAGATATGTTCTCTATCAGTGTTTTTTCTCTGCCCGAGTGTTTCTATCCTCTGCCCGAGGTTGTGTCTATTTGTCCGAGTTTGAGTCTATCCTCTGTCCTCTATCCGAGGTTGAGTCTTTATATCTCAAGGACTGACGAATGACCAGTTTATATAGCCACCCAAGGGCAGATGAAGAGACACATCGGCATTTAATGAGAAAACGTGGAGGAATTAATCTACCACTAATAACTGACTTTATTGTGGAGGAATTAATCTACCACTAATGACTGACTTTAATGTGGAGGAATTAATCTAACACTAATGACTGACTTTAATGTGAAAACGTGGAGGAAAAACGTGGAGGAATTAATCTGCTGAAGTCACTTCAGCTGCCCGGTACTGAACTCACTTCAGCTGCCCGTTACTGAACTCACTTCAGCTGCCCGTTACAAAAACGGATTAAGATTAATAACTTAAAATATTAATTAATATTTTAGTTTTGTTGGTCCAAAAAGTTAAGTCAATCAATCATATCAATTGACCGAATCCGAAGCCGAATCCGAAGCTGAAGCCGAAACGAGCGAGCAACGACGACGGCGCGAGGCTTCCCTTCTTCTCAACCCTTTTAAGAGCTAAGAGAAGTAAATCTCTATTTAAACCCAACAAAATCTTTTTCCTCTATCAATGTGGAAGAAAGTGCATTTCCTTACAAAAGGAACCTTTTCACCTTTCACCCATTTCCCATTCACATTCTTCCACTAAACCCAACAATCCCCCACATGAATGGGGAATGGCTATATTGGAAATATTCATGACAGACTTGTCTGATTTGTAAGAAAGAATTAGTTGCATCGGGATAAGTAGGTTTCTCTTTGAACTTTCTGTAGTGAACATACATCGGATATACTCGATCAATCGGTAGATTTGATATCTTTGAACCGTTGAGCTTTGGTGTATACCTAGACAACGTAAGTCACACAACTAACCCTTAACCGTCTTTGGTTCTCACTGTTGTGTTCGTTTCAGCCATGAACACCGCCTGGTTTCATAAGTGCTTAGAGAACTGGCCATACCGAATTCTCCTTGAAGCGGCTTCCGCTTCACACTTACATAGGTGATTTCTAAATGTGTAACCCTATAGATATACACTGTTTGATAATTACAATATCAAACTTAGATAATCATTAAAAAATGCCTCTAGCATTTTATCCTTGGTTCTTGAACATTGTCTCATCACGAGAATGGACCAAACATTTAATTGACAATGTTGGACCGTCATACACAACTTTGTATTCTCCTTGAACCTAGTTCTTGGGATCTCCAGTCTCCTAGGTAGAGTTACCGCCGTGATGGCTTGTCCTTGGCCATAGTCCCATTCCCTTCGATGAACATTCAACCGCCTCTCTAGTTAGGCCTTTTGTAAGCAGATCCGATACATTATCCCTTGATTTCACGTAATCAACGGTGATAATTCCTCGAGAGAGTAGGTCCCTAACGGTTTTATGTCTTCGTCGTATGTGACGATTCTTACCATTATACATGACATTCCTTGCTCTTCCTATAGCCGATTGACTATCACAATGTATACAAATTGGTGTCAACAGTTTAGGCCAGAACGGAATGTCTTCCAAAAAGTTCCGAAGCCATTCAGCTTCTTCACTGGCTTTATCTAAAGCTATAAATTCAACTACCATTGTAGAGCGGGCAATACACATTTTCTTGGATGATTTCCAAGACACCGCTCCTCCACCAAGTGCGAAAATATATCCACTTGTGGACTTAGAATCAGTAGTGGCGGTGATCCAATTGGCATCACAATATCCTTCAATGACTGCAGGATACTTGTTATAATGCAATGCAAAGTCTTGGGTGTATTTTAAATATCCCAAAACACGTTTCATTGCCATCCAATGAGTTTGATTGGGATTACTCGTGTATCAACTTAGTTTACTTATAGCACAAGCTATATCTAGACGAGTACAATTCATGATGTACATCAAACTTCCCAAATCACGAGCATAATCCCGTTGCGACGTGCTTTGACCTTTGTTCTTTTTAAGAGCAAGGTTTACATCAATAGGAGTTTTTGAAACTTTAAAATCCAAATATTTAAATTTTTCAACCACACTATTGATGTTGTGAGATTGAGACAAAGCCAGACCTTGAGGAGTCCTATGTATCTTAACACCCAGTATTAAGTCGGCAACTCCTAAGTCTTTCATATCAAATTTGCTAGTCAGCATGCGCTTTGTAGCATTTGTATTGGCAATGTCATTACTCATTATCAACATGTCGTCCACATATAAGCAAACAATGACTAGATAATTAGGAGTGTTCTTAATGTAGACACATTTGTCACACTCGTTAATTTTAAAGCCATTTGACAACATTGTATGATCAAATTTCGCATGCCATTGTTTCAGTGCTTGTTTTAGTCCATAAAGCGACTTAACAAGTTTACACACCATCCTTTCTTTACCTGGAACTACGAACCCTTCAGGTTGTTCCATGTAAATCTCTTCCTCTAAATCCCCGTTTAAGAACGCTGGCTTAACGTCCATTTGATGGATTTCAAGACCATACACGGCGGCTAACGCTATTAACATACGTATGGATGTAATTCTGGTTACCGGCGAGTATGTGTCAAAGTAGTCAAGACCTTCTTGTTGTTTATTCCCTTTAACAACAAGCCTTGCCTTGTACTTGTCAATAGTGCCATCAGCTTTTATTTTCCTTTTGAAAATCCACTTATAACCTAATGGTTTGTTTCCAGGAGGAAGATCAACCAACTCCCAAGTATGGTTGCTCAAAATAGATTCTATTTTACTATTGACTGCCTCTTTCCAAAATGGAGAGTCTGAAGAAGACATTGCTTCTTTACACGTCCGAGGCTCATTTTCCAAAAGGAAAGTGACAAAATCATCTCCAAATGAAGTAGAAGTTCTTTGACGCTTGCTCCATCTTGGTTCTTCCTCATTTGGTGAATTTCCTTTGGTTCCTTCCCGAGGTCGTTTGGATCTTTCACCAACTGACTCACATTCCTTCTTATACGGATATATAGTTTCAAAGAATTCAGCACTATCTGATTCCATCACCGTATTAACATGAATGTCGGGATTTTCTGATTTATGAACCAGAAACTGATATGCTTTACTTTTTATAGCATACCCAATGAAAACACAATCAACTGTTTCGGTCCAATCTTAACCCGTTTGGGTTTTGGGACTTGCACTTTTGCCAAACACCCCCACACTTTGAAGTAATTCAAGTTGGGCTTCCTTCCTTTCCACTTTTCATATGGAATGGAAAGTGTTTTGCTATGGGGAACTCGATTGAGTATTTCATTAGCCGTGAATATAGCTTCCCCCCACAAGTTCTGGGGTAGACCCGAACTTATCAACAAGGCATTCATCATCTCTTTTAAGGTTCGATTTTTCCTTTCCGCAATCCCATTAGATTGAGGCGTGTAGGGGGCAGTTGTTTGATGTATAATGCCATATTCCAAACATATTTGTTCAAAAGGAGATTCATATTCTCCACCCCTATCACTTCTTATCATTTTGATCTTTTTGTTAAGTTGCGTTTCAACTTCATTTTTGTATTGCTTGAATGCGTCAATTGCCTCATCTTTACTACTAAGTAAATAAACATAGCAGTAACGAGTGCTATCGTCAATAAAAGTTATGAAATACTTCTTTCCACCGCGAGATGGTATTGACTTCATGTCACAAATGTCCGTATGAATTAAGTCTAATAGTTCAGAATCCCTTTCAATTGACTTGTAAGGGTGTTTCGTATATTTAGACTCAACACATATTTGACATTTTGACTTCTCGCAATCAAATTTAGGCAATACTTCCAAATTGATCATTTTCCGCAAGGTTTTATAATTGACATGTCCCAAACGAGAAGGGTCATCTCCTTGCGCTTATGTTTCAAGTAATTTTTAAAGTCCTTCCACAATGGAGGTAACTTTTCAATCATGGCTGCAACTTGAAACGCCTCGTTGATCACCAAACCTTCAGCAAGGAGATCATGTATAATGACTTGAAGTTCTTGGACTTGGGACACAACAGATTTGTTATCCACCATTTTATAATCCAGAAATTTGGCAGCCACAAATTTCTTCAGTTCAGCGTCTTCATTCTTATACTTCTTTTCTAAAGCATTCCACAGTTTCTTAGACGTTTCAACATTACTATAAACGTTGTACAAGTCATCTTCCAAGCAACTTAGAATATAATTCTTGCATAGGAAGTCAGAATGCTTCCAGGCCTCAATCACAAGGAAGCGTTCGTTTTCAGGTGTTTCATCAGTCAGGACTGGAGCATCCTCCTTAATAAACCTTTGCAGGCTTAAGGTGGTCAGATAAAAGAACATCTTTTGCTGCCACCATTTAAAGTCCATACCAGTAAACTTCCCCGGCTTTTCTGCAGGTGGCATAACCGTTGCAGCAGCACGGCTAGGCCCAGCAGCACTAGAAACTGTGGTAGCATTAGTCCTCACAACAGGGACAGTTGGATCCACTCCGTTTGTCATCTCTGTCAAAATGACACGAGCAGAAACAATATCAATAAACTGTTTAAACAATTGGAGTAGAAAAACCACGAAGGCTTTTAGTCTCCACAAACAGATTATTTAACAGTAATTAGGAGTAGAAAAACCACGAAGGTTTTAGTGTCCACGAGCAGATTAATATACAGTATAGGAGCAGAAAACCACAAAGGTTTTAGCCTCCTTAACCAGTCTCCTTAAACAATATTTATTTAAGTGCAGAAAAATAAATAACAAGAGATTTCTTGAGCTTGTTGTTCCTGCGTTCAAATAAATTAGAAGATACAAAAAACCTGCAGTATATAATCTGTCAGCAATAGGACGATCCCGAGCCCACAAGTCACTTGTGTCTCCTTAAGAAATCTAACCCCCTCACAATACCCAAGGTTCACGGGTTAATTTCTCCTAGGATGGAAGGGGATAATAGTTCTACCGTAGAGGCACTTCAAACGGTAGAACACGGCGAACACAAAGGAACGGAGCAAATCACACGACTCACTTAATATGCAGAAAGAGAGGGGATGCAGTAAGATATGTTTTCTGTCAGTGTTTTTTCTCTGCTCGAGTGTTTCTATCCTCTGCCCGAGGTTGTGTCTATCTGTCCGAGTTTGAGTCTATCCTCTGTTCAAGGTTTAGTCTCTGTCCTCTATCCGAGGTTGAGTCTCTATATCTCAAGGACTGACGAATGACCAGTTTATATAGCCACACAAGAGCAGATGAAGAGACACAGCGACATTTAATGAGAAAACGTGGAGGAATTAATCTACCACTAATGACTGACTTTATTGTGGAGGAATTAATCTACCACTAATGACAGACTTTAATGTGAAAACGTGGAGGAATTAATCTGTTGAAGTCACTTCAGCTGCCCGGTACTGATCTCACTTCAGCTGCCCGTTACAAAAATGGATTAAGATTAATAACTTAAAATATTAATTAATTAATTAATATTTTAGTTTTGTTGGTCCAAAAAGTTAAGTCAATCAATCATATCAATTGACCGAATCCGAAGCCGAAACGAGCGAGCGACAACGGCGCGAGGCTTCCCTTCTTTTCAACCCTTTTAAGGGTTAAGAGAAGTAAATCTCTATTTAAACCCAACAAAATCCTTTTCCTCTATCAATATGGGAGAAAGTACATTTCCTTACAAAAGGAACCTTTTCACCTTTCACCCATTTCTCATTCACATTCTTCCACTAAACCCAACAAGAATTTGATAACAAGACTCCAGCTCATACTAAACAATACAAAGCTATATTTATTTTGTAGTATGTACAATCATAATTTACTTGAACTCAAGTTTTATTCAACTTAGTTTCATTCTTCGAGTTGGTCTCCTCAATTTAGGTGCATTGGAGTCCTTTCCAACTTCCAAGATTATCTGGATAATGCAATGTAGCTTTTTCACTCTCTTGCAGTATCATGGAGCTCCTAGAAGAAAGTACATATAGTTACTCGTTCGAGCACAAAATCAAAGGTCAGCAGCGGGAACATCTAAGCTTACTTGACTGCAAATTAAGCTACCTTTTCGAGCTAGGAGTTTCACTACCCCATGCTCCAAAACTTTGGTGTGATCGCACAACAAATTCTATTTTTCTTGCTCAAATAAAACACATTCAACATGATTTTCAGTTTGTTCGAGAAAACTTTGTTGCTAAAGATGTTGAGGTCTATTGCATTAGTTCAATTAATCACGTCACAAATATACTCACCAAACCTTACTAGAAGACAATTTTGAGTTTATAACAATAGTACAAGCGTGTTGCGGAGAATATGTTTACTTTCTGGCTGGGTCTATAGGAGTATGGGGAAGTTAAAATAATATTAGGGAATTTTACATAAATTACCAGCCAATATACTCCGCTCACAACTGCCTAAACACAGCAACCTGATTACAAATAATAGCTGGAAAGATTAGGACAAACCCCCAAACCTAGAGTTTACCATTACCGACCACCATCAGCCTCTCCTCCACTATTCTCTGTTTCTTGGCTCCCATAAAAAGATGCGAAGCCTTCAAAATCCCATTATGCCCCATTTAAAAATGTTTTAATTTGAATGAAAAATCACATATAGCAATTAGTACTTTGGATAGCTAGAGAGAAATAGAAAACAATGAAAGAAAAGAATTTGGGAAATGAGTTTAGGAGTGTCAATAGTTCGGTTCTGTGTTTTTTTGAAAATTTTGTACCATACCAATTTTTCGATTATTCTACTATATATAACCATTTGTAAATTTTTAAAACAGTCTCAATCGTATTGGTTTCTCTTTGTTTTTTGTACGGTTAGATTAATTTTTGAATTTTTTTAATAACATCGTCATAAAACTACCACATCAACAAAATTGTATTTTTGGCATATGCAACAACTTATAAAAATATGTCATTTTTATTGCAGAACTCATATGAATCTAGTGACTTGCCAGAATGGATTCATTATAATATGCGATATTTAAGCACTCTTAAATGTCTAGTGTCTAAACAACATTATGAGGGAGAGTGGGTAAGAATGAATAAACAAAAAGCTAGACAGTTATTTACATTATTTCGACTGTTAAACTCTCAATTGTTCACTTTTTTAAAAAAGAAAAAAAAAATATCCATGATGAACGCAAATAGTCCTCGAAGACCTTATATAATAAACTATGTCACTTCTATAAGAACTAAATTTATGGGAATTTGGAATTTAAATTTGGAGAAAGCACTACATTATTGAAGCATGTTAGTACCAAGTTGTAGTACTAGTACTATTAGAGTAGGTTGGAACGTTTTTAGTATTGATTTCACCACAAGGATTAAGGGTGAAAATATTTATGCTTTGTTGTCTTTAGACTTAATTAAATTATATTATATATAGTTATTCATATAAGTTTCATATATAAAGTACATGTTATGCATATAAATTTTTTCAATTCGGTTTGATGTTTTTTCGGTTTTATTTTATAAAATAAAAAACCTAACCTAATTATTGGTACAGTTATGACTTTGCGTAAGAACCTACAATGTTATTACAAAAAACCTAAAGTTCAGTTTGGTTCAGTCAGATATGTCGGTTTTCAAAAATCCATTGACACTCCTAAATGAGTCGGTTAAACTAACTTTGTGTGGAGAGTATTTATACTTGGGAGATTTACAAAAATACACACATATTCTATTTTATTTTCATTGCTATAGAGATTACATTAATACTCATAAATTATTTACATATTATACCCATTAGTTAATTACTTTCCTATTTTGAGACATAAACAAGGAACTCAAATCCTTCTCTTACCCCATTATTATTATTATTATTATTATTATTATTATTATTGTTATTATTATTATTATTTATTTCTCTCCTTTTCTTTTATCATTCTTTTACTATTCTTTTCTCATTCTCCGTTTACACTCTTTATATTCTTTTCTTTTTTTTCTTTCTTTTTTCTTTCTCCTGTTCTAGCACTATTCATGTCTTGCCCATTCATTGTTTCTTTTTTATTTATTTTGTTTCTCCGTAATCTTCGTACACTCATTTTTTTGTTTTTTTTTCTCTTTCTCCAAAAAAGTATACTTTGTTCAGAACAATAAAACTGAAATATTTATTTGCTCGATAGTATCGCACACTATAATCCAAACACAAATTGTATATCAAAAGAGTATACAATATACCAAAATAATATACTTCATTAAAAATAATAAAAAATAAAATCTATGTGTTCTGTAACATCTCGCACTGCAATCAGAACGTAACAAGGTATACAAAAAAAGTACATAGTATACAAAGAAGGTATACTTTGTTCAAAAAAACAAAAGTTGAAAAATTTATTTGCTCGATAGCATCGCACACTTTGATCCAAACTGAAAAAGGTATACCAAAAGATAATACAATGTACCAAAAAGATATAATTCTTTAAAAATAATAAAAATTAAAAATATCTATGTCCTCCGTAACATCTTCCACTTCGATCCGAGCATAACAAGGTATACCAAAAGAATATATAGTATACCAAAAAGGTATACTTTGTTCAAAAGAGTAAAGGTATACTAAAAAGGTATACTTTGTCTATACCAATAGAAATTTATAACAATCATTTGTTCGACTTATCTATGAAACTGCTCCTTCGTAAGGTTCTGCTGCTCAGTCTTTGTTCTTGCACACAAAGCTTCTCACGATCTGATTGTACTTGATATGCTCTGATGAGATGTCTTTTGTGCGTTCAGATTCTGGCCAAATTAACTCGTATATATAGGAACTAGACTTAACCGGATCCAACTAAGTTTAGGTATCCTTTTCCTCTTTGAAATCAGTTTAAACAATTTTACCCATATTTTCTTATTTAAAACCTAAGTTAATTTGCCTTATGTTCCAATCCATCGTTTTTTAGGAATTGCGTCCTTCTCAGCACCGCCTCTAGCTTCTTCTACTTCCGGTAGGATTGGAACTTTGGCTCCATCCGTTCTCTTCTTTCCTTTTTCAACTCTGACTTGATCATTTCGTTTAACAGCTGGTCTTCTCAAATCAACTGTGAACCCTTTCATGGTTCACTTAGCACCAGGTCCTTTGTCATCATCAAAACTCATCCTTTAACAAATTTCCCCTTTTTGATGATGACAAACCGTTTGTCTCACCGAGGGTTTATACTCTCAAGAACCTGTAAAAATCAAACACTAACCAAGAACCAGGGTAATAATAATTAGGCGAAAAATAGGTCACAAATATACAATGGACTAATATACAACTAAGTTCCCCCTTTTGGCATCATCGAAAAGTTTAACAGTTGTCAGAACCTGCTCAACTTAAATTATGTCTAGTTGACTCTTGTGCCAAAGGCAGCAAGCCAACCTTTAAACGTCAGGAACCTGTTTCAGACAATAAATACTAGCAGATAGGATATTTATATCAACATACATGCAAAACCGGCTTAAACATCCAAAGCAGCATTCAAATATTACAAACCAAAATATAAGATTCTTTTAAAACAGGCCAAATAAAAAGAACCCAGAGGGAACTAGGGAAAGGAACTGATTCAAAATTGGGGAATATCAGGGATGTTAAAGTGAGCAAGCAACAAGGCGACGCGACGTGACGCGAGTTTCCTTTCTTTCACGCTCCAGCTCTGCATCCAGCCTTGTGTTTTCAGCATTCATCCAGGCCAGCTCATCATTTTGCCTTTCAAGCTGCCTCCTGAACCCCTCAATTCTCCTGTCTACTCTGTTGTTCCTCCTTTCCTCAGCATCATCCTCCATATGCTCTGCTTCATCAGCAGGTTCACCATCCAACACATAGTCACAGGACTTTAGAATGTTCCTCCCAAACAAGTCATTGTGGTCCGACTCAGTCCACTTACCCGCAGGCACCCCAAAGAAATCAAATGCCTTCCCTAGAAGAAACCCATAGACCAGCGCATGTTTGCCTAACCCCATATCAGCTACTCTACCAACGTGCATGATCATCAATTCAGGCAGATTAATACGAACCTCTCAATCTAGCAGGTCCATATCGGTCATATCCAGAAATTTGGCCTCACTCCTCCTCTCTGACCTCTGCAACAGGTTCTTCAGCACAAATTTAAAAAGCAACTGGTAGAAGGGTTGCATTGCCTTCTTCTTAACTTGTGTAGCCCTTGCCAGTCTAGGTCTCCCTGCAAATTTCCGGGTCACCTCCAAAGCAGACACACCATCTCCTCTAGTCGGCCACGAGTTCCTCATGTACTCACTGTAGCCCTGAGAATGAACACCCAAAATCTCACCCAGTTCCATACTATCAAACTGGATTACCAGCCCCTTGACTATGGTTGTCACAATACCTTCACTCACTGTGCAATTGGAATAAAATTCTCGAACCTCTTGCTCTCTCAGTTGTCTTGCACCATCACTGAATAGGTTCAACCAACCTTGAGCTCTCAACTTTGCACCAAGTTGAGTCATACCCTCTAGCTCCAGGTCAGTTAGAATTTTACCCTTCACCATTGGTAGACCTCTAAAGTAGGCCACCCTCCTCTTCTTATCTTCTTTATCATCACGAACCATCAACTTTGATTTGGAACCTCTCATGCGAACCTCAGGTTCCTCCACAATCTTCTCCTACTGCTCTCTCACAGAACCACGAGTCGCAGGTCTTCTCATATGACTCCCTGTTTTTCTACTACTTTCTCCCATACCCTCTGCATCTCCAGAACTTCCCATTTTGGAACTACCTATAAATTCTCCTCCCTTTACTAGCCTTCTTTTCTTCATAGATTGTTTTTATTCCTGAACCACCGGCCTCCCTCCCAATCTCCTCTGTTCCTCCACCACTACAACATCAGTCTCACTGGAGGAACCTTCACTAGCTTGAGGAGTGGGATTGGGCTCAGGCAACACAACATCTAAAGGCTCAGTAAAACCTACACCTTCTACATTCTCTTCCACATAATCATCAATATCTCTCAGATCTGCGTCATCACCTGTTACAGAACCAGAGAACGAACCAGGTTCTTTCTCAGGTTCCTTAGCAGGTTTAGTAGATTTTCCTTCTCCCTTGTCACTAACAGTCTTTTCTACCATAGGAACTGTCTCAGGAACAGGTTCCTCAACAGTTTTCTCAGTTTCTTTAGTAACAACAACATCAACCTCTATTTCAACGACCTTTTCAATATTTTCTACAACTACCTCCTCCTTCTCTCCAACTACAGACATAACAGGCTCTACTAAATCTACAGGCACAGTAGGTAAACTAGTATCGACGACCATAGTACCAGTAGGAGAACTAGGGTTTACCTTTTCAGTTTCTTGGACGATTTCTTGAGTCGTTTCAATGATCCCTTCCTCCGTACCAGTTTCTGGAACACTTTTCCCCTTACTAGTTGCTTCCTCCGACAACTTCTTCTGTCTCAATTTCACAAACTTCCTCGCCATAGCCATAGAACGACTCACGACTAGTTGCTTTGCCTTTTGATTTAGTTTAGATAATTTGAGTTTTGGAGAAGAGAGTTGAGAGTCTACTTTGGAACTGGTCGACAATTTGTTAAGAGGATTGTGTTTTTGGAGAGAGAAAATATTTTGAGATAGTTTAAAATTTTTCAGTCGATAGAAACAATGTCTTTGATCAAGTAGTGGAATAATGAAGGGTTTAGGTTTATCGGGAAGGGGAACCGGTTGATGGGATACGAAAAAGCTGCTTTTCATTATGACGCATAGGAGCTGACGCCATCATGGTTCAAAGAATTTGAATCTTAAAAGCTTTACGCTAATCCGCCGCCAACTGAGGGTGATTGGTAACAAATTAGGCCACGTAAGACAACGTTATATTCAGTAAGTGATATAGAATGTGTACCTGAATGTCCATGTACCAGTTTCTTTGATTATATATTTACCAGTATCTAAGTCATGAAAACAGGTTCCAAACAGGTTAGGAAGCAAAACAATTAGGTTTTCATAGTAGAATCAACTAAGCAAAGTTAAGCAAAATAAAAACAAGTAAACTTCACTAGCCAATCATTGGGAGAACCAGGTCCACACTTAGGTTCTTGGCAATATTGACTATACTGGTAATGTGACAAAAAAATTGGAACTGGTCCACACTTGATTCCAAAGTCCTCCAGCTGCTGCTTGATCCATAATAACTGTGAACAACATAAAGCAGCTGCTACATATTCAGCTTCAGCTATGGATAATGCCACTGAATTTTGTTTCTTTGTAGCCCATGAAACTAAACAAGGACCTAGGAAGTGTGCCATCCCAGATGTAATTTTCCTATCAACTAAGTGACCGGCATAGTCAGCATCTGCATACCCAATTAGATCAAAACTTCCACCTTTTGGGTACCATAAGCCAAGATCTTGAGTTTCTTTCAAATATCTCAAGATTCTCTTGACTGCAGTTAAGTGTGACTCCTTTGGTTTTGACTGGAACCTTGCACACAATCCCGCATTATAAACAATATCTGGGCGACTTGCAGTTAAATATAGCAAAGAACCTGTCACGACCCAACTTAGGGCCGCGACGGATGACCAACACTAAGTGTCGATCATCACTAATCCTACTGATAATATGCTAACCATTATAACTGATAAACAGAATAAGCATAAACCTAGCTGATAAGGAGTATGCAATACAAATAGCTGACAAGGCTAACATAAGCTGACATACATAACATACTGACTGCACCGCACAGAGACATATCTACAGGCCTCTAAGAGTGCTGAACTGAATATACAAAGGACGGGACAAGACCCCGCCATACCCAAACTGGCTGACTGTATACATACCAAAAGATAAGTAACTCCGGGAGTAAGCGGAGTGACTCCAATAGTTGATCGATGGCCTACTAACGTGGTCCAAGCATTGATTTATCTGCACCTGCGCGGCATGAAACGCAGCGCCCCAGAAAAGGGCGTGAGTACGATATGTACCAAGTATGTAAGGCATGAGCATATAATATGTCATAGCTGAATGAAACTGTAGGCTGGAATATAAATATGTAAACATGAGCTGGAGCATAGCAATATAGCTGGAAATCTGAATAACGTACTAAACATGATATGAATATAAGCTGAAGTCTAGCTGAATCTGAACCTGAAGACTGAGCTGAACTATACTGATAAATAACTGTAATATGACTGATAGCTGGTTACTAGAAACTGGAACTGATAACTGTCAACTGATACTGACGCTAAGAACTGGTGGCTGATAACTGAGAACTGATAACTGGTACCGAGCTAAAGCTGAACTGTTATCTGAACTGGTACCTGTCTGGTGTTATGGGCTATATCCCCCCAAATCAGGTAACTGAACATCTGAACTAGTACCTGTCTGGCGTTATGGGCTGTATCCCCCCAAATCAGGTAACTGAAAACCAGAACTAGCCTCATGTATAATCATGCAGTGCATACTGTGGCTATATACGCGTATATAACAAACCTGGTGGGTGTTACGAGCTATATCCCCCCCAGCCAGTAATATCTAGTCTCTCTGGTCAGAGTGTGTGAATGACACCCAGTCACACTAGGTGTTTCAACTCCCGCCTGAACCAGAGGGGCTGTATCCCCCAGACGGGTAGTATCACACGCGACCGGACTGTGTGTCCAATGTCCAGCCTCTATGGGGGACTCCAAATCACACATAACATGATCATAATATAAGCATAAGCATGTATGAGGCATAACACATGTGGCAACAATATATATGGACTCAAAGGAATGATAAGAAAACTCTGGATGGAATTGTAGACACAACCTGAAACTTAGAATTTGTCTAACTCTTTAATTTTTATAAAAATTTCGGCAGAGTTTCCACTGAAACTGGATGATCCGCAAAACAGAACCAGCACTATACTATACACGGGAATGGATACCCGGATAAACTGATAACATAAACAAATTAACTGGATAACAAGATGAGAGTGGCGTAATAATTCCACGGATGTACAGAATTTCTAGACAGTACCAGCGTCCTGTATTGCATCATAGTTTTGAGGGTGCAGATAAAAGTTATAGGATTCTGGAGATTCTTAAATCATCTTAATATCAATTTTGTATAAGGAGTTATGATCAATATACTAACAACTGTCCAAAGTTCAAAACAATTTTCCAGATTTTGAAACGTTTTGTCTTTCTGATTTGGATGTCTTTCACCTTGGATTTTAGTACCAAATTAAGTATATACAAGGTGTACTTGATACCATACAAGTTTCTTAGAAGAAACACTAAGTTTAGAACTAATAAAGGCTTCAAAAGCTAAAAGATACATGCCTTGCCAAAAGAAAGATTTAGTCTTACATACCTTTGATGTTTCTAGCTTCTAAACTTCGTTCCTTTGAATTCCACACCTTCTAAAGCTTAAACAAGCTATAATATAGTATTTAGATACTTTACTTAGCTATGAAGTAATTTTAAAACTCAAACTATAGACTAAATTGAAGGTAGCATAATGTTACCCTAATCGCGTAGAGCGTTTTGACGCAATCCGTCTTCCGTTTCGTGTCAAAATTGATGTTCTTTCTTCAAAATCAAAAAAAATGGATTCAAACTGAGGAAACCTCTGTTTATATCGTGGGTTTACTGGAAAATGTCGAGAGAGAGAGAGAGAGAGAGAGAGAGAGAGAGAGAGAGAGAGAAATTTCTCTTTTATAATAAAAACATTTCATTTCTAGCCCTCTTTTGCGCTTATGTCCCTTTTTCTGGTCTGACTTCTGACGCTCATATCTTTTTATCTATAAGTTATATGAGCAAACCGTTAAAAGTGTTGGAAACTACACTCCAAGAACTTCAATTTGGTATATGATATGTCCCCAAAAGACTTCATATAACACATGAAATTAATTGCTGAAAAAGCTCCGTTACAAGGCAATTCCTTAGTCGGTTTTTCCGCAACTTAAATCTGATTTTTCCCAAACTTTATATTCAACATATAAACATCATATATGGTCATATTATTACTTTAAACTCACTTAAATCATTCTTAACATGATATTATAATGATATACGTCAATTTAGACGTACGGGGTGTAACAATATTCCCCCGTTAGGAACATTCGTCCTTGAATGTTAAATGAAGTATGTAGAAGCATTAAGCAACGATCTGTTACATACTCGAAGTAATGAAGAGATGTGTATATTTGGCCCTCATGTCATTTTCAGCTTTCCAAGTTATTTCTTCTATATTATTGCTTTGATATAGCATCTTAACTAAAGGAATGTCTTTCGTCCTTACTCGACGAATCTGCCTCTTTAAATTGCAACTGGCACCTCCTTATTAGTCAACTGTTATGTAATCTGTACATCCTCTACTGGTACAACTCTAGAAGGATCTCTGACACATTTTTTTGAGCATGGAAACATGGAATACTGGATGTACCTCCTGAAGGTCTGCTTGAAGGTCTAACTCGTAGACTACACGCCCAACTTGCCTGATAATCTGATATGGACTAATAAATCTAGGGCTAAGCTTTCCCTTCTTTCCAAATCTCATAACGCCTTTCATAGGTGATACTTTCAGGAATACCTAATCGCCAATATGAAATTCTAAATCTCAATATCGATTATCTGCATAGGACTTCTGTCTGCTCTGCACTGCTAATAATCTTTCCCTGATCAACTTGACTTTATCAATTACTTGTTGGATTAAGTCTTGACCTATCAATTGAGACTCGCCAACCTCGAACCATCCTATAGAAAACCTGCATTTGTGCCCATACAAAGCTTCATATGGCACCATCTGTATGCTAGAATAATAGCTATTATTATATGCAAACTCTATCAACAGTAGGTGATCACTCCAGCTGCCTTTAAAATCTAACACGTAAGCTCTAAGCATATTTTCTAATGTCTGAATGGTCCGCTCAGCCTGTCTGTCTGTCTATGGATGAAATACTGTACTCAGATACACCTGTGTCCCTAAACCTGTCTGGAACGATCCATAGAAATTAGCTGTAAACTGGTGCGCCCCCGTCTGAAATAATAAATACTGGAATACCATGTAGGCGCACTATCTCTCTGATATAAAGTCTGGCATAATCCTCTGCTGTATGTTCTAACAGGAAAGAAATGATCTCATTTAGTAAGCCTGTCAACTATAACCCAAATAGAGTCATATCTGCTCCGCATACGGGGAAAGCCTGTAATGAAGTCCATATTCACTGCTTCCCATTTCTATGATGGAATCTCGACTTCCTGTAACAAGCCACTAGGTTTTTTTTTTTTTTTTTGCTCGACTTTAACCTGCTGGCAGTTAGCACACTGAGCCACAAATTCTGCTATGTCACGCTTCATTTCGTCTCAACAATAAATCTGCTTAAGATCATGGTAAATCTTAGTCGAGTTAGGATGAACAGTGTATCTGGAATAATGTGCATCTGTCATAATCTGTCCACATAAATCTGCAACATCAGGAACACAAAGTCTATCTTTATATATAAGAACCCCGTCACTAGTAACCTATATAATAATTTTGGTTTTCTTCTGGCTATCTGCCTGTATTGAACTAGAACTGGATCCTCATATTGGCGCTGCTTTACTTATGTCACTAGGAAAGTAGTGGTTGCGTTCTGAACTGTAACTCTTGAGTCCTCTGAATCTATTAATCTGACTTCCATGCTGGCCAACTGGTGGAGTGTATGAGCTAACTTTATTTTCTCTGGTTGTAAATAAGATAGACTACCCATAGGCTTGTGACTAAGGGAATCAGCAACAACGTTTGCTTTACCCGGATGATAAAGAATGTCCATGTCCTAGTCCTTCAGCAACTCTGGCCACCGCCTCTATCATAGGGTTAGCTCCTTTTGCTTAAATATGTACTGGAGGCTCTTGTGATCCGTATAAATATCAACATGAACACCGTAAAAATAATGTCTTCAAATCTTCAATGCATGAATGACTGCTGAAAACTCAAGATCATGGATGAGGTAGTTCTGATCGTGCTTTTTCAGCTGCCTAGAAGCATAAGCAATTACTCTTCCATGCTGCATCAAACACAACGAAGACCAATTCGAGAAGCATCACAGTAAATGACATAGCCCTCAGATCCCTCTGGAAGTGTAAGTACTGGAGCTGTTATCAACATGTTCTTTAGTTCTTGGAAGCTGTGCTCGCAAGAATCAGACCACTCAAATTTAGCTGATTTCTTTGTCAATTTGTTCAGTGGAGCTGCAATGGAGGAAAAACCCTCTATAAACTTTCTGTAATAACCTGCCAAACCCAGAAAACTACGTACTTCAGTTGGCGTCGTAGGCATGGGCCAATTCTTCACAGCCTAGATCTTCTGGTCATCTATTTTAATTCTTTCTGCTGAAACTATGTGGCCAAGAAATGCCCCTGAATCTATCTAGAATTTACACTTTGAGAGCTTAGCATATAATTGTTGGTCCCGATGAGTACCCAATACTGTGCGTAGGTGCTCTGCATGCTCTGATTCAGACTTTGAATAGATGAGAATATCATCAATAAATATAATCACAAATAAATCTAAATAAGGCCTGAATACGCTGTCCATTAGATCCATAAATACTGCAAAGGCATTAGTGAGTCCAAACAACATCACTAAAAACTCATAATGGCCATTCCTAGTCCTGAATGCAGTCTTAGGTATATCAGATTTTCTAACTCTAACCTGATGGTAGCCTGATCGCAAATCTATATTCGAGAAGCACTTGGCACCCTGGAGCTTGTCAAACTAGACATCAATCCTGGGCAGAGAGTATTTATTCTTAATAATGACTTTATTCAGCTGTCTGTAATCTATGCACATGCGTAGAGAGTCATCTTTCTTTTTTTACAAATAGTATCGAGGCTCCCCACGGGGAAATGCTGGGTCTGATGAGGCCTTTATCTAACAAATCCTTCAGTTGCTCCTTAAGTTCTTTCTGTTATACAGGTGCCATCCTTAAGAACATGCCCCTGATGGCGTGCTGGTGCTGAGCAAGAAACTGGTGATCTAGCTGGCTGGGCTGTACAACCGCCACCCCTAGGCGGGCAACCTTTCATGAAATAGCTGCCTCGCGACAAATATAACAAGTATCAACTCCTAACTGACATGGACCCAAGTGGCGTCTACCACAATCCGAACATCTGGGATATGTCTGATTGGCCCTGTATAGAAGTACCACGACACTTTAATCTTGAAGTCAGTGATGTGTGACTAGATCTGGACTGAGGAGATCTATCAAATCTCAGGCCACGAGACTATGGAGGTATACTAGCTGGTGGTTGTCTAACACACTGCTATCTACTCGCTCCAGACGTCTCTCCAAACGAACCAGAAAATCTGCCCCTCTTGTCTAGCACTTTATCCCTGTCGGCTCTCTATTTTTGCTTCCTCTCCTCAAGTAACAAAGCAAATGCCTAAATGTTATGTTCATACATGACTGCATAGCAACTGTCACACACTCGTTCACTAGGTGTGGAGCTAGTCCCACTATATATATATATACCTATGAATTCTATCCTCTATACTCACTACCACCGTAGGGGCAAACCATGCTAAAGAACTAAAGCAATAATTATACTCTTCTACACTCAAACTTCCCTGTCTCAAGGTCAGGAACTGATTAGCACGGGCTCCCTATGTCTCTATAGGCATATACTTATAAAGGAAGGTATCTGAGAATTCCTTCCAAGTCGCCGGAGTAACATCTGACCCTCTAGATAGCTCCCATGTCTGATACCACCCTGCTGCTAGGTCATGCAATCTGAATGCAGCCAACTCTACTGACTCTGTGTCTGACACATGCATAACCCTCAACACTCTAGCTATCCTCAATAGAAAATCCTGAGGGTCTTCTCCTGTACGGGATCCGGTAAAGACTGTAGGCTCTAGCCTGATAAAATCATTGATCCTGGATCCAACATCTCCCTGGGCATCTGCACTGTGTTGTCTAGTCTGAGCAACTACAAAACTGGTCGATAATCTGATGGCATCCCTCATTTCCTGCCCCTGACTATCAGGCTGAGAAGGTGGAGGTATAGTAGCTGCAATACCTCTAATATTACCCTAAACTGATAGGATCTGTGAGGCCTCGGATGGAGCCTCAGGTCTAGACTCCTCACTCTCATCCACCTTAGGAGGCACTCTACTAATACCCTGGCCGGCAATAACCTTGCCCTTCTGGGCAGCTGTTAGTTTCTTTGGCGGCATTGCTTTGCTGAAATTACTATTGTTAGAGGGCTGAATTCTATAATCATGGCTCTATCGCACGATCTAGAGAAGAAAGAAAGACAACTGTCCTGAAGTGCCTTGTAGCCTCCTGTTCAAAAGTATGGCGCGCAACATACTCCTAAACAAGACTCTACTAGACACGGCCTGTAGACACCCTAGGACTGAACTGCTCTGATACCACTTTTGTCACGACCCAACTTAGGGCCGCGACGGATGACCAACACTAAGTGTCGATCATCACTAATCCTACTGATAATATGCTAACCATTATAACTGATAAACAGAATAAGCATAAACCTAGCTGATAAGGAGTATGCAATACAAATAGCTGACAAGGCTAACATAAGCTGACATACATAACATACTGACTGCACCGCACAGGGACATATCTACAGGCCTCTAAGAGTGCTGAACTGAATATACAAAGGACGGGACAAGACCCCGCCATACCCAAACTGGCTGACTGTATACATACCAAAAGATAAGTAACTCCGGGAGTAAGCGGAGTGACTCCAATAGTTGATCGATGGCCTACTAACGTGGTCCAAGCATTGATTTATCTGCACCTGCGCGGCATGAAACGCAGCGCCCCAGAAAAGGGCGTGAGTACGATATGTACCAAGTATGTAAGGCATGAGCATATAATATGTCATAGCTGAATGAAACTGTAGGCTGGAATATAAATATGTAAACATGAGCTGGAGCATAGCAATATAGCTGGAAATCTGAATAACGTACTAAACATGATATGAATATAAGCTGAAGTCTAGCTGAATCTGAACCTGAAGACTGAGCTGAACTATACTGATAAATAACTGTAATATGACTGATAGCTGGTTACTAGAAACTGGAACTGATAACTGTCAACTTATACTGACGCTAAGAACTGGTGGCTGATAACTGAGAACTGATAACTGGTACCGAGCTAAAGCTGAACTGTTATCTGAACTGGTACCTGTCTGGTGTTATGGGCTATATCCCCCCAAATCAGGTAACTGAACATCTGAACTAGTACCTGTCTGGCGTTATGGGCTGTATCCCCCCAAATCAGGTAACTGAAAACCAGAACTAGCCTCATGTATAATCATGCAGTGCATACTGTGGCTATATACGCGTATATAACAAACCTGGTGGGTGTTACGAGCTATATCCCCCCCCAGCCAGTAATATCTAGTCTCTCTGATCAGAGTGTGTGAATGACACCCGGTCACACTAGGTGTTTCAACTCCCGCCTGAACCAGAGGGGCTGTATCCCCCAGACGGGTAGTATCACACGCGACCGGACTGTGTGTCCAATGTCCAGCCTCTATGGGGGACTCCAAATCACACATAACATGATCATAATATAAGCATAAGCATGTATGAGGCATAACACATGTGGCAACAATATATATGGACTCAAAGGAATGATAAGAAAACTCTGGATGGAATTGTAGACACAACCTGAAACTTAGAATTTGTCTAACTCTTTGATTTTTATAAAAATTTCGGCAGAGTTTCCACTGAAACTGGATGATCCGCAAAATAGAACCAGCACTATACTATACACGGGAATGGATACCCGGATAAACTGATAACATAAACAAATTAACTGGATAACAAGATGAGAGTGGCGTAACAATTCCACGGATGTACAGAATTTCTAGACAGTACCAGCGTCCTGTATTGCATCATAGTTTTGAGGGTGCAGATAAAAGTTATAGACCTCATGGTCTTCATGAAAGTTGTAGATATATGTATTAGGATTCTGGAGATTCTTAAATCATCTTAATATCAATTTTGTATAAGGAGTTATGATTAATATACTAACAACTGTCCAAAGTTCAAAACAATTTTCCAGATTTTGAAACGTTTTGTCTTTCTGATTTGGATGTCTTTCACCTTGGATTTTAGTACCAAATTAAGTATATACAAGGTGTACTTTATACCATACAAGTTTCTTAGAAGAAACACTAAGTTTAGAACTAATAAAGGCTTCAAAAGCTAAAAGATACATGCCTTGCCAAAAGAAAGGTTTAGTCTTACATACCTTTGATGTTTCTAGCTTCTAAACTTCGTTCCTTTGAATTCCACACCTTCTAAAGCTTAAACAAGCTATAATATAGAATTTAGATACTTTACTTAGCTATGAAGTAATTTTAAAACTCAAACTATAGACGAAATTGAAGGTAGCATAATGTTACCCTAATCGCGTAGAGCGTTTTGACGCAATCCGTCTTCCGTTTCGTGTCAAAATTGATGTTCTTTCTTCAAAATCAAAAAAAATGGATTCAAACTGAGGAAACCTCTGTTTATATCGTGGGTTTACTGGAAAATGTCGAGAGAGAGAGAGAGAGAGAGAGAGAGAGAGAGAGAGAAATTTCTCTTTTATAATAAAAACATTTCATTTCTAGCCCTCTTTTGCGCTTATGTCCCTTTTTCTGGTCTGACTTCTGACGCTCATATCTTTTTATCTATAAGTTATATGAGCAAACCGTTAAAAGTGTTGGAAACTACACTCCAAGACCTTCAATTTGGTATATGATATGTCCCCAAAAGACTTCATATAACACATGAAATTAATTGCTGAAAAAGCTCCGTTACAAGGCAATTCCTTAGTCGGTTTTTCCGCAACTTAAATCTGATTTTTCCCAAACTTTATATTCAACATATAAACATCATATATGGTCATATTATTACTTTAAACTCACTTAAATCATTCTTAACATGATATTATAATGATATACGTCAATTTAGACGTACGGGGTGTAACAGAACCAATCATTCATCTGTACTTAGTTTCATCCAGGTCTATCTTTGTTCCAGGAGCAATGGGTGTGTTCATATCCTTAGCATACTTCATATCATACTTCCTTAACAGTTCTTTGATGTACTTCTGCTGGTAGATCATTGTGCCTTCCTGAGATTGCTTGATTTGTAAGCCTCAGAAGAAATTTAGCTCATCCATCATACTCATCTCAAATTCACTTCCCATCAGGGCGGCAAACTCCTTGCAGAGATTCTCATTAGTAGCACCGAAGATGATGTCGTCTACATACACTTGAACGATCAGCAGGTCCTTGGCTTTCTTCCTTAAAAACAAAGTATTGTCTATCTTACCTCTTGTAAACCCATTCTTCAATAAGAACCCAGACAACCTTTCATACCAAGCTCTAGGAGCATGTTTCAACCCATACAATGCCTTGTCATGTTTGTAGACATGATCAGGAAAGTCTGTACTTTCAAAGCCAGGTGGTTGAACCACATACACCTCTTCATTCAATTAAGCATTCTGCACTCTTCACATCCATCTGGTACAGCTTAAACTCCATGTAAGCTGCAAAAGCAATAAGCATCCTAATGGCCTCCATTCTAGCAACATGTGCAAAGGTTTCATCATAATCGATTCCTTCTTCTTGACTATAACCTTGAACCACTAGTTTTGCCTTGTTCCTTGTCACTATGCCACGTTCATCCAGTTGTTTCTAAATACCCATTTAGTACCAATGATGGATCTGTTCGTTGGTCGAGGGACCAGGTGCCATACCTTACTTCGTTCAAACTGATGAAGTTCCTCTTGCATCGTAATCACCCAGTCTGGATCCTCAAGTGCTTCACGTACATTCTTTGGTTCTATTGAGGACAGAAATGCAAAGAAGGCACAGAAGTTCTTCAAAGCTCTTCTGGTAACAATTCCAGTGCAAAAGCTCTGAGATGTGCAATATTAGGTTTCCTACCTCTGATCAGCTCATAGGGAGTTTTCTCTAGCAAAGGATGGATAGAACATCGATTCAACAAGTAGCAAGCGGTGTTGACTTCTTCAGCCCAAAAGTTCTTTGATAAAACCGCTTGACAGCAACATTGTTCTAGTCATGTCCTCCAAGGACCTGTTCTTCCTTTCAACTACACCATTCTGCTGAGGGGTCCTTGGTGCAGAGAAGTTGTTATCCACACCATGTTTGTTACAATATTCAGCAAACTTAGCATTCTCAAATTATGTACCATGGTCGGACCTTATACTCACTAGTTGAAGCCCCAGTTTCTTCTGATTGACTCTGACCCAGTCCTCAAACATATCATATGCTTCATCTTTAAATCTGAGGAACAAAGTCCATGTGTATCTGGAGTAGTCATCAACTATTACCATTACGAATCTCTTACCTCCTCTGCTCCTTACCCTCATTGGTCCACACAAGTCCATGTGAACCAGCTCAAGTGGTTTAGAAGTACTAACCACTTTCTTTGACTTGAATGAAGATTTTACATGTTTCCCCCTCACACAAGCATCACAAATCTTGATGTTATTGAACCTCTTGCTTGGCATTCCATGAAACAAGTCCTTTGACACCAACTTATTCAATTGAGTCAAGCTTGCATGTCCTAGTCTCTTGTGCCACAACTGACTATTATTCTCCAGCACATTCAGACAAGTCAGATTATTTTCAAGAAGAGACCCTAATGTCGCCTTGCACACATCATTAGCTCGTTTCCCTTCCATTATCACTTCACCAGTATACAGGTTCTTCACAGTGCAACCTACAGATGTGAAACTCACTGAGTTTCCTCTATCACATAGTTGAGAGATACTTAGAAGGTTGTGCCTCAATCCATCCACACAGAGTACATTGTCAATAGCAAGATTAAGGGATCTCCCAACCTTTCCAATACCAATAATTTCACCGCTTTTGCCTCCTCCAAAAGCCACACTACCCCCTTGAAATGCTGTGAGTGAGAGAAAGTTTCTTCTATCTCCTGTCATGTGCCTGGAACACCCACTATCAAGAATCCAGCTTGGGTTGTTCCCTCTCACTCTAGCCTGCAAAAGAAAATCAAGGGTTAGTAACAGGAACCCAGACTAGCTTGGGTTCCTTTTTGTTATCGAATGGATGAATCAAATCTTTTCTAGCCCAATAAGGTAAAACTGATTTTTTATTCTTTTTCACTGCATCTTTTGCAACACTGCATTCATTCTTAATATGTCAGTCTTACCACACAAGAAGAAGAGTTTGTTGCAAGAAAGTCCTCCATATTTACTATTAGGGTTCCAAGCAAGTAAAGGTTTCCTATGTCCCAATCCAGTTTTACCTCTATTATGATTTTCATGTAACCAATTCAAAGCTTCAGAAGACTTGTTCCATTTAGTGAGTCTGGTGAGCTCAGAGCTAGCTTTTTCAACCTTCTCCTGAAGAATCCGGTTCTTCTCAGTTTCCTGATGCAGAGCCTGGTTTCTCTTTTCAAGCTCAGCTACAAGGTTGATTTGAGCCTCACTAACACCTTGCTTACCAGAAACTTCTTTCAGTTTTTTATTCTCCAGTTCGAGTGCAGAACCTAGCCTCTTCTCACAAAGCACCTGTTCCTTTAATTGAAGAGTTTCTAATTCGACGGCAGAGACTTTCTAATTTAGTTCAAAAGCTTGAGTTTCACTGGCAATTAATTCCTTTTTAAGATCAGATTTAGCTTTTTCCAAGTTTTTATTTTTTATTGAAATCTCAGACGAACTGACATTAGTTGGTCCTTCTCAGAAAGTGCTTGTTCCTTCTCAGACCTCAAAGTTTCAATCTCCTCAATTAAAGTCAGGGCAAGAAAATTTAATTCCATGGGAGAACAATTTTGAAGTCTAGGTTTTAGTTCATCGAAACTTACTTCAAGTGTATCATCAATTGAAGGTTCATTATCAGCCATTAGTGCCAAAGAAGAGTCGTCTTCTGGTTCTTTTTCTTCTTCATCACTTTCGCTTTCAGAAGGTCCCCATGTTGCATAGAATGCTTCTTTCTTTTTTCTCCTTAATGCTCTGAAGTTGGGAGGACGTTTCCGCTCGAAGTGTCTTTTCCATTTTTCTAGGTCCGTCGGGACGCTTGTTTCTGCAACCGTGGAACAATTCCAAAGTCGGGATGCCATGAGGAGCAGTCTCCGAGCCTCCAGACGCAGCTCCCATTTTGAAGTCTCCTTGCCGTTGCGTCCGGAGGAACAAAAGTTGGGATACTTTCGTTAGGAGCCACAGGTGGAGTGCTGGTGGGCATAGTATTGGTCCTTACACTTTCTGCAATAGTTTGCAATGAGTTACGTATATCTGCTTTAACTATGCCATGTTTGGCAAATTGTTCTTGAACTTGCTGCATAAATTTTATAGTATATGCATTCCAAGCATCATTTGACCCCGATGAGGAGGGGTCAGCTGGAGGCGGAGGAGGAATAAATGCACTAGTTACAGTAGTGGAGGAACAAATGCACCATCAATGCTATTTCCCTAACGGGGCGAGGTTGATTTCTATCAACGCTATTAGTGTTATCTACTATTGTAACCGATCAAGATGAACCTGAACGATCGCGTTGCACAACTTTGGAACAAAGCGTAACTACTTGATCCCCACAGACGGCGCTAAATTGTATGATCTCTAATCGGATTTACCAATAAAATTTAATTTTTTTTTTTTTTTGAGTTACAAGCAATATGATATATTATAGTCGTGATAAACAAGGAAATAGCAAAAATAAATGAGTAATGTGAACATAAGATGAACAATCTCACTATGAATAAGTTGAGAGTAATTGAGCAGAGTTTTACCTATATTTGTGAATGCTTTTACATGATTACACAGGTGCAATTTATAGAAAAATAGGCTAGAGACAATTAAGGGCATTAATTAGCCCACTCTCTCCACTTAAAACGTGTCCAATTCCATGATCTTCCTCATTAAATATTGAGCTTGTGGGATGAGATCATGGGGGATTAATCACGATGAACCCGGACCGCCTGTCCCAAAGTTTAGACTTGTATGCCTCGGGGCGTCATACCATTCATCGGGGACACTTGTAACCTTTAGCCTAGGGGCTTATCCTCGATGCCTATAGCAAAACTCCCCGTGGTTGTGTTATATTTTCTGTTGTCAATGCCTCGAGCATTATGCCTCGGCTGCCACGTGTCTACATTGCAATTTTACCAATACAATACCTAATGCCATCAGTTATCTCCGGAGTTATGGAACTTGCCAGCCAATATATCACAAGATTGTTAGATCTATTCCATTGAAGATAAAAAAAAATGAACTTTTCTTCAGGTTTAGGGCATGATCAATCAATGAAGGCTATTTTATTATTGGTGAATAAGGAATCTATAATATCTCTCTTTCATCCACCAAAACTAGTGCCAAAAAAGGGCACATGCACGAGAGAGGTTCTAGGGATGTCGTTGGAATGTTGAATAGAGAGTTTCTATAATCAATATTTTCAGAAGTTTTATTAGCGGTAGTATCATTACTAGTTCTCATTTTGGATTCAATTAAGTACATAATGAATACTACGCATGCTAAATTCAAGCAGAAATAAAATTAGGGTTACCACAATCCTTCACTATCGGAACAAGTCATGGTCTTCATAATAATGGAAAACAAATAGGCAGCGGAATACAATGAGTTGCCGATGTTGGAGCACATGCAAAATCGCCCTCATCACCATTAAAGTATCCCATAAAACAAAATACATTAGATGCACATAGCTAATCATCAACAATAATCCTCCATATCATGATCAACACACAAGGTCCACATAAGGAAAAAACAACCAGAAAACACATTGGAGTTTTACTGTCATAAAGTCGGTGGTCGAAAATGAATAATATATGGTAAGGGTAACACCATTCGTTTCAGATATATAAGAGTTCCTGCTCTAATTTGAGAAATGATTCGGTTATCCGACTTCGTGAAATAAGAGGCCCACTTCTATTTATATGTGGTCTCAAAGTCCAGTTCAGATGCAGCCGTAACTGTACAAACAAATTAGCATCAATACCCTTAAACCCCTTTAAACTATCAACTTTTGTCAGTTTCCCACTTTAACTATCCGGTGTCTCCAAAACCCCCTGAATTATATCTTCCTTCATACTAAAACCCTACATGTTGGTTATCTGGCATAATGTGTGAAATAACTCGAAAAGGGGCGGACCACTGCTTTAGAAAGCCATGAAAATTGGCTCCACCTGGTCATGTGTAATGGCTAAATAGCCTAGCTCTTTGTTGTTCACCTTTCTTCTTCATTTTGTCACCTCTATTTTACATTTCTTCAGTTAGGTTCTCTGAAACTCCATCTCTTGTTTCCTCTGAAATTATTTAGCCCATTTCATTCCTCACCATGTCCCTAAGATGAAATCTCTTGGATTGGTTGGATGGTCTTGGTCATGCTCCTTCACAATGTCCTTGAGATGATAACATCTCTGTAATCGTTTCTTATTGGCCTATAATGAGGATTTGGGCTTAATTTCTAGCTTTAATTCCAATTCTAAAACGTCCTCTTTGTAATTTTCTAATTAGTTATTTGATACAAACCCTATAACTGTTGTGTTCAAAGTGAACTTACTAAAATTATCTTCTATTTTTGATATTCATTACTTTTACATATTTGAATAAAATTTGCTGAAACATATATATAAGATTTTCCCAAAAAAAAAAAAAAAAAAAAAAAAAAGAGATCTTTTTTCTTTACCCATCTTGATTTGTTGTTCCTTTCTTGAAAAAGTGATTTGTGTGTAGGACAGAGAGAAAAACAAAAGGAAATTAGGAGAAAGGAGAAAATGTTATCGAGAAAAATGTCTAAACTCATGTTCTTTGTTGGGAATGTGAGGTTAGAGAAGAAGAAAAGAAAAAAAAATCAAAGGTAAAACAAAAGAATAAATAGGAAAGGAGAAAAGGCAAATAAATAAACAAGTTTTTATGTTAGGCTTAAACTGTCATGTGGCATGACATGGCAGTTTTTTTCTCATTAATATAGAGAGTGTACCATACACACCTTAAAAAATCAAACGGGGGGAGAGGGGAAGGGGGGGGGGGGGGTTTAGTATAAGGTGGATATAGTTCGGGAGGGGGAGGAGGTTTGGGGACATTGAATAGTTAAAGTAGGTAACTGATAAGAGTTAGATAGTTTGGGCTATACATTCTTACAAAATAAATAACTAATTGAGCTAACTTGGTCTAAAAAATACAATTTTTTCTTTAGTCCTTAAGCCATATATGCCGGAAGTCCAATGACATGACCCGAATTCCAGGTTTGGCCGTGCGGCCCCCGACATCCTCTCCTAAACCCGTCGGGTGAACTCTTTTGAATTGAATTCACAAAATTAACATAAAATCAACTTATAGATAAGAAATAAGGCTTAAAGAGACACAAACATAATTATACATAAGCTATACAAAAGAAGTTACAGCTCACTACACAATGTACAAAGTTTAGAGCTATACAGACTAGACATCTAAGAGTAAAAGAATACATACACCACCCGAAGGGAGCAAAACTAGAGTATCTAAACAAAACTAGCACTGGTGGCCATTTTAGACAAGAGCTGGCTCACCCTGACAGCTGATATCGCCTCTGCCTCTCAATCGCGTGAGATACTCGATCCTGGAGTGAAACCCGCCGAAATGAATAGATATCACAAAAAACAAACAAGGGTGAGTCCAAAGGACTCAATAAGTAGGGGCTAGCTAGCCGCATCAAAGCATAGGTAAGCTAGCAAGGCAGAAGAGATAAGCAAACATGAACTAGAAATGTATAAGCAACTAGAAGCATATAACCAACTAGGGAGGCAAGATAGCTAGGAACATAGAGATATTTCGAACCATATCCAAAACTAGATATACATATCGCATACAAAAAACATAACGTAACGGTCACACAATAGTTAGTAGCCAGTGTAACGAAATGGGATGGATGCAGATGATGCAATGGGGTCACATGTGGCCAACACTTATCATCAGCGCGGGACCCTCATCGTCTACCAGTAGATATAAGCAAGAATACCCTTCACCGGTGCGGGACCCTCACCGACCACCAGGAAGTTCATAAATCAATATTAACCTGTCCCGGCTCGGGACCCTTATCGAGTTTGGTGTTATAATAGACAGTCCGAGCGGAAATACTTATGCTCCTTGCAAATGCTTTGCCATAACGATGTGATATGCAATGTCACGCAATTCAAATCATCATACAATAAGTAAGCCTTGTGACTTTATAAGGATTCCTAACCTAGCAGGATACTCTATCTCCCAATTAATATTTATAATCATACCCGAACTTCAATTCTAAATTTTATATCAAGCTTACAATTCAATCAATAGGTATTCTTAACTATAACAACTTCTATCCTCATATAGCATTCACGCGTCATAGCCTAACAATTAAAGTTCATATTATAAAGAAGATACCTCTATTCTAAGCTCAACACCAAGCCCAATATAATACACCTTTCATAAGGTTTCAGATCACAAAACAATAAACAATTATTCAATCGACAACCATAGTCCAATCTAACCTTTATGTTCTATTCATAATCTTGAGCCTACAGCTCCTCAATTAGCATTCATAACGAACATAACTCTCTTATCCTTAACTCGAAAATAACTACAGTACTTCCAGACACACATACCAGGCAACCAGGACATGGCACGCTCACGGTCGGAGTATCATACTCCCAAGTACATAGTAAACACACAATAACACTTAACAACATAATAAACATTTATTCATGAAGCTCAGGCATAGTAAGTATATTTCTTCGGCAGCTACACACGTGAAGAATACGTGCGTAGAACATACCTTTTAATCTTGCGCCGAATCTACTATTGAATAGACTCCTTTTCTTTCCGACGCCTCTTGGAATCACTTTCCTCTAAGTCAAAGAAGATAAATTACATATATGAGCGCGCACAAATTGAACATTTAGCTATTACTCGGTGATGGAAGGAAATTAAAAAAATACCCAGGGTGCCGACGTGCCACCACTGCATCGCTTTCACATTCCAAAGGACGCGATCACGCTTTGGAGCTGCAAACCAAATGGCACACACGCCTCCACGCGCGTAATCGCACAGGCTTATCCAAAAGGTTCAAAATTCTCCACCAGCACCTGCTGGTGTTGCCACTCGGGTCTGAACGTGACTCTACGAGACTCAGAATAAACTAAAATTTTTACACAAGTTATATAACACTAGTGTGACATGCTCGCAAAGACGGATCACAAAACGAATCCCCGTAACTCAAGATGTAGGTCCCATAGAAAGAAGTCAATTTCTTGACTTTCGGATCTTTAGTGAAAACTATCCGAACGACCTCGTATTTCACTTCCGAAAGTTTCCACAGGTCAGAAATGACCATACGAACCAAAAGTAACCTTCAGATTTTGAGTCAAAGCTCATTTACTCAAATTGAACTCGAAACCCTCTTTTAGACTTTAACGACAACCAAAATAGAAGCCTTCTAAGAAAACCTACCAAATGAGGTCCGATACAACTCAAATTTTGCAGACATGTCATAATGGACCTTACAGAGCTTTAAGACTGTCGACACGCCAATCCAAGTCCTAACTCCTTAAATGACTTGCCGAGGTCGTTTCATTCTCTTCCGCTTAGACTCTCGTTTGTCCTCAAACGGGCTAGCGTCTTTTTCGTCCTGAGTACTCTATAGTCAGCACAGAGGACACTTGAAACAAACCCCCAATTTTCGATCGGACAATATGATAGCACCGACACCAAGCTCATAAGGCATTATTTGATAAGACACGTCTCTTTTGTTAAGAGTCAAGATTACCCTTACTTTATTTGATTGTCGGTAGGAAAACTTTTCATTCTCAGAACCAAGATATATAGATGAGCTGGCATTGATCCCTACCGATCCAACTGGCTAACCACCTTACCCTAGAATACTTCGGGATATTGAAAGATCAACAAATTTGGAATCTAACCTATGCATTAGCGACATTTTGAAGGCTAAAAGAACTCTCCCCTACTTTACATATACCCATGCACTGGCTTGGAACAGAAATCATAGAAATTTCTTTTTAGAATCAAAACTTAATTAGTATCACTGTTAACAATAGTCAGGAACTTCTACAAGCTAAATTCGCACCTAACGGAACTAAATATATTATAATAACCCTATAAGGATCTCAGACACACTTTTGAAGCATCGACATAGGAAAGACCAGTTGAATTGGAATAGAGGCTGGCAATTCAAGCTGACGAGCCATCCCATCAATACGCTATTTGATATAATAAAAATTGCTAATAAACTTAAAACTCGACTTACACTTTGATGACACTTGAAAGATTTACCCTCGGAATCTAGAGTAAGAGAGATACTCATCTACTTAAATCACGACTACATAACTAATTAGAAATAATGATTTCCAGGATTCCCTTCCTTAGTACAGTCGACTAAGGAAGACTTAGCCATAATATAAGCGGAACGCAACTCAGACAGGAGCTACCAGATTCTAATCTCGAGTTGCCAAGGAACTACAACTCTTGAGTTCACGATCTTTAAGCCTTCACGACAAGCACTATTGCTTGATGACTTAAACTTACAAGGTGGATAGACGCTCTCCACTATTCTTAGCTGCCTTGGGACACAAGGAACACGCTACCTGGTCGTATTGACATTCATTCTGGCCCAACAGAGAGAATATCACTAGCGAAACCCAACCAATTAGTGCTAAGCAGAAGAGAGATAACACTAAACTCAGGATAACAACGATTAGAGCCTTTGGAAGCTCATCTTTTACTTACCTGGCTATCAGAGCTAGACTACCTTCTGAGTCAGGCTGGCAAGAAAATCACAATGGAAAAATAGATATTGAGTGGAGTTATGGCACAACGTTCATGCCAACCCAAACCTTTTCATCAGAAAGAAGCCCAATAAGCCGCCAAAAGACACTGGATAATTTTCTCTACAACAGGGACAAGCTCATAGAAAAAGATATCATTGTTAGTGTCTCACGCCAAGTGGGGTCACATAGATAAATCTTTATTTACCAATCGCCTTACACTTGAAGGAACAATTACACACTCTGATGGAGGTGAATAACATTAAATTCAAGGAGAGAGAGACAAACTGACTTTTGACACATCAATTAGAGGTGGCACATTACGATGCCAAGCAGATAATACTGATATTTGCTTCCAAATCCCTCGCATCCTACCCAGACAAACAACCAGGGTTTCATAACCTCCAAAAATAAAACGTGCCGAAAACTCACCCTTCTAACACAATAGATCTTAATAGAAATAACATCCCCGGAAACTATGGAAACATAATAAGACAGGTGAATTCTAAATCGATCGAATGAATCAAATCTTACTCATAGGATGGAATAGTCATACTGATATGCCGAACCAAGGTGCAATACACGAATTAGATTTTTCTTATTGATTGCTTTTCACTCATAAAGAAAATAATATGCTCTGTAGGTGATAAATGAAAAACTTAGCATACTCACAACACCAAAGAGGAAAGAAAGACAACTCAACTCGGCCTGACAGTCGAGGGTGGTATACAACAATGCTAACTTAATAAATTCACACCCATTTCAAAATTCCTCCTTCCGAACTTGAGGGATAATTAGGGTCTCATGACCCTCAACAGATATAATATGATCCAAATCTAACCCTCTACCATGACTAGTCCTTAACTGGAACAACATTCCAGAAGAATCACAGAGACATATTAGAGTATATGAACTTCAAATCAATTCAAGAAGTGATCTAAAGGTCATATTTATAGATAAGTGAATAAAGAATTATCGGGGTCTATTTCATTAGATATCGTGATTGGCAATTCATAGAATTCCCTTTGCGGCTGGATCGATATCTGGGGTCGAGGGAAAGGGTGAGCGTTCCCCTACTGCAGAAGAGGACATTTCTTTTTGTAATGACTTGGATCGCGACAACGGGAACACCTCAAACCATAATAACGTTGAACAAACAGCTGATGGCGATGGAAAAGAAACCGAGGCTACTTCTGTCGAGGTGCTTGGTGCATTATAAGCACCAAGTACCGAGCACTGAAGTGACTCGATAGTGGCCTCCCCGGATAATGAAAGCCCTCACCATGGGGCCTTTGATGATCTTAGTGTTGACGTATGGAACAATCTTTCTTATGATGGCCTTGATCATAGCAGAGATAACATCCCAAACAATTTTGGCGATGAATGAATTGTATCAGGTCATGGGGAAAAAACCTCTTTAGATTCCTAAATGGGACCTCTAACTAGCTTCATTGGACAGCCTGATGCAAAGCACCTGTTATTACCACCTTTAACTGGTCCCCATTCCCGAAATTACCATCGCGATTCACACATTTTTCTATCTGAACATCTCCAGCCCCAAGCGTGGCCATAGCCTGAAGCTGAGCTTCATGATCACCTCGGCCAACGCCCCTATCTTCACCCCACAGAGTAACAAACATCTCACTTGTTGCTTCCGAATGTCTCGCATCTTGATGAGATGATACACAAATTCTCACCATCTGCGGGTGAGTCAGAGAAACAGCCTTAGATAAGAAAGCTTACGCACGATCGGGAAAGAAGAAAGAATGGAAAATTCCTAACTACCACAATAACCTCCCATAGATAAGTACGGACGTCATCGTACCCATCAGAAGGACTCTACTACACACTATCTTTGTCTGGATAGACTCAAAACCGGGCTCTGATACCAAATGACATGACCTGAATTTCTGCTAGGCCGGGCGGGCACCCGAATTCCTCTCCTAGACCCATCGAGCGAACCCTTTTGAATTGAATTCACAATATTAATATCAAATTAAATTACAGATAAGAATTAAGACTTAAAGAGACACGAACATAATTAAACATAAGCTTTACAAAAGAAGTTACAACTGACTACCCAATGTACTAGGTTTTGGGCTATCCATACTAGACATCTAAGAGTACAAAAGAACACACGCACCTTCTGAAGGGAGCAATACTATCTAAACAAAACTAGCGCTGGTGACCGTTCTGGACAAGAGTTGGCTCGCCCTGACAGCTGATATCGCCTCTACCTCTCTATTGCGCGAGCTACTCGGTGCTGGAGTGAAACCTGCCGAAATATATAGACACCATAAGAAACAAACAAGGGTGAGTCAAAAGGACTCAATAAATGAGGGATGGTTAGCCACCTCGCAGCACATGTAAGCTAGCCAGGGAGAAGAGATAAGCAAATATGAACTAGAAATGTATAAGCAACTAGAAGCATATAACCGACTAGGGATGCAAGATAGCTAGGAACATAGCAATATACAAAACATAACGTATGTCGCAACCTCCTTTTTACTTCCTCCGGACCGCGCGCCCAAAAACCTTATTTCCGACTTGGGGTAACTCGTTTGGAGTCGCCATCTAATAAATTTTATAGACGTATTAGCACACCTAAAGATTTCTAACTTATTGAAAATGATAACTCCGAACTGGTCTTGCTAATCAGAGATTCAGGTAAGTGTTTAAGTTGACCTAGAAAGAAGGAGTCAGGCACCTCCTAAGTTCCATAAATGTAGTTTCCGACCGATTTCTATATTGGGTTCAAGTCAATCAATTCTAGCTAAAGGGAGAAAAATTAAATAAAAATAAACAAAGAGGACATGAGATGCAAAATAAATAAATGGGCAGTTTGATATATTTGTATAACTAGTTTTAAATAAGATTCGTACCGCACAAATAATGATAGATTAAACTAGAAGAATTACTAACCAATTGAAAGAATAACCCTAAGTTTATTTATCCTAATCGGATCAGAACTTGACTTTTAGCGGAGAACGATAGTTTCAAAATCAACTATCAAATTAGTAGCTCGTGTAATTTAAATCATTTTCGTGGAACTTTAATATTCTTAACTCCCATAAACTCTTCGAGTTGTTTAACTAAAGCGAGTTTCTAATATTTAAAACGTCCTAAAGGCATTGCTAGCGTCCCCACTTAAAGTCCCAGAGATCATTGAGAGTACTAATTAAAAATATAAAATAAATAGATTCCCTAAATGTATTATGTGCCCCAAAGTAGACAACTACGCGTCATATAATAAACAGTCATGCTATACATAGATAAAGTAATATTAACTGAAATAATTTTGAAAAGATAGGCTTCCAATTCATATGAACAAAGCAAACTGTGGAAAAATCAAAACAAGTTGCACGCCTGCCACTGACTGTTACGTTTCCAAAATTTGAGCTTGGCTAAGATAAGCCGATATTAACATTACCCTGCACTTTTAGCCCTTTTTAAAAATAGTTTAGTTCTAACATATTAAAATTGCTTAAACAGTGTAGATTGGCATTAAGTTTTCAAGTTTAAACCTGTTAGGAATTTTAGTTTTAATATTTTCTCAAACAAGCCAGTTTTCAACCTGTACTATGATTTTAGCCCTTCTAACACACAAAAAGCAAGCAAGGGTTAGAAATGGCCACTGTTTAGCCTATTTGACTGCTGCACCTGTCCTTAATACTGACCTGCACCTCATGGTGCTTAATACATGCCAGGAATCCTAACAAATACATAAACATGGAGGTCTACAAGATTAACAAAGAGATGAAGAGATTAGTGCCTTGTGTGCACTCTAACGAACTGCCCAGATTTATCACGGTAACCATACTCAAATATGAGGCGGCAGATTCATTCTTCAACTCTATTAAAAGAGAGTTATTGTCCCTTGGTTCACTTTGCATATGAACACCGAACTCCCTGCCATTAAAACTTTCACAATGATATAGCTTTATAGCTATCCAGCGTCAAACCAAGCACGACTTGGCTCAAATGAGCCTACATAAAAGGTTAGTAGTTGGCCTAACAAAGGTCCAGGTAGTCAAGACATTCATTCAAATATAAGCACTAACAAATGAACCAAAATAGTGTTAAAGCCTTAACTTTTGAAGATCATTCATTCGATAAATATAATACCTTTATGAGACCAATCAGAAAGAAGCAGCGAAAGAGTATTGCGGCGATAGGATTTGAGCAATGAATGATAAAGCAAACTAGCAAAACCAAAAGGAAGACACCAAGAACCAACATAAAAGAAGTTTTGTATTACGACTGAATAGTTTGCCAGAACTCTTGCGTGAGAGAGAGTAGTAGTATTTTCCAGAAATAAGGAGTGGAGAGGATGTGTGAGAGAGTGTCCTCTGGAGAGGAGAAGATGGGATGTCAAAGTATTGAGAGGTGTTGAATTGGGCTGTTTATATAGGCTTTGTGAGAGGGATGCTTGAGTTTTGAATTGCTATTCTAGAAGGGAATTAAAAATCTGTTTTCTTCAAGAAGGAAAGTGGGGAATCAATTATCAATTTAATTTTGATTGAAAAAGATATTTACAATAAGACTCTTTTCTCAAATAAATAGTCCCTTCGAATTTCAAACTAATCCCCTTTTATACTCAAATAAGATCATTATGCACATATTTCCTACACTAGAATTTAAGTAATCAAGCCTTACTCAAATAAGATCATTATACACATACCAACCTTTCGGCTAAAATTAGGCTTCTCAGAAAAGGAAAACTGTGATATTACGTACAACGGAAACAAATCATTTGTACTAAATTGCTTAGTTATATGTTTTAAAAAGAACAGGAAGCAAATATCTCTCTTGCACAAGATTGTAATGCTAGGCAGAACTTACAATATGAAATTCTCGTAATATCATAGTCATATAGTTAACACAGTCAATTCAAACTGTCAGACTCTTCGAGACTCGAGTTAAACTAGCATAATTTTTACTAACAAATCACATATAGTCGAGTATCATTAACGAATGCCATACTCAATTAATCTGAAACAATCCAAATGGCTTAACATATTGACGGGTAATAAACATGAAATTTGATCTGAATTAGGCATAAGTCTAATCAGACCAATAACATATTATTTTCAAGAGAACTCAATGAGTCAATATAAAAAAGCAGTAAAAAATAAATAGAAAGGAAAGATGTTACCTGGTCGGGTCGGGTCACGTCTGACCTACTCGCTTCCGCCCCTTTTGTGATGATCCAAGTTTGAAAACTTCAATTTCTTGCCTTGTATATGTATAGAAGTTGATGATGTCAATAATTCTTGCTTTGATTTGTTCGAATTCGAAGAGAGAAAGAAAGAGATAGAGATTTGACTCCTTCTTTGTATGATAACGACAAGACAGAGAGAGAGGAGGAGACTGTGGGAGGCGAGACTGGCAAAGGAGGTGGTGCGGGGGTGAATTTGGACGTGTTTAGGGTGGAAGGGGATAGAGGGAGTGTAAGAGGTGGCAGCTGGTTTAAGTAAAGGGAAAGAGGGAAGTGTTTTAGGGTTTATTAGGTTGTGGGGGGTGAGTGTGTACATATTCCTGAGGTGTTAAGGGACTTATTATTAAATGGGGCTTTAGGGAGTTGTACCACAAGCTTGAATGAGTTGTAAAGATGCCTAGTGTGTGTGTTTTGATGAGATGGATGCTTATGTGGTGTATGTGTGGAAAAAAATGACGACGAGGACTCAATATAGTGGCAATGGAGTTGTAAATTGACAAATTGGCTAGTATTTAATTAAAATGCTCGTGAATATAAATAATTAATATAGAAATAGGAAAAATTATTGATAAAATATAAAAAATATATTTAGTCATAGATAAATATAAATAGTTATAAATAATTATTATATGATATCGGTAATATACAAATTTTCACCAACAGTCATAATTATAATATGCATTTGAAAGGAATAACCTAAATCATGTAAATTACGTAATATAGTCACAAGTAAGTAAATATAATATAAGTAGGGGATTTATAATAGGGTTACGCACGTAAACGCATGCTATCTAATGCAATTTTATTTAAAAAATCAATGTTACACCTTTTAATTAAATATACCCAAATTGCAAAAAAGAGAGAGACAAAATTGGGTGTCAACAGTTGCCCCTCTTTGCTCGGGGATGATGAAAGAGTCTTCAAGCAAAGATAGTAGACGGAGTAGTCAATTTTGTCACGGTTGACGGAATGACATATAGCATGTGTGAACGGGTTTATGACATACGATTAATGGTTTCAAGCATGATTCAGGAACGAGAATAGAAATTTATGATAAAAAATGGGAAGGATCGACTTCTCCTCAAAACTTTGTCCGGAAGTCTCTCTCTATCATATTTTTCATGAATTTTGCGTTGGATATCTCATTGCGATCGACATGTTGAAAACTTCCTGCTTATCTGCCATATGAGTTGTAGCAGTAGTTGTATTCAAAGATATTTCCTCACTGGGAAGTATTGTCTCCTCGTCGCATAGGTATCAAACCCTGCATTCTGATTATCTTGCTTTCCACTTTGTGTATATCCCCACTAAAGCGGGTTTGAGTTGCCTTTTCATTGCCGAGTATCTGAATTGCTCACAAACGTGGACCTTATGCTTGTTTAATTGATATCTCGTCCATAAACGCAGACCCCATACATCTTCATTTCTGGCTATGTCCACAAACGCGGACCCTATGCCATTTTTGTAGCCGACTGGTCCACATACGTGGACAATGTACCTTTTCAACGCATGCCCACAAACACAAATCTTATGCTTATTTAATCGTTAACTTGTCCACATCGCGGACCTCATGTTGCTTCAATTCCGACTATATCCACAAATGCGGACCTTATATTGCTGATTATATCCACATACGCGGAACCTATGATGCTTTCACCATTATCTTGCTTATCCAAAAACGCGGACCCTATGATCCTTTCACCATTATCTTACTTATCGACAACCGCGGCCCTATGATCCTTTCACCATTGTCTTACTTATCGACAGTCGCGGATCCTATGCTTGATCAAAAGTTTGTCCGTCCACAAACGCGGACCTTAGTGCTTCAAATAGGCTAGTCCACAAACGCGGACCATACGCTTTTTATTGGCGAATGTGTCCGCTGACACGGACCATAATTGCTGACTACTCCCACAAACGCGGACTCTAGGTGACACGACCCGAAATCCGGTTAGGCTGTACGGGCACCCGACATCCTCCCCTAGACCCGTCGGGCGAACCCTTACTAATTAAATAAGGAAAATAAATATAATAATTCATAAATAAGGACAAAACTTAAAACAAAAACACAGACATACTGATACCTATAAGCTGTACAAAAGAAATTACAACTGACTACCCAACATACTAGGTTTAGGGCTATCCAGACTAGACATCTATGAGTAAGAAAGAAGAAGGGAGCAAAATGCAACTGAAATGATAAACACAAAACTTGTCGCCATCCAGAATAAAAGTTGGCTCACCTTGACAGCTGAAGTCGTCTTCGCTCCTTCACAACATGACGAACTCAATCCTGGAGCGAACATGCCGAAACGAAATAGATAGACAAGAAACAAACAACAAACAAGGTTGAGTCAAAAGGACTCAATAAGTGGGGCAGACTAGCCACCTCAAAGAATATGATAGCTAGCCAGGGAGAAGAAATAGATAAATCAAATTCCTCTTATTTAAATTATAAAAAGGCAGAACCAGGTAATAACCGGAAACACGTATGAAACCATAAACTCAACAAGGAATACAAGCCAGAAACATATCAACAAGTAAGCAATGCACGTAGAAGCAGAACAATAGTTATGTACCACAAGTCTACACAATGGTATGAAATGAAATGAGATAAAATGAAATATGATGCAAAGGGTCACATGTGCCAAATGAATGGAGCGGAATCCTCCTGCTCCGAGGGCGTTATCCTCCTACCCTCAATATGATGCAATGGAGCAGAATCCTCTTGCATCGATGGCGGAATCCTCCTACCCTCAATATGATATGGAGCGGAATCCTCCTGCTCCGAGGGCGGAATCCTCCTAACCCCAATATGATGCAATGGAGCGGAATCCTCTTGCTCCGAGGGCGGAATCCTCTTACCCTCAATATGATGCAATAGAGCAGAATCCTCCTGCTCCAAGGGCGGAATCCTCCGACCCTCAATATGATGCAATGGAGCGGAATCCTCCTACTCCGAGGGCGGAATCCTCCGACCCTCAATATGATGCAATGGAGTGGAATCCTCCTGCTCCGAGGGCGGAGTCCTCCTACCCTCAATATGATGCAATAATAACCCTTTACCGGCGGGGGACTCTCATCGACTGCTGGGAAGTATATGTCAACTCACAGCTAGAGTGCAATGCTCAGATCCTCAATGCAATACCAACAAAAGGACATAACATATAATATACAATGTAAATTCAAATCTAAGGCGTAATGAGTACGCCTATCGGCAGCTACACACGTAAGGAACACGTGGTAAAAAATACACGAGGCCAGGTGCCTCCAAAGAAATGGATATAAATACTTATCTCTTCCAAAAGTTAGCATTGATAATTTCATTGCCAAACGATCCCACTCTATTCAATAAGCAGAAAAATATATCAAATTAGGCTAAAGGCTTCATTCCTCACATTTTAGGGCAAACCGGTTAGGAACCTGATACCCTATTTGCATAAGCAATACGCAGGTCAGGCCTATGTACAGGGTTTAAGGTCACATAACCAAACTCTAAATAAATTATATTTATATGTTGCCCATAACTCACTGAGTATGAATATATAATTAATTTTATTATCGGGGTCCAATTGACCCTTTAAACTATTAATTAAACTTGTTAATACGATGTCTAATATCCTAAATTTTACCGGCAAATATATTCAAATACACGTAATAAACTCAAATAATGCATTAAGATCATTAGCTGAATGTTTAGGGTAAAAATTCTACTTTTCTCCGGCTCTTTTCTCATTTTCTGGCATTTTTTTCCCTTGCTTCATTTCTGCTTCTCATTTCTGTTTCGTTTTTGTTGTTTTCTGTTCTTGCTTTTCACGAAAGCTAAGGGATATATATAAATCCCTTAGCACCGTCTAACTTTTCATTCCTTTTGGCTTTTTTTTTCCCCCTTTAAAATTCCCTGCTATGGTAAAAATTAAAACAAAGACCTACGAAATTCGAAATAATACTAAATTTCTCAAGTAAGTCATACAAAATATATGTAACACACTCGCTAAAGCGGATCTCAAATCGAACTCCCGAAACTCAAGATGCGAATTTAAATAAAAAAGGTCAAATTATTTAACTTTTGGTATTTTAGCGGAAACTAGCCGAACAACCTCAAAATTCACTTTCAAAAAATCACAAAAGCCACAAATAATCATACGAACATAACGGCGCTTTCGAATTTTGAATCAGAGCTCGTTTGCCAAAACCGAGCTCGGAAATCTCTATTTAATATTTATTGACAACAAAAACTGAAACCTTCTTCCGATGCCTACCAAAAGAGGTTTGATTTAGCTCTAATAGTTTAAAATTGTCGGCATGCCAATTGGAGTCCTAACTTCCGAAACGACTGACCGAGGTAGTTTCATTCTCCTCCACTTATACACCCGTTCGTCCTCGAACGAGCCTAAGTCTAAAGCAAGATTCACGTTGATAACAAGAGAACTTGCACGACCTTCATAAACTATTCCACGGGCATTATATCCTGATTACATGATCAGAATTATAACACGTACACCGAGCTCTTTGAATAAAACATAACCTGATAATATGATTACACCATTGCTCAGCTTATTTTAACTAAACTGACCCTTCCTCGATCACGAGAGGAGAGTTTTACTTATTCGAAGCAAAGATACACATAACTTTAAATGGGTTAACATGATTCAACCGATAATCATCTCTTTGATGTACCTTTCGGTATAGAACAGGTCGATTGAACTAAGAGTTAGCTCACACTTGATGCAATAGGGGGAGCTTTTGAAGTACCTTGTCACTATACATTATAGAAGATTTGATGAAAGCTATAATATTTTTACGAACACACTATGCAACATCTCAGTTGATTTTAGTGTTGTTCCGCAAGCTCCTTGTGGGAATGTAGTTACTCATATCCTAATGTATGTCGAAGGTTCATCTAAACATGGTCTATCATATAAGGATAAGGATCGTGCAAATACTACTGGATAGTATGATGCAGACCAGGAATGATCTCCAGACTGAACATCTACTTCAGGGTATTGCCTTTGAATTAGAAATATTATGACTTGAAAAAGTGAAAATAAAAGAGACATGTAGTTGGACCATGAGCTGAGGCAGAATGCCAGCAACAAAGTTGATTACATGTGCACTTATAACGCTGAAGTAACTTCTCAAAGAGTCGAGGTGTGAAGGAGATATGCCAATAATGGATGGACGATAAGCTGCACTAGACCTTTAACTCTAAATTTTCATGAAGTAAAACAACATCAGTATGAGGATCTAGTTCTAGTTAAATACAGACAAATAGCCAGAAGAAAACCGGAGTCACCATACAGGGTTACTACTGACGGTGTTCTCATGTATAAAGATAGCACTGTGTGTCCTGATGTACCAGATTTACGTGGACAGATTATGATAGAGGCACATTATTCCAAATACACTGTTCATCCAAGATCGACTAAGATGTACCATGATCTTAAGCAGATTTCTTGGTGGGACGGAATGAAATGTGACATAGCAGAATTTGTGGCTCAGTGTTCTAATTGCCAGCAAGTTAAAGTCGTATCATCTTTCCATACTTTATATTTTCAGCAGATAGGTACGTATATATGATCAGGTTGTCAGCTTATCTCTATTATTAATAGATTATTATTGGGTTTAGCAATGATCGACAGCCATTGTAGGTTTCTGTCGTGGCCCTAGGTTGGGTCATGACAAAAGTGGTATTAACGCCTTAGAGATTTAGTATTAGCATTCAGTATTTGGAGGAAGACTCATCCATTTAAAGTACAAACTCATGCAACTATTTGAATAGGAATAACCATCCCCGCACAGTCTGCTGGACTAAAGAAGATTTAGCTAAAGGCTGAACGTAGGAAGACCTAAGCTACCAACTACCCTTTCGAGTTGCCAAACAACTGCAAATCTCGAGTCACAACTCCATACATTTTCTATAAGCACCACCGCTTGTTGGATTAAATCAAAGGTCAAATAGCACCTCTCATTACCCCTAGTAGCCTTGAAAAACGACAATGTGCTTACCCGGCTACCTTGGCACGCACTGTGGCTCAACGCAGGGAACACTAAGAGAAAAAATGCTTTTAAGGACTAGAAAACTGTTCCCTGAAAGTAGATTTCTGGTCCTAAATAGTCTTTAGCGACTAGAAAATTTCGGTCGCCACTGGTCGTTATAGCCTCTGTCCTTAAAGGGTTATACCGACTAGTGTATGTCTGGTCCTTAAAAGATATTAGCGACTAGAGAAATTCTGGTCCCTAAAAATGTTTTATGAACCACTTTTCTAGCCCTTAATTACAGAACTTAAAACACAAAATCTAGTCCCAAAGTTGATTCATGGACTAGCTGTCTAGTCCTTAAATCTGTTACTTCTTTGTTGATAGTTAAATATAGAGACCAAATTAACATCCCTAGCTAGACAATAATATAAAATATATCCAACATATAATTCTTAGCAAAATGATAAGTCCATGTTCTCAAATCTGCCTCTTATATATAGTTGCAACTTCTAATCTCCAAAACCTGTAAAAAGTATCAAAAATTCTCTCTTTAGAAAAACTATACATATAACGAAAAGTAACTAGTATTTCTAAGAATTTAAGGCAAAACAAGGCCAAAAAAAAAAAAGTATACTCGATAACATTAAGGCCAAACTGATTATCAAAGTAATCGATAAAAAGAAAACGCTAATTAGAAATAAAGTGTGGATGTATGCAGCAGTAACAGGATCGTAAACTCTATCTTTATTGAAGCATGACTAGTTTGAAGTTACGTCGCTTATGGCCATTAAAGAGGAAAGGTAACAAGTCCCTAAAACTCAGCTTAATAAAATATGATCCAGGACTAAATGGCAAGTACATAGAGCCTAATTCAATAATTGTGGATGTATACAGCAACTATGTTGCTATGCAGTAGCAGCAGGAACATAAATAGCAGGAAGATAAGACACAGGAACATGAACATAAATAATGAAGTGTGGATCTCGCCAAGCTCTGGAGACTTGGGATCACGAACGGGAGGAAATTGCAAGATTAATCAGTCGATAAAAGAAAAAGATCGTCCTTGTAAGTAGGACCAACTACTTTGAATTTATATTATACAGTAAATTCGTTTTTCTTCCTTGTAACAATTAAGTATGTTGAGATTAGTAAAGAAGTGATTTTGCTTTTAGTGAAGCTTTCAAGTGGTTGGCGTAGGCCAAAAAAATAGAATGCTCAACAAAGGATGGGAATTCTTCAGCACTATTCGAAGCCTACACTGTCAAGAAACAAAATTTGATTTGGACCATAGATATTATGCAGAATAATTACACATACTTTCAAGTACTAAAAATCTGGAGGAGAACTTTGCAAAGCAGCTTGGTAATGTTGCAGCAAGGATTAGATGAATGGGATGGGCAGATTCTACCTTAATGTTTTGGAGGGTGCTAGTTTCAAGTGTCCAGAAATTCAGCTAGCTTAATGAGCATAGTTAGCTAAAGGAGGTGGAGGCATTCAACAAAGCTGGGTAGAATGTTGCTCGCCTCAACGAGCGTTGTCGGCGAGCAGAATTTTGAGGGGGAGCGAACAATTTTTGAGCGGGCAGAGATGTGCTCGCCTCAGCGAGCGAAGCTGGGCGTGTTTATTCCAGCTGGGCAAATTTTTCAAGAGCTCAACGAGCGCTCCTAGCGAGCTCATGTTGGAATACTTGTGCACGGGCAGATTTTGGATGACCTCAACATGCACACCCAGCGAGCAAACTTGGAAATTATATTGGGATATCATTTGGAACAGTTCCAAAGCCTGTTCCTTAGGCGTACTTGGAACAGTTTCTTATGGTGTTCCATCAATCTATTACTTAGTTCTATGATAGGGTGAGGTACTAAATTCTTAAACATCAAATGACTCATGACAAATGTAGTATCAAGTCTGCTTAAAATGAAACATCTAAAAGCAAGTTTGTTCCAGATTCCTCAATTTTAACCTACAGCAGCGACTAAAGCTAGTTAAAAAAGATTCAGCAATTTACCAGCATCTTAAGACACCAAAAAAAGAATTAGCAGACAATACCAGAAGCCAAACTGCTTCAGTTAAATAATTTCAGCAAAAAAATAGAGAAATGAGTATAAATCAACAAGTACGCCTGTAAGAGCAGGTGTTTGTCTGCCTATGTTATAACTTATGACAAATAATTATGCGCATCATATTGAATAGTTTATGTTTCTAAATATTAATATAACAGTAGTCAATACTAAAATTATTCTTTAGTAACAACAGAAAATGGAAAATACTTTCATCTAAATTCTACTAACCTGGTATGTTCGTCAGTGAATAATCAGTCTCCTGAAATAGGTATTGTCGAAGGCTGGCCGTTGGAGAGTTGAGCTAATAACAGCTCCTTTAACTCCTTAAGTTCTTTCAAGTTATTTTCTACAGTTGAAAGGCGGTCCCTCAAAGATTGTTTTTCCTCTCGAGATGACCGTAGCTCAGACATTAATTCATACTTTGAGGACATTCCACCTTTCAAATCTTTCGCCTTTACTCCACCCCCAAAGCCAAATACATGGCTACAATTTTGAGATCCAAAGCATTTTTCTACAATCTCTATGCTAGACAAAGACGGTTCTGATTGCACCAATTGTTGGAGTTGAGCCTACAAAATATATTTTAATCGGAATCAATAATAGCTATTAGTAAATTATATGTTCAAGCAACCGAACGTACGTGTTTTTCAATTGACTCAGAATCGATAAGCTTTTCATTTTCTTGCGAGTCTCAAAGAAAATTGTTGCCAAATCTGGTGGATTTCCATCTTTTCGACCCTTTACATCAAATGTGTCAAAAACAACTCATTAATATTTAAAATAGAGTAACTTGAGATTTTATGATAACATTTTTTGATAAATTATCTCTCTGATTGGTTTGCTACCAATGCGATGAGGCATCTTTAACTTGGACCTATGTTTTCTGTTTCTTTTGCTTCTCGCCTATATAAATTTAGCATTAAATTTAATTAGATTTAAACGAAACAATAAATTTTTAATTAAATAACTATATGATGACAATGAAATTATCATGTAGATATATGTCAAACCTGAAAACTTTCTATAAAAAAATGATTCTTTACCAACCACTCCCATTATTTCTTGTCTATGCCCGTAGGCATATTCCTAAGAGCCTCTTGGATGCTCTTCCCCCTCGCATACTTGGCATGCAAATTACCTCTCCATCTGTCCCATACTTGTTTCATTTATTTGAAGATATGCTCGCTATAAATATCCATGTCATCGCTCTCAAACTTCTCCTGCAATGAACCAAATATAGGTTGAACCAATATCAGTTTGGAAGCTATTAACATTTAGTATAAAGAATAACAGTTGGAACAGTTTAATCATATAATCAGATATCAATTTTAAAAATTGTGGAAAACCAAGGGACAACGCTGAAAAGTAAATAGTTGGCTGCTCAAGTTTTCTTATAGTTGGCTGCTCACGTTTTCTCCAGGTTGTTAACAATTACATCAGCGATGTCCAGTGTCTGGTTGCTACGACGTTCAACCATCATACCATAAGGCGATCAAGGTGCATAATAGACATGAGGATAATAACCTACTTTTATCACTTTGTACTCAACAGTAGCAAGATGAAATTCAAAATCATAAACCAGACGGACATTGCAAGCATTTACATGAGGTTTAGCCCTTAACCAGATAGACATAGCAGGTTTGTTCCAGATTCCTCAATGTTGTTCTTACTGTGAACGGAAAGCTTGCAGCAATATATACAAGATTGTCTCAAAAGTGTAGTACTTACTTACTTGGTGAGCTTTAGCAAATAGTACATAAGCAAATTGGATAAGTCATTACCTCCATAGCTGCCCACATGTGATTTAACTTATCCTTTTTAATGTCATGCCACGATGATACTCCCAACGGACACATATTACGATCACGAACTAACTTTCCCAAGTGCCTAACAAACGATTTGTAATTCAACTATCTTACGTGTTCCTGCATTTGTGACGCAACATTTCACACATGGAATTTCATCAATTTCTTCTACTCTTCTAAAAGCGTAGTCTAAAACTTCCTTACTTCATTGAAGTAAGCTTCGTCAAGTCTATCATCAACTTGCATCCATTCCTTATTAGGTGCCATAACAAGTTAGATAAACAGTAAAGAAAATCAAAAGTATCCTAAGACGCATATAATAAATATTATGTAAAGAGATAATATGTTGAGCCACATCATTTAAGAAGAACTAGATCAATAACAACCTAATTAAGCGGAATACATTCCGAGTCAAGTGGCAGCAGGTATAAATGTTGTTACTAAACTGTAAAATTCTTGGAATTCTGTTCCATTGAGTGCATCATACACCTATAGCAACTAAATTTGATTGTATATCACATGATGATGTATAGGATGGTATAATAAACTTAATAGAGCTCCTATAATAGCTACTGTAACTTGACCATTCTCTCTTAAAATAATTTTCAACCAGACATTACTCAGTTATAAAATCAATATTTTATATGATTTGCCCTGTTAGAAACTTGCTTTGATGAGATCAGAATTTTAGTTTGGATATGAAACTCGGATAGCAACGACTCAATTTTTGTGCCTACTTATTTGTAGCTAAACTGAACATTTGATATACAAATTGGATAAAATTGGTGCTCTTATTGTTTATCAGATTATTTTTATTTGGTTAAACCCAAAACACAATGTGCATTCACTAAGAGAACAATTATCACAAAAACACATTTAACACAAAATTATTCTATTCAAGAGTAAAGTTTTCCTGGAGCTAAACCACATGATTCCCATTTAAACTTACTTATAATTTTCGATATATTAGAACTAGACATATTCATATGTATGTTCTTTCAAGTTATATGACAACTCACATCAAAAGAAAAAGTTAACTTAAAGGTAAAAATTGTAGTATTTGCCATAAATGCGAAACAAGGAAACACATAATTACATTCAATTTGTAAGCGGATGGTAATATCAAATCTATTCCCAGCTACGTTTAAATGAATCAAACATGGAAACACATAATTACTAGAATAAGAATGCAATACTCACCACATACTCGTCAAAGCGGAACGCGCACAACCTCTGTGATTTATAACAACAGGGAAACTGAAAATTTACTAACAATAAAGCTTTTGTTTTACCAAAACTAAATAATATTACATTTGACTTATAGAACATAATAGGTAGCATCACCAGCTAGAAGATCTAATAACTAATATAGAAACTACAGTTTCAAAATAGAGAGGCGGCGATGATGTGCTTTCCAATTTCAAAAAACAAAATAGAAAAGTTCGGGCTCTGTAGACGCATAAATAGAAAAGCTCAATCGACGACGAGTCGTTAAGTCCCAAAATAATGTCGATGTTCTCGCAAACATAAAGCGAAACAGACGACAAGTCATTAAGTCCTGAATTCAATCTTAGCAACCATTTGACCTTAACAGAGAAGGAAAAATAAAGGAAAATAGCGAAAAAGTTACTTACACGTGAGATACACAAAAAATAATTTTTTTCTATTTTGGGATGACTCGGTCTGTGTAACAAAACATATTTAGTACCACTAAAATCTAGTGAGATCTCTCCTATTGCACATGTTAGCATATAAAAGAAAACAGAAATATCACTACTTGACAATGACATTATCGATTAAATATCCACTATCTCTGAAATTCGGAAAGAAGTACATCATATAAAACTAAATTATGTAGTACAAAAAATATATCGGTGCAGGATTGAAGAGCACTCATTGAAATTCGTCTTCATTATTTTCGAAACTAAACTTAGTATATATAAAAGAACTAGTAAAGTTCCAAGAAAATAAAGTCAAATCTACCTCTATCAGAAAGTTTCAAATATTGAAATCTCTTCTTAAAAAGTTAAAGTTAGTATGAAAAACGAGCTTAGTGATAAGAATCTATCTTTTAAAGCTTCATCAGAAACAGAGAAGATGAAGATAGTAGAGGGAAGACAAAGAGGCAGTAGAAGAAAATAAGAAACAGAGATGCGAACACACTTACCTTAAGACAAGGAAGACGAACCAAAAGATTGAGGTTATTCCTTTCAGAGATTGAAGCTTCAGAGAGAGCTCAAAAGATGTTTCCTCCAGATTTGCCTTCACCGATCAAGAGAGCTTGTTAAGAGGCTAGGGTTTTGTGTTTGTACTTGGAGAGCTTTTGTTTTGTGTTTTAAGAAAAGAGGGAAATTGAAATATTTTTGTTTATTTGGTTTTGGCGCCTGGACCCCGCGCTGAATTATGTATTATGCACCAGATTTTTTTTTATTTTTTTAAGGACTTGATTTATTTCTCTTCCCTAAATTTAGAACTAAATGGGAAATCAAGGACTAGGATTAATACTAGTCCCTATAAGCCACATTCAAGGACCAGATTTCTTACTAGTCCTAAAATTTTCGTCCCTAAAGGCCAGTTTTCTTGTAGTGGAACATCACAATAGGTTACTGACCACCTAAGCTCACTAGTGCCGAATAAAGAAGAGATGGAAACGGGTTGAGGATAGAAATAATTAGAGTTTTAAGAAGCTCTTCTTCTTATTTGCTTAGCTACCAGAGCTAGACTACTTTCGAGTCATGCTAGCCAAAGAATCGCAATTGAAGAAATAGACATTAAATAAGCTCTATGAAACAACATCCATGCCAATTTTAACCTCCCAATAAGAAGGAAACTCTGACCATTTACCAGAAAACCCTTTTACAACCCAGATAAGCTCATCAAATAACATGACTGTACTAGCGTCTTGAACAAAAGGAAGACACATAAATTGCATATTACTTACTTATCACTTTGCACCGGAAGAAACGATAACACTTTCTGATGGTGACGAACTAGGATCCCATTATCCTACCAACATTGAATTCCGACGAGAGAGGTAAACTAACTTGATATAATAATAGAATGTGGCACAATAAGATGCCAAGCAGACAATACCGACACTCACTGTCAAATCTCTCATATTTAAACCGGATAAACTAGTAAGGTCTTACAAATGCTAGAAATAAATCATACTAGAAGCTCACCCTTCTACCACAATCGATTCTTAATAGAAACAATATCCAAGGAAGCCCTGGAAACATGGTAAGATAAACGAAGTTCAGACCGATCGGAAGAATAAAATCTTACTCATATATAATGGAAGAAGAATTACATAGGTGTACTACATCGGATGCCTTAGCATCCTACTAGACTAGGAGTTCATAGAACTGCGTCTGTAGCTGAGCTAAGCCACTACCCTGATAATCACCTTCTGAAGAACCACTGCCACCACGCTCTCAACCTCTACTGGATGGTGCAATTTCTCTGGCTGATTGAGATCTAAATGAAATCGCTTGTGATTGTGCAAGTGCCTGATAACAAGAGAAAGGACGACTGCCTACTTGCCGGAGTAAGGGAGAACTCCACCAAAGATGACAGGCTCGCGACTATGATAATACCTTTTTCAGTGAAAACTGAAGCTGGACAGATTGTTGATAGCAACAAAGAAAAAACTGGGTCTGATATTGACGAGCTACTGGCGCACTCTAAGAATCGCGTGACAAGGAAGAAGAAAGGTCATCAATAAATCTTCAAACCTTCTCGGAAGGCTCATAGACTAGTTCTAGTGCATATCTAGCCATCCTAAAAAATTTAATCTCTTATTCTAAAATCCGGCAAGCTACCCATCCAATCAACTCCAATTGGCGACTCGTTTCATCTCGCTCGCTGCGCGAAGGGAACTTTTCCACGAATCTAGAAGAAAAATCAAACCAAGTTAGCTAAAAAGAGAGCGGCCAACCAATTCAAGGCTGGACCCTGAAACTGGAAAGAAGAATAATCAACACAGTGCCGCTCGATATAATCAAGAGCCTGAAGGATACAAATACCCTAACATAATTTTTTTTTTAAAATCACGGGGTTTATCGAATGCATTGCTTAAGAATATCAGAAGGTTTCAATTAGGTAAAATAATGCAGCCACTTTGGGCACTCGGAACGAACCATTACTTAGGCTAGCTAACCAGCCCGAATAACTAGAGGCACAACACATGCTGCTTTCGGAACATAATTTACTAGGGCAATATTAAGAACTAGAATAGGAGCTCTCTGAGACCGAACATCTTCAGCTGCGACAACCTGATAAGCTGCCTAGAGAATAATAGGTTTTTGCGGTATCTGCGTCGCCAAGATTCTCGTAAAAGCATCGTAGAGAGCCAAGGGAACCACAAGGCCCTGCTCCCTTTCCCATCATGAGCTCGTATAGTTGGGACCTCCGTAACTAGATCGTCAGCACGATAAAAAACTCTCGGGGCTTCGTTAGTGCTAACCCCAGGCTAGACTGCTTCATCTTGAACTCATACCGGTTGCTGATTAGTTGCACGAGGGTTTCACAATTACCATGAAGGAATTAACGAATTAACGAAAATACTTTTGAATCTTAGACCGACGCACGATCAGGAATGAAGGAAGTGAAACTTCCTAAATTCCATCATAGCCTCTCGTAGAAAAGTACGGACGTCTACGTACCCATCATCGAGACTCTACTAGACACTGTCTTAGTCTGGATAGACTCTAACTCGGGCTCTGATACCAACTGACACGACCCGAAATCCGGTTAGGCCGTGCGGGCACCCGACATCCTCCCCTAGACCCGTCGGGCAAACTCTGACCAATTAAATTAGGAAAATAAATATAATAATTCATAAATAAGGACAAGACATAAAATAAAAATACAGACATACTGATACCTATAAGCTGTACAAAAGAAATTACAGCTGACTACCCAACATACTAGGTTTAGGGCTATTCAGACTAGATATCTAAGAATAAGAAAGAAGACAGATACCTGTTGAAGGGAGCAAAATACAACTATAATGATAAACACAAAACTGGTGGCCATCCGAAATAAAAGTTGGCTCACCCTGGCAGCTGAAGTCGTCTTCGCTCCTTCACAACGTGACGAACTCAATCCTGGAGCGAACCTACCGAAACGAAATAGATAGACAAGTAACAAACAACAAACAAGGTTGAGTCAAAAGGACTCAATAAGTGGGGCAGACTAGCCACCTCAAAGAATAGGATAGCTAGCCAGGGAGAACAAACAGATAAATCAAATTCCTCTTATTTAAATTATCAAAAGGCAGAGCTAGATAATAACCAAAAACACGTATGAAACCATAAACTCAACCAGGAATACAAGCCAGAAACATATCAGCAGGTAAGCAATGCATGTAGAAGCAGAACAATAGTTATGTACCACAAGTCTACACAATGGTATGAAATGAAATGAGAGGAAATGAAATATGATGCAAAGGGTCACATGTGCCAAATGAATAGAGCGAATCCTCCTGCTCCGAGGGCGGAATCCTCCTACCCTTAATATGATGCAATGGAGCGGAAGCCTCCTACCCTCAATATGATGCAATGGAGCGGAATCCTCCTGCTCCGAGGGCGGAATCCTCCTACCCCAATATGATGCAATGGAGCGGAACCCTCCTGCTCCGAGGGCGGAATCCTCCTACCCTCAATATGATACAATGGAGCGGAACCCTCCTGCTCCGAGAGCGGAATCCTTCTACCCTCAATATTATGCAATGGAGCAGAATCCTCCTACCCTCAATATGATGCAATAATAACCCTTCACCGGCGCGTGACTCTCATCGACTGGCGGGAAGTATATGTCAACTCACAGCTAGAGTACAATGCTCAAATCTTCAATGTAATACCAACAACAGGACATAACATATAATATACAATGTAAATCCAAAGCTAAGGCTTAATGATTACGCCTATCGGTAGCTACACACGTAAGGAACACGTGGTAGAAAATCTACGAGGCCAGGTGCCTCCAAAGAAATGGATATAAATACTTATCTCTTCCAAAAGTTAGCATTGCTAATCAACAACCGCTTTATCCTTTGGTTTCATTGCCAAACGATCCCTCTCTATTCAATAAGCAGAAAAATATATCAAATTAGGCTAAAGGCTTCATTCCTCACATTTTAGGCCAGACCTATGTACAGGGTTTAAGATAACATTACCAAACTCTAAATAACTTACATTTATATGTGGTCCATAACTCAGTGAGTACGAATATATAATTAATTCCATTATCGGGGTCCAATTGACCCTTTAAACTATTAATTGAACTTGTCAAAACGATGTCTAATATCCCAAATTTTACCGTCAAAATATATTCAAACACACGTCTAACTTTTCATTCCTTTTGTCTTTTCCTCTTTTTTTCCCTTTAAAATTCGTTGCTACGGTAAAAATTAAAATGAAGACCTACTAAATTCGAAATTATTCTAAATTTCTCAAGTAAGTCATATAAAATATATGTAACACACTCGCTAAAGCAGATCTCAAATCAGACTCCCGAAACTCAAGATGCGAATTTAAATGGAAAAGGTCAAATTATTTAACTTTCGGCATTCTAGCGGAAACTAGCCCAACAACCTCGAAATTCACTTTCAAAAAATCACAAAAGCCACAAAAAATCATACGAACCTAACGGAGCTTTCGGATTTCGAATCGGAGCTTGTTCGCCAAAACCGAGCTTGAAAATCTCTTTTTAATATTTATCGACAATAAAAATTGAAACCTTCTTCCGATGCCTACCAAACGAGGTCTGATTTAGCTCAAATTTTACAGACAAGTCCTAATAGACATTACAAATATTTTAAAATCATCGGCACGCCAATCGGAGTCCTAACTTTCGAAATGACTGACCAATGTCGTTTCACTAGGTCGCTTCAAATTGATGAACTATGCCCACAAATGCAGACTCTACTCTACTTCAAATTGCTAAACTACGCCCACAAATGCGGCCTATTTTGCTTCAAATTGGTGGACTATACCCACAAACCTGGACCCTAGGCTGCTTCAAATTAATGAACTATGCCCACAAATGCAGACCCTAGGCTGCTTCAAATTAAAGAACTATGCCCACAAATGTGGACCCTACGCTGCTTCAAATTGATGAACTATGTCTACAAACGTGGACCATACTCTGCTTCAAATTTCTGAACTATGCCCACAAACACGGACCTTATTGTTTATTCTTTGTTGTCATGCCCACAAATGCGGACCATATGCTTCTGTCTTTACTGTTATGTCTACAAATGTGGACCTTATACCTTCAATCAATGTTGAATTCCACAAATGTGGACCCTATATATCCACCGATGTGGATCCTATGCTTCTGTCATTGCTATCATGTCCATAAACACGGACCCTATACCTTTAATCAATGTTGAATTTTCAACAAATGCGGATGTTGTATATCCACCGAAGCAGATTCTATGCTTCTGTCATTAATGTCATGTCCACAAATGCGGACCCTATACCTTCAATCAATGTTGAATTATCCATAAATGCAGACCCTATATATCCACTGACGCGGATCTCTGTGCTTCTGTCATTGCCGTCATGTCCACATTGCGGACCCTATATATCCACCGACGCAGATTATATGCTTCTTTAATTGATGTCATTTCCACAAATGCGGACCCGATTCTATGCTTATTCATTTGATGTCATGTCCACAAATATCCACCGACGCGGATTTTATTCTTCTTCAATTGATGTTATGTCAACAAACGAGGATCCTATATATCCACCGATGCAGATTCTATGCATCTTCAATTGTTGACTATGTCCACATACGCAGACCCTTTATGTTGTGAACACATATCATATGTTCTAATAATCTGATAAATTTCCTTCGCAAAAGTTGTTTAGGTATACTTGGTTCCTGAGAAAAACTTGCAATAAAAGAAAATTTTGTGAGTTTTAACGGGGAGGTTGACTTGTGCATTTGTTGTTTTGTACTTTGTTGCTGCATCTTGCATAATCGCCTCCTTGTAATATCTTGCTTTTCGAGTGTCGAACCTTAGTTAAGCTGTGAGCAAAAGGCACAAGGAAGGGGATATGCGTGCGTTATGAGAAAACAATTTTTAAAGGGTAATGCAAATATGTTCCATTGATCATAAACTGCGACGTGTTGCATGGACATAATCTCCTTTATACCCATTTGCTGCTTAAAGATCATCCATTTTGAAATTTTAAGGGAACCTCAAATTTCTACCACATTGTGCTGTAGTGATTTCTTTGAATTTTTTGAGGGAACCTCAACAAAATCTTGCCCCAGTGTCCAATAAAATTTTCTTATGACGTGATTGTGCATTGAATAGGCCGCCTACATATCCCCTCTTGGGAATCAGGTCACTACGTAGTTCAAATTCCATAAAATGAATGTTGCTGATGTCGATTTTGATTTGTAGTATCTCATGATTGCATCTGAGTAAAGGGATTTTGATTGTACTTCGCGATACATCTTTTTCGATATTATTGTTCCTCTTATCAATACTGTGTGCATGACACAAGGATCTTGCTTTATCTCGATTTGGAGAATTCCATTTTAGGGCCAACTTTCTTTGTTAAATTCTTTTTTCGTCATATTGCCTGTTGTGTTTATACTTTGCTGTCCATGAGCGTCAACTTGCTCGAGTCTGCTTTTGATCCATTCAGGATTGTCTAATTCTGCTTCGTCCCTGTATTTCTACTGCTTTGACTTGATTTGTAAGTCATGATTTCTTCTTGATATTTTCGTTTGCTCTCATTTAACTCATTTGTCTTCTGCAAAAAATTCTCTGATTGACGTCAAAATCCCTTTAAAACCCTTTGTCGAATCATCAAAGTCTGGCTTGTACTTGCACTTTCGATTGTTTTGTCACATATAGAAGTCACAGATTCAATAGAATTAAAATAATTTTGCAAAGACCAAATAAAAAAAGCGTTTACTCTATTATTGAAATTTTGAAATATTCTTTAAAGGACAAACGATGCAATAAAGTTGAAAAATAAGGGAAAGCTAACGACTCGAGGTTGTATGTTATTTAAGAAAACAACTAATTCTCCAGCTCTACTAAGGTTTATGCATGATCGTGATGTGTTGCTACGTCAGTTGTTCGTCATAACTCCAAATTCAACTTTCTGAATGTTTAGGGCCTTAGCATGCTCTTTTGGAACTGCTTCACATTCCTCTATGAAATGATCAACTCAACTTTTCCTTCATGCGCATTTTCTGCTGGTTCTCCTCCCTCGAGAGTTGTCATGTAGCCTGAAAAGATGCTTGTCCTCCCTACAGTTGGAATAGACTGCTATAGTGGACGATAACCTTCCATATTCTTTGCAACATATTTTTCCATGCCAATCTTGACTTTGTTGTAAACTTTTGCATCAAACATAGTTTCTTCCTTCTTTGCTTGTATAATCGTACCTTCTAGACTACATTCTCTCCAAATTCGATCATATCCACCTTCTCTTCACCATGATTAGGCAGTTGGTTGTTGAACACATTTGGTGCTTTCAGATAAATGACTTTTTCACTGATTAGATCTTGTATCTTATGTCTCAGTGCAAAATACTTCTCTGTCTCATGGCTCGGTCCACCTGAGTTATATGCGCACCTTTTGCTATAGTCAAAGTTAGGTGAAGTATTTTCTGACATCTTTTGAGGCATTGGGGTGATGAGCCCAGCAGCTTTCAAGTGTCCAAATAGTTGGGTGCAGGATTCAGCTAGTGAGTGTAGTTTCTTTTGGGTCATTAGGGCGAGGCCTATGTGGTGTATTTCGGTAGTTAGATTGAGAGTTTTGCTGGTATGGCAGACAACTTGGTGTTGGGGTATGGAATATAGAAAAGGTGGGCTGGGTGTTGTAAACGGCATATTCAGATGGCATGTGAGGCTATGGATAGAATGGTGGTGGTGTTTGCTAATAGTGGTTGAAAGTAGGGTCTTGAATGGTTGCAGCGAAAGCTTCGTCTTTCTTCTTTAAGGCTCACATTTCGGACTGGAGAGCCTTATTAGTAGCTTGTACTACATCTAAGTTAATAATCTTTCCACTTTTCAGCCCTTCTTCTACATCATCTCCCATCAACACTACATTAGCAAACTTCTGCTTTTTCATATGCAACAGCTTGTCGTAATATATGTCCTCCTGAATTCGGATAAATATGCTTACTATTTCTTTCTCATCCATAATGGATTGTACTTTGGCAGCTTCTGCTCTCCACCTAGTAGCATATTCTCTAAACGTCTCTATGGGTTTCTTTTTCAACTTTTCCAGATAGAAACGATCTGGTACTATTTCAGTATTGTACCCAAATCTTTCTACGAAATCTGCTGCCATGTCCTCCTAACCAAGCCATGTACCTGGGTTTTGCTTAGAAAACCAACTTAAAGCCTCTTCATTCAAGCTTCGACTAAAAAACTTTACTCGTACTTTCTCATCTTCCCCTGCTCCAATAAACTTGTCACAACATGTTCTCAGATGTACGAAATGGTCTCCAGTGACGTTGAGCAGGTCGAACTTTGGTATCTTGTATCCGTCTGGCAATTTCAAAGTAGGATAGATGCACAAGTCTTCATAAGCTAATCCCTTAGTGGTTTTGCCTAACTCAAACTTATTAAAGGCTACCTCCAGCTTACAAACTTTCTCTTTTGTCCCATTATCATTGGCTACCCTTTCTTCATCCTCTGCCCATTCATAATTTTTCATGGTTTTTGTCTGGCGAAGTGAGTTGTTTGGATTCAGCAGTGAATATGGGATTGTAAGGCTGCAGATATGTGGTGTTGGTGCGATATAAGTTTGTGTTTAGGTAAGTAGGATGTGCATGAGGTGGTGCTTGATAAGTGGTGGGTAGTGTTGCTTGGTAAGTAGCAGGTGGTGCTGTTTGGTAGATAGCAGGTGGTGTTGTTTGGTAAGTAGTAGGTTGTGCTATTTGGTATGTGAGGGGTGGTGTTGTTTGGTAAATTGCGGGTGGATCTGCTGGCTGTATAAGGTCCTTTTCATTAGGGTGGGCTGGCCCACTTAGACCGAGTGGTTTCCCCTAATGGGCAGAGTTAACAACGGGTAACTTTGCCATTGTCAGTTTCTCTTCTAGTTCAATAATTTTTTGCTCTAAAGCATCAACATGTTTGTCATGCCCAACCGCGACATGCTTGCGGGGTGTCCCACTAGTCCCAATTTTATCGTCACTAAGAGCAACGTTATTCAACTCAAGCATAATGTTTCGTCTTCCTCTTCTTCTAGTTTGCAAGAAAGGAGGAGTTGTAATTGGACATGTAGCTCTTGTCTGATATTGATGCTTAGCTAGAATACACAAGTCAACCTCAGGAGCGAGAGTAAAACTAAACAAGAAAATAATAAGTCAGTATTGAGATAATCATTGCCAAATGCAATACATATCACGCCTGTCGGAGGTAGGCCTAATGAGAGCAAACACATATAATATGTAACTTGCGTCATTAATGACGCTTTGGACGAAGTTGGCTAATGAACTTTAAAATTGAACGTGTATTATGAGTCATCCCATTTGTATAACCCAAATGAACGGAAAATATAAAATAATTGATTTTGTTGCATAAAAGTCGAAATAATGATTTTTTTTTTGTAACAGAAATAAATAATTGATTTTGTTATATAAAAGTAGAAAAAAGAAAGAAATTAATTTAAATTCTATGTCTTTTTCGATCTTCCAAGTCTTCGTGATTTGTGATAACTTACAAACAAAATAAGCTATTAGGCAACCCCCTTTCGAGAACGAATAGTGTACATTAGACACGTTTGATTTTAAACAAATGCATATGTAGCACATTTAAACGTCCTTTAAGGTCGAAAATCCGTTTGGATCATTTAAACATAGTGAACTAGTAGACTTAGACACGAGCCTAAGTCAAACTTTTCCTAAATATGACATGATGCATGATTCCTAAACAGAGTGTTCACTAAGAGCTGGGCTGACTAGACTGGATTTTATCCTCCCAAGTGGACAAGTAGGGAGTGGAAACTCTTAGAATTGTTGGTTGTACCACGGACCAACTAGATTCTAAGGCGCTTAAGGTAAAGAATATTTTGACAGTGGAACGACCATGATATCCACGTAATCACTCTTTGTGTGTGAAAGTGTGAATTTTCCAAGAGTGGAGGAAGACATGAACGAAATGCACAAACAAATATCACATTATCCAAAATTATACCAAAAATAAGAGATGATGAAAGAAATGTGACAAACCTGCAAAGAAGAAAAGTTAGTCCCGTATCAAAATATTAAAAAAATATACCTAATTAAGAAATCGTAATGGTTAGAACATAAAATCCCCAGCGGAGTCGCCATCCTGTCGCAACCCACTTTATACTTCCTCCGGACCGCGCACCCAAAAAAGTTATTTCCAACTTGGGGTAACTCGTCCGGAGTTAGAGTTTTTGAGTCGCCACCTAATAAATTTTCTAGGCGTATTAGGTCAGCTAAAGATTTCTAACTAATTGCAATTGATAACTCCGGATTGGACTTGCTAATCAGAGATTCAGGTTAGTGTTTAAGTTAACCTAGAAGGAAGGAGAAAGTCACCTCCTAAGTTCCACAAATATGGTTTCCAGCTGATTTCTATATTGGGTTCAAGTCAAGCAATTTTAGCTAAAGGGACAAAAATTAAATAAAATAAATAAAGAGGACATGAGATGCAAAACAAATAAATGGGCAGTTTGATCAATTTGCATAACTAGTGTTAACTAAGCGTCGTAACGATAGATTAAACTAGAAGAATAAATAACCAATTCAATGAATAAACCTAGGTTTATTTATCCTATTCAAATCAGAACCCGGTTTTTATCGGAGAAAGATAGTTTCAGAATCCACTATCAAATAAGTGGCTCGGGTAATTTACATCACCTTCGTGGGGCATTAATACCTTTAACCCTCATACCCTCTCTGAGTTGTTTAACTAGAGCGAATTTCTAATGTTTAAAACATCCTAAAGGCTTTGCTAGCGTCTCAACTTAATGTCCCAGAGGCCATTGATGCTACTAATTAAAAATATAAAATAACTGAACTCCCTAAATGTATTATGTCCCCAAACTCGACAACTAAGCGTCAAATAATAAACCGTCATGCTATACACATAAAGTAATATTAATTGACAAGTGAGGGTTGCTCAGTTGGTAAAGCACCTCCACCCACGACCGATAGGTCCCGGGTTCGAGTCACGCTAGAGGGGAAGTGTGGAAACACTATAGATCCTCCAAAAATGGGTGGAAAAAAATAAATTTAAAAAAAAAGTAATATTAATTGAAACAATTTTGAAAAAGGCAAGACTCAATTCAAATGAGCAAAGCTAACTGTGGAAAAAGCTAAACATGTTTCGCGCCTGCCGCTAACGGTTACGTTTCTAGAATTTCAGATTTGCAAAGATAAGCTGATACTAACAATGTCCTGCACTTTTAGCCCTTTATAAAAAAAAGTTTAGTTCCAGCATATTAAAATTGCACAAAATATCTAGATTGGCATTAAATTTCAAGTTTTAAACTTGTTAGGACACTGCCGCAATTTTCAGTTTTGACATTTGCAGAAACAAGCCAATTTTCAACCTATACTACGATTTTAGCCCTTTTAACACACAACAAGCAAGGAGAGCGTTAGAAATGGCACCTGTTTAACAAATTTGACTGCTACACTTGTCCTAAATACTGACCTGCACCTCATGGTTCTTAAATACATGCAAGGAATCCTAACAAATACATAAATATGGGGGTCTACAGGATTAACAAAGAGAGGAAGAGATTAGTGTCATGTGTGCACTACAACGAACGGCCCAAATTTATCAAGGTAACCATAATCAAACATGAGGAGAAAGATTCATTCTTCAACTCTGTTAAAAAAAGAGTTATTGTCACTTAGTTCACTTTGCATATGAATACCGACCTCCCTGCAATTAAAAGTTTCACAATGTTATAGCTTTATAGCTATCCTACGTCAAACCAAGCACGTCTTTGCTCAAATGAACCAACATAAAAAGTTAGTAGTTGACCTAACAAACGCCCAAGTAGTCAAGAAATTCATACAAATATAAGTACTTAAAAATGAACAAAAACAGTGTTAGTGCCTTAACGTTTGAAGATCATTTGTTCGATAAGTATAGTACGTTAATGTGCCCGATTAGAAAAAAGCAGAGAAAGAGTATTACGGCGATAGGATTCGAGCAATGAATGCCAAAGTAACCCAGCAAAACCAAAGAGAAGGCCATGAAACAACAGAGAAGAATTTTTGTTTTACGAGTGAGTAGTTTGCTAGAACTCTTGCATGAGAAAGTAGTAGTAGTATTTTCCAGAGAGAAGGAGAGTAGAGGATGTTTGTGTCCTCCAGAGAGATAGGAGAAGAGGGGATGTCAAAGTGTTGAGAGGTGTTGAAGTGGGGCTTTTTATAATATATAGTCCGAGCGGAAATACGCCTACTCCAATGTAAATGCTCATCTAGGAAGATGTGATAATCAATACAACGCAATTCAAACCATCATACAATAATTAAGCCTTCCGACTTTATAAAGATTTCTAACCTAGCAGGATGCTCTCTCTTTTAATTCATATTTGTAATCATACCCGAACTTCCATTCTAAATTCTATATCAAGCTTACAGTTCAATCAATAGGTAAATGAAACGACCTCGGTAAGTCGTTTTAGGAGTTAACACTTTGATTGGCATGCCAAGAGTATTAAAAGCTCTGTAAGGTCCATTATGACTTTTCTGCAAAATTTGAGCTGATTCAGACCTCATTTGGTCGGTTTTCTGAGAAGGTTTCTGTTTCAATTTTTGATAAAGCCTAAAAGAGATTTTCGAGCTCCATTTGAGTAAATAAGCTCCGATTCAAAATTCAGAGATTTCTTCAGGTTCGAACGGTCATTTCTAACCTATGGAAAATTTCGGAAGTGAAATTTGAGGTCGTTCAGATAGTTTTCACTAAAGATCTAAAAGTCAAGAAATTGACCTCTCCTTGTGGGACCCGCATCTTGAGGTACAAACATCTTCTTTGAAATCTGTCTTCATGAGCATGCCAAAATAGTATTATATAACGTGTGTATAAAATTTGAGGTCATTCCAAGCCTCGTAGGATCATGCTCGGACCCAAATTGCAGAACCAACAAGTGGTGGTGCAGAATTCTGCACCTTCCATATAGGCCTGCGCGATTGCACGTGTGGGAACACATGTGTGCTTCATTTTGTATCCCCAAAGCGTGCTCCTGTCCTCCAAAATGCAAAGCGATGAAGTGATGGCGCGTCGACACCCTGTTTGGCGCGAACGTGCTGTTTCTGGGTGTAAAATGACCCATGTCGGTTGTTTTTTATTTTATCTGAATTACACATATTGCAATTGCTTCCAAGCCAAATTTAAGGTTTAAAATTATCCTATATCGTTAGGTAATGATTATAATCCATTCTATTATGTTAATTCATTAATTTAGATCATGAATTTTTAGATTTATCTTGGGAAATCAAGTGGGCAAGAAACCTAAACTTATGGAATTGGGGAAAATTGTTGAATTGAACCCAAAAATGCAATCCAATAGCATATTTTAACTTATGAGATTATGAGGAGTTCGGAAATATAAAATTTGTGGGTGTTCGGCTAAGCCCGGCCTAGGGGCATTTTCATAATTTCCTCACATCTTCGGACAATAGCTAAATGTTCAGTTTGTCCGCGCTCATATATGTAATTTTTCTTCTTTGACTTAGAGGAATGTGATTCCGAAAGGCGTAGGGAAGTGAAAGAGTCTATTCAATAGCGATTCGGCGCTAGATTAAAAGCTACGTGGTTTAATCCTTTTTTGACGGCCTTTGGCTTTTATGGATGTTCTATGCATGTCTTCTTCACGTGTGTAGCTGCCGAAGAAGCGTACTTACTACGCCCGAGCTTCGTGAATTATTTTTTATTATGTTGCTAAGCGTTATTGTGTATCTACTATGTACTTGAGAATATGATACTCCGATTGTGAGCGTGACGTGTCCTGGTTGCCTGGTATATCTGTTAGGAAGTACTGTAGTTATTGTCGAGTTAAGGATAAGAGAGTTATGTTCGTTATGTATGCTAATTGAGGAGCTATAGGCTTAAGATTATGAATAGAACGTAAATGTTAAATTGGGCTATAGTTGTTGATTGAATAATTATTTATTATTTTGTGATATGCAGCCTTATGAAAGGTGTATTATACTAGGCTCGGTGTTGAGCCTAGAACAGAGGTATCTTGTTTGTAATATGAAATTTAATTTTTAGGCTTTGACGTGTGAATGCTGCATGAGGATAGAAGCTCTGTTATAGTTAAGAATACCTATTGATTGAACGGTAAGGTTGATACAGAAGTTAAAATTGAAGTTCGGGTATGATTATAAATATGAATTGGGAGATATAGCATCCTGCTAGGAGAGCAGGAGTAATTCCGCTCAGACTGTATATTATAACATCGGACTCGATGTGTGTCCCGAGCCACGACAGGTTAATATTGATTTATGTACTTCCACGTAGTCGACCGAGGATCCTGCACCGGTGAAGGATTATTATTGCATATATCTCCTAGTAGATGATAAGGGTCCCACGACGAAGGTAAGTGTCGGGCACATGTAACCCCATTACATCATACTACATCCATCCCATTTCATTACATTGGCTGCTAACTGTTGTGTGATACGTTATGTTTTGTGTATGCAATGTGTATATTTAGTTGTGGATATGGTTCTGATTATGTCTACATTCCTAGCTATCTTGCATCCCTAGTTGGTTATATGCTTCTAGTTGCTTATATATTTCTGTTCATATTTACTTATCTCTTCTTCCTGACTAGCTTACCTGTGCATCGAGGTGGCTAGCCAGCCCCTACTTATTGAGTCCTTTCGAGTCACCCTTGATTATTCTTGCGGTGTCTATTTATTTTGACAAGGTTCACTCCAGGACCGAGTAGCTCATGCAATTGAGAGGCGAAGGTGATATCAGCTGTTAGGGTGAGCCAACTCTTGTCCACAACGGCTACCAGTACTAGTTTTGTTTAGTTAGTCTAGTTTTGATCCCTTTGGGAGGTATATCTATTCTTTTGTACTCTTAAATATCTAGTCTTGATAGGCCTAAAACTAGTATATTGGGTAGTCAACTGTAACTTCTTTTTTACAGTTTATGAATAATTATGTTTGTATCTTTTTAAGTCTTATTTCTTATCTATAAGTTTATTTTATGTTAATTTTGTGAATTCAATTCAAAGCGGTTCACCCAACTGGTCTAGGGGAAGATATCGGGTAACCGCACAGTCTAGCCAGAAATTTGGGTCGTGTCATCTGATGCTTGTACCTTAAGAAATACACATAGACATCTATCTCCCTGCACCTAAGAAAAATACCACTAGCCACCCTTCGCTGCCTTTCTCTTATTTCCCTCACCAAAAAAACTCCATAGTCCACCACAATCAACCCCCTCTATCCAATCACCCAACCATTACTAAACAACTAACATAAATAGTGTATGATAAATAAATACAGTGCATAACAATGTATGTATATACATGATATACACTAGTACTTTGTGTTCACTGCCTACCCGTTCCAACCACTATGTATGCATCAACTCCTTAATGTTGTGTATACGAAAGTATATACATTACAGAGTGTCTATAGCTGATTCATCCAAACAATACCCAACAAAGAAACTACCCAAAGCAAGGTTTAGGCATCGAGCGAGCGAGCGAGCGAGCAAGCCGAGACTAATCGAGCTCGAGCCGAACCGAGCTTTATACATAGCGACCTGAGCCCGAGCCGAGCTCAACCGAGCTTTGCTAGAGTATGACCGAGCCCGAGCCAACTTTTTTTCTTGTGTCTCCATTCTTAGTAATATAACAAATAATTTATAAATTTTTCTTTTGATCATATTTATATATAGATAAGGACAAAAGTACTAGTATATCAATTGTTAACTATTGCATTAAAATATTAAATAACATGTAGACTTCTAATTTTTTTCGGTAATTAAGCCTATTAAATGGAAGTTATATTTTTTTTAAAAAGTTTCATGATTAATCAAGCTAATCGTGTCGAGCCGAACTTTGACCGAACCGAGCTTGATCGAGCTTTAACCGAGCCGAGCCGAGCTGATCTAAACTTTAAATGAGACCGAGCTGAGTCGAGCCGAGCTAAAAGATAATCGAACTAAGCCGATCTCCGAGCCGGCTCAGCTCTACGCCCAGGCCATTATGCAACTATATTGGAAGGGTCCGGGTCGATGTTCTCAGGGATTCAGCCTATAAAAAGTTGATTGTCTACATATTGAGATTCTTTTGAACTTAGTATTATATTCCTAAATAGATTCTTAGTTCATGGTATAATAATTATCTATTTATTTTGAACATGAAAGCGATACTAAAAAAAGGTTAAAAGAATTGATTTGAAACTATTACGCTTTGTTTGGATTATTGTTACCCATTGTATTGTATTGTATTGTTATTATGATTACAACGTTTGTTTTGGTTGTTACCTTAATTTCGTTGTATTGTATTGTTAAGTTCCGTTGTTACCTAACAATGAAAAGACCCACTTTTTGTTACAACCGATCTGGTGGTTTTGCATTGTTACGCTTTTACACTTTCCCATCATGTCCTTAATTATAACCTTATAATCCTATTTTATCCTCTATCATATTTTCTTATTTAAATACACCCAAGTAGTTATTTTGACCTCATCTCCCCTCTTCTCAAAATACAGTCTGCCTCTCTTATTAATTTGTACGTTCTCTGCCTCTCTTATACTTTATATGTTCTTTTTTTTTTTTCGATACAAAATATATGATGACACTTTTGTTATTTGTTCTCTTGTATCCATGAAGTTTATCATCAAAAGAATTAATATTTATTTATTTTACTATTTTATCTAAATTATTAATAGTGTGAACTTATTGTTATGTTTAATATTATTAATTTTTTTTAATTATTTTCATTATAATTTGCATGAATATATTTACAAGGTATAGTTGGTGATAAACTAGTAAATATAAACTGTATCAAATTATATTAAAGAAAATTTGTTACTTAATCTAATATTTAGAACAACTAAGGGTATATTAGTAAAATTATTAGTTACAGTACAATACAATACAATAAAAACAAACAATAATAATGTTACTAAACAACGGAAAACAATACAATCAATTCAAACGTTGTTTTTATAATACAGTACGATACAATACAATACAATACAAAACAATACATTATGAAACAATAGGCAACAATGATCCAAACAGAGTGTTAGAGAACGGATTGGAGTTGTAACCTCAATTCGGTATATTTAGCTAATAGCTTGGAGTATTTCACTTTAGTTTGTTGATGTCAGTTATCATAATCTAATTGTTGATTATCCATTACAATTTCCCAATCATAAAGAGCATTTCTCGACAAAGTTTTAACGTGACATAAGAATTATGGAAAGTCTTAGTTTAAATTTGATCTAGTTTACGTCAAGTGGGTCACAAAAATGAAGTCAGATGCAAATTATAAATTCTAAAACTTGCTAAACTTTGAAAACTTGAAGAAACACCTCACGTCCTAACCCTTTCCGCCTGTCTCCCTCTCTTTCCCTTTTTTCTTGATTCTTCTTTCTCTCCCAAAAACTGACGAAGCCTTCCATCATTTTTTTCTCTACTTTAAATTCAATGTTCTTCCCCTCATCAAGGCATCATCTCCCACTAGTACTATGGTAGATTTTCTTATTTCTTTTTCTAATTCGAGTTATCTCCACTGATTCATCATCTAGGGGTTAGGATTATAAAGAACAATGAAATTATGGTTATAGAAGAAGGAAATGTGGATTAAAAAGTAGTTCTGGATTATGCAAAATTTGGATTTAAAGATATTGTGTTGTTGTAAAATAATAAAGCTATAAGATGTGGTGTCCCAAATAGGGGATCTTGCAAGAATTGCCGTATTCTCAGGGCGTGTATTATTTGAATTAATTTTTTTTTTTTTAAAGTTGTTGCAACAAATTTAGAGGGTGTTTGGCTAAGTTTATACTTTTGCCTTATCTACATGTTTGGTAGTATTTAAAGTTCCTATAAGTCAAGTGCTTATAAGTCAAAATCAGTCATAAACTACAAATTGATCGGTCCAACTTATTTCTTTTCAGCCATAATTTACTACAAATCTTCTCTGTTGTTGGAATAAATAGAGAAGCTATTGTAATAACTTGAGATTTTATTTAATGAGTAAAATCTACTAAAATCTCTTTAACCTTCAAGGTTTGGAAACAAGATCCCCTCTATCTATTGAATGAGACATGTTAACCTCTAACTCAATATTTTCACGGTGAGCGTTAAAATTTTCTATAAGAAAAATATTAGTTTTGATTCCATAAACTTTAAAAGTCAATTACAACACATTATAGAAAAATCTTTTGGCAAAAAGTCTATTGGTTTAATAGTTTTGTATGCTCAGCTCTACTATGTCTAGATGTTTGTAATGTGATAGAAAATCAAATGGCATACTCTAATCAAGTATTGAAAAACTCTAAGGTGACTAACTTGTTGACGTCGATTTGCTAAGAATCTGGAAGCACTATACCATTGTAGTGCAACTTTAATCATAACTTTAGGTTCTTGGAATTCTGTCATCTATTCAACATTAAGTTTTTCTTTTTCTCTAGATAAAATGTTTGCTCATGACAGGATTAGACACAATAATAGTAGTAGGTTCCATCATCAAGCCACGAGTATAAACACTTCATTGAAATTAACACTAAGTTGTGATTTGATGAAATTTTCTTAAAATGAGATAAACAAAGGATAAATACGACTCTATCAGCGCCAATAATTCCTCCAAAAAGTGGGTTATTTTTTTCTTTTAATAATTTATGGGGACAGCTTCTTTTTTCAGTCATTGACTTTTTAGTCAAAAGGGTAATCTATCCCATTCAATAGGCGGGGAGGGTATCATTTCTCAACCTTAAAAGTTAAGGGGCTTTAGTAGATTTAACTCTTATTTAAAACTTGATTCTTATATATGGTCGGAATTTTCCAACAATCTCAAGTTGTTGCGACAACCTCTCTAATTGTTCCAAAAAAAATCTCAATTCATTAGAACAACTATAAAATTTGTTGTACCAACTTCTATATGTCTTGGAAAATATTTGGGCAATTTGAGAATTTGTTTAATTATTTCTATGTTAGGATAAATTGTTTCTTTGAACTAGTGATGACTTTGATTCTCTTGTTTGGGTAGATAAAATGTCTCCTAAGATACGTGGGTGAATAGAAGTAATACCTTCTTAAATCCTCTTATTATATATTAAAAAAAAATAGGACATGTCCTAGCAAAGTTATCAGATGAGAAATCGAATGAAGTTAAATTTCATGGCAAAAGAAATTTATCAGATGAGCAATCAAATGAAGTTATATTTCATGAACAGGAAGTTCAAGAAGGAACAAATGTAAGAACAAGAAAAAGAAAGAGGCACGCATACAGAGAGTGTAAAAGAATAAGAAATGACTGAGGATAAAGGTGATGAAGAAGAACTAAGGAGTGAGACAAAAAAGAATGAAGAATAACAAAGTGAATCTAAAGAGGATGAAGAAGAACAAAGTGAGTCTAAATAGGATGAAGAAAGAAAAAAATCAAAAGAGAACAGGATGGGAGAGAAGTTGCTGATGATACTCCTATAAATTATGATTAATTAAGCGAATTGTGATGAAATAAGAACCAAAGGAATTGAATGATATGGATGCCTAACCATCTAAAGCTGAGGCAACTATTTCGGTTAGTGATCCCGATAGTCATTTCGTACCTGTATTCACCAAAAGCATCAGTATTGAAAGTATGACTTGATGATGCCTCTGTATGTATATGAAAATCATGATTGATTTTTGTTATATCAATAAAGGAAAAGGGATCAACGGAATTTAGACAAATATTTTTGTTACTTTCTAACTTTAGTTACTGTATTGGCCTAAATTGATTTATGATTACAAATCGAATTTAGATTATGAATACAAGCAAATCTTAGTATCAAAGTCGAGACAATACCAATAATAAGCGAAAATGTAAGAGAATAACATAATTTCAATATATATCAGTGGGTACAAATTTTGCCAGAGTTTCTGAATGATTACATTGTAAAATGAGAAGCTATTTATAGATACAAGAGACCTTGCCCACGTTTGCCATGACTGATCATGCCTACTTCCACGTTCATCATATCCATTAGTGGAGTTAGTGGGCCGAATTAGTAGGAAACCAGTTGACTGCGGGCGACCTCGTTCACCAATAGGCCGTTAGCTTCGGGCACATGACTTTGCAATCGACTGAGGTGACATTTCACCGAGGCAAACGTCTTGCTTTCTTTCCTCAGTCATTAACTTTGGTCTCTGACTTCGGCGACTTATGACTTGCCTCAGCTCGCAGCTTGCCAACACCTGTTCGATCACCCTCAGATTGTGTTACCGAGCGCCACGTAGGAGCCGATTTTTACCCAATACAGATAGTCCCCCCACTCCTCGGGCAACTACCGAAGTTACCGAGGAGTGGAATAACATTTCGCAGGAAAATGATGTGGCTCAATCCTATCTAAGCGTTTCAAGATTTCGTCAACGGTGCACGTCTTTTCAAATCACTATTCCTTGAAACGTGGCGACCGTTCATTGGCTGCCGAACGGTCACACCGTTTTTCTTGTGAAACAACCTCGGTTAGTCGTTTCAGAAGTTAGGGCTCCAATTGGCGTGCCGATAAATTAAAATATTCGTAATGTCCATTAGAACCTGTCTGTAAAATTTGAGCTAAATCAGACCTCGTTTGGTAGGCATCGGAAGAAGGTTTCAGTTTTTATTGATGATAAATATTAAAAAGAGATTTTCGAGCTCGGTTTTTGCCGAATGAGCTCCGATTCGAAATCCGAAAGTGCCGTCAGGTTCGTATGATTATTTGTAATTTTTGTAAACTTTCGAAAGTGAATTTCGATGTTGTTTGGCTAGTTTCCGCTAAAATGCCAAACTTAAATAATTTGACTTCTTTTCCATTTAAATTCGCATCTTCAGTTTCGGGAGTCCGATTTGAAATCCGCCTTCGCGAGTATGTTACATATATTTTGTATAACTTGTATGCAAAAGTGAGAATTATTTCGAATATCGTAGGGTACCGTTTTAATTTTCATCGCGAAAAAAAAATAAAAAGAAAAAAGAAAAAAGGAAAAAGAGAAAAGGACAAAAAAAGAAAGAATGAAAAGAAATGGCAGGCGGTGGTGAGGGATTTTAAATCCCTTAGCTTCATTTTGAAGCAGAAACGAGCAAATGGAACAGAAGCAAGAGACGGAGACATTCAATAAAATAAAAATGCCAGAAAATAAGTAAAAGGGCCGGAGAAAAGTAGAATTTTCACCCTGAAACATTCAGGTAATGATCCTAATATATTATTTGAGTTTATTACGTGTTTTGGAATCTGTTTTAACGGTAAAATTTGGAATATTAGACATCGTTTTAATAAGTTCAATTAATACTTTATAGGGTCAAATGGACCCCGATAATGGAATTGATTATATATTCGTACTCAGGGAGTTATGGGCAACTTATAAATGTAATTTATTTAGGGTTTGGTCATGTGACTTTATATCCTGTACATAGGCCTGGCCTGCGTATTGCGTATGCCAATAGGGAATCAGGTTCCTAACCGGATTGCCCTAAAATATGAAGAATGAAGCCTTTAGCCTAATATGATATATTTTTCTGCTTATTGAATAGAGTTGGATCGTTTGGCAATGAAACCAAAGGATAAAGCGGTTGTTGATTAGCAATGCCAACTTTTGTAAGAGGTAAGTATTTATATCCATTTCTTTGGAAGCACCTGGCCTCGTGGATTTTCTACCACGTATTTCTAACGTGTGTAGCTGCCGATAGGCGTCCTCATTACGCCTTAGCTTGGGATTTAAATTATATATTATATGTTAAGCCCTGTTATTGGTATTGCATTGAGCATATGAGCATTGCACTCTGGTTTTGATTATTGCATATACTTCCTGGTAATCGATGAGAGTCCCGAGCCGGTGAAGGTTCATCATTGCATATACTTCCCGGTTGGCGATGAGAGTCCCGCACCGGTGAAGGGTCTTTATTGCATACACTTCCCGGTAATCGATGAGAGTCCCGAGCCGGTGAAGGTTCATCATTGCATATACTTCCCGGTTGGCGATGAGAGACCCGCACCGGTGAAGGGTCATCATTGCATATACTTCCCGGTAATCGATGAGAGTTCCGAGCCGGTGAAGGGTCATTATTGCATATATCTCCTGGTAGACGATGAGAGTCTCGCGCTGGAGATAGTTTTCAGGCATATGTGACTACATTGCATCGTACCGCATTCATCCCATCTCATTGTACCGCATACTAACTATTGTGTGTACTGTGTTGTGTTTTATGTATGCGGTATGTATACTATATCGTGGACATATCTCAATTTGCCTATATATTTCTGGCTCGTATTCTGGATGTGCGGGGATCGGGTTGCACGCCACAACAGTATAAATATATGGATCGGGTTGCACGCCGCAACAGTATAAATATATGGATCCGGTTGCACGCCGCAACATGATGTATTTCTGATTGTTGATGTGTTCAGGATACCTATATGTTCTGGCTATCTTACGTTCCTGGTTGTTGATGAGTTTGTGATTCCATACGTGTTTCTAGTTATTATCTGGCTCTGCCTTTTCATTATTTAAATAAGAGGAATTTGGTTTATCCGTTTCTTTCCTCCCTGGCTAGCTATCCTATTCTTTGAGGTGGCTAGTCTGCCCACTTATTGAGTCCTTTTGACTCACCCTTGTTTGTTGTTTGTTTCTTGTCTATCTATTTCGTTTCGGCAGGTTCGCTCCAGGATTGAGTTTGCCACGTTGTGAAGAAGCGAAGACGACTTCAGCTGTCAGGGTGAGCCAGCTTTTATTCCAGATGGCCACCAGTTTTATGTTTACTATTTCAGTTGCATTTTGCTCAATGCAGGAGATATTTATCTTCTTTTGTACTCTTAGATGTCTAGTCTGGATAGCCCTAAACCTAGCATGTTGGGTAGTCAGCTGTTATTTTATTTTGTGCAGCTTAGAGGTATTAGTATGTCTGTGTTTTTATTTTAAGTCTTGTCCTTATTTGTAAATTGTTATATTTATTTTCCTGATTTAATTGGTAAGGGTTCGCCCGATGGGTCTAGGGGTGGATGTCGGGTGCCCGCACGGCCTAACCGGATTCCGGGTCGTGTCAGTTGGTAACAGAGCCATGTTTAGAGTCTATCCAGACTGAGACAGTGTCAAGTAGAGTCTCGCTGATGGGTACGTAGACGTCCATACTTATCTACGAGAGGCTATGATGGCATTTAGGAAGTTTCACTTCCTTCTTTTCTGATCGTGCGTCATTCTACGATACAAAAGTATTTTCGTTAATTCCTTCGTGGTAATTGTGAAACCCTCGTGCGATAAATCAGCAAATGGTATGAGGTCAGGATGAAGCAGTCTGGCCTGGGGCTAGCACTGATAAAGTCCCGAGAGTTTTTGATCGTATTGACGATCTAGTTATGGAGGTCCTAGCTATAAGAGCTCGCGATGGTCAAGGGAACAGGGCCTTGCGGTTCCCTAGGCTCTCTACGATGTTTTTACGAGGATCTTGGCAACGCATATACTGCAAGAACCTATTATTCGCTAGGTAGCCTATCAGGTTGCCGCAAATGGAGACGTTCGATCTCAGGGAGCTCCTATTCCAGTTCTTAATGTTGCCGCAATAAAGTGTGTTTCGGAGGCAGCATGTGTTGTGCCTCTAATTGTTCTGGCTGTTTAGCTAGCCGAGGTATCAGTTCGATCCGAGTGTCCGAAGAGGTTGCATTATTTTACGCGGTTGAACCTTCTGATATTCTTAAGCAGTACATTAGATAAACCTCGTGATTTGTTTTAAAAATAAAAAGATGCCAGCGTATCCTTCAGGCTCTTGATTATATCGAGCAGTATGATGTTGATTATTCTGCTTTCCAGTTTCAGGGTCCAGCCTTGAATTGGTGGGCCGCTCTCTTATTAGCTAACTTGGTTTGATTTTTCTTCTAGATTCGTGGAAAGGTTCCTTTCGAGTAGCGAGCGAGATGAAATGTGTTGCCAGTTTGAGTGGATTGGACAGGGTAGCCTGTCGGTTAATCTATTGGTGTTTCAGAATATGGTTCGAGAGATTGAGATCGGGATTTCATTTGATATTGTTGTTGATATTGATCGAAGGTTCGAGGCATACCAGCAGGAAGAGTTAGAGCGGGAAAGTAACAGATCCCACGGCCCTGGTGGGTAATCATGGTACCTCATTTGGAGGTAAAAGTTCTGATTATTTTTGGAAGTCACCTTCTAGGTTATCTCAGCTTGTAGAGCGTGATTCTCAGAGTGCGCGAGTAGTTCATCAAGATTACACCCAGTTTTTCTCTTTATAGCTATCGATAATATGTCCAGCTTCCATTTTCAATGAAAAGCTGTTATCACTGTCATGAGTCTGGTTATCCTTTAAGGAGTTTTTCCTTACTCCAGCAAGTAGACAATCGTCCTTTCTCTTGTCATCAGGCACCTGTACAGTCGTAGGGAATTTTATTTAAATCTTAATCAGCCAGAGAAACGCCACGACCCAGTAGAGGTTGAGAGCATGGTGGCAGTGGTTCTTCAGAAGGTAATTATCAGTGTAGTGGCTTAGTTCAGCCGCAGAGGCAGTTTTATGAACTGCCAGTTTGGCAGGATGCTAAGGCATCCGATAAAGTACACCCACGTAATTCTTCTTTCATTATATGTGAGTAAGATTTGATTCTTCTGATCGGTCTGAACTTCGTTTATTTTACCATGTTTCCATGGCTTCCTTGGATATTGCTTCTACTAAGAATCGGTTGCGGAAGAGGGGTGAGCTTCTGATATGATTTATTCCTGGCATTTATGATGACCCTACTAGTTTATCTGGTTTAAATGCGAGAAATTTGGGAGTGAGTGTTGCTATTGTCTGTCTGGCATCTTGTCGTGCCACCTTCTATTATTATATCAAATTAGTATACCTCTCTTTTCGGAATTCCGTGTTGGTAAGATTATAGGTTTCTTATTCATCACCATCAGAAAGTGTCGTTGTTTCTTCCGGTGTAAAGTGATTAGTAAGTAATACTCGATCTACGTGTTTCCTCTTGGTTCGAAATGTTAGTAACGTCATGCTATTCTATGAGCTTCTCTCAGTTATAAAAGAGTTTATCGATAAATTGTTGGAGTTCTCTTCTTATGAGAAGGCTAAATTGGCATGGGTGTTATTCCATAAAGCTTATTTAATGTCTATTTCTTCAATTGCGGTTCTTTGGCTAGCTTAACTCGGAAGTAATCTAGCTCTGGTGGCCAAGTAAATAAGAAGATGAGCTTCTTGAAGTTCTAATTATTTCTATCCTCGATCCATTTCTATTTCTTCTTCGTCCGGCACTAGTGAGCTTGGGCGATTGGTAGCCTCTTGTGATGTCCCCTGTGTTGAGCCAGAGTACGTGTTATTGTAGCCGGGTAAGCATATTATTGTTTTGGATATCAGTTTATCCGGGTATCCATTCCCATATATAGTATAGTGCTGGTTCTGTTTTTGCGGATTATCTAGTTTCAGGGGAAACTCTGCCGAAATTTTTATATAGAAGTACCATCCATCAGGCGGTGGTGTTTATGACAAAGGTATGGAGTTGTGAACTCGAGAGTTGCAGCTGGTTGGAAACTCGAAAGGGTAGTTGGTAACTTAGGTCTGCCTACATTCAGCTTTTAACTAAATCTTCTTTCGTTCAGCAGACTGTGCGGGGATGAATATTCCTATTCAAATAGCCGTATGAGTTTATGCTTTAAGTGGAGGAGTCTTCCTCCAATTGATACCGAATAATAATATTAAATCTCTAAGGCGTTGCTGAAGCGTAAGCTAATTCTTAGTTCCATCGACCTGTTCTATATCGAAAGGTATATCGAAGAGGTAATTATCGGCTGAATCATGTTAACCCATTCAAAGTTTCGTGTATCTTTGTTTCGAAAATATAAAACTCCTCTCTCATGATTGAGAAAGGGTCGGCTTAGTCCGAATAAGTTGGGCAATGATATTATCATATTATCCAAATATGTTTTATCCAAGAGTTTGATGTGCGTGTTATAACTCTGATTCTATAATTATGAGATAATGTCCGTGGAGTAGTTTATGAAGGTCGTGCAAGTTCTCTTGTTATCTGCGTGAATCTTGCTTTAGACTTAGGCTCGTTCGAGGACGAACGAGAGTTTAAGTGGAGGAGAATGAAACGACCTCGGTTAGTCGTTTCAGAAGTTAGGACTCCAATTGGCGTGCTGATAATTTTAAAATATTCGTAATGTCCATTAGAATCTGTCTGTAAAATTTGAGCTAAATCAGACCTCGTTTGGTAGGCATCAGAAGAAGGTTTCAGTTTTTATTGACGATAAATATTAAAAAGAGATTTTCGAGCTCGGTTTTTACCGAATGAGCTCCGATTCGAAATCCGAAAGTGCCGTTAGGTTCGTATGATTATTTGTAATTTTTGTAAACTTTCGAAAGTGAATTTCAATGTTGTTCGGCTAGTTTCCGCTAAAATGCCGAAAGTTAAATAATTTGACTTCTTTTCCATTTAAATTCGCATCTTGAGTTTCTGGAGTCCGATTTGAAATCCGCGTTCGCGAGTATGTTACATATATTTTGTATAACTTGTATACAAAAGTGGGAATTATTTTGAATATCGTAGGGTACCGTTTTAATTTTTATCGCAAAAAGAAAATAAAAAAAAAAAGAAAAAAGGAAAAAGAGAAAAGGACAAAAAAAGAAAGAATGAAAAGAAATGGCAGGCGGTGGTGAGGGATTTTAAATCAATTAGCTTCATTTTGAAGCAGAAACGAGCAAATGGAACAGAAGCACGAGACGGAGACATTCAATAAAATAAAAATGCCAGAAAATAAGAAAAGGGGCCGGAGAAAAGTAGAATTTTCACCCTGAAACATTCAGGTAATGATCCTAATATATTATTTGAGTTTATTACGTGTGTTGGAATCTGTTTTAACGGTAAAATTTGGAATATTAGACATCGTTTTAATAAGTTCAACTAATACTTTAAAGGGTCAAATGGACCCCGATAATGGAATTGATTATATATTCATACTCAGGGAGTTATGGGCAACTTATAAATGTAATTTATTTAGGGTTTGGTCATGTTACTTTAAACCCTGTACATAGGCCTGGCCTGCGTATTGCATATGCCAATAGGGAATCAGGTTCCTAACCGGATTGCCCTAAAATATGAGGAATGAAGCCTTTAGCCTAATATGATATATTTTTCTGCTTATTGAATAGAGTTGGATCGATTGGCAATGAAACCAAAGGATAAAGCGGTTGTTGATTAGCAATGCCAACTTTTGGAAGAGGTAAGTATTTATATCCATTTCTTTGGAGGCACCTGGCCTCGTGGATTTTCTACCACGTATTTCTTACGTGTGTAACTGCCGATAGGCGTACTCATTACGCCTTAGCTTGGGATTTAAATTATATATTATATGTTAAGCCCTGTTACTGGTATTGCATTGAGCATATGAGCATTGCACTCTGGTTTTGATTATTGCATATACTTCCCGGTAATCGATGAGAGTCCCGAGCCGGTGAAGGTTCATCATTGCATATACTTCCCGGTTGGCGATGAGAGTCCCGCACCGGTGAAGGGTCATTATTGCATACACTTTCCGGTAATCGATGAGAGTCCCGAGCCGGTGAAGGTTCATCATTGCATATACTTCCCGGTTGGCGATGAGAGTCCCGCACCGGTGAAGGGTCATCATTGCATATACTTCCCGGTAATCGATGAGACTCCTGAGCCGGTGAAGGGTCATTATTGCATATATCTCCTGGTAGACGATGAGAGTCTCGCGCTGGAGATAGGTTTCAGGCATATGTGACTACATTGCATCGTACCGCATTCATCCCATCTCATTGCACCGCATACTGACTATTGTGTGTACTGTGTTGTGTTTTATGTATGCGGTATGTATACTATATCAGAACATATCTCAATTTGCCTATATATTTCTGGCTCGTATTCTGGATGTGCGGGGATCGGGTTGCACGCCACAACAGTATAAATATATGGATCGGGTTGCACGCCGCAACATGATGTATTTCTGATTGTTGATGTGTTCAGAATACCTATATGTTCTGGCTATCTTACGTTCCTGGTTGTTGATGAGTTTGTGATTCCATACGTGTTTCTAGTTATTATCTGGCTCTGCCTTTTCATTATTTAAATAAGAGGAATTTGGTTTATCCGTTTCTTTCCTCCCTGGCTAGCTATCCTATTCTTTGAGGTGGCTGGTCTGCCCACTTACTGAGTCCTTTTGACTCACCCTTGTTTGTTGTTTGTTTCTTGTCTATCTATTTCGTTTCGGCAGGTTCGCTCCAGGATTGAGTTTGCCACGTTGTGAAGAAGCTAAGACGACTTCAGCTGTCAGGGTGAGCCAGCTTTTATTCCAGATGGCCACCAATTTTATGTTTACTTTTTCAGTTGCATTTTGCTCCGTGCAGGAGATATTTTTCCTCTTTTGTACTCTTAGATGTCTAGTCTGGATAGCCCTAAACCTAGCATGTTGGGTAGTCAGTTGTAATTTCTTTTGTGCAGCTTAGAGGTATTAGTATGTCTGTATTTTTATTTTAAGTCTTGTCCTTATTTGTAAATTGTTATATTTATTTTCCTGATTTAATTGGTAAGGGTTCGCCCGACGGGTCTAGGGGTGGATGTCGGGTGCCTGCACGGCCTAACCGGATTCCGAGTCGTGTCATCTTGCTTCTTCCAACGTTATAGTGATGACCTTTCGGAACTTGTCTTCCTAATAATCTATAAGTACTTCCCCTCTAAGTTTCTCTCGGTACTTTCATCATCTGTAAGCAACACTGATAAGAAGAGAGAAAACACCCATTTTAATCTTGATCAGCTTCATATTCGCAAGAAATCCTTGCACCCATAATTATCATCTTGTCTGCAACGCACTCTACACAAGATTCCAGTGACTAAGACGAGAGAGCTTCATGCCTCGCCGCCACGATAGCTAGGGGCGATTTCATCGCCACCGTGCCGGCACTGCAAGTTATCGAGGGGGAGGGAGGTGGGGAGGCGACGCCAGTAGATAGTGGCTCTAAGCAGCGCAAGGCAAGAGAGCTGAGGCGAGTGAGGGTGCCAGTGTAGAGGGAGAAGATGACGTGGATGACGCCATGATGTGGTTGCTGCTGACGCTGAAAGGGTCAGCAATAGGGATGACGGTGGCGAGGGTGATGACGTCGAGGACAAAGATGATGACGTCGAGGCCACTATAGAGACCGGGGGCGAGTTTCCCGCTACCGAGGGTGGGCACGATGCCGAAGTTAGACCTTCGGGTCCTGAAAAGAAACTTCCAAAAATTCCCCTCGAGCAGGAGCTCGAGCCCCATCAGATCATTCCCTCACACTTCGATACCGGTAAGGATTTGAAGCTGGAAAACATGTACCAACGCACAGCCCCTTTTTCTAAGGTATCGACGAATTTTTTCAAGAACATGAACTCCCTCTCGATCGGAGTCAAATCGTTGCTTTTGACCATGGCCATATACTCGGTTATATGGCAACTGGGTCAGTTGTACCGTTATACTTCTTTAAAATCTGTAGCTTGAAATGTTTTGGGATGGGTGCTGGAGTAGCCTCGGGTTTGAAAGGTATCCGACGACATTTTTCAATATCCAACACGCGTTGAGGTTTTTGAATCCCGGGCACATTTTCGAGCCGTTTTTCTATGTTGGCCTCGAAATCTTTCTTCCACTACTCAAAGTCGGACGCGACACCTTGTTGAGACAACGTAGGAGCTGCAGTCCCCGAACCCCCAAATGTGACTCCATTTGTAAATCCTCCTATGGAGGTTCCCATGGGGACAGTATGATGATTGCCTCCATTCCCAGCGAGGGCTTGTAAGGAGCTTCGAAATTGGTCATTAAATTGAGTTTGCGTCGCCGCTTGAGTGGCCACTTTCTCTCGTATCTGCTGCAATGAGCTCATCTGGAATTGATGAAATGGATCACTTGAGCTTGAGGAAGTTGGATCGGCTGGAATTACTCCTACGGGAGTTGGACCGATCGGAGGAGTTGACCCATTTAGTGGTGTTAAACCTCCCAATGTTGTGGAGTTAACGTTGGAATAGGGCTAACGGGCGGTGTTAAGACAACCGGAGGGATTGGGGTCCCTCCACTGGTTTCGGTAGCTCCCGTTGTTTGTTCAGGTGTTCCGATAGAAACCTTGTCGTCAATAATGTCGGCCATTTTTGAGTGAGAGTTAAAGTTGCAAACTTTGGAACAAACATTATTACCAAGTCCCCATTGACGGTTGCAATTTGTGTTGGCCTAAATCGAGGTAGGGCAACAAATCAAATTTGTTTCAGGGTTGATTGATAATTTGCTTGTATCAAAGTTATGATCAAACTGAGATTGAATTTAACGAGTCAAAAGCTTAACGGAATGAAATAAACGAGGAAAAAAATAAATGAGCAGAGAATGTATAAATAAACGAGACAAAGCTAAAGAAAAAGAATATAAGTATGTTGTTGTGTTTCTGGATGATATTCATGATTACAAAGGGTTCCTATTTATAGGTGAAAAGAAGAGTGACGTTATCGTTGTAATAACTATGCTTTTATGGTCATTACTCTGCATTTGATCATGGTCAGCTCATGATCTTATTCTTAAATGCATGGGCAACGGTCGACAGTTACAAAGATCGGGCCTTGCCCTGACGAGGTGTTGTATTTGCTCGGGGATGTTATTTCAAGGCGATCATTCCGGGCTCTGCACTTTGGGCTCGATTTTGCTTCTCCTCGGAGGTGGTCTTTCGAAACAAAGGGTTATGCCATCTCCCCTCGTGGACTCGACTCTTAAGATCAACTTGAGCCAAACCTTGTGCCCTTGCTCAAGGTCTCGGTGGTTTTTTACCCAATACATATTCTAAAATATTATTTTTTAATTATGAATCTCGTGTCATGCCTCTAATTTGGGGCTATTAAGAAAAATGATATTTTCTCATTATGAGATTGGAGAGTCCATTATATGCAAAGAGACTGATAGTTTGCAATATTGACCAATCCTCATAATCGTGAGCATGTTTAAAGGGGGGGGTTATTGTGTGGTTTTATTTGGTGAAAGGTGTAAGGCCTAAAAGAAATATTTTAGTTTACTAAATCTATTTTGTTAAAGGGGATAGTTTTCTAATACTAAGATATTTTTACATTACATGCCTAAAGGGGTAACACTGTGAAGGCTCACATTATTTGCTCAATATTCGCCCCATATCGTATTATCATTATCTTACGTTTGCCTATAAGGAATTCTGAAGCCTAAAAAATAAAGTATTTTAGTTTAGTGAATGTGTCTACCCAAAGGGAATAAGTTTTCTAATACTGAAGTATTTTCTCATTACCTGTCCAAAAAGGATAAAATTGTGAAGGCTCGTATTAATACACCATAAGATATTTGAATACTCTAATACGAAATTTAGTCTTGAACTTTTCCATCAAACTTATGGACATCAATCTTGTTTTGTCAGTCAATTTGAAAAAACCTACTTAAATTGAGAAGATTTTACTAATATTGAAAAAATATGTACTTTTTAAATTATTTCTTGCTAGAATAGCGTTTACTGAACCTATTTGATATATTTCTCTTTTTTCCGTTTGTTAAAGATGATTTGACATCATAATTCATTGATTTAATTTATTTATTTTGCTAAAAGGGTCATTCTTGGTGTTATGATAAAGATTAAATTATCAAGTTTTGACATTATTTCTTTTGAGAACCATATGAAAAATATTTGACCATATTCAGTTTTTTTTAACCTAGGCTATACGTAAGTAACTTTCATTATATGACATTAAATGACAAACTATATGTATAATGCTTATAAATGAGAAATAAGAGAGTTTTAATATGAAGGAGTCTATATTGATAAACTACCAGCTTGATTCCGTTTTCGACTACATTTGCATTGGTGTGAAACTCTAATATATGTTGATGAAGATTTTTTTTTTTTTTTAATTACAAGATATTCAATTAACACACACTTTGGAGGCTTTTTTCCCCTTTAATTGGGGTGAAAGCATATGTCGTTTCTCATGCATAATAAACTAAAGATTAATATTTTTAAACTATGTTATTTGGTTTATAGACCTTTTTCGTTTGATAACCCTTTTTTTTAGCGATAAAATTTTTAATTTCTCAAGAAACTTTTTCATTCTACGAATACACATATTCCAAAGGTAATTATATATTGCTTCAAAATCATATGTGCTAAATGTGTATCTATGCAATATCGCTATTGAAGTACATTTTAAGTCTTTCTAAAGTTTAATATGTCACGCTTAAAAGTTGTAAATTAATTTGTTGATCAGTGGGAGTAAATATTATATCAACTACTCCATATTGTAGGTTATAATAATAAAACACAAATTCATTCATAGATACTTTAATTGTTTTAGAAGGACATGGAGTTGTATTTGATTGGTGTTCGTAATTGTCTTATCTTCACTGAAAAGCATGTAAATTCCTTGTGAAGGTCATGAGTATGTGTCTGTTGTTGTTTCAATAATTATCATATTACATCTGAAATTTATTTGTGTCTAGAAATATATATTCAAAATAATGTATCAAGCGTACTGACATATATCTGGATGTCCCATTTTCTTATAGACTCTTTGATTTCATTTCATTATATCATTGATGTTTTTTTTTTGGTTTAAACCAAGAAAAATATTGATCAATGATCGATTTTTGTTCGAGACATTATTATATGTATATTATAAAGAAGTCATAATAATCACCATATCATAATTTGTTAGACTACTTTAATGTTGTTGGTAGGTTTATGTTTATGAAATACTAAGCTAACAACGATTGACAAAGTTACATTTAAAGGGAATATGACTAACATTGAGTTTATGGTATAATTAATTGAATACATGTGACATTAGTTAATTTAACTATTTACATGGAACAGTAAATCAAAAATTTGGAAGGTGATGGAGACTTAATGGGACATCGTGTTTATTATGATTTCATTGGTTTGTTCAAGTGTTTGGCCGCATGTTGTCAATTTGTTATACTTTAAGCACCTCCTAAGGACACTAGAAGGGGGGGTTGAATAGTGTCCTCCGATTTTTGTTGTAAGAACCTGGTTCTTCCGTAGTAGAACAAGGTTCCTCAGTTCTCTTTTATGCAAACTGTACTTAAGAACACACTTCAAAACATTCACCAAGAACACAAGGATTTTACGTGGAAAACTCCTTGCTCAAGGGAGAAAAACCACGACCCACACTCTGGGATTTTGAATCTCAATCCACTAACACAAGAGCAACGTTTCAGATTACAAACTCTGTAACCAAGGGACTACACTCTAGACCCTAATCACTAACCAAAGCTAAACTCTAGCTTTTTCTAGTAATCACAAAGTAGTTTGCCTAATACATATGCTTCTGAAATAAGCTAATAGACAAAACAATGAACACTTGTAACAGAGACAACTTACAACTCGATGAACCTAGACAAGAGATCTAGACTCAAATACTCAGCATGCAAACCAGTTGTCTTCTTCAGTTTTCCGACGTAGACAGTTCTTCAGATCACCTCTATATGCTCTCGACTCTCTATTTGAAAAACTGATTTCGGCTGTCTCTTCTACTTGCTTTTATACAGGTCTTACAACCCTAGTTGAGTCCTGCTGGGAATTCTCTTAATTATGGCAATATCAGATTCGCAGTAACTCTTTTCCATGTTAAAGTCTAACTCTTGTCCACACTTCAAAGATACAGCCTGGACACCGCCTCTTTTAGTCTGACTAGGATACGTTAACAACCACGCGCCACTACTCCTAGTTCCACAGGGATTTGCAACCCGTAATCTTTTCGATCAAGCGTGTCCTTCATCTCAAGGACAAGGTTCTTCTCCTGAACCTCAGTGTCCTTCTCGTTTGTCATACTTCAAAACCAGCTCTCAACAAATTCCCCCTTTTTGATGATGACAAACAAACGTTGCCCAAGAACCTACATAACATATACCAAAAACAAGAACAAAAAATAACAGAACAATAAAAACAGATGAGTTAGGTCACAAACACCCCAACATTCCTTCTTCCCCCTTTTGGCATCATCGAAAATATTCAAAGACCTGCAGGAACCTGTCAGATTAATCTAGTCTAGAGCACAAGGCAACTCATCAGTGTCAAGAACATAGGTATATCAAAATAAGGGCCCAACAAGGAACCAGGTACTGAAACAAGAAACAGTCGCAAACATAAGAAATTTAAAATCAACATCCAGAGGGTGACAGCAGCACCACTCTATTTAGTTACACAACAAAAATTGAAATTGTCTTAATTTTCCAAATCATGCAATCAAGGGAGAATAGGAAGGAGTAAAGATCAGGTGGGGTAGGAAAAGAGAAAGATAGGAGGACAGGACTGGAAGAATCACAGCTGAAGGTTGAAGTGCTTAACGAGTGCCTCAAGTTGTTTCGTATTTTTGGCCCTCTCCATCACCAGCTCGGCCTCATACTTGTGGCAATCAATCTTCAAGCGATCAATCTCTTGATCCTTCACCTTCAACTGCCTGTGCAGTTCAGCATTTTCTTCATTAACTTCAAGAACCATTTTCTCCAGTTCCTGCACAGCACCGATGGCCTCATCAGGTCCAAACTCTTCACTGTCCTCTGACTCCTCCTGCTTGACCTGCATTGGCCTTTTGGAAGCCTTGCTTTCTTGAAAGAAGTCACAGCTCTTCAGCACATTAACCCCAAACCTCTGATGGATAGTTGGCTTCTTCCCTGCACCTAAAGGCACTCCAAAATGCTCAAGAATCTGATGGATGATGTAAGAATGCACAAGAGAGTGTGGCTTCTGATCAGTATCACAGATTCTCTTTATGTGCCTAATAATGAGCCCAGGCAAATTTATTTTTACCCCTCTGTCCATCAGATCCATATAGGTCAGATCAAGAGCACTGGCCTCACAATTTCTTTCCCCCCTAGGCAGAAGAAACCTATGCACAAACTCAAACAAAAGCTGATGTGCAGGCTCCATCTCCTTTTTCTCAACCTTCCTCTCCTTCCTCAATCTGGGTTTCCCTGAAAACTTTCTCACAACATCTAAGGGAGTAACTCTATCTGTTCTCTTTGGCCATTTTAGCTTAACATACCTGCAATACCCTTCAGCAGGTACATCCAGAATCACTCCCAGTTCAGGTCTCCCAAATTCAATCTCCACTTCTTTCACAGTGGTAAACACCCTCCTGGCTACTACCCTGCAATTTGTATAAAACTCCCTGACTTCATCCACAAACAGCTTCCTGTCATTGTTTCCAAACAAGCTCAACCAACCCTGATCTCCTATCATTCTCAACAAGGATTTCATATGAAACTCCTTTTCATCATACAGTATACTCCCTGGCAGCACCTGATGTCTAGAAAAGAAGGCTTCCCTATCCACTTCTTTTCTTTTCTTCTTACTCTCCACCTCACTGTCAGTATCAGAATCACTGGGTTCCACATAACTCCCAGCTTCACTTTCCTCCTCTTCCTCACCAGCTCTCTTCTCCTCTTCTTCTTTCTTCTTCTCTTCTTCCCTCATCTTCACATTTTTTACTGTCTTTCCTAGCTTTTCAATCCTCTCCATCTGCATTTTGAAAGCCGACCTAGTACCAACTCTCCTGACCACAGGCTCACTAGCCTCTTGGTCACCTCCTTCACTGTCTTCATCTACCAGTCTAGATTTCAACACTGGTTTCCCATCTCTCACCAACCTTCTTCTTTTTTCAGGCTCTACTTTATTTTCTTTTACAAACACCACCTCATCCTCCTCTTCCTCACCTGTCACCTTCTCATCTTCTGCCCCAAATTTTCTTTTCCTTTTTAATTTTTTCTCTTCCTTGTCACTCTCTTGTTTTTCAACAACAACTTCCTTGTTTCCATCTTCATCAGATTCTGTCCAGCTAAAATCTGCATCATCAGCTCCAGTAGGGTTTAGACAAGTAACAGGTTCTTGTCCCTCTCCCCCTGGAACTTCAGCAGTAGCAGTTCCATCACCCTCAGGGCCTTTAGGCACAGAATCCTCTAAACACACCCCTGTTCCACTCACATCTTTACTTGACTCACCAACATTTTTTCCCAGAGATTCATCATTATCCAGTTCCCTCAACTGTTCTTCTATTTTTTCGGCTATATTTAACTCGCCTCTAGACACACCGTCTACAACATCCTGCACATCTTCTCTAGGTTCATTCTCTTTAGTTTCTTGTTCCTCCTCACGTGGGTTCCCCCTATCTATATTGTCCCTCTGCTCAACATCTACTATTTTATCTAATTCAGCAACTAGGGTTTCAGTTTCTACAATGCCAGGACTGGCTATATCAACTGAACCAACAGGTGTAGATGGAGTAGGATCAGAAATTACCTCAGGTAACGGTTGAGATGAACTTTGAGTAGTGGGTGTTGAAGGAACGGCTCTTGATTTTAACTTCTTGACCAGTTTCTTGTCCCCCTTTTTGAGAAATTTTAGGCGAGCCCTAGCAATTCTTTCAGCAAGAGTGGATGGAGGTGGTCTTTCAGACATCTTGAAGAATTTTGTAAAGATTCCTGAGTTTGTTGACGGTTTATCTATTTTAGGGCTTGAGAGAATTTTGATGTTCAATTGGAAGAGGTGGATGAGATCATGAGAGATTGAAGAAGTGTTGTAGAAAGAGAGAGGGTTTTGGTGAAGTGACAATGTCTAGGGAAGGCAAAACAAAATAATGAATATAAAGAAGGGCAGCTTTTTGAACTTTTTGAGAACCGGGAGAAGTTAAGAGATTTGACGGTTATGAACTTAATTTAAATATACCCTTTTCAAGAAGTGGGGTCCAAGCAATTTAAAAGGAGTTCTATCCTAAAAAGGAATGTGTTCCTATAATTTTGGACAGTTATGAGACTATGGAGAATCTCCCATGATGCACGTACAATAAACAATTTTAATTCCAGTTGTGACAACTAACAAATAGAGTAGGTTTACTGTACCTGGACACGATTCCTCACGTTAACACTGGTTCCTCCTCAGTACACAGTAGGTTCTTCATGGGATCACATTATTTGTACCTAATGCTCAAAACACTAAAAACGAGTGTACTTACTCAAGTACAAATTTAGTCCAGATAGTAATGACAAATTCCTAACAGACACTTTTACTACTAACCTAGCCAATCACCAGGGGATTACCTGCTGGGTCATCCGTGTATTTTGGTCATCCCTAACTCCAACCTGTTCCTCTCGAACTGCACCTTGTTCAAAGCTTTGGTAAATATGTCAGCAATTTGGTCTTCAGTCCTGCATGAATTCATAGTGATTAGACCCTTTTCTACATTGTCTCTCAGAAAATGATGTCTAATATCAATGTGTTTGGTCCTTTTGTGTTGGACTGGGTTCTTGGCAATGTTCACAGCACTAGTGTTGTCACAAAAGATTGGCACTGCCCCACACTTGATTCCAAAATCCTCCAGTTGCTGCTTGATCCATAGCAATTGTGAGCAGCATGAAGCAGCTGCCACATACTCAGCTTCAGCAGTTGACAAGGCAACAGAGTTTTGTTTCTTTGTAGCCCATGACACCAAGCAAGGACCTAAGAAGTGTGCCATCCCCGAAGTGCTTTTCCTATCAACCAAATGACCTGCATAATCTGCATCAGCAAAACCAATTAGTTCAAAAGTTCCACCTCTGGGATACCAAAGGCATAGATCCTGAGTCCCTTTCAAGTATCTCAGAATTCTCTTCACAGCTGTCAAGTGTGATTCCTTAGGTTTTGACTGAAATCTGGCACACAGTCCTACGCTGTAGACTATGTCAGGTCGACTTGCTGTGAGATAAAGAAGTGAGCCAATGATTCCTCTATACTTGGTCTCATTTGTCGAAGGACCAAGTTCATCCATATCGAGCTTTGTTCCAGGAGCAATAGGAGTAGTCATCTCCTTAGCTCCTTCCATGTTAAACTTCTTCAACAATTCCTTGACATATTTTTGCTGGTGTATCATAGTTCCTTCCGGCGTCTGCTTTATCTGCAACCCAAGGAAGAAATTCAATTCACCCATCATGCTCATTTCAAACTCACTTCCCATCAGGTCAGCAAAACCTTTGCTCAGCTCCTCATCAGTGGCTCCAAAGATGATATCATCGACATACACTTGAACTACCAGCAGATCCTTTCCTTGCTTCTTGAGAAATAGTGTGTTGTCAATTTTACCTCTTGAAAAGCCATTTTTCATCAAGAACCCTGAGAGTCTTTCATACCAGGCTCTAGGAGCTTGCTTCAAACCATACAGAGCCTTGTCCAGTTTGTACACATGATCAGGGAATTCATTGTTCACAAAACCTGGAGGCTGTACTACATAGACTTCTTCATTTAGGTACCCATTCAAGAAGGCACTCTTCACATCCATCTGATACAGTGTGAATTCCATGTATGTAGCAAAAGCAATCAGCATTCTAATGGCTTCCATTCGTGCCACTGGTGCAAAGGTTTCATCATAATCTATTCCTTCTTCTTGACTGTAGCCCTGAACAACCAACCTTGCCTTGTTTCTTGTAACTATGCCATGTTCATCCAGCTTATTTCTGAACACCCATTTAGTTCCAATTATGGATCTGTCCTTTGGTTTAGGAACTAGGTGCCACACTTTGCTTCTTTCAAATTGATGAAGTTCCTCCTGCATAGCTATAATCCAATCTGGATCTTCTAGAGCTTCTTTGACATTTTTTTGGTTCCAAGGCTGAGAGGAAAGCAAAGAATGCACAGAAGTTCTTTAATGCTGACCTAGTCATAATTCCTGTATCCAGTTCAGATAGAACATTCTCCAAAGGGTGAGAACTTTGATGTTTCCATGGCTTGATCTGGATCTGATTAGAAGAACCTGCAGCATCGTCTTGAGTAAATTCTTCTTGACTTTCTTGATCTTCAGCTTCATCAGAAGTTCCCCCTGTCAAGTTGACTCCTTCATCTGACATGACTTTGCTCTCCTTTTCATCCGAGTCCTCCAATTCATCTATGCTTTCTTCTCTTCTTAAGCCAATCACCTGATCATCTGCATCATCTTCTCCTATTTCCTTATCTGATTCATCGAACACAACATGCATACTTTCTTCTACTACTTGTGTTCTTCTGTTGAGTACCTTGTATGCCTTACTTTGAGTGGAGTATCCCAGGAATATTGCCTCATCACTCCTAGCATCAAACTTTCCCAAGGGTTCCTTGCCATTGTTGTGAACAAAGCATTTGCACCCAAAAGGCCTTAGGTGGGCAATGCTTGGCTTTCTACCTCTGAGTAACTCATATGGAGTTTTGTCAAGAATGGCTCTGATGGAACACCTATTTAGCAAGTAACATGCAGTGTTTACAGCTTCAGCCCAGAAGTTTCTTGCTAGTCCACTTGACAGCAGCATGGTTCTAGCCATATCCTCCAACGACCTGTTCTTCCTCTCAACCACCCCGTTTTGTTGGGGAGTTCTTGGTGCAGAAAAGTTGTGATCTATGTTGTTCCCTGCACAGTACTCAGAAAATTTTGAGTTTTCAAACTCAGTTCCATGATCTGATCGAATACTGATGAGTTCAAGACTTAGCCTTTTCTGAACCACACCAGCCCAGTCTTTAAAGTTCTCAAAAGCTTCATCCTTAGAGGCCAAGAACAAGGTCCATGTATACCTTGAGTAGTCGTCAACAATCACGAACACAAACCTCTTTCCTCCTCTGCTTTTTACTCTCATAGGTCCACACAAATCCATATGTACCAGCTCCAGTGGCTTAGATGTGCTGACCACTTTTTTTGACTTGAATGACGTTCTTACATGCTTTCCCTTTACACAGGCATCACACACTTTTATGTTTTCAAACTTCTTGTTTGGCAATCCACGAACCAGTTCCTTCGAGGCTAGCTTATTTAATTGAGTGAGACTTGCATGACCCAGTCTTTTGTGCCACAGCTGAGAGTCGCTTTCTTGTACATTCAAGCATGTCAGGTTGTTTTCAGGTAAGGACCTCAGTGACGCCTTGTACACATTGTTCACTCTTTTTCCTTCCATTACCACTTCTCCACTCTGTAGGTTCTTCACGATGCACCCTACAGATGAGAAGCTCACTTCGTTTCCTCTGTCACATAGTTGAGAGATGCTCAGTAAATTGTGTCTAAGACCATCCACACAATACACATTTTCAATTGCATGCTCAAGAGATCTCCCAATCTTCCCAATGCCTACTATCTGACCACTTTTTCCTCCTCCGAAGGCCACACTGCCTCCTTGAAATGCTGCGAGTGAGAGAAAGTTTCTTCTATCTCCTGTCATGTGCCTAGAACAACCGCTATCAAGAATCCAGCTTGAGTTGTTCTCCCTCACTCCAGCCTGCAAAACAATTAGAGGTTAGCCTTAGGAACCCAGACAAGCTTGGGTCCCTTCTTATGAGAAAATGGATAAATCAGATCTTGTTTGGCCCATTTGGGTAAAACACAATTTTTATTCTTGGCCCTTGCCTTGGTAATGTTAACACACCTTTGTTTAGTATGACCGGTTTGACCACAGAAAGTGCATAACATGTTGCAAGGTAATCCCACATATTTGCTTTTAGGATTATATGGAGGCAAGGGCTTCTTGAATCCTAAACCTTGTTTTCCTTTATTTTGATTTTCAAGAACCCAATGCATTGCTTCTGAAGACTTATTCCATTTTGTAAGTCTGGTAAGTTCAAGTTTTGAGTTTTCAACCTTCTGATTTAACATCTTATTTTTTTCAATTTCTTGGTATAAAATCTCATTTGTCCTTTTCAATTCATCTTCCAGAAAGGTTTGAACTTCACTCATAACTTGCTTACCATTCTTACTCTCTCTCAACTGACTACATTCTAATTCAAGCTCAGTGATCTTAGAGTTTGACACAAGAGTCTGTCCTTTCATGATGGCATTTGTTTCTTCAAGCTCAATGTTCTGTTCTAGGAGACTCTTGTGCTTAGTTCTAAGATCACCCAATTCTTCAATTAATTTATCTTTTTCAAGCTTTTCTTTTTCATATCCTTCAATCAATGTGGCTGTGATTAGAATTAGATTTTCAGAAGAGTATGTATGTAAAGTTTCCTTAAGATCAGATAAACATACCTCTGCTGAACCGTCAGCTTCCTTTCCTTCAGTTGCCATGAGGGCAGAGTCCTTCTTGGTGTTGTCAGCTATGTACAACTCCTTCAGTTTCTTCCATATCTCCTTGGCTGATTTACATTCCAGTATCTGTCCGAGCACATCATCTGTAAGTCCTCTTCTTAGATAGCCCTCAGCCTTGGAGTTTGCTTGTAGCCAGTCCAGATCTTGTGGATCTAGTTCTTCTACTTTCTTGGGTACCAAGACTCCATTTGCTGCTCTCTTCACTGGAACATGAGGTCCTCTTTTCACAATTAGCCACAGACTATAATCAGTCGCCTGCAAGAAATTCTTCATTTGTTTCTTCCAGTAATTGTAATGAGTCCCATTGAACACTGGTGGCTTTGATGGATCTCTTTCCCATTTTTCTTCAAGAGGATGTTCTTCGTCAGAACTAACATCCGTCATCCCTGCTAATGCTAGCGGTGAGTCATCGTCAGCTTCCTTCTCGTGATCAGACTCACTGTCAGTTGGTCCCCATGTGGCATAGAAAGCTTCCTTCCTTTTCCTTCGTTCTGCTCTGAAGTTTGGGGGCCGTCTTGACTTCTTTCTATCTGCATCGTTTTCCTTTGTGGTTTCCTTTTCCTTTTCCTTAGCAGCTCTGTTCTTCATCCACTCTATTTCCCACATTGGGCAATCCATGACAGCATGATCCTTCTTGAAGCATTTGAAGCATCCAGAGTAGTCAGGACTGTCAACTATGTTCTTCCTGCTAGAGCTCTCCTTGTTCCCTCGTTTAAATCCTTTAAACCTTCCCAGATTGAGTTTTTGTCTTAGAGCACTTACCATTGCAGCTTCCACTGATTGAAGATCAACATATTCATCAGCTTCTTCTGTTGCTTCCAGTGCAAGGGTCTTTTCCTTCTTTGCTGCAGGTTTAGCCTTTGAGTCCTTCATCATCTCGTGCGTCTTCAGACTTCCAACCAGTTCTTCAAGCTTGATGGATTTCAAGGGTTTGGATTCAATAATGGCCGTCATTTTTGGTTCCCATGCTTCAGGTAACACATTCAGGATTTTGTCAACCATCTCCACCTCAGGCAGTTCCATCTCCAGAGATCTCATTTCATTTGTAATCATGGTCAACCTGGTCATCATATCCTGAATCGATTCCTTCTCGCCCATAGTAAATAACTCAAATTGTCTCTTCAACATTCTTCTTTTTGAGTCCTTTACTTCAGTGGTTCCTTCGTGTGCAACTTGTAAAGCATCCCATATTTCCTTAGCCGTCTTATACGATGATACTCGATTGAACTCTTCTGGACCCAGACCACATATAACCAACCGCTTGGCTTTGTGGTTCTTTTCGATCATCTTATAGTCAGACTCATCAAACTCTTCTTTCAGCTTAGGTTCTTTTGTGGCAGTGGTTCCTTCACCAACTATTTTGGTGGGAATCAGGTTTCCTTCAGAGACTATCAGCCAGAGTTGATAATCTTCAGCACATATGTAATTCTCCATCCTATTTTTCCACCATGCGTAGTATTGCCCATTAAACTGTGGAGGCCTCAGAACCGACTGTCCTTCAGTAATAGTAGGCGGTGCACTCATTTTGATCCTTCTCAAGGTGTTAGCCTTACAAGAGAAGACCTGCTCTGATACCACTTGTTATACTTTAAGCACCTCCTAAGGACACTAGAAGGGGGGGGGTTGAATAGTGTCCTCCGATTTTTGTTGTAAGAACCTGGTTCTTCCGTAGTAGAACAAGGTTCCTCAGTTCTCTTTTATGCAAACTGTACTTAAGAACACACTTCAAAACATTCACCAAGAACACAAGGATTTTACGTGGAAAACTCCTTGCTCAAGGGAGAAAAACCACGACCCACACTCTGGGATTTTGAATCTCAATCCACTAACACAAGAGCAACGTTTCAGATTACAAACTCTGTAACCAAGGGACTACACTCTAGACCCTAATCACTAACCAAAGCTAAACTCTAGCTTTTTCTAGTAATCACAAAGTAGTTTGCCTAATACATATGCTTCTGAAATAAGCTAATAGACAAAACAATGAACACTTGTAACAGAGACAACTTACAACTCGATGAACCTAGACAAGAGATCTAGACTCAAATACTCAGCATGCAAACCAGTTGTCTTCTTCAGTTTTCCGACGTAGACAGTTCTTCAGATCACCTCTATATGCTCTCGACTCTCTATTTGAAAAACTGATTTCGGCTGTCTCTTCTACTTGCTTTTATACAGGTCTTACAACCCTAGTTGAGTCCTGCTGGGAATTCTCTTAATTATGGCAATATCAGATTCGCAGTAACTCTTTTCCATGTTAAAGTCTAACTCTTGTCCACACTTCAAAGATACAGCCTGGACACCGCCTCTTTTAGTCTGACTAGGATACGTTAACAACCACGCGCCACTACTCCTAGTTCCACAGGGATTTGCAACCCGTAATCTTTTCGATCAAGCGTGTCCTTCATCTCAAGGACAAGGTTCTTCTCCTGAACCTCAGTGTCCTTCTCGTTTGTCATACTTCAAAACCAGCTCTCAACACAATTGATTGTGATTTGTGATATTAGTATCTAATGTATGCACTTGATCTGTGCGAGTGTCTTATTAGATATATGTTTCCCTTCAGTATCTGTTCGAACTATTTGATAATAGGCATTGTATTTATACATGCATGATGATAATTATATGTGTTATGCACATATTGTGGATTGATTTATATTAACTAGTCTTGATGCATATTGAATCTTAAGATTTCTCATCTTATGTGATTGGTATGTCTCATGTTGATAAGATCATATTGTGTCATCGATGATCTTTATAGAGACATATACGCCATATTGTTTATGCCTTAGAGATTTTCTTGGCCGTTCCACATTATGATATGTTGCACATGCTGAGCCTCGGAATTATGATTTTCTGGTGGAGCACATGTTGTTTAGTTGCTCACATGTTGTAATAGAAAATCATGTTGACGATTTTCTAATGGTGCGCATGTTGTTTGGTTGCCCAATGTTGTTTATGGAAAATCGGTTAAAGGACCGACAATGAAATAGTCTTGCTTTGGAGTCCATGTTGACTATTCCCTGCTACACTGCCGCACTTTTGGGTCTATCAGTAAGACTTCAATATTTGTGATTGTGGACTAGTCTTGTGTCGTTTATTGATGCAAGTACTGCTGCTTTTCAACATTGATAGTTTTGTTTTACTAGATCATGTTGGAGATGATGTTCTACCGCTATATGTTTGTCGCCACTGTCGATTTAGCCCGAAAGTCATTTTATAAATAAACTGTTTTCAAAATCTTTTATATAATTAAGTTAATGTTGTCCAAGTGGGAGAATGTTAGAATTATTTATTAAATATGGACTTAACATTAACGTATTTATTCGGTTTTACCAAAACGTACTAATTGTGAATAGTTGGTTGACAATACACGGGTCACATGTTTGTGGATTCCATAATGGGCATGTATCGTTTCTCGTATTAGGTGTGGGCTGACAATAATCTAGGCATGTTGATAAACCTGTGGGCCTATTATGGGTGGGCTCATTAGGTTAATGCTTTTAAGCCTATATATATATATATATATATATATGAGGCTAGGTCTCCTCTCCTGTTTTAACCTATTGTAGACAACTTCCCATTGAGCTGTCAGATTTCATAAGCATAAGGAGAGCAAAGACTTGGTCTGGTTCGTCCTCAGATATTGTGTTGCTATGGCATATAAAAATACTCTCTTTTACTCACACTTTAGGGTGGTTACTAGGAGTTATTGATTTATGTGATTGTATGTGTGTTTTATGATTCATTCACATTACAAGCACACATCAAAACTCACCTCAACTTCCCTTCTTATAGTCAAATCTACCTTAACCCATGCATCTACCATTAATTCTTAAAAACTTTAGAAATTTACTAACTGACTAGCCCTAGGTTCAACTCTTTCGGTTTCTAGGTTTTTGGATAAAAATTCACATTCTTGTGGTGTTTTTCAATTTCTAACCCCATTTAAAACTTTGGTATAAAATCGTAATTGACATTTGAAGAAGGATTACTTTTACAGTGTAAAATTCCAGATTTTTCTCATTAATAGGTGTTCTTGAGATTTCCAAAAACTCCTATGACTTTTGGATATTTGATGTGAAGAATTGATGTTTTTAACTTGAATCAATTCGAAAATATATTTAGAACTCACCTTGATCAAGTAGTTAGAATTTTCATTTATGTTTAGAGCTCCACTGAATCCTAGTTTTGTTAAACTAACTTAATTTGTCTCTATGCAAAACTAATCATATTTTTCTGGGTGCTCAATTTGGCCGGCCTTGTGCTAGACATGGCTGTGACAACTCTAGCGCTCAACCTAGTCTTGTGCTAGGAATGTGCTAGCATGACTATAGCGCTCAAACAACTCCCGAGGAATCCTTCGCTCTCCTCATCATGCTTGCACGCCCACCTTGCACGAGCATGCTTTCAGCTCGTACACGAGATTTTCCATAGTAAAATAATCATAAATTTTTGTAAAGGGTTCTGATTGATGAGCGGTTTGATGTGTTGCAAATTACACTCAAAGGGCTTTAATTTAGAATTAAAAAATATGGAAAACTTGTTAGACTCTAAGGTCATGTACAAATTTAGATATCCTTTGCCACTCAATACGGTCAACTTTATTTCTTACAACTCCAAATAACCATGTCATAGTTTAATTTCTATTCTTTTCTATTATATAGAAATGTGAGTCCTTTGGACGACCAAAGGCTCACTCTGCTGACACGTGTTTTACCAAACATTTCTGGAATCTTCCTTCCTTGCACTATTTGCTTCACTTTGTTCTCCTTCTTTTCCTTTTGGCTATTCTCTCTTCCCTGCTAACTTGTAAGTGTTCTTCTTCCGCTGTTTAGCCTCAATTTTTTTGCTTTAGGCATATAGGATTTCTTTTATTTTATCAATCATCTCTTTGGGTCTATGACTATATCTCTTTATGTGTTGTCTCCTCTGCTCGCTCAAATTAGGAGTATCTTTTGTTCCAGCTATTAGAACTCGATTTTCTCATGGAACTAAATTAATGGTATGTCCTTATGTAATTTTTTTTTTCGATTCATCCTTATTTTTTCTGGTTCTGTCTTCGAAATTCTCGCCTCTGCCAAGTTGCTTCCCTATTTAACTAAACTATTTCTGTCTTCGAAATTCTCGCCTCTGCCAAGTTGCTTCCCTATTTAACTAAACTATTTCATGTAAGTAAATAATTATTTACATTATATCTTCCTATAAAGCAATTTTGAGGATTTAACCTAGGTTTGATATTGGGGTGTTGAGCATTTTCTGATCAACCAATTGAAATGCCATACCTAGAGCTTTGAGGGTATAAATTTTTGTGAATTAATTGGAATTGCTCTGAACTACAGTTATTTCGTTGATTTGTCTATATTACTTGCATGCATGTATTGCTATTACCCATTTTTTTCAAGGCTAAGTTTTATTTTTTATTTGACTATGCAGGTATGCATTTCAGTTTTGTACTTCGACCATTTTACACTATTGGTAAGCTCCATTACTGTCTATCTAAATTTTATTTATATTATTATAGAAATCCTGATCAGATGACTAGCCATACTCCATAGTATTGGTTAAGATGATAGACTATAGGGGTGTAATATATTCTTTCATTAGAACTTAATATGATTTAAGTACTTAAAAAATATTTGAGCAGAAGTGTTTATGACGATAGCTTTCAGGTATTCCAAACCAGCTTCAACGATATAAGGTGGATATTCACTTTCCTTTTGATGAACCTCTGCTTAAGTGCCAAATGTTCTTTTTAGTGTCTATTTCCTTGGTTGCTTTTTTTGGTTTTGGAACAAAAATGATGTTGCTTTGAAGTAAACAAGATACGAGAGTTGGCTTCATTAGTTAGCAGTCCTTGGCGAACAATCAACAATGCAATTTATGATAAAATAAAACTCTTATTCTATCATTACAATTTATCGTTCATAGAAGATGTGCTCCCTTCAATTATTTTTTCTGTAACTATGAAATCTACTTTCATGTTTACTGCATTTGTGAGAGTAAAATTCATATGCAGTTTTCCAAGGCTAAGAGCGAGTCTGTTTGGAAGATTTAGGAATTTTTTCTCTTAGGAATACAAAGCTGCAAAAATCCCAGTATTTTGCCCCTTCGTAATGTTTAGTCAATCTGATCACGATGGTGAGATCTTATTTTGAAGTTCCTTATACTATTGTCACCCCTCCTCATTGCAATCATCTAACTTAAAGAGATACACAGTTTGATCATGATGCGAAAATAAACTTATCTTTGGAGTCTCATAATACTGACTTATCCTTTGTTAGGCAGTGACTTGGTGGGATGAGATCTGCAATCCACTACTTAGCCTTCAATTTGAAGGTCACGGTTATTGTTCTTGCTATATGTTTATGTTACTTCAATTGATCTTTCTTTTTTTCTTTTTCTCATTTAAGTAACAGGGGAAAGGACCGTTTACGTTGTATCTTGCTGAAAGATGAACTGGTATACTCACCCTGGTACAGCTTTTCTTACTCTATGTACCTTGGTTTCTTGGTAAAATTTAAAGACCAACTACCATGTACAATTTATCTTTTAGCATTGCCTCCTTCTACTTGATAGTGACAGAGATCGAAGCTGGACTTTTTGGATCCAGGGGACAGCGGCTTCTTTGGAGCTCAGGCTGATGCTGGCAACATGGATTGGAAAAATGCAGGTGAAGTATCAATGTGTTGTATTTCGTCTTTTGACCTTTCAAAGGTGATACTTTGAAAGCAATAGTTACCATGGTTCACAAGATTGAAAAACTTTGACGTGGTTTATATAGTTGTAGTTTGTCTAATTTGTTGTGTAGACTACTTTAAAGTGCCACATATTAAGTTATTATAATGACAGCAAGAAGTCACAGATTAGAAAAAATCATTTTTTCCTTTTCCAAGTACATTTGTTTCCTGTAATTCACTCATGAAATTTTGCTATTCACAACATTTAAGATAGATTAGTTAGGAGTACCAAGATTTTTTCTATAAAAAGTATAAAATCTTTAGGACCTTTACAAAAATTATTTAGCATGACTGCAAGACAGTGAATGATGGCAGTCCGCACTTGTTGGCAACACTACTGCGGTAGCACCTTTGCAAAGAAAGAGAAATTAAACCAAGATAGAGAGATTTAGTCAGATGAGGTTAAATTCTTTTCCACTTTAGAAGTATGAGTTTATTCTTCTAATTTCTTTTGGTTTTGTATATGTTTGCATTCTTAACGTGTCAACAAGGTATATCGTGTTAAGACATCATGAGTTAGCATGTTATGTCACTATCAGAAAGAATGTGGATATTCAAAGAATATGAACTTTTGAGATGGAACGTCAATACTACTGGCGAAAAAAGTTTGTGGAATGATTAGACTTTTTGAAGGGATGCATCTTCTTTTGTCCAGTAAGTTTTCTTATGAAAACAGGCTGAGGAATGCAATAAAGCAAGTTGCAGAATGTACATAGAAAAAGCTAGAGAAATTTTGATTGAATCTTGATACAAATTACTACAAAGAATAAAGATGGAACACTCATTCTATGGTGAAAATAGAATAATTGCCAATTTTATCATTTTATGTACATAACGACACTATACAATTTTGAGAATTCATAGTCTCGATCAAATTTGATACTTTAACAGGGAACTATTCACATTGAATCACAAAGTTCTTTTTCTGTTATTTATATTATGGAACCACATGCTGCATAATTTGCTACTGTTATTTGATATTGTGTTTAGGATACGAATGTTTCCATAAAGAATCGTGACTACTGATTCAAAATCATATATTCTCGCATGTTAACAATTGGCAGATATATACAAGGCATGTCTAGATTATGAAAACAAGTTCAAACTTAGAGTTAAGAAAACATACTATCAGCCTTGCCAAATTGTTTCGATTCTTCATTCACTTATCCTTGTCATTAATTAGTACTCTCTTTTATGATTGCATGTTGTCTTTTTATATGACTTCTTCCTTGGTCTTAGACTAGGTTTTGTCACTTGCCGAAACAAAGGCAGACATGGTAGATGCAAGAAAATGGCTGCAGAGGTTGGATTATTTTGTGCTTCCAGCTTATTAATATTTTATGAACTATGGATGCTATCTTATTAATATTTTATGAACTATGGATGCTATAACCTACGCAAAATACTTACGAGTAGCTAGCTTGCATACTTTCATGGTATTATCATAAAGAAAGAATCAACCTACTGTCAAAGGATCATATATGGGTAACTGGAAGTTTGAGATGGAAGCTTCAAGGCTATGACAACACTATATTGAGAATATACTTGAAACGGGATAATGAAGAGCTAAGCAAACATCCCTCGACTCCAACAAAGAAATTTGAAACTATTCTTGATGAAAGAATTTGAAACTATTCTTGATGAAAGAAATGGGGACATTCAGATTCAGATGGGAAAGAGGAACTATTCAGATTCAGAAGAGCTATTCAGATTCAGAGCTACCATTTGTGAACATTGCTCATATTCATTTTGATAAAAAGAATAATTTACCGGAATGTAAAATTATTAATATTTTTGAGAAATACTCGGGCACCCGTGCGGAGCACGGGCACTCTATCTAGTAAACAATATAAGGCTTGCTTAGACTCTTGTTAATCGTTAATTTCAAAATAAACAAAACAACAAAAGTTGACGTAATATTCTACAAACAAGCTAACGAAATTTACAAAAGCTAGCCTGAAGTGAGGTTTTTAAATTTCACCCTTATTAAAAATTGTTAATAAGGTTTTAGATTTATTTACTAAGTAAATAAATATGATTGTTTATATTTTTGTAACTGTATTGGGTAAAAATTGGCTCGTCTACGTGGCGCTCGGTAACACAATCTGAGGGTGACAGAACAGGTGTGGGCAAGCTGCGAGCCAAGGCAAGTCATAAGTCGCCAAAGTCAGAGACCAAAGTTAGTGACCTAGGAAAGAAAGCAAGACGTTTGCCTCGGTGAAATATAACCTTGGTTGATTGCAAAGTCATGCGCCCGAAGCTAACGGTCTATGCCTCGGTGAACGAGGTCGCCCGCAGTCAACTGCTTTCCTTCTATTTCGGCCCACTAACTTCACTAATGGATATGCTGAACATGGAAGTAGGCATGATCAGTCATGGGAAACGTGGGCAAGGCCCCTTGTATCTATAAATAGCTTCTCAATTTACAATGTAATCATTCAGAAATACTTACAGAAACTCTGGCAAAATTTGTGCTCACTTAGATATATTGAAATTACGTTATTCTCTTACGTTTTCGCTTATTATTGGTATTGTCTCGACTATGATACTGAGATTTGCTTGTATTCATAACTCAAATTCGATTTGTGATCCTAAATCAGTTTAGACCCATACAAATTGGTGCTGTCTGTGGGGATACGAGCATAAACGCTTTGTTCCAAAGTTGAACGTCCTTTCCGCTTGAATTCACGTTTTTTACTCGACGATATGGCTGATAATAGCAGAAATCCCATTGAACCGCAGTTAACTCCTGATGGACAGACTAGCGTTCAATTGAACCCAAACTTTTCATCTTCGATGACAACCAAAGCTTTTAAGGCTTACGTTGTTGCCACACTGAAAGCTCTTCAAGAGCAGTAAGCTGAGCAGACTAATATTAATATTGAATTTCATACCTCGTTAGAAGCGAGGAACAACTCATCTTCGAATGGAGTCCCACCTGTGGTTCCAAGTGGAGGCCTCCTGCTCTTCATTTCTATGGGCGCGATAATATGGTGACCTCAAAATGGGGCCACATCTAGGGGTTTGGGTACATTACCGAGCACCACACCACACTTCGAGACGATCCCCACCGTGGCAGAAACAACCTCCTCGGTAGATGTTGACAAGTTAACCAAGGAGATCGAAGCCCGAGTTGAGGCTCGCATCGAGGCGCGCGTGGAAAAATGACTCGAAAGCGTCCCCGGGGTGACTAAGGCCCACGATGTTCTAGATATCGACCAATACAGGCAATTGCTGTTTAAGCCCGAGCCTGCTCCAGCACAGACTCCAAAAAATTCAAGCTTTTGTTTTTGAGAAAATATGATGGGACCACCGACCCCCAAAGAACATGTGACCGAATACATGTCAATGGTGCTAAGCAACGACTTAACGACGATAGAGAAGGAGTCGATGTTCTTAAAAAAATTCGGCGAATCTTTGGAGAAGGGAGCATTACGCTGGTACATGCATCTACCATCGGGGTCGATTTCCACTTTTAAGGAGCAGCGCAGTCCTCCAAGAAAAAGAGTTTTGGTTAACGCATTTGTTAAGGCTCATACCGGGGCGCAGAAAATCCTCTAAAGGAAAGAGGATATATTCGAAGTCAAACAACGGCCCGGCGAACCACTCAAAGATTTCCTCGAGCGCTTTCATGCTGAGCGCATGGAGTTACCTCCCATGGATGATACTCTAGCCATCATGGCGTTTGAAAAATGTATAAATGTTCGAAACTCTAAGGCCGTTGCCGAGTTGCGAAAGGAGCTCCAACAATATCAAACCTTGAAATGAGATGATTTGCACAACTGGGCATACACCAAGATAAGGTTGGAGGAAGCCGAATGGATAAATAATGGTCGAAATCATAACTATACGAATCGTAGCGAATCCTCATATCGCGCCGAGGCTCCGCGAGGAAACTCAAAGGGGAGGTATGAACCATACACCTCATCGAGGAAGCCTGTTAGTCAAAGGCTTGGAAATTCGCTTGGAAACTCGCTTGGAAACTCACATGTGAGCCAGCGGCTCTGCAGAAAGGTTTTTCCCAATACGAACCAAAGGAACTCCTCGAGCCCAGCTCTAGTCTCAAAGAATAAGGAGTTACCCCATATCCCCGATTACAACTTCAACATATCTACCTTGGAGTTGGTCAATATAGTGAAAGGGACAGCCGGAGTAAGAATACCAAAGGACATGAGAACTCGTGCTGACAAAAGGGATCAAAATCTACAGTGCGAGTTTCATGCAGACTATGGCCATCGCACTGAGGACTGCAAAGCATTGCGCCTCGAGATGGCACACTTATTGAAGAAGGGTGTGTTATCTGAATTCCTCACTGATAAGGGGAAGGAAAACTACACAAAGAACCGAGGTGATGGACAACCACCTCGGGCACCACCCCCCGAAAGAGTCGTGAATTTTATCATCGGGGGAGGGAGGGGGGGCAGAGGTGAATGGGGTAAATTTTGCAGCTGCTAAGAAGTTCGCAAAGCTGTTAATCACCATGGAGAAAAGAACTCGAGTTGGCGGCTCGGGGAAAGAAATTGTGTTTGATAATGACGATTGTGATGGAATGATGTTCCCTCATCACGAGGCTTTTATCATCATGTTGAGAATAAATGACTCAGATATCAAACGAGACCTGATTGACCCCGGTAGCTCGATCAACATAATCAGCTACGGGGCCATCTAAAAGATATGGCTGAAGGGAGAGGTTATCCCTAAGGCAACAAATCCACTGAAAAGACATTGGGTGAAATCACACTCAAAATGTTCGCCGAAGGAGTTTGCAAAGAAATACTGTTTCAAGTTCTACCCGAGGACATGGTGTATAATGTGATCCTCGGTAGACCATGGATCATTCCATGGAGGCTGTTCCATCCACTCTTAATCAAGTGATCAAATTCTCTACCCCATGGGGAGTTCGGTCAATTAAAGGAGAGAAACGAGTAGCGAGAGAGTGCTATTCGGTTGTGCTGAAGAGTGGAGTCGTCCCGACCGGACCAAAGAAATAGAAACAAATGAAACCTGGGTCAAACAAAGAGGATCCCCGAGGAGAAATAGAGAAGATCCCAGTGTGCATTCAAGAACCTCAGAAACAAAAAGCCGAGGACTCAACTATTGAAGAATTGGAATCTTTCACGTTATCGAAAGACTTTCCAGAGAGAAAAGTGTTTGTCGGCTCGGAGTTGGACCCAGAGTCGAAGAAAGCTATAATCGAAGTCTTAAAGTCCAGTAAAGATTGCTTTGCTTAGTCCCATTCAGATATGGTCGGTATCGATCCAGAGATCATGACCCATAAATTGAATGTGGACCCCTGTTTTACACCGATAAAAAAAAAAAAAAGAAGAGGTCGCATGCCGGTGTTAAAAAGAAAAAAATAGAGGATGAAACTATGTAGTTGCAAGAAAATGGCTTCATAAGAGAAGTAAGGTACCCCGAGCGGCTGGCTAATATCATCGTCGTTCCAAAAAAGAATGACAAGTGGAGGATGTGTGTAGATAACACAGATCTAAACAAAGCCTGTCCCAAGGATTCCTATCCACTGCCACAGATATACAGGTTAATAGACAGCACGGCTGGACACAAACTATTAACCTTCTTGGATGCCTATTCGGGATATAATCAAATCCTCATGGATCCGAAGGACGAAGAAAAAACCTCGTTCATCATTGGCCGAGGCACCTTCTGCTACAAGGTGATGCCCTTCGGTTTGAAGAACGCCGGGGCGACAAACCAAAGACTGGTGCGCCGCATGTTCAAAGATTACATTGAAAGGTCAATGGAGGTTTACATAGATGATATGCTGATCAAGTCTATTCAGATGGAAGATAATTTAAACCATTTGAGAGAGGCTTTCGCTGTTTTGAGGCAATACCGCATGAAGTTGAATCCTAAAAAGTGTCCCTTCGGTGTGGGGTCGGGCAAATTTTTGGGATTCATAGTCTCCGAACAGGGAATCGAAGCCAATCCAGACAAGATCAAAGCCATCGAAGAAATCCCCGAGGAGTTAACCGGGGTGAAAGAAATTCAGCGCTTGACTGGCCGAGTCGCTGCCTTGAGTAGATTTATCTCAAGATCTTCAGAGCGATGCCACAAATTCTTCTCTGTCTTGAGGAAGAATAACCACTTCGAGTGGACACCGGAGTGTAAACAAGCGCTAAGGGAATTGAAACGCTATCTGGATAATGCGTCGTTGCTCACCAAGCCAAAAGATGGTGAAATGTTGCTAATTTACCTGGCGGTGTCCGAGGTGTCAGTTAGTGCTGTGTTGGTTCGGGAAGAGGATGACAAGCAACAGTCCATCTACTATGTGAGCAAGACATTCTTCGACGCTGAGACCAAGTACCCTCATTTGAAAAAACTAGCACTTGCTTTAATTGTTACTGCTCAGAAACTACGACCCTATTTTCAATGTCATCCAATAGTCGTAGTTACCACCTTCCCTTTATGAAGTATATTGCATAAACCGGAGTTGTCAGGGAGGTTATCTAAATGGGCAGTAGAATTGAGTGAATATGATATCACCTATCGACCCCGAACGGCCATTAAATCCCAACTTTTGGCTGACTTAGTGGTTGATTTTACCGTTGAGATCTTGCCCGAGGCTGAAAAGGAAAACTCGATGTCGAAAGGTTCGACCTCGGGACTGTGGGTACTCTCACCAACGGGGCAACTAATTCTAAGGGTTCGGGATTAGGCATAGTGTTGATAGTGCCCACTTGGGAAAGAATTAGGAATTCAGTTCGGTTAAAAAAAGTGATCAACAATGAGGCCGAATACGAAGCAGCTTTAGCAGGCTTGGAGCTGGCCCAAGAGATGGGGTGGAAAGAATTGAATTAAGGTGTGATTTACAACTGGTGGTAAACTATGTGCTCGGTGAATATACGGCTCGTGAGTCCAGAATGCAACAATTCTTGACCCGAGCACAAAAAATCTTAGCTCAATTTCAAGAATGGCAGATCAAACAAGTACCTCGGGTGGAGAATACCGAAGTCGATGCCCTGGAAAACTTGGGTTCAGTAGTAGACGAAGGACACTCGGGGACTGATTCAGTGGTTCGGTTGATTTCCTCACAAATGAGGGAACTGAAACTAGAAGTCAACTCAGTGGACTACAAATGTGATTCACGAAGTAAGTTTATCTTTTACTTCGACTCGGGGACTCTCTCCCAAGACAGTAAAGAGGCAAAGAAGTTGAGGACTCAAGCGGCTTCGTACTCAATAATTGGGGGGAAATCTATATAGAAGAATGTACAGAGGCCCGATGGCCATATGCTTTGGTCCAGATGAAGCTAGATATGTGATGGCAGAAATACACAAGGGCGACTGTGGCAATCACTTAGGGGGAAAGTCTTTAGTGCGCAAACTACTTCGGGCAGGATACTATTGGCCCACCATCAGCGCAGACGCAAAGGCATTTAAAAATGTGACAAGTGTCAACGCCACGCCCAAATGATTCATCAGCAAGCTGAACCTTTACATTCGGTCGTGTCACCATGGCCCTTCATGATATAGGGGATGGACATCATTAGCCCCTTACCGAAAGGAAAAGAAGGGGTTTGGTTTATTCTTGTCTTAACCGATTATTTTACAAAATAGGTAGAAGCAGGAGCTCTCACCGAGGTTAAACAGAAAAAAATAATTGAATTTATCAGGAAGAACATCATCTACATGTTCGGCATCCCAAGGGAGATCACTTGTGACAATGGTAGACAGTTCATAGGGGCAGCTATCACTGATTTCCTTAAGCAATGGGGAATAAAAAGAATAGTGTCCACCCCCAACCATCCAAGTGCTAATGTACAAGGCGAATCCTCAAACAGAATAATAATTGAAAACCTCAAGAAGAGACTTGAAGAGAAGAAAGTTCCTTGACCCGAAGAGTTATCAGGGGTACTGTGGGCTATGCGAACAACGGAGAAGAACAGCACCGGTGAAACCCCATTTTCCCTTACCTATGGCATGGATTCACTTATCCCCGTGGAAGTGTGCGAACCAAATCTTCGGTACGCTCATACTACCGAGGATGCCAATCAGCAAGCCATGCGCATAGAGTTAGACTTGCTTGAGGAGAAAAGAAAGTTGGCTTTGGTTCGGTTAGCAGCACAAAAAAGGCAAATCGAGGCATATCTCAATAGGAAGGCCAAACTTAGGGATTTTAAAGTTGGCGATTATGTGTTGAAGGCTTTGAATCAATCAACAAAGGAAAAGAATTGGGAAAACTCATTGCAAACTGGGAACGACCCTACAGAGTTAAAGCGATCGTTGGAAAGTGATCTTATCAAATCGAAGATCTACAGGGCAAATCTGAACCTCTGAATTGGAACATCTCCAATTTGATGCGCTACTACTTTTAAAACCGAGGTAAACATTCCTTGGTCATTTAAAATTCACCTACAGCTTCGAGGCGGAAAACGCTCCTAGGGCTTCGGTCGAAATATGCTAACTTGCTCCTCGTTTCATTTTTCTTGACCTTTTCAGGAAGCGGATAAGACAATCTCCAGTGCTCAGATCTTCATCAAGATTCAAACCCAAACACTGGGGAGGAGTGAAAGGCGGGTTGAAATCAAGGTCGACATCGAGCCTCCCAACCGAAGTCTATCTATTCAGAAACCGGGGATTGACACCCAGGAAATAGATTAGTACTTTGTAATTGCACCCGATAGTGGCATGTCATCAACTTTTTTTTTGCGCCTAAGTCCCACTTAGACTAGGCCTTATGTAAAAGCCGATCACGGCTCGTTGATATCATCAATGAAATAAACTTGATTCAATATCTCTTTGTTTCTATGATCTTACATACCGAAGTTATATTCTAGATGCATTGACTCGAGAATGAGACGTCGTTCTAAGTTCGCATCAGTTTTGTATGATTGAGTCTTGCAAGCAAATTACTTTAAGTGTTCGGCTCAAAATCTTTCAAGAGGAAATACAAAACTAACACTTAGAGCATAAAGTACAAATTCATTTCATTGAAAAGCCCGAAGGCTATAAAGTTGTTTACATCAAAGAAAAGGACCCGAGGGTCCAAAACATATACATCGAGAGGGCCCGAAGGCCTACACAAAAACTAAACAAGAGGTGAAAGCAGGAACTCTAACCTTCGAGCCCATCATCTCCCTCCTCGGAGGCCCCATCCTCGCCATCCTCATCACCTTCATCTTCATCTTCTTCTTCATCATCTTCGGTATCTTCATTGCCCAAACCTTCACTTGAAGGAAGATCGTCAATGATGGCTTGAGCTTTGGTTGCCTTATCTTAGGCCTTGGTAATTTCTTCCTCCAAGTTGAGCTTGCCGGCGCGGCATTGTTTGAGAAGCCTTAGCCGAGACTTGATAATTGTCCAGCGTTTATCCAACTCCGCCCTCTTGGCCTTGATCTTGGCCCTATCTTTGTGATCAACAACTTCTTCTCGAAGCGATTTAACTTCGGCCTCAAGAGTTGGAATCCTGGAGTTTTCGCCTTCGATCCTTTGAATGTGAAGCACATGGCTTCTCAGCTGCTCGTCATGCTTGTTAGCCATCTCCTCGAATTTACCCCTAGCTTGGGCTAACTCTGCACCAAGCCTCGCGACTTTGGCTTCCAACCTCGAGCTCTCTGCTTGAAAACTACCGTCAAGGGCCCGAATCCTAGCCTCAGCAATAGCCTCGACTTCGCGCAAGTCGGAGCAAGACTTGGACAACTTAGCTTTCAATTCAGCTACTTGAGCGTTGAAGTTGTCCTTATGCTTGTCCCAAGAATGAGCAACGCACTGAACCTCTTCATGCCTTGAGGTTTCAAGTTCGATGGCTCTCAGTGATAGAACGAAGCCCTAAATGGAAATCATCAAAGAACCAGTGTAAGCAAACAACTGAAGACAGAGGTAAAATCGAGGATGACAAGGCTTAACCTGAGTGCATTGGCAGTGAGGGAGTTGGCTAGCTGAGTTGGAGGAAACGGCTGCACGACGGCATCCTCCATTGGACCGAGCAAGGGCATAAGGCTAAAAATGTTCCTTTGGGTGCTTGCCAAGAGATTAGAAGAAGTCAACACCTTAAGCTTTCGCAAGGATCCCGCCGAGGATGAAAGCCTTGCAGGCTCAGATTGCGCCCCATCGATGTCGACTCCTACATCTTTCTCAACATCAACTTCCCCTTGAACACCTCGAGGTCAACCACTTCAACTTTCCCTCGAATCTCCAAGCCCTCGACGTTTTCATTACTAGGCTCGTCGATCAACTTTTGGTGCGTTTCAACAACCGCCTCGGGCCAAGTGGAAGTCGCCGCCTCGGTACGAGGGTTCATCGAACCGGAGGGTTTCTTTGGAACCGCCCTCTTTCTTTTCACACCTATAAAGGACGATGTAGAAGAATCATAAGCGTAAGAATGAAGAGAAGTAAATACTATTGTATTAATCGAACACAATGTTACCTTTCGAGGATCCTTGACCCGAGGACCCCCTTTGAAGGTTTTGAAGGCTTTGAGGCCTTGAGTTCTTACAGGTCACCAGCAAAACCTACTACCGATGCCATTTCGTCATCAGACTCAGTATCCTCTTCACCTTTATTCTTCCCTTTTCCTTTGTTTTTCTTATCCTTCTTTTTGTTGAGGGCTCGGTTTGGAAAACCTGACACCGAGAAAAAGAGAATTAATGACAAAATCAAAAGCTTCGAATAACATCCTAGATAGAAGGTTGTAAACAACTAACCATGCCTTTTACATTGCCAACCAAAGTCAGCAGCTATTTTCATCTATGACCGAATGGGACATGCACGGGCTCCGATCACAGCTTTGACCTATTCGGTCAAACCCTCGGGAGGGACGATGGAAACCTTGTTGGCTAAGGAATAAAGAATGTGTCGAGGTTAGAATATGAGAATGTTCACCAGAAAAAAAAAGATTAGGAACGAGGGAGCACTTACGTATTCTATTCCACTTTTCTGGGAAATCGGGCTCGGTCGATAAGACGCTAGTCTCCAAGAGAATGTAGCGATCACTCCACCCTCGGTCTCCATGATCTTCGCTCTTGTGGAGAAGCGCGTAGTTACCACGGTTCTTCAAGGCCACGACCCCAGCCTTGTGGAAGTACGGATAGTAAAGAGAAATAAGATGATGCAGAGTAAAATCTACCTCGAGTTTCTTACTCAGCCAGTCCAAACATTGCACGACCCTCCAAACACCGGGGCCTAATTGAGCTAAGCATAAGTTGTATGCTCGGCAGGATTCATCAATCACCCTATGAACAGGGAGAGTAAACCCAACGATGAATGGATAAGTATATGCGAAGGACAACCCTTCCACATGATCGCAGCATCTGCTAGCTGGATCGGGGATAATTATCTTCACCTCGGGCTCAAAATTACATTCCTTTTGGACTCGTTCCATGTGAGCTTGGGTAATACGAGTCGGCTTTGTTTGCACTGGTACGTTCCTATTTAACTCCTACAGACATGTTCATCAAGGCTCACACTAGATCCCAGAAGATCCTTAAGAGAAGAGATGACATCTCCGACATCAAACAACGATACCTCGAGCTAATCAAGGACTTTCTCGAGCGCTTTCAGGCTGAAAGAATGGATCTGCTGAAAATGGATGATTATATGGCGGTCATGGCTTTTTAAGAAAATCTCAATGTGAGTAATTCTGAACCTGCGGCCGAATCAAAGAAAGAGATTCAACAATGGCAAGCCCGAACTTGGGACAAGCTGCATGATTGGGCCACGACAAAGATCAGGCTTGAGGAAGCAGAATGGAGAAGGACAGGTTGGAACAATTCCTACCGTGGTCGATCTGAGTCCTGTCGACGTGCCGACACGCCACGAGGAACTCAAAAAATTGTTACGAGCCATCCAATGGAGCTCAAAAGCAGTATGTGAGTCAGCGCCCCGAGGGACATCCTCATGTGAGCCGACGACTTTGAGGAAAGTCTATCTTGTCTTCCAATAAAAAATCCTCTTGCCCGTCTTTAGTATCCAAAGAGAAAGTGTTAGCTTGGATAATCTTAGAGTTTTGACTGATGACTAAGGAACAGATCCAAGGACATGTTCCTTTGGATCACTGCAGCTGAATAAATAATTATGCAAAATCAATTAATCAGGGAAATGAATTATTATCCTAAAATCTAATGGTTATCTTGATAATTATGCAGGGATGCACGAGATAGAAAAGAATGTATAAGATTGGGATAAGGCTAAAGGATTTTATATATCCAAGCAAAGAGTTCGATTAGGACTCAAACTCTGGAAGGCTTTGGAGTTCTAATCGCACAAAACATCTCAAGACTTCAAGTTTATAAATTGAGGAGCATTTAAGCTGTTGAAGGCACACATAAATACATAGAGTTCAGAGCAAAAATTCTAATTCATATTTATGTAGTCATATAAGCTACAGGGAACTAAGTGAAGAACCTGTTCCTTAGATCGAGTTATATTGTTCTTGGTCTTAGTTCATCTGTAGTAGGTGCTATTGAGTTGTACTATTTACTTTCTTAGAAGTTTTGTAAGAGTACACATTTTCATGTCTTGTTACTTGAAGAAACTTCACCTATTGTGAAAAGGGGTCACTATAGGATTCGAGTTAGTCCTAGGTTAGTAAGAGGGAAGTCTTGTAACCAAGTGAGTCTTTCAAATATTGAAGTTGCAATCCTACGTGAGAAAGTAGGTCGTGGTTTTTTATCCCAAGTTGTCGGAGTTTTTCCACGCTAAATCCAGTGTCCATTTACTTATTGTTCATTTAATTCCGCACTTAAGAAAGGAAAGGAACACATCTGAGGAACTGGACCTTAAAGTAAAAGTGGTGTCTTGGAAAATAATAACTGGTATCAGAGCAGGTTATCCTTGAAGAGGCTATCACCTAGGATTAGAATGAGTACATCACAAGAAAATTGTGAGGCTCAGTCTACTGTTAGGGCACCTTTGTTCAATGGAAAATACTACTCATGATGGAAAGAAAGGATGAGAGATCATCTTCCAACTAAGGACTATGAGTTATGGGACATCGTCACTGAAGGTCCCATGATTCCAATGAAGAAAGATGCAAAAGGGAATGATGTTCCCAAAACCATAAACAAATGCATAGGTGAAGAATTGACGCAATGGGAAAAGAATGCCAAAGCTAGAAAGTAGCTTGTTTGCGGACTTAGCCCTGGTGAGTGCACTAGGATTCGAAGGTGCACTACTGCGAAAAAAATTTGGGATGCTTTGCAGGTTGCTCATGAAGGAACAAGTCAAGTGAAAAGATCTAGAGGTACACTTCTTTTTTGCTGAATATGAAAGTTTTAAAATGAAAGAAGGAGAATCAATTTATGAAATGTACACTAGGTTTAATGCTATTTCATCTGAACTTATCTCCTTGGGAAGGGTTTTAACTGTTGAAGATAGAGTTGAAAAAATCCTAACTAGAGTTCTTCCAGAGTCTTGGAAAATTAAGGCTTATGCCATTATTGAAAGTAAGGATCTTACTACACTTTCCTTAGATGAGCTTATAGGTAATCTAAAAACTTATGAACTAAGGAAAAAGGTTAAGAACATAGGTGAACCAGTTAAAACTGAACCTAACTTAGCCTTAACTGCTGCTGATAAGTCTGTTTAAGATAAGGAACTGTTCCTAATAGCTAAGAGTGTCCAAAGATACTTGAATAAGAAAAAGGGGGCTAGTGGACAAGATAGGACTTTTGACATGAAACGGGGTGGAGAATGCTTCAAATGTGGAAGCATGGAACATGACAACACCAAGTGTCCCATCATGGAAGAAGAATGGAAACATAAGCAAGTTGATGAGAGAATAAATGCTAAGGAACAGGTCCGCACAAAGAGTGGATCTTCCAAAGCAAGAGTTGCAGGTTGGCAAGACAATGGAGATGATCAGTATAATGATGATACAGGTACTGAGCTTGCTCTAATGACTCTTTGAAATTCAGACATTGAAGAAGATATTGAGGTATTTATTTCTAAACTTAAAAATGATGTTAAAGGCATGACTAAAGAGAAATTAATTAAAGTGATTCATACTTTGTTAAATGAGCTTAAATCTTCAAGTAATGCTAAAGAACAACTGTATGATGAAATTGAAATATTAGGAGCTGAATACTAGAAAATGGTGGTAAAAAATAACACTTTGAAAAAGAAAAATAGCATGCTAAAAGAACAGGTCCTCACACTTGAGTCAACTGTTTAGGAACTACAAAATGAGAAAGTAGAAGTCAAAACAATTGAAAATGGTAAGGGCATTGTGAATTCTCATAAGCTCATTAGAAATTGAAAGTTACAGTTGATGAACTACATATGAAAGATGAAAAGATAAGATCTTTGGAAGAGGTCTTAGTTAAAACAAAAGAAGAGGTAAGCAAAATTGTCAAATGGAACAAGTCCGCCGAAGCATTAGAGTGGTTACAGGAAAATCATACTAGTAATACAAAGGGTATTGGATTTATGAAATCTCAATCATTGCCCAAATGAGATCCAAAAAGTAAGTATCTAACACTTTCTGATATTTTGTTATGCACACACTGTGGGAACACTAGTCACCTGAAATGAAATTGTCTATCTTTGAAAAAAGCTACACAAAAGAACAGGTCCTATAAACCTGTTCAAAAATCTGTGCCTAAGAAAATTGTTCACACAAAGAAAGCATTGCCATTTTGGGCTAGGAGAGATTTAATTCACTCTTCTTTTAAAGGAAAGGGACCCAAACTAGTTTGGGTTCCTAAAATTAACCCCTAGTTTTCTTTTGTAGGCTGAAGCGAAGTGAGGAACCACAAATGATACATGAACAATGGTTGCTCAAGGCACATGACAGGATACAAGGAACTGTTCCTTTCACTCTCAGCTTTTCGAGGAGGAAGCGTTTCTAAAACGACCTCGGTTAGTCGTTTCGGAAGTTAGAACTCCGATTGGCGTGCCGATAATTTTAAAATATTCACAAGGTCCATTGAGACTTATCTTTAAAATTTGAGCCAAATCAGATCTCGTTTGGTAGGCATCGGAAGAAGGTTTCAGTTTTTATTGTCGATAAATATTAAAAAGAGATTTTCAAGCTCGGTTTTGGCGAATGAACTCCGATTCGAAATCCGAAAGTGCCGTTAGGTTCGTATGATTATTTGTGACTTTTGTGAACTTTTGAAAGTGAATTTCGATGTTGTTCGGCAAGTTTCCGCTAAAATGCCGAAAGTTAAATAATTTGACCTTTTCCATTTAAATTCGCATCTTGAGTTTCGGGAGTCCGATTTGAAATCCGCCTTCGCGAGTATGTTATATATATTTTGTATAACTTGTATGCAAAAGTTGGAATTATTTCGAATATCGTAGGGTACTGTTTTAATTTTTGCCGCAAAAAAAAAATTATATAAAAAAAGAAAAAAAAGGAAAAAGGAAAACTAATGAAGTTAAAGGCGGTGGGCAGGAAGATTAAATCCCTTAAGCTCACACGCCTCATTTGAAATGATCAAAATGAAATATGAGCAGAACAGAACGAGAACAAGACAGAGATATCGGAAAAAATGCCAGAAAATGAGAAAAGGGGCCGGAAAGAAGTAGAATTTTCACCCTGAAACATTCAGTTAATGATCCTAATATATTATTTGAGTTTATTACGTGTGTTTGAATATATTTTTACGTTAAAAATTTGGATATTAGCCATCATTTTAATAAGTTCAATTAATAGTTTAAAAGGTCAATTGGACCCCGATAATGGAAATGATTATATATTCGTACTCAGTGAGTTATGTGCAACATATAAATGCAATTTATTTAGGGTTTGGTTATGTGACCTTAAACCCTGTACATAGCCCTGGCCTGCGTATGGCGTATGCCAATAGGGTATCAGGTTCCTAACCGGATTACCCTAAGACGTAAGGAATGAAGCCTTTAGCCTAAATTGATATATTTTTCTGCTTATTGAATAGAGTGGGATCGTTTGGCAAGGAAATCAAAGGATAAAGCAGTTGTTGATTAGCCATACTAACTTTTGGAAGAGGTAAGTATTTATATCCATTTCTTTGGAGGCCCTTGGCCTTGTGGATATTCTACCACGTATTCATTACGTGTGTGGCTGCTAGTGGGCGTACTCATTACGCCTTAGCTTTGAATTTACATTGTATATTATATGTTATGTCCTATTGTTGGTATTGCATTGAGCATATGAGCATTGCATTGTGGTTTTAAGCATTGCATATACTTCCCGGTTGGCAATGAGACATCATTGCATATACTTTCCGGATGGTGATGAAAGTCCCGCACCGGTGAAGGGTCATCGTTGCGTATACTTCCCGGTAATCGATGAGAGTCCCGAGCCGGTGAAGGGTCATCATTGTATATACTTCCTGGTAATCAATGAGTGTCCCGAGCCGGTGAAGGGTCATCATTGCATATACTTATCGATGAGAGTCCCGAGCCGGTGAAGGGTCATTATTGCATATATCTCCTGGTAGACGATGAGAGTCCCGCGCCGGAGATAGGTATCAGGTATATGTGATTGTATTGCATCGTACCGCATTCATCATATCTCATTGCACCGCATACTGACTATTGTGTGTATTGTGTTGTGTTTTATGTATGCGGTATGTATACTATGTCGTAGACATATCTTAGTTTGCCTATATATTCTGGCTCGTATTCTGGGTTGTAGGGATCGGGTTGCACGCCGCAACGTTATAAATATAGGGATCGGGTTGCAAGCCGCAACGTTATAAATATATGGATCGGGTTGCACGCCGCAACAGGATGAATATATGGATCGGGTTGCACGCCGCAACAGGATGTATTTCTGATTGTTGATATGTTCGGGGTACCTATATGTTTTGGTTATCTTACGTTCCTGGTTGTTGATAAGTTTGTCATTCCATACGTGTTTCTAGTTATTATCTGGCTCTGCCTTTTTATAATTTAAATAAGAGGAATTTTGTTTATTTGTTTCTCCTCCCTGGCTAGCTATCCTATTCTTTGAGTTGGCTAGTCTGCCCCACTTATTGAGTCCTTTTGACTCACCCTTGTTTGTCGTTTGTTCTTGTCTATTTTTTTTGTTTCGGCAGGTTCGCTCCAGGATTGAGTTCGCCACGTTGTTCAGGAGCGAAGACGACTTCAGCTATCAGGGTGAGCCAGCTTTTATTCCGGATGGCCACCGGTTTATTGTTTATTATTTCAATTGCATTTTGCTCCCTTCAGGAGGCATCTATCTTCTTTTGTAGTCTTAGATATCTAGTCTGGATAGCTCCTTAAACCTAGTATGTGGGTAGTCAGCTGTAATTTCTTTTTTTTTTACGGCTTAGAGGTATCATTATGTTTGTACTTTTTCTAAGTCTTGCTTGTATTTATAAATTGAATTATATTTATTTTTCTAATTTAATTGATAAGGGTTCGCCCGACGGGTCTAGGGAAGGATGTCGGGTGCCCGCACGGCCTAACCAAATTTCAGGTCGTGTCAGTTTCCTTCGGAAATGGTAAGAAAAGGGGAATTATTGACATTGGAAAGCAGGTAAAGTTTTCTTTTAAATCAAAGAAACAAGTTAGTACTTCCAAGCTTTTGGAACTACTCCATATGGATCTTTGTGGACTAGTAAGAACAACGAGCCACGAGGGCAAAAAATATGTAAAGAAATTGCTTAAAAGGTTTTACATGGATCATGCTTAGGAAATTGATACTCCAATTACCACTATTACAAAATTAGACCTTGATAAACATGGTAATTCAGTTGTTCAAAAATTGTATAGAGGTATGATTGGTTCCTTGCTTTATCTTACTGCTAGTAGACCTAATATTGTTTCAGTATTGGTTTGTGTGCAAGGTTTCAATTATATCTTAAGGAATCTTATTTTAAAGCTGTTAAAAGAAGATTGAGATATTTGAAAAGAACGGGTTCCTTGGGACTTTGGTATCCAAAAAGTGGTAATTTTAATCTTGTTGGGGATGCTGATGCTGACTATGCAGGTTTTCTTGCTGATAGAAAGAGTAGCTCAGTTATGGCACATTTTCTTGGTGAGTGTTTGGTTTCATGGAGAACCAAGAAACAAAATTCATGTTGCCTCATGTTGTTCACAATTGTTATGGATTAAACAACAGTTACAAGATTTTAGTGTTGATGTAGGAACTGTTCCTATCTATTGTAATAAAACTAGTGCAATTAACATGTTTAAAAATCTAGTGCATCACAAAAGGACGAAACACATTGACATAAGAAATCATTTCTTGAGGGACCACTATGAAAAGGGTTTGATTACTATAGCTTTTTGTCTTACTGATAAATAAATTGCTGACATTTTTACAAAGGCCTTAGGTAGAGATCATTTTGAAAGGAACATGTTAGAATTGGGGATGATTAAATTCACCTAAGTCTACTTAAGCTTTACTTCAAAATTGGCTAGAAAATTTGACTTAAAAATGAATTCTATTATAGTCAATTTGAAGTTCAGCTCAGTTCCATACTTAATTGTATAATCTATGCCATGATTTCTACTTAAGTTTGCTAAATTTTGTTGAAACCCAATTTTGTCATTCCTTTTTCAAAATTTGGCTATAATATAACTTAAGGGTGCAATTTGACTATTTGTGCAAAACGTGCATTAGAAATCATGCATTTATGTGCGTTATCCTCTACTGATATATTACATACCTAAATATGGCTATATTACGTAATTTTACATCATTTAAGTTATTTGTTAAAATCATGACTGTTTGCGTAAATTAACACATTTGTAATATTATACAATTGCATCATCAAGGCTACACGTCAAATTTATATCAATTTATGATCATCTGTGCAAATTAGTAATCATATGTGATTATTTATATTTAAATAATTTTATTTGAGCTTATTTAATGATTATTTGTGCATTTTATATAATATGTATATCTATATTTTTTGTTTTCGCACCTTTAAATTGAATATTCAACAAATTAAAAGAAAATGTCCAAATTCCTTTTTATTATTATTAATTCCTCCATATTTCAAAATTACTACCATAATTCTTTATTTATTTATATTTATTTTTATTTATTGAATTGCATTTTTCCTTTGAACATAGACCAAATTTCTAACCAAATATATTCTTTTATTTGAATTTTAAAAGTGAATATTTCTTTTTGAAAAAATCCCCTTAATCCCTCTTCTTCCTAATTTTATGTCACCATTTTCCCCACTTTCAAGACTACACACATTATTGAGGAAAATCATTCAAAATCCCCTCAAATCACTCCCTTTATTCTTTTTCAGAATTCTCAAAATCTCTCCACAATCCCTCTTTAATCTTTTCCTAATTTTTTTCCTAATCCCAATCAATCACCAACAACTCTTTTACAAACTTTTGGCTATATCATCAGCAACATACATGCATCAATACACAATACAGTACATACAATAATCACACCCCTTCTTGGTTCTTCTTCCTGATGCTAAAAAAGACACAGAATACACACCCACACTATTGACGGACGCACCAACTCCTCTCCTTCCTCGTTACATACATTCCATTTCACACAGATCAACACTTTCTCCTTTCTATAAAGAAAACACACACACACACAGAGTGTCACAAACACACACACACAGAGTGTCACAAACACACACACACACATATAGAGTAAAACACACACCAGCGGACACCATACACGCACAACCCCTCTACCATCTTCTTCCTCACACACACCTCCCAACACATAAACACAAAAATCCACCATACACCTTCATCAATAGACACCCAGAGATCAGAAACAGAGCAGAACCGCCATACCCAGATCCTTCTCTTCCTCGTTCAATTACACATGCCCTTATTTTACAAACCACGCACACAAGCAGATCAAAAATAGGTGATATGGGGTTTTGAATACTGGGACAACGTTAATGCCACCACCATCGAAAAAACCTAATGACAGCGACCTTAATTCTCTCTATTGATTCGTCGATCTGGCATTGAAAAAGAAAAGGCGGAGGCAGAGGTGAGTCGTAGCGATGCCGCTGCATATTTTTACTGGAAAAGCAGCCTGGTGTCGCTCCTCTTCCTCCACGCTCGATCGTCGTCTCCGTCGCCTCACCAGAAAATCTTAACGGCTATCGCTGCTCTTTCCTGATATTTGAGTTCGCTAATGGTCGTCTTCTTCGATCAGCGATGGTGATTGTTTACTTGTTTTAAATGATTAGCTGTTTGGCTGGTTCTGCTAATTTGTGTTGAGTTTTGCAGATTCAATTGATACATCGTGTAATGGTTTTGAGCAGGAGACCTGTGCTGGCATGTTTTTTGTTATGCTGGTTCTATTTTGGTCATATACTCGTTGTTGACTATTTTAACATTTAATCTACTGCTATGTTGTGTTGTTGGTTTAATTTTGCAGATTTTGCACCTATGGTGCTAGTAATTGCGTAACTGGCCATTCAGATTGGTTATATTGTGTTGATTACTAAAAAGAAGCAAATACTACAAGGACAATGAAAAATGATAAAATAATTAATTTGAGGCCTGCACAATGATTTGACGAAAATACAACGAATTGACGGATACTACACTTAAACAGCCTCATTCCCGCGTCCCTGAAACAAATAGGCGATGATGACATGTATGAGCTTCAATTGCAAAACCAGCCGGCAATGGAGTGGTGGGACCGGCACTTGGCACGGCAACACGACCGGCCGGCGTGTCTGCAGCCGTACCGACGTCTCTAACTTCCATCCGATTCATGCATACCTGAGCCTACATTTTTATAAAATCCTTTTCCTCCTTAATTTTATTATTGATATTTTATACTATTATTATTATTATTATTATTATTATTATTATTATTATTATTATTATTATTATTATTATTAATACTAACTTATATTCTCTCTATTTTGTGCGAGGTGAAAAATGGATGAAAGACGGCCTATTTTTGAAGGAAAGCAAGTAGAAGAAAATCTTTTATTTATTATTATTTATTACTAGTATTTATTATTCTTTATTAAATTGTCGTACTAACTTATTTTTATTTTTGCAAGGTACCTTTGGAAGAAGTTAATTTGTGGATTTAAAACCTTTTTTTTCATTTAACCTTAATTAATTATATGCATATTATCGTATCCATTTAATTACTTGTCTATTTTAGTTAGCTATTTTATTTTCTTATTTACTTAGAATCCCAATTGTTTAGTCCGGCCAGTAAACCACATTTGGTGGAGCCTGAGAGGTGCCTAACCTCTTCCTCTCGGGTTAACTTGAACCTTACCTAGATTTCTAGCTCGTAGACTAAGTTTCGGAGTTAATTTATGTAATTGGCTAGAAAAAAAATAGGTGCCCTAATACGCCTAGTTCAAAAATATGTTAGGTGGCGGCTCCAACTCTTTACCTGTGAGTTGCCCAATAAGTCGAGTCATATTTCGAACTTTAACCGGTTCGGTAAAAATAGGATGCGACAGAATGGCAACTCCGCTGGGGATTTCTAAGGTTCTGACCATAACAGACTTCTAATTGGGATTCTTAGCATTTATTTTCTTTTTATCTCTCGAAAAAAGAATTTCTTCTTCTTTTTTTTTCCTTTTGCAGGTTTGAAGCTCATCTCTCTATTTCATTGGTATTTTCTTTTAATTAATTGGCATTTTCCTTTGTCTATTATTTTTTATCATATCTGCCACTTTGACAAAGTTTACTCGTGTGCTTATTTGAAAGATAGTTGCGTCGGTTTGACGGCCGTTCTTACTCCTACAAAACACACATTTGAAAAAGTTTTGGGACAGGTCGAGTTCGTGGTACAACCGACGGTTCCAAAGTTTTTTACTTCCAAACAGCCCATTTGACCTCACTCTTAGAAAACTCCATTAGGAGCATACATCGCATTTCGTATTTTAAAATCTTTTTCGCATAATCATTTCAAATTATCTTGCCCGATTATGCCATTTTTGGAACTAACTTGTTTCTTTTGCTATCCCTTTTTTCTTCCCTTTTATTAAATCTATTTTATTTTAAACTGATTTTATTTCAACTTGTGCATATTTTAAACTTCTACACTTTGCTCATATCTCCGTTACTCTTGGCAACTTCAAAATCGTGCGTTGAAAATACGGTGGTTACGACCGCCTCTTTCCCCACAAAATGCCCTTAAGGGGGAACAACTTGGAATCTAGGATGTTTGAGACGTTCCCGCTCCCGAGTTGTCTGCTTGGGAGGATAATAAAACTCGGTCTAGTTAGCTCCATTCCTTAGTAGCGGCGCTTGGAATCATGCATCATGACATGTCATTAGTTGACTTGTTCTCAAGTCCGATAGGCCAACGTGTTCAAATAATCCGAACAAGTTTTTAACCCCCCCAAAGAGCGTTAAACGTTATTTATTTATATTTGCTTAAAGGGTTGAACGTGCAAAATGTGGATCATTTATTGGCATTGTTCTGCATTCAGTGCTATTCAAAGGCACAAAGGTTATCTAATAGGCGTCAAAAGTCCAAATTGAATAAAAAATAATTGTTTATTCATAAACAGTCGGAATTGTTCTATATTCAATGTCAATAAAAGGCAAAAAGGTAACCTAATAGGCGTCAAAAGCCCAAATTGAATCAGAAATGATTGTTTATTTATAAACAGCCAGAATTTTTCGGTATTCAGTGCCATTCAAAGGCACGAAGGTAACCTAATAGGCGTCAAAAGCCCAAATTGAATTAGAAATAATTGTTTATTCATAAACCGTCAGAATTGTTCTGTATTCAATGCCATTCAAAGGCACGAAGGTTATCTAAGAGGCATTAAAAGCCCAAATTAAATCCGAAACGACTGTTTATTCCCAAAGGATTGGAATCATTATGTATACAATGCTATTCAAAGGCACAAAATGTAACCGAAGAGGCATCAAAGCCCAATTGAATTAGAAACGACTGTTTATTCCAAAGCAGTTTGAATCATTCTGTATTCAATGCTATTCAAACGCACAATAGGTGACCAAAAAGTTATTAAAGACCCAATTTCAAGCAGAAATGACCGCTTGATAGACGGGATGACACATAATGCGCATTTATTCTTTAGGCATTATATAAAGACTTGCCATTCGTGGTTTGTCAAAATTCCATTAGCAACTTTCATCTAAAGTGTCTAAAGGATTCTTAATCAATAACGACACTTGTCTTCATATACTGCATTGTTTTCAAAAGCTCGTGCCACACATTAATTGTTTGCTTACAACCAGAATTGAGGCATCTTCCTTCCCTTTTTTTTTTCTCTTTCCTTCATCTTTTCCAAAAGATCATGGCCACTAGAACATTTGATATGGTTGTTGAAGTCCCTCAGTTACTCAGTGATTGGTGGGGAAACCTAAGCGTAGATCAATAAGACCAAGCTAAAGTGGTGTTGGGGAACCTGATTTTACTAATGGAGCACACGGCTACGAAAGGGATAGTAGAAGCAGCACTACACTTTGAGATGCAGACTGAGCAGTTTTTCACTTTAGGAGTGTAGAGTTGACACCATTACTGGAAGAAATAGGCGGGTTAACTCAATTACCATTTGAAAGTGAAAAAATCTTGATGCTTAAGAACATTACACCCGAGGAGTTCTTCGAAATCGTAGGGTTTAAGCTCGAATTATGCACAGACAGTATAAGGCAGTCGGGAATTGTCTGACTTCCCTCTACATCAAATTTGGGTATGGAGAAGCATTTCAAGAATCCGAAGATTATGTTCAGCATTAACCAGGTAGATTGGCAAGAGTGGAGGGTACTTGCTTTTGTCACCAGCTTTTTAGGAACTATTGTTTTTCCACAACACAAAGGACGAGTTGATGTTTGCATGGTTTCAATTGTTGATGCCTTACTCAAAGACATTAACAAGAAATGCACATTAGTACCTATGATCATCGCAGAGAAGAACCGTGCTTTAGAAAGATGCAAGAAAGCGCTGGTTTCTTCAAGGGTTGAAATTTGTAAAGTAATTTTCTTTTACAAATTTGGCTAATGGAGCATTTACAAAATAGCACAGAGCAAACTTTCCATACCATACCAAGAGAAAACTACATCTTGACTCATACCGCCCGCATGGACAATGCTCTCGAGAAGAGGGACCAACCAACAATGCGAACGGTTGGTACCACATGTTCTGCCAACTTACACCTGAAAATATACAATGTATGTTTGATTACTTTCCCAGCACAACAGTAATCACACGATCCGAAAGAGACTCATTTCTCATCTTAGTGGGCTTTATAAGAGTTTAGCAATACACTCCTTTAAGGGCACTTAGACAAGCAGGGATAAAGCAGACTATACCCCAAATTGCAGATATCAGAAGTTTCAAAGCAAATATTATCGGAGGAGTGATCCCGTTTAAAGACAAGATAATAGAACTTTGGAAAGAAAGGCAACGAATGGGAATCGAGACTATTGGACGAGGGCAGTTCAACCAAGAGCAACAACAAAAAGGAAAAGAAATGATGATGAGTTAGAATCTGAGTACAAATGGTTACGCAAACAACTGGCAAGGGCACGAGGAAAAATAGCAAAGAAGAAACTTTTGGTCGAAGCAAAGAACAAAGAAAAAAGCAAATGGTGCAGTAAGGCAGAACTCCTGACAAAGCGTATAGAGTCTATAAGTGTATAGGCTAGCGAGGGAATGAACTCTGTGGAAAATAAAGGAATAGAGGAGAAAGGAAGTAAGGCTTGGGAAATGTTAAAGAATTTCACTTTTGACATATCCCGGCTCTTGACAGACGCAGACAACATCATCATCCAAGGATGCTCATCAGAGGCAAGCTTGTCCGAGGAGGACTTGTCCGAAGAAGAAGAAGAAGAAGAAGAAGAAGAAGAAGAAGAAGAAGAAGAAGAAGAAGAAGAAGAAGAAGAACAAGAAGAAGAATCTTCTTGAGAGGGATCAGCATGACAAACATTCGCCTAACCATGATTTATCCTTCTAGCAATGTTTCCCACCGTTTGTACTATTTTATTATCAGCCAATATAAAAAAAGTCCAACAAATGCATTGTTGTCTAGTTTACGCATTTTGTTAGGAAACAAAATGATACATATGGCACAAAGCGCTTTTCAAAATCATCGTGCGTAAAACGGTCCTTCATATTATAGGATGCATTTCTTATTTGATATGTGTGCATTGCATGAGTGGGTCTGTTGCTCTAGGTCTCTAAAGGAATTCTTTTTCTAAATTCAATCTCCTACCGAGGCGCCTCCTCTCCCTACTCTATGATCAAATCCAAGTATCTAAAATCTTTCGCATGTCCAAACTGTCTCTAAATTAACCTACCAAACTCAAAAGTCTATTACGCAAAAGGTTGGCTCGAGTTGAATACCAAGACAAAAGATATGGTTAACCAAATGCACTTGTCACAGATTTTCCGAAATAAGGAATTTTTTCATAGCAATTCCCACCAGCTCTCTCCTCTCTCTACAAACTACTAATAAGGCTATCCATTATGGAAATACGAGTCTTTTCAAAAGAGGAAAGATGAAGTCTCTTTTTTCGCAACCATTCAAGACCCTACCTTCAACCAATTTTATCAAAAAGCGCCACCATTTTATCCCTACCCTCATATACCACCTTAATATCCCTCTCAGCCACTCGACATATATTCGACATCCTAACACCAAATCGTCCACCATACCAGCAAAACACTCAACCCAACTACCGAAATGCACCACCATACCCTCCTAGGCCTCTCTCTGATGCCAGCTAAAGATCGAAAAGAAACTACACTCCACTAGCCGAAGCCCACACTCAATAGTTCGAAAGATTGGAAATTGTCGGGCTTATTGTCCCAAGCACCTCAATTGTTCCAGCAAGCAATATGAGAGAAAAATTGAGAAAGCAAGGAAGATGTTGGCCAAACTCAAAGGCACACATGACTCACCTTAAGACCTTTTGGCACCAACATCCAAGGATCGCCTTTGTCGCTCTAGTCTACACAGTCACACCACCTGCAATACATGACTGTGCTTCAAAACACTTTCCAACTTACTCCTAGCATTTCAATGGGCCAATGAAAGATAATACTGGAAAGACAGAGCTGTAGCCAATACTGGTTCACAACAACCAAAACAAGCAAGCCGATTCAACTTCCAATGGAGAAGCAAAGACACAATGAAAAAGCCATCATTATATGACAAACCTAGAGACCCTTGGAGTATCTGGAAGCATATCTTTATCCACTAGCAAAGATAAAGCAAGACGGTGAAGTTATTCGAGATACTTACCATAGCAAGGGTTGAGTTGATATAAAAGCGCATGCGAATAAACTTCTTGGAGATATTTTGGTCGAAGGTTTCATTGGGGTGATATGAATTCTCATGATGAAAACTACGAAAGGACACAGCAATCTAAGAACATAAGCAACCTACATCGAGTTCAATGACTCAGCAGTAAGTATTATTCAACAAGGAAAATTAGTGCAAAGTTTGAATCACAGCAATTGGTTGGAAAGCATGAAAGGCACTGAGGATCTCTTTCGAAGACCCATAGGCATCTTGACAAATAAATTGGCAAGAAAGGATGACAAATGCACTTAAGGTCCTGGTATTCAACAAAAGCCAACTTTCCTTTTCTGTTACACCATACGATCTATTCCTTATAAAATGTCTTTATCACCTTTCATTGACATCCAACTCCTCATCTCCCGTTTAAACAAGCATCGGTCGTTTGACAAAAATTCTTGCCTTGACTACTACATAAAGCACTTAGGCAATCTTTTGTGATATTTACGCATTCTATCACCACCTCCAAATTCAAACACTAATCTGTCATCCACGGTCTAGGCTTTCTCTTAAGCTTACGTGTCATTTTGGCTTCAAGTCTTTGTTAATATGCCTACACTGGTTTGTGAATTTCACCACTTTGTTATGGTTGCTTTGCGTTTGGACACCGAAATTGGTCAAGAATCTGCAGTCAGAAAAGCCGAAATGGCAAGCCAATCTGAAAACACTTTCCTCTGTAACAAAGTCCTTTGAACCATTAACATATGACACCAAGAGCGTTCAGACAATCCCAATACCGTACGACCTGCATTATACTCACACGAGAATCATAACAAAGAAATTCGATCACTATACGACCAAGCTCACAAACCTCACATGTTTATTCCTTTTGCTCAGTCAAAAGGCATTGCACCCAACTTACACAAAAAAAAATAACCCCCCTGTCAAGACTTTCAACAAATACCTTATCAGGTTAATCAAAGACATAAAAAAAGAAAAAATCTCATGCCTTCACTCTTTTAGTTCAGACAAAAGAGATTGCACCCAACAAACAAACTATTCCCTAGACACCCATTCCGAAACTCGATCCAACAAAGATCCATACTCATCACTCAGACATTCAATACCATGACAGCGCAACATATCCAACACTGAAACACAAAATTCAAAGTGTGATCGGCCAAAGAGTGTCAATGCTACAACAAGGACCAACAAAGGAAAATTCCAACTCCCAAAGCACAAGTACACTTCGACAAAGGCCAATCCATCAAAGATAGCTCCATGTTTCAAAAAGGAAAGCATGAAACATGAAAGTACCCCATCACAACCTAAGACAAATACAATTTTGGAATATCTCCAAATCTGACAAAATCTAAATATCAAACCCAGTCTGTGTATGCAAATATCCACATACTCATAGTCATCAATACACACAATCGTCACACTAAAGGACGAATGCTGATTTTAGCAAATACATTGGTGTTCAGTGTAGTGCAACCATCTTTTCTCGGTGATCTGTCATAAACAATAAATTTGGGCAAAATTTTTTAGGACCCCCTCAAAGATTCCAAAAGATGTAAACTTGACACTGGTGCAGAAATTTTTGAGATCCCCTCAAAAATCTCAAGAAAGTCCTTATAAAAGCAAAACGATAGCCTCCTTAGCTCATCGCATGATGTAATAACAACATTTTACTAATTACACTTTACTTTACTCTTGATATATCGACTGAGGGTACACAGCCTGATGTCGAATTTTGAACTTTTATTTTGTGGAGGGTACACAGCCCGATGCGTCGATTGAGGGTACACAGCCCGATGTTGATTTGTCATTTTAATTTAGTGGTGGGTACACAGCCCGATGCATCGACTGAGGGTGCACAGCCTGACGTCGATTTTGTCATTTTAATATAGCAGAGGGTACACAGTTTCGACTGAAGATACACAACCCGACGTCGATTTTGTCATTTTAATTTAGCATAGGGTACCCAGCCTGATGCGTCGACTGAGGGTACACAGCCTGATGTCGCTTTATCATTTTAGTTTAGCGGAGGGTACGCAACCCGCTGCGTCGACTGAGGGTACACAGCTTCGATTCTGTTATTTTAATTTTTCGGAGGGTACACAGCCCAATGCACCGACTAAGGGTACACAGCCCGATGTCAAATTTGTCATTTTAATTTAGTGGAGGGTACACAGCCCGATGCATCGACTTAGAGTACAAAGCCTGACGTCGATTTTGTCATTTTAATTTAGTAGAGGGAACACAGCCCGATGCGTCGACTGAGGATACACAACCCGACGTCGATTTTGTCATTTTAATTTAGCAGAGGGTACCCAGCCTGATACGTCGACTGAGGGTACACAGCCTGATGTCGCTTTATCATTTTAGTTTAGCGAAGGGCACCCAACCTGATGTATCGACTAAGGGTACACACCCCGATGTCGATTTGTCATTTTAATTTAGAATATGGTACACAGCCCGATGCGTCGACTGAGGGTATATAGCCCTATGTCGATTTTGTCATTTTAATTTAGTGGAGGGTACACAGCCCGATGCATCGACTTAGAGTACAAAGCCTGACGTCGATTTTGTCATTTTAATTTAGTAGAGGGTACACAGCCCGATGCGTCGACTGAGGATACACAACCCGACGTCGATTTTGTCATTTTAATTTAGCAGAGGGTACCAAACCTGATGTGTCGACTGAGGGTACACAGCCTGATATCGCTTTATCATTTTGGTTTAGCAGATGGTACGCAACCTGATGCGTCGACTGAGGGTACACAGCCCGATTTCGATTCTGTTATTTTAATTTTTCGGAGGGTACACAGCCCAATGCACCGACTAAGGGTACACAGCAGAGGGCACAGAACCCGATGCAAAGTTTGACATTGTAACATGAAGAAAGCCCGGAGAGTAGACGGTCCGGTGAAAAGATGGCACGACAAAGGGTGTGCAAAAAAAATGAAAGAATGATAGGGAACCCTACATGAAAAGATACACAACGCAATGCAAAAAAAGGGACATACAATCCGGCGTTGCATTGGCAAGATGATCCAACGGTAGCTCGGCATGAAGAAGAACCTATCTCCTGACGAGAAGCACTTATCAAATAAATATCCCCTAGAGAAGAGGCATACGTTCCCTATCACTGAGCACCTAAAAGCAGACTAGACGAAGGAGATATCAACTAAACATGGAATTCTACTTTATCTCTATTTTTTATCTGAAGTTGCATTTATCTTGATCTTGCTGTAGGGACTCCTCGATCTCTCGACGAATCCTTGCACTATACTCTCAAACCTACTCCCAAAATCACTACCAATTATGCAACCGCAAAACCACAAATATACACAAAGCATCATCCTAAGACCCAATTCAAAAGGCGTAATCCTACAGACAATGTTTTTGCTACACCCGCAAGTTGCCTAGTTTGCCGAGTTCCAAAGCGTTCAAAGTTACAATTCCGTACTCGCACCAGTGATCTACCCAACCTTTCCTTTCCAATTGGGTACCATCACCCTATACCTTCCTATTCATGCCTATCTGTTTGAATCGTGCATATTTTTCGTGCTTTACTCCTCAATGTTCCTTAGTTCATTCAAGACAATGTTGAGGCCAAGATGACTCCTCTATCGAGTTATAGTGGAAAATGGGCCCATGTAAACCCCTCTTTATGGGTGTGTCGTGCACCACATCTTCATAACTAGGACGTTTACAAGCCTATTTAACCACACACGGCCTATCGATGTTATCTCGACTTCGACAACACCTTCATCGTACCAGTAAACTAACTATGCTGTCAAATTCCACGCCTGAAGCTAGTCATCTCATACTCCCACAAGTAATCTGCCTAATCCTTCATTACAAATTAGGATGTCATTTTGCATTTCCTTCCAACTAATACCTACTTTGTCTATTCAAACCTATCTGCGTCAATCGTGCGTGTCTTCGTGCTTAATCGTGCCCATCTGCTCGAGTCGTGCGCATTTATAAAATTCGCTTCCCAAATTCTCTCCAGTTCAATCAAGGCAATATTGGAGGCAAATTTACTCATTTATCGAGACGAAGTGGAAACTATATACATATGAACTCCTTTTTAGGGGTGTGCAGCGCGCCACATTTTCATAACTAGGATGATTATAAGCCTCTTTTCCCACGCTCGATGTACTGATGTTATCTCATCTCCGATAGTACCTTTACTTTACTCTTCATTTATCCCGCCAAAAGCAAAGCATACACGAACCTAAACTTTACATACTTGGATAAATTTAGTCTTTACATCCAAAATCGTGCGTCATAAACAAATCGCACATGCGACATGCCATTCTAGAACTACACACGGCCTAATTCTCGTGAAACTCGAGATACGTAGGCAACACAGAGACGGGGTTCGGCCAAAAACACCCCCAAAACTCTCATTTTTCCTTTTCAATCATTTTGCATACCAGTCGTGACAAAATTGGTTACTCTGTCAACTATCTTTGCCCGAAGACTCTTTGATCATCCCGGGGCAAAGAGGGGCAGTTGTTGACACCCAATTTTGTCCCTTCTTTTTCTAAATTTGGCTATAATTTAACTTAATGGTGCAATTTGACTAATTATGCAAAGTGTGCATTAGAAATCATGCATTTACGTGCATTAGAAATCATGCATTTACGTTCCTAATCCTCTACTTATATGTTACATACCTAAATGTGGCTATATTACGTAATTTTACATCATTTAGATTATTTGTCAAAATCGTGACTGTTTGCCTAAATTAGTACATTTATAATATCACACAATTGCATCATCTAGGCTACACGTCAAATTTGTATCAATTTGTGCAAATTAGTAATTATCTGTGATTATTTATATTTATATAATTTTATTTGAGATTACTTAATAATTATTTGTGCATTTTATACAATATGTATATCTATATTTTTTGTTTTTGCACCTTTAAGTTGAATATTGACCAATTTAAAATAAAATGTCAAAATTCCTTTTATTATTATTATTAATTCCTCCATATTTCAAAATTACTACCAAAATTCTTTACTTATTTATATTTATTTTTATTTATTGAATTGCATTTTTCCTTTGAACCTAGACCAGATTTCTAACCAAATACATTCATTTATTTGAATTTTAAAAGTAAATATTTATTTTTGACAAAATCTCCCTAATCCATCTTCTTCCTAATTTTATATCACCATTTTCCCATCTTTCAAGACTACCAACATTATTTAGGAAAATCATTCAAATTCTCATCAAATCACTACTCTTATTCTTTTCCATAATCCCCAAAATCTCTCCCCAATCCCTCTTTAATCTTTTCCTATTTTTTTTCCTAATCCTAATCAATCACCAACAACTCTTTTAGAAAATTTTGGCTATATCATCAGTATCATACGGACATCAATACACAATACAGTACAATACAATAATCACACCCGTTCTTGGTTATTCTTCCTGACGCCAAAAAGGACACAGAGTACACACTCACACCATTGACGGACGCACCAACTCCTCTCCTTCCTCATTACATACATTCCATTACACACAGATTAACACTTTCTCCCTTCTCTATACAAAATACACACACACACACACACACACACACACACACACAGAGTAAAACACACACCAGCGGACACCATATACGCACAGCCACTCCACCATCTTCTTCCTCACACATACCTCCCAATACATAAACATAAAATTCCACCATACACCTGCATCAACAGACACCCCGAGATCAGAAACAGAGCACAACCGCCATACCCAGATCCTTCTCTTCCTCGTTAAATTACACACGCCCTCACTTTACGAACCAGGCACAAAAGCAGATCAGAAACAGGGGATATGGGGATTTGGATACTGGGACTGCAGTAACGCCACCACCATCGGAAAAACCCAATGACAGCGACTTTAATTCTCTTTATTGATTCGTCGATCTGGCATTGAAAAAGGAAAGGCGGTAGCAGAGGTGAGTCGTAGCGATGCCGCTGCATATTTTCACTAGAAAAGCAGCCTGGTGTCGCTCCTCTTCCTCCATGCTCGATCGTCATCTCCGTCACCTCACCGGAAAATCTTAACGGTGATCGCTGCTCTTTTCTGATATTGGAGTTCGCTGATGGTTGTCTTCTTCGATCAGTGATGTTGATTGTTTACTTGTTTTAACTCATTAGTTGTTTGGCTAGTTCTGCTAATTTGTGTTGAGTTTTATAGATTCAATTGATATACCATGTAATGGTTTTGAGCAGGAGACCTGTGATGGCGTGTTTTTTGTTATACTGGTTCTGTTTTTGTCATATACTCGTTGTTGACTATTTTTACACTTAATCTACTGCTATGCTGTGTTGTTGGTTTAATTTTGCAGATTCTGAGCCTATGGTGCTAGTAATTGCGTAACTGGCCATTCAGATTGGTTATTTTGCATTGATCACTAAAAAGAAGTAAATACTACAAGGCCAGAACAACGAATACAACGAATTGACGGATACTACACTTAAACAGACCCATTCCCGCATCCCTAAAACAAATAGGCGTTGATGACATGTATGAGCTTCAATTGCAAAACGAGCGGACGATGGAGTGGGACATGCACTTGGCACGGCAACATGACTGGCCGACGTGTCTGCAGCCGGAACGACGTCTCTAACCTCCACCCGATTCATACATACCTGAGCCTACATTTTTATAAAATCATTTCCCCCCTTAATTTTATTATTATTATTATTGATATTTTATACTATTATTATTATTAATAATAATACTAACTTATTTTCTCTCTATTTTATTCGAGGTGAAAAATGGATGAAAGACGACCTATTTTTGAAGGATAATAACTAGAAGAAAATCGTTTATTTATTATTATTTATTACTAGTATTTATTATTCTTTATTAAATTGTCTTACTAATTTATTTTTATTTTTGCAAGGTAGCTTTGGAAGAAATCAATTCGTTGATTTAAAACCCTTTTTTCTTTCATTTAACCTTAATTAATTATATGCATATTATCGTATCCATTTAATTACTTGTCTATTTTGGTTAGCTATTTTATTTGCTTATTTGCTTATTTACTTAGAATCACAATTGTTTAGTACGGCCGGTAAATCACATTTGGTGGAGCCTGAGAGGTGCCTAACCCCTTTCTCTCAGGTTAACTTGAACCCTTACCTAGATTTCTGGTTCATAGACTAAGTTTTGGAGTTAATTTGTAAAATTGGCTAGAAACAAAATAGGTGCCCTAATACGCCTAGTTAAAAATATGTTAGGTGGCGAATCCAACTCTTTACCCGTGAGTTACCCAATAAGTCGAGCCCTATTTCAAATATTAACCGGTTTGGTAAAAATATGATGCGACAAATTTTAATGATGTTACCCTTATGTTCTTAGAATTTCAGATTTAGCAATTTTGATTAAATTGGGTTGGACACTGTTTCTTTGATACATTCTCAGGCACATACTTCTATTTTATTCAGATATTATTAGAGTTTAAAGGTTATAGGTGTCTGGACTAAGTTGAATTCCACTTGAACTCTATTATATGACCACAAGTCCCATCAAAGAACCAGTTCCCAATTCCACTTGAACTCTCAAATCATAACGACTCTTTTTGGGAGACTTCCAAGAGTCCTTTAACGTTTGAAATTCAATCAATGAGGTAAGTGAATCAGTTTTCTACTTAAACTCTACCACAACATTCACTCCTATATATTTTCACACACACACACACACACACACCTTTTCATATCACATTATTTTCTTTCAAGTTTTTAAAATTTCAGAAATAATTGTGAATTATCTCCTTAAACGTATAATTTCCATGTCGCTTGCACCTGAAACATTTTCTTCTACTCCTACAACTGAACAAACTCCAGTTACTAATCAAACTTCACCCATGGACACCACTTCACCACCACTCCCAGAAAATCCAATCCCTCTAAACCCAGAACACAGTTCCCTCTGTTGCAGAAACTTTAGAACAAGTTGAAGAATGTCTAGAGCGATGGTGGTGTATGAGCTTCATGTGAATATTGTCTTACCACCTGGTAATTTGAATGAGAGTGAGGGAGAAAAGGAGGAAATGAGGGATTTAGGGGCTCCCATACAAGGGTCTCCAGGGTGTCCTATGGCTTCTTTTAGAGAACCCATAGAGGATGAACACATGATGGATGTTGGCGAAAATTAATATGACAGTGATGTGCCTATTATCAACCTCTTAAATATGAGAACAATGAGGTGGAAATTGCATAATTAGGGCCTCCTTGATCCTGAGACAATTTCTGAAATAAATGCCAAACTTAGGAAGATTAGTGAGGAAGAAAAAAATAAGGATACAGTTCTGTTCAGGTTAAAGAAACTGTTCCTTCTGCTCAAACCCCTACTAGTACTATTAGGAGAACTAGGAGTATTGGAAGGGTTGAAGAGGAAAAAATGACTGCTGCTCTAGGGAGGAGTAGGAAGGGAAAGCAGAAATAGGTACCTGAACTTGTTATTGAAATGGAGGATGAGTCTAAGGAACAGCTGGAAGAAACTGTTCCTTTGACTAAAAGGAGGAAAACTTCTCAAAGGAAGTCTGCAAGGACTAATGGAAAATCCTCTAGTGCTGGTCATGCTTCCAAAAGAACCATAACTTCTGTGAGAACATTGGTAGATGAGGAGACACAATCTAGAGAGAATGAGGAGGTTGAGGATGAAAATAGTAAGAATGAAGCTAGAAAAACAGAGCATGTTGACTTTGAGAAAAGAAGTTTGTTGAAAGAAATAGTGCGTGCTGATTTAGAGAAAGAAGGGATGATTTGGCTGTTGCAAAAATTTGGAAGGCCACTTAGGCTAAGGATACTAATGAGGGGATGCTCAAACAGATGTTTTTCTTCAGAGAAAATATCAAGAACCTGGTCTTTCCAATCCATGATAACCCAAACCAAAGCCATCCTTTTGTCCAATGGGATTTAGCTTATTTCTAGTGCCTTATGCCTTTTTCTTTTCAAGTCTTTGGATAGTCTTGGAGTAATTGCTTTTAGTTTGTTCCCATGGTTGAAATCTTTTTTCTTATGATGTCATATCTTTGATGGCTAATATCGTTTTAATGCAGTTGCTTTATATTGACTTATGCTTGCATTTTGAGTTGCCTAAATGGCTATAAGTTGCTTGTTCTATTGCTTAATAGAATTCAGACTTATGCAACCTCTTCAATGATGCAAAAAGGGGGAAGAGTAAGTATGATTTTGCTTGTGATGTTTATAACATGTTTAAGAACCTGATCCTTAGTGATGAAATTAGTTTCTACTAATATTGCTTTTAAGTTGCAAGTTGTGGTTCAGGACAATATGGACATGAAGCAAAGTCTATAAGTTTGTCATCATCAAAAAGAGGGAAAATGTTAGTTTGGATAAGTTTGGAGTTTTGACTGATGATTAAGGAACAGATCCAAGGACATGTTCCTTTAGATCAATGCAGCTGAATAAATAATTATGCAAAATCAATTAAACAGGAAAATTAATTATTATCCTAAAATCTAATGTTTATCTTGATAATTATGTAGCGATACACGAGATAGAAAAGATTGCATAAGATTGGGATAAGGATAAAGGATTTCATCTATCCAAGCAAAGAGCTCGATTAGGACTCAAACTCAGGAAGGCTTTGGAGTTCTTATGGCACAAGACTTCTCAAGATTTCAGGTCTATAAATTGAGGACATTTCAGCTGTTGAAGGCACACACAAATACATAGAGTTCATAGCAAAAAGTCTAAGTCATACTTGTGTAGTCATATAAGCTACAGTGAACTAAGTGAAGAACTTGTTCCTTAGATCGAGTTATATTGTTCTTGGTCGTAGTTCATCTGTAGTAGGTGCTATTGAGTTGTACTATTTACTTTCTTAGAAGATTTGTAAGAGTACACATTTTCAAGTCTTGTTACTTGAAAAAACTTCACCTATTGTGAAAGGGGTCACTATAGAATTAGAATTAGTCCTAGATTAGTAAGATGAAAGTTTTGTAACCAAGTGAGTCTTTCAAATAGTGAAGTTGAAATCCTACTTAAGGAAGTAAGTCGTGGTTTTTTGATCCCAAGTTGTCGGGATTTTTTCATGCTAAAATCCAGTGTCCATTAACTTATTGTTCATTTAATTCCGCACTTAACAAAATAAAGGAACACATCTGAGAAACTGGTCCTTAAATTAAAAGTGGTGTGTCTTGGGAAATAACAGAAAGACTCGCCTCAGATCTCTTGCTACAATTTCAGCATATCAACCACGAAATTAGTGGATGCGATCAAAAGAATGAGTGATCAAGGTGTGAGGCTGCCTAAGGACATGAGAACGCCCCCGAGCAAGAGAGATCAAACTCAACACTGCAAATTTCAGATGGATTATGGGCACGCAACTGAGGACTATAAGGTACTGCGCCTCGAGGTGACCCATCTCCTTAAGAAGGGAGTGTTAGTTGAGTAGCTGACCGATAAAGGGAAATACAATTACCCGAAAAATAGGAGAAAGGAACAACCACCTTGAACAGAATCACCAAAAAGAGTGGTGAATGTCATTACTGGAGGATCCGAGGTAAACATGATAAACTTTGCCGCTACAAAGAAGTTTGCAAAATCATCAAGTACAACGGAGAAGAGAGTAAGAGCTGGTGGATCAGGTAAATAAATGGTGATTGTGATAGGATGATGTTTCCCCACCATAACGCACTAGTGATCACACTCAGGATCAACAGTTGTGATTTCAAACGAGCCCTAATCGATCATGGTAGCTCGATTAACATCATTAACTATGGAGCCATCAAGAAGATGTGGTTGAAGGACCTTGTCTTCCCAAAGGAAACCATATTAACAGGATTCAAAAATTCCACCGAGAAGACTTTGGAAGAAATAACCCTCACAACAACTATGGAGGGGGTACACAAGAAAACCACTTTTCAAGTGATGGCCGAGGACATGGCCTATAATGTCATTCTTGGAAGGCCTTTGATCCATGAAACGGAAGCCGTACCATCGACCCTGCACCAAGTAATTAAGTTTCCAACCCCATGGGGAATAAGAGCCATTCAAGAGGAGCAACAAATAGTGTGAGATTGTTATTCGATTACAATGAAGATTGTTATTCGATTACAATGAAATGGTTAATTTGAATAGACCCCTTGTCCATTTTTTCTGAAGAAAACGAACGGAGAAAGGACGAACCAGGGACTAGTCAAATTTATCGACCGTTTATAATAAAAGACTTTTCAAATAAGTGAAAACTCAACAACCAGGGACATCAGCAGACAACACCCTCGGAGAATAAGCGATCATCTCACTGAGGGCTACCCTTGGAGACTCGCTCATTAGTTCGTGCTTTGATCTTTTAGTTTTCCTGCCTAAGTCCTGTTGTGACCAAGCATCTTTTGTAATAAAGGCTCGCAAATGCATCTTATCAATGAAATAAAATTTGATTCAACATCTTTTTATTGTCATTTATGCATAGCCAATTACTATTTAAGCCTCCGGCTCAAGGGCAAGACGTCGTCCTAGGCTAGCTCGAACAAAGGAAAAATATGAAAAGCCTTGCAAGCAAACTCATTCAAGGGCTATTGAACACAACTAATATTCTCAAAAAGAGAAGTTCCATTCATAAAATGGCCCAGAAGCCAAAGTATTTCCAAAACAAGTGGCTCGAAGGCCTTAACAGAAAATGACAACAAAAAAGAAAAATATGCTGCTCTAAGCTTTTGCCTCAGAATCATCTTCCTCATCATTAGAGCTCCCGCTGCTCGAAGGAAGACATTTCATTAAATTTTGAGCCGTAGTAGCATCGCACTCAGCCTTAGCGATCTCTGCATCAAGGTTAAACCCGCTACGACACTCCCTAGACTTTTTAACCTCGTTTGAATAACAGCCCAGTTCTTGTTGACCTTGGCTTGGGTCCTCCTCATTCCAACGGACCCAGGAGTCTACAAAAACTAATCGGGACCTGAATATCACCATCTAAGAGGCAGAGATTGGAGGGAATTTTGATATGACGAAATTTCGTCCAAGAAGTTGAGTCAGGAGCAGGCTCGGAAGCAGCTCATGGAATCTTGTTTTCCATTCGAGGTGGTTGAGCGTCATCCATTTTCACCGCAACTGAAGGCTGAGCTACCCCTTTACCATTATCAATAGCTTGAAAAAGCTCTAGCTCACGAGAAAGGGAAAATACAACCTTCTCTTGGCTCTTTTCCATCTCCTCGGCAGGAGTGAGCTCGGGGAAAGGGACAGGCTCCCTTTCGAGGTTTTCTCTAATGATGATTTCTTCATTTTCAAAACTAAAAGGAAAGGGAAAAGTATAATTAGCATAAAAACGAAGCAAAAGGAAAAGAAACGAAAGGACAAACACTCAACCTGTCTTAGCTCCAAGGTCAGCTGACCCCTCGGGTACTGTTCCTCTCTCTCCATCTTCCTTTCCTTCTTTTTCTTTCCCCTTCGAAAGGTTTCCAATCAAACCTTGAAGGGCACTTAAAGCATCCCCCGCCTTAGGGACTTCTTCTTTTTTGTCTTTCTTTTTTTTCTTTCGTTTCTTCTTCTTCGGTGTGGTGATCGCCCTCTTCGGGAGACCAACAACATAGAAAGATAAGGATTCACCAAGAAAAGACAACTCAAAGAAAATATGAAGGGCATTAACTTGGTTGAAGACCACTCACCGTGCCGTTTCCATGCCCTTCGGTTCTCGTCCAAGGCAACCAAAACCATCCATGATCTTTCCGATCTGGATTTGGCATCGATAATAGCTTGGACCCATTTGGTCAAATCCTTCCAGCGGGAAATCGGGATCACCTCAGCTAACACCATTCAAAGAAGGGGAGTTAAGCAAAGAGGTATCGAAGTAAAATCCAAAATGACCGAGGAAAAACGCCGAGGAGAATACTTACGTGCTCGGTTCCATCGCTCGGGAAAATCAGGTTTCGAGGACAAAGGGTCAGTAGGCAAAAGAACAAAGCGCACGTTCCATCCACAATCCTCGATATCCTCTCTCTTGTTAAGCTGGAGAAGAGAGGGGTAGCAGAGGTACAAAAGATGATCAAGAGTAAAAGTGACCCCAGCTAGCTTACCCAAAAATTCAAGGCATTGAACATGCCTCCACATCCCGGGGCCAATTTGGGCTATACATAATTGATAGGTGCGGCAAAAGGTGTCCAACACCTCGGGGATAGGAAGAGAAAAACCTATTGTGAAGGGGTAGGTAAAAACAAAAGAGCACCCCTCGACTCTATTGCATACTCGGCTATCAGGGGTAGGAATACCAACCTTAACCTCGGGACCCTATTTGCAATTAGACCGAACATGTTCGCCTAAGTAATCAAACTTTGTGTATTTTTAACAGGGATATTCCTCCTCCTCCTGATATTCGACTCGGTCTAAAGCTGCATGACAAAGTCCTTCAAGAGGTCAATCTTGGAAGGGATAACATGGTGAGATTCAAGCTCAAGGTTATCTGAAAGAGGATTGTCATTACCAATATCTTTCATGGTAACATCATCCTCATCAACCAGAACTGCCTCGGCAGTGTCAGCTGTGGCTGGACATTGCTCTTGGCCTAAACCACTTGATTGAGGTAAATAATCAATGTTAAAATTAAGAAGGATAATAACACTCAATGGTTCGGGAACATTCACTAATTCACCACCAATGATCATGGTGTCGACGAAAGAGGGTGAAGAATTTGGTGAATTTGGCTTAGACATTTCTCATAAAGGAATTCCTGGACAGTAAAAGAAGAAAAATTCAAGAAGTTTTACTGTTAAGACAAAGGAAATACTTGAAGAAGAAGAAGAAGAAGAAGAAAAGCCGCAGCTATATATAGGTTAAGGTGCATGATTACAATTACATGCGTAAGGCAAAGCAAGCAATCACGCCCAATCAGTTATTTCCATGCATTATTGACGGGAATATGGAGTGACAACCGATACTTTCGAATTTCACGGCGCACGAGCGGCCACGTCGATCTCCCGCCTAAACTCATTCCACTCCTCGGCAGATCTAATCGAGGAGTGGGAGGACTATCTATATTGCGTAAAAAAACCACCGAGACCTTGAGCAAGAGCGCAAGGTTTGGCTCAAGTCGATCTTAAGAGTCGAGTCCACGAGGGGAGATGGCATAACCCTTTGTTTCGAAAGACCACCTTAGGGGAGAAGAAAAATCGAGCCCAAAGTGCAGAGCTCGGAATGATCGCTACGAAGTGCAGAGCTCATATGGCATAACGTCCCCGAGCAAGCACAACACCTCGTCAGAGCGATGCCTGATCTTTGTAACTGTCGACCGTTGCCCATGCATTTGAGAAGAAGATCCTGAGCTGATCACGATTAAATGCAGAGTAATAGCCATAAAAACATAGTTATTACGATTATAACGTCACTCTTCTTGTCACCTATAAATAGAAACTCTTTGTAATCATGAAGATCATCCAGAAATACAACATACTTATATTCTTTTTCTTAAGCTTTATCTCGTTTTTATATACATTCTCTGCTCGTTTATTTTTTTCCTCGCTTATTTCATTTCGTTAAGCTTTTGCCTCATTTAAATTCAATCTCAGTTCGACCATAACTTTGATACAAGAAAATTATCAATCAACTCCGAAACAAATTCGATTTGTTGCCCTACCTCGATTTAGGCCAACACAGAATATATCACAAATATTTTCGAACGATATCGAGAAGATAGAATAAATCATTGCGTACCATATATGGAGATAGTCGGAACACGATACTTCTTAACATGAAGGTATCACCTGTAAGGTTAACTTCCAAAACAAACACTATCTCGAGAACATAAAAATTAATAATTAGATCAAATCTAATTATAACAATAATAATACGCAATGTTGAACTTGATCAGTATAATCTTAAATCGCTATCAACAAAATCAAAAAGTACACTGAATATGTAAAATGGAAGAGCTTACTTATCACTACTTTATAACAGAAAAGGAGAATTTAATAGTACCACAAATTCATGTAATGACTCCAAGTATGTCATGTCTCATTCAAAAGATAGATTCTCGACTGCTATCTAATGGAATATTTTCATATCCTTAAATAATATGAGTGCTCACTCATTGAAGGAGAACGTGCTTAAAGTTGCTTATGAAGGTAGCACAATACAAGCTAAGTCACCATAATTCTAACTTCCAAGTACATATCGCAAATTAAACATAACAAGGATGTCGCTATCAGTAGATATCTTGGTCTTGTTCAAATTCTATCCACTGCTAAGTGAAAGTATTCCTCAGTAAGTCAAATTTTCAAGTAGGCTATAAAACTAATATATGTATATCTAAGTGAAAGTATCCCTCAGTAAGTCAAATTTTCAAGTAGGCTATAAAACTAATATGTATATGATGAAGCTTTCATAAACGGCAAGAAATATAGGATTAAGCTTTTATTATTTGGTTCCTCCATATGCCCAAGAAAATAAAACTTTGTATACTGCCTCATTCTTTCCCAAGCAATACAACTTTGTCAACATGGGAGCAACTTATTTACTTACTAAAAAAGGATGAATAATAAAATTAAAAGCACGTGGAGCAGCTTGCAACCTGAATGAGTTCACGCAGAACAAACCATTTATAAGAAAGGATTTATAAATTAAAATATTCTCATATAATTTGTTTCATCAAGATACCAAATTACAACACACAAAAACCTCCATTTTGACAGACAATTACTCCCTCTGTTCCAAAATGATTGTCACAGTTCGGATTTCGAGAGTCAAAAGAGTTCATTTTGACCGTGAATTTAAACATATAATCTTTAAGTTTTTTGTAACGATGTTTATATATTTAGAAACTACATAAAAAGTACTATAAGTCACAATAATTAATAATTCAAAATATTTAAAAGACATATAAAAATATTACGGTCAAAGCTAAATTCGTTTGACTCTCGAAATCCGAACTGTGACAATCATTTTGGAACGGAGGGAGTATTTGTTATAACCTAGTGATATCCCCAACATAGAGTGAGTAAGTCTCATAAGTCAAAATAAATAGGTCACTTTTATGCACACTATTTACCTCAACTCAATTAAAAAAAAAATTCAATCCTCAAGATCACATATGCCATTGAGGCTCATGCTTCGCAACATGTATGCACAAATTTATTATGGTCTGAAGTACCCATTCTAAACAGTATTAAGAATCAATTAATAACTATTATGAATTGTGTTACCTTTTCATCACAGTGCCTTTGTCCCAAAGTACTACTGTAATCAGTATTGAAGCAAATCAATTAATTACTAAAGAACGACAAGTAATTAACTGAAAGGTACTAAAACAGATTCAACATGAAACCAAAACAATTAAGAGACTATATCTACCAGAGACTAGCTATTCATTGATTTCAAAACAGTGGAAGCTAGAAAAAAAGTTTATCTTAAGTGACCACACATATAAAACATAATATAAACTTGACTTGAACCAAACAATAATTTATTGGTAAAACTTGTCACTTTGTGTTTTTCAGATTCATTTAAATTGATAATCAACTTTAATGCCTATCATTAAATAATATAAATAATTTCTTGAACATTGAATCAAAAAATGATAGAAGGATTATTTTAATAACATGACTTGTTAGCATAGGAGGTCAACAGAAAAACAATTGTCCATGGTTGGATCTAAATAATGGCGGCTTTCAAGTCAATGTATCAAACTAACACTATAACACATGCGGAAGCAAATTAGCAGTTTGATTCTTAAAATTAGTTTGTAGAAACAACATATTCAATGCGCCGAGTTAAAAGAACAGCCAACCGACTCAATATGTCTCAAGAACAAGCTTACATACTCGCTGCGATACTATTTATGGTTGTTTCACTAAATATAATTTGATCTCACATCGACGGTAGGATTCTAGATTTATGTGATTTATTCTGATACTAATTGTTGAATTAATTATAAAACACACATACAATCACATAAATCAAGAACACCTAGTAACCACCATAAATTCTGAGTAAAAGAGCCGCCATAGCAACGCAATAACTGAGGACGAACCAGAACAAATCTTTACTCTTCTTGTGCTTATGAATCTGACAGCTCAATGGCAAGTTGTCTACAACAGGTTATGCCTGGAGAGGAGACGTAGCCTCATATATATATATATATATATATATATATATATATATATATATATATATAAAAGCTTAAAAGCCTTAACCTAATGGGCTCACTACCCACTATTTTCAAATATTACCGGACATACCCACTAAATTATTTACCCACTCTATCCACCCAGACTTGTATACCATAGTTTATGCAGTATACCATAAAGGTATATACCTATAAGGCATAGCAAAGGTATACAATAATAAATGTCCCTCCAGACTTGTATATCATAATTTATGCAGTATACTTTAAAGGTATACACCTATAAGGCATAACAAAGGTATATAATAATAAATGGGTAGGTTGGGTAAATACTTTTAGTTTTATGGGTAGTATAATTTGTAATGGGTATGACTTGTAAATACTTTAAATTTTATGGGTATAGAGTGTAAAAATCTCTACAAAAAATAATACAGGCCTATTATGGAATCCACAAATCTGTGGCCCATGTATTATCCACCGATTAGTTACAATTTGCCCGTTTTGGTAAAATCGAAAAAATAAGTTAATGTTAAATCCTTAATAAACAATTCTAACATGTAAGGTTCGGTTTTCACTAAAAATCATGTCTATAAAGTGTCTGATCAAACGTCTTAATTAAATATTAATATATAAGTTTATTTTTTCAGGGGAAAACATGCATTATCGTGAACAATTTAAACCTATTATTATACGTTAAAGTATCATGATTGAAATATATTATTGATATTAAAATTCTTAGCCATGTTTATATGCTTTCAATCATTTGACAATTCATGGAAGTTCCAGAGTTTTATTTATGCTTTTTATACAACTATTAAGATATTTCTTTTATTTTTTCAAGTCAAGAATGATCGGTTGAACTTTGAATAATAATTTTAAGTTTAAGTTTGAAAGACTCACTACTAGAAACAGATCGAATTTAGAGGGAGGGGTACCGAGGGCCAGCCCTCGATGATGCTTTACTGAAGGACATCCCTCGGCACGCCATCGCCGCATTTAATAAAAATTAAAAATAATTATTTTATTTATGGCTACCGAGGAAATTCTCTTAGTGAAATTAATGAAAAAAGAAAATAAAAAAAATTTATAACTACCGTGGGATTAAAATTTGACTTTGAAGAAAGGAAGAAGCTGAAAAGTTTAAATGAAAAAAATTAAAAAGTTCAAAGCAGCAGCACCACCACCAGCACCAGCAGTAGCAGCGGCAGGAGCAGCAGCAGAGCAGTAGTAGCAGCAGTAGCAGCAGAGCAGCAGGAGCAGGAGCAACAACAACAGTAGTCGTGGTGGTAGTGGTGGTAGTAGTAGTAGTGGTGGTAGTAATAGTGGTAATAGTGATGGTAGTAGTGGTGGTAGTAGTGGTGGTGATAGTAGTAGTAGTGGTGGTGGTGGTGGTAGTGGTAGTGGTAGTGGTGGTGGCCGCAACAGCAGCAAAAGGAGTAGTAGTTCCCTTGATAAGTAAATTTAAATAAATAATTATTTAAATTATTTTCTAGTAGTGACTCTGTATTTTATTGCTTCTTGGTTGTGTGATTTACAAGAACTACACGACTTTACTTAAGCTTGTACCAGAGTAGGAAGACTTAGAGTCCTGAAAGAAATAGAAGACTAAATTAGAAGTAATGTAAAAAAGATATTGATGTGGATTTTAATATTTGAATATAATTCGGACATCCCCTCAAAACTATCTGGTGCATATCCTCTAAGTTGCTCGGACACAGGTGCGGGTGTCTGACACGGGTATGGATCTAGAGGTCGGATCTGTCGAGAATTAAATTCTAAGATTCGGGGATATGGATCCTGGTACGGATACGGGTGCGGGGATTCGGCTAAAGGTAATTCCAAATAAATAAAAATAGAGTCATAATCTGATCCTACGCTTTTTGCTGGCCTTAATAAACCTTCCCCATTAGATTTCTGGTTGAAGTAATGTAGGAAGACATTATTTGAGAGGTAAAGTCTTCAAATTTACCCTAGCTTTAGTTCTGATTTCGAAAATCAAATTGTATCTTCTCTTGAATTTTTCCGCCACCCGTGGTCAAAGTACCCATAAATGTTTGACCAAATTCGGTACGGATCCCACACCCACACCCTTACTAGTGTCGTGTCGACACGGGTGCGGCACCGAAAGTACCATGTCCGAGCAACTTAGCATATCCTAACATCCCTCTTTAAGTAAAGTTGTAGATCAACAACAACGAGCTTGTCTCTAAGAAGAGGAATATGTAATTCTTGTAGGAGATATTGAAACTAAGTAGTTGTAGCAGCAACTAAACCTCAATATTCAGACTCAATACTTGAGCGTGCAACAACACGTTGCTTTTTGGAGCACTAAGGGACTAAATTAGGTCCAAGGAAAATACAGTATCCATGCATGGATAGGAGATCATCAGGACAACCTACCCCAATCTGCATCAAGAGCCCATTGATAACTAAAGTAGGAGACTTATGAAGATGTAAGCCAATATGCATTGTTCCTTTAAAGTAGCGGAGTACTCATAGCCCGAAAATGTGAAACTGTGGGAGAGTACATAAATTGGCATAATTTATTAATAGAAAATGAGACATCTACTCTTGTGATGGAGACATATTGGATAGCTCCTGTCAAGCTGCAATAGAGAGCTGGATCTTCAAATGGGATACTACCCAAATGTGAAAGTTGCTGATCACTAATCATAGGAGTTGATATGGGACGTGCTCCGTCCATACGAGCTCGTTGTAACAAGTCTCGTATATATTTAGTTATTGACAAAACCAAACCAGTAGATGAAGTAGTGACTTCCACAACCAAAAGATAATGTAAGCTTCCAAGGTCTTTCAGAGGAAAATACACAGACAAATTTTGAATTAGAGCAGCGATGAATTCATTTGAGCTACTAGTTACTATTAAGTCGTCTACATAAATAAGAACCATGGTGATATGAGTAGCACATGAATGAACAAACAAGGATGTCACACTTACAGCAAGTGAAGCCATAATACAGCAATGCTGAACTAAGCTTTGCAAACCAGGCTCTTGAAGCTTGATTAAGATCATGCACTGCCTTATGTAGTCGACAAACATGGATAGTAAATTTTTAATCAACAAACCCTGTAGGTTGAGTCATATATACCCCCTCTCGCAACTCGTCAGGTAAAAATGCATTCTTTACGTCAAGTTGACGAAGAGACGACCCCTTAGAAAAAACCAATGTCAATAAAACTCTAATTATTGTAGGTTTCAAAACTGGACTGAAGGTCTCAAGGTAGTCAATGTCGGCTTCTTAATTAAGCGCATGTTTGGCCAAGCTGCCAAAATCAGTTTATTTTGAAAAATTCTTTTGAAAAAAGTGCTTTGTAAGAAAAGCAATTTGTATTTGGTCACATAATGTGAGAAGTATTTTTATTATTTATTTATATTTAATAAATATTTAAAAATTAATCTTTAAACATGAAATTACGAAAAAGAATATGCACATAAGTTGTTTTTTATTTTTTTTACATGTCTATTCTTGTCCTTAAAAATCAAAAGCTCTTATTTTTTAGAAAAGCTACTTTTTTCAGCTTCTACTTAAAAGCTAAATAATAGCTTCTGCTTCTGCTCGAAAGCACTTATTTTTTACCAAAAGCTTGGCCAAACACCCTCAATATCTGAAATAAGTTTGTTTGTTTTTTTTTTTTTTTTTGAGAAAAATAAGCACTTTTGACCTACTAGAAGCTTTGCCAAACAAGCTCTAAATCCTTTAGCGACTACGCGAGCTTTATATCGCTCAATTGAACTATCTGGATGTAGCCTTAGCTTAAAGATCCACTTGCAACCAACAATATTTTAGCACGGGATACAGGTGCAAGGGTACAAGTCCCATTTTGAATTAGAGCATTGTATTCCTCTGATATTGCAGTGCTTCACTTTGGATCCTTGTTTGTTGGTGTAAAACAAGTTGGTTTAGGTTGAAGGGACGTCTCTTAAAATGGATATTTGGTGGAAAGATTGGCTTGAGGTTGACTGGAGGTTGATTTGCTCCAAGTGGCCATATGATGTTGTGTGTGAACTGTGGAAGATGTTCGTTTTGGTTTGGTGGGAGGTCTGGACATAGCATCTTCAGGGTGAGGCAAGTCACATAACATATGGTGTAAATCAACTCAGAGGTTCATGGCTGGTAAAGAAGAGGGGGATACTAGATGTGTGAGGGGTTGATGGGAAAATATTGGAATTGATGGAGAATTGCTTAAGCTTGTAGTAGTGCAAGGAGCAACTACCTGTAACGTAGATCTGCCCACTGGTGGTGAAGAATAAATCATTTTGGGCGAATTTGTAGCAGCGTATGAAAATATTGACTCATCAAATACAACATGGCGAGTAATATAGACATGACCACTAGCAACATGAAAACACCTATAACCTTTATAACTTAGGTTATATCCTAGAAAAACAGATTGGGTAGATCGAAAAGCAAATCGTGAGAGTTATAGGGTCACAAATAAGGATAGCAAGCATATCCAAATACCTTTAAAGTTATAATCAAATTATTTTCCTTATAAGTTTGTAAAGGGTGAGGTATTGCCAAGAATAGGAGTTGGCATGCAATTTATAAGATAAACGGAAGTGGAAAATTCATCGTTCCAACTTGAAGAGGAAGTGACGCATGAGCTGAAAGAGTTAAACAAGTTTTAATATAGTGACGTTGTTTCCTTTCGGCAGTACCATTTTGATCATGAGTATGAGGACAAAAAACTTGATGAAGAAAACCCGCTTGTGACATTTTTGGTATTCTCCACCATAGTCAGATTGAACTATGTTAATTTTATGTTCAAAATAATTTTCAACCAGTGATTTGAAACTTAAAAAGATCGGATGAACCTTATTTTTAAATGACATAGGACAATAGCAAGTGTATTTTGTACAATCATCAATAAAGACAACATAATATCAGAATTTATTGCTTGCTAAAAGAGGAGCAAGCCCCAAAACATCGGAATGAATTAGATATAGCGGATAAGAGGACAATGAGCTGGAAATAGGAAATGTGTGCTTATGGCTTTTGCCATATTGATAAGAAGCACAAACACTTGCAAGTTTATTCAAAGGAACATTTAGATTAAATGGCCTAACGACACTTTGAACTATCTTTATTGAAAGATGACATAACCGTCTATGCCAAACATCAAGAGAAGGTTTGGTAACAAGAAAAGCTTGAGGTTTTTTAGCTGAGTACCACTTGGATCTTTCAGCGGAGTAAAGCTTGCAGACGCCATTTTCAGCTCTCCCTTCCAATAGGATCTTCTCCGTTACCCGATCCTTCACATGATAATAACGAGGGTGAAACTCAAAGTAAACATTATTGTCAGCAGTAAGTTATGCTACACTATATAAACTTTTAGTGATCTCAGATACAAATAAAATATTCTTTAAGTGTAGTGGTCGAGAAGATGAAAATAATTGAGAATCACAAAATATGAGAGATTTGAAAATCTGTTCCATTACCAACCATAAATTTCTCATTGCTACTGTAATCGCCTTGGAGAGTCACATTATTTAGATAATTGGTAAGATTATTTATAGTCCATGAGTCAGGATACCAAGCAGGGTCAGTAACCATATTTGCTTAAGCCACGAAAGCTGCCATTTGCATCTTAGAACTTGCTTGATAAGCATGATCAAACCGGTGTGTCCATATTTGTTAGACACTTGACATTGAGAGGAGCCCATATTATTTTGAAATTGTCCATGACTAGAAGTGGATCGACCACCACGACCCCTCCCCTTTTCAGATCTTCCAATTTTATTATTTTGTGCATTAGTATTATGAAAACTATTGTCATATTCTCAAGCCTTGTCTCATGACATAGCAGTAGCTCATGGAGATCAACAAGGCTGATAGCTTCTGCCTTAGAGGTTACTGAAACAACTAAGGCATCGTAATCTGGACCCAAGCCCCTAAGGATGTCGAGAACAAGGTCCTTATCATAAATCCTCCATGTTGCTGCAGCAAGATTGTCAATGATGGATGTCATCATTTAACGATAGCCAGTCATAGAGGAGGTTTCTTTCTTTGTGGTCTGAAGTTGAAGGAGGAGTTGCATCTATTTTCCTTCGATCGTGATGCAAACATTATTTCAAATGTCTGCCAAACTTCCATGGTTGTGGAACAACCAACAACTTGTGCCAAAACACTCTAAGTAAGTGAAGAAAAAAGTCAACTAATAAGGAGTCGGTCTTGTTTTCGCCATGCTAAATATGCAAGATTAACAATTACCTCCCCTGAATTCTCATCAGTGGGACTGCTAGGTACAAACTTTGATGGACATTATGTGATCCATCAACATACCCTTCAATATTATGGCCTCTTAGGGCGGGTAAGATTTGTGACTTTCATAATACATTATTATTTCTGTCTAACTTAATCAGATTTTGATGCGTAAAATTAGTTGAGTAAGAATTGTTGTTGTTTGTAGTTGTAGTCTATGAAGGGAGAACAAAGTCGGTGATTGATGGATTGGCCATGGTCGAAGGAAGCAAGTCATTGCTCTACTCTGATACCATGAAAGACTGTATACTTTATTGCTTCTTGGTTGAGTGGTTTACAAGAACTACACAGCTGCATTTACGCTAGACCAGAAGGAGGGAGACACAGAGACCAAAGAGAAATAGGAGACTAAATTGGAAGCTACCTAAAAGATATATTCACATGGATTTGAATATTTGAATACAAATCCTTCTCAAGATTATCTAGTACATATCCCAACAAAGTTGAGGTCTCAGGTTCTAGATAAAAGTTTTACAAAATATTATGGGAGTCACTTTAGATTCTGATAGGTGTAAATTTGATCGTAGTCATATATAGTCGAGCTATAAAGTTCGATTACGATTACCCCGAAACTAATTCTTCCAACGTAGGTTGTGCTATACCTGAACAATATGATAAAGTTTCTATAGACGGACAATAAAATCTAGCATGCTAGACCTTGAATTATGTAGCACCATAGGGACGGGCAAATGATAAAGAAAACGAAAGATATCAGTTTCCAAGGCGATCATATTGCAGGCTAGGACCTCCTTCAATCTCCTAAAAGAATTGGTGAACTCCACTTTTGACTTTAGTAGGGACAACTTATCATTTTAAATTTTTTTTTCTTATTTAATTTGCCAGGTGTGGGCTGTCAAGGGATTTATTTCGAGCACACTCCATGATTCTTTCAGTGTAGAGGCTTCATAGATAGTTACTATTATAGTTCAATATTTCATGAAAAATCATATAGCTTAATGTTACATTATTTTAGTATAATATTTTATGGTTATGAAAGTATGCAAGTTAGTCTTCAAAGAACATGCTGTCGAAGTATATTTGACATTATACAAATGTTGCATTGAGGTTTTAAAATTTTCAAGGCAAGTTAAGAGTAGAAGTCAGTTTATCCGTTTGACAACCGACTTTCATACCATGCCTCATTCATAAATATGAGTGGCATCATTTTGTCATTATTCTACCATTTTGGCAACTGCTTTTGATTGAAAAGATAGCACTGAAAAAGCAGAAAAGAAGCAGAATTTTGTTGTGACTATTCTATGATTTTTTGAAAATCACTAGCTACTTCTTATTTAGTGCCCTTAAAAGTGATTGTTGGTAATCTTCCCATGTAAATTTCCCATAATCTCTGTTACGCGGCGACTTCTCGAGTTTTTTTAGAAGGAAAATATAATGTTAGCCAATGGTCCCCGCCGTACGCTAGACTAGATTGTCAGTGTCGTGTGAGAAAACTGATTTCAATTACAGTGTGTATAAAAAGAGCAATTTAAAAGAGAGTCGTTGCAACTAGCTTGTATTAAGAAATCCAACCGATTACAAGAATGCCAACGTGATGTCGAGGGGGAAAGACACCAAAGCTGAAATATGAAAGCAGCATACAAAGATTCGTTACCTTATCACCCTACATATGTCTTAAAAATAAAAAATCAAGTCTTAGGAGCTGACAACAAAAGACTAGACATTCATATTAGAAATACATAAAGGTAAACTAACTATATTTACAATGGTGTGCGACACTTTGAGGGGCAGCGTCCTTGTCAGCGTCTTCACTGTGTGTGCACAAGACGCAGGGTGCGCGACTATGGCATGCGCAGGCGCGAGGCAATCAGCGTTGGGGCTTGCATGCGAAAGTCGCAAGACATTGGCGTACTCAAGTGCAAGGCGCGCAAGCGTGGGAAAATCAGCGTTGGGGCGTGCATGCGCATATCGCATGACATTGGCGCACTCAAGTGCAGGGCGTGCGGGTGCTAGCAATGGGCATGCATTGAGGGCACTGTCTGCTTGCTGCACGCGGGCACGCTCAACCGGTAGGGCGACATACACAGATGCGCATATAGATGTTGCCGCAGCCAAGACCACGGGGCTGTCCGTGGCACTAGGCACTTTGAGGCTTGCCAAGGCGCCACCAGGCGCGCCCAAGGAGTCATAGGGAATGACTGAGAGCCCACCCATGATATTCTCCCCTACCTAATATGGCGACATAGTCGGAGACTTCCTTGCAAGATAATCAGCTATTAGGTCCTTGAAGGTGTTGAGGTCTATTCTTGTCTCCCATATGTTTGCTTCCCCATCATATCCGCTCTATTTCACCAAAAATTCCTGGTGATCTTTCCTTGAGGCATGAATAACCTGGTCATCAAGAATAGTTTATGTCACTTTCCTCCCGATTAACTTATTCTTAGGGATGCTTGGCATTTTGAGCTGACTTCAGGAAGGATCATCCTTGTATTTTGAAAAAGCTTTAGCAAGCTAACATGAAAGATGGGTTGTATCTTCCACCAAGCTGGTAGTTCAACACGGTATGCAATATTCCTAACACGAATTATAATGGATAGAGGTCCAATGTATTTTTGTATGAGACGTGGGTCATGAGCTCCTACAAATAGATATCGCTTTGGGATCTTTACCATTACCTTGTCCTAAATTTTATATTCCCTAAAGCATCGGTTTTGATCTGCATACTTTTTCATCCTCTTTTGTGCTTTTCAAGATATCTCTGCACTATTTCTAAGTTGTTCTTCCACTCTTTTGAGAAACTCGCAACATTAGGAGATTTGACACATTTGGTGCATCAACAATATGCAGGAGAAGAGGTTATTGTCCAGTGATAAAAGCGCTCTTATTGGTACTTGAGCACTTTTTGGTGTTGAAGAACAACTGGATATTCAGTAGCTTCACCCAATTCTTCTGCGTGCCAGTTACTGTGTGGGCAAAATTACATCACCTACTATTACGGGGATACGAGTCCAGCTAGCAAGACTAGACTTATCTTACAAGTCACTAGGTGCAGAGGATACACGCCTGCTCCTAGATCCAACAACCGTTTAGGCGGCACGGCCATAGGACGCAGGGTATACATCCCACCACCTAGGCTTTTCAGTCTCCTGGCTAGGGTTTACTATATGCCATCGCCTTGAGTTAAAGGCCTATAGCCTTATTAGTCTTTGTATTTTACCTTATGTAGGACTGGGTATCGCTACTATAAATACCCCTCCTTAGATTGTATTGTACATCGGATGATTCAACACCGAATCCGGCTATTCTCAAGGAATAAGAATTACTCTCCTTTCCCTTAATTATTTCGTTTTGTTTATTCATTACCGCTTTCATTACATTTACATACTTTTCCGCTGTAGTTACTGTATTTCTTATGACCCTAACCATAAATGATTGTTTTATCTAGACGTACAATTTTAGGCATAAACAGTTTGGCGCCCACTGTGGGTCCTAGGAAATATTTGGTATTCTATGAAGGAAAAAGGCGCAATCATGTCTGACAACGATAGCATTCCAAAGAACACTTCAGGCATAGTAGACGAGTCTGCAATAGATACCTGTGATCCTAGTGTACAACCTAAACATCCCGCTGAGCAGTCGAAAGACACCTCTTAAGAACAGATCCTTGTTACCGACGAGGGGGAAGGCGATCAATCTGTAAGAGGTAATTCTGATTTCAGAGGTTTCATTGTAAATCTTCTCAAAATCGTGCCCAAGCACAACTTCGAACAACATAGGTGATGGGATATCCTAGAAGTTAGGAGCGATGTTTGCCGAATCGTCTCAGAGGCCAGCATCTCCGCGAGGACCAGCGCCAACGAAAAATTCACCAGCATCAGCTCCTAATGGAAGGCTCAACATGGATTTTGCCCCTGGAGGCTCTTCAACAATCAACAACCAAGAACTCAAAGGAGCTCATATCATTCAGGACCTCATGAAAGAGATGAAGGCCATCCATGACTGAATTAGTAATATTCCGAGTGCTCCACCCCAAGTTACCACAGTAGATGAGCAGAAGTTTTATAAACATACATACAAAGCAAGTGTTGCGCCGATCCGCACACCAAAGCACTTTCGCTTTCCGGATAACTTGAAGTATGATGGAACGATTGACCCTGACGGGCATATTACTGCGTATTACATGGTTGTGAAGAGTAATAAGATTACTTAGGAAGAAATTGAGTCTACTCTAGTGAAGCGGTTTGGCTCGACCCTGACTAAAGGGGCCCTTGTTTGGTACACTCAGCTACCAATGGGATCTATCGAATGATTCACTCAGATAAAAGACCTCTTAAAGAAAGCTCATTTTGGTGCTCACAAGCGGGAGAAGTTCATGGAAGATATCTTCGAGATATCTCAATAGGACAAGGAGCTGCTAAAAGACTACCTCGACAGATTTCAGAAGGAACACATGTAGCTTCCTCGAGTTCCTGACAACATCGCTGTGGCACCTTTTGACAAGAGTTTGAATTCAAAAGGATCGTTGGCCGCCAGAGAGTTGTAGTGGTGCTTCACCCAGCACCCTGTGATCACATGGAGCACATTGCATCAAACATATACTAAAAAGCTTCACTTAGAGCCGGACAACTCTTATAACCCCAAAGATGAGCGAAGGAACAAAGTAGAGATCCTTTCTTTAGAAGGAGAAGAAAACGGAAGAAGGGTGAATCCAAAGGCTTAGAACCAATCAGGAACTGGAAGGCAGAACAACTTCCGAGCATCAAGATCTCAAGAGAAGTAGATGGAACCTCGTAACTTCAGAGATTTGGGTTTGTGAGTCAACGTCGTGGATCTAGTTGCTAATTACTTTGGTAGATTAGGTTCAAGGGTCCGATGGCCGCCAATTCTGAAATGAGATACGGGGAGGAACGCAAAGCCCTATTGTGATTTTCATCGCAGCAGTGTTCATGCCATAGTCAAATGTAAAGCCTTGATGGTTGAAATTGAATATCTATTGAAACACGGGCACCTCAAAGATCTGATTGAAGAAGGACCACAACGTTCTAAAGCACCAAATTTCGAAAACCTGAAGACTATCAGCACAATCTTATCAACTATGGAACCTGACATTGCACGGGGGACTACGACGCCATAGGAATTGAAAGGTCTGATCCTATTTGGCTTGGATGAAGAGGCAGAACATCAAGGCGACCTAATCGTGCCCGTAGAAATTTCCGACTTACGCGTCCAGCGATCCATGGTTGATCCAGGAAGTAGCGTGAACATTATCCGGGGGAGATACTGCAGAATAATGGCTTATGCCATCGAGTATCCTCAAGCACTCGAAAGATAATTAGTTTCAATGGATCCCGAGAAGAGTTTGTCAGAGAATTAGTTCGACCAGTTCATATACCGGGCGTGACGAGCATAACCTCCTTCTAGCTATTGAATTGAAATCTATCATATGACACCATCTTGAGACGGCCATGGATACACAGTGTCAAGGGAGTACCCTCAACATTTCATCAATTTTTTAAATACCCGACCTTGCGCGGGATTGTCAACTTATGGGGTGAGCGGTCTTTGCTTGGAGAGTATTGACCTGCCAATGGCAGGTATCTTGGTGCATGGATGGTAGCCGATATAAATATTTCCAAAGAGGAGTCCATCAAATTTGAGGGCATGGAACGAGAAGTCAGAGAAGAAATCAGTGAACTACGGGATAGGTGTGCGGTAATGGATCAACTAGTCCCCAAGGCCACAAAATTGGTATGGCAGCTTTCTGAGGTGCTTCGAAGACAAGAGGGCCCCTATGGTTGATACAAACTTACCTAGCTATAGAGCAGATTAATATGCAGCTCTTACAGCTTTCGGTGATAGCTGAGCCAAAGCCGGGTGATTCTATTATTAGCGTGGAATAGAGTCCTTGTACGAGAAGAGAATGAGAGACAATTTCCCATAAAGTGTTCCAACAAAATACCCTCATGTCGAGATATGTTTTGGCCTTTGCCATTTAAGTTTATTACTGTCGTGATCATGGCGACCAAGGAACTGCGCGCATACTTCCTTGACCATATAGTCAGCATGATCTCCTCCATATCGGTACAGACCATAATGTCTAAGCCCGGACTCTCAGAGGAGATGGCAGAATGTGCCGAAATACTAGGAGAGTATGACATTATCTACCAACCCCGGATAGCCGTCGAGTCATAGGAACTAGAGGGTTTCACCTCGGACATCGTGGAGAAGCTGAAACCATAGGCAGAGGAGTCAATCAGAAATGAAGAAACGATCGAGTTTGGATGTTGGGAAATCAGCATTGGAGTAGGCCTGAAAAAGGAAAAAGCCGATCTCGATCTGATGGTACACCCGTTGGAATGGTATTTCGCAAGACCACCAGAGCTCAAATCGACGAAGCAGATATGGAGCCATAATTCAAGCTCTTGACTTAGTCTACATACTGAGGGCCAGGGAGGTCACCCTTTTCAGCGGCTCTCAACTGATTGTCGATCAAGTCAAAGAAGTTTTCACCACAGAGGGCATCTACACACCAAATCGGCAGGAGAAAATGAAAGCACTCCTGAAAAATTTTCAGATGTGGGAGTTTGCATACCAAGAAGAAAGTCTGAATGGAGGCAAAGCGTCCGAAGATTCGTACGATCAACAGGTAATGGTTGAGTTAACACCTGTGGACTTGATGAACCTTGAGGTTCCAGACACAGGATCCGTCACAAGGTAGCATCACGTACTGGTCAACTACCTGAGCAAAAGAATCCTCCCTGAAGACAAATCAGAAAGTAGACAACTGCAAAAGCAAGCCGTTCATTATTATTTGGTTGGCAAAAAACTATACAATCGGATTGTCTACGGCCTAGAGGTAACATCTCCAAGCTCGGCACTCTCGAGTAGGGAAACCCAAGTACATGCCCCCGAACCTTCTGAGGGTCAAGCATAAAGTATCTTAAAGGCATTTATTTTTATGTTTTAAGTTTTTTATAACTTTGATTGAAGTATTTTCATACTCATCTATTATGCTATGGGTTTTCACCTACAACATCTCGGGCTTCCCGCCCCCTTTTATCAATAAAACTATTATTTTTACTTAGTTTTACTTGCATATTCAGATCCATCTACGATACAACTATTCATAGCCCTGGCCAGACCTAAGCTGAAGTAACTCACTCACTTTTTGCTATAAAAGTAGGGTACACTACTCGTTTAGAGCTAGACATGCAGGCACCACGCATTATTTGTGAGTTGAACTCGTTAACTAAACAAATGCACCTAGACGCCGACGGGACGTCTGTTCGTATAGTGCCAAAAAGTTTTAAATACTCAGGTAACTAAGAAGAGACGTTCGAAGCCAAAGGCAAAAGTGCCTGTTATCACACGGGCTAAAATCGTCCCACTGTGGGCGCCAAAAGCCATCTCCTACAGATGCAACCTAGCTGCCAAATATTGGTGCACAACAGACGTAATTTCTCAAAGAAGGCGCACTGATAAACGTTCTAAACACTAGAACATTCAGGACAATCAAAAGCCATCTAATACTTAGGTGCTCAAACATACTGCTTGACTATACATTACAAAACATGTAATAACAGAAGTACGTATAAGATTATTTATGAACGACCGTTTAATTAATAATGAACAGGCCGTAGGCTCATAATTATACATTTAGTTCTTCCTCAATACAATATTTTTTATAACAGTTGTAGAAAAAAAAAGGAAAGATAGGACTAAATATAAAGAGCTCCTCAGGATTAACATGGCTGAAGATCCTTCATCTGGTTTGTAGCTACAAGCCGTAAACAGTCTGGAGTTCTTTTTTTCTTTTTGCAGCTTGAGATATGTTGGCCCGAGCATTCCTTCAAAGCATACGGTTGTTGGTATAACCAAGGACCATCTCTATGATCAAAGCAAGGTACCCCGATAGTGTCTGGGTACAGGCCTTGCCTTCCCGCATCTCGTCCGCTGAACTCAAAGAGAAACTAGAATATTAGCAGCCAGCTTGACTATCTGAGTCAACCTCAATTTGTCAAACCAGAGTGCACAACCCCGCAGATCTTCAAGCATAAACGGAAGATAGCAAAGAGCGGAAGGCTTGAGTTAGGAACCTACAATAGGGTAGCCTCTTCCTTCAGGTATCCTACTGCTAACGGCCGATGAAGCGTTACAATAGCGGTTCAGCTGAAACAGGTAACCAAGGTGAAAGCCATGAACCAAGGAAGAATCAGAAGCTTAGTGACACCTTAACCACCCGCCGTTGTAAAGATAAATCCTCTTGCATCCAATAAAATGGACCCAAGCAGTTGATCACTAGCCTGGTACCATTGAAGGAGCGGCCTAGACACACGAGGTATCCTGGCGGAGAAGCTGCACAGAAGCTAAAAGGGCTAAGCGTCCTGACCCCACATGACAAAAAATTATCACAACAACCGTTGTGTTAGAAGATGGGTGCACCGTAATTAGTGCATGTGACACAATGAAGATATCCTAGAGGACATCGTTAGAATCCCGATCAAGCTTCATGATTCGGGGGACTTCATTCATTTCCTCATGGACAAAGAAAAAGATAGAGGTAGCTGCAGGCGAATTTCCTCCTATAGTTCCTTCATGCAACATCCATTCGGAACAAAGAATTTTTTTTGGAAATATCAAACCAGGATCGAAGGCAAACATTTATTAGGGAAGAAACATTTCTTGCTATCACAAGAAATTAATAAGGAAGAGAAGCATTTTCTGAGGAAGAGTTTGTGAATTTTCAACTATCATTAAGTCTCTATTTATAGGAAGAAAGGGATAAGGATGAAGCACGAAACTATCAAGCGTAATTATTTTTGGATATATGAATTGATTTGGAGCAGTTAATTTTGGTTCCCGAAAAGGTGCATGGGATCGATATCATCCAATCAGAAGGAAGCACGCGACGTTCTCGAATAAGTCAATATCATCCTTGGTGAAAGAGACTGCGAGTCTCAAAGAGTCAGTGAGATATCTTTTCACATCCACACTGCTTTCACTTCCTGACTGCTTGCATCATCACTCAGCAAGTGGGGGGACTGATTGTATGAGCAAAAATATGTCACCTACTGTTACGAGGATACGAGTCCAGCTGGCGAGACTAGACTTATCTTACAAGTCACCGGGTGTAGAGGATACGCGCCCGCTCCTAGAGCCAAGGACCGTTTAGGTGGCATGGCCGTAGGACGCAGGGTAACATCCCACCGCCTAGGATTTGCAGTCTCCTAGTTAGAGTTTTGTATATACCACCGCATTTAGTTAAAGACATATAGCCTTATTAGTCTTTGTATTTTACTTTATTTAGGACTGGATATCACTACTATAAATACCCCTCCTTATATTGTATTGTACATTAGATGATTCAACACTGAAACCAGTTATTCTCAAGGAATAAGAATTACTCTACCTTTCTCTTAATTATTTCATTTTGTTTATTCGTTATTTCTTTTATTATACTTACATACTTTTCCGTTGTAGTTACTCTATTGCTTGTGACCCTATCCATAAATGATTGTCCAACCTATATGTACAAATTTAGGCATAAACAGTTGCAAAATGTTGAAGGTATTCTTCGAGCATTCCATTATATCGCTCATTTAGCAATCAGGCTGCAGATGAAAGCTGGAACTTTGGCTTAATTTGGACCTGAGGCACTTGAAGAGCTCGATCCAAAAGTTGTTGATGAATCGTGAGTCACGATCACTAATAATATCTCTAGGCTGACCCCAATACTTCAAAACATGCGCGAAGAAGAATCTGGTCGTCTCTTCAATCGCTATATATTTTGGGTTTGCGAAAATTGCGTATATAGAGAACTAATCAACCACTACCAGAATAGTGGTTAGATCTCCAACCTTGGGCAATCCGGTGATAAAATCCGGAGAGACGCTTTCCCAAGGCCTCTTTGGGACAGGTAGCGGCTCCAAAAATTCTGCTTGCGTCAAGCGGTCCGGTTTGTGTTTCTGACAAACCAAGCAAGTCCCCACATATTGATCTACATCATCTTCCATCTGCGGCCAATAATATGCGCGTTGTAATATCGCCAAGGTTCTATTCGTTCCAGGATGCCAAGCCCAAAGTGTGTCATGGCATTCCTTTAAAAGGGTCTTCCGCAAATCACCTCCCTTAGGCACATAAATGCACTTCCCTTTTGTTTTGAGAAAAGCATCCTCCATATAGAACTCTCATGCTTTCCCTTGCTTCGCAAAACTAATTAACATAGGCAGCAGGATCATGACAAAGAAGATCCTTGATCTGATCCTTAATATTGTTGGTTACCTCGCTTCCCTCAAGGGCGGTACGTATAGATACCGTGGCTATGTCGGCCCTTCGACTCAGCGCATCATCAACTTGGTTTAATTTTCCACTCTTGTATTCTAAGTAGAAATTAAACACGGCGAGAAATTCTTGCCATCTCGCCTGTCTTCCATTTAGTTTTACTTGCATCATAAAATATCTGACAGCAGTGTTGTCTGTCAACGAAGGGTGCTCCCAGTAAATAATGGCGCCATAAGCGCAAGCAATGGACCACCGCAAATAATTCCTTCTCGTGAGCAACGTAGTGCCGCTCTGCATCCTTCAGCTTCTGGCTCTCATAAGTAACCGGGTGTCCATCTTGCATCAGCACTCCACCAAGTGCAAAGTTTGAGTCATCAGTCTGTACTTCAAATGGTCTGGCCATATCAGTGAGGGACAAAATCGGGCTACTTGACATAGCCACTTTAGAGCACCAAAGGCTTTCTCACACCTTTTCCACCACTCCGACGATGTTGCCTTCTTCAAAGTCAGTTAGGGGCACAACGATCAGGGAATAATCCTCCACGAACTGACGGTAGAAGTTGCATAGGCCTAAATAAGATCTTAGGGCATGAATATCCTTTGGTGATGGCCAATCAGCAATGGTCTGAATTTTCCCGCTATCCATTTTGATCTGTCCCTCTTCGACTACATGCCCAAGAAAGTTGATTTATTTTTGGGCAAAAGTTCATTTCGACGTCTTGACATATAACTCGTGCTCCCTTAGCCTTGTCAAGACCTTCTTCAAATGCATCATATGGTCATCCGTGCTCCTGTTATAAACCAAAATGTCATCCAGATAGACAACCAAAAATTCATCTATAAACTTCTGGAAGACTTGATTCATCAATGTGCACAACATTGCTAGAGCGTTAATTAAGCCGAACGGCATAACAAGAAAATCAAATGATCCATATCTTGTGACACATGTGGTTTTATGTTCATCTCCTTCTGCGATGCACACTTGCTAATAGCTTGATCTCATGTCTATCTTAGTGAATATCGTGGCCACACCCAGCCTGTCGAACAAGTCCGCTATTAGAGGAATAGGGTACTTGTTCTTCACAGTAATCTTGTTCAGCACTCTATAGTCCACACAGAGCCTTAAGGATCCGTCGTGCTTCTTTTGAAATAGCACAATCAACTTGTAATAGGATATCAAGGGCACAATAATTCCAGCATCCAATATTTCTATCCATTGTCTCCGAAGTTTGATAAGTTCGGGTTGTGACATTTGATATGGTCCACGGGCAAGAGGCCTTCCGCCCGACACTAGTTCAATCTGATGATCAGCGGTTCACTTAGGCGGTAATTGCCTAGGCATCTATTGTGGCATGACATCTTCAAAGTCTCCCAACATATCCTTCACAACCGAAGGAATAGGGTCAGCTACCCGCTTAATCTCGTCCAAGCATAAGGTAGCCAAGAACTTTGGTTCCTGTCGCTTGACACCCTTCTTCAGTTGCATGGTTGATATGCTCCTCTCGTTCAACTTTCCAGATAGCGTTGGAACTGTGCATAGTTTTGCGCCTATAATAAAAAGGTTACGCCATGCGGCAACAGTGCGGTCTGAGTTTCCCGCAAGAATTCCAAGCCAAGTATTAGTTTGAAATCATCCATTGTGATTATAGACAACATAGTCTTTCATTCATAAGGACCATTTTGATCGGGACTCCTTTCGTCACACCTCTAACAGGTTGAGCTGGGGAGTTAATCGCCTTCACTCGATCATGACCCTTCTCCACGATAAGGACCATCGCTACGCTTCTATAGTAGCTAAATAATTATAACTCGCACAAGTATCTATCATTGCCTGAATAGGTCTTTTATTAACCCGAACATCGATGTACATCAATTTCCTTATTCAATCGAATTCCAGCAGCACTCAATCCGCCCATTTGTAGAGAAATAGAATAGAGTGTGTGGAAAACTGCACCAACTGGAGATTCCTCCTCATCCACATTATCATCTTCTACTTTATCTTCCTCAAAAGTTTCCTGGGCAATCAGCTTTCTCTTTTCAGGGCAATCAGCAAACTTGTGAGGATGCCCACATTCATAGCAACAACCTTTAGGAACAAAGGCTCCCTTTACTTTGTTCTGAGATGCACTATTGTTGTTTTTTGAAAAGAAGGCCTTAGAGTAATTGGTACTCCGCTCTCTCTCACCTTCGCTAGGACCTCCCGATTGGACTGACCCCTTTTGTATCTATTACTACTAGCTGGACGAGCAGTCGTTGGAGGTCGATCATTTCGAGACTCCACTTGATAATCAACCACACACTCAGCCACCTAAATATTCCTTTCCAGTATGTCCACCCATTGCCTCTGCAGCTCAGCGTGAGCATAGGGCTTTAACCCTTCCATAAAACTAAAGAGCTTATCCTTCTCGCCTATGTCGGGAATACTCAACATAAGTGTTATGAATTCACGCACAAATTCTCGCATGGACTTTGTCCGTCTCAAGTCTCTGAGCTTCTATTGAGCATTGTACTCAACATTCTCTAGGAGGAATTGTCCATGGATAGTCGTTTTCAGCTCCTCCCAAGTAGCCAATTCTTTCGTGCCATTCCTAATAGCCCACACCTTCCCGCGCCACCATAGTTTGACGTTTCCCTGAAGGTACGATGTTGATGTCTTCAATATTTGATGTTCTTCCAACCCACCAATGGCCTCAAAATACTCTTCCAAATCAAAGAAGAAATTCTTAATTTCTTTTGCATTTCGAACACCAATGTAATTCTTGGGTTCCAGAATCTTTAATTTTTGCCTATGAGGAGCCATATTCATTGCACCACCACCACCATTCCCTCCTTGTCTTAGAAGGCCTTGCATGACTAGTGTCATCAGATTATTTACAATATTTAACAATTCCGCATAGGACGCCGCATTATCATCTAACTATTGTTGTATGGTAGCATTCTTATCCTCACTCACCTTCAGCCTAGCCTTGACCACAACAAGCTCAACACGATCGTTCTCAATGTCTTGGCTCATGTGAGCAACATCTGTCTCATTTTCCGGGCAAGACGACTAAGATCATCCAGTTTCTCCTCGAAACTGGATTTGAGATCTAGAATCGTCCCTGCGATCTCTCTTAGCATCTCGACTATTTCTTCAAGTACACCAACCTGCTCAACGTTTGTCATTTGACAACCCGCCATGATCCGAACTGTCTATCAATCTTTTCCTTCGTCGATTGTCAAACCTATGCTCTGATACCAACTGTTGCGCGACTCCTTCTTGAGTTGCTTAGAAGGGCAATGTAATGTTAGCCAATGGTCCCCTCTGTAGGTAGACAAGATCGTCAGTGCCATGCTAGAAAACCGAAGGCAATCACAATGTGTATAAAGAGAGTAATTGAAAAAAAAATCGTTGCAACTTGCTTCTATTAAGAAATCCAACCAATTACAAGAAAACCAACGTGGTGTCGAGGGGGAGACACCATAGAAGAAATATGAAAGTAGCTTACAAATATTCGAATACCTTATCACCAAACATATGTATTAGAAATAAAAATCCAAGCCTTAGAAGTAGACAACAAAAGACTAGATATTCATACTGGAAATAAAAAAATATAAACTAACTATATTTCTAATGGTGTGCGGCACTTTGAGGGGCCGCATCCTTGTCAGCGTCTTCACGATGCGCACACAGGACGCGGGGCTTCGACGCACGCAAGCGTAGGCAATCAGCATTGGGGTGTAAATGTGCAGGTCGCATGGCATTGGGGCACTCAAGTACGGGGCGCACAAGCTCGGGGCAATCAACGTTAGGGCGTGCATGCGCAGATCGCATGACTTTTGCACACTCAACTGCGGGGCGAGCAGGAGCTGGCTGCGGGTAGGCTTTGAGGGTGTTGTCTGCTTGGTGCGCGTGGGCACACTGAACCGGTGGAGCGACATACGCAGATGGGCGTATAGATCTCTACGCGGCCAAAACCCTGGGGTCGTCTGTGGCATTAGGTACTTTGAGGCTTTCCAGGGCACCACGAGGCGCGCCTAAGGAGTCACGGGGCACGACTGAGAGGCCGCCTGTGACATCTCTTGTGGACATTTTCTCAAGTACAAATGGATGTTACATATGCTGGATGGTATTTATTATATTATTTCCTTAATAATTTATTTATTATGTTTTCAGTTTACAGAAATGACTTCTACTTCAACCATTTACTTAAGTAGGGACAAGTCCTTGAACAGTGATCAACAAAGCCACACAATTACTATCCTTGCACTGGTACTTGCATATGATTTTTTGGATTTCAGAGGATTTATTCTAATTGAAAAGATACAGCAAATTATGTGATCAATGCATCGGAAGCACGTTACACACGACTTATAATTCATACCATCCATGAGTTTCAATAGATAATGAGTAGAACTACTATTGAAAATATGAAAATAATTTGTAATTACAACATTCATTCCATCAGTCTCAACTTATGTCACACTAATTTCTTTAGGTAGTCCCAAAATAAAAGACCTTAGTGGCATGGGACAGAATGTGCAAGCTCTACGGGAGGATATGGACTCATCAAACTCAATTTATGAAACAAAGCTGTCATTATCAAAACCTGCTGAGACCTGAGTAATAAGAGTGACAAATTATGGATAACATGGATTAATACGGCCTACTACATAAAAGCGAAGAGGATGGAGAATCTTAAAATTCCACATGAATGTAGTTGGATGGTGAGAAAGATTCTGGCAATGAATAAGATGGATTAATACCTACTACATAAAAGCGAAGAGGATGGAGGATCTTAAAATTTCACATGAATGTAGTTGGATGGAGAGAGAGATTTTGGCAAGAACTACAGGAAGCCTGATTGGCAAGCAGAGAACAGCTTCAGCAAATTCAGATACTATCTAGTAACAAAGGAAGCCTGATTTGTAATATCTACAGAAGCCTGCAAGAACTATCAGAAAGAGTCAGCTCAAAGACTTGGCTGTACCAAAACAAAGCTAGACCTAAAGCCATCTTCACCTTATGGCTGCAGCTCTAAGACAGATTGCTCACAGTGACACTACACCAAAAGAGTCTTTTAGCGGCAATACATTTGCCTTTTAGCGGCAATAAGTATTGCCGCTAAAGCATTTACCGGCAATAGATTAAATGCCATTAGATCCAATGTCGCTAAAGCCTCTAGTGGCATTTATACCAAGTGCTGGTAAAACCCTTTTTATTGCCGCTAAAAGTAGTTACTTTTGGTGGCATTTATTTAGTAGCAATTAGTATAGCCACTAAAATTTTCTTAGAAATGTATAATCCAACATCTTTTGCGGCTTTTGTTATTGCCAGTAGAGACACAATAATTACCGATAAAGAATATTATTTTTAGTGGAAAATATTATGGCGGCTAAAATTGACCATAAATTCACCTAAATTCATGTATTTAACAAAGCATTTTTTTATAAACATAAAAACAAACATCACAAGAGCAATTAGTTAAAAGGTTCTTACAAGAAGAATCTTCAAACTCAAATCATCAATCACTTACAATTGTCAAACTCAACAACCTAATTCGTGCAACGAATTGTGAAAAACTAAAGTACCCTGATGTACATGAAACTACAAATCATTGGATCAAGATCCTTATTAACGATGTGGTATTCTTGCTATTCTTGATATTCTACTCCTCTTGTTAACAATATGATATTCTTGACAGCTATCTTACCACCTTGAGCCAAATATCCTTGTTTAATTTCCTGCATTTCACCATGACATAGTAAAAATAACTTGTAGACAAAATCACAAAAAACCAACTTTTTAATCAATAATTGACAGATAAGATGAAAATCAGAGGGCAAAGTGAGTAAATCTTGTTTAAAAGAGCTGCTTATGATTATGTCTTGACTCCTTCAGTTGATAGACTGCTCATATATTGCCCTTGTATGTAATTTACTGTCTCAAGGAGTTCTTCGGGTTAGTGCATTCTAGAATCTTACAAAGAAACTGTTAAAATCTGAAGGAGTTCCAAAGTGTTGGAGACACTGACATAAATTGTTGATGGAAGGTGAGAAAGGAAAGGAGTTGAAAGAAAAGGCAATGGATTGGAAGAAGAAAGCAGCTGAAGCAACTGATATTGGAGGGACTTCATACAAAGACTTTGATAGATTCTTGGAAAACATCTCTTCAACAAGTAATAGTAATAAAGGAGTTCAATGAGATTGTCATAGTATATGTTGTTCTAATAATTTCCAGGCTATGAAGTATGTCAGCTACATCGAGTGCACAATATTAATCTTTGAATGTACTACATGCTTAGCTTTGTAAGGAGGAAACAAGTGTAAGAAATAGTAGGCTAATCTTATTTCCATTAAAGAAATTATCCTAACTGAATCTGCTACAACAATCCCCCATTTAGAACGTAAAACTTTAGAATGATATTATAAGAGTTCCTAAGGCATTAATGCAACAAGTTCCATAGATTGTCTTTAAAATATGCGACAAGCCTTTGAGAAAACGATTAATTAATGCCTAACTTAAAATCATACAATGGAAAGCTCAAAACATGAATATCAACCTACCGGTGTTTTCATGAATTCATAAATTGTTTGAGACTTACGAGATATAATTAAAATTAAAAGTAGTTCACGTACAATTCATCCAATTCTTAGCAGGTTGAAAATGAGCAGTCCTGTATGTCTGATTATATGTCTCATTAGCACGAGAAGCTGCTTCAAATTAGAGCAATGTCATCTCCATGAATTGAAATGAATGGGAAAATTGGAAGCCAAATCAGTCAGCCATCATATTTTGGAAAGTAATGTTAGACGTGTATATGATTAATCCAATTCTTAGCAGGTTGAAAATGAGCAGTCCTGTATGTCTGATTAGATGTCTCATTAGCACGAGAAGCTGCTTCAAATTAGAGCAATGTCATCTCCAAGAATTGAAATGAATGGGAAAATTGGAAGCCAAATCAGTCAGCCATCATATTTTGGAAAGTAATGTTAGACATGTATAGGATTAATTCACTATATTATTAGACGTGTATAGGATTAATTTGGTACCAGGACATAATTTTACCAGTCAAAATGAAAGAAGTTGTTAACTTTTAGCTATACATTCATGAATTGTAAAAGAGATATACCTTGAGAGAAGAAAGAAAGTTTTGTCACCGACTGCATCCGTGGTGCTTGTGTTGCCTGTTCATTGCCACTATTGGCATCAGAAACCTAGCAATTACAACTCTTATAAGATAACATATATTTAATAATACTAAACTTTAAGAACAGAAGCTTAAGACTTCTCAACTTGAATCACCTGTCTGGTAGTGTTTCCATCGTTTTGAGGCCCCCATAACTTGGTAGGAGCATATTTGCACATGACTTGTCTCATCCATAATAATTCTGAAACTAACATATCTTGACTTTGTTTCATCTTTGCCAATTCTTCATCCTGTTTTTGGTTCAAATTCTTTAACTCATTTATCTCTTGTTCCAACTTATGTGCAGCCCCATTAGATAAACCATCAGCAACAACATTCTATAAGGAAGATTTACTACCCCATAATAGAGAAGGGGTTGGACCAAGTCCTAGACCATGGACATAACCACTTTTGTCTTTTCCCAACACTTGAGAATACACATCTCCCAGTAAGGAAGCTTGAAAAATACACTTCTCTTTTTCCACGTGTTCTTCATCACTCCACTTGCCTTTTCACTTAACTTACCGGGAGTGAACTTTATGCCTTTAATTTGATCTAGAACTTGTGACCCAGATAGCGGACAAGGTGCAGGTCTTGATTCTTTAGTCCCATCAAATTATTTTGCATCATTCCGATATTTATGTCCTTGCTTCAAGAAACGCCGATGTCCCATGTAACAAAACTTTTTACCATGTTTCAACCTTCTAGATTGAGTATTTAAATTGCAGCAAGGGCAAGCAAATTGACCATAAGTGCACCATCCCGATAGAGAACCATATGCTGGAAAGTCGTTTATAGTCCACATGAGAGCTGCTCGCATTTGAAAGGTCTCCTTAGTAAATGCATCATAGGTTTCTACCCCAACATTCCACAAATCATTTAACTCCTCTATTAAAGGTTCCAGATATACATCAATATTATTTCCAGGCCCTTTCGGTCCAGGAATGAGCAATGATAAAATAAAAGACTCTTGCTTCATGCACAACCATGGTGGAAGATTATATGGCACCAAAATTACCGGCCAAATACTGTAAGCAGTTCCCATTGTGCCAAATGGATTAAAGCCATCACTAGCTAGTCCTAGGCGAATATTGCGGGATTCTTTTGCAAATTCTGAATATCTACTATCAAAAGCTTTCCAAGCTTCAGAATCTGCAGGATGTCGTAGCAGTCCATCTTTGTTTCGTTCTTCATGATGCCATCGCATCAATTTAGAAGTTTTTGAAGACAGAAATAATCTCTGTAGTCTTGGTTTTAGAGGAAAGTACCTTAGGACCTTGGCTGGAATTTTTTTATCACTATTTTTCCATCTAGAAGCCCCACAGATTAAGCATTCATTGACATCCTTCTTAGCAAATTCGTTTCTGAAAAGCATACAATCATTGGGACAAGCGTGGATCTTTTTATAATTTAACCCCAAGCCATTAACTATCTTTTTGCTCTCATAAAAAGAAGGAGGCAACTTCTCCTCCTCGGGCAATGCATCCTTCAGTAAACCAAGCAAAGCATTAAAAGACTCATTTGACCATTTGAACAACATTTTCATACGGTAAAGATGAAGTAGAAATGACAGTTTACTGAATTTCTTGCACCCAGGGTAAAGTTCTTCATTCGCATCTTTCATTAGCTTTTCAAACTTATCCACCTCTGGATGAGGTTGATTGTCTGATGGATGAGGAGTACTCTCTTCTAAGTTTGACGCTATCTCTTCCCCATCACTAATGCTATCATCCATGAACTGTGTAAAGCTTCCAAAAGTATCCTTGATCAATCCTTTCATATCATCATCCCGTAAAGCTTCTTGCCTAAAACTATTTCCTTCAGTACTTGTTGATCTATTGAGAGACTCTCCATGACAAAACCAAGTATCATATGACGACATAATACCATTAACCACGAGATGTTCATATGCCATTGCTCGATTTACTTGATAGTACAACACACATTCTTTACAGGGACATGAAATTGTTTCTCCATTATGTTTTTCACGAAAGGCATAGTTAAGAAAATTTTCTACTCCATCTAAATATTCTTTGCTAACTCTACTGTACTCAATCCAACTTTTACCTTTAGGATTCTCCATGACTGTTGAAGAAACTATTTACTTTCCTGCAGTTACAATAACAAATTAAAGATATACTTCAGTGTAAAAGAGTAACAAAGAAAGTACTGAACATGTACGATTTCTACTTCTACTTGTTAAACCTTCTCGGGTATGAAAATCAATAAATGAAGCACCAATAGTAGAAGAATTATTCACAAACCAGCTAGAAGGATAAGTCTTAATCAACATCATGTATTAATATACTCCCTGGATCACAATTCACATTGACTTTATTAAACAGAGAATGGCAGAATAAGCAATCTACTCAACAAATTTCTAGATGTTTAATAATTTAATTACTTTTCAAAGTCAACTGCCAAATTAGCTCCTAGTCATGACTTTTTCTAATCCTATTCTCTGCGAGTTCAAGTTTCGATAAGGTCTATCAATTTGTTTGCAACACAGTATCACATCGCGCGAGGAAACACCGATATCATTAGGTCTATCAGTCATCCAAATTTAGCTAATATTCAAATATAAATTGTTTTCACGCCGAAGTTGTGGATCGAAGAGCATTGAGCTGCAAAACTTCAATCAATAAACACATTCAACAGTTTCGGCACTATAAGCATCGGATTAAGCAAAGCAATTCAATCATTAAACTAATATACTAATCACAAAGCCTCAATTTCAAATGATATTCTCATTCAAATTATTAAACCTAATAGAACACTGTAAATTAGATAGCGAATCGCCTTATTATATAATATTCACAATAATCAACTCAAATTTTTTGCAATTCAGATACATAAGTTATGTTCTTACGTAGTGAATTGATATCGGCTCGCAATACATAAATGAATTCATGAAATTGAGAAATCCTTACCTCAAAACTAGAATATGTTCCGTAGATGAACTTCTTACGCACCTGCGAAGGGAAATTGAGTGAAAAAACTGAAATTGTGAAGGAAAACAGAACTAAACTTACAGAGCAAAATTATAGAGTGAGAGCGATTACCTTTGAGTGAAAAAAATGAAAATCGAAGAGAGATGAGTGAAATTGAGGAGAAGGGAGAAGGGAAATTGGAGAGAGAGAACGGAGGGAAATGTTATGGAGGGAAATGAAATTGGATATGAAAGTGATTAGGAGGGAAATGAAATTGGAAATTGACCAGATCAAGCTATGGTCAAATGTTAAAAAAAGATATGGAGGGAAATGAAATTGACATGCTTTTTAAATTTTTTTGGAAATATTTTCTTTAAATGTTGGTAAAAGTATATTTTTTAGTACATCCTTTAGTGGCTATAAATTTATTTGCCGGTATTGAGTTGAGTTTAGGGAACAATTTGTAGCTTTTATACTATTGCCACTAAACTTATGTCGGCAAAAGTATATTTTGGTGTAGTGTGAAAAGACTTAGAAAATGGGGTATGACAATGCCACATGAATGTGTGTTATGCAACAGGGAGGTGGAAACAAGAGACTGTATGTACATGCAATGCATGTAGTTCTCCATAAGAGGTCTAGAAGATTTTACTAACATAGGTAAAACAGGGGTACAAGCTAAGAGATACATCGAAAAGACAGCAACGACCTGAGATCAATGGCTAAAGAAGATCAAAGAGAGCTCAACTTATCAAGATGATGTACACACAGTTTGTTCATGAAGTCTGGAGGGAAAGAAATGCACGGATCTTTTAGAAGAAGGAGATGCACCGTACCAGATTAGCAAGAAACATAGCTTATCTATGCAGTGTCAGGTTTGGAGAGAGCATCCAGGATTTTACTAGAGCTATATTCGTGCATTTGATTATCTTGTATGGCAAGGTGTAGAGTAGTGTAATTCTGTTAATCTGAGAAGCTGTATGAATTGTATACAGGCTTGGCTTTGTAATTCTACCTCGGATAATTAATAAAATTATTACTTATCTAAAAAAATGGTAATAATTTAACTTTATAGAAATATTAATATGTGCACAAATTTTAATGATTTTTTATAAAAAAAAAATTAAGCCATAAAATGTTGAGGGGATGGACAGAGTCTAAAAAGCTCGAAACCACAAGTGTACACAGCAAATTACTTCATTACCGTCCATGTCTCCTCCTAAAAGATGATGTAAGAAGTAGAACTGCGTGTCAAAGGGTAGTTTAGTGTGTACGCAGAATTTTTCTTCGAAATTCCCAAAGTAGTCACCGATTTTTTATTCTTTACCTATATAAGCAAAAAAATTGGTTTAATCTTGACATATTAAGCACCGTCTCTTGTCTAATATTACTAAACGTTTCTTTCACGTTGAAATTCTGGTCATTAGGTGTCATGGCAATAAGATTTTCTCGCCTACGAAGTCCTAATTGAAAGTTGCTCGCAACTGTCAACATAGCATACAAGATCTCGCGAAATGAAATTCATATATGATACATAAGAGTAATTTAAAAGATAATATAATTAAACATTTGATGAGATAAACTAAGAAAATAGGTACTAGTCCACTTGTCCCCTTCATAAGCTAAAATAACTTAATTTTTCTTCTTATAAAGGTCATAACAAACTAGGACCTTCCATTTTATTTCTACTTGTTCTATGATTATTATATACACCTACTTAATTTAAGATAAGGGTATGTGGCCATGCTAATGATAAACCATTTGTTAGAAGATAAATGTATACAGAGAGTCCAAATAGAACGGGAAACGTGATCCACATATAACAAATAAACAAGCATGTACAAAATTTATAGATACATAGATTTTCAAGTCAACTATATTCTGCCATATGCTCAACTACCACTTTTCAGCCTTTTTCGTTTGGGTGACGAAACAATTCCTTTTCTTTGACCCTTTACACAACTGTGACTATGTTTAATCATGAAGTTAAATTTCCTTACCAAAAACTTTTGACAGAAAATAATAAAACATTCCCTTGTATACTTGTTGGATGCGTATCATGAATGCAAAGTGAAAACCCCTCCAAACATATCTTCTTTTTTTTTTAAAAGGACATCATAAGATTGAAATTTTCGTATTAAACCCCTTGTATATACTCCTTCCGTTCCAAAATAAATGTCTTAATTTTGATTTGGAGCGGAGTTTAAGAAATATGGTAAGATTTGTGGTTCAAAATAAGCACTACATAAATATGTGACTATAAATTAAAATATTTCATTAAGGGTAAGAAGTAATTTCAACTCAAAAAAAATTTCAAATTTAGAATTCTGTCATTCTTTTTAGAACGGACTAATAAGTAAATAGTGACATCCATTTTGAAACAGAGGGAGTATTAAATTATTTTTAAAGAATATAACCTCTTCCAGCAATGTTTCCAAACTTTTATTGTTATGGATAGGCAAATGATCTGTATTAAGAGCATGTCGTCACTAATTTATGCGCTTTGACTAACCTAAATATGAAACTCTCTTGGTCATAAATTGGTTTTCAATTTCTTGACGAATTCTCGACATAAATGGACGTGAATGTAACAAAAGTCCAAAGTGAATATTTTATCAGTCCTTTCCTGGAAGACTTCCTCATTGTCTGATCACCTTTATGATCATCCACTATATAAAGACAACCCTAGCTATCTCCTTGCCTTCATTCATGAATGATAACTTGCAAGAAAATTAAAGTCTCAATATGGATGTGCTGTTCGACCTTGACCTTGCTTTAACAGTGGTCAGATATTCCAGCGTCATGGCTGAGCTGCCGGAGCTTTCACCAACTTCTGACGACTACGTACTTGAAATGCCGACGATAAGTTGAAACGACCTCGGTCAGTCGTTTCGGAAGTTACGACTCCGATTGGCGTGCCGATAATTTTAAAATATTCGTAATGTCCATTAGTACCTGTCTGTAAAATTTGAGCTAAATCAGACCTCGTTTGGCAGGCATCGGAAGAAGGTTTCAGTTTTTATTGGCGATAAATATTAAAAAGAGATTTTCGAGCTCGGTTTTTGCCGAATGAGCTCCGATTCGAAATCCGAAAGCGCCGTTAGGTTCGTATGATTATTTGTGATTTTTGTAAGCTTTCGAAAGTGAATTTCGATGTTGTTCGGCTAGTTTCCGCTAAAATGCCGAAAGTTAAATAATTTGACTTCTTTTCATTTAAATTCGCATCTTGAGTTTCGGGAGTCCAATTTGAGATCCGTCTTCGCGAGTATGTTACATATATTTTGTATAACTTGTATGCAAAAGTTGGGATTACTTCGAATATCGTAGGGTACTATTTTAATTATCGCCGCGAAAACGAAAAGAAAGTAAAATAAAATAAAAGAACAATGTAAAACGAAAACAGAAAAGGACAAAAGTTGATGGGCGGCTGATGGATAAGCTTACATAAAGCTCACTTATGAGCTTATATTGAAGAGAAGATACAGAAACAAAAGAAACGAAACTTGAACCAGAGAAAGGAGAAAATGACGCAGAGGTTGGGAAAAATGCCAGAAAATGGAAAAAGGGGCCGGAGAAAAGTAGAATTTTTACCCTGAAACATTCAGGTAATGATCCTAATATAGTATTTGAGTTTATTACGTGTGTTTAAATATATTTTTGCGGTAAAAATAGAAATATTAGACATCGCTCTAATGACGTAAATTGATAGTTTAAAGGGTCAAATGGACCCCGATAATGAAATTGACTATGTATTCGTACTCAGTGAGTTATGGGCAACTTATAAATGTAATTTATTTGGGATTTGGTTATGTGGCCTTAAACCCTGTATATAGGCCTGACCTGCGTATTGCGTATGCGAATAGGGTGTCAGGTTCCTACCTGGATTGTTCTAAAATATAAGGAATAAAGCCTTTAGCCTAATTTGATATATTTTTCTATTTATTGAATAGAGTGGGATCGTTTGGCAATGAAACCAAAGGACAAAGCGGTTATTGAGTTGCTGTGCTAACTTAGTAACAAGGTAAGTGTTTATATCCATTTCTTTGGAGGCACCTGGCCTCGTGGATTTTCTACCACATGTTCCTTACGTGTGTAGCTGCCGATGGGCGTACTTATTACGCCTTAGCTTTGGATTTATATTCTATATTATATATTATGTCCTGTTATTGGTATTGCATTGAGAATCTGAGTATTGTACTTTGGTTGTGAGTTGGTATATACTTTCTAGCTGTCGATGAGAGTCCCGCGCTGGTGATGGGTTATTATTGCATCATGTTGCATTCGTATGCCCATTGCATCATATTGAGGGTAGGAGGATTCCGCCCTCGGAGCAGGAGGATTCCGCTCCATTGCATCATATTGAGGGTAGGAGGATTCCGCCCTCGGAGCAGGAGGATTCCGCTCCATTGCATCATATTGAGGGTAGGAGGATTCCGCCCTCGGAGCAGGAGGATTCCGCTCCATTGCATCATATTGAGGGTAGGAGGATTCCGCCCTCGGAGCAGGAGGATTCCGCTCCATCTATTTGGCACATGTGACACCATTGCATCATACTGCATTCATCCCATTTCATTGCATCGCGTGCTGACTATTGTGTGACTATCATGCTGTGTTTTGTGTATGCGGTATGTATACCATATTGTGGACATATATCAGTTTTCCTATATATTTCTGGCTTGTATTCTGGGTTGCGGGGATCAAGTTGTACGCCGCAACGGTATAAATATATGGATCGGGTTGCACGCCGCGACAGGATGAATATATGGATCGGGTTGCACGCCGCAACAGGAAGTATTTCTGATTGTTGATATGTTCGGGATACCTATATGTTCTGGCTATCTTACGTTCCTGGTTTTAATGAGTTTGTGATTCCATACGTGTTTCTAGTTATTAATTGGCTCTGCCTTTTCCTAATTTAAATAAGAGGAATTTTGTTTATCTGTTTCTTTTCCCTGGCTAGCTATCCTATTATTTGAGGTGGCTAGTCTGCCCCACTTATTGAGTCCTTTTGACTCACCCTTGTTTGTTGTTTGTTTCTTGTCTATCTATTTCGTTTCGGCAGGTTCGCTCCAGGATTGAGTTCGCCGCGTTGTTCAGGAGCGAAGACGACTTCAGCTGTTAGGGTGAGCCAGCTTTTATTCCGGATGGCCACCAGTTTATTGTTTATTATTTCAGCTGCATTTTGCTCCCTTCAGGAGGTATCAGTCTTCTTTTGTACTCTTAGATGTCTAGTCTGGATAGCCCTAAACCTAGCATGTTGGGTAGTCAGCTGTAATTTCTTTTGTACAGCTTAGAGGTATCAGTATGTCTGTAAATTTTTTTTTAAAGTCTTGTTCTTATTTATGAATTGAATTATATTTATTTTCCTAATTTAATTGGTAAGGGTTCGCCCGACGGGTCTAGGGGAGAATGTCGGGTGCCCGCACGGCCTAGTCGGATTTCGGGTCGTGTCAGTTGGTATCAGAGCCCAGTTTAGAGTCTATCCAGACTAAGACAGTGTCTAGTAGAGTCTCGCTGATGGGTACGTAGACGTCCGTACTTATCTACGAGAGGCTATGATGGCATTTAGGAAGTTTCACTTCCTTCATTTCTGATCGTGCGTCGGTCTAGGATGCAAAAGTATTTTCGTTAATTCGTTCGTGGTAATTGTGAACCCTCGTGCAACGAATCAGCGAACGGTATGAGTTCAAGACGAAGCAGTCTGGCCTGGGGTCAGCTCTGTTGAAGCCCCGAGAGTTTTTTTTTTATCGTGCCGACGATCTAGTTACGGAGGTCCCAGCTGTACGAGCTCCCGATGGGCAAGGGACCAGGGCCTTGCAGTTTCCCTTGGCTCTCTACGATGCTTTACGAGAATCTTGGCGGTGCAGATACCGTAAGAACCTATTATTCGCTGGGCAGCCTATCAGGTTGCTGCATGTGCAGACGTTTGATCTCAGGGAGCTCCTTTTCTGGTTCTCAATATTGCTGCAGTAAATTATATTCCGGAGGTAGTATGTGTTGTACCTCTAATTGTTCTGGCTGGTTAGCCAGCCAAGGTATCAGTTGGGTCCGAGTGCTCAAGGAGGTTTCATTATTTTACGCGGTTGAACCTTCCGATATTCTTAAGAAATGCATCAGATAAATCTTGTAATTCTTTGTAAAATAAAATGATGTCAGCGTATCCTTCAGGCTTTTGATTATATCAAGCGGTATGGTGTTAATTATTCTTCTTTCCAGTTTCAAGGTCCAACCCTGGATTGGTGGACTGCTCTCTTATTAGCTAACTTGGTTCGGTTTTCTTCTAGATTTGTGAAAAAAAAAAAAATTCCTTTCGAGTAGCGAGCGAAATGGAGAGTATTGCCAGTTTGAGTGGATTAGACAGGGTAACCTGTCGACTAGCCTGTTGGTGTTTCAGAATATGAGATTAAATTCTATAAAATGGCCGAATATGCATTTGAACTAGTCCATGAACCTTTTGAGAGATTTAAAGATTAATTGATGACCTTTCTTTTTTCCTTGAGATCCCAGATGGCTCGAAAAAAAAATTGAGGCTGGGATTTCATTTGATATCGTTGTTGATATTGCTCAAAGACATTAGGCATATCATAAGTTAGAGCGGGAAAGTAAGAGATCCCACGGCCCTGGTGGGTAACCATGGTACCTCATTTGGAGGTAAGAGTTCTGATTATTTTGGGAGGTCACCTTCCAGGTTATCTCAGCTTGTAGAGCGTGATTCTCAGAGTGCGCGAGTAGTTTATCAAGATTAGACCCAGTTTTTCTCTTTATAGCTATTGACAATATGTCCAACTTCCATTTTCAATGAAAATCTGTTATCATTGTCATAAGTCTGGTTATCCTTTGAGGAGTTTTTCCTTACTCCAGCAAGTAGACAATCGTCCTTCTTCTTGCCCTCAGACACCTGCACAGTTGCAGGAATTTCATTTAAATGTTAATCAATCAGAGAAATGCCACCACCCAGTAGAGGTCGAGAGCGTAGTGGTACTGGTTCTTCTAGAAGTAATTATCAGGGTAGTGGCTCGACTCGGCTGCAGAGGCAGTTCTATGAACTGCTAGTCTGGCAGGATGTTGAGGTATCTGATGTAGTACACCCATGTATTTTTTTCTTCTCTTAAATGTGAGTAAGATTTGATTCTTCCGATCGATCTGGAAATGGTGTGTCTTATAATGTTTTGATGGTTTTCTTGGATGTTGTTTCTATTAAGAATCGGTTGCGGTAGAGGGGTGAGCTTCTGATATGATTTATTTCTGGTATTTGTGAGACCTACTAGGTTTAAATGTGAGAGATTGGGAGTGAGTGGCGGTATTTTCTGCTTGGCATCTTATTGTGCCACATTCTGTTATTATGTCAAGTCAGTCTACCTCTCTCTTTGGAATTCAGTGTTGGTAAGATGATGAGATTTTTATTCGTCACCATCAGGATATGTCGTTGTTTCTTCCGGCGTAAAGTGGCTGATAAGTAATGCTTGATCTACGTATCTCCTTTCGGTTCGAGACGCTAGTAAAGTCATGTTATCCTATGAGCTTATCTGGGTTATAAAAAGATTTTCTGGTAAATTATCAGAGTTTCCTTCTTATTGGGAGGTTAAATTGGCATGGTTGTTTTTCCATAAAGCTCATTTAATGTCTATTTCTTCAATTGCGATTTTTGGGTTAGCCTGACTCGGAAGTAGTCTAGCTCTGGTAGCCAAGAAATAAGAAGATGAGCTTCCTGAAGCTCTAATTATTTCTATCGTCGGTCCATTTCCATTTCTTCTTCGTCCGGCACTAGTGAGCTTGGGCGATTGGTAGCCGCTTGTGACGTTCCCTGTGTTGAGCCAGAGTACGTGTTATTGTAGCCGGGTAAGCATATTATTATTTTGGATATCAGTTTATCCGGGTATCCATTTCCATGTATAGTATAGTGCTGGTTCTGTTTTTGCGGATCATCCAGTTTCAGGGGAAACTCTGCCGAAATTTTTATATAGAAGTACCATCATTCGGGCGGTGGTGTTTACGGCAAAGGTATGGAGTTGTGAACTTGAGAGTTGCAGCTGTTTGGCAACTCGAAAGTGTAGTTGATAGCTTAGGTCTGCCTACATTCAGCTTTTAGCTAAATCTTCTTTAATCCAGCAGGTTGTGCGAGGATGACTTTCTATTCAAATTAGTTGTATGAGTTTATACTTTAAGTGGAGGAGTCTTCCTCCAATTGATACCGAATCATAATATTAAATCTCTAAGGCGTTGCTGAAGCGTAAGCTAATTCTTAGTTCCATCGACCTGTTCTATATCGAAAGTATATCGACGAGGTGATTCGTTGGTGGAATCGTGTTAACCCATTCAAGGTTTCATGTATCTTTGTTTCGAAAAAGTAAAACTCCTCTCTCATGATTGAGAAAGGGTCGGCTTAGTCCGAATAAGTTGGGCTATGATGTTATCATATTATCCAAATATGTTTTATCCAAGAGTTGATGCGCGTGTTATAACTCTGATTCACTATGAGATAATGTCCGTGGAGTAGTTTATGAAGGTTGTGCAAATTCTCTTGTTATCTGCGTAAATCTTTCTTTAGATTTAGGCTCGTTCGAGGACGAACGAGAGTTTAAGTAGAGGAGAATGAAACGACCTCGGTCAGTCGTTTCGGAAGTTACGACTCCGATTGGCGTGCCGATAATTTTAAAATATTCGTAATGTCCATTAGTACCTGTCTGTAAAATTTGAGCTAAATCAGACCTCGTTTGGCAGGCATCGGAAGAAGGTTTCAGTTTTTATTGGCGATAAATATTAAAAAGAGATTTTCGAGCTCGGTTTTTGCCGAATGAGCTCCGATTCGAAATCCGAAAGCGCCGTTAGGTTCGTATGATTATTTGTGATTTTTGTAAGCTTTCGAAAGTGAATTTCGATGTTGTTCGGCTAGTTTCCGCTAAAATGCCGAAAGTTAAATAATTTGACTTCTTTTCATTTAAATTCGCATCTTGAGTTTCGGGAGTCCAATTTGAGATCCGTCTTCGCGAGTATGTTACATATATTTTGTATAACTTGTATGCAAAAGTTGGGATTACTTCGAATATCGTAGGGTACTATTTTAATTATCGCCGCGAAAACGAAAAGAAAGTAAAATAAAATAAAAGAACAATGTAAAACGAAAACAGAAAAGGACAAAAGTTGATGGGCGGCTGATGGATAAGCTTACATAAAGCTCACTTATGAGCTTATATTGAAGAGAAGATACAGAAACAAAAGAAACGAAACTTGAACCAGAGAAAGGAGAAAATGACGCAGAGGTTGGGAAAAATGCCAGAAAATGGGAAAAGGGGCCGGAGAAAAGTAGAATTTTTACCCTGAAACATTCAGGTAATGATCCTAATATAGTATTTGAGTTTATTACGTGTGTTTAAATATATTTTTGCGGTAAAAATAGAAATATTAGACATCGCTCTAATGACGTAAATTGATAGTTTAAAGGGTCAAATGGACCCCGATAATGAAATTGACTATGTATTCGTACTCAGTGAGTTATGGGCAACTTATAAATGTAATTTATTTGGGATTTGGTTATGTGGCCTTAAACCCTGTATATAGGCCTGACCTGCGTATTGCGTATGCGAATAGGGTGTCAGGTTCCTACCTGGATTGTTCTAAAATATAAGGAATAAAGCCTTTAGCCTAATTTGATATATTTTTCTATTTATTGAATAGAGTGGGATCGTTTGGCAATGAAACCAAAGGACAAAGCGGTTATTGAGTTGCTGTGCTAACTTAGTAACAAGGTAAGTGTTTATATCCATTTCTTTGGAGGCACCTGGCCTCGTGGATTTTCTACCACATGTTCCTTACGTGTGTAGCTGCCGATGGGCGTACTTATTACGCCTTAGCTTTGGATTTATATTCTATATTATATATTATGTCCTGTTATTGGTATTGCATTGAGAATCTGAGTATTGTACTTTGGTTGTGAGTTGGTATATACTTTCTAGCTGTCGATGAGAGTCCCGCGCTGGTGATGGGTTATTATTGCATCATGTTGCATTCGTATGCCCATTGCATCATATTGAGGGTAGGAGGATTCCGCCCTCGGAGCAGGAGGATTCCGCTCCATTGCATCATATTGAGGGTAGGAGGATTCCGCCCTCGGAGCAGGAGGATTCCGCTCCATTGCATCATATTGAGGGTAGGAGGATTCCGCCCTCGGAGCAGGAGGATTCCGCTCCATTGCATCATATTGAGGGTAGGAGGATTCCGCCCTCGGAGCAGGAGGATTCCGCTCCATCTATTTGGCACATGTGACACCATTGCATCATACTGCATTCATCCCATTTCATTGCATCGCGTGCTGACTATTGTGTGACTATCATGCTGTGTTTTGTGTATGCGGTATGTATACCATATTGTGGACATATATCAGTTTTCCTATATATTTCTGGCTTGTATTCTGGGTTGCGGGGATCAAGTTGTACGCCGCAACGGTATAAATATATGGATCGGGTTGCACGCCGCGACAGGATGAATATATGGATCGGGTTGCACGCCGCAACAGGAAGTATTTCTGATTGTTGATATGTTCGGGATACCTATATGTTCTGGCTATCTTACGTTCCTGGTTTTAATGAGTTTGTGATTCCATACGTGTTTCTAGTTATTAATTGGCTCTGCCTTTTCCTAATTTAAATAAGAGGAATTTTGTTTATCTGTTTCTTTTCCCTGGCTAGCTATCCTATTATTTGAGGTGGCTAGTCTGCCCCACTTATTGAGTCCTTTTGACTCACCCTTGTTTGTTGTTTGTTTCTTGTCTATCTATTTCGTTTCGGCAGGTTCGCTCCAGGATTGAGTTCGCCGCGTTGTTCAAGAGCGAAGACGACTTCAGCTGTTAGGGTGAGCCAGCTTTTATTCCGGATGGCCACCAGTTTATTGTTTATTATTTCAGCTGCATTTTGCTCCCTTCAGGAGGTATCAGTCTTCTTTTGTACTCTTAGATGTCTAGTCTGGATAGCCCTAAACCTAGCATGTTGGGTAGTCAGCTGTAATTTCTTTTGTACAGCTTAGAGGTATCAGTATGTCTGTAAATTTTTTTTTAAAGTCTTGTTCTTATTTATGAATTGAATTATATTTATTTTCCTAATTTAATTGGTAAGGGTTCGCCCGACGGGTCTAGGGGAGAATGTCGGGTGCCCGCACGGCCTAGTCGGATTTCGGGTCGTGTCATAAGTGCAGTTGGCTCCTGTATGGTCTGCATGGATGGCTTTGAACCTGATAAAGGTGCCAAAAAAGTTCCGTGTGGCCATGTCTTCCACTCAACTTGCCTTACAAAGTGGCTCAACCACCGCAAATCTTGTCCTCTTTGCCGCTTCACCATCTCTGCCAACGCTTCCAGCTGAGATCCATTTCCGGTGACTAGGGCACCATACTGGCCTGGATCCTCCTTGGGCATCTTTTCTGTAGTTCTACATCTTTTTCTTTTACTTTTTTATGTAAATGATAGTAGGATTTATGTGGAAGTACAGAATCGCTATGATAGGCAGAAGTCGTTCACAAGTACTTAATGTGTTTAACTAAGCGTATAGCTGTAAGTGAAAGGAAGATGTTAGCATGCGACATCATTTATCAGTGCATCGTTATGTTGTTAATTTGACCAAGTAGAATGGAGTTAAGTCGTGAGGTCAGAAACACAACATTCATATTGAGAGAACACATACAAGCAAGAAAGAATTATGGGCGTTGTTTCACTTGGTGCACCTCTGTAAGACACTAGAGGGGGTGAATAGTATTCGTACTCGATTTTTAATCTTCTAAAATCTGCGCTTAACTTTGATCGCCTAGCTTACAAAGAATCAGGTTCCTTGCAAGTTTCACCTATCTCTGAAACTTAAACATAATACGGAAACGTAAAGAACACAGAGATTTTTACGTGGAAAAATCCTTGCTCAAGGGATCAGAAACTACAACCCAAACTCTTGGTATTCCAACCTTCCACTAAAGAAAAACTGAGCAATTTTAGATTACAACGTAATTCAATCAAGGAACTAGACCTCCCTAGTACGTCGAACCTTCCAAGCCACACGTTAGCTTGTCAGGTTGACCCTATTAAACTAAAGAGGAACCTCTACTAATTGCTTCTTAAAAAGCTGATAGATTACAACTCGATAGCCTATAATAAAGAACTAAAACAACAGACTAAACTATGAAACTGCTCCTTCATAAGGTTCTGCTGCCCAGTCTTTGTTCTTGCACACAATGCTTCTAACGATCAGTTTGTTCTTGATATGCTCTGTTCAGATTTCTTGAGTGCGTACTGATTCTGGCCAAATTACTTGTATTTATAGAGTTTGACTTAGCCGTTTCCAATTAAGCTTAGAACTCCTTTTTCACTTTGGATTCCGTTTCAAATAAAGTTTACCCATATTTCCTTATTTGAAACTCAAGTTAATTTGCCTAAGTCTTCAATCCTTTTCCTCTTAGGAACCGCGTTCTACTTCAGCACCGCCACAAGCTTCTTCTTTTCCCGATAGGATTGAGACTTTGACTCCAGCTGTCCTCGTTCTCCTTCTTCAACTCTAACTCGAATATCCCATCTCACAGCTCAGTCTTCTTACTCAACTGTGAACCTTTTCATAGTCCACTCAGCACCAGGTCCTTTGTCATCTTCAAAATTATTCATCAACAAATTCCCCCTTTTTGATGATTACAAACAATGTTGTCTCACCGAGGGTATGTAAGCACAAGAACCTGTATAATAACAACCCTAACCAGGAACCAGGGTAATAACAGTTAGGGAAAAATAGGTCGCAAAACATACAATGAATTAAACAACATCTAACTTTCCTATTTTGGCATCATCGAAAAGTTTCACAGTTGTATAAACCTGCTCAACTTGAATTAAGTCTAGTTGCTCTAGTGCCATAGGCAGCTAGCCAACCTTTATATGTCAGGAACCTGTTTCAGACAATAAATACCAGCAAATAGCAAGGATATTTATATCAACAAAAGCACCAAACCGGCTTAAAACATACAAAACATTATTCAAATATTACAAACTAAATATAATAACTGTCTTAAAACCAGGACATAGAAAGAATCAACAAGGGGACTTGGGAAATGATTTAGTGCAAGTAACAAGGCAAGGCGACGAGAGTTTCCTTCACGTTTACGCTCCAGTTCAGCGTCCAGCCTGGTGTTCTCTGCATTCATTCAAGCCAGCTCATCATTTTGCCTCTCAAGCTGCCTCCTGAACCCCTCAATCCTTCTGTCAGTTCTAGCATTTCTCCTTTCCTCAGCTTCCTCCTCCACATGTTCTGGTTCATCCGCAGGTTCACCATCCAACATGTAATCACAGTATTTGAGAAAGTTCCTTCCAAGCACATTATTGTTATCCGGCTCAGTCCACTTTGCGACAGGCACCCCAAAGAAACCCATAGACTAAGGCATATTTTCCTAACCCCATATCGGCTACCCTACCAATGTGCTTGATCATCACTTCAGGTAGATTTATACGAACCTCACGATCTAGCAGGTCTATATAGGTCAGATCTAGAAAGTTGGCCTCACTGCGCCTCTCTGACCTCTACAACAGGTTCTTTAGCACAAATTCAAATAGCAACTGGTAGAAGGGTTGCATCGCCTTCTTCTTCACTTGAGTTGCCCTTGCTAGCCTAGGTCTCCCTGCAAACTTTTGGGTCACCTCTAATGCAGACACACCATCTCCTCTTTCTGGCCACGAGTTTTGCATGTACTCACTGTAGCTCTTAGAAGGAACACCTAAAATCTCACCAAGCTTAATACAGTCAAACTGGATCACCAACCCCTTCACTATGGTCGTCACAATTCCCTCACTTACTGTACAAGTTGAGTAAAACTCTTGAACCTCCTGCTCTCTCAGCTGTCTAGTTCGATCACGAAAGGTTCAACCAACCCTAAGCACTCAGCTAATTACCAAGCTGTGTCATACCCTCTAGCTCTAGGTCGGTGAGAATTTTACTCTTCGCCAATGGCAAACTCCTAAAGTAAGCTATTCTCCCCTTCTTGTCATCCTTGTCGTCTCCAACCACCACCTTTATCTTGGAACCTCTCTTACGAACCTTAGGTTCCTCCACAACCTTCTCCTGCTGCTCTCTAACAGAACCTCGAGTAGTAGCTCTCCTAGCATGAGTCTTCCTACTGCTTTCTCCAATACCTTCAGTATCACCGCAACTCCAAATTTTAGTACTACCCACGAACTCACCTCCCTTTACCAACCTTCATTTCTTCACAACTTTTCCCTGATCCTGATTGACAGGCCTTTTACCCAACCTCCTCTGTTCCTCAACAACTACAACATCAGTTTCACTAGAGGAACCTTCACTAGCTTGTGGAGTTGGATTGGCCTCAGAAAATACAACATTCAAAGGTTCAGTAAAGCCTACCCCTTCTACATTCTCTTCCACATAATCATCTATTTCTCTCGGATCTGCATCATCACCTACGATAGAACCAGAGAACCAACCAGGTTCTTTCTCAGGTTCCTTGGTAGGTTCTGCAGATTTTTCTTTTCCCTTTTCACTACTGGTCTTTTCCACCACAGGAACTGTCACAGGAACAGGTTCCTTGACAGCTTTTTCAGACAACTTTTCAACTAAACCACCCTCTACATTAACAGACTTTTCTTTCTCAAGATTTTCAACTACCTCCCTCTCCTTTACACTAACTTCAGCCATTACTTCCTTTCCTAAATTTACAGGCTCAGAAGGCACACTAGTTTCTATAATAACAGTACCAACAGGGGAACTAGGGTTTACCTTTTCAGCTTCTTGGCACTTTCTTGAATTGGTTCAACCCTTTTATTCTGTACCAGCCATTGAAGCACTTTTCCCTTGCTAGTTACTTCCTCCGTTAACTTCTTCTGCCTTAATTTTGCGAACTTTTTCGCCATTACTACGGAATGACTCGCAGCCACTTGCTTAGCCTTTTGATTTAGTTTGGAAATTTTGAGTTTAGGAGATGAAGGGTGTGATTCAATTTTAGAACGAGGATGAGAGAAAATTTTAAAGAGAATTTTAGTTCTTTAACATTGATAGGAACAATGTATCTCTGATATCTTAGTGCAATAGAGAATGCTATTAGGTTGTATCAGGAAGGGGAATGGGTGATGGGATATGAAAAAGCTGTTATATCATAATGATGCATGGGAGCTGACGCCAGCGGATTCAAAGAATTTGAATTTTAAACAATCACTACTAATCTGGCGCGAAGTAAGGTTAATTGGTAACAAGTTAGCCACGTAAGCCATTTATTATACTCAGTAAGTAATATGGAATGTGTACCTGAATGTCCATGCACCTGGTTCTACAATTATATCCTTCACTCAAAATTTTGCCAGCATCTAAGTCGTGAAAACAAATTCCAAACAGGTTAGCAAGTTAAGCTAGGTGAAACAAGGAAACTTCTCTAGCCAATCATTGGGAGAACTAGGTGCTGGCTCGTTCAGTGTATCTTGGTCATCCCTAACTCAAGCCTGTTCTTTTCAAATTGTACCATGTTCAATGCCTTAGTGAAGATATCAGCAATTTGATCCTCAGTCCTGCAAAAATAGTAATTAGGCCTTTTTCAATATTGTCCCTTAAAAAGTGATGGCTAATGTCAATTAACTTTGTTCTCTTGTACTGGACCGGGTTCTTGGCTATATTGACTGCACTGATATTGTCACAAAAGATTTGAACTGGTCCACACTTGATTCCAAAGTCCTCCAACTGCTGCTTGATCCATAATAGCTGTGAAAAACACAAAGCAGCTGCTACATATTCAGCCTCAGCTGTAGATAATGCCACTGAATTATTCTTCTTAATAGCCCATGAAACTAAACAAGGACCTTGGAAGTGCGCCATCCCAGATGTACTTTTCCTATCAACCAAGTGACCAGCATAGTCAGCATCAACATAACCAATCAGATCAAAACTTCCACCTTTTGGATACCATAAACCTAGGTCTTGAGTTCCTTTCAATTATCTCAAGATTCTCTTGACTGTAGACAAGTGTGACTTATTTGGCTTTGACTGAAACCTTGCACATAACCCGACACTATAAACAATGTCTGGACGACTTGCAGTTAAATACATCAACGAGCCAATCATCCCTATGTACTTAGTTTCATCAATTGAAGGACCAGTTTCATCTAGATCTATCTTCATTCCATGAGCAATGGGTGTGTTCATGTCTTTAGCAGACTTCATATCATACTTCCTTAAAAGCTCCTTGATGCACTTCTACTGATGGATCGTGGTGCCTTCCTGAGTTTGCTTTATTTGTAAGCCTAAGAAGAAATTAAGCTCACCCATCATACTCATCTCAAATTCACTTCCCTTCAGGTCGGAAAACTCTTTTCAAAGGTTCTCATTAGTGGCTTCAAATATGATGTCGTCTAGATATACTTAAGCAATTAACAGGTCCTTCGCTTTCTTCCTTAGAAACAAAGTGTTGTCTATTTTACCTCTTGTAAAACCATTCTTCAGTAAGAACCCTGACAACCTTTCATATCATGCCCTAGGAGCCTGTTTCAACCCATATAGTGCCTTGTCAAGTTTGTAGACATGATTAGAAAACTTTGTACTTTCAAAGCCAGGTGGTTGAACCACATATACCTATCCATTCAGATAACCATTAAGGAATGCTCTCTTTACATCCATCTGATACAACCTAAACTACATGTAAGATGCAAAAGCAATCAGCATTATAATGGCTTCCATTCTAGCAACAGGTGTAAAGGTTTCATCACAATCGATTCCCTCTTCTTGACTGTAACCTTGAACCACCAGTCTTGCCTTGTTCCTTGTTACTATGCCATGTTCATCCAGCTTGTTTCTGAAAACCCATTTAGTACCAATGATGGACCTATCCGCTGGTCGAGCGACCAGGTGCCATACCTTACTACGTTCAAATTGATGAAGTTCCTCTTGCATAGAAATCACCCAATCTGGATCCTCGAGTGCTTCTCCTACATTCTTAGGTTTTATTGAGGACAGAAAGGCAAAGAATGCAAAGAAGTTCTTTAAAGCTCTTCTAGTAACAATTCCAGTATTCAAATCAGAGATGAGGTTCTCCAGTGGATGAGAACTTTGATACTTCCAAGGTTTAGGTTGAATCTCCTGACTAGTGTTTCCATGAGGAGCTGTGTCATCTGGATCGTTTTCATCTTGCTCTTCAGTTCCCCCTGTCTGAGTGCCTTCTAGTTCCCCCTGAGTCTGATCCTTATCAGCATGATCATTTTTATTTCCATTGTAGATCTCAGGGTCTTCAACAGGTTCATCTCTAGCAAGACCAATCTCTTGACCATCATTTTCTTGTCTATTTGCAACAGCTTCAGATTCATCAAATACCACATGCACACTTTCTTCTACAGTCATGGTCCTCTTGTTGAACACTTTATAAGATTTACTTTGTGAAGAATATCCCAAAAAGATGGCCTCATTACTTCTAGCACCAAACTTCCTAGAGGTTCTTTTCCATTGTTGTGCACGAAACACTTGCAGCCAAATGCTCTGAGATGTGAAATATTTGGTTTCCTGCCTCTAATCAGCTCATAGGGAGTTTTCTCAAATAAAGGACGGATAGAACAACGATTCAGTAAGTAACAAGCGGTGTTAACTGTTAACTGCTTCAGCCCATAAATTCTTTGACAGACCGCTTGACAACAATATAGTTCTAGCCATGTCCTCTAAGGACCTGTTCTTCCTTTCAACTACACCATTCTGCTGAGGGGCCCTTGGTGCAGAGAAGTTGTGATCCACACCATGTTTGTTATAATACTCTGTAAATTTAGCATTCTCAAACTCCGTTCCATGGTCGGACCTGATACTTACTAGTTGAAACCCTAGTTTCTTCTGAATAACTCTGACCCAGCCCTCGAACACATCATATGCTTCATCCTTACATCTGAGAAATAGGGTCCATGTGTATCTGGAGTAGTCATCAACAATTACCATTACGAACCTCTTACCTCCTCTGCTCCTCACCCTCATTGGTCCATACAAGTCCATGTGAACCATCTCATGTGGTTTAGAAGTACTAACCACTTTTTTTTACTTGAATGAAGATCTTACATGTTTCCCCCTCACACACGCATCACAGATCTTGGTGTCATTGAACCTCTTGCTTGGCATTCCACAAACCAGGTCCTTTGACACTAGCTTATTCAACTGAGTCAAGCTTGCATGTCCTAATCTCATGTGCCACAACTGACTATCATTCTCCAGCACATTCAAACAAGTCAAATTATTCTCAAGAAGAGAACCTAATGTAGCCTTGTACACATTATTTGCGCGTTTCCCTTCCATTATCACTTCACCAGTCTGCAGGTTCTTTACAGTGCAACCTACACACGTAAAATTCACCAGATTTCCTCTATCACATAGTCGAGAGATACTTAGAAGATTTTTCCTTAATCCATCCACACAGAGTACATTGTCGATAGCATGATTAAGAGATCTCCCAACCTTTCCAAAACTAACAATTTCACCGCTCTTGCCTTCTCCAAAAGCCACACTACCCCCTTGAAATGCTGCGAGTGAGAGAAAGTTTCTTCTATCTCCTGCCATGTGCCTGGAACACCCACTATCAAGAATGCAGCTTGGGTTATTCCATCTCACTCCAGCCTGCAAAAGAAAATCAAGGGTTAGTAACAGGAACCCAGACTAGCTTGGGTCCCTTTTTGTTATAGAATAGATGAATCAAATCTTTTCTAGCCCAATAAGGTAAAATTGACTTTTTATTCTTTTGCATTGCTTCTTTTGCAACTCTGTATTCATTCTTGATATGACCAGTTTTACCACACAAGAAGCAGAGTTTGTTGCAAGAAAGTCCTACATACTTACTATTAGGATTCAAAGTATGTAAAGGTTTTCTATGTCCTAAATCAGTTTTGCCTCTATTATGATTTTCATGCAACCAATTCAAAGCTTCAGAAGACTTGTTCCATTTAGTGAGTCTGGTGAGCTCATAGTTATCTTTCTCATCAGGTACCTGCACAGTCGTAGGGAGTTTCATTTAGATCTTAATCAACCAAAGATATGCCCTCATTCGATAGAGGTCGAGAGCGTGGTGGTAGTAGTTCTTCTAGAAGTAATTATCAGGGTAGTGGGTCGGCTCAGCCGCAGAGGCAGTTCTAAGAACTACCAGTCTGGAAGGATGTTGAGGTATCTAATGTAGTAGACCCCAGTATTTCTTCCTCACTTATATGTGTATAAGCTTTGATTCTTTCGATCGATTTGGAAATGGTTGTCTTATCATGATGTTTCCATGGTTTTCTTGGGTTTCGTTTTTATTAAGAATTGGTTGCGGTAGAGGGGTAAGCTTTTTGTATGATTTATTTGTGGCATTTCTGAGATCCTCCTAGTTGATCTGGTTTAAATGTGAGAAATTTGAGAGAGTGTGTCAGTATTGTCTGCTTGGCATCCTGTTGTACCACTTTCTCTTATTATGTCTATTCAGTCTATCTCTCTTTGGAATTCAGTGTTGATAGGATGGTGGGATTCTAATTCGTCATCATCAGAAAGTGTTATCATTTCTTCCTCTGCATAGTGATTAGTAAGTAATATTCGATCTACGTATCTCCTCTTGGTTCAAACGCTAGTAAAGTCATGTTATCCTATGAGCTTATCTAGGTTATAAAAGGGTTTTCTGGTTATTTGTCAGAGTTTCCTTCTTATTGGGAGGTTAAATTGGCATAGATGTCGTTCCATAAAGCTTATTTAATGTCTATTCATTTAATTGCGATTCTTTGGTTAGCCTACTCGGATGTACTCTAGCTCTGGTAGCCAAATAAATAAGAAGATGAGCTTCCTAAAGCTCTAATTATTTCTATCCTCAGTCTGTTGCCATCTCTTCTTTGTCAGGCACTGGTGAGCTTAGGCGGTCAGTAGTTTCTTGTGATATTCTCTGTGTTGAGCCAGAGTGCGTGTCAAGGTAGCCGGGTAAGCACATTGTTGTTTTTAAAGGCTACTAAGGGTAATGAGAGACATCATTTAACCTCTGATTTGATCCATCAGGCGGTGGTGCTTATGGCAAAGGTATGGGGTTGGCAACTCGAGAGGGTAATTTGGTAGCTCAGATCTGAGCCACATTCTATTTTTAACTAAGTCTTCCTTAATCCAGCAGGCTGTGCGAGGATGGCTGTTTATATTCAACTTAGTTGTATGAGCCGATGCTCTAAGTGGAGGAGTCTTCCTCCAATACTGAATACAAATATTAAATCTCTAAGGCGTTGCGGAAGCGTAAGCTAATTCTTAGTTTTATCGACCTATTCTATATCAAAAAGCATATCGACGAGGTGATTCCTCGGCGGAATCATGTTAACCCATTCAAAGTTCCATGTATCTTTGTTTCGAAAATATAGAAATCTCTTCTCGTGATCGAGGAAGGATCAGCTTAGTCAGAATAAGCTGTGCAAAGTTGTTATCATATTATCCAGAGATATTTTATTCAAAAAGTATGATATGCGTGTTATAATATAGATCCTGTAATCAGAAGATAATGCCACGGAGTAGCTTATGAAGGTCGTTCAAGTTCTGTTGTTATCAGTGCGAATTTTTCTTTAGACTTAGGCCCATTCAAAGACGAACCAGAGTTTAAGTGGAGGAAAATGAAACGACCTTAGGTAGCCGTTTCGAGAGTTAGGACTCCAATTTACGTGCTGATAATTTTAAAATATTCGTAAGGTCCATTAAGACCTGTCTATAAAATTTGAACTAAACCGATTTCCGTTTGATAGGTATCGGAAGAAGGTATAAGTTTTCGTTGTCGGTAAATTTTAAAAAGAGGTTTTCGAGCTCGATTTTGGCGAATGAGTTCCGATCCAAAATTCGAAAGCGCCGTTAAGTTCATATGATTATTTGTGACATGTGTGAATTTTTGACGTGCATTTCGAAGTTGTTCGACTGATTTCAGCTAAAATTTCGAAAATTAATAATTTTTTTTTCCATTTAAATTCGCATCTTGAGTTTCGGGAACCCGATTTGACATCCGCCTTGGCGAGTATGCTATATATATTTTGAATAACTTGCTTGAGAAATTTTGAATTGTTTCGAATATCGTAGGGTACCGTTTTAATTTTCTTTAAGAAAAATAATAATAAAGAAAAGAAAGGAAAATATAATAGGAAAAGACAAAATAATAAAAGAAAGAAAGCAAAATGGAAAGGCGGTTTCCTTACTAGAAACAGAGAAAGGAATAAAAATGGAAAAGCTGAGAAGCAAACAAAAAAATGCGAGAAAATGATAAAAGAATCGGAGAAATATAGAATTTTCACCCCGAAACATTCAGGTAATGATCTTAATGCATTATTTTAGTTTATTACGTGTGTTTGAATATATTTTGATGGCAAAAATTGGGATATTAGTAATCGTTTTAATAAGTTCAATTAATAGTTTAAAGGGTTAATTGGACCCTGATAATGAAATTGAGTATATATTCGTACTCAGTGAGTTATGGGCAACTCATAAATGTAATTTATTTAGGGTTTGGTTATGTGACTTTGAACCCTATACATAGGCCTGGCTTGCGTATTGCGTATGCGAATAGGATATCAGGTTCCTAATCGGATTGCCATAAGACATAAGGAATGAAGCCTTTAGCCTAATTTGATTTATTTTATGCTTATTGAATAAGAAGAATCGTTGGGGAGTAAATCCAAAGGATAAAGCGGTTGTTGAGTAGCACTTTGAAATAAGGTCACTGCTTGTATCCATTTCTTTGGAGGGCCTCGGCCTTGTGGATAATCTACCACATGTTCCTTACGTGCGTAGCTACCGATAGGCATACTCGTTACGGCTTAGCTTTGGATTCACATTGTATATTATATGTTTTGTCCTGTTGTTGATAATGCATTAAGGATATGAGCGTTGTAATCTGGCTATGAGTTGGCATATACTTCCCGGCTGTCGATGAGAGTCTTGCGCTGGTGATGGGTTATTATTGCATCATGTTGAATTCATATTCATTATGTTGCATTCAAATGCATTATATTGCAAACATATTGGGTGCAGGAGGATTCCGCCCCAGGAGCAGGAGGATTCCGCTCCATTGCATACATATTGGGTGTAGGAGGAGTCCGCTCCAGGAGCAGGAGGATTCTGCTTCATTGCAAACATATTGGGTGCAGGAGGATTCCGCTCCATTGCATTCATATTGGGTGCAGGAGGATTCCGCCCCAGGAGCAGGAGGATTCCGCTCCATTGCATACATATTGGGTGAAGGAGGATTCCGCCCCTGGAGCAGGAGGATTCCGCTCCATTGCATACTTATTGGGTGCAGGAGGATTCTGCCCCAGGAGCAGGAGGATTTGCTCTATTGCCTACATATTGTGTGCAGGAGGATTTCGCCCCAGGAGCAGGAGGATTCCGCTCCATTGCATACATATTGGGTGCAGGAGGATTCTGCCCCAGGAGCAGGAGGATTCCACTCCATTGCATTCATATTGGGTGCGGGAGGATTCCGCCCCAGGAGCAGGAGGATTCCACTCCATTGCATCATATTGAAGGTAAGAGGATTCTGCCCCAGGAGCAGGAAGATTCCGCTCCATTGCATCATATTGAGGGTAGGAGGATTCCGCCCTAGGAGCAGGAGGATTCTGTTCTTTACATCTTATTGAGAGTAGGAGGATTCCACCCCAGAGCAGGAGGATTCTGCTCCATCTATTTGGCACATGTGACGCCATTGCATCATACTGCATTCATCCCATTTCATTGCCCCGCATGCTGACTATTGTGTGACTATCATGCTGTGTTTTGTGTATGCGGTATGTATACCATATAGTGGACATAATTTATTTTGCCCTTATATTTTTGGCTCGTATTCTGGGTTGCACGCCGCAACAGTATAAATATATGGATCGGGTTGCACACCGAAACAATATAAATTTATGAATCGAGTTGCACACCGCAACAGTATAAATATATGGATCGGGTTGCACTCCCCAACAATATTCTCATATAATAAGATGTATTTCTGATTGTTGATATGTTCGGGATACCTATATGTTCTGTCTATCTTATGTTCCTGGTTGTTTATGAGTGTTTTTGATTCCATATGTATTTCCAATTATGATCTGGCTTTGTTTTTTTAAATTAGAGGAATTTGGTTTATCTGCTTCTAGTCTCCCTTGCTAGCCATCCTATTCTTTGAGGTGGCTAGTCTACCCCCACTTATTGAGTCCTTTTGACTCACCCTTCTTTGTTGTTTGTTTCTTGTCAATTTATTTCGTTTCGGTAGGGTCGCTCCAGGATTGGGTTTGCCACGTTGTTTAGGAGCGAAGACAACTTCAGCTGTTAGGGTGAGCCAGTTTTATTCCGGATGGCCACCAGTTTATTGTTTATTATTTCAGTTGCATTTTGCTCCCTTCAGGAGGTATCTGTCTTCTTTTTTACTCTTAGATGTCTAGTCTGGATAGCCCTAAACCTAGTATGTTGGGTAGTCAGTTGTAATTTCGTTTGTACAACTTAGAGGTATCAGTATGTCTGTGCTTTTTCTAAGCGTTGTTCTTATTTATGAATTGAATTATATTTATTTTCCTAATGTAATTTATAAGGGTTCGCCCGACGGGTCTAGAGGAGGTTGTCGGGTGCCCACACGGCCTAGCCGAATTTCGGGTCGTGTCAGATCGTCAGTGGAAGACTCATCATCAAAAGCCATAAGAGCCAATGGAGAATCATCTTCAGGTTCCTCTTTTTCTTCATCACTTTCGCTTTCAGAAGGTCCCTATGATGCATAGAAAGCCTTTTTCTTCGTTCTCCTTAATGCCCTGAAGTTTCGCGGACGTTTTGTCTTCTTAGGTTCATTCTCCTTTGTAGCCCCAGAATTTTTCCACTCAATTTCCCACAACAGGCAGTCCTTTATGGCATGCTCCTTCTTGTTACACTTGAAACACTCTGAATAGTCAGGACTATCAACTATGTTGTTCCTGGCAGGAGTAGCTTTGGTTCTTCTTTTCTCCAGACTTAAGGACCTCCTTACAGCATTTACCAAAGTCATCTCATGTTCATAAACTTCATACTTAGAACCACCACTCACCTCTAGAGCTAGGTTCTTCTCCTTCTAGGGTTCCACCTTCATTCTTGACTGTTTCATCAGTTCGTGGGTTTTCAGACTACCAACATCTTCATCCAACTCAATCGTATCAAGTTCTTTTGACTCAATGATAGTTGTAACCTTTGATTCCCATGAATCAGGTAGAATCTTGATAATATTTTCCATTAAATCTTCATTGGTTAGGATTATACCCAGGGACTTCATCTCATTATTTATGATTGTGAACCTGGTCATCATATCTTAGATGGACTCAAATTCTCCCATAGCAAATAACTCGAACTTTCTCTTCAGCATCTGGATCCTTGACTTCTTCACTCGCGAGGTTCCTTCATGAGCAAGTAGTAAAGCATCCCCAATTTCTTTGGCAGTCTTGTATGAAGAAACTCTATAGTATTCATCAGGGCCAAGTCCACATATGATGAGCCTCTTATCTTTCGCATTCTTCTCAACTATCTTCAAAATCAGCATCAGTATACTCAGATATCTCTTTGGGAACAGTTTGCTGATTAGGTGGCTGACCAAAAGTTTTGTTGGGAATAAGAGCTCCATCCTTAGTAATGATCCATAGCTGAAAGTCTTCAGCTTGAATGAAGTCCTCCATTCTGCCTTTCCAACATCCATAGTACTTGCCATTGAACTGAGTAGGCATGTTGACAGATTGTCCTTCGGTTATGATCAGTGGTGCACTCATTGTTCAGATCCTTATCAAGATGTTAATCTTTATGTGAGAGAACCTTCTCTGATACCACTTGTTGCACTTGGTGCACTTCTGTAAGACACTAGAGGGGGTGTGAATAGTGTTCTTACCCGATTTTTAATCTTCTAAAACCTGCTCTTAACTTTGATCGCCTAGCTTACAAAGAACCAGGTTTCTTGCAAGTTTCACCTATCTCTGAAACTTAAACACAATGTGGAAACATAAAGAACACAGAGATTTTTACGTGGAAAAATCCTTGCTCAAGGGATCAAAAACCACGACCCAAACTCTTGGGATTTCAACCTTCCACTAAAGGAAAACTGAGCAAGTTTTAGATTACAACATAATGCAATCAAGAACTAGACCTCCCTAGTACCTAGAACCTTCCAAGCCACACGTTAGCTTGTCAGGTTGACCCTATTAAACCAACTAGTAACCTCTACTCATTGCTTCTTAACAAGCTGATAGATTACAATTCGATAGCCTATAACAAAGAACTAAAACAACAGAGTAAACTATGAAACTGCTCCTTCGTAAGGTTCTGCTGCCCAGTCTTTGTTCTTGCACACAATGCTTCTCACGATTAGTTTTGTTCTTGATATGCTCTGTTGAGATTTCTTGAGTGCGTGCTGATTCTTGCCAAATTACTTGTATATATAGAGTCTGACTTAGCCGTTTCCAATTAAGCTTAGAACTCCTTTTTCACTTTGGATTCCGTTTCAAACAAGGTAAAACCCATATTGCCTTATTTTAAACTCAAGTTAATTTGCCTAAGTCTTCAATCCTTTTCCTTTTAGGAACCGCGTTCTACTTCAGCACCGCCACAAGCTTCTTCTTTTCCCGATAGAATTGAAAATTTGACTCCAGCTGTCCTCGTTCTCCTTCTTCAACTCTAACTCGAATGTCCCATCTCACAGCTCAGTCTTCTTACTCAACTGTGAACCTTTTTATAGTCCACTTAGCACCAGTTCCTTTGTCATCTTCAAAACTTATTCTTCAACAAGCGTGGCAGAAGATCAAACTGAAGAACCAATACTGGAGTGTAGTTTCTAATTTGTTCTTAATTTTGTCTAGTTTATTGTAATAGGCTATAGAGTTGTAACCTAATTGCTTGTTCAACAAGAAGCAAATGTTAGGTACTTCAGTGGAGAACTTTGCACTTTAATGCTAGAGTTCGCTGAGAAATAGTTGCTATAATCATATTGATTGTAGGCAGTCAAGGTGCTAGAGTAAAGCTCCTTAGGTTATAAGTTGTAACCAAAAACTTCTCGTTATCTTTAGTGAAGTATTTTCTAGATAAATTCCAAAGAGGTGAGTTGTGTTAATAGTTCCGCCCTATCATATTCCCGCCGTTACAAAAATGGTATAAATATGCCCTTATACTTAACATTAATGTGTCAAATATGCCTTAAACGTATATTTGCACCATTTTCGTAACAGCGAGGGCATGAGTGGGTGGAACTACTTACGGATAGTAAATTTGTTGAATTTTGTATGGTGTACTTGAACCTTTTCCGAAGTATAACACTTAATATATCTCCTTGTGTGTTTTCATCACGCGACATGACCAGAAAGGGTTTGCTTTTCACCATTATATTAAAACATATAGGGGTACTTGGGATAAAGAAAAAACAGGAGGTACTAATTCAATCTAATTCAAATAAGATTAGGGTATAATGCGATCACCCGTAAACTGGCTTTTACAGACAAGTTTGGAGGTAATTAATGTAAATTCCATTAACAAATAACCAAAGACGTGTATATTCTCGTCCACTCGATAAGAAAACTTTATTCTTCTAGAAAGGTCTTACCAAACTAAGACGTTTGTATGTAGTTCGAGTTTTGGTCTTCTATGATATATTTTTTATGAAATAAAGGTTAAGATCGCGAGGACGAGTCGCCTTGCCAATGATAACAAGTAGTTCAAGTGTTAGAACATGGATATACAAAGACCAGATAAAGGACCAACATGGTTCACTTTTGGCCGGAGGTGAACAAGTGAACAACCATGGTACAGAGTATCGATCCATAACTTTTAAGTCAACTAAATTCAGCCGTATGCTCAACTATCACTATCTCATTTTTTCGTTTGCACTTTCCTCAAGTGTAACTTCACGTATGATTTTGAAATAACATTTTTTTTGACAAAAGTACTGACAACACACTACTAGAAAACGTTGAGTTAGCTAGGTAAGAGGTGGCGATCGAATTCCCTCTCTGAATTTCCTCGTCAAACCACAATTTCTCTCTCCATAATTTTTTTTAAAAAAATCAGTTGCTTGGCTAGGGAATTCTCTTGCCGGTAAAACAAAATCGCTTGGCAAAGGAATTCCTTCGCTAATTTAAAAAAACGACATGAATTCGCCCACTTCTTCAGATCTACAACATCCTCTCCCATCTTCTTCAGAAGAAACTCCCGCCTCCCCTCACTCAAAACCCCACTGCACCAACCCCGTCCCACCCCTGCTGGCGACCAAGATAACTCTGATCAGCTAGGTACCACTCACCCTCGTTTCAACTCGTGAGTTATTCCCCAATGTCACCTACCCCCGATATTCCTCACCCCCCCCCCTATACTTTTCTTTTATCGCTTTAACAAATTTTTTTAAATTTTTTTTCAAGGACACCGACAGCCATATATCACTGCCACCAGTAACACTCTTAAAAGGTATGATTTTAATTTTTTAATTGTATTATTTATTTGTTTTTAGTAAAAATTTAAGTATATTTATTTAATTATATTAATTTGTTACCTCTTATTAGTGTTCAAACTATCATATAACTTATTCACCAAAATTTATATATGGTTACCATTTACTACTAGTTACACTAATCATATGTTTGATTTCCTCCACTATTGAGAACTCAAGAATAAATAAATACATAAATAAAAACCACAAAAGTATGTGTAGAAAAGTAGTCTTGAATTTAGGAAGCTTATGAACTCATCCTATATATTTTGGTTAATATTTGTTTAAGTTGTGAAAGAAAGGTTAATATTTATTTAAGCTGTTTAGTTACAATTCTTAGTAGTAATAGATAATTATACAGTTAGCTAATTGAATTAGTTAAGTCGACTTAATGTTATGTGATGAATTGATGAACTTGGAATTAGTATGGTTGATGAACTTAAATTTGTTGTGTTGGAATCATTTTTAAGTGACTTTTTTATCTCTTCCATCACGATCAAATATATCATGGATATGAACGTCGAAGACTCAATTTAAATTGTTCAAGATTGGATCGAAGACTTCATTAAAAGGGTTCAAGATACGATCGAAGACTCAATTGAAATGGTTTAAGATACGATTAAAGACTCAATTGATCTGGTACCAAAATCGAACTTGGACGAAGAAGTTGAATTGCATAAGAAATTAATACAATAAGTTCTGGACATAATGTTACCTATTTTTCTTTCCTATTTAAGATGTAATTATGGAAAGACAGACTTTGTTCATACTAGACTTGATTTTTGCTTATGTATTGTGTAACTTTATTTTGGTTTGTTAATTAGACGTTAGACTACATTATTTGTTAATTGGATGTTTAATTGAATGCTATTATAACGGCTATTTTAGTTTTTGTTGCTCCTTCATATGTTGTTTCTAATGTTATCGTTTAGCAGGATACATATGCTGGTTCCCTCGCCAAATGTAAAATATATATATATATATATATATATATATATATATATATATATATATACACACACACATACACACACACATACACCCCCCTAGAGAGGGAATTCCCTCGCCCAAAAAAAAATATTTGTTTGGTTACAATTGGTGAGGAAATTCCCTCGCCAAATACACTAACACACTTTATCCAGATGGGGCCTACTTCGCTGTTAGCGAGGAAATTCCCTCGTTGACACTCTTTTCTACGAACCTTTTCCCGAGGCACGTGCAGTGAGGAAAATTCCTCTCTATTGTCTGTTTAGAAAGAAAATTCCTTCGCCAAATTTCCTAACAAACATATCGATTTCTAGTAGTGATACAATTTCTCCTATTAAAGAATATTGTGCGTACCAACGTGGAACTCATTCTGATCAAATAAGAAAATGCACTTTGTATCATTAAATACTACTAGTTGAATACAGAAGTCAATCCTTTCGTAAGGAATTTAGTTTACATATATCGATGGTGTAACGTTTTTTCATATTGTTAACATATTTTAACATCTTGTAGTTGGTTTGACTTTTATATATTAGGGCTAATTATAAATATATATAATCCTAACACTAAAATTATAAAAAGTAACAATATTATTTCACTTTACAAAAAATACCAATATTTTTTTACACGTTATATACAAAACTAATAAAACTAACAAATTAGAGTTTGTTCCTCCTTCTTCTTACGCCCCCTTCCACTGCTACCATCCCAGTCAGTGCCGCCACCTAGTCATCGACGGCCGCCGCCGGAATTTTTTTTTTTTTGGATCTAAAAATGGAAAACACCAAAATACACATATATAAAAAAAATTTAAATTACAGTTTCAAAATACATTTAAACAAAAAATACATACACATACACAAAAAAAATATGTTATACATACGGTAAACATCACATACATACATGGATCTACAGATCTATAAATTATATCCCTCTGTTTCAAAAAAGATGAACCTTTGCGGAGTACGAGGGTCAAATTGACTAATTTTGACCGTGAATTTGTACATCAAATTTTTAATTTTTTTGAAATAAAATTTACATATTTAGAAACTACATGAAAAATACTATAAGTCACAATAGTTAACAATTCAAAATAGTTAAAAAATATTTGTAAGATATGTGGTCAAACATAATCTTGTTTGACCATTCAAAAGTAATAGGTTCATCCTTTTTGAAACGGAGGGATATAATTTATAGATCTGTAGATCCTAACAATTCCTTCCAGATCGAAGAAGCAGCAGCCCCCAAATCGTAGCATCGGCTGCACCAGATCGGGAAACCACCAGGAGCAGTGAAGAAGAGCAAAAATGACCGTGGTTTGGAGGTGATCGGCGACGGGGAGGCAGTGCTCAGGTGCCGGTAAATGGGTGGAGAAGGGGAGAGAAAGAGAGAGAAAAGCTAGGGTTAGGTTTTAGGGAGAGGGGAAAATGTGAAAATGGTAGGTTTTGTAATAAAAATACAAATGTTATATTTGGTAATTATTCAGTAATATCAGTATAATTTAAAATTTTCATGCTTAATGCGTCAATTAGCATAAACTTTTTTATATATTATCAGGTCATTTTTTACCTGCTGTAACACATAACCTGTCTTATTTTTAATATTGTAAATTTCACAATTAAATGGTTTCCCTATAATATCGTTTAGATGATCTGTACTGTGTAAAAATATATTATCATTGCCGGTTAGAAAAAACTCAAACTCAATTTTAAAATGAACTTTATTTCATGTCTTAGAAGTGGTAGTCAATTTTGGTTGACCATTACTCTGCATTATTGGACGTGTAGATCACTAAAGTCCAAAGTGAAACTTGTTAATTAGCGACCTCTCCCCTTTCCACGAACCCTTCCCCGCGTCATATATTCTTCCATATTATCCACTATATAAACACAACCTTTCCTCCTTTGCTTCTTCATTCATAAGTTATAACTTACAAGAATGAGTCTCAAGATGGATGGTATGTTCGACCTTGACCTTGCTTTAACGGTGGAGGAAGATTCCAATGCCACCACTGGGCTACCGGAGCTTTCGGTAACTCCTGATGATCACATTCAAATGAAGACGGTTAATGCAGTAGGCTTTTGTTCGATTTGCATGGATGACTTTCAACCAGATGAGGGTGCCAAACAAGTTCCCTGTGGCCACTATTTCCACTCATCTTGCCTTACAAGGTGGCTTTCCCATCGTAAATCATGTCCTCTTTGTCGCTACAGTGTTTGCGCCACCACTTTGGGCTGAGATCTTCGGCGATTGCGGCGCTTCCGTGAGATATATCTTTTGGTGTACAATGACAATGTAAACGATTTGTTCTATTCACATTTTATTTTTTTTAGGTTACTAATCTCATTTTTCAAGTCAGCTATCTCTAGTCATCCTTAGATGATCTTTAAAGTAAAACAATTTCTGTTTATTAGTTAAATTATAGGTAATAGGAGTAAACTATTAAGGAAGGAAATGAGACGGGCTAAAAATATTTACAACTGTTTAATGATTTATGGACAACGTTTTCTGCTTAATTTAATAGCTTAGCACTAGTCAGTGCGTTGGGTGTAACATTGACCAAGTTGAACGGGTAAGGAGTTTCAAGCTGCAGCGGTTATATGGTTGAAACAATGGACAAATAACACTTATTAGGCATTACTTAATAGTACGTGATAAACACATTCAACTTTTCCACTATTCCACTGAAAGCTACCCCATAGTATACCATTTGTCCTTTTACTTTTTTTTATTTTTTGAATATTTTACGAATAAATTAAAGATAATGGTTTTTTGAGGACACTCTTTCTTGACCACAGATACTCATACGAGTTTCCTTTCTTTTTTGGTAAAACCATTCATCAGTTCTATCCGGAATTGGTCCAAATAGTACAGATTCACTTCGCGTAGGGACGATTAAAAGTTAGAGTGCTTTTATCAGGATCCATCTCTCCATTCAGAGGGCTACATAAATTGAAAAACTGTGGTCAGAGGGAGGATCCTTTTCAAAGTTCAAAATTAGCACAAATTTAGCAGATGGAGTGAACCTTTTCTAAGGATTATTGGGAGAGACTGACGGAATCGGTGAGTGACGGTGGGAAATGGAGTGTAAGTATATTTAGCAAATGGAAGTCAGAAATAGAAGTCAAATGGAGGTAATTATGTTAGTCAAATATTGTATATTTAGCAAATGGAAGTCAGTTGAATTAGCCAACTGATCGACGTTGATTTTGGGTGGTAATTATGTTAGTATAATGGTATATATGTTAAATAAGTCCACAACTTATTTTTTTTCCTTCCTTACATTGAATTTTGAATTAAAACTTTAATTCTCTAAAAAGTCTTCCAAAATTTTTTCATACAATAATTTTATGTTTTAAAAATTTTCTAATTTTAATATATATTATTTTAAAACAACAATAAAAAGTAATTCAATTTTTAATGCTATCATTGACTTCACATTTTAATAAAGAAACCGCTGCTAAATCTCACAAAAACCGCTGCTAAATACATTGATTTCAAAAAATCGCTGCTAATTACAGATAAACCACAGCTAAATACATTGATTTCAAAAAATCACTGGTAATTATAGATAAACTGCCGCTAAATAATTGATTTTCAGCTCTTGTTAAACCGCCGGTACAACCGCAGGAATGTAGATGTTTAGCGGCGGTTGTGGAAAACCGCTGGAATAAAACCGCTGCTAAGACGCATTTTTTTTTTGTAGTGGGATCAAATAGTTATTCAAATATTTTACTCTAACAACTTGTTTAGATGGTTGTTATATATTGTATTATACTAGATTGTATCGTATTAAATTATATTGTATTTGATTGTATTATTTTGGTAAGTCTAATATTTAGATAGATTGTGTTGTTTTTGTGTCGTTTTGTGATACAATAATTAGCAATATAAAGAATGAATTCATGTTCGTTTTCAAGACAGAAGTATGGTGCAGGGTAAAGTTACTAAAGACTAGGTAGGGTAAACGGTCATACGAAAATATTAAGAGGGAAAAGAGAGAAAAATGATACGGTAACGACGTGGTCACACCAAATCGGTCGTTACATAAAATGAGATTTTTCATTGTTATTGTTATAATCTATGCACCTCCTAAGGACACTAGAAGAGGGGGGGGGGATTGAATAGTGTCTACCGATTTTTATTTTAGGAACCTGGTTCTTCTGAGTCAAGAACCCAGTTCTTGCCTTTGCAATTCTGCTGTTCAAACACGGCAACACACACCAACCACACACACAGAGAACACGAGAATTTTACGTGGAAAACTCCTTGCTGAAGGGAGAAAAACACCAATCCACACTCTGTGATTTTAGAACGCAATCCACCAACACAACGAGCAAGTTTCTGATTACAAGACTCTGTAACCAAGGGGCTACACTCTAGACCCTAACCACTAAATAAAGCTAAACTCTAGATTTACAAAGCAATCTCTTACAAGTTCACCTACTACATATGCTTCTACAATAAGCCAATAGGTAAAAATAATGATCGCTCAAAATAAGACAACTTACAAAGCAATGAACCTAGACAGAATATCTAGACACAATCAACTCAGGCACACCAGTTGTCTTCTTCAGTTATCTCACGTAGAAAGATACTAGATCGCCTTTATATGCTCTCAACTCTCTGTTTGTAAATAACTGAGTTACGGCTGCATCAACTACTTGTATTTATACGGGCCTTGCCACCCTAGTTGAGTCCTACAAGGAATCCTTGTAATTATGGTAAGACAGGATTCCTAGTAACTCTTTTTCTTATTGAAGTCCAACTCCTATTCACACTTCGAAGACACAGCCTGGGCACCGCCTCTTTTAGTCTGACTAGGATACATATTCATTCACGCGCCACTATTCCTAGTTCTGCAGGGATTTGCAACCCACAACTCTTTTCGATCAGTCGTGCCCTTCTATCCAAGGACTAGGTGCTTCTCCAAGACCACTAAGTCCTTCTCGTTTGTCATTCTTCAAAACCAATACTCAAAAAATTCCCCCTTTTTGATGATGACAAACAAATATTGCCAAAGAACCTGCATAGACAAGATTTCCAAAAACACAAAAGTGAAAGATAACTAGTTCAAGAAATTGAAACAGATGAATTAGGTTACAAACACCCCAACATTTCCTTCTTCCCCCTTTTGACATCATCGAAAAGATTCAAATACCTGCATGAACCTGTTAGTACTATCCAGTCTAGAGCTCAAGGCCACAAGTCAGCAACAAACACACAGCAGCAGGAGTAAGGGCCCAATCAAGAGCCAAATACTGTAAAGCAAACAGTCATAAACATGAGAAAAATTTAAAACCATTATCCAGGGTGTGACAGCAGCACTACCCTATCCATTAGTACACAAAAAAAAAATTTGAAACAACCATCACATGTGCAAGGGAGAATGGAAGGAATTAACAGCATGTAGGAGAAGGGGCAGGAGGATAGGACAAGAGGACTCAGCTCTAAAGGTTGAAGTGTTTGACAAGTGACTCAAGGTGCTTTGTATTTTTGGCCCTTTCCATCACCAGCTCAGCCTCATATTTGTGGCAGTCTATCTTCAAACGATCAATTTCTTGATCCTTCAACTTCAGCTGTCTGTGGAGCTCTGCATTTTCAGTATTCACTTATGTCTTCCACTGTGTTGACATTTGTAGCGACAACCTTTAGTTTCATGACATAACCCACAAAAGACTGAGCGAGACACGGAATTGGCTTTGGGAGAGACCAAACTTCCGACTTCTTTTTCTTTGCTTGCTTGCAATGAGCTGCTTTTGGCTTGAACCCTAGTCCCCATGTGCCTTGCACAGCATTTGGATAAACTGGATTTACCCTGCCTTGTAGTGATGCTCCCAAGCCCTTTCCAAATTGGAAACCATGCTTTAACATTTAAGATGCCATCATAATAGACGTCTCTGACACTCTTGGGACGTGTATAGGTTTACCTTCTGTTACTTTTTCCACATACACCACATCGGAGGTTTGATACATGATGGTTGGGCGTGTGGTGACAACTTCAAGGGCTGGTACGTCCAAGATGTTGTTAAAATGTAAGTCATCCTCTCCAAAACTATGACAACTTGATTATTCCAAGTAAACTTGACCACCTGATAAACTGTAGAGGGTACAATACAAGCCATGTGAATCCATGGTCGGCCCAATAGCAGATTGTATGATGGATTAGTTTCCATGACCTGAAATTCAATATTGAAGGTTGCATGACCAATGATCAACTCAAGATTAATGATCCCTAAGGATTCTCGAACTCCACCATCAAAAGCACGAACAACAGAGGAACTTGCCATAATTTGGCTCATATCCACCCTTAGACTCTTCAATGTAGACAGAGGGCAAATATTCAATCCGACGTGGGCTTTTAAAGAACTTGTGTCAATCGGTGTTATTCGTTTGAAAAATTTCTTCTTGATCATTCAATTTGCAAGAAGCGGGTCTTTCTTAAGGATTGTTTCATAGTATAGGTGCGTCTTGATTTCCCTTCGATCGAGCTTTGAGACAGGTTCCTCACTGTTCTTTCGAATCGAAGCAAGATTTGTCTTGCTTCTATCTTTACTTTCTTGTTGATTTCTTCCGCGTTTCGTGATTAGCATTTCCTTCGGGTTTGCTTGCACCATCTTGGTATCAGAGCAAGGTTTGAGTTTATTCTTACAACCTCAAATCCTGTTCATTTAAAATCGTGCTTGTGTCTTAAGTTTCAGCTTTCTTCCATGTGTTTGATTGTTGTTGCTGAGCGTTTATTAAAAAAAAAAAAAAAGTAGAAAACAAAAATTCAAAAATTGTGTTTGATTGTTGGCTGTTTGGATTAAACAACCATTGATTCTTGTTCACCATTGTTTCCTGATTCCAACAAGCACCTGACGTACTGATTATGTGACTAGGGTTTCTTGGTGAAATTTTGGACTGTTTTGAAGTTTGTTGGTGACTGGAACTCGAACCCCATCGTGTTTAGTTGAAACCGATGAAGATTGGTAGTTCTTGAGTGATTTTGGGTTTGTTTTGTGCTTGAAAATCAAAGTTCTAAGTTTGAATTCGTTGTCCGTACGCCGGAAAATTGTTACGATTTGTAACAGTGTGCGACGACGAAGGCGCTGAAATCTTAGCTCAAGAACTTTGTTTGAATTCCTCCGTTGTTGTTGAAACCGGAGTTGAAAGAGAGCAACCCAGATCTTGTTGAACTCGTGGTCAGTGAGCCGAAGCTGTTAATCCGTACACCGGAGCAAGGCTTCACTGTTCCATTGAAGAAGAAAAGGGATAAAAGTGTAAACATCAAAACCCCAGGTGAAAAGTTGTCTGCTGAGAAAAGGAAAGTGGATAAGGTAAAACCCTATCCGTACCAAGGAGGGACCACTCTTGTACGAACAAGAGTTGGTGTGTTCGAAAAGGATTCCAAAGGGAATCAAAGGGTAGATTCTCCTAGGATTTCACCTTTTTTCTGTCCGAAATTCTAGTTAGTGGATCTTTTGAGTAATTGTTCTACTCGAGGTCGTACTAACTCTTTTGAGCTGATAGGAACTCGTGCGTGGGTGACCGAAGTCCAACTTCATAGAAGATTCTTTTGACTTCCCGAAGCGCAAGAGTAAATAGCTGTCCGTTCCATTGAGTCAAATCAACTCACTCTTCCCGAAGTAAGACATCGTAGATTGTCAAATCGAAGGAATTGAGAGAGGTTGATCAACCGGGGAAGCCATTGGCTACAAGTTCTTGATTGACCAAACACCTAACCCATAAATTGAGTGGACCCGAGTGCCACCCATCAAAGGTGAAGGAGTGTGTGAGGTGATTTCTAACCTTAACATTTTGTTGGTCTTTGACTTGTGCAGGTACCATGACTGGGAATGGAGGCGATGGCAAAGGCATTGAGAAGCCCGAAGTGTCGTTAGCCGATCTCATGGCTGTGATACAAGGTGCCAGTGCCGAAGTAAGAGGAGTGACTGCTCGGGTGGCTCAACTCGAGCAAGGAAGCGCGTCCGTGGCCATGAATGGGTCCGGCGCTGGAACTAGCCATTCCACTCCGATGAAACCTGAGCTGTATGCTGAGCTTGTTCGACAACATCAGTTGACAAGTGAAGCAATTCGAAGAGAATTCAACTTGGGCAATCCCCAAGCAGGCTATCAAAACTTGGGCATTCCCCGAGGAGAAAGGATACCACTTCCAAAGGCCCGAAGAGATCTTGGAGCCGTTGTCGAAGAGGATATCGAAGAGGAATTTCCCGAGGACGAATATGAGAATGAGCCGCCCTTCGCTCAACGAAGGCAAGCTCACCGAGGTCGTGGAAATTTCTGAGGTCGAGGCCGAGGCCCAAATATTGAAAGAAATATTGAGCGTGAGGCTGATGATCGTGGTGATGAGTATCCCGAACAGGTTCGTGGTGTTCGAGACTCAAACTTGAACAGTGTCAAGATCACTATTCCACCCTTTAAAGGAACTAGTGATCCAGATGAATATCTTGAATGGAAGCTTAAGATGGAGCGCATCTTTGAAACCAACGAGATGACCGATGAGAGAAAAGCTGCCTATGCTATTGCTTCGTTTGAAGCTTATGCATCAACATGGTGGGAATCTGACAAGAGGCATAGAAGAAGAAATGACTATCCAGTAGTCAATACGTGGCCACAGTTGATGAGAGCTATGGATGCTAAGTATTTGAGTGCCAAGTACAGGCAAACTCAAATGCAAAAGCTCTATGAGCTAAAGCAAGGGTCCAAGTCAGTCCAAGAGTACCATGATGAATTTGAAAAGGTTCGACTGAATCTTGATCTGGTCGAAGATGAAGAGCAAGCCATTATCAGGTTCAAAAATGGCTTGGCTAGGGATGTGTCATCTCAATTGAGGCTCCACGTGTATCACACATTTGAAGATCTGTTCGATGTTGCCACCGAAGCTGAAAAATTGGTGAAGGACGATAAGGCAAACCGGTATCGAGGAGTCACTACTTCTACTCCCTTAAACCGAGGTAAAGAATGGAAGAGTCCAAACCAAACAAGTTCTAACCCTGTTCGAGATTCGAAGAGACCCTTCGAAAGAGCTGTGACCGTTAACCAATCGAGAGAAGTAGGAGGTAAAGTTCAACTAAACTCTCCTAGTGCTTCAAACATTCAATGTCACAAATGCAAAGGTTATGGTCACATGGCAAAAGAGTGTCCAACTCTCAAAGTTATGCTTCTGCTCGAAGATGGAACCGTCCATGAGCAAGCGAGTGACACCGAGGAGGAATTTATCGAGGAGATTGACCGAGCTGAAGGTGATGATGATCGTGAAGCTACCGAAGCTGATCATCCGGAAATGTTTCTTGTGGTTCGAAGAAATTTGAGCTGCATGACTCTTGAAGAAGAGGACAACCAAAGAGAAAACCTCTTTCATGCCCGATGTCGAGTAAGGGGAAAGGTGTGTTCGATGATCATTGATTCTGGTAGTTGTGCGAATGTGGTGAGCCAAACTTTGGTTTCACAAATGGGACTAACTACTTTGAAACATCCCCACCCTTACAAATTACAATGGCTGAATGAGTGCGGAGAATTGAGAGTTGTCAAATAAGTGTGGATCAAGTTCAGAATCGGAGAGTATCAAGATGAAATGATATTCAATGTGGTGCCGATGCAAGCTTGTCATTTGCTGCTGGGTCGACCATGGCAATATGACCGAACAGCTGTTCACAATGGAAGATCCAACACTTACACTGTAAAGCTCGATGGGAAGAGTTTCGTGCTCAAACCCTTGTCTCCAAAACAAGTCACCGAGGACTATAAACGGATGAAAGAATTGAAAGAAGCGGCCAAAGCTAAGCTTCCGATTGGAGCAAAATTGGGGCCTGAAGAGACAAACTCACTGCCGGAAGTAAAAGGAATCTGTGCAATCATACAATCGGGTGAGTTACTACGAGGCAACGACAACGATCAGATGATGATTTGCCTCGTGCACAAGGGTATCTTTCTTAACTCCAATGATGATTTTTCTAATGATAACCCTTTGCCTAGTGCTGTACAAAGTGTTTTGCAGGACTTCGGAGACATACTCCCTGAAGAAATGCCAGGTGGATTACCTCCGTTGAGAGGAATCCAGCACCAAATTGACTTCGTACCGGGGTCACAAATCCCCAACAAACCTGCATACCGGTGTAATCCCGAAGACACCAAAGAGCTCCAAAGGCAGGTTGATGAGTTGTTGAACAAAGGCCTTGTTCGAGAGAGCTTGAGTCCTTGCGCTGTTCCTGTTATACTTGTCCCAAAGAAAGATGGAACATGGCGAATGTGTGTTGATTGCCGAGCAGTTAACAAAATAACGGTAAAGTATCGTCATCCTATCCCTCGATTAGATGACATGCTAGATGAGTTAAGTGGTTCTTCATGCTTTACGAAGATAGACCTCAGGTCCGGTTACCACCAAATCCGAATGAAACCCGGAGACGAGTGGAAAACCGCATTCAAGACCAAGTTCGGTCTCTATGAATGGTTGGTGATGCCATTTGGTTTATCCAATGCACCGAGCACATTCATGCGACTGATGAACCATGTGCTCAAACCGTTCATAAATAAGTTTGTTGTCGTTTATTTCGATGACATACTTGTTTATAGCAAATCTGTGGATGAACATGTTGAACACCTAATGCTAGTGCTTGATAAGCTTAGAGAAGAGAAGTTATATGCTAACTTCAAGAAATGTGCCTTTTGTGTCGAGCGTGTAGTCTTTCTTGGATTCGTTGTCAGTGCTAATGGTGTTGAAGTCGACGAGTCAAAAGTCGACGCCATCAAAGATTGGCCAACTCCAACCTCGGTATCACAAGTTCGTAGCTTCCATGGCTTAGCTAGCTTTTACCGAAGGTTTGTTCGTGACTTTAGCACCGTGGCAGCTCATTTAACCGAGCTGGTGAAGAAAGACCATCCATTTGTGTGGGGAGAGTCCCAAGAGAGGGCTTTCCAAGAGTTGAAACGGAGGCTTTGCTCTGCCCCGTTGTTGCAACTGCCTGACTTCGGCAAAGCATTCGAAGTCGAGTGTGATGCATCTGGAGTTGGGATCGGAGGAGTGCTGATGCAAGAATCAAAGCCGATCGCTTACTTTAGCGAAAAGCTTAAGGGTGCAACTCTGAATTACTCAACGTATGACAAAGAGTTGTATGCCCTCGTTCGAGCAATCGCCTATTGGCAGCATTATTTGTGGCCTCGAGAGTTTGTGATCAAGAGTGATCATGAGTCTTTGAAGCATCTCCGAGGTCAGGAGAAATTGAATCGAAGACATGCCAAGTGGGTTGAATTCATTGAGAGCTTTCCTTATGTAATTCATTACAAAAAGGATAAAGACAATGTTGTGGCCGATGCGCTATCAAGGAAATTTGCCTTAGCGACCACTCTCGCCTCTAGGCTCGTGGGATTTGAAAGCATCAAGTCGATGTACGAAGACGATCCCAAGCTGAAATGCGTTCGAGACGCAATTTTGAGTGGCCGAAGGGTTGAGAAATATCAATGGCATGATGGCTACCTCTTCAAGAATGGGAGGGTTTGTGTGCCAATGTCATCGTGGAGAGAGCTCTTAGTTCGAGAGGCTCACTCCGGTGGACTGATGGGACACTTCGGTGTCGACAAAACTCTTGGCATCTTGACCGAACAGTTCCATTGGCCCAAAATGCGACGAGATGTGGAAAAGCTTTGCAACGCTTGTCTCATTTGCAAGAAAGCTAAATCGAAGTCCCACCCTCATGGTTTGTACACCCCGTTACCTGTGCCTGATCGACCTTGGGTTGATATATCTATGGACTTTGTCTTGGGGTTACCGAGGTCGGGGGGAGGACATGATAGCATCTTTGTTGTGGTTGACCGTTTTTCGAAAATGGCTCACTTTATTCCTTGCAAAAAGTGTGATGATGCACAGCATGTAGCTACATTGTTCGTTTCTAATGTGTTGAAATTGCATGGTGTACCTCGTACTATTGTGAGTGATCGAGACTCAAAATTCTTGAGTCATTTTTGGAAGTGTTTATGGGGTGCCCTCGGCACCAAGCTACTATTCTCGACGTCTCACCATCCTCAGACTGATGGACAGACCGAGGCAGTTAACCGAACCTTGGGGTCTTTGCTTCGAGCAATGACCAAAGGCAAGGTTGGAAACTGGGCTGATCGTTTGCCCATGATGGAGTTTGCATACAATCGAACGGTGCATAGAATGATCAACATGACCCTGTTTGAATGTGTGTATGGTTTTAATCCTCTAATTCCACTTGATTTAACCCCGTTGCCTCGAGATTCTGTTCTTGATTTTGAAGGTACTCGACGAGCAGCTGCTTTGATCGAATTGCATGCAAGGGTGAAGAAGAACCTCGAGGAAGCTTATGCAAAGGTTGCCTTGAAGAAAAACAAGGGGCGTAAAAAGCTGGAATTAAAGAAAGGAGATTGGGTTTGGGTTCACTTCCGAAAGGAACGCTTCCCGAACCAAAGGAAAGGAAAGTTGGCTCCTCGAGGGGATGGTCTATTTCAAGTGTTGACCAAGATCAACAACAATGCTTACGTGATCGACCTCCCTGGTGAGTATAATGTGTCCAACACCTTTAATGTTGCTGACTTAGTTCCTTGTGTTGTAGGTCAAACTTCGGAGGACGGGGAGAGCTCGATTTCGAGGACGAAATCTTCTCAAGAAGGTGAGGATGATGCAGCCCGAACACGTGCTGATCAAGTGTTCGATCCACCGAGGAGACCGATGACAAGAAGCCAAGCCAAGCTGCTGCACGATGTGCACATTCACTTAGTCTGGCCGAAGGAAAACAATTACTCTGAAGCTGAGTGGCCGGGCTCAAGAACCGAAGGCACTATCTTCAGATTTGAGCCCGAAGGCAAAATGAACGAGGACAATGAACTCGAAGACAAGTGAGCGTCCGAGGACACTGAGTTCGAGCAAGCTGCCGAACACAAACTTGTCTCAGCCCCGCGTGGCTTGTTTTTATTAGTCACTTGTGACTATTTACTACTTTATCCTTAGTATAGCCTATAAATAGTCCATTTCATTTCATTGTAGAGATATACAGTTTTGAGTTTATGAAAAACATAGCAAGTGCTATTGTGAGTCTCCGATGGAGCCGAACCCCGACGTGGGATTTTAAAGAACTTGTGTCAACCGGTGTTATTCGTTTGAACAATTTCTTCTTGATCATTCAATTTGCAAGAAGCGGGTCTTTCTTGAGGATTGTTGCATAGTATAGGTGCGTCTTGATTTCCCTTCGATCGAGCTTTGAGACAGGTTCCTCACTGTTCTTTCGAATCGAAGCAAGATTTGTCTTGCTTCTATCTTTACTTTTCTTGTTATTTTCTTCCGCGTTTCGTGTTTAGCATTTCCCTCGGGTTTGCTTGCACCAAGCAGCCTCCATTTTGTAACCATAATGGTTTAGGAAAGCGCTGGCCATGTCATCAAAGGTGTCCCACTTCGAAACATATTGTTTTACAAACCATTCTATTGCCGGTCCTCCCAAACTATCAGCAAAGTATGCCATCAACAATTCATCATTCTCAATGCCCCTCATTTTGTTAAGGTAGATCTTCACGTGGATCCTTGGATCACTTTGTCCAGTGTACAGATCAAATTTGGGCACAACAAAACCTTCACGCAATGGCATATGAGGGAACAAACACATGTCTTTATATGAAATACTGGTTTTACCCCCTTGCCCTTGTATGTTTTTCACAGTTTGCTCCAAACTTTTCAATTTCCGAGAAAAATCATTCTCTTCTATTTTTCCCAACCTCTCGATATCGGCATGTGATTTTGGGTGGTGTCCCCGATCATACGACTCGGTTTGGCGGCACACATTACCCTGAGCTTGGTCAAATTATTGATCACGAGCCCTTAACTGTAGGTCACTGTTCGATCTTTGCAAAGTGTGTCCTGCAGGAAAGGTGAATGCTGTGGCAGGAACTTGGGGTTGGCCATGTTGTGGGAATTGTGCCCCAGGTTGTACAGTAGAGGGTCCGACTGCGTTGTAAGTTTCTGGATGTGCACCAAATCCGGGAGGGTAATGGGGGTCTTCTACCACTGTGGATTGCCCTTGCCCTGGTGGCTGAGTATTTGCCATGAAACCAGTAGCACCTGGCAGAACTGGAGGTGCCTGAACTGCTGCCAAGTTACGAACCAGCTGCGCCATCATTTCTTTCATAGCTGCGAAGTCCTCGGCCATCTTAGCCTGTTGCTCAGCTAAATGAACCAGCTCAGTGTTCTCAATTTCCTCGGCCATCGTTGAGCCTTTGATTTTCTTTTCTTTTTCTTTGATTTTCTTTTAGACTCCTACCGAAGCAAGCCTCTCAAGTGCTTTGGAGTGTTTTCATGAAGAAGTTCTTCAACCACTTCTGGAACATGTAGTGGTCCTTTAATTCTGATGGAATAGGAATGTGGGGCCAGCACGATAGTTGCTCAAGCTCTATCAAATCAAAATATGTTAGTGCAACAAGATAGCATGGAACATGAATTTGCTCGTCGGCTTAACCAATGCCTAAGGTCGTAATGCATCATCCCGAAACGATGCACGGTGCAAGCTACGTGTATCGATTGTATCCCCAAAAATTGCTTACATGCCTTGAGAAAAATCAGAACAAAATTGTAACTGGCACGTAATTAGAAGAAGGACAAACATGGATGATTTTTTTTTTTTGATTTTTTTTAACCTCTTTTTTCTGACTCAAAGACATAATTTAGACAAACGACACGAGACAGACTCAAAATAAACTGCTTATTGTGATACACGAGTCACAAGATATATACAAACGGACACATTAGGTGGGTACACCTGGACGGTGAAAATAATGAGACTCAACATTTTAACGGAGTCAGATTATTCCACGAGGATCGACGCAAAATACAACTTAGCTAATTGCAATTTATCGTCTGTACCCTGTCTTGATCTTGAAAAATACAATACAAAGTAAAGTGGGACCCTAAAATAATTTTTTTTGTTTAATGAAATTTTAAGACTCAACCCGAGGGAGGTTCAGAACTTAAGAATAGATTATGAAACAAACTATTTTTTTATCCGAAAGGTGATTCTAAAATTGGATACTATGACAACACAAAGATGGACACAATTTTTTAAAACAAACTCTTTGATCTAATTCGAAAAAGAATCTTAAAGTATGTACAAAATTTGGCCATTATGACGACACAACGACACAAAATATTACACGAATTAGATGCAAAAAATTGGTTTACAAAAATTTTCCATTATGACGGCGTAAAACCCCGATAAATTGCTTTCCAAAAATATGGACTTGACTTGGACACAGACTCAAAGACAAAAGGGTCCCAAAATTTCGCTATTATGCTAGCGCAAAACTATAACGGCGCAAAATTATGACAAATTATTTCCTAATACTTGAGACCAAACCCAGACACAAAATTAGACTCTAAAAGTTCTTGAGAAAAAAAAATCGCCATTATAACGGCGTAAAATAACAACTAAAGATATTTTGAGACACGGGAATAAACCCATTTTTCATTTTTGTCTCTTTTTTTTGTTTTCAAAGTTTAACACCCACCCCCGGTAATCGGTCAGCATAACAACTTTATTTCTACAACAAATGCAACACATAAGATGCCAATAATGTGTCTTTTTAGGACACGGGCCCATCTTGACACAAAGGGATCAGTCTAGACAAATGCAATACCGGTGTACCGCACCTCATTAAGTCAAATATGATGCAGATAATTGGGCCTAAAGGTTTAACTTTAGGTGACGCCACTGACTAAGTGTCTAGACTGGCTAAAAAATCTGGTGGACAAACCGGGCGGAAAATGCATCAGGTCCATCCGGAAACAGTGTGTTCAGCCTAAAATCCCATCACGCCTTCCTCCTAAATCTTGGGCAATTTAGTAAGAAAGTCCCAAATGCCATAAGCAATCTGGTAAGTGCACGTGTGCGTGTGTTCCAGAGACTCAGAGGGTTGTGGAGGAAGACAATTTTTATACAGTTCAACAATATCAAAGCAGTAACATTCAACTTTTCATGTGATATGGCAAGAATATAACAACCAAATATTTAATAAATTAAAACATGCGACAATCTTATCAAATCCGGAGATTCTAGTTTTCAGTAATTTCCCCAGCGGAGTCGCCAAGCTGTCACGCCCTAAAAATTAACGAGTTTGGGTTATTATTTAAAGGCTCTGACTGGTGTTCAAAAAGGTACAAAATTATTTAGAGAACTCGGAGTGTCCACTTGACAGGTTTAATATGTGTGAAGTCAACAAAACGTACCTTGGAACACCTTTGACTCGTCTAATGGTCTGCGTCAGAAATTCAGGTAAGGTTCTCAGTTGACTCTTGGGAAGGTATTAGGTACCCTCGAGTCCTGTGCCAAGCACAGTTGCTTTATTGACGCATCTCGATTTATGAATATGTGGTTGTTTATCTTTAGGTTATGTTTTGACTGAATTTTCTTGAAGATATTAGGCGCATTCATTTTAACAGTTAAAATAAAGGTTTCGTCAAGTCACCCGCTGGGTAAACTGTAACACAACTTTGTAATAGTAACCCGAAGGGTATACTTTTGATCAAAATTGGTTGCTCAATTTAATTTTTCTTACAAATTTGCTTCTATCGATTTAGTTTCTTTTGCCTAATAAGTAAATTACGAATCATACTTATCTTTAAATCAACTTAGCTTTCTTAATTTAATTTTGCTTACAAATTAACTCCTCTCAATTTAGTTTTTTTTTTTACCTAATAAGTAGATCACAAATCTTACTATAATTGCCTAATCGAGTTTAAAACAAAATTTTAACACGAGCTTCATCATTGGCTTCTCTCATTTTAGTTTTTATTTTTCGTCTAATAAGTAGATCACGAATCATACTTATTAATATTGCCTAATCGTGTCTCCATTAACCAATTACTAAATAAACTTCATTAATAATGAAACAAACAAGTTACTTTGTTTAATTTTCGTGAGTGTTACAGGCGTAACTGTTAGCCTGATTTCTTTATGAAGCAATTGTGGTTTTGGTTTAAAAAACCAAACTAATTTAAATTAAGGTCACAACTGCAAATCATAACAAAAAAAAAAAAAACTGCTACTTAACTGTCAATGTTTTCGTCCATTCCAACAGACTATTTTTAGCAAGTTTGCACTACAAGTCCTAATTTGTTTGCCTATTTCGGATTTGTCCTAGATTTGAAAGTATATTTTGTTCAGCCCAGTAAAAGGACAAGAAAAAAAACCTGTTACATTTTTATGTCCATGGATCTGGACCCGAACACTCTAAAAATTACTCCAACGATTTCCTTGTCATTTTACTTAGCTAATTTGATCATTTTTTTTCGTTTTCCAACTTGACAACAAAAGATAATTATGCAAAAAAGAACAAAAAACATAAATGGACGAAAATAATTACTTTCTGTTACGTACTAGCAAAAGTTGAGCAAAGGTGAACTTCAAACATGTTTGATTTCATTTCACTTTCATATCCAAACATATTTAAAAAAGTACATGGTTAAGAAAGTATTTACCTTGTGTAGAAATTCCCAAACTAATGAAGCAAATGAAAAACCAACAACCTTTCACTCCAAAGTCAGCAACTAAACAACCTCTTTACACCCTTTAACTATGATTTGAACGTAAGAATTTATATCCTAAAAGACTCCTAAAGTAGTACTCTTTTAGTCCTAAATTCTTTTCCTCTAAAAAACTCACTATTTTCCCTTTGTTCCACAAATTTCAGATATGTTTTTCTCTGTTTTTAGTAGGTTCTTGTGTCTTTAAGAGGAGTAAAAATAGCCTATCTTATAGCTGAAAATTGAGGCTAAAAGGTGGGGTGTGGACTTTTACAAAAGTACAAGCCCACACCCCTATACTTGAGTGCTTTTAGTCCTATTTTTTTAGCAAAAGTACAGCAGCTATAGCCACCATTTCAGCCATCTACAGCTGTCCCAAAGGCTGAAAATATACAAGTTGTGTCATTTAAGAGGACACCCAATACTCATTATAGTACTAAAAGGACTAAGACCAACTATACAAACCAAATCAGCCCAAACTAACTTAAAACCAAGCCAAAGAGTAACCAGATCCTAAATTATAACTAAACTAGTGTCCTCAAGTTTCTGGACAATTCAAAATACTCAAACAACATGTTTTCGGATTCAACTTTCCTGCTTTGGACTCTTTTACAAACTTGTTTTATTCAAGAGTTACCATTAAGACTGAAAACAAGCATAACAAATACTGTGCTTGTTTGCACACTTTAACAAAATTAAACCAAAACCTCACATTTGAAATGGAAACCCTACCTGATAAGATCACAAAATTAATAGCTTAACAAATAAGTAAGAAACAGGTTTTGAACCAGATTCATGCTTAACAAATGACAACAACATTCGGATGCATTAATCACAAGAAACAAGCTCACAGGCTTACAAACCGATATCCAAAGCATCAACCAACATGTCTATACAACTTCACTATTCAAAATCAGTCATACAGTACTCTGGTCCAATTAAAACTAATAAACTAAGACAATGACAATGCTAAGACATGTAATTTCATGGCTCTTTCATGCTAAACATTTATTTATTTTCAATACCAATTATACTCAATACATACATATGTAGAACTATTAAGGAACAAAACTAAACAAAGATTGTGCAATTCATCCGGGTAAAAAAAAATCTGAAAATGACACACACATACATGATAACTTATGGATGAAGTTCAAACAAAGCCATAAAATACCCATGACTGGACAACTAAACTAACAGGAAAGAGAGACTACAAAAGATTCTCTTGCTAACCCGTTAAAGCCAAAGCATCGGTGATGTTGCGCTCGCTGCTTGCCTCGGCTTTATTGCCTCGCCCTGCTGCAGTGTTGTCATCGAGTCAATCCACACAAGCACAGCCTTCACATCCTCCTAAAGCAAACACGAACACCAGCAACACTGCTACATCGCCCTCATCGCTGCCCAAACAACACTGCAACTGACACGACCCAAATTCTCGGTTAGGCCGTGCGGGCACCCGACCACCTCCCCTAAACCTGTCGGGCGAACCTCTATTGACTGAATCGATATAAATTGTGAAGAATTACCTTGAATGAAAATGAACCAAACTTTAACAACATAAGATAACTCCCAAGGATAGACAAATATACAAGCTGTCTGAACAATACAAATAACTACCCAGAAAACACAGTTTTAAAGGTTTCCAGATCAGACATCTAAGAAGGCCAAAAGATATACACACCTCCCGAAGGGAGCAAAAGTAAGGAAAACTGTAATATCTGAAGTTGGCGGCTGCAATGAACAGGATGGCTCACCGCAGACAGCTGAGAACGTACTACCCCTCAATCACGGCGCGACTGGCTGGGTCCTGGAGCAGAATCTGCCGAACGAAAAGAAAACACAAGAACAAATAGGGGGTGAGTCATAAGGACTCAATAAGTGAGGACAAACTAGCAACCTCGAAAAATAGATACGCTAGTCAGGGAAACAGAAGCCATAGTAATCAACCAGATAAATCATTCACAGATAATTAATGCGATAAATCTTTATAGCTAAAAAAAATGCATATAAAGATATGCAATGATGCATCATGATGCAATGCGGTCACATGTGCCCGAAACCTATCTCCGACGCGGGACTCTCATCGTCTACCAGGAGATATATACAATAATGATCTTTCACCGGCGCGGGACTCTCGTCGACTACCGGGAAGTATATGCAGTAATGACCCTTTACCGGCTCGGGACTCTCATCGATTACCGGGAAGTATATGCAGTAATGACAGCCAGAGTACAATGCTCAGATACTCAATGCAATACCTGCAACAGGACATAACATATAATATACAACGTAAATTCAAGGCTAAGGCGTAATGAGTACGCCTATCGGCAGCTACACACGTAAGAAACACGTGGTAGAAAATCCACGAGGCCAGGTGCCTCCAAAGAAATGGATATAATCACTTACCGTATTCCAAAGCTAGTCCTGTTACTCAACCACTTCTTTTTCCTTTGGATTAACTGCCAAACGATCTCTTTCTATTCAATAAGCAGAAAAATTATATCAAATAAAGCTAAAGGCTTCATTCCTTATGTTTTAGGGCAATCCAGTTAGGAACCTGATACCCTATTCGCATATGCAATAGCAGGCCAGGTCTATGTACAGGGTTCAAAATCCCATAACCAAACCCTAAATAAATTATATTTATATGTTGCCCATAACTCACTGAGTACGAATATATAATCATTTCCATCATCGGGGTTCAACTGACCCTTTAAACTATCAATTTACGTCATTAGGAAGATGTCTAATATCCTTATTTTTACCGTAAAAATATATTCAAACACACGTAATAAGCTAAGATAATGAGTTAACATCATTACCTGAAGATTTGGGGTAGAAATTCCACTATTTTTCCACTCCTTTTCCCTTTTTTCTCTCTCTCTTTTCTAATTTTTCCTTTCTCTGTGTTTTGTTGTAATGTTTCTATCTAATGTTGCTGCTTTGCTAAGGGATTTAATCCTTTAGCCACCGACTGATCATTTTATTTTTTTTTTTATAATAAATTCGCTACGACGATTAAAATTAAAATGGAACCCTAGAAGTCGAAATGATCCCAAACTTTTCAAATAAGCTATACAAAATATATTTAACATACTCGCGAAGACGGATCTCAAATCGGACTCCTGAAACTCAAGATGCGAATTTAAAGGAAAAAGGTCAAATTATTTAACTTTCGGTATTTCGAAAACTAGCCGAACAACATCAAAATTCACTTTCGAAAAATCACAAAAGTCATAAATAATCATACAAACCTAACGGCGCTTTCGGATTTCGAATCGGAGCTCATTCGCAAAAACCGAGCTCAAAATCACTTTTTAATATTTAGCGACAATAAAAACTAAAACCTTCTTCCGATGCCTACCAAACGAGGTCTGATATAGCTCAAAATTTATAGACAGGTCCTAATGGACCTTACGAATATTCTAAAATTATCAGCACGCCAATCGGAGTCCTAACTTCCGAAACGAATGACCGAGATTGTTACAGCAACAGCTCCTCATTCACACACACCATAACATCCCCTCCAGAACAAGCACTTCCCTAATCAAATCAAACAGTAGCAGCATTAACAAAACATACCCCTATCCCGCCAAAACACAGCCCTCTTCCCCTCCTAAGAAGTACGCAACAGCAACAACAACAACAAACATCACATCCCCTCCAAAATGTCAATAATACAACCATCATCATTACAAAACGAGAAGAAGAAAAGAGAAGAAAGAAAAAAAAAATCAGAAAAGGGATCAGAGAAACGGGCATGGGAGAAAGGATTTTTGAGAAACGGAGTATGGGAAATCATAGGGAAGGTTGAGAGTAAGAAAAAGAAATTAAAAACTTACCGGAAAAGAGCGAACATCGCCGGAGTGAAGCTTTTACCGAAACTTTAAACCCCGATCTACAGTTATTCATCGGGATTTTGGCGAAACCGAGTTGAAAAATGGAAAGAGGGGTTGAAACGAGTTGAATGGTTATTTTTTGTATTTTTCCGGCCACCGGAGGCGGTGGTTCGGTGGCGGGACAACAGCGGTGGCGCGGCTGGAGGCGATTTCCGGTGAGCTTGGAAAATTTTGGCAAGAGCTTCCCTAGCCTTGGCGGCTGGGAAGGGAATGAGAGAGAAATGAGGGGTTTTTGGGGTTTTTATATGGGATGAATGGGTCGGGTAAGAAAAATGGGCTAACGGACTGAAATATTGGACTGATATTTTGCACATATGGCCATTTTTGAAGGCAATATACCATTTAAAAACCACTAAATTAGTCTAACTAAAAATCAACAATATACACTAACAGCAAAACTAAACATAGAATTATAATTACACATATAACAAGTAATTCTTTTTTATATTTTCTTCCACCATTAATGACAAATTTAGTTAAAATAAAAGACTAAATTTATTAAAAAAATTCGACCAAAATCCTAAGGATCTAACACAGCTATTTTGAGCAATTTTTCTATATTCGTGCCAAAATTAGGTGATTACTGGTGATGTCAAACATGATAGCTCAACTCAAAAGTGCTGGTCATATTCTCTCTAATGAGCAGCAAGTTCAGGCAGTGATCCGACCTCTTCCAAGTAATTGGGAACATCTGAAAGTAAACTTGACCCACAATGACAGCATCAAAACTTTTGGTGATGTTGCTCGCCATGTTGAGCTTGAAGATGAGCGGCTTGGTGCTGCAAAAGCTATACCCATTGCCTATGTGGCAGAATCAAGTGGTAAAAAGGCTTCAGGATTCAAGCGTAAAAATGACTGGAAGAAAGGTGGAAAGGGCAAGGAGGCTGGTGAGGGACCCTCAAAGAAGAGAAACAAATCAAATCTAAGAAGGGAAAATGGTTCTTTAAGAAGAAAGATGAGCAAGATGAAATGCTACAACTGCCAAGTGCCGGGACACTTTGCTCGTGAATGCACTGAGTCGAAAAAAGTAGCATTTCAAAACGCATCTCTAAGTGCTACATTTGTTTTTAGCACAGTTTTATTAACTGAATCTTATCCTATGTGGATTGTAGACTCAGGGGCCACCGACCATGTGACCCGTGATCGAGAAGCATTTTTGGAGTACCGTCGAGTACCATCTGGATCAAGATAGATATATGTAGGAAATAATGTGAAGGTTGATGTCAAAGGTCTTGGCATTTGCAGGATTGACTTGCGTGGTGGCCGTACTTTGATGTTGCGTGAACTCCTATATGCTCCAGAAATTCGATGGAAATTAATATCTGTGTCTGTCCTTCTTAATTTAGGTTTCTGTTTGAACTTCAGTCGCAATGTTGTGAGAATTACTTTAGACAATGTCTTTTATGGTTCTGGACATCTTTACGATGGTTTCTTTGTGTTAAGTTGCAATCCTTCTACTTATGACTATTATGTGGACCGTTGTGTTATGGCATGTTCTTCTAGTAATAGAGATGTTGACATTATTACATGGCATGCTAGATTAGGTCACATTGGGCAAGATCGAATGAATATATTTGCGAAGGAAGGACACTTGAGTTCTTTCTCGAAAATTGAAATGCCAACTTGTGAATAATGTCTTGCCGGAAAGATTACATGTAAACCTTTTGGGAAGGCTAAGAGAGCTGACTTCCCATTGCAATTAATCCATTCAGATATATGTGGTCCAATGAACGTGAAGGCAAGATCTGGTGCCTTGTATTTCATTATGTTTGTTGATGATTTCACGCGTTTTGGTTATATTTATTTGATTTTTTTAAAATTCGAAGCACTTGAGTGCTTCAAACGATACATGAATGAGGTAGATAATCAATTAGATAAGAGTATAACAACTTTAAGAACTGATAGAGGGCGTGAATATCTTTCAAGACAATTTATTGACTTGTGTAGTGAAAAAGGAATCACCAGACAATTAACTATTCCTTATACACCTCAGCAAAATGGTGTAGCAGAAAGGAGGAATAGAATTCTAGTTGATATGACAAGATCAATAATGGCGCAAGCTAATTTACCTCTCTTTTTGGGGAAATACCTTATTAACTGCAGCCTATATATTGAATAGAGTGCCTTCTAAGTCAGTTCCTTCCACTCCTTATGAGCTATGGACCGGCCAGAAACAAAAGTTGGATTATTTACGATCTTGGGGTTGTGCTGCATTTATAACAGATTCTTTTAACAAGTTTGGTAAACTGGGTCCAAAAGGCAAGAAATGTATCTTTATAAGATACTCAGAACACTCCAAAGGGTATGTGTTTATTGGTGAATTGGAGGATGGAAGTGTTACTGAAATTGAATCACGAGATGTCACATTTTTAGAAAATGATTTTCCTAAGAAGGGTGAAGTAAAGGATGGGGAGCCTCTTTATGAAATTCTGAACTCAAGTGGTCAGCAAGTGTCTTCTGACACATTTGATGATCTAATTGATCAAGAATATGGTGCTGATCCGAATGGGAGCTTTTCATTACAAGACCCCCTTCTTGTGAATCTCAGTTTCAATTAAGAAAGAGTACCAGGAAAGGTGTACCTAAATGTAATTATGATATAGAGGATTACGTTTTCCTGGTATCGGCATCGGAAGTGAATGAACCAAATTCCATTGCCGAGGCTTTATCGAGCCCTGAAAAGGATGAGTGGATGAAAGCAATGAAAGAAGAGTTAGAGTCCATGAGAACCAACAAAGTCTGGGACTGAGTTGATCTTCCGCCTGAGCGTAAAGCAATTAAGAACAAATGGGTTCTGAAAATTAAACGTAAAGCGGATGGATCGATAGAAAGATACAAGGCACGACTGGTAGCAAAAGGCTTTACTCAGCAAGCAGGAATTGATTATGAGGATACTTTTTCGCCAGTTGTGAAGTTTACCTCAATTCGCTTACTTTTAGCTATTGTTGCGCGTTTGGATCTAGAATTACACCAAATGGACGTAAAGACAGCTTTTCTCAATGGAGAATTGAACGAGGAGATCTACATGGAACAACCTGTAGGTTTCATCGTTAAGGGCCAAGAAAATAAGGTCTGTAAATTGAAAAGATCTATTTATGGTCTAAAGCAGTCTTCAAGGCAATGGTACTTGAGATTTCATAAAGAAATGATCTCATATGATTTTACTATGTTTGATGAAGACCATTGCATTTATGTTAAAAGGTCTAATAATATGTTTGTAATTCTTTCTCTTTACGTGGATGATATATTGATGGCTGGAAATAATTTGGAGTATCTAAAGATTATCAAGTCATGGCTTTCAAAGTCATTTGACATGAAAGATGTGGGTGAAGCAGACTATATCCTAGGAGTTAAGATCCAAAGAAACCGTTCCAAGAAATTATTGAGTCTATCTCAAGAAACATATATAAAGAAAATTCTGGAACGCTTTCGGATGAGTGAGTGCAAACCCATGGATACTCCTGTAGCGAAAGGTGAAGCTTTATGTCTTGAAATGTTTCCACAGACGCAAAGAGAGAAGGATGAAATGTCTCGAGTCCCATACTCAAGTGCTATCGGGAGCTTGATGTATGCTATGTTGTGTACTCGCCCTGATATCTATTATGCCGTAGGTCTAGTTAGCAGGTATCAATCCAATCCTGGAAGAGATCATTGAAAAGCTGTAAAGAGGATATTTTGATACCTGAAAGGAACTGCAGATTATTCACTATGCTATGGTGGATCTGATTTGATGTTGAGAGGTTATACAGATGCTGATTGGGCTGGTGGCTTGGATGAACGGAAGTCAACATCTGGATATGCTTTCTTACTAAATGGAGGGGCTATTTCATGGAAAAGTAAGAAACAAACTTGTATTGCTCTTTCAACTATGGAAGCTGAGTTCGTAGCTTATACATATGCAGTACAAGAAGCTGTCTGGTTGAAGAGATTCTTTGAGCATCTAGATATTGCAAAGAATCCTCAAGGATCGATAAGTTTATACTGTGATAGTCAGGCAGCTATTGATTTTATAAAAGATCCTAAACATCAAGAAAAGAACAAACACATTGATACCAAGTATAAGTACTTGAGAAACATAGTTGCAAGTGATGAAGTTCCAATACAATACATGCCTACACTGAAAATGGTAGCTGATCCTTTCACAAAGGCAATGTCTAGAGACCAGTTTGAGAAACATGTTATGGCTCTAGGTTTGCGTAGGATATGACTAAATTTATGTATTGTAGAACAATTTGAATGTTATACTCATATATATATATATATATATATATATATATATATATATATATATATATATATATATATATATATATATATATATATTGAGTTTGAATTAAAACTCATGTGCATGTGATGTAATTTATTTGTGATAAGTGTGTCAAACAAGTCGCGAGATCAGTTCTCTCACACGGGCGATCGCCTCTGACGTCGAGGAACTTGCAGAGATGAGACCAATTAGAATCTTGAATTGTACAAGGTCGTAAATAGTTTAAATGGTCGATCTTGATTAGATTTCAGACTTATGGATTTGTATATCCTATATGACTTGTTTTGTAAGCCAGATGTGAGTTTTTCAAACAAATTGGATTTGAGGATTGCTTGAAGAAAAACTCGGGTTGGACATTTAGAAGTGTCTAGACCAAGATTTGTACGGCATTTATATATTTAGAAATAAGACACAAGCGCCAAATTAGGCAAGAACACCGTAGCATATATTTCATACCACGTGTGCTGATCGACCAATAGGGTAATAGAAGAAAAGATCCCTGCTTCTTCATTGTGTGAGACCCTAAGAAAAACCAATATGATTTTTCATTGGAATACCCTTTGACCTTTTACTGTCTCTTGAAGTACCAATCTGTGTTGCTATTTTAGCATGTTACTAATAGCCACGAGTGATTCGGCAATGCGGTGCATGTCTAGGAAAGCAGCTGATTTGGGATGAATAGATTCAAGTAGAAAGGGAAGACAATTAAAATAATTTACAACTTAACTTGTATTCACAGGTCGACCATTACATTTACCACGAGGGTTTCAAGTGTAATTATGATACAAAGTTAAATAGGAACTCGAGTTCACCTCGTTCGAGGATGAGGGATCGGATAACTAGCTACTGGAGTAGCGTATAAAGTCTGGGGTATTGCGATTAATAAGATCCTCATGTTAATAGTGAATTCTTTTCGTATGTTATTGGATTTCTACAAGGAGCTATTGTACAACGTTAATAGGTTTAGCTCTTGATAATGCTCGCAGGTCGCACAAACTATTTGCCTGTATGAATTATATGTGTGATTGATATGGAACAGATTCAAATCCAGTCCATCATGTGCGAAGTGGGAGATGTTGGAAATTGGGCTTGGGCCGGTCGCCCATGTGGACTGACCCAACCTGGTCCATGACCCATTTATAAAGAGGATAAGACTCAAAAGTTACATGGGAGTTACCCTGGCAGTTAAAACACACTACTATTATTAATAGTGGGAAAAAGAACGTGAAAAGGTGGACAAAGTGGAACCTACGAAAACTGCTCTTTTATTATATCTACTCCTAACTTCTAAGAAAAAAGTATCTTCTTCTTTTCTTTCTTCTTCAATACACATAAGGTGAAAAGGTTCATTTAGCTTGTGGAAATTCACTTCGTTTCCTTTGTGATTCGAAGTCTGACTTGGGACAAATATCAAACGAACTTCCGCTTTGTTGATTACGTAGACAGGTACGCAAATATGTTCATGTTACGGTATTTAATTCCTAACACTATGTATATATCCATCTTCTAACACTTTGAACTACTTTTTGTTACATTCGCAAGGCCACTCGTCCTTGTATAGGGTGAAAATTGGTTGGCATACGTGGCACCTCGTGCACATGGTTCGGAGTGCATCGAGCAGATATTTATAAGCTAGAGCTCGGGACGGACAACAAGATTACCAAAATCATCAATCGAAGTTGTAGTCCACGATACACCTCGGTGAATGATCACCTTGGTCGACTAGTGGGTTCATATCCTAGAGGCGAAAGATTAAGCCTCGGTGGGTTGCCCCATTTTTAGCGGGAAAACTGCCCACGATCTCAACCCACTAACTCCACTTCCAAAGGTATGGAAACATGGAGGAAATTGTGGTTATTCAAGGGTATCTTAACGTGTGTTAGCATACAATTGGGACAAAACCTGCACCAACATTGTACCGCTATGATCATATAGATCTTTATGTTAATGAATGTGACCTATCAGAATCCTTTATGTCCTTTTTATATTTTCTTACCAGTTGACGGGCATATGGCTGCTCTATCAAGTTTTCTCTATTTGCCAGTTTCTCAGATGCATTCCTTTACTTAGTTCCCTGTAGCTTAATTACTACTCAAATAAAATTAAGACTCCTTCAATATTATAGCCTGACTCTCTTTGTATTTGTGCGTATCTTCAATAGGTGAAATGCTTCTCAATTTATAGGCCTCAAATCTTAAGAAGTCTTAAACAATTAGAACTCCAAATGCCTCCCGGTGTTTGAGTCCTAATTGAACTCTTTGCTTGGATAGGCGAAATCCTTTAGCTCTTATCCAATCTTATGCAATCTTTTCTTATCACTTATATTCCTGCATAATTATCAAGATAAATATTAAAATTAGGATAAAATTAATATTTCCCACTCAAATGATTTTGTGAATCAACTATATCAGCTTGCAGATATTCAAAGGAACATGTCCATTGATCTGTTCCTTATGTCATCAGTCAAAACTCCAAGCTAACATTTTCCCCCTATTTGATGATGACAAACTTATAGACTTTTCTACATATCCTTAATGACCTGAAACATGACTTTCATCTTAAAAGCACATTAGTGTAGAAAATATTTCATCATTAAGGATCGGGTTCTTAATCCAGTTATAAACTTCACAAGAAAAATTATACTCTTAATTTTCTGCCTTTTGGCATCATTGAAAATGTTGCATAAGTCAGAATTAAATCAAGCAATAGAGCAGGAAACTCATAGCCTTGTAGGCAACTTAAAATGCATACATAATTCAACATAAAGCAACTATATTAGAATGATATTAGCCATTGAAGATAAGTCATCATAAGCAAAAAGATTTAAACCAAGGAAACAAACTAAAAGCAGATACTACTAAACTATTCAAAAACTAAAGACTAGAAGACTAGGAACTAGAGATAAACTAAATCCCACTGGACAGAAGATGGCTTTGTGGTTTGGGTGTTCAGGTGTTTGAAGGACCAGGTCCCTAAGTTCTATACTGCAGTATCTCAAACATCTGTTTGAGCATCCCTTCATTGGTTTCCTTAGCTTTTGTAGCCTCAGTTTTCCAGAAGTCCCATTCTTCCTCAAACCTTTTGATCTCAACAGCTTGAATGGCAACTTGCTGCCTCAAGACCCTCACCCTGTTGTTAAAAGGCTGCTTACCAGCTCCAACCATTGGAGGGTCAGCCTTTACAGTCATATCACAACTGATCAAGGTGCAAACACCAAACTTTTCCTTCTTAGTAGCATTCTTTACCTCTTACAAGGGAATTCCCAACTTATCAAATAAGTCAGTCAGAATGAACCCAAAAGAAAGTGAATAATTCTTCTTCCCAGTGACAACTCTCTTAATTAGATAAATCATGAATGTAGGCCAGTTTATCTGCATATCAGTATCCAATAGTTCCATATGGACCAGGTCCATAAAACTAGCTATCCCTCTTTTCCTGCATAGGAAACATTATCTTGTTCACAAACTCAAACAACAGTTGGTGTTGAGGGTGCATCTCACTCTTGTGTACTGCTCTAGGTTTCTCCTCATGAGGATTTACAGCAAATTTTCTAGTTATCTCTAGGTCAGTAGGAAGTTTGGTTAAATCAGGCCAAACCTTCTTGATGTAGCTTTCATACCCCACAGAAGGAAGACCAAGTAGCTCCCCCAACTCATTTGTGTCAAAGTTGATATCCATGTCATGAACAGAGCTTGTGATCCTATCATTCTTGATGGTGTAGTTGAAGAAAAATATTGCAACTTCAGCCTTTGCACATCTTTCTTGATCTGAAGGACTATGTCCTTCCAGCCCTATTTCTCCAGTTTCTGCAGCACCATATCATACCTTCTTCCTCAATATTAGTCACTACTCTACCCTTCAAAACTTTTCTAGTCCTAATATCATCATGGACAACCTGCTGAGCCTCTTCTCTGACATCCTCACTTTCACTCTCCTCACCTTCAACATACTCATCAGAACCAGAGTCGGAACTCTCATCAACCAAAGTTCTCCTTGAGGACCTGGTTCTTTTAGAAGACTGACCAGCCCTAGGAGATGTAGCAGTGCTTCTGGTACCCTTCTTTGAGAAATTTTTCTCTTTTTGGACTGAGGGACTACTTCCTCCACCTCATCTATAAGATCATCTTCTTCAACCACAAAATCCCCTCTCTCTCTCTCAACAAATTCAATATCTTCCTCAACAACAGAATCAAGAACCTGTTTCCCTTTACCTTTTTTGCTTCTTTTAAGTGTAGCATTCATTCTTTCCTCAACTAACCTAGTACTCCCTCTAGTGGTTCTTACAGCAACAAAAGGAACAGTTCCTTTCTTTTGTGCAGAACTTTCTCCCAGTTTTTTCTTAAGTGCAGTTTTATAACTCTCACTGATCTTTTTCAGTTTTGCATTTATATCATCAACAACCTGAGGATCACCAAGTCCTTTCTTTTTCAGTTTTCTTTTTATACCCTTTAAGTCCAAGAGATTAATGATGGGTGTTTCATCATCACTTTCACTCCCATGCACATCCCATTTCAACATCTCCCATAGGTTCTCTAGAAGCAGCCATGGGAGAACTAGTTCCCTCACAACCTTCTTTTCCCCCTCACTCTCAGAAATAGGCAAACACAAACCCCCTATATCAGCCCTATGTCCCTCAATATAAATGATACTAATAGGTTCAACATAATTTACCTGAAGTTCATAAACAATCATAGCCCTTGATAAATCTTCCACTTGTTCCAAAATAGAGGCAGCAGCGGGAACTGATCCTTCCCCCTGAATTTCATGTTCAGGATTTTTAGGGTTTTGTGGGTTTTAGGTGGTTTGAATGGGTGAAGGCGGAGTAGTGGCGACTGGTGATCAGTGATAGGGGTCGTGGGATCAGTGCTTGGAGACAGACAACTAAAATTTGATTAAAGAGATATCACACAATTCTTCATGAATTTTTCAAAAAAAAAACTGAATGAAAAATATGAGAAGAGAGAATGAGATTATATAGGAGTGGATTTTGTGATAATGATAGAGTTTGAAAGGATTTCCTTTCGATTTCCTTGTTAAAAAGAAGTTCAGTCAGTGCAGGTGTCTTGAACGTTTCAAAATTTAGTCGTTATGATAAAGAGTTCAAGTGGGAGATGGAGTGTGGAACGGTTCCTAGTTGGGACTTTAATTCAGAGAGATAGTGTTTGAGTGAGGCTTAAATTAAAATAGTTGTCTAACTTGTAGACATGTTTAGGGAACTGTTCATTTTCAATCCCTGGTGATTATTTGGCGTATACTTCTTCTTTTAAGTGCCCATTCAGAAATGCACTCTTCACATCCATCTGATGTAGAGTGAAATTCATGTATGTGGCAAAGGCTATAAGAAGTCTTACTTCTTCCAATTTTGCAACTGGAGCAAAAGTCTCATCATAGTTAATGCCTTCCTCTTGGCTATACCCTTGAACAACACTTCTGGTTTTATTCCTGATCACCATACCATCCTCATCAAGTTTGTTCCTGAATACCCATTTTGTTCCTATAATGGACATGTTCCTTGGTTTGGGTTTCAAATGCCAAACTTGACTCCTTTGAAACTGCTTCAAATCCTCATGCATAACATTGATCAAATATGCATCCTTTAGTGCCCCTTTTACATTTTTGGGTTCAACAAGAGATGAAAAGGCACTAAAGGCATACAAATTATGATTCTTGACTGCAGATCTTGTTTGAATTCCAGCAGCTGTATCTGAGATTATCTGATCCACAAGATGTGAACCTTCATACTTATAAGGCTTGAGTATTAACCCATCCTCAAATTTACCTTATTGAGGAACAGTTCCAGATATTGTAGCACTAATGGTTTGAGGGATGGATTCAACATTTGTTCCCCTTGTTTCTATGCTACTCTTATCAGTTCCATCTTGAGGAACAGTTCCTTGTGATTTATTTCTCACAAAATCCCTAGCTGATGTCTCCATTTGTTGAGAGCCAGATTCACCATGCCTCAATAATCCAATTTCTTCATCTTCCTGTACATGTTCTTGAGATAAGCTATCAGATTCATCAAATTTAACATGCATATTTTCTTCAATTTTCATAGTTTTCTTGTTAAAAACTCTATAAGACTTGCTATTCAAGGAGTAACTGACAAAGACTCCCTCATTACTTCTAGGATCAAATTTTCCAAAGGCATCTTTTCCATTATTTTATATGAAACATTTACAACCAAAAGCCCTGAGATGTAAAATATTAGATTTTCTTCCTTTTGTAACTCATAGGGGGTATTTCCTAAAAATGGTCTTATCACTCATCTATTGATTATATAACAAGCAGTACATATAGCTTCAGCCCCAAAACTTTGTGGGAGATTTCCAGATAATAACATAGTTCTACCCATTTCTTCTAAGATCATATTTTTTCTTTCAACTACTCCATTTTGTTGTGGAGTTCTAGGTAAAGAAAAGTTATGATCAGTACCATTTTCATTATAGAAGTTAAAGAACATCTGGTTCTCAAATTCAGTACCATGATCTGCCCTAATAGAAACAATATGACTATCTAGAGTTCTTTGAGCTTTCTTAGAAAATATTGAAAATGCATTAAATGCTTCTTCTTTATATGTAAGAAAAATAGTTCAAGTAAATCTACAAAAATCATCAACTAGTACCATAACATATTTCTTATTCCCACGTCTCATTATTCTCAATAGTACATAAAGATCCATATGGACCAGTTCCAAAGGTTTTGTAGTAGTGACCTATTTCTTAGGTTTGAAAGAAGACTTTACCTGCTTCCTCCTAGCACAAACCTTTTCCTCCTTGAACTTAATGTTAGGAAGACCTATCACCAAGTCGTTAGAAACAAGTTTGTTCAACTCTGAAAGACTAACATGACCAAGTCTTTTGTGCCATAGGAGGGGATCATTTTACATTGCACTTAGACAACTCATGCTACCATCAGCTAGTGACAACAGATCTACTTTACGGATATTTCCATGTGACACGACCCGAATTTTTGGCTGGGCCGTGCAGGCACCGACCACCTCCCCTAAACCCGTCGGGCGAAACCTTATAAATTGAATTCAGTAAATGAACAAAACTTCAACTCATAAATAAGAAGAAGACTTAGTAAAGGCACAAGCATACTGATACCTCTAAGCTGTAAAAAAGAAATTATAGTTGACTATCCAACATACTAGGTTTAGGGCTATCCAGACTAGATATCTAAGAGTACGAAAGAAGAGAGATACCTCATGAAGGGAGCAAAATATAACTGAAATAATGAACATGAAATTGTGGCCATCCTGAATAAAAGCTGGCTCACCCTGACAGCTGAAGTCGTCTTCGCTCCTTTACAATGCGGCAAACACAATCCTGGAGCGAACCTGCCGAAATGAAATTGATAGACAAGGACAAACAACAAGCAAGGGTGAGTCAAAAGGACTCCATAAGTGGGACAGACTAGCCACCTCAAAGAAAATGATAGCTAGTCAGGGAGGAGAAAATATATACACCAAATTCCTCTTATTTAAATTATAAAAAAGGCAGAGCCAGGTAATAACCGGAAACACGTATGAAACAATAAACTCAACCAGGAATACGAGCCAGAAACACATCAGCAAATAAGTAATGCACGTATCAGCAGAACAGTAGTTATATACCACAAGTTTAGACAATGAGATGAAATGAAATGAGATGAAATGAAATGAAAGGTGATGCAAGGGGTCACATGTGCCAAATGAAAGGAGCGGAATCCTCGTGCTCCTAGGGTGGAATCCTCCTGCTCCTAGGGCAGAATCCTCCTGCCCTCAGTATGATGCAATGGAGCGGAATCCTCCTGCTCCTAAGGTAGAATCCTCCTACCCTCAATATAATGCAATGGAGAGGAATCCTCCTGCTCCTATATAATATAAACCAGAGGCGGAATACTCCTGAACTCAGTAAATGATATAGCAATGTAATGCATATGAATGCAATATGATGTAATAATAACCCTTCACCGGCGCAAGACTCTCATCGACAGCCGGGAAGTATATGCCAACTCACAGCCAGAGTACAATGCTCAGATCCCGAATGCAATACCAACAGCAGGACATTATGTATAATAATACAATGTAAATCCAAAGCTAAGGCGTAAAGAGTATGCCTATCGGAAGCTACACACGTAAGGAACACGTGGTAGAAAATTCACGAGGCCAGGTGCCTCCAAAGAAATGGATATAAATACTTACCTTGTTACAAAGTTAGCACTACTAATCGAAAACCGCTTTGTCCTTTGAATTCATTGCCAAACAATCCTACTTTATTCAATAAGCAAAAAAATATATCAAATTAGGCTAAAGACTTCATTCCTTATGTCTTAGGGCAATCCAGTTAGGAACCTGATACCCTATTCTTATACGCAATACGCAGACCAGGCCTATGTACAGGGTTCAAAGTCACATAACCAAACCCTAAATAAATTACATGTATATACTGCCCATAACTCACTGAGTACAAATATATAATCAATTCCATTATCAGAGTCCAATTGACCCTTGAAACTATCAATTGAACTTATTAAAATGATGTCTAATATTTCAAGTTTTACCGTTAAAATATTCAAGCACATGTAATAAACTCAAATAATGCATTAAGATCATTACCTGAATGTTTCGGGGAGAAAATTCTACTTTTCTCATTTTCTAGCAATTTTTTTCTTCCACCACGTCATTTCATTTTCTTTCTATTTTGCTTCTCATTTTCTGCTTTTCTTTTACTTCCCTATTCGATTTAAATAAGTTCAGCCACCGCCTCCAATTTGTCTTTGTCTTTCTTTTCTTAACGAAAATTAAAAAGGTCCCCTACGATACTCGAAATAATTCCAAATTTCTCAAATAATTTTTGCTAAATGTATGTAACCTACTCACTAAGGCAGATCTCAAATCGGACTCCCGAAACTCAAGATGCGAATTAAAATGAAAAAACTCAAATTATTTAACTTTCGGTATTTTAGCGGAAGCTAGCCCGAACAACTTCGAAATTCACTTTCGAAAAATCACAAAAGTCACAAATAATCATACGAACCTAACGGCGCCTTTCGAATTTCGAATCGAAGCTCATTCGTCAAAACCGAGCTCGAAAATCTCTTTTTAATATTTATCGACAATAAAAACTGAAACCTTCTTCCGATGCCTACCAAACGAGGTCTGATTTAGCTCAAATTTTACATATAAGTCTCAATAGACCATACAAATATTTTAAAATTATCAGCACGGCAAACGGAATCCTAACTTCCGAAACGACTATCCGAGGTCGTTTCATTCTCTTCCACTTAAACTCTCGTTCGTCCTTGAACGAGCCTAAGTCTAAAGAAAAATTCGCACAGATAACAAAAGAACTTGCATGACCTTCATAAGCTACTCATGGACATTATCTCATGATTCCAGAATCAGAATTATAACACGAACACCGAACTCTTGGAATAAAATATATCTGGATAATATGATAACACCATTGCCCGGATTATTCTAACTAAGATGATTCTTCCTCGATCACGAGAGGAGAGTTCTACATATTTGAAACAAAGATACACTGAACTTTGGATGGATTAACATGATTCAGCGGATAATCACCTCTTCGATATACCTTTCTATATAGAACAGGACGATGGAACTAAGAATTAGCTAACGCTTGATGCAATAGGGGGATCTTTTGAAGTACCTTTTCACTGCACACTATAGAAGATTTGATGCAAGCTATATTATTTTTACGAATACAGTATGCAACATCTCAGTTGATGTTAGTGTTGTTCCACAAGCTCCTTGTGGGATTGTAATGGATGTCAAAGGTTCATCTGAACAGAGTCTATCATATAAGGATAAGGATCATGCAAATACTACTGGATAGTATGATGCAGATCAGGTATGATCTTCAGACTGAACATCTATTTCAGAGTATTGTCTTTGAATTGGAAATATTATGACTTGAAAAAGTGAAAATAAAAGAGACATGTAGTTGGACCATGAGCTGAGGCAGAATACCAGCAACAAAGTTGATTACATGTGCACTTATAACACTAAAGTAACTTCGCAAAGAGTTGAGGTGTGAAGGAGATATGCCAATGATAGGATCGACGACAAGCTGCACTAGACCTTTAACTCTAAATTTTCATGAAGTAAAACAGCGTCAGTAAGAGGATCCAGTTTTAGTTGTATACAGACAGATAACCTGAAGAAAACTGGAGTCACCATACAGGGTTACTACTGACGGTGTTCTCATGTCTAAAGATAGACTTTGTGTTCCTGATGTTGCAGATTTACGTGAAAAGATTATGATAGAGGGACATTATTCCAAATACACTATTCATCCAGGTTTGACTAAGATGTACCATGATCTTAAGCTGATTTACTGGTGGGACGGAATGAAGTGTGACATAGCAGAATTTGTGGCTCAGTGTTCTAATTGCCAGCAAGTTAAAGTCGTGTCATATTTCCAGACTTTATGCTTTCAGCAGATAGGTACGTATATATGAGGAGGTTGCCAGCATATCTCTATCATTAATAGATTATTAGTGGGTTTAGCAATGATTGACACTTATTGTAAGTTTCCTTCGTGGCCCTAGGTTGGGTCGTGACAAAAGTGGTATCAACGCCTTAGAGATTTAGTATTACCATTCATTATTTTGAGGAAGACTCCTCCACTTAAAGCACAAACTCATGCAGCTATTCGAATAGGAATAATCATCCCCGCACAGTCTGCTGGACTAAAGAAGATTTAGTTAAAAGCTGAATGTAGGCAGACCTAAGCTACCAACTACCCTTTCGAGTTGCCAAACGGCTGCAAATCTCGAGTCATAACTCCATACATTTTCTATAAGCACCACCGCCTGATGGATCAAATTAAAGATCAAATGACGCCTCTCATCCCTTAGCAGCCTTGAAAAACAACCATGTTCTTACCCGGCTACCTTGGCAAGCACTCTGGCTCAACAGAGGAAACATCACAATAGGTTACTGACCGCCTAAACTCACCAGTGCCGAACAAAGAAGAGATGGCAACGGACTGAGGATAGAAATAATTAGAGCTTTAAGAAGCTCTTCTTTTAGTTTATTTGGCTACCAAAGCTAGACTACTTACGAGTCAGGCTAACCGAAGAATCGCAATTGAAGAAATAGACATTAAATGAGCTTTATGGAACAAAATCTATGTCAATTTAACGTTCTTATAAAAAGGAAACTCTGACAAGTTACTAAAAATCCTTTTATAACCCAGATAAGCTCATAGATAACCTGACTCTACTAGTGTTTCAAACCAAGAGGAGACACGTAGATTGAATATTACTTACTAACCACTTTACACCAGAAGAAACCATGACGCTTCCTTATGGTGATGAACTAGAATCCCATAATCCAACTAACACGAAATTTTCGAGAACAGAGGTAAACAAATTTGAAATAATAATAGAAGGTGGCACGACAAGATGCCAGACAGACAATAGCGACACTCACTGTCAAATTTCTCATATTTAGACCAGATAAATTAGTAGGGTGTCACATATGCCAAGAATAAATCATACCAAAGCTCGCCCCTCTACCGCAGCTGATTCTTAATTAAGACAATATCCAAGGAAACAGTCGAAACATGATAAGACACACCATTTCCAGATCGATCGGAAGAATCAAATCTTACTCACATATAAGGGAAGAAGAAATACATGGGTCTACTACATCGGATGCCTCAGCATCCTGCCAGACTGGCGGTTCATAAAACTGCCTCTGCCGTTGAACTAAGCCGCTATACTGGTAATTACCTTCTAAAGAATAACTGCCACCACGCTCTCAACCTTTACTGGAACGTGGCATTTCTCTGGCTGATTGAGAACTAAATGAAATCTCTGCGACTGGGCAGGTGCCTGAGGGCAAGAAGAAGGACGACTGCCTACTTGCCGGAGTAAGGGAAAACTCCTCAAAGAATAACCAGACTCACGACAATGATAACAGGTAAACTCCTCAAAAGGATAATCAGACTCACGACAAGGATAACACATTTTCACTGAAAATGAAAGCTTGACAGACTGTTGAAAGCTACAAAGAGAAAGTTGAGTTTAATCTTGATTAACTACCCGCGCGCTTTAAGAATCATGTGACACAAGGTGAGATAACCTGGAAGGTGACCTCCCAAACTAATCAGAACTCTTACCTCCAAATGAGGTACCATGGTTGCCTACTAGGCCTACAGGATTTCTTTCTCGCCCGCTCTAATCTTCCCGCTCTAACTTATGGTATGCCTAATACCTCTAACCAATATCAAAAACAACATCGAATGAAGTCCCAACCTCAATTTCTAGAGCTATCTAGGCTCTCAAGGAAAGGGAAAGGTCACCAATAAATCTTTGAACATTCTCAGAAGGTTTATGGACTAGTTCTAGTGCATATCCAGCCATCCTAAAGAATTTAATCTCATATTCTAGAACCGACAGGCTACCCTGTTTAATCCACTCAAACTGGCGACACTTTTCATCTTGCTCGCAGCACGAAAGGAACTTTTTCATGAATCTACAAGAAAAACCGAACCAAGTTAGCTAATAAGAAAGCGGTTTACCAATTCAAGGCTGGACCCCTGAAACTTGAAAGCAGAATAATCAACACCATACCGCTCGATATAATCAAGAGCCTGAATGATACGTTGACATCATTTTATTTTAAAAAAACTTACACAGGGATTATTTGATGCATGGCCTAAGAACATCAGAAGGTTCTATTGGGTAGAACAATGCAGCCTCTTCAGACACTCGGACCGAGCAGTTACTCGGGCTAGCTAACCAGCCAGAATAACTAGAGGCACAACCTATGCTGCTTCTGGAACATAATTTATTGGGGCAACATCAGGGACTGGAACAGGAGCTCCCTGAGACTGAACGTCTTCATCTGCGGCAACCTGATAAGCTGCCTAGCGAATAATAGGTTCTTGCGGCATCTGCGTCGCCAAGATTCTCGTAAAAGCATCGTAATGAGCCAAGGGAACCACAAGGCCCTCCTCCCTTGCCCATCGCGAGCTCATATAGCTGGGGCCTGCGCAATTGGATAGTCAGCACGATCCACAACTCTCAGGGCTTGAGTAGCTCTAGCCTCATGCTAGACTACTTCATCCTGAACTCCTATCGTATTCTAATTTGTTGCACAAGGGTTCACAATTACCACTAAAGAATTAACAAAAATACTTTTGCATCCTAGAACGATGCACGATCAGAAAAGAAGGAAGTGAAACTTCCTAAATGCCATCATAGCCTCTCGTAGATAAGTACGGACGTCTACGTACCCATCAGCGAGACTCTACTCGATACTGTCTTAGCTTGGGTAGACTCTAAATCAGGCTCTGATACCAACTGACACGACCCGAATTTTCAGCTAGGCCGTGCGGGCACCTGACCACCTCCCCTAAACCCGTCGGGCGAACCCTTATCAACTGAATTCGGTAAATGAATACAAATTCAACTCATAAATAAGAAGAAGACTTAGAAAGGCACATGCATACTGATACCTCTAAGCTATACAAAAGAAATTACAGTTGACTACCCAACATACTAGGTTTAGAGCTATCCAGACTAGACATCTAAGAGTACGAAAGAAGGCAGATACCTCGTGAAGGGAGCAAAATGCAACTGAAATAATAAACATGAAACTGTGGCCATCCTGAATAAAAGCTGGCTCACCCTGACAGCTGAAGTCGTCTTCGCTCCTTCACAATGCGGCGAACTCAATCCTTGAGCGAACCTGCAGAAACGTAATAGATAGATAAGGACAAACAACAAACAAGGGTGAGTCAAAAGGACTCAATAAGTGGGGCAGACTAGCCACCTCAAAGAAGATGATAGCTAGCCAGGGAGGAGAAAAATAGCTAAACCAAATTCCTCTTATTTAAATTATAATAAAGGCAGAGCCAGGTAATAACTGGAAACACGTATGAAACAATAAACTCAACCAGGAATACGAGCCAGAAACATATCAACAAATAAGAAATGCACGTATAAGCAGAACAGTAGTTACGTACCACAAGTCTACACAATGGTATGAAATGAAATGAGATGAAATGAAATGAAAGGTGATGCAAGGGGTCACATGTGCCAAATGAAAGGAGCGGAATCCTCGTGCTCCTAGGGTGGAATCCTCCTGCTCCTAGGGCAGAATCCTCCTGCCCTCAGTATGATGCAATGGAGCGGAATCCTCCTGCTCCTAAGGTAGAATCCTCCTACCCTCAATATAATGCAATGGAGAGGAATCCTCCTGCTCCTATATAATATAAACCAGAGGCGGAATACTCCTGAACTCAGTAAATGATATAGCAATGTAATGCATATGAATGCAATATGATGTAATAATAACCCTTCACCGGCGCAAGACTCTCATCGACAGCCGGGAAGTATATGCCAACTCACAGCCAAAGTACAATGCTCAGATCCCGAATGCAAACCAACAGCAGGACATTATGTATAATAATACAATGTAAATCCAAAGCTAAGGCGTAAAGAGTATGCTTATCGGAAGCTACACACGTAAGGAACACGTGGTAGAAAATTCACGAGGCCAGGTGCCTCCAAAGAAATTGATATAAACACTTATCTTGTTACAAAGTTAGCACTGCTAATCGAAAACCGCTTTGTCCTTTGAATTCATTGCCAAACAATCCTACTTTATTCAATAAGCAGAAAAATATATCAAATTAGGCTAAAAACTTCATTCCTTATGTCTTAGGGCAATCCAGTTAGAAACCTGATACCCTATTCGCATACGCAATACGCAGACCAGGCCTAGGGTTCAAAGTCACATAACCAAACCCTAAATAAATTACATGTATATGTTGCCCATAACTCACTGAGTACAAATATATAATCAATTCCATTATCGAGGTCCAATTGACCCTTGAAACGATCAATTGAACTTATTAAAACGATGTCTAATATTTTAAATTTTACCGTTAAAATATATTCAAACACACGTAATAAACTCAAATAATGCATTAAGATCATTACCTGAATGTTTCGGGGTGAAAATTCTACTTTTCTCCGGCTCTTTTCTCATTTTGTGACATTTTTCTCTTCCTCCCCGTCATTTCATTTTCTTTCTGTTTTGCTTCTCATTTTCTGCTTCACTTTTACTTCCCTGTTCCTTAACTTTTCTTTATATAAGTTCAGCCACCGTCTCCAATTTGTCTTTGTCTTTTTTTTTTCTCTTTTTTTCTTTTCTTTTCTTTTCTTTTCTTTTCTTAACGAAATTTAAAACGGTACCCTACGATGCTCGAAATAATTCCAAATTTCTCAAGCAAGTTATACAAAATATATGTGACCTACTCATTAAGGAAGATCTCAAATCGGACTCCCGAAACTCAAGATGCGAATTAAAATGAAAAAAGATCAAATTATTTAACTTTCGGCATTTTAGCGGAAACTAGCCGAACAACCTCGAAATTTACTTTCGAAAAATTAAAAAAATTTACAAATAATAATACGAACCTAACGGCGCTTTCGGATTTCGAATCGGAGCTCATTCGCCTAAATCGAGCTCGAAAATCTCTTTTAAATATTAATCGACAAAAAAAAACTGAAACCTTCTTCTGATGCTTATTAAACGAGGTCTGATTTAGCTCAGATTTTACAGATAAGTCTCAATGGACTACGAACATTTTAAAATTATCAGAACGCCAATCGGAATCCTAACTTCCGAAACGACTAACCGAGGTCTATTTCCCTGCAAAATAACCTCTCCAGAGCTTTGGTTAGTCATAGTGCAACCAGTAGAAGAAAATTTAACATTATTACCTTTGTCATACAATTTAGATATACTCAATAAATAGCGTTTCAATCCATCTACTAGAAACACATCATCTATACTATGTGAGTCAGACATACCTCCCTTTCCAACGCCAATAATTTCCTCTTTCTTACCATTACTGAAGGAAACGCTTCCTCTTTGAGAAGCTGAGAGTGAAAGAAACGGTTCCTTGTGTCCTGTCATATGCCATGAGCTACCATTGTCCTTGTACCATTTGTGGCTCCTCACCTTTACTCTAACCTATAAAAGAAAACTAAGGGTTAATTTTAAGGACCCAAAACTAGTTTGGGTTCCTTCTATTGAGAAAAATGATGAATCAGATCTTTCTTAGTACAGAATAGTAAAGCTTTCTTTGTGTGACCAATTTTCTTAGCCACATGTTTCTGAACAGGTTTATAGGACATGTTCCTTTGTGTAGCTTTTGCCAAAGATTGATAATTTTCCTTATAGTGACCAGTGTTCCCACAATGTGTGCATAGCCAGTTTTCAAGAAGAGTAAGATACTTACTCTTTGGATTCCATTTCGACAAAGATTGAGATTTCATAAACCCAATAACTTTCCTATTATTATTCTGAATTTCCTGTAACCATTCTAATGCCTCAGAGGACTTTCCATTTAACAGTTTTGATCAATTCCTCTTTTGTTTTTACTAAGTCATCTTCCAAAGATTTTATCTTTTCATCTTTCTTGAAAAGTTCATCAACTGTTACTTTCAGTTTCTCTTAAGCAATAAGCTGGTGAGAATTAGTACTACCTTTACCTTTATCAACTGTCCTAGTTTCTAAATTCTCATTCTAAATTCCTGAACAGTTGATTCAAGTGTGAGGACCTGTTCCTTTAGCATGCTATTTTTCTTCTCAAAGTATCATTTTTTGTTACTATTTTCTTGTATTCAATTCCTAAATATCAATTTCATCATGCAGTTGATCTTTAAGATACTGAGATTTATAGCTCATTAAATACAGTATGAAATACTCTGACTAATTTTTCCCTAGGCATGTTTTTACATCACTTTAAAGTTTAGATTCAAATACCTGTTATCTTCTTCATTCTCTGAATCTTCAAGTACCATAAGAACAAGCTCATCATACTGCTCATCTTCACTATCTTGCCAGCCATTAACCATGGCTTTGGGAGATCCACCTTTCTTGCGGACCTGTTTCTTAGTCTTTCTTCTTTTTTCAACATACTTCTTTCTCCATTCTTCTTCCAGAACTGGGCATTTCTGATGTAGTGTTCCATGCTTCAATATTTAAAACACTCTCCAACCTATTTCATGTTAGAAGGCCTACCCTGTCCACCAGACCCCTTTTTCTTATTTAAGAACCTTTGGACACTTCTAGCTATCAGGACCAGTTCCTTCTCATCATTAACAGATTTATCAGCAGCAATTAAGGCTAGATTGGGTTCAGTTTAACGTATGTTCTTAACCTTTTTCTCAGATCATAAGTTTTTAAATTACCTATAAGCTCATCTAAGGAGAGTTTAGTAAGATCCTTACATTCAGTTATAGCACAAGCCTTAATTTCCCAAGTGTTTGGGAGAACCATAGTTAAGATCTTTTCAACTCTATCTTCAATAGTTGAAACCCTTCCTAAGGAGATAAATTTAGTTGAAATAGCATTAAACATAATGTACATTTCAGAAATTGATTTTCCTTCTTTCATTTTAAAACTTTCAAATTCACCAAAGAGAAGTGTACCTCTAGATCTTTTTACATGGTTGGTTCCTTCATGAGCAACCTCCAAAGCATCCCAAATTTTCGTACCAGTGGAGCAGCCTTGAATTCTAGTGTACTCATCAGGACCAAGTCCACAGACAAGCCACTTCTTAGCCTTTGCATTCTTTTCCCATTGCCTTATGTCATCATCAGTTCATTCCCTCATAGTTTTGGGAACATCCTTACCTTCAACATCTTTCTTCATGAGAATCATGGGACCTTAGAGTGACTATGTCCGATAACTCATAGTCCTCAGCTTGAAGGCGATCTCTCTTCATCTCTTTCCACCATGAATAGTATTGACCATTGAACAAAGGTGGCCTAACAATGAACTGACCGTCAGAGTTTCCCTGTGGTGCACTCATTCTAATCCTAAGGTGTTAGCCTCTTCAAAGATAACATGCTCTGATACCAATTGATAGTTCTCAAGACACACCACTTTTACTTAAGGACCAGTTTCTCAGATGTATTCCTTTACTTTGTTAAGTGTGGAATTCAATGAACAATGAGTAAATGAACACTGGATTTTAGCGTGGAAAAACCCCGACAACTTGGGATAAAATAACTACGACCTACTCTCTCAAGTAGGATTTCAACTTCACTATTTGAAAGACTCACTTGGTTACAAGACTTCCTTCTTACTAACCTAGGACTAACTCCAATCCTATAGTGACCCCTTTCACAGTCAGTGAAGTTTCTCTATGTACTAGACTTGAATGATAAGTACTCTTACAGAACTTCTATGAAAGTAGATAGTACAACTCAATAGATCCTACTACAGATGAACTAAGACTAAAATCGACAAGACTCAATCTAAGGAACAGGTTCTTCACTTAGTTCTCTGTAGCTTAATGACTGCTTAAATAAAATTAAGCCCCCTTCAATGTTATAGCTTGACTCTCTCTGTATTTGTGCGTATCTTCAATAGCTGAAATTCTTCTCAATTTATAGGCTTCAAATCTTAAGAAGTCTTGAACAATTAGAACTCCAAATTCTTCCCCGTGTTTAAGTCCTAATTGAACTCTTTGCTTGGATAGCCGAAATCCTTTAGCTCTTATCCAATCTTATGCAATCTTTTCTTATCACTTATATTCGTGCATGATTATAAAGATAAACATTAGAATTAGGATAAAATTAATATTTCCCACTCAAATGATTTTGTGCCAACTTTATCAGCTTGCAGATATTTAAAGGAACATGTCCATTGATCTGTTCCTTTTGTCATCAGTCAAAACTCCAAGCTAACACTGGTAAAGTACAAGTGGTACCTCCAACTTCTCTTGCACTGTTAGTAAAGGTCTGAATCCGTGACCTAAGGTCTACTGGCTTGTACAACACTATCCGTTAAGCAATAATAATTGACGTCGCTTGAGGATATGGTGCCAGTATTTTCACACGTCAATTCAACTTCTTGTTCCCGGCCCTATCCTCACTTCGTCTTTCTTTTTCTTTTTCTCATTTCTTTTGTTTGCATGAAGAGATGAGGGGAGATAGTGGTTTGACACATCCAGTGCCGTCTGAGTATCTCCTAGTAGAAGGTTTCCAAAGATATTGCTGATGCCGTTAGGCTGGGAATTGGTGGTAACTATTAACTAATGGCCATTTCCATAAGCATGACAAACACAAAAACCTCCTACCCCTGCTTAAAAAATACTGTTTGTTTTGTTGATGCACTAGCTACAACTTACATATTGTTTGAAAGTTAAGGGAGGATTTAAGTTTTTTTTTTCATATACCAAGAGACATAACAGGCAAGTTGAACCTTTCAACCTATTTGATCTCCGTCTTAGGACAAAACAAACTTGAGGTATAGAGGTACATTGACATTTTAACATGAGAAACTTGAGGAATTATATTTTAGCTACTTGTCAGTATCACTGTTGTAATTGAACTTTTATTCTAGCTTATTGTACTTGTGAACTTTTATTGTAGCTACTTGTTCGCTTCCCCCCCTATTTAAATCAACGGTGATGTTGTCTCCTTTCTCGAGTATATAATGATTTTGAATAGTGAATCCAGAAGAGCTTTTTATTCAACTATTTATGAAGTTTATAATCAGTTGCATATTAAAGACATCAAACTTAAATACCAAATAAATTGTTCGAGGTATATTTCGAAGGTACTAGGTAATATTCCTTTACCAGGATGATTCACCAAATTCAGCAGCATAGAATGTGATCTTTTTCTTTCTACTATGAAGAACTTGAAATATAAGGACATAAAGAAGCGTCTTAATATAAAGTTTAGCCACGGTGTTCTATCCAATGAACCTCCCTGATCATCCACACATTTACTATTAAACAACAAACAACATTTATTTTGTTAGTTTCCAACCTAGTGTTCAGTACTCGTATTGAAACTTGAATAATTCGATTTTGTCCCAAATGGTGTCACTTGCGAGAGGGAGTAAAGTACTCTCTACTAAACGGCTACTTCGTTGCAAGGGTTATTAATTCAATACCTATACCTGAGACAATAAGTATTTACCATTCCATTATAATCTTTAGTAGTATGAACAAAAGTAATTCAATTTGCATAGTATAAAAGCCAATCAAGGGACACCAGTATAGCAGAGTAGCACGTAGAGGACCAGTTAATCCTGTGATTTTTTTCTTGAAATGGTGTTCAATTTAGACTTTTTCCAATATATAGGCGTGTCAGAATTATTTTTTCAAAATGGTAGAAACGCTAAGGGGCATGACGTTCTCTATGTAAACCTTAACGTTAAGGTGTTAATGGCATGTTAGTTTAATGTATACAAAAAATGCCATCAGTCTTGGATATTTTCAAATATTGTAAAAATTAAGAAAACTACATAATTGTTGGCGTTTTCTTTGATAATTTATAAGTGCTTTTACTTTCTGAAAAACTTCATCTTAGATGGAGTTTTCTTCAACTGTCAATCAATAGTCAAACTTTTCAGCTTTTTAAAATATACATGATAGATGGCGTTTTTAGTAGTGGCAATAGTACCCACAATTATTGCGTTCAATAAATATTTTCTTTATAACCGAGTGGGGAAAAATATTTGTAACTCATCTCCCTTTTGTACACCATTCAACAAATGTTATTGAATTTTTTAGTTTTTTTCTTCCAGCCATTTCTTAGTGGTTTATTGAGGAAGAATTTTAGTTATTCAGCTTAATCTAGTAAGTCATATGTTTAGTTGATTTGTTTTTTTTTTTTTGATGTTGTATACTTAGTAATGATTATTATTTTAATTGTGATAGGGTTAAAAAAAGTCGAATGATAACCGTGTGAGAGTTGCATTTTACTGAGGCGGAAAAATTATTTCTGAAAATAACACAGTTGATTACATTGAGCGTCCTCGTTCCATCGTTAAAATGTCGCCAGATGCTGCGTATGATTGGTTGGTTAGGAACCTGCATATTAAAATAAAAACCAACCTTGAAGAGGTAAGACTTGTTATTTCTGGGAGATAGCCACATTCAGCTGTGCAGGATTGTGCTCGTTACGTAGAATTTCCAATTGTTGATGCTGAATCTTTGAAAGATTTTTCGTTGACACCTAACACTGTGCGTAATATGATGAACCTTAGTTTGCTTGAGATGTACATTAAAACTGAACCGTTAGAGGTTAACGAGCATCATGTTAATGAGCCATTTCTTGAAGTAATGAGTGTGTTACCTGAATTTCCACTTTTACAAGCTTGTTAACACAATGTACATTGTATAAATATGATTTACCGTCAAGCAGTCAAGACCAGGGTTATACTGATTTTGAGATGAATTTTTCCGATCACAATAACCCTTATTATGGTTGTAATGATGGTGCAGGACCTAGCAGGACATAAGAATTTCCTGAGATACGAAGAGTATCTTAAATACAAACTCGAGTAGAGGCTGATCATCATGCTGATCAAGGGGATGATGATTCGAAGGTAATATCTCAAATGAACAATATTATTCTATGAGATAGCAAGTTCTGGTGAAGAAAGTGGGGTGATGATGATGATTAACATCTAGCCGAAGAAGTACCCAATATACCACTTTATAATGGGTATAACCCATTTCTTTATGATCTTCAAGGACAGCCAGAAGTGTTGGCTTCTACCCGAGAGTCAGAGGGTGTTCAGTGCAGAATATGGATGGAGGCTAACACATCTGATCTTGAGGCTGGAATGTTGTTCGAAAGCAAGGACATGTTAAAGAGAGTTGTTAATAAGTGGAGCTTGCGGAACAATAGAGAATTTAGGGTATGGGAATTAAAGAAAAATACTGGACACTTGGCGGTGGGAGTCTGGTTGTAAATGGATGCTCAGAGCCAGGAACTTTACGTCAACAAATCTATGGAAGATTGAAAAGTACAACGGAAAACACACTTTTCATATAGGAGTAATTGCATCTGACCATTTCAACTTAGAAAGTAACATAATTTCCTCTATATTGTTAACCCACAACAGGGATAATCCTTGGTATAATGTGAAAGATGTAATAAATACAGTTACGATTGCTATAAATCATGTACCCTCTTACAAAATGGAGTAGCTCGGCCGAAGGCGTGCATTCAAGACAATATTCGGTGATGTTGATGAATCATTTTTTTTGCTTCCTAGATATTTGTTTACTCTTAAACATTATAATCCAGGAAAAATTATCGAATGATTGCACGCAGAACAGTCAACAGCGAAGGAAAATATCTTTAAGTATGTATATTGGGCATTTGAACTGTGTATAAAAGGATTTACAACATGTAGACCTGTTATATTAATTTGATGGTACTCACATATATGGGAAATATGATTTGAAGTTATTGATTGCTGTGGGTGTTGATGCAAATGAATAGATATTTCCACTTGCTTTTAAAATGGCTGATAGGGAGACGAAAGAAGCATGGTCATGGTTTATATCGTTACTAATGACTCATGTGGTAAAACATCGTAGATGAATAACTTTGATATCTGACACGGCTCCTGGAATACTTCGAAGTATAGAGGATTTTTTTGCTTTGTAGGAGCCAAATTTATATCATCGGCTATGTCTTAAGCATCTTAAGAGCAATTTTCTATCGAGGTTTCCAAATAAGGAGCTCAAGAGATTTATGTGGAAGGCTGCAACTCAACATCAAGAATGCAAGTTCACTAGCACCATGGATCTCATGAAAGAAGCTAAACCTTAAGCGTACAATTATTTAATGAACATCCCACTAGATAAGTGAATTGTTTATTGCGATGGTGACAGAAGATAGAGCATCGATGAAAAAAAACAGAAGATAGGGCATCTTAACAAAAAAAATTTCAGAATCATACAATGGTTTCATAAAGAAGGCTCGTGGATTGCCAGTTACAACAATGGTTAAGCTCACATATGGGCAGTTAGTTGAGAGATTTGTGTCTAGAAAGCAATATGTGCAACAACTCTTGTTTGAGCAAGAAAGCTTCACACCAATGGTGAAAGATAAATTCAAAAAATATGATAAGAAGTCGAAGCTTCATACTGTTAATAGATATAATCTAGAAACAGGTTGTTGAAGCTTAAGTTTCGATGATTGACAAAAGGGAAGAAAAACTTGAGTTTTGATGATTGACAAAAGGGAAGAAAAACTTGAGTTTTGATGATTGACAAAAGGGCAGAAACTGGAGACAGACCTGGTTCACAGACAGGTCCACCTTATGCAGAAAAGATGCACAGATACATTCCTGTCCGAACTGGAAAAGGAAAGAACCTGGAGAAGCAGTCTTACAATCCGAATTGGAGTTGGAATTGCGAATTGGAGAATTCGTAAAAGTTTTCCAAGGCGGCAAAGGATTGAAAACTTGGAGGGCAAGAAACCAAAATGTTATTCTATTTATGGAAAGAGTTCAAGGATGTGGAGTTAGAACTGGAAAAGAAAAATCTTAAGGAGGTTACCTTATTTACTTGGGAAAGAGCTTTTATTCTTCTAAAAAAATTTGGTCTCTTGATCTTTATACATATTACATGTTGGGGCTGCAAAAATTATTCACTCATTCACAAACTTCGTGAGTAAAGCAAAAGGCAAATATATTGAGAGAAGTATTGGAGTGAATCTGCAGAGTCTGCAAAGAAGAACCGGGCTAAAGACGCATTTCTTATTAGTTATGTTTTGTCTAGATCTCTGTATTTAGGGCTTGAGTTGTTTTGGCCAGAATTATTACGCACTCAAGAATTCTCAACAGAGCAAATAAAGTGCAAATCATTCGTGAGAGCTATTGTGTGCAAAAGAAGAAGCAACGCAACAGAACTTGACAGAGTTGCAGTTTCATAGTGATATGTTGTCTTAGTTTTCTTTCATAGGCTATTGAGTTTTAATCTATCCGCTTGCTAAGAAGCATAAAGTAAAGATTACTTTCTGGTGAGGCCGTTTCAACTTTACAAGCTATAGTGAAGCTTGGATGGTTCTAGGTTTCAACCTTACAAGTTAGAGTAAGGCTTAGAAGGTTCTAGGTACAAGTTATAGTGAGGCTAGTTCCTTGATTGCATTGCGTTGTAATCTAAAACTTGCTCATTTTCCTTGAGTGGAAGTTTAAATCCCAAGATTGATGGGTCGTGGTTTTTATCCCTTGAGTAAGGATTATTCCACGTAAAAATCTTCGTGTCTTTACGTTTCCACATTGTGTTAAGTTTCGGAGATAGGTGAAACTTGCAAGGAAGCTGGTTCTTTGTGAGTTAGGCGAACAAAGTAAAAACAAGTTTTAGACTTTTGAAAAACGGGTAAACACTATGTGAGGTTTGATAACAAAACTTGTGAATGTCAAAAATGGCAGGCTTACCACATGCCTTGCTCACACGTGCTGAAGGTGACTTGAAAGATGCATAGGAATTCAAATAACTTGATAAATAAATTTTACAGCACACAGTACTATTTGGAAGCATTTTTTTTTATCATTTGAACCTTTTAGAGACGTAGCATATTGGCCGGAGGCCCCATTTAAGATTATTTGTATTCGTTCATTCATCCGGCGAACTGGTCGAAGAAGAACTACACGTATTCATAATGAGATGGACATTGGGCGTGCAAGATATGTCAAAGCATGTGGAATCTGCAGACATACATGCCATAATAGGCGTGCTTGCCCGAACTAGGAACATGTTTATATCAATCGTCAGCAATAGTTTGATATTGTGTTATGTATTAAGTCCTATTAATTCTTATGTATTTGATGTTTTTATTTATCAAGTAGTAGTAATTTGTTTGCTTATGTATCAAGTGTTGTAATATTTCTTCCATTCACTTTTTATTTTGTTGAGTAATCATTACATGTCTTTGGTCAAAAATTTCATTTGATATGACAATTCAAACAGATGAACCCTGCCGCATTAAAATACAAGAGTATGACAACTCAAGATAAACACGTGAACCTTGCTGCAATAAACAAAGCTGATAACGTCCCAAATTTTAATAGGATATAACTTAATTATTTATTAAACTACTTCTACTAAAAAAACAACATTTTAGGCTAGTTGAATTATTTTACAAATTGAATCATTTTCATAAGATTAATTAGGCAATGGCTAAAATTATCTGGTCAATGTAACAGATAATAGTTGTACATTATTTATCCAACTAAAATATATAACTACTTCAATAACTATTGTGGAATATGTATTATTTGCACAATAAAAAATACACCATTCTTTCATACAAATGTTATGTGTATTAGCCACGAAAAGAAAAGTAAGAAAGTAAAAAGAACAAAAAGAAACAATTAAAAAAATACAATGAAACGAGTATTAACCATGTGGAAATTAGAAAAGAGTCTAAAATATAATTGTACATATTTGCTTATAAAATATTACTCTACATATGAACTTCCATTAATGACATAGTATGAGTGTACTAATAATAAACATCCTCTAGGTTGAACATATGCTCGACACTTAAGGCCGTGATGATGTGCAAGACCGCGACCATTAGGATCGTCTACACCTTCAACAACTCGAGATTTGCATCTACCTGGTGGCCTTCCTCTTGGCCTACCCCTACCCCGACCTATAACCTACGGAAGTGGAGTTAAATCACCATCATAATCAAGGGAAAATGGCATTGCATCGGTAGGATGTTGTCGTTCTTAGCACATTGGTCGGGGCAGCTGGCGCATGCTGAATGAAATCTGAATCCATCCTAAATGGGGACTGGTATAGCGTGTGAGGTGAATATTGCATCCCAGGATCACCCATATCACTGAAACATGCCTCCCAAGGATCAGATCCAGCAGAAGTACTGTCTGGCACATCATGTGTATGCGAAACACTAGGAATATGGACCAAACTGAGACATGTAACAGAGTTCACAGAAGGATGTGACTGTGTCCCAGGAGAGTGTATATCACGCTGCTATGTCTGTTCATGATGGCGTCCAGCATGTGCGCCACCTCTACCTCATCGGCGCCTAGGAGGTGGTGTGGGGTCAACATAGTCATTGCCTCCTGGATATTGGTTATCGATCCGATCTCTACCGTTTGACTATGTCTTATACCAAATAAGGAGTAAAGCATGTTATTCAGGGGAAACCAGCTTCTTGTAAAGCTGTTCAATCAAAGTCATTGAATAAGAAATGTATGGAAGAAGTAGAGCAGATATTCATGTTGCATTGTATTCCATCTGAGGTTGAAAATGATCTTCCCAGTCAACTATTCTCTCTGCAACTAACTTCTGCAGTGGTTCCCACAACAGCTCTTGCCTCATTACTACATAATTATCAGCATATCTTTACTTAGCCAACTGCCTTGCCCCCATCTAGAGGATCCTTTGATCATAGAATTCCACTCGAAGCAGATGCTAAAGCTGTTAATATAAGGCCCTACAGATATCCATCTATGAATAAAGACATTATTGATAAGTTAGTGTATGATATGCTTGAACAAGGTGTGATTGAGTATAAGAATAGTCCTTTTTCTTCACCAGTTGTGTTGTTAACCAAGAAATATGGTACTTGGAGGCTTTGTGTGGATTACAGGGAATTGAATAGTCCTTTTTCTTCACCACTATCAAGGATAAATTCCCTATTCCAGTTATTGATGACTTGCTGGATGGATTAGGGGGTGCTCAGGTTTTCTCTGAGATAGATTTGAGATCTGTATATCATCAAATTAGGATGGACACTGCTAATATCTCTAAGACAGCCTCCAGAACACATATAGGTCATTATAAATATTTAGTGATGCCTTATGGGCTCACTAATGTTCCCTCTACATTTCAAGGCTTGATGAATCACTTGTTTCAGCATCTTTTCAAAAAAAATTTGTATTGGTCTTTTTGATGATATTCTAATTTATAGTGACTATATGACCTTTCACTTGGGTCACTTGCAGGTTGTCTTTGACATTATGCTGGCTAATCAACTTTATGAAAAACACTCTAAGTATGTGTTTGGTGTGGCTAAGGTGGAATACCTTGGCCACTTTATCTCAGCTCATAGAGTATCTACAGATCCCAAGAAGATACAAGTTGTGCAAGAATGGCAAGTGCCCACTACACTCAATCAGTTGAGAGGCTTCTTGGGGCTGGCAGGTTACTACAGAAAGTTCATCAAGGGCTATGGTTTCATTAGTAAACCTTTCACTGAATTGTTGAAGAAGGATGACTTCATCTAGAATGATGATGTTGATCAGGCTTTTGTTTCTCTCAAGCAAGCATTCACTAATGCTCTTGAGTAGGCATTGCCCAATTACTTTGAGGTCTTTGTTGTTGAAACTGATGCCAGTGGATATGGTATTGAGGTAGTTATTATGCAGAAAGATCACCACATTGCTTTTATAAGTAAAGGATTGGCTCCAAGGCATGCTGCCTTATCTGTGTATGAAAGAGAGTTGTTGGCACTGGTGTTTGCTGTTACAAAATGGTCTCACTACTTGCTGGGACAACATTTTATTATCAAAATAGATCAGAAGGCATTGAAGTTCCTGTTGAAACAAAAATTACACACTAACTCTCAGATCAGATGTCTTGTTAAGCTGCTTCCGTTTGACTTTCAAATTTACTAGAAGAAGGGAAATGAAAAAGTGGTTGCTGATGCACTCTCTAGGGTGCCAGGTGCTGAACTTTTTGCTATCATGATGACAAACACCCAGTCTGATTTGGGGGATGCTATTAAGCAGAGTTGGGATGAAGATGTTGAACTTCAAACCTTGATTGCCCAATTGCCTACCTCTCCCAATAAACAGTATACTTGGATTAATGATGAGCTTAGAAGAAAAGCAAAACTGGTCATTGGTAATAATTCTTACCTTTGAACTCGACTCATTTCCTTATGGCATGGCACTCCATCTGGTGGCCACTCTGGTATAGATGCTACTACCCGGAAGCTCATGTCATTTTTCTATTGGAAAGGCATTAGGTAAGATATTCTTCATTACATTCAAAATTGTGTCGTGTGCCAAAGGAACTAGTATGATACTGCAACTTCCCCTGGGTACCTCCAACCTTTCCCAATTCCTACATTGCCTTGGACTAACATTAATATGGACTTCATAGAAGGCTTACCTAAGTCCAAAGGTAAAACTGCCATTTGGGTCATCATTGACAGGTTTACCAAATATAGTCATTTTATTGGATTGTCTCACCCTTATTCTGCACAATCATTGGCTGTCATTTTCATGGACAATATTCTTAAGCTACATGGTCCTCCAACTTCCATCACCAGTGACAGAGATCCTATTTTTGTCAGCTCTTTTTGGCAGAAGTTACTCACTCTTTAGGGTATACATATTCAGACATCTTCTGCTTATCATCCTCAGACTGATAGTCAGTCTAAGGTGCTAAATAGATGTCTTGAGACTTATCTGAGATGCTTCTGCACTGATTCCCCTCATGATTGGTTCACCTTCCTACCGTTATCTGAATGGTGGTATAATTCCACTTACCATTATGCTATCCACACTACCCTCTTTGAGCTGTTATATAGCTATCGTCCTCTTACTTATCTTTCCTATTTACCTGGGTTCACTAAGGCTACTAAAGTGGACAACATTTTACTGGAAAGAGCGTGCAAGTTCCAGCTTGCTAAGTTTCATTTAGTTAGAGCTCAGTAAAGGATGAGGCCTTTGCTAATGCTCATAGGACTGATAGGTACTTCTTTGTTGGTGATTGGGTTTATATGAAGCTTCAGCCTTATAGACAGATCACTCAATCCAACTCCCATTTCCACAAACTCACTTCTAAGTATTTTGGCCCTTACCTCATCATTGAAAAGATTTGTATTGTTGCTTACAAACTTCTTCTTTCTCCTGAAGTCAAAATTCACCATACCTTTTACATCTCCCAGCTCAAATTTTGCCCAGTTGTGCCACTGAAATCATCCACCCACCTGTCACTAACTTACATAGCCCCTTTTGCCCATACCATGTTGCTGTTCTTACCTGGAGTTTAGTGAAAAAGGGAAATAAAGTTGTCACTCAGTGCTTGGTGAAGTGGTCCGATCTTGATGATTCATATGCTACCTGGGAGAATGCTAATGAATTGAGAGCTTGCTTTCCTCATTCACCCTTGAAGACAAAGGTGTTTTTCCACAGGGGTATTGATACACAAAATCTAGCTCATCAATGACATTGTAACTGATTTGGCACTTTTAGTTCAAATTTTAGTTAAGTAAATTGGCAGGATTTTCGGTTATGAATTGTATTTAAATATTTTGATTTTAGCTGATGAAAAATGTGATCCTAGCTAGTATAAATAGGTGTTGTATGTTAATTACATTTCGTTCAAGCATGATAATATAATGATTCTCTCTCAGTTTCTTCTTTTTTTTCTCTCCTCTCTCATCTGTCTCTCTTTTCCCTTCGCTCTTCTTCTCTTTTCTTCCTATTCTGTTCAAATCAGCTCATTCGATACCTTTTTGGCATCAACTTCCTCCTCGCTCATTCACTATGTAGTTTTCACACGAAGAAAACAAAATCTCTCTCTCTCATGGTTTTTCGAATCTAAAAAGAAAATGAAAGTTTGAACGAGAATCTTATCAAATCAATTGCAAACCAGGAAATCTTTCATGAGAAAGGAAAGATATGGAGGATTCAAACTCAGATCTTCCCGAATTGAGCAAAAACAAAGCAAATGGGTCAATCTAGAACTGAAACGACCTGATCCCTATTCTTCAAGCCCGTCCAGACTGAAACGGGTAATATTTTTTCCTTTTTCTTATTTTTTCTTTATTATTTTTTCCTATTTGATCCATTGAGTTCTCTTGTAAAAATTGACATGTTAATTACTTGATTAAATCAATGACGCGTTTACTAGTCTAAGATTTAAGGTTATTTAGTTTGGATGATCGTGTTAATTACTCAACTGCTTGATCTATTGCCTTAATGTCCTTACAATCGAGTCATAGCCAAATTAGTTAAATATCGATCATGTCATGTTAATCACTGAATTGAGTCTTTGAAGCGTCCAATCGTTTGGAGCTGTTGCTATTCGATTATTCGTAAAATACAACCATCGTGTTCAATACCGTGGCTGTGACTGACATGCTCATTTACAATTTATGCATTGTGTGATAAGTCATATTTTTCTTTCTAAATGCTGAAAATATAATGGTAATAAAAGAACTCCTATTTCTACAAAAATGCGTGATTCAGATACCATATATAGTTTGTAGCTGTTGAGAAAATATTCACTTACATTGATTTGATTGTTAAAACCAAAATACCTTCATTTTAGTTGTAAATAGAATTCAGAATTCTTTTAGAACTTATTTTGAATTTTGAATATGATTCCTTTTCCTTATAAACATAGTACTCCCTTAGCCTACTTCTACTATAAATACTCCCCTATTTTTTTTTCCAAGATGCACACCTACAGATCTCTTCTCTTGCTCTTACACACCTTGAATAACTTCTAATACCTTTACACATCTCTTCTTTACACTGAAAACCTCTTTCCTCTCCCTGTAATACTCTCTATCTTTCTTCATTTCTCTCTCTCTCTTTTGTTTTGCTTTGTCTTGCTGCTTACCCCACTTACTGGAACCTTGTTGCAGTAGCATTGTTTTGCTTCTTCTCTTTTTCTAGTTAGTTCAAGGCTCAGTATGGTAGACCCATGACTGAATGAATGACATCTTAATAAAGTCATATGACTGCTTCTGATTAACATGAGCCATGATTGTTTGTGTATATATGCATACTCAGTCTGTCAGTCGGTCTTCTTTAGCCGAGGAGCTAACTCTTTATTGCAGGGGCGCATTTAGGTCGGTTTCAGGTCTGGATAACCATCGGATAGTCCAAAAGACTGTACCATTAATTACTTTTGTGTGCAGGAACCAAGTCAACAATTTAGGCTAAACAGAAGTGGTGACTGCACTAAATTGAGTAGTCCATTCCAAATGCAAACAACACATTGTTTCTTCCTTCTTATTTGTGTGTGGATTATTCCCCTAGACCCCTTTATGGTAATGTATTTGCTAGGTTTCCTACCTGTACAATTATGCTCTTTTGAGGTGAAAAGTCGAGGTTAAACACAGCATGAAGTGGCTGCCAAAACAGCAACTGTATCATTGACAAAACCATTGCCAAAAGCAGTGTGAAAAGATGTAGCAAGATTAGTGCTACTTATTAGGCTAAACAACGGCCCTTTCCTTATCTGTTATCTTTACTTTTTCTAACATGTTGGTAATAAAAATATAGAAGTTTAAAGTCGAGAACAATACTGTTTGGTGTTAAGTTTATAGTGTGATATTTATATAAATAGAACAGGTTTTAAAATCGAATTATAACGGGGGAATTTTTTCTGCAAAATCATAAAAGGGGATGAAAATGCAAGCCTATATTGAAATTTAGACTATTTGTGCAAAACTAATTTTTCTGAAAATTTTAGTCTTTTTTTTAATAGGTTTAAAACTGAAATTCAAAGTCAATTTTGGACTGTTTGTGCAATTATGGCATCCTTGAGACTCAACTATTTTTTGCAAAGGCTAAAAGTGAAAGACAGTATTAAAACTGGACTTTTTATGAAAAATTTTACATTCTGAAATGCAGCAGCAGGCGTTTAAGGCTTGGTGACAGTTTGGCTTCTCCTCGAAATGGATAAATTACACCATATATAGCTTTATGAAACTTACTAAATATAAAGATACTTTAATTACTTTTAAACAATACCGATAATTTTAATATTTGTTACAAAACATAGAAAAAAATTAAATAGTGTGTGTAAAATAAAATCCCTAACCCAAATATCTCCTTATCTTCTCTCTCTATCCCTCTATCACAAACAGCCGTCAACACCCACCCCCTTTCCCTTCTACGTCCACAACTTTGCTACAACCGATGTTAAATTTCCATTACCATATCCGGCGACACTAGTACCATTTCTTCGAAGAAGGTGATGAGGTTATGCTGCTACTGGTTCGCTTTGCCAGTGAAAGATGATGTCGTATTTCACCGGCCACGGCGAGCTATGGTGCAGCAGTTGATTTTTCTCCTCCGGTATTTCGTCTTCTCTGGTGTTCCGTTATCTCCGGCTGTTTGCTACTTCATTTTCTTTTTTCCTGGTGCTTTTCCTTTTTATTGAAACTATATGGGGCACGTATGGCGATCGTGTGGCTACTGTATGGCGATTGTATCTCATGTGTTTTTCGGCGAAAATATGTTGCTTCATTTTTTTCTTGCTGCTTCATATCTCTTTGTAATTGTATGGCGACTATTTGGCTAATGTATAGCTATTGTATGGCCATTTTATGGCGAGTGTATGACAATTGTATGTCGACTGTATATCATTTATTTTTTCGATAACTGAAGAGTTCCAAAGTGTAACGAAAATATATATGATGTGTATTGAGGTGTATTTTGTATGTGTATTTGTTTTGTATATCTTCTGTATCAATTACATGTACAATGTATCTCAACTACTATATTAAATGTGCAACAAAACTATGTGTATAGTTCTCCTCTTCTTCTTCTTCTTCTTCTTCTTCTCCTCCTCCTCCTCCTCCTTCTTCTTCTTCTATGGTGGTTATAGTGTTTATGTTGTTGGTTTGAAGATGAGGGATTATATGTCCTTTGTTTTTCTATTGTAAAAAGGAAAAGCATAAAAAGAATCACAGGCAGCTGGCAGCAACTGGCAGTGGCTTGGCGATGGTGGTCAGAGGCGGCGGCCAACAAGAATAGTTGTGGGTAGCGATGTGGATGGGTGGGAGGTTGCAAGGTAAGAAGGGAGATCTAAGTTTTTTATATATAATTTATGTCTATTTGCTATATTTTAAAAAAAATATTGCTAGTTTTGTAAGTTTTGTAGTATTGCTGTCTTTATGTAAACAAGTCTCTAACATTGTAGTTGTGTAAATTAATCTTTATTAATTTGGAGGCCTACTTTTCTTAAGTTTAAAATTAAAATTATTAGTACAAACCTTGATTTGTGTGATTTGCATGACCCTATTATTTGAAACGCTTAATAGAGTCTAGTTTGGGGCATAATAAATTTAGGAGTTTAGTTATTTTTAAAAGTAGTTGTCTCAATGGCTTTAATTGAGGTGCTAGCAAGCTTTTAGGATGTAAATTACGGGCATACATTTTAGTTTAAAACTTAAAGAGGGTATAAGAGTTAAAGAGAATTAAGCCCTACAGATATGATGGAAATTGCTTGAGCTACATACTTGATAGTGGAATTTAAAACTATTTTCTCTGATAGTAACAGGGTTTTGATCCAAATAGGATAATAAAACATAGAGTCTTCCATTGGCTATCATGTTAATTTTACAATCTGTGGCTATTTTTGTAACATAAATATTATGCAATATTTATTGAGAGATCTATATACCCAATTATACTAAAATGTCTACTAGGATAAGAGATCTATTGAGATTTCAACCCTTTTGAGATTAGACTACTCTAATGATTGGAAAAATCCTTAATATCATAAAGGAAAGGTCTTTTTCTTTACCTTTGGCTAAATAGAGATCTATTATACTATGATTTCTTTTACACATCTTATTTATATTAACATAACTTAAACTCAATATTGAAATCGGACGGGAACCATGCTTAGTGTAACTTAGCAGGTGCCTAACCCCTTTCTTCTAGGTTATTTCGAACACTTACCTTAATCCCTTACTAGCAAGACCTACCCGGAGTTATCTTTACGATTAATTGGAAATATTTTAGATAACATAATACGCCTAGGAAATTTATTAAGTGGCGACATCAAAATTCAACTCCAGACGAGTTATTCAAGTTGGAAACCCTTTCCAAGTGCGCGGTCTGAAGAGGTTAAAAAGTGGATTGCGACAGAGGACACGTTAGCTTCTTCAGCTACGGTCAAACAAGCCGCACGGACACAGAACTGATAAATGCATTACTATAGTTTAGCCGCCTTTAGTTCAACCATACTTAGGATAAAATTTGGGCAACCTCCTCTTGTAATATACCTAAAGACCATACATAAAAATATTGTCCTAGAATTAGAATTGGGTAAAGACTGGCCGATAAATACCTCAATCTTCCCATCGTAATTCTTACGCTGAGATTTGAGTAGAATCCTACTTCCTTCCTTAATATTCAAGCAATACAAGTCTAACCCTACTTTATTTTCTTCGATATATCATTATTATCTGTTGCCCAACATATTAATTTAGATGTTTTCCTCTCAATCAAATTTTAGACATAAACATGCAATGATATCAATAGTAAGAAACTAAAAGTTTACTGTCACTTTCTCCGGTAGGAAGTGGATTTCTAGTAGTTATTGTGTTGCATATTTACTTCTAGAACAAGATACTTCTTGGGAGATCATTAGTTTTTATGTATTGATATTAGCCGAGATGTGTAACTGTTACAGTCATCAACCTCCTTTTAGTTTTATGATATTATCCATTTCATGCAAAATAAAAAAAAAACAAAAAATTACACCTGTCTAGTTTAAATCTCAATAAATATTTTTATAATTATGCTCGTACTTTTTTAAAATCTTAGATCTTCCCCACTGCTGGGTTTGAAGTAAAAATTCCAAGACAATTATCACATTCTAATGTGCAAGATTTAAAACGTCCTATACAATTTGATTTTTCCTCTCTCTCTCTCTCTCTCTCTCTCTCTCTCTCTCTCTCTCTCTCTCTCTCTCTCTCTCTCTCTCTCTCTCTCTCTCTCTCTATATATATATATATATATATATATATATATATATATATATATATATATATATATATATATATTATCCTTTAATCAGCCGTAGGTCAAATCACAAGTGGACACTAACGAATGAATCAATCCAAAGAAAGGCACACTTTTTTGGATTCTTATGTTTAATCCGGGAGCATACAATTGCCAACTGTAAACAATCACATGAATTGTTCAACCCATCTGAATGAAATGCAGGATCCAAAAAGTCACAAATGGCTTCTTGGGGAGTGTAGGCGGCATTTTCGGCCAAGGCAGGATGTGAATATATATATATATATATATATATATATATATATATATATATGATAATAATAATAATTCTGGTCTATAGCCAGATGGTGTGGCATGCTTCTATGGCCACTATTTCATCAAAATGTAATGAAAAACCACAGTTTCTTTTCTATCATTCTCTTTTGATTTTTCTCATATTTTTATTAAAAAAACACATTTATTGAAACCTGAAAAGTGTAATAAGGGAAAAACTATGAGCTCTCAAGGAGATTTTGGTAATATGTAATATGTAATTACTACTCAATTATGAGTCATTTCAGTTATGGAATATAAAGAAAGAGAAATTAATTAAATTGTTAACGGCAGAAATTTTAGCTGAGAGTAAAACACATACATAGTAATTCCAAACCATTACAATAAACAAAATTCGAGGTAAAAACAAAGTAGAAAGAAAGTAGAAATCCGAGAAGGTTTGAGAGATGTCTACAACGAGTGGACTTCACATGTGATTTAGTTCCTCCTTCAACATCCTATAAGATAATGCTTCGCATATGTTTTTTGTTTTTCTTGTTTCTTAGTGGTTATTTTTTTTTTCTTTGTGATTTTGCTGCTATTTTTATGTAAGTAAGTAGATAAATAAATCCGAAACATATAAAATGCAGTTTTTGCTTTTTAATTTTTTTGGGAGTGGAAGGAAAAAGAAATCTATACTTTTTTAATCAAACATTTTACGCAGGGAAATTTACCCCAGGTGGACATTTAGTAAAAATATTTACCATTTATAAACACCTTATATTCTGTCTTTCTTTTTATAGCCAATCAGTTAATTTGAAGTAATTCATTTAATTATTTTTATTGTATTTTATGATTTTAAACGACTTTATTTAATTATTTTTGGGGAAGTTGACAGTTTTTTTTTTATTAATTGTATAGATATGTGTAACCGGTTATATTGGGGAGGAGGAGTTTAACTTATCTTATCCCATTAATTAAGGGATTAAGGAAATATGGGAAGTTATGTTCTGATTAGGCGCGATAATCTAGGGCTTGTGAATGGAATTATAACGTCTGCAGCTTTTCTTTTTATTTCCCACACGCGATCGTTTACATTCTCTATAGAACTTCTGTATGTACTTTACAATTAATTCCAACGCAGAACCTTTTCATTTCTTCTTCTCTCTTTAAATGCTTCAATTGTTTGCATAATTCTATGTTAATTTTCACTAAGTATCTGTTATATTAGTATTACATACTCTTGTTATCTACGGATATGAGTGGTAGGAGGGGTCGTCGTGTTGGTGATGATGCAGCTATGCATGCACAGAATAGTTCACAAGATGATGTATTTACTGAATTTGTACCCGTTATTTCCTCTATATCACAACCAGTTACGCATGCATCATCTATTTCATCCAGTATGACTCGATCTAAGGCTGCATGCAACTTAAAAAGGAAGGCCGTTGATAAGAGACATCGTGTTGTGCATTTTGAAGATGATGTGGTTGAGGTTGATGATGCACAAATTATTCCAAATAAGAAGGTCAGACGTAAGGGATATGTTGTTAAATCTGATTTTGATGCTAATAGTGGTCATGCTTTGAAGGTAATGTGTTTATACATTTTTTAGTTTCTGACCTTATTTATTAGTTTTTATGTTGGTGAAGGTTATAAGTATAATAAGTTGCTTCTAATAATTTTTCAAAAGTGTTCTTTAAAATATTCAGTATTTTAGTTTTCTTTATTGCAGTTTTAGGTTTGTTATCTTTGTGATTATTGTTATAAATTGAGTTCAATATATACAGTTTAATGTATTTATATTTATAAAGATATATTTCTATTTTACGGTAAATATTGTAGTATATTTAATTTTTTATATTTGTCAAATATGGGTACTTTATTTGTTCTGCATTTATTCAAAATTGTTATTTATTATATGTAGTAGTATTTTGAGGTCTTTTCAGATTTATTTTGTTTATTTGTATTTGTTTTTTTCTTATCCAGTTTATTATTTTATAAATATTATTTGAATATTAGCTGGTTATGTTTCAATATTAAGAGATATTTCTTTATTTGTGTATATTCATTTTTTCTGCATTTGTCAGACATGGGAATATTTCACTCCAAAGGAAAAGCAGGGAAATAGGCCAATTAATGTGCATTGCAATAAGGAGATTAGTTCAGAGCTTAAGCAAAGGTTAACTGGTGGATTATATGAGAGGTTTAAAGCTACATGCTTTGGTCATTTTCTGGAGTTGCCTGCATTTCATGTTCAGAATCAGGTTCTTGTTGCTCTCTTGTTTAGAGAAGTCGTAGGCCCAACTGATGATGCGCTGTTTTTTATAATCAATAACCAAAAAATAAAATTTGGTTTGAGGGAATTTGCTTTGGTTGCAGGTTTGAAATGTGTAGGTGATTTTATGAAAGATTATAGTTCTAAGGAGGATAATCGTCTTATTGTTAAGTATTTTGGTGGGGTTGATAAGGTTAGCAAATCTGCATTGGAAGAATGTTTTAAAAATAAAATGTGGGACAATGACGATGATGCTATCAAAATTGCAGCTTTATACCTTATCAATACCTTTCTTTATTCTACCAAGAATAGTGAAACTAACCCTCATTATATAGACTCTGAGCATTTTGATATTATAGAGTCGGGTGAATGGGAATCATATCCGTGGGGTTATAAGATTTTTCTTGCAACTATTGAATCGTTGCACAACAAGGTTTGTGTGTGGAAATCTTCTTACAGATTTGCAGGGATGTCATACGCTTTGCTTGTATGGTTTTTTGAATGCTGCCCCACAGTTCATGGCAAGCTTGCTAGCCGTGTTGCTAACAAGGTCCCATGTATTCTTAATTGGGAAGTTACGAGGCATCTTGCTTTTAATGAAGTACAGAGGGGGTTTTTTTCACTAACTGGTGACAAGGTAATTCTTTGTGTTCTGTTATTTCCTTGATATTAAATAAATGTGAAATTCAATATTTTGTTTTTTGATATTTATTTGATATGAGTATGTTTTTGGTTTGGTGTATTTCAGATGGTTGTGCAATGTATTAATGCTACAGATATTGAGATTCAGTCAATGAACTTGCCCGAGGAAAATGAATCAAATATCGATGTTGATATTGGTTGTCAAGTTGAATCTGATTATGCAGGATCTTATGCATCGGCCCAGGTTGATGGTGATAGTGATATGTATGGGAGGAGAGTAGATATTATGAAAAAAAAATGGATGTTTTTTTACAAGAACAGGCTGTTTTTAAGGAGAAAATTCAGTCTAACACTGTTGCGGTTGCGGGATTGAAAGAGTTTATGGTGTCCACAGCTGTTCGTTTGTTCAACGAGTTGGAACAGATTTCAAATAAGTTAGATGCTAAGGGAATGGAGCAGGTTTGTTAACAGTATTTTAATATTTATCCACTTTTATTAGATATATTTATTAGTCATATTTATTTGTGTATGTAATATCAATACAGGATGTAGGTATGGATGGTGCTTTTAGTTTTGGTGGATTTGGATCGGATAATGATGTTGGTCGTGATGTCGTAAATGTTGTTGGCACTGATGCTACGCCTATGCGTACACCTCGGGACATAAATGGTCCTGGTAAGTATATGATGGTTATTGTACTATTATATCTTTTACTGCAGATCATCTTTATTTATTTATTTAGTTTAGTTTAATATTATGTAAGTACGATCTTTTTTTTGCTTTAATTTATTTTATTTTGGACTTTAATGGCAGGTTTTTCTGTTGCTAATTCGGAAGCATTTTTGAATCAATCGCCTAGTATGCAAGGTGCAGTGGCTATTGAGAAGGATGATGGCAGTGATCCAAATGTTATTGGTAGGTTTTACATATATTGTGTTTATATGTAAATATTGTAAATATTGATGTAATCTTATTGTTTTAGATATATTCAAACTCTGGAAGATATGGTGGATTGTGATATTGTGTTGTTTTTTATCAGTACCTAGAAGACTTGACTTTGGTGAATTTGGGAACCAAGATGTAAATGGTGATGGTATTGAATCATTGTCCACCCAGAATTTAAATATAATTGATGAGACTGTGGAGAAAAGACTTCAGGAATCTGCAAGTCGTAAGGTTGTCATTGGTCAGTTTTTAATTCCCTTGTAGAGCTACTTTTGTTATAGTCTGATTTGTAAGAAATGATTATATGTAGTGATTTAGTATCTTAAGTAGATGTTAGGTGTTAATATTTTAATATTTTTCTATTTTTAGGTGTAGGTATTTCGTCGTGCAGCAAAGATGCGTCACTTAATCTTGCACCTTTGGGAAAAGGTGAAGCAGTTCTTGGGAATGTACTCAGCAGTCCTTCTAATGGTAATGGATATGTCTTTATAATTTCTGTTCATATTGATGTCTTAATATTTATGTATGTTTTTTTGGTATTTTGATCAATACCTAGCAGGATTGAGTTGGGTCAAGTTGGTATCCATGATCGTGATGATACAGCTGTTGATTCTATGTCTATTGAGGATTTATATATTATTGATGCTAGTGTAGAGAAAAGACTTCAGGAATCTGGAAAAAGAAAAGATGCATGTGATGTAATTCCACAGTTAGGTTGTATGTTAAAGTTTGTATGGTATTTTTATTAACTTTTTTTGGGGTGTTTGTTAATTAATATGTTTTTTCCTAGTTGCAGGCACTGCAGTATGTATTGTTGGTGATCAAAAGAACCAGGAAGTTTTGGTGTCTGATTTGGCGGTATTTTCTGACAAAGAAGCGAGTGTTGGGAACAAAGATATTGGTTATATATTGCTATTAAAACTGTTTATTCTGTGTTTATTTTATTGCTTTGTTACTTTTATTGTCTTCTTCTGTTAGTTGAAGCATATGTTTTATCTGCAGGAGATAACTCACGCCTGTCTGAGACGCGTGTGGATCCAAATGTGGAGGCTGTAGGACTTGATTCAATAACCACTGATGACTTGATTATAATTGATGAAATTGTTGAGAATAGAATGCGTGAATCTGCTGTTCGCAATGCTTTAGCTGAAGCATCCAATGAGGATAAATGTGAGTTTATTTTCATATATTTTAACAACACTGATTCAAATGCGAATTTTTATGGTAATTAATAATTTTTGTTGATTTATGTGTATTCTCTTATTTAGTATCCGATACGGCAATGGAGGATGTTGCTGGTGGTTATCCGAATTTCAGGATATTTGACACACAAGAGGAAGCGAAAATATATGGAAGAAATGATCTCCCTTCTGGCGAGGGTAGCAACAGTGCCATATCAGAACAAGTGGTTCAACGTGAGTTGCTTATAACAGTTTTGTTTTCATTTGAATATTCTTATGTTAGTATTAAAATATATGTTTGTTTTAAATATTAATGTGTTTTTTATTGCTAATAGCTTATTCATTTAATATATTCTGTTGCGTAGCATTGGATGTCTTGAATGAATCGGCTCTGGAAGATGGTTGCATTAAAGTTGACATTTTTGCTAAGTCTGATTGTGTTGATCCAATTATTTCTGACGGTGGTTGTGAAGGTAATATAATAAATTTTTAAATGAGTTATTTAGTTCATTAGTTGGTTCGATATATTCAGGGATTATTATAATATTGTCTATTACGTTTCATTATTTTATCAATTCTAGAACCTGATATATTTTATGTTAGATGCAACTCATAATAGTGGACAAGGGACTGATATTAATGATGATTTGGAACTTATTAGTCTGTTTAAGGATATTGACGAGTTCAGTGAGAAGGACCTTGTAAGCGAGGAAAAAAGTGTTTCAGTTGTTGATAAACGCATTAAGCGGCTGCTCTCAAAGCATAAATCTGTGCCTATTAGGAAGTCGTTAAGGTGTTATAGATCACCTGTGGTTTGTAGTTCTGGACATTCCGTTAACAGAGGAAATTTTGCATTGAATTCTGTATTTGCAAGGAAGCATCCATTCAATAGCAAACCATGGCGCCGACTTGATTCTAAGTTGTCCAAAAGCTTTTCTTCTTGGATAAAAACTCAGATGATGAAGAATAGGTAATAATTTAAATTGTTGTTTCTGTTTTCTTTTCTAACATATATATTTACTGTATTCAACTAAACATAATTTTGTTTTCCAAATTCACAGGGATCCTCCTTACCACTTTACTGCTAATATTCTTCGGCCAAAATTTGATTTTGGTGTCTGCCTTGTTTCATCCAAAGAATGGTTTCATACTATGTACTCTGTTGATAATCCATTGCAGGAAACAGTATGTGAATATTTTTTAATTATTGTACTTAGTTATTAATTTATTTTATATTACTAATATTATATCATTTTGTTATAGCATATTGATGTTATTCTCTATTACCTGAGGAAAATGGCTAAGCATGATCCATCTGTCAACGGTCTTTTCACAACAACGGACTGTTTATTTGATTCAACTATTAGGGATATTTACAAGAGTTATCTGAAAAATAACAAAGCTCTTACTGTTGCTACTGATAATCATATCATATCTGACTATATGAAGGGGTTATCGATTCGTTGTAATATGCCATGGCCTTTGGTAGATGATGTTCTTTTGCCTATAAAGGTGGTTGATGATTGGCACTGGATTCTGGGTAGGTTATCTTTCAAGAAAAGGGTTTTATATGTGTATGATTCTAAGTTGGACAACTTTTACTATGATGATGAACTCATTCGAGCTGTTGAGCCATATGCCATTCTGATTCCTTTGTTCTTGTCTGCAATGGGTTTCTATGATATGAGGGATGATTTGAACCCTACAGATTATATATTTGGTGATAAACCGAATATTGAAAAGTGGGAGGTGTTACACATATATGACATGACTGGTGTTCGCAAATCGTAAGTTCTATTTTGATTTCTTTGTTTTTTTTTTATATTGTTGTCTCTTGAAGTGTAACATTTTCTGTGTTCTGCTCAGAGACTATGGTGTTTTTGCTCTTACATTGGCTGAGCATTTCATGCATGGACGTGACTCGCCTCCTTCTGGTTGCAATATTGGAAGATATCGGAAGTGTTTTGGTGCGCTGTTGTGGGATTATGGACTCAGGAAGCAGGAGGCAAATCAGCAAAGTGATCCGGAAGACTAATTATGCTGATTTAGTTGTGCTGTGTTTGTTAGAACTGAATGTTTTTATTTCTGTGATGAACGCTTTGAACAATTTAGCTGTTGTTTTTTTTTTTGTTCTATGCTAATGTTGCCTAATATGGCTTTGACATTTTCTGTTGTTAAATTAGTTTGGTCTTATGGAATGGTATTTAATGGTTATATTTTGGTTTTTTACTTTATTAATTTAAAGTTTATACAATTTTTTTTGTTGGTTCTTTATGGTTATAATGAAATATTCACATAGTATTGACTTTTAATATTTACCTTTATTTATTTTATAATGTTTGTTAGTTTATTGTAGTTTTATTTTGTAGTTAATATTAATGTAACCGAACTTTGTTTGCACATATTTAGTTTTCTTTTGTTATAAGTGATTGTATTATTCTTCTTTATTATATATGGTGCAAGTTATTATAGAAATTTGGACTTAAATACGTTTGTAATATTTTAAATGGGGCTTATATGAATTTATCAATTTGTAAAGTCTTGACTATTAGGTAATGTTACTGATTATGTTTTATAATTAGTGAGGTAGTTTTAAATTAAGTTCTATATGTAATTGATTACTAGTCTGTATTATCTAGTATTTCATATACTGGGTTTGCTGATATGTTACGTGGAAACCTGTTTGCCTCAGTGTCTACTTCAAGTTTGCATTATCCTTGTACTATTCTTTCATTATCTATTTTTTTAGTATGGTAGTAATTTATTCTCATTCAGACTTGAATACCTGAACTTGTTTTTTATTTGGTGTGCAGGTGGTATCATATATCATATATAAAAAATAGAAAGGCTTCATTTAGGAGCACTGTTTTCATCCAACTAGTTCATATATTTTAGTGATGAGTTGATACATTATGTTTAATATCTAAAGGTTCACTAGTTGTTTTGATCTATTATTTATACATTGATTGGTGATATGTTAAGATGAAATTTGAATTCCTCAGTGAGTATCTGAAGTATTTTTACCTTCACCTTCTGGTTTAATTCTTTCATTTTTGGTTTGGTGGTCAATCTTTATGAATTATTAAATGTTTAAGTTCATAATTTTATTATTAATATCTTGTGAAATATATTGTAGAAAACACAATAATTGTGAAAACTTAATCATTTGTTTTTTATGAATATCAGGTTTTGGTGAACTTAAAGTCATTAAAGTTATAAAATTGCATTATATAATAAATAGAAATGTTGAAGATTGTAATACTAAGTAATTGACAAGTTCTGAATCTGTTACAGGCAAAACTCATCTATGTAAGCATTGGAGGATTTCTACAAGTTTTTCGATTATGTCCTTGCCTTCCACAGCGGCTACATGCAAGCTTTGCATTTGACTTCCCAGCCTGCTTTAATTTTGCGCTTCTTTGGTCTCCCAGCTTTTGTTCGTCCTTTAGGTGGTAGGACTTCCTCCAACAATATGTCATCAGGGACTGTCCATGCGTTCTGGTCTTGCATTGGTAAAACAGCATTGTGGTATGTTTTCACAAGGTTCTCCTTTGTGCACAATGTGAGCAGTATTTATAAGGGTCTTAGTTGTTGTATTTCAGCACTACTTGTGCATGAGGGCAAGGAATTTCATCCAACTGGAACCTTCTACATGTACATGTCTTATATCGCAGGCATATTACATGTTTTGCTCCATTATCTTGCACCTCGTACAAGTATTCGTTTGAAGGTATGACCTGTTTTAGGCATATATATTAGTAAATGAATTTGTAAATGAAAGAGAGAACAGATTATGAAACAATATATATTTGACTACTTATTGCATACCTTCATTCTCCGTGAAGCTTCCATACTATTCTTGAAAATACTCTGATTTTTGTTACTTAGGATCTTAAATGTACCCATGGCTTTTTTCTTGTTTTCCCAATTCCACTTTCTAACCATATCTCTCATTGCATCCAGCAATTCTATGATAGGTAGCGATCGTGCATGTTTATTTCTTCCATTAATAGACTCTGCTATGTTGCTTGTCATCATATCTCCCCTATTAGCTTCAGCGTATGCACGGGACCATTTATGGTAACCAATATCACACAGGTATTTCTTCACTCTTTTATCTATCTTCTCTATTTCATTCATGTAGTGAGCAAACTCTTCTAATGTGTATGCCTTTGCTAATGTGAAAAATATTTCACCGATTTCTTTGTGACTAATTTTAAAGTTTGTTTTTATATTATTCCAAAGATGATACACACATATGCAGTGAGGCAGTTCTGGATAAATGGTTGAACAAGCACGTGATATGCTTGCACAACGGTCAGATACGATACACATACCTAGTCGAGTTCCATATGTGTCTCTGAATGACCTGAAAAACCACTCCCATGACTTGTCATTGTCAGAATCGACGACTGCATACGCTAGTGGAACGATGCTGCCTATATCAAAAAACAAGGTTTTGTTAATATTATTCAGTTTATACATAATTTATAAATGAATGTGCATTTATATTTGATACTAAGTTTAATAACAACTATGTTACCTTCTCCATCCTGTGTTGATGCTGCAATCAGTGTTCCTCCATGAACATCTGAAATAAAGCAGCCATCTACTACTACCACTGGTCTGCAGTACTGCCAACTTTGTATAGAAGCATTCAATGATATGTACACATATTTGAAATGATTGTTGGATGTCTTGTGCAACTTTGTTACACTGTCTGGATTACTGCTTCTAACCATATAGAGATAACTTGGCAGGATATTATAGGATTTTGATGGGTTACCTCTTAACAGTTCTAGTGCCCTTTCTTTTGATCTCCATGCTTTCATGTAATTTAGTTCCAGGCCATAATCTTTCTTAATGTCTTGTATTATATTATTAGGTGTATACACCATTTTTGGATCTGTGAACTTGTCCTTAATAATTTCACCTATAGTAGCATAACTTGCATGACACTCAGAAAGTATTCGCTCTTCTTCGGGGCAAGTATGGTTCCTGTTATATTCGCGTATTTTGAATATACCAGAACCTCCTATACTTGATGAGCGCATGATCCAATCACACTCTTTACCAGCGCATAACAAAGCGTACCTACATAAACAGTTATTGATAGTCTTACAGTTATTTTATGATAAAACAGATTTTGGCATCAGGATTTTACTTTACAGTTGTTATGTTGCAGCAGAATTATTAATAATTTATACTGTATTGACATATAAATCATTGTTTTTTTAATATACCTTGTAGCAGATGATCTGTCGACTCTGAATTTGAAATTTTGTTGCAGTGACACATTCTTCATCACACATACCAGTGTTTTCTTGTCTCTGTATAACTGCCCTTCACAAATTTCGTTGTGCATTGTGTCTCTTATGATGATTATGTTATCCAAACAGGTTTGCTCATACTCATTGCCTTCACTGCTGTTCAACATATTTTCTGTATGTTCCATGTACATGGTGTTTACCTGCAGTTCATCCTGGGACATAGCATGTGATAGCATCTCAGTTCCACTATCTGCACAAACGATGGCACCAGTTTCTTTATGAATTGTTACACATAAAGGAAATTGTGTAATATCACTTGTTCTTCGTCTGAGATCAAAGTAGAACTTCAAGCTCATATCATTGTAGACAACCATTGGTTTTAAATCGTCCTTTAACTTGTATTTGATTTCGATTGAACCATATAGTCCAAATCCTTGAAGCATCTTCAGAATTGAAGTCACTAATGTAGTGTAAGTACAGTTGGAATCAACAACTATACCATCCATACTGTAGTCCTTGTAGTTGTAATTGGAGGTCCATATTCCATTGAATTGTATTAGCAGATCAATATTTTCCATGGCAGGAGATTTGTTTAGGTTGATGAGGATATCTGAGTTGTATTTGATAATGGTGTACGTTTACATGTAGGTGCAGTTTATAGTGCTTGGGAATTTTGGTAGTTGGTATTTTAGGTTTTATACCCACTACCCGTATATAGCGTTCCCACTACCCATATTTAACGATTGGAATGTTTTTTTCTGTTGTATTTTTAAATATTTGTATCCTATTTACAAAATGTTAAATATTAATATTAATATCACAAATATTTATTTTTATGGTAATTTATATTGGCTACAAATAGTGGTGGCTATTAGGAAGTAAATATTTATTGTTGGGTGGCTGTTTATGTAATCATCCCTTTTACGTACGCAAAAAGACTGAAAGTGAGGCATATTGTTCTTCTCTTTATATGAGCCAATGACTCTTCATTTTCGTTTTTGTTTGAACATGAAGTCAAATAAATAAAATTGAACCTGTAGGTCAATGTTAATTTTTTGGTGTCATTTTATTAACAGGGTAAACACCATATTACAAATAATTTCATATTTATGGGCGTTTCCAAAGGCAACTGCGTAAATTATCATAAAGGACTGACGTACTTGGTCAAAATTGGTGGACTAATTGGTTATGATACCACCCTTTAGAATGGATCAATATATTGTAGCAGTGGCACCACTTGATGCACCCTATGTTATGTATTATAATAATATGTTGGAGTTGCAACAATGCCTTTTTATTGCTTCTGTTTAATTACCTAAATATATATACATAAAGATTTATGTGGACCAATAAATCTTCTTCTTTTTTCTCATTTTTGGTTTACCCGCATAGTTCATTATCTATTCCTTGAATATTTTTATAACAAACTGTTAGATATGAACAACCTTAAAATAGGAATGAAAGATGGGAGCAGAAGCAGGTTTTCAAATAAAAGGGTTCAAAAATTTAAAAAGTGAAAGCTTTGGTTTTGTGTCAAAGTGTTCAACATATAGTTTGTATATAAAAAATTGACTTTATCTTGTATACATAGTATAATTTTTCGGCGAAGGGGACTTTGAACCCCTTGCCGAAGGTAGCTCCACCACTGGATGGGAGGATTCACCTAAGACCTAATATTTATAATTTGAGTTAAAACTACCCCTAAACAAATTATGTAGTAATCGATAGAAACTTATAGCACAATAGGTGTATGACTTCTCTTCTCTAATCGGCAAAATCATTATAAAACTATAAAAATGTATGCAATGTTTTTATTGAATTTATTATCTGTATATAAAACTACAAAAATATATGCAACAAATGTGTCTTCTCATGTCTCCCACTATATAGTAGGAGTATTGTCACGCTCTAAAATTTCTAAAAGGCAAGTGACTTGTGTTACAAAGGTATTTAAATTATTAAGAGATGCGAAGTCGCCACTTGACAAGTTAAAGGTGTGCCAAGTCACCAAAGAGGTAACTTGGAACACTTATGACTAGTTTAGTGGTCAGCGTCAGAGTTCCGAGTAAGGATCTCGATTGACTCTTGGGAAGGTGTTAGGCACCCGCAAATCCTGTGCAAGCACAATTATTTTTTGACGCATTTAGATTATTGAAAATGTTTGTTGTAATTTTGTGTTTTGTTTGTCACGCCTTGATATAGTAGCTTGCTTAAGACCACAAAACTGAATTTAACTTCACTACAAAATAAATTTGTGTACTATCAACGTGAAACTAACTGATTTGCAAGTGGTAGTTGATACATATATCTAAAACATTTATAACTCTGGAATGAAAACTTGTTCTTTGTTAAACACATGTGGCCATAAGTTAAAGGCTCAAATTTAAAGAAATTGAACATGCAAATTTCCAAATGATTCTGTCCCGGTGACTGGCTTCGCGATACCTTTTCGCTTTCACTTTGTAAATAAAAAAGATTTAATTATGAAAATAGAAAAAGTATATAAACCTTAAATATAAAAAAAAATTACTAGCCTCCTTCTCTTATTTCTCCCATTTTCTCTCTCTTCTTCTTCCACCTCCCTCCTGCCGCCACCGACCACCTCGCACCCTCCGCTGCTCTATTGTCGGACCTCTGCCGAAAAATTAAAAAAAAATATATATTTCTAAATTCCTCTCTACACCCTCTTTCTATTTTTTCTACTACTTTTACCAAATTCTCGTGAAACGCGTAGATCTAGTTTCAAAGTTTTGGCCAACACCTAACTCCGTAATTCCGGCCACCGAGTCACTTTTTCGGTAGGTTTTTACATATCTCCTATCCTCTCCTCCATCATCTCCCATACCCCCGATTTCCTATATTTTAAGTTTTTTTGGTTCAAATATGATGATTTTGAATAAAATTTAGTATTTTTGGGCTACATCTTGTGTTTTCAGGTCATTTGTTTTGTTTCCTAGTCATATTTGATATTATTTCAGCTAGATTTGATTTTTTTTATTGTATCTCACTGTATCTAGCTGTATCTGGCTGTTTCTGCACTGTATCTGGTCGTATCTAGACTGTTTTGGCAATGTTTCTAAGTTTTTGCACAGTTTGTGCACTCTATCTAATTGTTTCTACACTATTTCTGTACTTCTGCATTATTTATGCATAATTTTGCACTATTTCTACACTAGTTTCTACACTGTTTTACTTGTTTTAGCATTGTTTCAAACTGTTTCTGCACCGTTTCAGACTGTTTTTTTAGTGTTTTGTACCGTTTCTGCACCATTTTCTGACTCTTTCAGCAGACTTTGGTGGCGGCGGCGGCAGTCCAGCAGCTGCAGTGGGGGCAATAGGCGGCATAGGGGAGGGATGTGTGGTGGATGCTAAGATTTTTTTTCTAGTTGTTTGTAGGAGCTTGTACATAAAAAATAATTTTATATTTTGTAATATGAATAATACTGCTATTTTTTGTAAATAAAGTTTCAAAATTGTATAGAAGTGTAGTTAAGAGTCAGATTTGCAAATAAAGTTTCAAAATTGTATAGAAGTGTAGTTAAGAGTCAGATTTGCACATCGTCTAATTTTTAAGGTGGTTTGCACCAATGTCCTATCTTGGTCTATGTATTTTCAGTTCTGTCCGTATACACAAGTTTAAAGTTATTTGCAAATTTGAAATTTATTTACAAGTTACACTTAATCTATCAAACACACAACTATTGTCGTACAAACGTAAAGTGACCCATGAGAAGCATGCAGTGGCTAAATTTAGACTTCATAGGCTTTCCATCTTCTAATCAACACAACAGATGTAAAATATGGTAAAAATTTCGCCCACTGCCAGTTTGCCATTGGTATTTGATTTGAAGTCACTTTTTTTTATTGATTTTACATAAGAGACCACTTTTTGAAACTTTAATCTTTGTAGGCTGAAGTTCAAACCTTGTGGATTGAACTTCATGCCCCTTTTAGGCATAAATGCGTAAACTTCAACCCTTATGGGCTGAAGTTGAACTTCAACCCTTGTGGTGGGCTGAAGTTGAACTTCAATCCTTGTAAAGTTCAACCCACAAGAATTGAAGTTCCAAAAAGTGGTCTCTCATGTAAAACCACTAAAAAAAAGTGGTCTCAAATATGCCACGAGACATACCCAACATATAGAGGGACATTCATATTTTTAAGGGGCTTGATTAAAGTCATTTCATTTATATTTTAACAGTAAGCCCAATCATATCATCATCTATCTATAGTAAAAATTTAGTCACGCAACCTGTTTTGACGGCGTTACATGAATACTAGCCAGCGATGCAAAACTGTTTGAAGACTAGCCACTTCCGGACAAATCACAGTATAAATACTGAAGTTTTGAACAAGTTTTGTTCAAAGCCCAGTACTTATACTGGGAAGCTTCAGTAAACTAACCTCAGTATAAAATACTGGGGCTTTGAACAAGTTTTGTTCACAGCCTCAGGATTTTGTTATGGGACTTGGTATAAAGCTTCAGTTCCATAACAAAATGCTGGAGCTGTGAACAAAACTTGTTCAAAGCCCCAACATCTTGTTATGGGGACTGAAGCTTTATATATAAAACCTCATACAAAATAATGAGATTTATCCCTTTGATGGGACCTTTGTTATGGGAATAAATCCCATTATTTTGTTATGGGATAAAATAATGTTAGTTCAAGGTCCCGTTATTTTGTTATGTGATTATTTTGTTATGAGACTTCTTCAGTCCGATAACAAAATACTTGAGTTTTGAACAAGTGTTGTTCAAAGGCCCAGTATTATGTTATGGAACTAGTCTGGGGTGTTTTTCCAACACTAATGGAGCTTAAGTGTGTGCGCGAATTTTTTGCTATTCTTCAATGAATTTTGAAACGGTGGATAGTCTCCAATGAGCACGTCCAAAAATGGCTACATATCAAAATTACTCCTATCTATACTATATTAAAAGCACGAAGACCCTTAGCAAATGTTGATGGAACTTTTTGACCTTCATTAAAAAATTTATAGAAGACAAAGTCGTCATTTACTATGTTTTTATATTTTATTTTACACTTCTTTTCTCCAGAAGTTTAATCTTAATACTTAGTATGACTTTAATTTGACGTCAACTATGCTACATTAATTTCGGCAAGTCATTGTGGAGTCCTACTCTATCACTAAATCTAAAGACACCGATAAATTTAGGAATATATTTTCTCTTTTACAAGGGTTAGAAGCTTTTTATTTCAAAAACTAAAAACTGCAACATAGAATTCCGTTTTTCTCCTTAAAAAGAAAATTGTCTACATCTACTATATCTACTGCCATAATTATTATACCATATTTCAATCAAAAAAAATACATGTATTGGATAAAAGCTGACCAGGCTTGAGAAGGTGATACGTGTCTTCCACGTGGGACGAACGGACGTTTCAACGGACAGACTTCCAACGGGCAGACATTCATCACGAATAGACCTAAAGAAGTTATGGAGCATTTCAACGGTCAACACGGCTTAAATAAGAAGTAATTAACACGATCATCCATGATCAACCTATTAATGACCATTAAGACAATCATTACAACCCAGCGGTTATGACTCCAAAGGATAGGTGACCGGCAGTTACTTATCCAAACGGATCCACGCCCAGCGGTTACAAAAACCCCAACGGATGCCTACCAGGCTTATAAATAGCACTCGTCTTAATCGATTGTAGATCATCTGAACTTCATATCTGGAATATCAATAAAATATACTCTCTCTCGATCTTGCTCAGTTATTCTCTTTGCTCTTATTTAGTTCTCTACTTTATTCACCTGAAGAGCGATTTTTATCGAAGGACTCTCTCCGAGGACGAGTGATACGATATAGTTTCTTCTCCTTGTTTACATTTTGCATATTACTTTTATTAGCTCATACGTGCATATTGTTATCATCTCAGCTCATCATATAGACTCTTAATCTCAGCTATTGATCGTGACCCCGCAAATATAAATTTAATTGTTAATTGGCCTAAAATCGGATCTAGGTTAAACAATTTGGCGACCACAGTGGGAGCCGATCAATAAGCCTTCGTAGGTTAAAAGTTTATCTTTGCTATTATCTCCACTTTTGTCTATCTTTTTGCTCTATAACTAACATGGCAGAAAGCAACTCCCAGCAAGTCGTCGCAAAAGGAGGTCGAGAAAGTATCCGTATAACGAATATTTTCGAAGTGAAGCAGAAGCCCGGCGAGTCCGTTCGCCAGTATATAGATCGCTTCCAGGAAGAGCTAGCAGCACTCCCCGAGATGCCAGACAAGTGGGCGATAGTCGCGTTTACTTACGGTCTGGATAGGGGAAGCTCCATAGTGACGCGTCGATTGTATGAATCTCTCCGCGAATCCCCAGCGGTCAGCTGGACCGACGTTTGTGGCCGTTACACTTCAAGGGTAAATGTTAACGAACCCGAATGAGAAGACTCTCGGGGAGATTACCTTCACGACTCTTGCCGAAGGAGTACCAAAGGAAACAACTTTCCATGTTGTTGATGCGGATCTAGCCTACAATATTATATTGGGCAGACTTTGGATCCACAACATGCAAGATGTTCCTTCTACTTATCATCAGGTGTTAAAGTTCCCATCCGAATGGGGAGTACGTGAGGTTCGAGGGGAGCAGCGCTCTGCCCGAGATTGCTATTCCGTGGCCCTCAAACTTCCCGAAGAGAACAAATAGCAATTACAGTGGTCGGGACCAGACATACCACCCGAGACGGCTGAGTACGAAGTCCTGGAATTCATCGCGAAGATGGACAAGAAAGAAAACCATATGCCAACCGTTGAAGCTTTGGATCCCGAAGAGCTGTTCACCGACAAGCCAGAGCGGAAGGTGTATCTGGGGACCGAGCTAAACGAGCGCCTACGAGGAGATATCCTCCAGTTTCTCAAGGAGCAACATACAACATTCGCCTGGTCTCACGCAGATATGACAGGTATTTCTCCTGATATTATCACTCACAGGTTGAACGTAGATCCGTATCACCGCCCGGTGAAACAAAAGACGCTCCAGCAAGGAACCTTCTGGAACCAGGTCATCAACGACGAGGTTGATCGGCTGCTGAAGATTAGTTCAGTACGTGAAGTCAAGTATCCAGACTGGCTAGTCAATGTAGTTGTCGTACCTAAAAAGAACGGCAAATGGCGAGTCTGCATCGACTTTACAGATCTAAACAAAGCCTGCCCGAAGGATTCATATCCTCTTCCCAGGATAGATCAATTGATCGACGCAACGGCTGGACACGAAGTGCTAACCTTCCTCAACGCATACTCCGGGTATAACCAGATATTGATGGATCCCGAAGCCCAGGAGAAAACAACGTTCATCACCTATCGAGGTACGTACTGTTACAAAGTTATGCCTTTTGGACTAAAAAATGCAGGTGCAACCTATCAGCGTCTAGTCAATCGAATGTTTCACGACCATATTGGGAAGACTATGGAAGTATACATCGATGACATGTTGATAAAATCTAAGCGAGCAGAAGACCATTTGGCACATCTGAAAGAAGCTTTTCAGATCCTGGATCAGTATAACATGAAGCTAAATCCAGAGAAATGCGCTTTCGGAGTTGGATCGGGGAAGTTTCTGGGATTCATTATTTCTCAGCGTGGCATTGAAGTCAACCCCGCTCAGATCAAAGCCATTGAATCTATACCAGATGTACTTCACAGCAGGAAAGATGTCATGAAACTAACAGGGAGAGTAGCAGCTTTACGCAGGTTCATCTCCCGGTCATCTGACCGATGTAAAAGTTTCTTCGATGTCCTAAAACAAAACAAGGAGTTCGAATGGACCCCCGAATGCCAGCAAGCATTGAGGGATTTGAAAAGGTATCTATCCAATCCTCCGCTGCTCTAGCTGCTGATTTACTTGGCAGTCTCAGAGTCGTCGGTAAGCGCTTTACTAGTTCGGGAAGACCAAGGTAAACAACTTCCTATCTATTACATTAGAAAAGCTTTAATTGATGCAGAAACACGCTACCAACCTTTAGAAAAATTAGCACTGGCATTAGTAACTGTTGCTCATAAGTTACACCCTTATTTTCAAAGTCATTCGATAGCTGTGGTTACAACTTTTCCCTTGCGAAATGTTCTGCACAAACCTGAATTCTCAGGAAGGCTGGTGAAATGGGCTATAGAATTATCTGAATTTGATATAACCTATCAGCCTAGAGTAGCAATAAAATTGCAAGTCCTAGCAGACTTCGTAGCAGACTTCAGCACTAACATATACCCTGAAGCAGAAAGGGAATCTATTCCTTATGCAGGGCAGGCTCCCGGCTCATGGACCCTTTACACAGATGGCTCCTTTTGCGTCAAAGGGTCCAGCCTTGGACTGGTTCTTGTTGCTCCGTCCGGCGAAATGGTAAGGCAAGCTATCAAGTGCCCATTCATTACCAACAATGAGGCCGAATATGAGGCCGTTATTGCAGGATTAGAACTAGCCCGGAGTTATGGGGCAACCATCGTCAAGCTAAAAAGCGACTCTCAGCTCGTGGTCAATCAAATTAATGGAGGTTTCGTTGCACGAGAATCCAGGATGCAAGTGTACCTCGCCCGAGTGAAAGAGCCCCTAGCACAGTTCGGCGAATGGGAAGCAGTCCAGATTCCACGGGAAGAGAACCATGAAGCCGATGCTCTTGCAAACATGGGATCATTGGCAGAGATGGGGGCAGCTAGCTCCTCAGCTGTTGTTCAACTTCTCTACACAACCATGGATAGAGAGAAGTTCGAAGTCAATACCATCAACGCTACTTGGGACTGGCGGAATGAGATAACAAATTATCTTATCCATGGAACTCTACCTGCAGATGCGAAAGCTGCACGCAAACTCCGAGTGAAAGCTGCCCGATATACAATTCTCAACGGCGAGCTTTACCGGAGGATGTTCGCAGGACCTCTTGCAAAATGCCTTGGACCTAATCAGATCAATTACGTAATGAGAGAAGTCCACGAAGGCTGTTGCGGAAATCATTCCGGAGGTAAGGCACTAACCCGAAAGCTGATTCGTGCAGGCTATTATTGGGACAAGATGGAAAAAGATACGAACGAATTTGTCAAGAAGTGTGACAAATGCCAAAGGTTCGCTCATCTTCTCCCCCAACCAGCAGAGCTACTCCATTCAATAATCTCCCCAAAGCCTTTCATTAAATGGGGGACGGACATCGTTGGCCCTCTTCCCAGAGCACCAAGGGGGATGCGCTTCTTATTGATCATCACTGACTACTTCACAAAGTGGGTCGAGGCGGCAGCGTACTCAAGGATACGACAAATGGAAGTCGTTGATTTCCTCTGGCGTTTTGTCGTAAGTCGTTTTGGAGCACCTAAGGAAATAGTCATGGACAACGGCCCGCAATTCGTCGGCCAGAAGGTGACTAGATTCCTCGAGGATCTACACATCAAGAGGATCACTTCCTCTCCATACCATCCTGTTGCAAATGGACAGGCGGAATCTACCAACAAAATCATCGTTGAGTCCCTCAAAAAGCGCCTCGAGCAGGCAAAGGGATGTTGGGTAGAAGAGTTACCTGGAGTACTATGGGCTTACCGCACAACAATAAAAATGAGCACCGGAGAAACTCTTTACTCATTAGTATATGGTGCAGACGCTCTAATCCCGGTTGAAATCGGAGAGCCCAGCTTACGATACGCACATGCCACTGAGGAATCAAACTCAGTCAATCTATCCGAAGAGCTGGATCTTCTCGAAGAACACAGAGAGCTTGCTCTTGTACGGGTAATCGCCCAGAAAGAACGAATCGAGCAATACTAAAATCGGGGACTGTGCGTACGAAGTTTTCAAGTCGGGGACTTTGTACTCAGAAAAGTCTCTCAAAGCACACAGGAAACAAATTCAGGCAAGCTTGGTCCTAACTGGGAAGGCCCCTACAAAGTAATTGCTTCGGTCGGCAAAAGATCTTATCGTTTGGCAGGACCGGACGGCTCTACTGTCTCGAACAGTTGGAATGTGGTCCACCTCAAAAGGTATCACTTTTAAGTGATAAGACGGTTAGTCATCTAACACTTACCTTTTATCTTTGTGAAAATTTCTTACTTTTAATTATATATTTTTTCTCTAAATGGTACTAACGACCTGAACAAGGTCAGATCCGTTTAGCTCAACTGGTAGAGCTCGAAGTTCTTCAACTTCGCGGCTGTGGGTTCGAATCCCACAACGGACACACTCCTCGTTTGGTTATATGTGTTCTATATGCGACTCACCGACAACTCTTTTCATGTTATCACTTTACGTGCTCCAACATAAAAACAAGGAGGGTGGTGAGAGGCCCCTGTAGGCCAGATACGACCTTCATAAAGGCAAAAGACCTTACCAAGAGGCAAATTTTTGAAGTTTTTCAAATCAAAAACTTTTACGTGACACGACTTCCACAGCAAATAAGAGGAGTCATTCACAAATCAAAAACTATCACGTGATAAAACTCCCACAACAAATAAGAGGAGTCATTCACAAAACAAAAATTTTGCGTGACAAGGCTTCCACGAAAATAAGAGAAGTCGATCACCAGGCTAACGACTCGGCCAGAGCCAATCTACAAAGCTATGCAACAACTTTCAACTATCGAAACGTTAAGCAAAGTTACATACATAGAGCAATGATTCGGCCAACACCCTAAAACGACCACAATTCGGTCAGACCAGTTACAACTTACCTATTCCTAACGAAAGGCTAAGTTAAAAACATTCGGTCATTTACAACTTACGACCTCTTCCTAACGAAAGGCTAAGTTAAAATCATTCGGGCAGAATCTTGAAGATACGAACTTAATAAAGTTCTTACTTCAGAAAAATCCCAATTACAAGGCTCGAAAGCCACAACACATGCAAACAAAAGATCAAGAAGTTCAAACTAAATATAGTCACTGGACAGATCTAAGCAGCATATATACATCATCTTTGTGAATTGATAAAATACCGAATACAGCTGACAGAAATTCGCAGAGTGTTCAAAGGCCAAACAAACCGGCCATACAAAGGACCAGAGAGTCTCTACTAGACTTCTGTCCACCAACAAACTAGTCCGACTCTCGCCAGACAAAATAAAAAATACATCAATCATAGATTGAGAAAGGGCATTAGCATGAAGGGTCATGACCAGGACTCAACGCACCAGCTCCGTCAGTCCTGCCGTCATTCCTTGAGTCCTCGCCGTCATCTTCGTCTCCATCATCATCGTCATCACCTTCAGACTCTTCAGGGGAGAGACCCAATGCTTGGTGTATTCTTCGAACAGCGTTCTTTGTTTTCTGCAGCATCTCCTCGACATTAACTTGTCCAGCCTGAATCTGCATGAGCAATGCACGCTTGGCTTCAAGGGCCGCAAGCTTGGTCTTGATTTCTGACTGATCACACATGTTTGCCAAGTCCTTGGTTAATGCGGTCTGAGCACCCATTAACTGAGCGACCTGATCCTTGGCAGTCTGGAGATCAGCCCGGGCTTTAACTGATTCTTCATTTGCTCTCTGCCGACCCATCTCAAGAGATGCGCGGTCTTCATTAGCACTGTTCAAAGAATTTTGGCACTCTTCAAGCAGTCTCTCCAAACCCTGGACAGAGCGTGCGAACCCTTCTTTCTCCTCGAGAAGAAGGTCCTTCTCCCTGGTGAGAACGTTGATTTGCTCAAGACGATCATTGTTGACGTCAGTCAACCGATTAACTTCTCCACCAAGGAAACCACACTGCTCAATCAGAGTCTTGTTATCCTTCAGAGCTTCTAGCAATTCTTTTTTCACCTCAACCACTTGATTAGCATTGTTAAGCCTGGAGCGAAACATGATCTCGGCAGCCAGCATATTCGACTGAAAAAAGCAAAGTAAGTCAGGGTTAAGAGTCCGAGGCTAGGAGTTATTCCCAAAACAAAGCGGGAAAGAACTTACCCGGGCAGAATCAGAAGCAATATGGAAGGCCAACTCTTCATCGATTAACCCCCTCAGCACCCACTCTTCACGGGGACCGATGAGCGAGGAGACTGCCTTAGCCAAGCTGCGTGGCCTGGTTACGAAGTTGACATCAGGAGCAAGTTTCAAAGTGTGCTTCCTCTCACAGAAATTAGGTTCCCAAGCCTGTTCAGAGGGATAATTCGGCCCAAACTTGTAACGCACTCCCCTGATGTCACTCAATTCTGTCCGACCACCAATAGCTGACCGCCAAATGAACCTTGATGAGGAAAGGTTGGAATCACCTTCCGCTCCAGGGTCTATGGTCTTACATTCACGAAGAACGACGGGGGCCTCCCCCTCAGTAGACACGTTCTCCAGATCCTCGAAACAGTAAACGCGAGGACCCTGGCTACCCTCTTGGGAAGCTTCTTCTTTTGCTTCTTCCCTCACTTCTTCTTTTTCTTCTTCACCAACTTTTCTCTTCCCCTTATCGACGCGAGAAGGACCTGCCTCCGCCCCGTCACTAACTCGGGGACTCCCCTGCGGAGTACGGACAGTCTCCTCCTCGGCCCTTCTCCCGTCACTACGGAGATGAGGCCTTCGCCTAAGGGGAGAATTATCTTCAACCTCAGTGTCCGAAAGAGTAATAACCTCCCTAGCTACGCCCTCTCCCCGTGCGGACTCGGGGACTTTAGCAGCAGCCCCGGCATTCTCTCCCACGGGCTCCGGTTCACTGGCCGTAGAAGAAGGATCACCGCCAACCAACGAGGTTTGCTCGGCAGCCACGAAAGTCATACGAGCAGACTTCTTCCGCGCTCCACCCTCACCTTGGCTCCTCTTCTTCCTCTTCAAGGAGCCTAGTCCACCGGACAGGAGCTCTTCGCCGCCCTCCCTGCTGTGCAGAGCACCCACTGAAGCTAGTATAGCCTCAGCTTCAGCTTTTAGGTCAGCTACAGGCTCGGGAGGCCCGTCTTGGGAAGGAGAAGGAAAGAAACCTCCCGAAGTGCCCAAACCTATTAAAAGGTGGAACGGTCAGACATGAAGAGGATTCAAAGAAGAAGAATGATCATGAAAGCAGAAACATTCTCACCATGATTTTGTACAACCAAACCCTGCTGAGTGGCAAAATACATCCACTCTCTCTTCTCAGGGGAAAATTCCTTCAAAATTGGCTCAACCCACGCGGTCAAATCTTCAACAGAAATGAGTCTGTCGTAAGGTTGCTTGGCCGCTACAAAATTGAACGGAGTCAGAAAACGAGAAGAAGAAAAAGCATGAAGAACGTCAAAAAATACTCGGGGACTTACGCTTCTTATCCAGACTTCTGGAAGGTAGGCCTTGTCGTCAAAAGTCAAGACCGAGGAGCGCATAAACAGAAACTGATGTGTCCAGCTTCGGTCACCGGTATCCTCAGAACTGCGCACCAAGCCCTTGCTTCCGCGCATTCTGGCATTTACATAGCCGTCCTTGAAAATTTGTATACTATACAAAGAAATAAAATGCTCATAACTAAAAGATTGATCGGTTCTTGCCGCGAACCAATCCAAAAGAGTAACTATTCTGTACATACTGGGGCTCATCTACCCCGGACAGAGGAGATACTCCCGGCAGAGCCTCTCCAGCACAGGATGCAGGGGTAAGCTACTCCCCACGGTGAAAGGGTAGGTGCACATGGCTGTCCACCCAGCCCTATGAGAAGTAATATTCTCCTCCTCAGAGACCGGTGAGAGGGGGAACCTCATCGCCCCAGTGGCAGTCCACCCTTACTCGGGGGATCACCTCTTTTGTGATCCCAGACTTATATCTTTACGCCGGCCAGTTCCGCGTATCACCTTCTCTGTTATGAAAGGACTTAATATTACAATCCGCTTCAAGTTCATCCCATTTCTTGGGGATTATCTCCGCAGCCGTAGCTTGAGTAGCCCGGAACCTAGGAGTGGCCGCCGAGGAACTACCAGCGACATCAGTACCCTGGTTTCTCCTGGATCGTGAAGACATGGTTGCAAGGAAAATATGAAGTTATCATGAAGAATTCAAAGCTAGTTCAAAGTATTTTCAAAGAACAGCAGAGAAGAAATAAAGGCGAGTAAAAGGTTTCTCATCAGGCAAACCCCTATTTATAGGAGCAAAAATTCATCCCCACTAACTTCCTTCAAGACACGTGGAGGCCATCAAAGAAACCTCGATCAGATCTGTCCGTTAAATATGGTTCATCAAAACTGTATAGTATCATCATTATCCTGGAAAAGAGCAGTCACCTCGCGATCAACAAGCGACATGTGCACGTGACTGAAGCGGTTAAAATCATTACTTTTTACCCTTGGGGCACGCAATAGTCATTTCGGAATGACCTGCAATCTCGCAGACGTGCCAGTTGCAATTACTTTTTGTTACGGCGCACGTCATGAAGGCTTGTCACTTAGCTGATAAGGATCGTACGTCACCAAAATACATCATGCGAAGACAAAAATTCTCAAAGGATTCCCGCCAAAAATTGTATCCACTCCTCGAACAGATACTCTGCTCGAGAAGTGCGGGGACTATCTGTATTGAATAAAAGCTGACCAGGCTTGAGAAGGTGACACGTGTCTTCCACGTGGCACGAATAGACTTTTCAACGGACAGACATCCAACGGGCAAACGTTCATCACGAATAGACCTAAAGAAGTTATGGAGCATTTCAACGGTCAACACGGCTTAAATAAGCAGTAATTAACACGATCAACCTATTAATGACCATTAAGACAATCATTACAACCCAGCGGTTATGACTCCAACGGATAGGTGACCAGCAGTTACTTATCCAAACGGATCCACGCCCAGCGGTTACAAAAATCCCAACGGGTGCCTACCAGGCTTATAAATAGCACTCGTCTTAATCGATTGTAGATCATCTGAACTTCATATCTGGAATATCAATAAAATACTCTCTCTCTCTCGATCTTGCTCAGTTATTCTTTTTGCTCTTATTTAGTTCTCTGCTTTATTCACCTGAAGAGCGATTGTTATGGAAGGACTCTCTCCGAGGACGAGTGATACGATACGGTTTCTTCTCCTTGTTTACATTTTGCATATTACTTTTATTAGCTCATACGTGCATATTGTTATCATCTCAGCTCATCATATAGACTCTTAATCTCAACTATTGATCGTGATCCCGCAAATACAAATTTAATTGTTAATTAGCCTAAAATCGGATCTAGGTTAAACAATACATATTAAAAATATATATAATATTTAGATATCTAGCTACTTCTACTTTATATAGAACGTTAATTGTATAATATAACAACCCCTAAAAAAAGAATTAATACAATTGGATATTTTAAAAGTTACAATGTCATGACAACTCTAAATGGACAAAAACACTTCAGTTTGAACGGATCTTGCATCTCTATAAAGGGATTCATAATCAGTTCTACTTTCTCATAATTTTTTGATGCATGATCCTATTAATTCTCTTAGATGTAAATTCACAGTCTACTTTTTGTTTTTGAGTTTTTTTCTTTTTATGTTTCTATTATTGAATTGCCCGTTAATACTGCTTGTACCTTTCATATATCTATGACTGCTTCTTCTAATCAAAACTATATTTTGTGCAGGAATCTTATCTCCGACTTACTCTTAGCTATGGGAAACCTTTGGTGTTTTTCAACCAAGGTAAGTTAATATTTAAGTTCCATTATATTGGACAATGCTTATTTGCTAATTTTGGTATTTTTCCCTAATATTTGACTTTCTAAATAGAGATTCATCATACGCAATTATTCTATTAAATTGATAATCAGTAAGTATTGTTGTTCTAATTTATGTACAATAGTCAATTGTTTTGTAATATAGCAGTTTGTTATTATTTTTATGAAAAAATTATAAGTAAACTGCGAAAAAAAATTGGAACATATAGAGTGAGTTATGTTTGTCTCGTCAGAAATTCTAGATTGACATTGATCTCCTTGTTACCACTCTCAACTACGGTCTTTCATGTTACTACTTTCAAGAATAACTTTTATTTTTTATTTAAGCAGCAATGTCATATCTAGATGATAAATATAAAATTTATATTGAAGATGATTTATGACATGATTATACGCGCAACGAGCCCTTCAAAATCAATTTTATTAAAGGTAAAGTTGTCAACACGAATTTGTTTTATCTTAATTTATTTATGTTTTTTATCTTAATTTATTTATATTGTTCTTTTAGTTTATGTATATGTACATTTCTTATTTGTTTAATTAAGTTTGGTTTAGATAAAATACTTGATCACTGTGTGAACTTCAAAATAAAATTTAACACTAGATCTAAAAGACCTTTTGTCAGTAAAAGAAAAAAACATTATCTACAACCTATATCATTAATATATCTAGATGTCTGTTATATGATTCTATGTTCGATTTTAAGAAGAAAAAAAAATCTATATTAGAAATACTTGTATTATTGAACTGGACTTGGTTATGATTTTTTTTACTGGATCTCTCTTTTTCTTGCTTGATGTTATGTTATTGTGCTTTTCGTTCTTCTTATCCCCGAGATAGTTTCTAATTATTCTCATTTAATTATTGCAATACCAGTAAACTAAAGATAAATATCAATACATTAGTAATTGAGAAGGTTTTGTGGCATCAACGGGAGAGAATGGTTGAGGAAGTTAGAACGATATGGAGGTTGTAATGTATTTTGAGTTTAACAAAACGCAAACATATTTTTTCGTGTGGTTTTTATGAAGTTAGTTCTTATTGGTACGGAATAAACACACAAAGTACGTAGTTGTGGAATGGTTATATTTACAATGATCGTTGCTAGTGATTAAGTGACCGTCGATCGTGGTTTACTATTGATATGTTGCACTATCAGGATGTATAATAATGTAAAAAAAAAGTATTGATCCTAATAGAGAAACTGAACAAAGATATACTATTATTTAACTAAATATAAAAAAGTATTGACTACGTGATATACAATATATCCTATTATATAGAATGACATCTAATATTTAAATTAATTAACTAAATTATTTAGTTTTTTGAGTTTAAAAAATATACTATTACAACAACAATATATCTCGGGTAATCTCAATGTAATAATATTCAGATGTATATTATTACTCCAAGTACAATAACTGAGGCAAAAACAGTTCATTCTTTTATTATAAGAAGTCAAAGTTGAATGTTAAATTTAACTACCATTGTTTCTTACATGTTCCTGAATTTCAAAGCCATGCGAGTTTTGCATAGAAAATGACACGCTGAAGTCTGAACACCTCTTATTATAGAAGCTTCACAGGCATATCAATTTTTACATACATTTCTTCCACTTACTTGCTTGTTGCATATAGTATGTGGATGTCAATTTCTATAACATATTATTCTTTCTCCTTAATTATACTTTATTTATTCTTATTTTGTGGAGTACACGTGCAACGTACGTACGCTAAAACTAGTATTATTATAAATGTGAGAACCTTCAATTTGAAAGTCAAAATACTAAAATACTCCTATATAAATTTGATATACAATTTTACCCTTCATCTAAAATACATCTATAAAAATAAAGAAATAATCAATTTAATTTAATAATTACACAAAAAAGAGCAAAATTATGAAGCCTTAATCATTAGAAACTTTAGTGCTGCCCTCAAGTCTTTAGCTAACTTACAAAACTGTTTAATGGAAGCTAACCAACACATTATGCCCTTCAATAATATTTCTACCAAAAAATGAAATTACAGTCCAGTTACAATGCACCAAACATATGGAAAGGCATCTCCTAGGACTCCAGAGTTATTATCCCACTTTGTGAGGCCTTAATGAAAATACACCAATTATTTCTAACCTTTGGTTTTCTTTTACTTTCCAATCATAAGTACATATTCAATGATATATGTATTACCCAATTTACATCCTTTATTTGTTATAAATTGTTAGTAAATATTGAATTCAATTCAACAATTCTTCTGATTGTATTTCTAAATCATATTATTATAAAAGTGAAAACTCCTTACGTGTAAGTTAAATTATTAAAATATCCTTAAAATTTAAGTGAACAACAGTTTTACCCTTCAGCTAAACACTATTCTTGAAATACTTTTGTACCAAAAAATAAAAACCGCTCATGATCACTTCTTTCTTTATCCGTAACCAAATTCATTGAACCAGTTTGCACCTGATTATACTATTCCCACTTGTGAAATCTTTTGGTATTCCTTGAAACAATTAAATGTATAACTGATGGAACTTTTATTTTTGTAATGTATTGCATTTCCTAAAAATGTATTTTAGGTATCACGATTAAATTTGTATTTAGTTGAGTCTTAGGCTACCGTTTTATATCTTAATTTGACCGGTTGATGAGCAATTTACGTTGACAAGTGATCGGTCTACTAAGTATTAATTCGAAACAGTCCAAGCATCAAATTCGAAGGAACAGATAATGATGATTTCGATGAGGTTATATAGTAAGTTTGACTCGGGGACAAATATGATCGAATATGTGAAGTTAAAGACAGATCCACGAGTTATGATAAGAAGACCAGACGAATGCAAGCGATTGATTCTATATGATTCCGAATACGATAAAAAATACTAATTCCGCTTAATATAGGGGTGTTGAAAATTGAACCGGTACCGTTTACCGAACCGTTACTGCTACCGATAAGCATAACGGTATCGGTATAATGGTTATTGGTTCGGTAATGATATTAATTTTCAATACAGATAAGATATCGGTACGGTAACAGTTTATAGAGCTCTTTACCGTTACCGTACCGATAAATGATAAGGTATTTTTGTATAATTTTTATATATTTTATTTTATTTATTATTAGTATATTAAGTCATTTAATTTTAATTTATAACTTTAATTTATAGGTTAAACTTCCATTATTATTATTATTGGTGGTTATATGCCAATACTCATACACTTTAATTATTGGGTCTGACCCATTTTATAATTGATTTTGCTTTCTCGAGTCATTGATCAGACTTTCTTATCTTTTCTTTCTTGTTGATTACACTTGTTAAAATCCTTACCTATGACAACCATCCCCCGAGAATTCATGAATTACTTCGATGTACCGGTTCCCAAACCGTTAGCTACCGAACCATTAAGAACCGATAACCAATAGCTTATTGGTGCGGTATTGGTTTTACATAATTGCATACTGTTAACCGATATACCGTTACCAATAAGCTCAAACCCGAACCGTACCGCCCCATGAATACCCCTAGCTTAATATCAAGTGAACGATTTAATAAGATTCGATGAGCGAAATTACGATGACAACGCTAAGCAAGCAAGACTGTGTAAATTAATCGATGACAGAGTTGATAAAACGATAAAATTGGAGTTAGTGGATCAATGATAATTTTATCGAAACAGTGCTAAGATCAGAATAATAATAACTTCTTATCATGACCGATGACAGCAAAAAGATATGCTAAGCAATGAATTAACAATATGACCAACGTAATGCCAGTTAAGTAATGCGATCGACAATAATGAAGAAATATATCTAGTAATAAGTTAACGACACGTTTAATGGTATGTTAATAAATTAATGCGATCGATGGCAATGGACAAATATATCAAGCAATGAAAATAGCACGCAGACTGTGAAATAGACAATAATAAATCAGTAAACGAAAGCAGTAAAGCTTATTGTATTGATTGATCAAAGGTTGGTGCTTCGTTGAAAGAGATGAATCCTCCTCCAAGTTTGAACCAAGCTGCGGGTAATGTTTGATACAATAGTTGAGATTGCAACAATGGTGGATTTGTTATAATAATAATGACGTAATTGAATGAAGAAGGGGTACTTTTGTTTAGAAGAACGTAAGTTTACAAATAGGGAAATGGGGCTTATTTATAGGTGAGTGAAGTATGGAGTTCCCAACCCTAGAAGAACTCCACTCTTCCACGTCTCTTCAGCAGTTACCCACGTCCAACAAATTACGCTTGATCCATTTCGATAAAAGCGGAATAAGATTAGACGTTGTTATCTGATCAAACAGTTGTCTTCGAAATATTCCGATCACAATGCAACATAATCGATCACATCAATGATCGAAGTTGTTTCCAACCCGACCTCGTTTTGTAATGTCTTCGGAAACTGTTCTCACATTTCCACGTAGTTGACGACGTGTCCTTTGCGTGATCGGACAGAAATCGACCAAAAAAGGTATATAGCTAGGGGGAGATTTCAATCTATCTTGTGAAAATCAATGCTACATCTCACAGAGAACTTTTTTCAAACAACTGCACAACATGTATATAGCTAGGGGAAGATTTCAGTCTATCTTGTGAAAATCAATGCTACATCTCACAGAGAACTTTCTTCAAACAACTGCACAACAATCACATAATATTTTGGGTAGGATGTTTGTTCACAATTCTTCGACCGATATTCCACTGGATTATGATGTCCTTCTTTTCACTTTTCCTTGGCAAAATGGTGATCTCTGTAACATAAGTTGGCATGGTTTTTGTTTATTTTTTCACAAGTTTACCCAAAAGAGCAAGTACATTTATATAAAATGTTATACTATTTATTTTTGTATACTGTACTTTCTATATACACGCCACTAGATTGATGATGTCCGTCTTTTCACTTTTCTTTGGCAAAATGGTGATCTCTGTAACATAAGTTGGCATGTGTTACAAATACATGTATGTAATATAAATGTGGATGACCACTACTCTCCACTACTCTCCATTTATTCACTTGTAACATATGATTTACTACCCCATGATTTACTACCCCACTTTCTCCTACTTAATTCCTCCCCACTTTCTCCTACTTAATTCTTCATTTAGGGTTGACTTGTAACTTCCTATGTATTGGAGTCCTATAAATAGAGGACACTTTATCTATGGAAGACACACTTGAAACACTTTGAGAATAATACAAGTTCTTCCTTCTCCTCTCATATATTTTTGTCTTGTTCTTACTTTACTATTAGTTTTACAACACGTTATCAGCAAGAAATAGCTCTAATCTTGTTCGAGCTAAGTTTCAAATTTTCCTAGCCATCAACTAAGGTATGATATCTGCTACTCCCTTGTTATTGCAGCCTCATGAATAATTTTCATGCGAATAGGTACAAAATAATAAAAGCTACTGTTGGTACACTTGGTTGTTGATGTTAGGCTAAAAATGCATATATTTTAGTATTAATTACATCATATTTTGGTGCTTTTGTAGATTATTTTAGTGTGAACAATAGTGTTTTGTGCCTATATTGGGTGTTTGAATGTGTAGGAATTAAATGGTATGAAAAAGTGTAAAAGTTTGATGATTTGGAGCAAAATTGAAGTTAATTTACAGCGTTGTAAGGTGCCAAGGCCGTGGAGTAGCCATGAAAGGAATCTGAAGACGAAAGGTCACGGCCCAGCCATCGTAAAGCCATGATTCAGCCATGAAGTTGAAAGCAGAATTTCGCAAGTGCATGGCTCAGGCATCGTAAGGCCATGATCCAGCCATGAGGCAAATTTTCTGGCGAAAAGTGGCGAGGGGCAAACTTGTCCACGAGTTTCACACGAGGTATAAAAGGTTTTCTAACCTATTTTCAGCCCCAATCTTGACTTGGGAGAGCAAGACCACCATTGTTGAAGCACTTTGGAGCTTGGAAACGCATCAAAACCATTGGAACTGAAGAATCAAAGAGTTTTTCTCAACTTTTCTTATTCTCTTTCCTATGGGTGTTGTTTTAACTATGAATTCATTATTGTTTAATACAATTATGAGTGGCTAAATTACCCATTCTAGGGTTGATTGAACCACTCCAATACTTATGTGCGATGAATATTGGTTTTGATGAATGAAACTTGTTTAATCTTCCTATCTAAGTGTTGATGTTTTGATTGCTATTAATTGGAAGAGCTCCCAATTGATTGTCCCCATTATTCTTGTGTGTCTAGGGATAGATTCATAGGTTTGGGTTCAACACTTAGCAATATTTCAACCTAAAACTAAGGTATTACTTAGGTTGTCAATAAGGTGATTTGTGACCATTGATCCTGATTGTGAACTAAACTTGTAGTCCTAGTTATCTTCATTAATTACTTGGAAAATTAGTTGGTGAAAGTTACAGTTATTACACGGAAGTGAATAGTTGTGAATTTGGAGCAAGTGTTCAATAGGAAGAACCGAGTTGAATTCGTTAAATCATTATTCTAATACATAGGTAGGAGTTGGGTAGATCAATCCTAGGCTTTACACTTTTGAATCAATTTTATTCCCTATTAATTGTTGTTTACTATATTATTAATTTTTATTACTTAGTTGTTACTACACAAACAACCTTAAAGTAAACACCCTTAGAAGTTAGTTGATAGGTAAATTAGTTAGAACAACAACTAGATTTCGAGTGTTCCCTGTGGGATTCGACCTCGGGACTTTAAGTACCGAGCTATATTTGCTGCGACCGCTTAGCCCTTTTTATAGGGCGTAGTTGGGCGTGATCAAATTTTGGCGCCGTTGCCGGGGAACACGGTGTTATTTAGTTGTTAAGATATCTAGTTTATTTTTCTATTAACTTCACTCTTGTCATCTTGATCTCGTTTCTTTGGTGTTTACAATTGAAAGTTCAGATCCCGAAGAATTCAGGATGGCTCAAGATTTGGCTCTTAATGCGTTCGCGCAACCTGTGGCTGGGAATCTGGCGTCGGCTATTCAGCTTCCTACGTTCGAGGCAGAAAATTTTTGCATTACCCAGACGATGGTGGCTTTGCTCGCTAATGCTGGTTTATTTGTAGGTAGAACTACTGATGATCCTCAAAAGCACTTGAAAAAGTTCGTAAGGATTTGTGAAACTCAAAAACCGGCTCGGGTACCAGCAGAGGTTGTAAAATTGATGTTGTTCCCGTTCTCGCTAACAGAAGATGCCAGTGATTGGTTGGACTCGTTGCCAGTTAATTGTATTACATCATGGGATGAATTGGTGATAATGTTCATGAAGAAGTTCTTCCCTCCTAATAAGACTGCCAGATTAGTTGATGAGATACTTATGTTCAGGCAGACCCCACTAGAGTCTTTGCCAGAAGCTTGGGAGCGATTTAAAAGTTATTTGAGAAAGTGTCCTCATCATGGTATTCCTGACCAAATGCTGGGGCAAAGGATCTACATGGGTATGGGTGATCAAATTAAGGGCACTTTGGATGCAGCAGCTCGTGGAGCATTTTTGAGTAAAACATTTGCTGAAGCGAAGGCCCTGCTTGATGTGATGGCTCAAAACTCAGGTTGGCTTAGAAGAGATGCACCTGCTAGCCTAGGTACGGGGGCTTTAGCTATTGGTACTACTTCTGCAATGGAAGAACAGATGTCAAAGTTGCAGACTACACTTGATGTTGTGTCAAAACAACTAAACGAAAAGATGCTGAAACCTGTTAACCAAGTGGACTCACGGGCTCAGACTCAAGTCCTCGATCCTGATAATTTTTTTGATCCTGAATTGCACTCTGATACTGAAGATGTGAACTTCGTAAATTATGGGCAACGCCAGCAATACAATCAACAGGGTCAATTTAGGCCAGTGCAACAACAAGCAACTTTACTCTTGCAGCAGGCGGATGATATAGCTGAGATTAAGAATATGGTGCAGGCTATGATGGGATTTAACAAGAATCTTCAAGACCAAGTTGCAGCACATGACACTGCTATAAAGGGTATAGAGACGAAGTTGGGACAATTGTCCCATGCTTTACATAATAGACCTCACGGTGCTTTGCCGGGCGACACTCGAGTGAATCCTAAGGATCCAAATCCTTATCAAGTGATGGCAGTCACCTTGAGGAATGGCAGAGACTTGGACAAGAAGCAAGAATTAGCTAAAGGAGCACTACCTACCATGCCAAATATTGAGCCTGCTGATGACTCTGCCAAACTGGCTGGCAATGATCATGCTGAGAAAGAGATCACCCCAAAACCTTTCCCTGGTACTGAGAAGGTAATTGCTAAAGAACCTAATATAGAATCTGATAGGGTGGTTGAACAAGGTAAAGTGTCAAGGGAGCAGAACTCTAAGGCAAAAATACCACCACCTCCTTTTCCTCAAAGGTTGGCAAAGCAACAAAAAGGTTTGAAATTTAATAAGCTTTTTGATTTGTTGAAACAATTGAAGCTTACTATGCCTTTTATGGAAGTTATGCGAGAGGTCCCTGGATACGCTAAATTGTTAAAAGACCTTTTGTCTAAGAAGGTTGAATTTAATGAGGTAGAGATGGTCGAGTTGAATAAGGTGTGTAGTGTTGTCATCACAAAGCCTGTTGCTAAAAAGAAGCAAGATCCTGGTAGTTTTACAGTGGAGTGCTCGATTGGTGATCTCACAATTGGTAAGGCTTTGTGTGATTCTGGTGCAAGCATTAATCTGATGCCGCTGGAAGTATACAATAAGTTGGGTTTGACTGGTATGAGAGAGACTTCAATGCGAATCCAGTTGGCAGATAGAAGACAAAAGCACCCAGTTGGAATAGTTGAGGATGTACTTGTGCATGTGGGTAGTTTCATGTTTTCAGTAGATTTTGTGGTTCTTGACTGCCCCGTTGATAAAGATGTTCCAATTATCTTAGGCCGTCCATTCTTGGCTACTGGTAGAGCAGTGATTGATGTTGATAAGGGAAAGATGACATTGAAGCTGTATGATGAAGAAATAGATGTTGACATTGGCAAAATGCTGAAGGGACATTGTGATGATGTGAATTGTTCATGTGTGCATACATGCGAGCCTGGATGAGCCATGGGTTGAGTTGATTGAAGTCGTGCCACGACTTTAAATAAGGCGCTTCTCGGGAGGCAACCCGTGATTGTAATTGTATACAAGTAAAAAAAAAAAAATCAAAAATACAAAAAAAAAAAATGAAAAAAAAAAGATTTAGATTTTAGCACATTTAATGTATTAATATTTGTTTTTGGAGGTGTTTTGCAGGATTGGAAGATAATTTGAAGAATAGGGAATTGATGGTTTTTAAGGCGCAATGAAGAAAAAAAAAAAAAAACTCATGGCCCAGGCATAGCCTTACGATGGGTTAGCCATGAGGAGTAGAAAATTTCAGCTGAGTAAGAAAAAAAAAGAAAAAAATTTTACAGCGTTGTAAGCCTAAAAATCGATGGGAAAAACGATGCCTCAGGTAAGTTTGGGTCAAAATATTTTCTAACTCCTACCCACTATACATTGCACACAAAAGAAACAGAGCACAGAACAAACGTTCAAAAGCCCTTCCCCTTACCCCTGCGATCCCCGACGCCCGTCCCCCACCCCCACCGCAGCTCCGGCGGCTCTGCTCTCGCCGGCGACGACAGGTAAGGCCTTCTCTTTTCTCTCTCTTCGTCTCTCGTTTCTCTCTCCTCTGTTCCCGTTCCCTTACCCCATTCCCCAGTCGCTCCCCCCCTCTCCTCATTGATTCCTTCACTCCTCTACAAGTCTAAGGTATGTTTTCTTGATTATCATTATGAGTTTCACCTACTTGTGTTGGATTTCAATGGTGCCCTAGCCTTCATATACATGTTTTTGTTCACTAGTTCAACTAGCACTTTATCTTGCTTTTGGTTTATTGGGTGCATATACAATTTGAATGTGTTGTTCATATGGTTGGAGAGTGTGGTGATACACTAATTTTGATAGGACTAGTAAGCTCCCGGAGTTGGGAGGTGGCATCACAAACAAATTGCGCATATACATGTTATACATCACAGAGCACGCACAGTGTTTGACAAAATGCCCCAATGAGTTTTTTTTTGTGTATTCGGCCAAGTCTGAGTAACCGAATCAACCACGGGGCATATGTTGAATACATTAGGATTAAAATTTGAAGTTTGGGGGCTCGTCAGGAGCATCTAGCCTCGTGGGATTATTTAAGGCAAGTTCTTTCTAATGACTACACTTCTATGGGATACTTGCTATGTGCACATCGTTTGATTTTCCCATGAACGCAATTGTTTGATATGCTGGTTGTGGCTTTTATTTTTGCCTTCGTTGTCGCTATGGCTTCAATTCTAAGTGTGGGGTGCTTGCATCCTATTTGAGCACACTAGTCGATTTAAATAAGTTTGTTTGCTTGAAAAAGAAATTGCGCGCTAGTGAGGGAAGTCTGAGTACCTCGTTTACCACCCCTGATTAGTTACCTGAGTGCATTGAGGACATTGCACAATTTTAAGTGTGGGGTGGGGCATCTTGATTTGTAGCTGTATTTTTACTGCTTTAGTTTTTTTTTGTTTTGTTTAGATTAGTGGCTTAATCTTTGGGTTTTCTTTTGACCACGGTTCTTTCCCGATGATGCCTTTTATTTTGAACCGGGTACTTTTGATGATTTTTGAATAGTAGTTAGTTGTAATAACAAAGAGAAGAAAGAATAAATTGCCTAGTTGGATTCATTGTGTCAGAAGCCTGATGACACATTGTATGATGGAAAAAAACGAACCATTATGAGAGTAGAGAAGGGTCTGATTCCTAGCATTAGCTCAAGCGCACTTGACTAAGTTTAGGGTGTCCACTATGGAATTATTGAGCACTTTATTTTCCCCTATGTATGTTGGTAGTGTAAACATGACCTTTGATTAGCAAAGATGAAGAGAGTGAGCTTAAGAAAAAAAAAACTGAGAGGTAAGTGAGCTAAACTGATTTAAAACAACCATTTGAGAGCCTATGAAAGGGTATGAAGCAAGGGGATAGATGAAAAAGAAAAAAAAAAGGAAAAAAAAAAATTTAGAAAGAAATTATGCAAAGAAAGAAAGAGTAGAGATGAACAAAGGATGGGGGCAATGTTCCTATGCTCGGTTAAGGGTGAATACAAAAGCCTCGAGTATGAACACACCAAAGGCACCCTAGTGAGGTTGAATTTCTAGGGCCCCAATCATCCAAATATTGTGAAATGTATGAATAATACCCCATTGTTGACCCTTGAGGCTTGAGATGGAAGTTGTAATTTGAGCGTGTGATTATGAGTAAAAATATGTTGAATTGAGCGAACTCTCTAAACACTTGCCACTTAGGTCCGCTGTTTCATTATTGAAATTGTAGGGGGGAACGAGCACACACACACACACTGTGAACCCTTGAATATATGGTACTTGCGCAAGAGTTAAGCTAGTGCATCAATCTTGTTCTCAAATGTGCTTGATGGTTCGTGATCTTGATATTGCTGAGGGCTTTAGCATTTTGAGTTAGACTAAGGTATGTGGAAGAAGAACTCTTGTGTATTGAGCATGAATGAAGCCTGGTGTGTGGTAATATCGTTTGGAGTCTTGTATTAGTGGTTGATTTGTCCAAGTGGTTTGTGAGTTAGATTGCTCGAGGACGAGCAAAATCTTAAGTGTGGGGTTGTGATGTTAGGCTAAAAATGCATATATTTTAGTATTAATTACATCATATTTTGGTGCTTTTGTAGATTATTTTAGTGTGAACAATAGTGTTTTGTGCTTATATTGGGTGTTTGAATGTGTAGGAATTAAATGGTATGAAAAAGTGTAAAAGTTTGATGATTTGGAGCAAAATTGAAGTTAATTTACAGCGTTGTAAGGTGCCAAGGCCGTGGAGTAGCCATGAAAGGAATCTGAAGACGAAAGGTCACAGCCCAGCCATCGTAAAGCCATGATTCAGCCATGAAGTTGAAAGCAGAATTTCGCAAGTGCATGGCTCAGGCATCGTAAGGCCATGATCCAGCCATGAGGCAAATTTTCTGGCGAAAAGTGGCGAGGGGCAAACTTGTCCACGAGTTTCACACGAGGTATAAAAGGTTTTCTAACCTATTTTCAGCCCCAATCTTGACTTGGGAGAGCAAGACCACCATTGTTGAAGCACTTTGGAGCTTGGAAACGCATCAAAACCATTGGAACTGAAGAATCAAAGAGTTTTTCTCAACTTTTCTTATTCTCTTTCCTATGGGTGTTGTTTTAACTATGAATTCATTATTGTTTAATACAATTATGAGTGGCTAAATTACCCATTCTAGGGTTGATTGAACCACTCCAATACTTATGTGCTATGAATATTGGTTTTGATGAATGAAACTTGTTTAATCTTCCTATCTAAGTGTTGATGTTTTGATTGCTATTAATTGGAAGAGCTCCCAATTGATTGTCCCCATTATTCTTGTGTGTCTAGGGATAGATTCATAGGTTTGGGTTCAACACTTAGCAATATTTCAACCTAAAACTAAGGTATTACTTAGGTTGTCAATAAGGTGATTTGTGACCATTGATCCTGATTGTGAACTAAACTTGTAGTCCTAGTTATCTTCATTAATTACTTGGAAAATTAGTTGGTGAAAGTTACAGTTATTACACGGAAGTGAATAGTTGTGAATTTGGAGCAAGTGTTCAATAGGAAGAACCGAGTTGAATTCGTTAAATCATTATTCTAATACATAGGTAGGAGTTGGGTAGATCAATCCTAGGCTTTACACTTTTGAATCAATTTTATTCCCTATTAATTGTTGTTTACTATATTATTAATTTTTATTACTTAGTTGTTACTACACAAACAACCTTAAAGTAAACACCCTTAGAAGTTAGTTGATAGGTAAATTAGTTAGAACAACAACTAGATTTCGAGTGTTCCCTGTGGGATTCGACCTCGGGACTTTAAGTACCGAGCTATATTTGCTGCGACCGCTTAGCCCTTTTTATAGGGCGTAGTTGGGCGTGATCAGTTGTCCATGAGCTACTGCTCATTATATTAATTTATAAAAAGTTTTGACATTTTTTTTATCTTTATTATATTCTTATAATACACTGTAACATACTTGCACCTTTACTAAAAAAAAATTTACTAACAGACAAGAAACATAATACTACATATCCTTGTTAAGGTTTCGTTGGTAATATTTTTTTATTATTACTAATCCATTTTATTTTTCTTTTATAGTTTTCACTATGTCAAATTTATCAAAGCTTGAATTTGTGGCACTTGACATATCCGGCAAAAACTATTTGTCATGGGTGCTTGATGCCGAAATACATTTGGATGCCAAAGGTCTTGGTGATATTATCAAAGAAGGAAATGAGACATCAAGCCAAGATAAGGCTAAAGCCATGATTTTCCTTCGCCATCATCTTGATGAAGGATTAAAAACAGAATATTTAACCGTGAAAGATCTACTCGAATTGTGGACTAACTTAAAAGAACAGTATGATCATCTTAAAGCCATGGTACTACCAAGGGCTCGAGATGAATGGATTCATTTACGGTTACAAGATTTTAAAACTATAACCGAATATAGTTCTGCTGTTTTCAGGATCAGTTCTCAACTGAAATTATGTGGAGAAAATATTGATGATGCTATGATGTTAGAAAAGACACTCTCCACTTTCCATGCATCGAACATGGTGTTACAGCAGCAATACCGTGAAAAGGGATTTACAAAGTATTCTGAGTTGATCTCATGCCTTCTGGTGGCTGAGTAACATAATTCCCTGTTGATCAAAAATCATGAAGCCTGTCCCACTGGATCTGCTCCGTTCCCTAAGGTGAATGTGGGAGCACATGCTCCATTCCCTGAGGCGAATGTTGTAGCAACAAATAATGTGCCTGAAAGAAGGCAAAATAATTACCGTGGTAAAGGCCATGGTCGTGGGCGCGGCAAGGGACGAAATAATACTCGTCGTCACGGTAGAAATAAATATGAGAAAAATAAGAGTTCTCAAGCTAATCCTTCAAAAGTCAAGAATAATAATATTTGCCATCGATGTGGTGGGAAAGGTCATTGGGCGAAAATTTGTCGTACGCTTGAACATCTTGTCAAGCTTTATCAAGCTTCGCTCAAAAGAAATGAAAATAGTGTGGAGGCACATTTGACCTTTCAGAATAATGAGAATGGGACACATCTGGCACATCTTGCTGACAAGCATGATGAGACGGAGGCGTATCTTGCTGTAAAAGATGATGATCTTTTTGAAGGCCTCCCAAATATTACCCATTTAGAAGCTGGAGACTTCTTTGAGAATCGTAACTGAAGAACTGATGTTGTAACTGGGGAATAAAAATAATAAAGAATAATGTTGTCTTTATTTTATGTTTTAAAGTTAGAAAAAAAAATGTCATCTTTATTTATGTTTCAATGTTTAAAAGTACTTTTCTTGTACTTTATTTTTAGTATTTCTTACTATGTAATTTTTATCTTTTTATGAAGAAAATGGGAATTCTCCAGTCTTCAGTTGGATTCAAGCTCTATAACAAAGATATATGTCTCTTGGATAGTGCTACAACGTACACAATTTTAAAGGATAAGACATATTTTTTTATTTGATTAATAAAGAGTCCAATGTTAGTACAATATGTGGTAGTACAAAGTTGGTTGAAGGTTATGGCAAATCCAATTTATTATTACCTGGAGGAACAAGTTTGGCTATTGATGAAGCCATGTATTGTAATAAGTCTCAAAGAAACTTGTTAAGTTTCAAGGATATTCGCCAAAATGGCTATCATATTGAGACTAAAACTGATGGAAAGATTGAATATCTTTATATTACTACAATAAAGTCGGGTGAGAAATATGTTCTTGAAAAGCTCCTCGCTCTTTCCTCCGGTTTGTACTACACAAACATTGGTACAATTGAATCACATGCCATAGTAAACAAAGGGTTTACTGAATCAAATGATTTTATTATTTGGCATGACCGGTTGGGCCATCCCGATTTTAATATGATGCGCAATATAATTGAGAATTCAAATGGGCATACATTGAAGAACCAAAAGATTCTTCAATTTAAATAATTCTCTTGTGCTGCCTGTTCTCAAGGAAAGCTAATTACTAGAGCATCTAAAGTTGGGATCAGGATCCCTGCATTTCTGGAATGTATACAGGGTGATATATGTGGGCCCATACACCCTCCATGTGGACCATTCAGATATTTTATGATTTTAATAGATGCATCTACAAGATGGTCACGTGTGTGCTTATTATCAACCCGCAATATGGCATTTGCGAGGTTGCTTGCTCAAATAATAAGATTGAGAGCATAATTTTCAGATTATGCTATTAAGACAATTCTTCTTGATAATGCTGGTGAGTTTACATCTCAAGCATTTAATGATTATTGTATGTCAACTGGGATTACAGTTGAACATCCAGTTGCTCATGTTCATACTCAAAATGGTCTAGCAGAATCATTTATCAAAAGCCTCCAATTAATGGCTAGACCAATGCTTATGAGAACTAAATTACCTATTTCAGTATGGGGTCATGCTGTTTTGACTGCGGCAGCTCTTGTTCGGATTAGACCGACAAGTTATCATAAATTCTCCCCACTACAATTGGCTTTTGGTCAGGAGCCAAATATTTCCCATCTTAGAATTTTTGGATGTGCGGTATATGTGCCAATTGCTCCACCACAACGCACAAAGATGGGATCCCAAAGAAGGTTGGTGATATATATTGGGTATGAATCTCCGTCTATTATTAAATATCTTAAGCCCATGACGGGAGATTTATTCACCGCAAGGTTTGCTGATTGTCATTTTGACGAATCAGTTTTCCCAACATTAGGTGGAGAGAATAAGCAGCTGGAAAAAAATATTGATTGGAATGAATTAACACTATCTCATTTAGATCCTCGTACAAATCAGTGTGAACAAGAAGTTCAAAAGATAGTGTATTTGCAAAATGTTGCAAATCAACTGCAAGATGCATTCACTGACCTACCAAGGGTTACTAAATCCCACATTCCAGCTGCAAATGCTCCTGTTCGAGTTGATATTCCGGTAGGACAATCTATTAGTGCAAGTGAGTCTAAGGCACGCTTGAAGCATGGTAGACCACCCGATTCCAAAGATAAAAATCCTCGAAAAAGAAAAGGAGCAATTGATCAAAAAGATCAAAATATGGAGGTAATTGCTCAAGAAGAGCATATAGACATAACAATTGATAAGTCCTCTTCAGGAGAGGCTCAGGTACCTGAAAATACTAAAATCAAAGAGATCTCAATGAATTATGTCTCTGCCGGAAAAATATGGAACCGAAATGATATTGTTGTCGACAACACTTTTGCAGATAATGTTGCTGTTGATGTGATGCAACATAATGAGGATCTTGAACCAAAATCTGTCAATGAATGCAGACACAGAAATGATTGGCCAAAATGGAAAGATGCAATTCAAGCAGAACTGACTTCACTTGAAAAACGTGAAGTTTTCAAACCAATTGTCCGAACACCTGAAGGTGTAAAGCCAGTGGGTTATAAGTGGGTATTTGTGCAAAAACGAAATGAGAAAAATGAAGCCGTTAAATATAAAGCACGACTTGTGGTACAAGGATTTTCGCAAAGACCTGGCATTGATTATATTGGAACATATTCTCCCGTGGTGGATGCAATCACCTTCAGGTATCTCGTAAGTCTGGCAGTACGAGAAAAACTTGGTATGCATCTAATGGATGTTGTCACAGCCTATTTATATGGTTCATTGGACAACGAAATTTTCATGAAAATCCCCGAAGGGTCCAAAATGCCCGAGGCATTTAAAGGCTCCCGAGAAGCTTGTTCAATAAAGCTTCAAAAATCCTTGTATGGGTTGAAACAATCGGGACACATGTGGTATAATCGCCTTAGCGAATACCTGTTGAAACAAGGATACAAAAATAATCCAGTTAGTCCTTGTATTTTTATAAAAAGGTCTGGGTCGGGCTATGTCATAATAGCTGTGTATGCGGATGATTTGAATATCATTGGGACTCCAGAAGAGCTCCCAAAGGCAATGGAATGTTTAAAGAAAGAATTTGAGATGAAAGATCTTGGAAAGAAAACTTTTGTCTTGGCCTACAAATTGAGCAATTGCCTAAAGGAATATTTGTTCATCAATCTACATATACAGAAAAGGTCTTGAAAAGATTTTACATGGATAAATCACATCCGTTGAGCACTCCAATGATTGTGAGATCACTTGATGTGAATAAAGATCCGTTTCGACCTTGTGACACTGATGAAGAGTTTCTTGGTGCTGAAGTACCATATCTTAGTGCAATTGGTGCACTGATGTACCTTGCTAATAATACTCGGCCAGATATAGCTTTTGCTGTAAGCTTATTGGCAAGGTTTAGTTCTTCCCCAACTCAAAACATTGGGATTGTATTAAGCATATACTTAGATACCTCCAAGGCACTATTGATAAGGGTTTGTTCTATTCGAATGAATCCAAGTCACAATTTATTGGTTATGCCGATGCTGGTTATTTATCTGATCCACATAAAGGTCGATCCCAAACGGGCTATTTGTTTACATGTGGAGATACAACCATTTCATGGCGTTCAGTGAAACAAACTATTGCTGCTACTTCTTCAAATCATGCAGAGATATTGGCTATTCATGAAGCAAGTCGGGAATGCATTTGGTTGAGATTAATGACTCAACATATTTAGCACATTTGTGGTTTTCCTTTGAAAAGGATTCCAACAATATTATATGAAGACAATAGCGCTTGCATTGAGCAACTGAAAGAAGGATATATTAAAGGAGACAGAATAAAACACATTTCACCAAAATTCTTTTTCACTCATGATATTCAGAATATTGGTGAAATAAATATTCAACAAATAAGGTCGAGTGATAATCTGGCGGATTTGTTTACCAAGGCATTGCCAACCTCAACATTTGAGAAGCTTGTTTACAAGATTGGAATGCGTCGTCTTCGAGATGTCAAGGAGTGTCTTCATCAGGGGGAGTAAAATACGCGCTGTACTCTTTTTCCCTTAACAAGGTTTTATCCCACTTGGGTTTTACTTGTAAGGTTTTTAATGAGGCATCTCTAAATGCGTATTATAGGATATGTGTACTATTTTTCCTTCACTAGGCTTTTTCCCACCGGGTTTTTCCTAGTAAGGTTTTAACGAGGCACATTATCTTCCAAATGGTCATCCAAGGAGGAGTGTTACAAATACATGTATGTAATATAAATGTGGATGACCACTACTCTCCATTTATTCAGTTGTAACATATGATTTACCACCCCACTTTCTCGTACTTAATTCCTCCCCACTTTCTCCTACTTAATTCTTCATTTAGGGATGACTTGTAACTTCCTATGTATTGCAGTCATATAAATAGAGGACACTTTGTCTATGGAAGACACACTTGAAACACTTTGAGAATAATACGTGTTCTTCCTTCTCCTCTCATATATTTTTGTCTTGTTCTTACTTTACTATTAGTTTTACAACAGCATGTTATTTGTTTATTATTTTACAAGTTTACACAAAAGAGAAAGTGCATTTGCAAAAAATGTTATACTATTTAGTTTTGTATACTGTACTTTCTATATACACGCTACAGGTTGCAATTAATTCTTTAAATAATTTGTGCAGGTTACTTGAAAAAAAAAAAACAAGAAAAAGATTCCTCTAAAGGACATTACTTTCTGGTATTTGAGTGTTTTCATATCTTGATTCAATTTAGAAGTTGAAGTTTTGGCGGATAAGGGCAAAGAGGTGGTTGCGGAAGAAGTAAGATGACGTTTCATTTTTATTTTTTTTGTAAATGAACTTTTTTGATAATTGTTTTGGTTTGGTTTTGGTTATATTTGCAAATTAGATATGAAAGGACATAACTTATTATTAATTAGAACGTTTTCTTCTTGTAGGAACATGGAATCCAGTTTCGCTTTTGTTGGACTTTTAATGCTCATGATGTGTATACACAACTAACACCTTGTTTGGATGGTTGTTCATCATCTACGTAAAATTTAATTTTCTATCTCCATGAGTCCCCCTTTTTGTTTCTTGGTTTATATATGCTATATCGATTTTCTTTAATAACATAAGGGGATTAGAGAAGAGGAACGGGGTATGGGGATTTGAACCCTGCCAACAAGGTGGAAGTTTTGATACCCACCATTAGAATAACCTTGAGTCCTTTATATGCAATTATTAGAGAATATGTGGTAGTTTTATTTCCATACTACTCCTTCTGTTTAAAAAAGGATGAACCTATTTTCTTTTTAGTGTGTTTAAAAAAATGACCTCTTTCTAAATTTGGAAAGAAATTTTCACTTTTACTCTTCCCTAGATGATTTGTAGCCACACAAATATCTATAACTTAGTTTAGACCACAAGTTTCAAATGTCTTCTATTCTTTATTACACTCCGTGCAAAGTCAAATGAGTTCATCTAAAGTGGAACAGAGGGAGTATGTAGCTAACATGAAGGACAGATAGACTATTGACATTCGCCACTTTTTTATTTTTATTTTTAATTGCTATGGACGTGGCAGAGATGATCACCGTCAAGCACAAGATTCAAAGTTGGAATCTTCCTACTCTTCTTAGTTGGGACAGAGCATCCTATCTTGTTGATGGGTCGCTTCTTGACACATGTCATGCTGGATTTGAAGAAATAGAAATAAAAGTCTAATTCCGCTAACAATTTACTGTAAAGGTTGTATCAAAACCTAAAGAGAAACATCACTGTAAAGGTGTATCAAAACCTAAAGACAATTTACTCGATGCTTTTACTATTTTGTTTGCCATTTTTGTTAAACAACACTCATATTGATGCTTGTCTATGCACATCACACCGAAGGACTTTTGATGGATGTGATTTCTTTTTTTAGCTAGATAATTAAATATTCAGCATTTTCTAGAATTTACTTTCATTTAATATTAACATAAAAATGAGATAATGTGTATTTGATTTCTGGAATAAACTCATTAATATGAAATTCACGTGCAACACACGTGTTCAAAACTAATCATATCATTATTATAAAAGTGAGAATCCTTTAATATAAAGTCATTTTACTGAAAAGCCCCTAAAATAATAGTGAACACCCATTTTACCCTTCAACCAAAAGTTACTGCAAAAATAGTTTTGTATAAAGAGTATAGAAAATTTGGTTCGATCTGAATACTTACATGCATTTGGTTTAATTGAAGTACATTATGCACAACCTACACATTATCCAAAATAAATGTATTTCAGTTTCTATTCATCAAAATCTAACTTTTCAAATTCCCATATAGTTTATCTACTTAATGACAACTAATTTGAACCTCTAAACGAAAATGGTGCAGAGACAATGTATTAGGAACCATTCAGTTTGTATATATTTTTTATGTAACCCTTTGGTTTGTTGACATCTAAAATTCTCAAGAACACTCTTGAGTAGAAACCTAATTCCTCTCAAACATTTTAAGATTCCTTTTGTATTAAAAATCATCATCCACATGACCGACGAAAGAACAAGAATGTTTAAGGATATTGTATAGACCTATACATGATATGCTTATAGGTGTGTTACAATGTAAAAACCAACCATTTGTAACAGTTTTTCCATATTTTCTCGTGATTCTTCTTTAATTCAATACTTTTTATTGAAAAATCGGGCAGACAAGATGGAAGTGTAGCATGTGCCAGAAATATCAAAGGTCAGTGTTTCTCATTCTCTTTTTGTATCTTTTTTCCCTTTAAATGATGTTGCTTCAGGCTTCCATATCCATTCATGAATTCTCTCCGAAGCTTCAGTAGCTTACTCCCTCCGTCCCAAAATGAGTGTCTGGGTTTGACTAGGCACAGAGTTTAAGAAAATAAGGAAGACTTTTAAATCTTGTGGTTTAAAATGAAAGATGTGTGTAATGTGGGCCAGTGTCTTTAAATCCAGTGGTCCAAAATAAATCTTAAATTTAAAGAGTTGCTATAAAAGGAAAGAGGCACTCATTTTGGACAAATAAAAAAGGTAAAGTAGACACTCATTTGGGACGGAGGGAGTACTATTTATGTTTCAAGAAGTTTGATTTATATTGTGTGTTTTTTTTAACCCAAATTCCAGGTGTTTAACTTTTGCTTGCCAAAATCCAAATATTTGTTATAAGCAAGTTAGATCCCTGCTTTTCTTTAAGAAATGAAGTTATCAATAATGTAGCAGAAGAGTTGTGAAGTGCAGTCTAATTAAACGACAGGGTAAAGTGAAAAAGAAAAAGCTGCTTGATGTATAAAATATTGTTTAATTTATGGATATAGTAGGAATTTCTTATAGAATTTCCTCGGTCTCGGCCGTACTTTTAATCACCCAAAAATAAAAATATTACTTTGTGAAGTTTAGAGCGTAAAAATAAAAAATACATGAGTTTTATGTTAAAATTCTAGCCTTAGCCTATATATGAACAGGTAGTGTTGTATGAGGATTCAAAAAAGCTTTGAGAAATTAACCTACAAATCTTTGCTTTTTGTATTTAGGCTTTTAATTGTGGCCATCGATTTATGGTGTCTCTGTGTTAGGCTGGTATAAATGTAGCATGTACGTTTAAGAAAGCAAGGTTACATCTTTGAGAAGGGAATAGTGTTAACGAGAGTATTAAATGTAATTCGGAAACACAGGTAACAGGACTTAAATGTTCAATATGAATATCGTCTGAAAGTTTTGAAACTTATATTTTTCTCTCAAAATAATGCATTACGCATATACTTACGGAAATGAAATTCACGTGCAATGCACGTGTTCAAAAACTAGTTATTATAAAAGTAAAAATTCCTTAATGTAAAATCATATTACTATACTACCCCTTCTAACTATTTAGGTTACTAAATAACCCTCATTAATAATTTTAATTAAAGTATAAAATTCAAAATAAATGGTAACCTTCTAAGTTTAAGCAATATGTTTGTTCTTTATTCAATAGTGCACCCTTTCACATTTTCCTATTTATTATAGCACTTATTATTGCATAACATGTGGGCTCATTTGCAAAAATATGACACGGGAAGTAATGTTTGCCTTTTTTCCCGTGCTAAGAGATGGGTTGTAAAAATATCCCGTTAAGATTTAATGAAAAAAAACTCGGGCCAAGACTTTCCGTTATATTTTTCTGTTTTTCAACGCTTATCCCTTCAGGTATTGGCAATAGGCAATACTTGCCGCACTAGGCCGTGAGTCATGGCAATTTTCAAGACTTGCCATTGACCCCTGCTCGATTTTCCAACTCTTGCATGACAAGTATTGGCAATAGACAATACTTGCTGCACTGCGTCGTAAGTCTTGGTAATTGTCAAGACTTACCCCTTCCAGTTTTCCCTGCATTCTCGCCATATAACTTGAAGTATTGGCAAAACAGCACTTGCCCTTGAAGTATAGCCAATTGCCAAGACTTACAAATTTTTTACCTTGAAGTCTTGGATTGCGGACTAAATAAGAGCATTTTGCTAAAACATTCCTCAGCGCAGGTAATTTTGTAAAACCACTCCTTATGGAGGGCATATGGTGAAATTTTTTGTAACACATGAGTCATGTTAATGTATCTCCTTGGCCCAAGAAACTCAACAGATTATCAACTCGTTTGGTTGGCTCATTTGCAAAAATATGACACGGGAAGCAATGGTTTGTCTTTTTGCCCGCGCTAAGAGATGGTTTGCAAAAATGCCCCCGTTAAGATTTAATGAAAAAAATCCAGAGCCAAGACTTCCCGTTATATTTTTCTGCTTTTCAACACTTATCCCTTCAAGTATTGGAAATAGGCAATACTTGCCGCACTAGGCCGTAAGTCTTGGCAATTGCCAAGACTTGCCATTGACCCCTGCTCGATTTTCCAACACTTGCACGACAAGTATTGGCAATAGGCAACACTTGCTGCACTGCATCGTAAGTCTTGGCAATTGTCAAGACTTGCCCCTTCCAGTTTTCCCTGCATTCTTGCCATATAACTTGAAGTATTGGCAAAACAGCACTTGCCCTTGAAGTATAGCCAATTGTCAAGACTTACAATTTTTTTGTCTTGAAGTCTTGGCTTGCGGACTAAATAAAGGCATTCTGCTAAAACATTCCTTAGCATGAATAATTTTATAAAACCACTCCTTATGGAGGGCATATGGTGAAATTTTTTGCGTTTGGCTTGAAATTTTTTGCGTTTGGCTTCTCCAAGAGCCATTTTCAACTATTTTCATTGTAGACCTTTGCTAGGTATAATTCCTTACATTTACATCAACATGATAAAATTGAAACCCTTCAGTTCCCTCATGAAATAATAAACTGAATACATACTATTCATATAATTTTATATTTAAGTTCATCTATAATTGCAATAAGTTAATTATACTTATCCTGAAAATTGAAAAACATGTCTTGAAACTCGGATTTAAAATCTTCTCAAAGGTCTTTAAAAACCACTAGAATATGGAAAGACTATAATGAATGTCTAATAGTGAAAGAATTCGTTCATTAGCTTAGTTCACTAGCTATAAAAGCACAATGCAAAGCTCAGTAGAGAAATGGGTAAACAAGAAAAAGAAGACTTCCTCTACTTTGTAGGTGGCTGTCATTTTGGAGAAAATAATTTGTCAAATGTAATCACAAGCTACAGAAAGAACTCCTTGGTCAAATTTCTTATAAGCGTCGGTATTTCTTAATGAAGACAAGTAATTACAACTTTTCTTTCTTTTGTTGGTAGATTCATATAGGTTTCATCTTCTTAGAAAATGATTTATTGTATTTTAGGCAGCACTACTTTTCTTTGCCTTGAAAACTTACTATATTCAAGAATATATGCAGATTCTTCTGGATTCCTTGTCTTACTCATTTTATGTTAGTGTAGTGAGTATTGAATTTCTAGTGAAACCTTTCTCTTCATTGCTAAGTTCTAACTTTTGTTAGATTCATTTGATTAGTGAAGACATTATACTTTAAGCATATTCATATTTCTTCAAGTTACGTTGCATGAGTTAAATGAATAATTTTCTAAAAAAATTGTTTTCTTTTTGTATCATAAAATAATTGATCTATTTCAACATTTAGTAGCCATATATTTTTGTTTTTTGAAGTTTCAGGAAGATGCTATCGTATTCTTCAAAATCACTATTTTTCAGTGCAGATTGATTTTTATTTTTTGATTGTGTGAAATGATTCTATGTTTTAGTTGTATGTAGCACAATAATTTTCTAAACGCAGGAAAAGAATTTATAAGTAAGATTTTCATTCAACATTATAATTATGTATTATATAATGAGAATGTATGTGTTTACCATTAAGCATTTACAAGAGACTATAAGTATTAATTTGGTATGCAGTTAATAATTTCATCTTCCAACACAAGAACATATACATGGAAAGTGTTACAGGGTCGATTTTTCGCAAATCAAACGCTGCACGGCAGCCACAAACTCGTTATGACTTCAGCCTACTTCTTGCCTAACGTTCAGTCAAGGTTTGCCTAACGTTAGCAGCACAACCACATACATACAACAATCAGAATCAAAGGGACAAACGTAGGGACGAGACAAGCATATACGGGCAATGCCCAACCTTTAATATTATTACTTCACTCAATAATACAAAGGACTTTCGTTGTCAAAGGCTTACAATATAATCTGAATGCCCTATTCAACGTTTACAATGCTTAAAATACAAAGGGGAACAGTTTGGGACAGTTACAAACGAAACAGGCATGCCTAGCACATGCCCAGGCAGTTGTCTTGCCAAGTCAGCCACGTTTTGGCCCATGACTGCCTAAAACTCGGCCTGCTTGCTCCTGATTCAGGCGCTCACGTGCCTTGCACGCCTTGTGCCATCCGTTCAGCAACTCAGCTTCACACTTAGACAATCAGCTGCTCACATGCACCATTTTGGGTGCCATGTGAGCCCATCACGTGCCACTCACGTGCAGCTTACTTAGCCAACCTGCAATGCCTATCGTTCCTTGTCGTTGCCCACTCTAAGTCCACACTTTACCCACACAAGCAAGGCTGTCTTGCCATCATCAAGACACCCGCTTAGCCGTCTTGCCCAAGTGTCAAACCTGCACACTTAGACACACGATGTCAAGCCCACATCGAACGACTTATACATTGCTTCACAACCTGCCTATGCCAAGGTACAACATATCAAAACCTTAGCATAGCCAACAGCCGACGTCTATCATGTTCCAAACCGAGGGGCTAACAAACCACCCCCACTAGCTGAACTCGACGTCCTCGTCGAGGCTGATTTCAAGTAGTCCTCAAGCTGATCTTCGAACTGCCACAAAGAAGTACTATTCTCCCAAGTTGCATCCGTTTCAGCCCTGCCTCTCCATTGAATCAAAAATTCTGTCCGCCTATTTTTGTTTGACATACCAAGGACCCGATGATCTAAGATCTTCTCAATTTGAGCATCAAACTGTGTGCGCACCACAGGTGGCGCTCTCTTGATCTTGTGTCTATTTGGATCTTCAGCATCTTCATGATAAGGTTTCAGAAAACTCACATGGAAAGTAGGATGTACTTTCAACCGTTCAGGCAGCCGTAATTTGTAGGCAACCTTCCCGACTTTCTGCACCACCTCAAAGGGACATCATATTTTGGAATCAGACCCCGATGACGTGTTTTACTTTCAATTTTCTTCCAGATTTGAGGCGTCAACTTCAGCAATACCATGTCTCCAACATTGTAATCAACAGCTCGCCTCTTCAAATCTGCATAGTTCTTCATTCTTTTCTGGGCTTTCCTTAAGCTATCTTGAGCTTCAGCAATCAACTCAGTCCGATCACGAGCATATCTATAAGCAGCTGGACATTTCCCTCATGTTTTCTGTTTTGCTACATCAAGCGGCGACAAGGGCTGCCTTCCAAGAACCAACTCAAACGGACTCAACTCTGTTGCACTTGACTTGTGCATATTGTAATAAAACTGTGCACAATCAAGCAACTCCACCCAGTTTCGTTGACTTGCAGTCACATAATGACGAAAATATTCTTCAAGCAGATGATTGATACGTTCAGTTTGACCGTCTGTTTGTGGATGATTCGCTGTAGAGAATTTCAAATCTGTTCCCAACATGTTAAACAACGACGTCCAAAACCTGCCTGTAAACCGTGCATCTCTATCACTTACAACATTACTAGGCATGCCAAAATGTTTCACAACATGCTTGAAAAATAACTCGGCAGCAACATCACTTGGACAAGCAATAGGAGCATCAATAAAAACAGCATACTTGGAAAATCTATCAACAACTACCATGATTGATGCCATACCGTCAACTTTAGGAAATCCACCAATGAAGTCCATAGAAACTGATAGCCAAGGCCGTTCAGGAATGGGTAACGGCTGCAGCAATCCAGCTTCTTTCTTTCTTTCAGTTTTGTCTAGTTGACACACTAGACAAGTCTTGACATACGCTTCTATGTCATCTTCCATCTTACGCCAGAAATAAGACCGGGATAGCAAAGCAAACATTCTTTCAACACCGGGATGACCTGCCCACGTAGTATCATGCGCCTCTTTCATAAGGTCACGACGCAGTCCACCACCTTGAGGCACAACAATTCTCCCCCCTTTGAAATGGAGCAGATTGTCCTCAATCCAGTAGCGTCTCACTGTTTCGTCTTTCACTTGATTCATTACTTTCACGTACCAAGGATCATTGATTGCACAAAGTTTTATCATCTCAAGAAAATCAGTTTCAAGTTTACTAATGGAATAAACCGCAGCAAATACCTCTTTACGGCTCAATGCATCAGCCACTTGATTATGTTTCCCCGATTTATGCTCCCACACGAAATCATATTCAGCCAGCAACTCTTGCCATCTAGCCTGCTTTGCACTTAACTACATTATCAGTTCGCACAATGAACTTCGTTCCGAGCAAGTAAACTCTCCAAATCTGCAAGCAATGAACTACGGCAACCATTTCCTTCTCATGTGCTGAATAGCGTTGTTCAGCACCATTCAATTTCCGGCTCTCAAAGGCAACAGGATGACCCTCTTGCACAAGCACACCCCCGATAGCTTTATCCGACGCATCAGTGTGCACTTCAAACGGCAACTTAAAGTCGGGCAGTCTTAGAATAGGCTCAGATGCAATAGCTTCTTTCAGATTGTTAAAAGCATCATCACATGCCTCAGACCACACCCATTTCACATTCTTCTTCAACAAATCAGTCAAAGCAGCAGCTTTCTTTGAGTACCCAGCAATGAACTTGCGATAGTAGTTTGCCAAACCGAGAAACGAACGCAGCTCCTTGACAGTTTTAGGAACCTGCCATTCAACAATAGCCTGCACCTTCTTAGGATCCATTCTCACTTGGTTCTGACTCACCAAGTGTCCTAAGAACTTAATCTCTTGTCTAGCAAATTCGCATTTCTCCATCTTGACATCAAGCTGATATTGTCTAAGCCGAGACAAAACCAACTTCAAATGATCAATGTGTTCTTCAAGGGACCTGCTATAAATCACAATGTCTACTAAGTACACGACAACAAAATCATCAAGATATTCATAAAGCACATCATTCATCAAATTGCAGAAAGTAGCCGGAGCGTTTGTCAAACCGAACGGCATCACAAGAAACTCATATGACCCATATCTAGTCACACAGGTTGTCTTACTTTCATCACCTTCAGCAATTCGAACTTGCCAATAACCTGCCCGCAAATCAAGCTTCGTGAACCAGTAAGCTTTTGTCAATCTATCCATCAAGTCTTGCACCAGCGGCACCGGATACTTGTTCTTCACAGTCACTTTATTCAATGCTCTATAATCCACGCACATCCTCAATGATCCATCCTGCTTCTTTTGAAACAAAACAGGGCCACCAAACGGAGCTTTTGACGGCTGAACCAAACCTGTATCAAGCAATTCATTCAACTGTTTACGCAATTCAGTTAACTCTTTTGGGGCAATTCTATAAGGAGATTGTGCAGGAGGCACAGAACCAGGCAGCAACTCGATCTTATGATCAATAGCTCTCCGAGGCGGCAAAGACTTGGGCAATTCAGGGGGCATAACATCAACAAAGTCACTCAAGACTTGAGCAACACAATCAGGTACTTCAACTTTGACATCAGGCTTGAGCTCAATCATAGCAGCAAGATAAGTTTCATCACCTCTCTTCAAGCCCTTTTCAATTGATATAGCAGAAATCAAAGCACTTTTGTCTTTCTTCTTTCCCTTCCCATGCGGGTAAACACATTTGATAAAACCGGGTGATGATTCATGCATCATCATCACACCATCAAGATGAGGCATTGGAGCAAGACAATGTTTCTTCATAAAGTCAATTCCAAGAATCAAATCAAAGTCATCTAACGGAATTACCATCAGATTTGCCTTACCACACCAACTCCCCACCGAAACAGGCACATCATAAGCCATGCCTACAATGGCTTGTGCCTTACTATTAACAGTCTTCATGTAAGTCGGACACTTGCTAATAGATAAACCATATTCATGTACAATTCTAGCCGAGACAAAGGTGTGAGTAGCACCCGTGTCAACCATTGCCACAACAGTTTTATCCCCAAGTTTCAGTTCAATATACATCAATAAAGCATGAGGGCTTTTAAGACTATCACCTGTAGCATTTAGAAAAGACATTGTACCTAGCAATTGAAGTGGATTCACCAAAGCAGCACCGCTACATCCATCATCATCGCTTCCCTTTTCTGAACTTGCAAGCATTGCGTTTACTTTTCCACGATTGGGACAGTTTCGGGCTATGTGATCTCCTCCACACGTCCAACAACCTTTGTTGTTTGCAGCATTTTTACCCTTGGCAGCATTGTTATCAACTTTCGTTTTTCCTTTATCAACAGCATCTTTGTGCCCTTCCTTCCTACAATCACTTCTCTTTTCAGCCTTTTTCTTTGGCTTTGAAGTAGAAGGATTTTCAGAAGTTCGATTAGTACAATAGTCAACTAACGAATCCGCCGCAGCAATAGCCGAAGGAAGATCCTTCACATTCTGCCTTCTTAATTCATTCTGCGCCCAACCTTGCATTCCAGAAATGAAGTTATGCAATTTATCATCATCCGACATGTTCTGAATATCAAGCATTAAAGAGGAGAATTCTTTAATGTATTCACGAATGGATCCCGTCTGCCTCAAACATTTCAAACGATCTCTAGCAAGCCATGACGCGTTGCTAGGCAGAAATTGCTCACGAATTTCCTTGCGCATCTTGTCCCAACTATCAGTTTTGGGACGACCGGAACTCTCATCATCCGCAATCTTTGTTCTCCACCACAGTTTAGCATCTCCCGCAAGATAACTTGTTGTGATGTTTATCTTTTCAGTTTTAGCAATTCGGGCGGTTGAGAAGTAATGTTCCATATCCCACAAGAAATTCTCAACTTCTTTGGCACTACGTGCACCATTAAACGCTTTAGGTTCAGGGACTTTTACCTTAGAACATTCATCATGAGTATGAGTAGGAGCAGCAGCCAACGCCCTACGCAATAGAACGAGTTCTAAGTTCACATTCTCATTCTCCTTTTTCAGATCTGCGATTTGGACGATATGCCCTTCAGCAGTTTCACGAACAAGGTCCAAATCTGCCTTCAACCGGTTGATCTGCGTCATTAAATCCACCAGATCAATAGCGTCGTCAGTTATCCCAACCAGTGCCTCCAAACGAGTCACTCTTTCCCTCAATTCTGCACTCGTGTTCCCAGCCATAGCACCGTTACAGCCGGGCTCTGATACCAGTTGTTATAGGGTCTTTTTTTTGCAAATCAAACGCTGCACGGCAGCCACAAACTCGTTATGACTTCAGCCTTCTTCTTGCCTAACGTTCATACAAGGTTTGCCTAACGTTAGCAGCACAACCACATACATACAACAATCAGAATCAAAGGGACAAACGTAGGGACGAGACAAGCATATACGGGAAATGCCCAACCTTTAATATTATTACTTCACTCAATAATACAAAGGACTTTCGTTATCAAAGGCTTACAATATAATCTGAATGCCCTATTCAACGTTTACAATGCTTAAAATACAAAGGGGAACAGTTTGGGACAGTTACAAACGAAACAGGCATGCCTGGCACATGCCCAGGCAGTTGTCTTGCCAAGTCAGCCACGTTTGGCCCATGACTGCCTAAAACTTGACCTGCTTGCTCCTAATTCAGGCGCTCACGTGCCTTGCACACCTTGTGCCATCCGTTCAGCAACTCAGCTTCACACTTAGACAATCAGCTGCTCACATGCCCCATTTTGGGTGCCATATGAGCCCATCACGTGCAGCTTACTTAGCCAACCTGCAATGCCTATCGTTCCTTGTCGTTGCCCACTCTAAGTCCACACTTTGCCCACACAAGCAAGGCTGTCTGGCCATCATCAAGACACCCGCTTAGCCGTCTTGCCCAAGTGTCAAACCTGTACACTTAGACACACGATGTCAAGCCCACATCGAACGACTAATACATTGCTTCACAACCTGCCTATGCCAAGGTGCAACATATCAAAACCTTAGCATAGCCAACAGCCGACGTCTATCATGTTCCAAACCGAGGGGTTAACAGAAAGGATAAAGCGTGGAGGTTGGGGACGAAAGGAAAAGAAGCCAAATCCAAATGGTATACTTTTATTAGGACTTTTTAACGATTTTTGCTTTTTATTTTTTGTAACTTTTTCCAGATTTCAATAATTCGCTAAGGGAGAATCTGTTGCAGGGTACGATTTAATAGTTTATTGAGTTCTAAACAACATTAACATTCAATATAAATATGGACTTTGAATTATTTTAATTTTTTTATAATTCAATGTAACATTTTCCATAGGAGTGTTATTTCTGTTATTGGTAAAAAATTTCAACTCACTGATATGGTAAGGGCTTATCCAAGTTTCAAGGCAACTATTACACTAGAAATTTAGTCGTATTTTGAACTAATTAATTTGGCCTTTTGATGTTAAAGAAGAGGCATCGGAGCACTACCACAAGATGGTACTGAGTAAGTGCAGTAGATTAAATTAAGGCTGATAACACATCAACAAAGCAAAGAATCAAGTGGATTAACAGAGTTGATGACACACAATCCTTTTCTTGATAAAATGATCAAACTGAAAGAAGCATTAGTTATTTAAAGTTTCTAGAAAATACTTTGGATGTGAGCTATATCACTTCCGAGTGTTTAATATTGGGAATATCTCTAAATATGAAGTTATCTTGATTGTTCTAAAAGAAACTTTAGTTGGCTGAACTTTTGCAATTTTAGCTACTTTTCCATCTGTTGTTGAATTTAATTTGTTCATTTATAAATCATCCGTTGTGTTCCTTTACTTTTTTCTTACAAAGCATCAAAAATTATTTGCAGAAAATACAATATTATAGTCGATCCAAATCTACAACAATGCATTCTACTGTATACTACATGAATTAAATAAATTAATGTTGATAATCCATCACCTAAAATATCAAGAATACATCAACATATTGTTGTAATATCCATCAAGTTTATATTCTACTTTAAGACTTCATAATTTTAGTTGCTCATCACACTACACTTTATTTTTTATTTATATTTTGCACTATTTTGTATAGGACACACGTGCGTGTGCAACGCACGTGTCCAAAACTAGTTAATATTAAAATGAGAATCCCCTATACTAAAATTATATTACTAAAATACCTTCATTTACTATTTAGGTTACTAAAATACCCCTACAAATTATTTTAATTAAAACATAAAATTCTATTTTAATGGCAGCCCTCCACTAATGCTTAATTACTATTTAATCGGTCCATCGCTTCACTTACCTATAAGTGTTGTACTCTTTAAAAACCATTAAATTGTAGAGATACTTCAAATACATTTACATGATCTGAATGTGATCAATGAAGAGTATCAAATTGCTTTTGTTGTGAGTGAAGCCTTTACATTTTCCAATCTACAAATTGGACCGTTTATATTCCTAGATCCTTAAATGGAATTCTCATCTTATAAATAGTTTTGATTGGGATTTACATGCATGTCTTCACGGATGTCTGCCTTAACATGTTTCCACAAATTGAAAGCACATCAAAGTTTATGACATTGAAAAATAACCTCGCTTTCGATTTTTGGAGATTTAATTTGGTGCGTATATGATTTGTTTTTTGTCTTTCTTTTAAATGCACTAATTTGTGGTGAGCATAAGTTTGGCAATATGAGATGTGCTCTTTGGGTGAGGGGGACTTATGAGTCCCCAAAAGAAAAAAAAGGGGACAAAGTTATAAAGAATTGGGTGTGGGGACACCCATCTAATTAATGATTAAGGAGTGTTACGTGGTCCCATAAAAAATTACCCCCAAAGTTTGAATAAGTGCAAAATGATCCTCTATATTTATAATAATTCAATAGCCAAAAAAGGCAAAAAACCTATATTTCTCTCCTCCATTCTTCTTCTTCTTTCCCAAATTTTTTGCAGCGCAGCTGCTTGTTCCCGCTTTTTTTTTTCTTTCTAATTTCGCTTCAAATCTATCTTCCATTAAAGGATATTTTAAACTTTTCTTCATCTCTAACCTAATTTAAACCCATTCCAATTCAAATCGAAAAGCTTTTTCAAAATTTTATTTTCCGCAATTTAAACTTGTTTTAAAGATCTGACACATTTTCGCTAGAAAGGAGCTCCAGTAAGTGTGTAGTCTTGTACATTGTATAATGTAGTTTGTTTTGTGATTTCTGGGTTTCGTTTCTGCATTTTATGAAAATTATAAATTCTGGACAGTTGATGTGTACGGATTCGAAGAATATGTGTACACTTATGTAAGATTGTGTACACATAATGAGAGACATATACACATCATATTAAGTTGCACCCTGCACATCAAATATATATATGTACACATAATAATTATGTGTACACATAATATATAATGTGTACACATCGGCTGACGTTGCATCTTTATTGTTCGTACACATCAAATATGTGTATGTGTACACATATTATATTGACGTGTACACATAATAAATATGTATACACATCAGCATATATGTGTACACATTTTACTTTATATGTGAAAATATCTTAATTGTGTGTTCAGCTTCTAATGCATATGAATTTCTGATGCATCCAGGTATTTTTGCACCATTAATGGTTGTACTACTGTTAGCAGTTGATTTTCTTGGTGAATGGATTGAGACCCCAGAATGTTTCACGTGGATTTCGATGACAAGAGAGACGGTACCAGTTATTTTGAATAACGATGTTACGTATTCTGAGTTGGTTAACAAGATCATTACTAGATGTGGGGGAAGTCATGATCCAAATGATCTTTGCATTACATACATGCTTAGCATCTTTTCAAAGCAAAAGAGTCATTCATGTAAAATAAAGAACGATGAGGATCTCCTTGTTTACCTTGCCGATGGCGACGGATCTGGAAATAGACCTACTTTAAAGGTATATTTGGTTGATAGGTCTGTAGAGGTTTCAAATGAACAGCCTGTGCGTAATGATGGGATGTGTGATGATTTTTCTTCTAGTGGATGGGATGACATGGATCTACAAGATTCGTTGAATATGGAAATTCCACTGAATCAAGGAGAAGAAGAAGAAGAAGAAAATGTTGGAGAAGCACACGAAGGAGGAGGAGGAGCAGAAGTAGAACCAGAAGAAGAAGAACAATAAGAAGAAAAAGAAATGGAATTCAGTCCGACTCCTATAGTTGAGAGCAATACAGTTAACATTGGAGGTTCTAAAGCAGGCTGCAGCGTTCAAAAGGATGGGGACGACGACGACACTAATTTTTATAAGGGTTTAGCCTTCAAAAACAAGTGTGCCTTAATAAATGCCTTGCATTTTGCTGCAGTGAAGAAGCATTATTGTTTCAAGAAACTGAAGAATACAAAAAAAAATTTGTGTGTGAGATGTGTAAATCAGAGCTGCAAGTGGTGGATCCGGGCCATAAAGTACGTAGACAGTAATAGGTTCATCATTACTGTGTACAGGAACAAGCATTCATGCGGGTTAGAGCATCTTTCAAGTAATCACCCACATGCCTCTGCAGAACTCATCGGTTCATACTTGAAAATAGTTATGAAGAGGGAAAAGGAAAAGGTATATCAATAAAGGATGTTAAAGCTGCAGTCCGTAGGGATTTGGGTTGTAACATTAGTTATTGGAAGTGCCGGATGGGGACTGTTATTGCAAAGGCTTTGACAAGAGGGACTCTGGAGCACGGTTATGCGATATTGGATGCGTACCGTTATATGCTTAGGGCGACAAATGAGGGTAGACATACAACGTTGAAGGTTGATGACAACCAAAGGTTTATGTATTTTTTTTTATAGCTCTTGGTGCATGGATAAGGGGTTTCGCGCATATGAGGAAAGTCATCGTTGTAGACGGAACTCATTTGTCGGGAAAGTATGGAGGAGTTTTGTTGTCTGTCATAGCACAAGACTCGGAGACGCATATTTTTCCTGTAGCATTTTGTGTTGTAAACGTGGAATGTGATACGTCCTATGATTTCTTCTTTGAAAATTTGGTCGACATACTTCCAAGCACCGATGAGTTGTGTGTTGTTTCTGATAGGCATTCAAGCATCCCCAAAGCAGTTTCAAAGTATTTTCCACAAGCTCATTATGGAGTTTGTCAGTGGCACTTGGCTGAAAGTATTCGTGCAAAGCTTCATTGTGGTGAATGTGTATCCTATTTTTATAAAGCATCCGAATCATATATGCCCGCTGAGTTTGAGGAACATTTCCAGTAAATTCGTTCATTGTGCCCAAGGGTTGCCACATATCTTGAGCAGGTTGGGTTTGAGCGCTGGAGCAGAGCCTTTTTTCCAGGCCGCAGGTAATACTTTCTACACATATTTAATATGTGTACATAATATATTATGTGTATACATATATTATATGTGTACGCATCCCTTATATGTGTAGTCATGTGCCTTCGGACACATACCTTCGCCATATTTGTTCACGTAATGTATATATGTACACATAATATTACATGTGTACACATATATTTTATGTGTACACATACAACTTATATGTGTCCGTGTGTTGTCATTTTTTAAAATGTAGACTTATGTGCATATATTAAATACGTGTACACATATTAATTATGCGTACACGTAAGTTTAAATGTGTACACGCCTATCTCATGTGGAGTCATTTAAATAAATGCAGAATCATATCTACACGTTGTAAGAATCAGTTATATATGTGTAGGTTTGGTGTGATTACCTCAAACATCGCTGAGTCAATTAACGCAATGCTAAAGGATGAAAGAGAATATCCCATTGTTGCAATGTTCAATGGAATTTTGAGGAATTTTTCTGAAAAGTTTCATCATAGGCGTACCATATTCTTACAGCACTTAAAGCTCTATGTTCCTTCGATTGAACAAATATTAAGGAAAAATGTCACAGAGGGCAACAAGCTTTATGTTTATTGCGTTGGCAATCATGTTTACAATGTCGGTACTAGGGATGAGGTTGTTAGTGTCGATCTAATTCAAAGGACTTGTTCTTGTCAGAGGTTTGATTTGGACGAACTAGCTTATGCACATCCTATGGAAGCCTTAAGATGTCGATATGGAGGAGCGTTTGAGTTTGGGAACGAGATATACCAATATACATCGGGGTTTTATTCTACAAATGCATACATTTTTGCGTATGACGGCTTAATCTATCCAATGATTGCAGATGAGTTGTGGAATGCACCACCAGAGCTTTATGAGAGGAAGATAAAGCCGCCTTTTGTGAAACTCACACGAGGAAGAAGGAAGACCAAGCGAATGTCTTCAGTGGGTGAAGCATTTACATGTAGAAAAAATAGATGTGGCATATCCAAGAGACTTGGCCATAAGAAAACAACGTGTCCCCAGCGGAGAGTTGTAGATTCTGGAGGTCCCCGTGTTGTTTCATAGAACCATATATGTTCATTTCTTATATTTGTAACCATTTGTAAACTTATAGTTCCTATTTGTTTTTCATCTATTTTTCTGTTTAATATGTCTTTTGTGCACACATTACCTATTGTTTCTTTATCCTTCAACGTAAAATGAACAAACAAAATTGTAACACGATAGATAGAAACACTTAAAAATTTAATGTATTGTGCACATATAACTTATGTGTACACATAACATAATTTTGTACACAACTTGTTTGACGTGTACAAAATAATTAGAAGTCGTTTACACATATTAATTATGTATACATGTAAACCTTACATGTGTACACATATTATATACGTGTACACATATACATTTTATGTGTACACGTAAAGTTATGTGTGTGTACATTCAATCATTATCAACAACTAAAAGCATAATTAATGCATGAGAACTCGTTTGAACAGTCAAACAACTTCCATTTCAACATAGAAACATGGATTCCATATTGTGGACACTCCAACAATAATAATTTGAGATATTTGAGAATCAATATGACAACTACTGTCTAATAAAAAGGCAAAATCCTAAGATTCTAATGCTCCAATGATGGGGATACATGAGAACTCGTTTGAACACTCAAACCACTAACATTATAACATAGGAATATGGATTCACCATTATAGGCACTCCAATTAACCAAGATTTGAGACATTTGAGAATCAATATGACAACTACTGTGAAACGACCTTAGGTAGTCGTTTCGGGAGTTAGGACTCCGATTGGTGTGTCGATAATATTAAAATATTCGTAGCCCATTAGGACCTGTCTGTAAAATTTGAGCTAAACCGGACTTCGTTTGGTAGGTATCGGAAGAAGGTATCAGTTTTCGTTGTCGGTAAATTTTAAAAAGAGGTTTTCGAGCTCGATTTTGGAGAATGAGCTCCGATTCGAAATTCAAAACCACCGTTAGGTTTGTATGATTATTTGTGACTTGTGCGAATTTTTGAAGTGAATTTCGAGGTTGTTCGGCCGATTTCGGCTAAAATTTCGAAAATTAATAATTTGATCTTTTTCCATTTAAATTCGCATCTTGACTTTCGGAAAACCCGATTTGAGATCCGCCTTAGCAAGTATGCTATATATATTTTGTATAACATGCTTGAGAAATTTGAAACTACTTCAAGTATCGTAGGGTACCGTTTTAATTTTCGTTAAGAAAAAAAATATTAAAGAAAGAAAAAGAAAATATATAAGGAAAAGACAAAATAATAAAAGAAAGACAGCAAAATGGAAAGGCGGTATCCATAAGCTAAGGACGATATTAGAAACATGAAAAGGAACAAAAACGGGAAAGCTGAGAAGCAAACGAAAAAAATGCTAGAAAATGAGAAAAGAGCCGGAGAAAGTTAGAATTTTCACCCCGAAACATTCAGGTAATGATCTTGAATATATTTTGACGGTAAAAATTGGGATATTAAACATCATTTTAATAAGTTCAATGAATAGTTTAAAGGGTTAATTGGACCTTGATAATGAAATTGAGTATATATTCGTACTTAGTGAGTTATGGGCAACCCATAAATGTAATTTACTTAGGGTTTAGTTATGTGACTTTGAACCCTGTACATAGGCGTGGCATACGTATTGCGTATGCGAATAGGGTATCAGATTCCTAATCGGATTGCCCTAAGACATAAGGAATGAAGCCTTTAGCCTATTTTATATATTTTTTACTTATTGAATAAGTAGGATCGTTTGGCAGTGAATCCAAAAGATAAAGCGGTTGTTGAGTAGCACTTTGAAATAAGGTAAGTGTTTGTATCCATTTCTTAGGAGGCCCTTGGCCTTGTGGATAATCTACCACGTGTTCCTTACGTGTGTAACTGCCGATAGGAGTACTCATTACGCCTTAACTTTGGATTTACATTGTATATTATATGTTATGTCCTGTTGTTGGTATTGCATTAAGGATCTGAGCATTATACTCTGGCTGTGAGTTGACATATACTTCCCGGCTGTCAATGAGAGTCCTGCGATAGTGATGGGTTATTATTGCATCATGTTGCATTCATATGCATTATATTGCATACATATTGGGTGCAGGAGGATTCCGACCTAGGAGCAGGAGGATTCCGCTCGATTGTATACATATTGGGTGCAGGAGGATTCCGCTTCAGGAGCAGGAGGATTCCGCCTCAGGAGCAGGAGGATTCCGCCTCAGGAGCAGGAGGATTCCGCTCCATTGCATACATATTGGATGCAGGAGGATTCCACTCTAAGAGCTGGAGGATTCCGCTCCATTGCATACATATTAGGTGTAGGAGGATTCTGCCCCAAGAGGAGGAGGATTCCGCTCCATTGCATACATATTGGGTGCAGGAGTTCCGCCCTAGGAGCAGGAGGATTCCGCTCCATTGCATACATATTGGGTGGAGGAAGATTCCGCCCCAGGAGCAGGAGGGTTCCGCTCCACTGCATTCATAATAGGTGCAGGAGGATTCCGCCCCAGGAGCAGGAGGATTCCGCTCTATTGCATTCATATTGGTGCATGAGGATTCCGCCCCATGAGCAGGAGGATTCCGCTCCATTGCATACGCATTGGATGCAAGAGGATTCCGCCCCAGGAGCAGGAGGATTCTGCTCCATTGCATTCATTTTAGGTGCAGGATGATTCCGCCCCAGGAGCAGGAGGTGTTGACACTCAATTTTGTCCCCAAATTTTTGAATTAATGTCTAATTATTTTTAAATAAGGCTAATTTTAAAACTCAAAAAGCTATTGATTAATTTGGAAGAAAATAGGTCAAAATTGCAAGGCATAGCCTTAATTCTAGCCAACCCTAGCAATCCTCTATTCATTGACTTAAACCTGAGAGGGGCTAATTTCGCTCCTAACCTAAGTTCTAGCCCATTTCCGCAAACAATACATATACCTTTATACTACCCATCCATTTCTCATTTCAGCTTACCCCCAACCCGATTCCCCAATTTCAACCCGCGAAAACCCTAAACTCGCCCGATTCTCTTTCAATTCTCACCCAAAACGCATCCAAATCTGATCAAAACGACACCCCAATTTAAAATTTTTGTCTTCTTCTTCTTCGTACGAGCATGAGTTGGACGAATCCTAGACGTTTGTTCATGTGTGGGTCGATCCGAGCCTTCGATTCATCCTCAACGGGCATATTCTTATAGATAAGGTTGGAACTTGTACAATCTTTAGGGATTGGACAATTTCCACCCTAATCTTGGCAAGGAAATGTCTATCTTGGGTCTGGTTTGAATTTCAAAACCTCAGTCCAAAACCCTAGTTGTGGAGGTATATAATGTCCTTTTCTTATTTTATTTTCCAGTTCTAGGATAGAGATGGAGAGAAAAAGAGGCAGAGCCTATAGGCATATATTTTCAGTTTTAATCTTTAAAAGAAAAAGACAGTTAGCATTTTGGTTTCTGTTTGGGATTCAAACATCGGTTTCGTATTTGTTATCGCTTCATTTTGCGTATCGCTTCTTCAATATCTGAGTCACCGACCTTGTTCGCGTGGCCACTTTCATTCGAGTCGCATTCTTCAGTCCTTAGCCCCGATTCCTGCTCCAAAAAAGGTATAGTTTTCATTTTTTTATATGCTTTGCTTATGATGAACTTAATGTTATGATTTTTTGGTTCTGAATGTGATTAATAAGTTATAATTTCTAGAATGTGTTTCCCTGTTCATAGTTTGGTATTTCCATTGGTCCATTTAATCACCCATTTGATTGGTATGTTTAGTAACAAAATCAATTAAAGTTAAGTTAAATCTTTTTTAAAAAAAATCTTTGCACCCTAAAGAATAAATCAATTTTATTTTCCTAGTCTCAGTTTGTCTTGGCCAGTGAGTGTATGTTCTCTGTTTAGCACCTGCTTGTAATGAAGTTGTTTGGTTCCTGTGAGATGAGAGGAGTGTGTAGGTGTGTATGCAGGTTGTAAAGGAGTTCAGGGGGTCCAGGTAAGTTTGAAATGGTCTGCTATGGTTGCATAGAAGGAGTAGAGGGTGTTAGTGATGTGCAAGTGGAATTGTTTCAGGAAAAAGTGCATTAGAAATTGTTTTAGGGTTGCAGGCAGTTGGAAAAGTAGGTGAAGGAGTGCAGTTTGGTTCTTGGTTGCAGGTCATGGCAGGGTTTTCAGTTTATGGTGTGGTTTCTAGGCAGTGAAGGGTTCAAGGGTTGTGTTTAGTGTGAGTCAGGTGTGTCTGGGCAGTAGGGGAGCTGTATGCAGTTCTAATTTGCTTTAGGAGCCTGGACAAAGAAAAGAGATGCTACAGATAGTGAGGGAGGTCTATAGGCAAGGTGCAGGTTGATTCTAGAGTGTAGGTAGTGCAGGATGTTTGGAGAGAGTATAGGTGTTTTAGTTGTTCTCTTGTAGCTGTTTCAGGTTCTTTGATTTGAAAGAGAGTTCTATTCATGGAGAAGTTATTCTCTTAGGTTCTGAGTTATGTATTGGAGCAGGGGTGGCTTTGTGGGGCTTGTATCAAGTGATGTTGCGGCTGTAGTTTCAGGGAATTAGTGCAGGTGTGGGATTGTGTCCAGGTGTGTGTGCTTCTCTGTTTCTAGTAGTGTTAGTTGTCCAGATAGTGAGTAGAAGTATAGGAGCAGTAGGAGTTCAGGTTTTGGTGCAGTCATGGAGATATACAGCGGTGTGTGAGGTGTGCAGGGTGTTTGGGGTTTGCTCAGGTCCCATGTTGTCTCTGGAGGCTGTTAGAAGTTATGAGGAGTTGCCAGGTCTTGTAAGGGTTAGTTCATGTTAAGAGAGGGGTTCTGGAAGGTATTAAAGGGTCTATAGAGTGTTTGAGGGTTATTTCCTATTTTGAAGGATTATTAAGTGCTTTCTTAAGCTCTTTTTCCTTAGTTCCAGTTTTCTGCATGTCCTGAACAATACCATTGTGCCTCTGAATCTGTTCTTTACTAGTTGATTGTCAGATTATCGGATGACCTTTCTCACATGCATCATTATATAACTTTTGCATCAAAATGTTGACTATTGTGGTAGGCGTGGAAAAGTTGTAAAGGCACAACGATTGTAATAATAGCATTGATCAACGCGTAGTAGTGCAAAGCCTATCTGCAGCTGGTAAAAGTGACGGTTAATGAGTGAACCCTGTCTGGTCTTATTTGAAACGATTGCATAATAGGGAATCTGCGTTCTTCCCCATCTGTCACTCTAATGATTTTGTCAAGTTCTTATTAAAATTCAGTTGGTTCCAGCCTTGGTTTTTTGGGTTTAGTTTCAGACATCTTTCCTGTTTTCATAATAGAATTCATAGAAGTTGTCTGAGTTGTAGCCTTGGAGTTGATGTGTGAGCTCAAGCTTAGGGCCTTAAGTTCTGGTCCTAGCCTATCCTGGTTCATCTTTGGTAGTCTGAATATTGCATTTGCTTGTGTGTTTTATTTCTTGAAATTGTAATGTCTTAGCTTGTTCTAGTTGAGGTCTAATATGGTAGTTTGACAGTTGTAATAAAGCAGTAATGATAGATAGCAGATTGAAGTGAAAAGGAAATTATTTTGTCGCCGGATATATTGAAGCATGCCTAAGTTAATGTCTTAATAAATGCGAATGAGCTTTTGTTCTATTATGTGAAATTCTCGCTTGTTCTTTTTGGTTGGTTGTTTGAACGTGGATGTATCATGGATGCGTGAGTAAACTTAGTTCTGATGGTTGATAGCCGTCTGTAGTTTAAAGATAATCCAATGTTTAGCAAATCAAATGTTTACTTGGTGGTTTTCAAGATCAATTCTCTAGTCTGTTTCGTTTTTGTTATTTCCCACAAATACACCACTTTACTGTTTTAAGGACCAGTTCCTTAAAATGTGTTCCTTTACTCTACGATGTGCGGAATAAAAACTGTAAGTAATTGAACACCAGATTTTAGCGTGGAAAAACCCCTAGACACGGGATCAAAAAACCACGACCTACTTCTCAAGTAGGATTTCAACTTCACTATGTAAAAAGACCCACTTGGTTACAAGACTCACTCTTACTAACCTAGGACTAACTCTAATCCTATAGTGATCTTTCTCACGATCAGTGAAGTTGTGTCAAGTCCACGACTTGAACTACACAGTTTACAACTCGATTTTTACTTACTACAATTGAACTAAGACTTGAACTTTTACAAGACTCAATCTAAGGAACAGGTTCTTACTTAGTTCTACTGTAGCTAATGATTACACAAATAAGCTAATAATTCTTCTCAGCTTTTGCTCGATGCTCTCTCTATTTGTGTACACCTTCTATGGCTGATAGTCTTCTCGTTTTATAGTTTCCAGCAGCCAAGAAGTCCCAATGAATTAGAATTCCAAAGCTCCCTTGACTTTGAATCCTAATTTGATTCTACCTTCTTGAATCCAAATCCTTTATCCTTTAGGATTATGCAATCTTTTCGTATCTGATTAGGCCTGCATAATTATCAAGATACACGTCAGTATTAGGATAAATAATAATATCTTAATCAAATGATTTTGCATGAATTATCTATTCTGCTTCAGTCATTCAAAGGAACAGGTCCTTTGAATCCGTTCCTCAGTCATCAGTCAAAACTCCAAGCAGCTTTCCAAGCTAACAATTTCCCCCTTTTTGATGATGACAAATTCATACTTATAGCTTCATCTCCTTAATGTCCTGAAGTACAATGTAAGCTCAAAAAGACAATCAATCAGTGGAGAATTAATTCATCATTAAGGAACAAATTTTTATTAGGTATAAAATCATGCAAAATCAGCCTTACTCTTCCCCCTTTTGGCATCATTGAAAAGGTTGCATATCAAAATATAACTCAAGTGTTAGATTTAATCAGCACATAGCCATTGAGGCAACTCAAAGTGAAAACATAAATTAAATAAAGCAACTGCAAAACAATGATATTAGCCATCCAAGACAATTCATTTAACCAAATATTAAAATCAGGGGATACAGCAAGTACTACAAAATTATCCAACTACTAAAGAAGAAAATAAAGGCTAAGGCACTAGGCTAGGCTAGATCCCACTAGACAAAAGATGGCTAAAGGCTAGGGCTAAGATGGTCAGGATGTGGAAGGACCAGGTCCCTGAGACTTGTGAAGCAGATCAAACATCTGCTTGAGCATTCCCTCATTGGTCTCCTTTGCTTTTGAGGCCTCTGCCTTCCAGTAATTCCTCTCTTCTTCCAACCTTGCAATCTCAGCAGCCTGCATAGCAACTTGTTGCCTAAGTGCCCTCACTTTGTTGTTCAGAGGCTGCCTCCCAACACCAGCCTGTGGAGGATCAGCCTGAACCGGCAAGTCACAGTTTATCAAGGTAGCACACCCAAATTTCTCCTTCTTTGTAGCTTTCACAACCCCTTCCAAGGGAACCTTCAACTTGGCAAAAATATCAGTCAGAATGAAACCAAACGGCAGGGAGTGTTTTCTCTTCCCAGCAATCACCCTTTTTATCAGGTGGATCATAAAACTGGGCCAATTGATCTACTTTTCAGTGTCCAACAGTTCCATAAGGACCAGGTCCATGAAACTGGCAACCCCTCTTTTCTCCTGCCTTGGCATCACCACTTTGTTCACAAACTCAAATAAAACCTGATGCTGTGGATGCATCTCACTCTTTTGCACTGCCCTGGGTTTTTCTTCACCATCATTCTCAGCAAACTTCCTAGTGATCTCCAGATCAGTAGGCAAGTTTGTCAAGTCAGGCCAAACAGTCTTGACATAACTAGCATACCCAGAGGCAGGGATCCCCAGCAACTCACCAAGTTCCCTTGTATCAAAAATGATGACATTGTCATTAACAGATGTAGTGATTTGATCACCTCGGATGGAACAATTCTTATAGAATTCCTGCACCATTCCCTTTGCAACCCTACCAGAGATCTTAAGGACCATGTCCCTCCAACCCTGAGCATGTAGCTTTTGCAACAACCAAACCATTCCTTCTTCTTGAACATCAGTCATAACCCTTCCTTTCAACACCTTTCTAGTCAGCATGTCATCATGAACACAGTGCACAGTCTCACTTTCTTCAGCATCACTATCACTCTCAGCCTCAGCAACTAACTCATCACTGTCACTGGCAGATACTTCAGAAACCACCACTCTTTTAGAGGACCTGGTCCTCTTAGCAATTTTCTCAGCAGCTTTAACTGAGCTTCTTGTCACCCTTCTCTCAGGAACCTTTCTTTTCTTTGACTGAGGCACCACCTCCTCAGCCTCTACCATCTCATCATCCTCAGAAAAATCAGCCAAATCAAAATCATCACTATCATCCACCTTTTCTTCCTCAACTACCTGTTTTCCTTTCCCTTTTCTGCTCTTTTCCAAAGCAGCAGCCAGTTTTTCATCAGCAGCTTTAACAGCACTTCTTGTCCTCCTACCCCCAGATGCAGGGGTTGAGGCAGAAGGAACAGGTCCTTTTGCCTTAGAGGAACTTCCAACTTTCTTCTTATTTCCGGGCTTATAACTATCACTTATCTTCTTCAATTTAGCAGCAATTTCAACAGTCTCATGATCATTAATGGGTCCCTTTCTAGCCAATTTCCTTTTCAGACTCCTAATATTTATCAAATCAACCAAAGGCCTATCACTATCACTAATAGCCTCTTCAACATCAATAACATCTTCCATGGGTGCTCTAAAAGCAACCTCTGGCGACCCTGACCCCCCATGCACAGGTGCTTCCAAACTCCTAATGAGTTCCCCCTCAAGAGCAGCCTCAGAACCTTCTCCCTCTTCTTCCTCATCAATAACAACATTCAGAGGATGAGTGTAGTTTACCTTAAACTGATACAACACCATAGCATGAGAGAGATCCTCAACCTGCTCAGCAATGGATTCAGCCGTGGGAACTGATCCTTCCCCCTGAATCTCAGGTTCAGGTATTTCTGGAATTGGTTCAGGAACTTCAGGGTTTGGGACGATGATTTCCATGGGTGAAGGAGGGTTGAGATTTTGTGGTTGTTCAACAGTGGGTGCAGATGGAGAATTATCAGAAGAAAGAGACATGTTTGCAATTCTAATCAAAAGATATTTGACAATTCTTTCTGAAATTTTGCTAATTCAATTGATGAACAAGGTAAAAGAATAATGTAGGAGAAGAAGAGTATTTATAGAGTGAATTAAGTAGTGCAATTAGAGTAGGAGACGATCAGCTTACCTCAGCACAACATGCAACGGCTAAGGACTCTTGGGAGTCTCCCGGAGAAAAAGAGCCGTTAGGCTGCAGGACACCTTTTCAGAATAGGAACAGTTCCTCCGATGGGACTCTTTTGCAATTTGGATATGGGTAGGAAACTTAGTGGGATTTTATCCTAAACACAAGTTACCTATAGCCTTTATACTCCTAAATTAATTGAATAATTACGAGTACATACCTGTTTTTAACACCACAATTCAGTGTCCTTCCAATTTGCAATTTTTGATCATCTGAAATTCTAAGAGCATAAGGGTAACATCATTCAATTTTAGCAACTCTAAATAATATATGTGGCATGAGAGTATACATTTAAGTATAGAGACTGGACTGAATAATTCATAATGACTTGAATAAAATTCATTTTAAGAGCAATTTTCTAGCCAATTATGAAGTAAAGCATTGAAGATTTTATGTGAATTTAATCATCCCTAATTCCAATCTATTTCTTTCAAAATCATCTCTACCTAGAGCTTTTGTAAAAATGTCAGCTATTTATTTTTCAGTTGGGCAAAATGCTATGGTGATCAAACCTTTTTCATAATTGTCTCTTAGGAAATGATGTCTTATGTCAATGTGTTTAGTCCTTTTGTGATGCACTGGATTTTTTGTCATATTAATAGCACTAGTGTTATCACAATAGATAGGAACAGTTCCTACATCAACACCAAAATTCTGTAATTGTTGTTTGATCCATAACAACTGTGAACAACATGAAGCAGCTGCCACATATTCAGCCTCAGCAGTGGAAAGTGCCACTGAATTTTGTTTCTTGGTTCCCCAAGAAACCAAACACTCACCAAGAAAATGTGCCATACCTGAGGTGCTTTTTCTATCGACAAGGAAACCTGCATAGTCAGCATCAGTATATCCAACAAGATTAAAATTACCACCTTTTGGATACCAAAGTCCCAAGGGACCTGTTCCTTTCAGATACCTCAAGATTCTTTTAACAGCTTTCAAATGAGATTCCTTAGGATCTGATTGGAACCTTGCACACAAACCAACACTGAACACTATATCAGGTCTACTAGCAGTTAGATAAAGTAAGGAACCTATCATGCCCCTATACAATTTTTGATCAACTGATATTCCATGTTCATCAAGATCCAATTTTGTGGCAGTAGCAATAGGTGTGTCAATTCCCTTAGCATTGTCCATATCAAATCTTTTAAGTAATTCCTTAACATACTTTTGTTGATGGATCATAGTTCCATTTGAGGTTTGCTTAATTTGTAAACCCAAAAAGAAGTTGAGTTCACCCATCATGCTCATCTCAAATTCACTCCCCATCAAGTTTGCAAATTCTTTACTTAAATTTTCACAAGTAGCACCAAAAATTATGTCATCTACATAAATTTGAACAATTAAGAGATCCTTACCTTTTTCTTTTAAGAACAAAGTACTATCAATTTTACCTCTCTTGTATCTATGCTGGAGTAGAAATTTTGATAGCCTTTCATACCATGCTCTTGGTGCTTGCTTGAGCCCATACAAGGCCTTGTCCAACTTGTAAACATGTTCAGGAAACTGTTCACTTTCAAAACCTGGAGGTTGCTTGACATACACTTCTTCTTTCAAGTATCCATTCAGAAATGCACTCTTAACATCCATTTGATGTAGAGTAAAATCCATGTATGTAGCAAAGGCTATAAGAAGTCTTATTGCTTCCAATCTTGCAACTGGAGCAAAAGTCTCATCATAGTCGATGCCTTCCTCTTGACTATATCCCTGAACAACCAGTCTGGCCTTGTTCCTTGTTACCATGCCATCCTCATCAAGTTTGTTTCTGAAAACCCATTTTGTTCCAATTATGGACCTGTTCCTTGGCTTAGGTTCCAGATGCCAAACTTGACTTCTTTGAAATTGATTCAGTTCTTCCTGCATAGCATTTATCCAGTCTGCATCCTTCAGTGCTTCTTTCATATTTTTGGGTTCAACAAGAGATAAGAAAGCACTAAAGGCACACAGATTGTGATTTTTGACTGCTGATCTAGTTTGAATTCCTGCATTCTTGTCTGAAATTATTTGATCCACAGGATGTGACCCTTGATACTTGTAAGGCTTGGGTGTCAATCCATTGTCAGAAGTCCTCTGCTGAGGAACAGTTCCTGATCGAGTAGCACTACCAGTTTGTGAGGTGGAACCAGCATTTGTTCCCCCTGTATCTGTGCCACTGTTCTCAGTTCTGTTCTGAGGAACAGTTCCTTGCAGTTCAGTTCTCATATCCAGCCCTTGCATTTGTGAATCAAGTTCATAGGCTTTCAGCAGTCCAATTTCTTCATCCTCCAGTACCTGTTCTTGAGTGAGACTGTCAGTTTCATCAAATTTCACATGCATGCTTTCTTCAATTTTCAAAGTTTTCTTGTTAAACACCCTATATGACTTACTATTTGAAGAATAACCAACAAAGATTCCTTCATCACTTCTAGGCTCAAATTTTCCTAAGGCATCTTTCCCATTGTTGTGTATAAAACACTTGCAACCAAAAGCCTTAAGATGAGAGATGTTTGGTTTTCTTCCTTTAAGCAACTCATATGGGGTCTTTTCTATTAAAGGCCTAGTCATACATCTATTTATTATGTAGCATGCAGTATTAATAGCCTCAGCCCAAAAGTTTTGTGGAAGATTTCCAGATATTAACATAGTTCTTGCCATTTCTTCTAGTGTCCTATTTTTCCTTTCCACTACACCATTTTGCTGTGGAGTTCTAGGTGAAGAAAAATTGTGATTGATGCCATTTTCATTGCAAAAATTGAAAAACATATGATTTTCAAATTCAGTTCCATGATCTGACCTAATGGCAACAATAGGACTGTCTAGAGTTCTTTCAGCTTTCTTAGCAAAGATTGAAAATGCATTAAATGCTTCTTCTTTAGATGCAAGAAATATAGTCCATGTAAATCTAGAGTAATCATCCACCAATACCATAACATACTTCTTACCTCCACGACTCATTGTTCTCATTGGACCACATAAATCCATATGGACCAGTTCCAAAGGCTTAGTGGTACTTACCTGTTTCTTCGGTTTGAAGGAGGATTTTACCTGCTTCCCCCTGGCACAAGCTTCACATACCTTTTCATCATTAAACCTGATGTTAGGCAGACCTATCACCAAGTCCTTTGACAAAAGTTTGTTCAATTGTGAAAGACTAGCATGTCCTAGTCTTTTGTGCCATAGGAGGGAGTCATTTTGCACCACACTTAAGCAGCTCAAGCTTCCATCAGATAGTGTCAGCAAGTCTACTTTGTATATGTTTCCATGTCTGTTTCCCTGCAAAATAACCTCTCCAGAAGTTTGATTAGTCACAGTGCATCCAGTAGATGAGAAATTAACATTATTACCTTTGTCACATAATTGAGATATACTCAATAAACAATGCTTCAGTCCATCTACTAGAAATACATTATCTATGCAGTGTGAGTCAGACTTACCTACCTTTCCAATTCCAATAATTTCCCCTTTCTTACCATTACCGAAGGAAACACTTCCTCCTTGGAAGGCTGAGAGTGAAAGGAACAGTTCCTTATGCCCTGTCATATGTCTTGAGCAACCACTGTCCATGTACCATTTGTGGTTTGTCTCCTTCACTCTAGCCTGCAAAAGAAAACTAGGGGTTAATTTTAAGAACCCAAACTAGTTTGGGTTCCTTTCCTTTTGAAAAAGGATGAATCAGATCTCTTCTAGCCCAAAATGGTAAAGGTTTCTTTGTGTGAACATCTCTCCTTTTTACAGAATGTTGAACAGGTTTGTAGGACCTATTCTTCTGTTTCACAGGATTTCGAACAGGTTTATAGGACCTGTTCCTCTGGGCAGCCATTTTTAAAGATTGACAATTTTCTTTCCGGTGACCAGTGTTCCCACAGTGAGTACATAGCCAGTTTTCAGGAAATGATAAGTACTTACTCTTTGGATCCCATTTGGATGAACTTTGTGCCTTCATGAATCCAATACCTTTCCTGTTACTGCTATGATTTTCTTGCAACCATTCTAGTGCTTCAGAAGACTTGTTCCATTCTACAGTTTTTCTTAATTCCATTTTTGTTTTAACCAGGTCTTCTTCTAAAGATCTTATCTTTTCATCTTTTTTACACAATTCATCAACTGTGTTTTTCAGTTTCTCTTCAGCAATGATCTGATGAGAATTAGCAATACCTTTACCTTTTACAACTGTTTTAACATTTTCTAATTCCTGAGCAGTTGTTTCAAGTGTGAGGACCTGTTCCTCAAGCATGCTAATCTTCCTTTCCAGAAAATCATTTTTAATTATTTCCTCTTTGCATTCTATTTCTAAACAGTCAACTTTATCATGCAGTTGGTGATTATCATCCCTCAGAGTTTTAAATTCATTTAGCACAATATGGAATACTTTAACCAACTTTTCTCTAGACATGCTTTTTACATCTTCTTTAAGTTTAGAAACAAATACCTCAGGATCCTCTTCATTTTCTGAATCTCCAAGTGCCATTAGAGCAAGATCCTCATCCAGATCATCATCAGTTATTTCATCTTCACTGTCTTGCCATCCTGCAACCAGCGCTTTGGGATTTCCACTTTTTCTATGGACCTGTTCCCTAGCCTTCTTCCTTTCATCAATGAATTTCTTCCTCCATTCTCCTTCCATGATTGGACATTTGCTGATGTAGTGCTCCGAGCTTCCACATTTGTGGCATTCTCCAGCCTGTTTCATGTTAGTAGACCTACCCTGTCCACTAATTTCCCTTTTCTTATTCAAATATTTCTGAACACTTTTAGCGATAAGGACCAGTTCCTTATCATCAATGATTTTATCACCAGCAGTTAAGGCTAGGTTAGGTTCAGTTTTAACTGGTGCTCCTATGTTTTTAACCTTTTTCCTTAGTTCGTAAGTCTTTAGATTTCCTATGAGCTCATCTAAGGATAATGTGGTTAAATCTTTACTTTCAATGATAGCACATGCTTTGATCTCCCAAGAATCTGGAAGAACCCTAGTTAAAATCTTTTCTACCCTATCTTCCACAGTTAAAACCCTTCCCAAAGAGATAAGTTCAGAGGCAATGGCATTGAATCTAGTATACATTTCAGAGATTGATTCTTCTTCTTTCATTTTAAAGCTTTCATATTCAGCATAAAGAAGTGTACCTCTGGACCTTTTTACCTGACTTGTTCCTTCGTGTGCAACTTGTAGAGCATCCCAAATCTCCTTAGCAGTGGCATACCCTCTGATCCTTGTGCATTCGTCAGGACTAAGTCCACCAACCAGCCACTTCCTTGCCTTAGCATTCTTTTCCCATTGCTTTATGTCTTCGGCATTGCACTCCTTCCTGGTTTTGGGAACATCTTTCCCATCAGCATCCTTCTTCATTGGGATCATGGGACCTTCAGTAACTATGTCCCACAGTTCGTAATCCTCTGCCTGAAGGTGATCACGCATCCTCTCTTTCCACCATGAATAGTATTTTCCATTGAAGTAAGGTGCTCTAACCATTGACTGACCCTCACTGTTCTCACGTGATGTACTCATCTAATCCTAGGTGTTAGCCTTTTCAAGGATAACCCGCTCTGATACCAATTGTTATTTCCCACAAATACACCACTTTACTGTTTTAAGGACCAGTTCCTTAAAATGTGTTCCTTTACTCTACGATGTGCGGAATAAAAACTGTAAGTAATTGAACACCAGATTTTAGCGTGGAAAAACCCCTAGACACGGGATCAAAAAACCACGACCTACTTCTCAAGTAGGATTTCAACTTCACTATGTAAAAAGACCCACTTGGTTACAAGACTCACTCTTACTAACCTAGGACTAACTCTAATCCTATAGTGATCTTTCTCACGATCAGTGAAGTTGTGTCAAGTCCACGACTTGAACTACACAGTTTACAACTCGATTTTTACTTACTACAATTGAACTAAGACTTGAACTTTTACAAGACTCAATCTAAGGAACAGGTTCTTACTTAGTTCTACTGTAGCTAATGATTACACAAATAAGCTAATAATTCTTCTCAGCTTTTGCTCGATGCTCTCTCTATTTGTGTACACCTTCTATGGCTGATAGTCTTCTCGTTTTATAGTTTCCAGCAGCCAAGAAGTCCCAATGAATTAGAATTCCAAAGCTCCCTTGACTTTGAATCCTAATTTGATTCTACCTTCTTGAATCCAAATCCTTTATCCTTTAGGATTATGCAATCTTTTCGTATCTGATTAGGCCTGCATAATTATCAAGATACACGTCAGTATTAGGATAAATAATAATATCTTAATCAAATGATTTTGCATGAATTATCTATTCTGCTTCAGTCATTCAAAGGAACAGGTCCTTTGAATCCGTTCCTCAGTCATCAGTCAAAACTCCAAGCAGCTTTCCAAGCTAACAGTTTTCTTCCTCGTTAAGTGGCATGTGATAAGTTAAGTAACTGGAGTTGCTCTTTGCTTTAATTAGCTGACTGAATCGATGTAATTTAATGTGTTTACTTAGCTTATATGGCTGTTCTGACATTTACTAATTCCTTCTCTCTTCTATTTCTTTTGGCATGAACCATCTTGGGGACGAGTTGGGTGAAAGTCATAAACGGGGATGGCTATATGCATTCAGAGTTATTTGATCCCCTCCGCATTTTCGGGACTTGATATCCCCGAAAATGTAAAAGAAAGAAAAATGAAAATCTCAAAGTCCAAGGCTCAATGATTGAGTTTGCGCTTCCGGGTTCTATCTTCTAAACTCCTTATTTCCCGTCCCCTTTAGAAAAGCATGTTTTAGGAGCCATGTAGAATAGAAATGATATTTGTTGTGAATAATTATTGTAAATTACTTAAATTGTTGTTATATGAATGCTTTGTATCATTTCTTTGCGAATCGCCAATTAGTTTATGGATGTTTAGAATCATTTGTCAATTAATGAGTGCAAAATCAAATTCGACTAAAAATCATATCATCATCATAATTCGCATTCGAATTGCTTCTTTATTTATTATATTAACTATTCAATTATTTATTCATCTAATCAAATTTATTTATTTAGTTAATCAATTAAATTTTAATCCTTTATTTATTTATTTATTTATTTATTTACTTAATCGAATTTATTTAATTTCAATTAATCATTTATTTAATCAATTAAATATTTATTTAATTAATCAATTATTATTCATTTACTCCTTTATTTAATTAAAATTGGTAAGTATTCATTTATTTAATTAAGTTATTTATTTGCTTATTTATTTATCTATTTATTCAATCAATTAATAAATCCTTTATTATTGTCCAATTATTTATCTAGTTTGTTTTATTTAATTATCTAACTTCATTTAACCTTTACTTATTCTATTAATTAATCAACTGATCATTATTTCATTATCCATTTAATTAATCTTAAATTGGGTCATCTATTTATCTAAGTATCGGCATAATTAAAATCTTATCTTATTTATATTATTCCTATTATCCTTATATAAAATTAGCTTTATATACTTATTATCCTTAACAAATTCGTGAAAACCGCCGGATTAACCGCATTTAGTGGATTTTCGAAAGTCCTCCCGCTAGGGACCTTCTTTCGAATTTAAAAGAACCACTTACCTAAGAATCTCTGAATTTATTTCCTTTTTAAAATAAGGAAGAAATGCACTCTTTAGTTAACTTAGGTTCCTAATAATCCTTAAATTAGGTGGCGACTCCAAAGAAACCCTTTGAAGTCTCCATTTTGTTGAAGTCAAATCCCGATGCATACTTGTGTGCATTTTTTTGGGAGGGTTCAACAGCGTGGCGACTCCGCTGGGGATACGCAAATGGTTCTAACAAAAAGATTTTCACGAATTTGCTTTATTTATATATGTGTTGATTGTATGTATGCGTAGCATAACTCATTATTGTTATTATGCCTAAACTAGTATGCATAGCTTAAATAACTGTTTGTTTGTATGATTAGATTGATTGTGTATGAAGCATGTTTTTATTTGTCCATAGTCCGTATTCCGTTCATATTTCCTCCCTCATGGAGCCTGTCAATTCTCTTTCACCTCCTCGATTTCATCACGGGGCACCCGCTTGACGGGTAGTTACGCAGGAAGGGCATTGCCCTTACCTCACTCTTTGAAACTTCTTTCGTGTCACCAAAAGTTAGTTCGGGATATTGAGATTGCCTGGTTTTGTCATGGCTAGTTCTACTGCGTTGTGAGCCCAGGTCTATCCCGCATAGGTCGAGTCAGCCTCAAACGTTAGCCCACTCTTAGAAGGAGATTTTAGGAGCATGCATGCATTTACACCTTAGTCTGGACCTGGTCTTTTGTACCGCCTCCATAGTTAGGAAACCGCCCTTATGTCAACGGGTTCTTGAAACCCAACGACAATGTATATTATGTGCTATGTGATAACAAATCCTCAGTCCTAACCATGTTTTGAGCAAAATCATATTTGGAATTTTGTCTCCTATGTTGTCTTTTAGGTCAGAAAATGGAAGAATTTACCAGAATCTATGTGGTCATAGTAGTCCACATAGAATTTGAGATCATAGACAGAATTGCAGTCCAGGGAAAGTTAGGCAGATTTGATTGGTTTGTGTTTTGGAGATGGTATGGTATAGTGAGATCTAAGAGGCGAAGCCCCTGGTGTCTTTAAAAGATCAGTGGGGTCCCTCTCGTGAATGGCTTTGCGTGTGTGCAGGCCCATGTTGACTAACCAGCTGCAACTTTATGAAAATTGAAGTATGCTTGTCACATACTAGGAGAGTGAAGTCCCTGTATCTTTGAATGACCAGTGGGGCCCCTCCTTGAAGACCAGTGAGGTCTTGGCTACCTAGGAAACTGAGAGGCTTGATTAGAGCCGAGGACCAGTGAGGAGCCCTATGAACAAGGTCTGTGAGCCTTGCAACACCTAGGAAGCTGAGAGGCTTGATTAAAGTCGAGGACCAGTGAGGTTCTATTTTTTGAAAGGCCAATTGGCGCCTTTCATGATTTGCAGTCTGGTATTGTGAAGGCAGTTGGAAATTTCACCACTGGATGTTGTGAAATAATTGGGAATTGTGCTTGGAGGAGCATTGATATTTGCAAAACGTATGGAGGATTGTTTCAGGTTTTAGGCATTTGGGTTTAGAAATTTGGTGCAGATGCTGTGGAGAGCATGAGCTGTGTTAGAATTTTGAGTTGACACCAACTTTTGGAAATTAGTTGGGATAACGGGATTGCAGTGTCGAGGCGGAGAGCTGATTATTATCACTTATTGTTATTATTTATTGCTTACTCAAAATCTGAATTGCTCAAAACTGGGTTGAACTATTTTTCGTTACCAGTTGTTTGCGCGTCTTAGGCCCACCTCGGGCACAAAGAGGCACCTTACAGGGTAGGAAGAGTTCGCATTTTTATTTACGCTCAATTACTTGTGGTTGCCACATGTCAAATTATCTGTCCAATATGTGATTACTTGCTAAATATGTGTTGCTTGCCTGAAATTTGTTGGCAATGATTGCGCTGTGATTGAATTTGTTCGGTGGTATAGTAAGATTAACGTTATGTTACTTCAACCTATCTTTGTAAAAGGTTAACCGCTTTACGAACACATTTATCTATCATCTGAATTCATGCATACCATTATTTTAAAAATACCTTTCAAATGTTATTTTGTTTATCTTAACCCCAGTCTTGTCGTTTTGCAAAATATTATTTCGCGTCATATTTTAAAGTATTCGCAAGTGTGTTTCCCCTTTTGAAAATAACTTTAGAGCTAAAAAAGCGTTTTCGCATCTGGTTGGCTTTAACAAAATGAGTGTCTTGCTCAAACTTTTGGGTCTTTTCAGTACGATCTCAATTTTTTTCTTTTTGAAATAAGTTGGCCCGTCAGTTACACCTTTAATAAATCTTTATTAAATTCGGTGTCCGTTGCTAAAAAGGTTAATTATTTTGAACATCAAGATCAGGACCTATGGCTCACCAAGCTGTTGTGATTGACTTGACTGAAAATGAGGAATCCCACCAAGAAAAGGTTAACAAGCTTGAAGCAACCGTGACGAGTTTGGAAAAGAGACTCAATAGCCTTACTGAATTAGTTGTCGCGCTCATGAATGCTCGCAACCCAGTGCGAAATGTGCCAAGCCCAGGACCAAGTGCTCATATTGCTTCTATCCATACTGTTGCACCTCCTACAAGTCAATTAGCTCCCGCATTCGAGTGTGATGCTCAAGAATTCCCCTATCTGCATGCATTCTTGTTGGAGAACGGGTTCCGTGTCTCATCAAAAACAAGCAATGAGAAAAACAACGGGGAAGGGCTTCCCAATGCTAAAGAAAGCAATGGCACAATGATGGGTGAGAATTCTCTACCATCTCAAGCAGGCTTAGGGGAGACAGAAAGTGAACATGTGGGTGTTCTTGACCCAGCTGATCCTCCAATGTATGATGGGATAGGAAATCCTCGTGATCACTTGAAGGCATACCTTTCTTGGGTCGCAAGGTATGGACCAAGCAATGAAACCAAGTTGAGAATATTTTCTAGGACACTTAAGGAACCAACTTTGACATGGTTTGCAATACAAGGTCCTTGAAAATTGGACAGTTGGGATAACCTAGCTCGGGACTTTGTCAAGCATTATGAATTCTTGAACCCAATTCTTGCTAAGGGCAGTCCGTTGAAAAGAAAATCTGCAGAGCTTCAAGTGGAGCCGGTTGCAATAATTGACAAGAGAGCATGTGGCTTAGCTGAGGCGCAATCTAAAGACAAAGCAAAAGCTGTTATTCCAAACTCTTTGTCACCCATAGGAAAAAAAACCTTATGACATCGAGAATATGATTGTCAATCTAGGTTTTCAGTCAAGCAGCCACAAAGCACCAGTTGTTGCATTCACACCAATATCAGGATCTTATGGAAACCTGTTCGAAAGGCTTTTGAGGGTCGGTTCGGTATATCTTGAAAAACCAAAGCCATGTTGGTCACATAAGCCTGAAAATTTGAGAAAATTTTGTGCTTACCATTCAGTGATGCAGGGGCACAATATTGAAGAATGCACTTTATTTAAAAAGAAAGTTGAAAGCTTGATCAAATCTGGCCATGTCAAAATTCTACCCACAAATGGCATTGGCGAACCTTTTGTCTTAATCTTACCATATGCAAAGGGAAATCCCTCGAAGAAGGGCATTTAGGCGCTTATCAAGTTCCAGAAAAGCAGTAGAGTTGCAGAAGTAGAAGTTAGTTTATTTGTATTTTTAGGAAGTAATTATTGTAATTTCCTTTTGTTAGTTCGTTGAAAGAAAAGAAAAGAAAGAATATCAAATTATGAATGTTGACTCTATTTCTATGTAAGCAAACTACGGTAACCGATTTACCAAGGCGGGAAGCGTAGGCAACTCATATCGAGTTTCGGTTACACCGGCTGTTACTCCCAACGCACACGCAAGTATACGCGGTCGACAAGTAATAAAGTGATAAATCGAATATCGTTCCCACGAGGACTAAGCAGACTAATACTTAACAAACAATTCCTCCAAACTACTCAGGGGTCTTTTTCTTGGTTGTAAGAGTTTTTATAACTAAAGTGCAGCAAATAAAGTGCTAAAGATGTAGTCAAGCAATGAGAAATACTTTGGTTGTTAACAATATCAAGAGAGCGATCCAGGGTCAGAGTTACGAACAATCCAGTTGATGTATCCAATTGATTCCACTTCTTAAATCCCGGGTTACTAACTGACAGAGTAAATGTAACTGTGAAAACCTTTCAGTTCTTCACAGTCTATGCAAGCTACTTCAATCCCTATATGTCTATGGATTAAATCACATGCACGCATTAAGATTCATGTAATGAGTTAAACTAGGCAAGCAAGTATATGTCTATCCTACCCGCGAATTGATTCCCCGATGCCCGGGTTCACAAACTAGTTCTATTCTTTCTTATTACGTAATTAGATTCTTCAACCCAAAAACCATAGATGATGCATAATTATTGAGCTCTAACAATTACACATGTGAAATCAAGAAAGAATAAGTAACCCGTTATGGGATTCAATCAATGGGAATCAATCTTCAACAATCAACTTTCATGTAAAACTCTAACTCTAGAACGTAAAGTTTAGCCACACATATTCATAATCACAAGGCAAAGATTTGATGTAATAATGAAATAATTGATGTAATAGATGAAAGATTAGGAATAACCCTTGTTCAATGAAGTATGTAGCTCTCAATATTGCTCCAAAGTCAAGAACTTCTTACAAAAACTAAGTAAAGAACTATTTATAATGTTTCCAAACCCTTAGTAATAAGTTAGACCCAATGCTAGAAGGAATAGGGAGTAAAAACGCGCACAAGGGGCGCTATAACGGGCGCCCCGCGCCTCGGAAAGCGTGAACCAAGATAGAGGACGCCAGAATCTGCCCGCTTTTGCTCCGCGGTGCATGGAGAACCGCGCCTGGGGGTGGCGCGTGCTGGAGGGTGCGGCGCATAGCCCATAGCGCCCAGCCAAAAACTGACTTCCTTGGTCCGAAACCTTGCTCGTGTCGTGCCCTCGTGTGCTCAATCCAATCTTCAATCAATATCCAATCAATTCTTGCTCACTCAAGTTCCTTAAAGCTCCAAATGTACTGCGTAACAACCTACACACGCACGACATAAAATCAGTGTAAAACCACAGTCACAAGCTATAAAACGAGCGAATAACAAGCTCAAACATGCGGTATATTAAGGAAACCTTGGCATAAAATGCCAAACATCTCCGGCATTTGAAAATTCTCTTCTATGTAAGCAAAACTACGCACGGTCTGATTCCCAAGGAGGGATACGTAGGCTCCTCCATCGGACTCGACCCTTTAGTGTTTAAATTTTAAATCTCCCAAAGATAGAAACTGGGGCAAATTTTGCAAAGCAAGTAGAAGTCGTGGGAGATTGCAACAGGGGCAGCTTTTGCAAAGCAATTTGAAGTATCGAAAGTCATAACTGGGGCAGAATTTTGCAAGTTGAGGACATTAAGTTGGTATGGTCGTTATTAGAAGCGGTTTTCAATGATTGGTTCAGACTGTCATTTTGCAGGGAAGAATCGATAGTCGAGCAAAGTATTGATGTTCAAAATAAGCCGACCATTTAGCAATTTGTGCCAAAATGGTCTAGCACGCATACTGATTTAGTAAAAACTTCCTAAATTATTTTTCTCAACCCGCGTCTTCAAAAATCAAATTTTTTTGATCATTAAGTTTCGAGCTCTCAAATACTTTACTCCTTTGTTGAGTTGAGATTTTGGTCCCATCCATTCGGCGTAATGGCCTATTTTATACTTAAAACTTTATGCATGCATTGCTATTTTACGTATTAACTTGCTTTTGTTCAATGTGTAGAATTCATTTGTTAAATTGGCTAGCATTGAACACTGAAATGGCTGAGAATCTGCATCAAGGACAAAACAACATGGCAAAGCAGCCTCAGCCAACCAGTGCTGGTATGGGCATCTTGCAAGCACGGAATGATAATGTTGAAGAACATGTGGTCCAAAGGACTAGGATTGTCAACTTTGTCAACACCAGCAAACCTTTGCCGAATACAAGCTTTATCTCTAATCCACCTTACTTAACAATGCCTCATTACCCAATGCCTATACATACCGTATATCCACAAAACTCACAAGAATATCTTACCAATCCAAATGCTCGGCCAGCTGCAACTTTATGCCAACCACCTTTTAGCATTATGCCTGCTGTGGGGAGTCAATCAAATCAAGTGATAGTGCGCCCACGAGAATTGACTAGAAAAGAAGTTGAGACAATTGATTCACATAGCATGAAGAGACAAATCCGCAATTTGCACAAGGTCATTAGAGATGAGTTGCGCTCTAGGAACATTCAGAGTTTATGTTATGAAGACTTATACATTCATCCGGATATTGAGCTTCCACATGGGTATAACATACCAAAATTCAACACTTTCGATGGAAAGGGGAACCCCTATGCTCATTTGAAGGATTATTGTAGCAGATTGATTGGAATTGGCAAAAATAAAGCTTTGCGGATGAGATTTTTCATTCAAAGTTTATCAGGAATTGCACTTGCATGGTATACCAAACAAGATTTTTCCAAATGGCACACATGGGAGGAAATGGCTCATGACTTTATGGAACAATACAAGTTCAACATAGTAGGAGATCCTGATGTGTTTGATATGCGCAACATTAAAAGAAAGTCTCATGAATCTTTTGCAGAATATGCTATGAGGTGGAGGTTAGAGGCTTCTAAGATGCATCCTCCCTTGCCTAAGAAAAGGCTAATAGAACCTTTCATTGACATGCAATCTCTCAAATTTGCAAGGCTCTCAAAGTCAGTTTCAACAATCATATTCCGATTATCCGGTGTCATAGAAGAGGAAGTCGAATACATTCACTCCTCTAGACGAGTCTGTGACAAGCATATTTGAAAAATTGCAAGCTGAAGGACTTTTGCAACCAAAGAAAGGGACAATTCCTAAGCATCTGCCTCCACATTTTGATCTGTTAAAGCATTGTGCTTATCATTCAAATATCCAAGGTCATGATACTGAAGAATGCAGTGGCTTGAGATACAAGATTCAAAGCACGATTGATAGTGACAAAATAATTGTGCATGAAGATCCATTAAGTGGTTATTGCAGCATTCCTCCCGCATGCACAATTCTTGTTAAAGGCGAGGCATCAGCCCTAAGATATTCAAAGAAGAAGCGGTTTGCAAGCTAAGAAGACTGAAAAGACTGCATTTTTGCAGCTTGAAATTGCATTTCATTGCCCAACTATCTTATGTTTCAACTACTCTGTCGCAATTCTATTCATCCTAGTTGTAATGAACTACGTTATGTTTTGCTACTCCTATTGGGTTTAGTCCCAAAATCAATGAAATTTCATTTTTCCCAAATAAGCCAAGCCAAAGCAGTTTTAGATGGTTTCTCTTGTGCAAAAGGGAGATTTTCAAGAATGACAGATTTTCGCAGCAACAACACATTTGATTGCCATGCAACGAAAATGCAGATTTGAAGCCAAATTAGGTGTACAAACAAGCCAACCGTTATTTGATCAAAACTAACAATTGTTCTTTGATTAAACAGGGGCAAATTTTGTATTTTACCGCAAAGTTCACAATCAAGGTGGAAGGAGCAATGCAAACTGTCGCGACTTCCCAGAAATTTTATAGTACTTACAATTTTTCTTTGAATGCAGAAATCTCAAGCAGCAAAACGAGAAGAACTCGCAACTATTAGTTCCTCGAAGAATATTTGTCACGACCCAGTTTGGGACCGTGACCGGCGCTTAGGAACTAAGTCCCTAAACAAGCGTTATCAATATTCTACAGAAAATCGGGCAGAGTTTCCCCTATTTTTAGGCCTATCCAAAATTTTACCTGCTTTAAACAAACAGAAAACCCAGCAAAACAACCAATATTATTACGCATTAACAATAAAAATACCATATTTATCTCCCACAGACTACGAGAACGTCTAACAGGATTGTGATAAGTTCATAAAGACCAAATACTCTCAAGACTAGCTTATAAATAAATAATCCAACTGACTAAAAGAATGACTGACAAATGACTAATGGAGCGACTCTAAGAGTTTTCAAGAAAGACAATAATGAATAAATAAAGCTCTTGCCCACGCGAACTAATGCCGGGCTCACCAGGATTGTCAACTCGCGACTCTAAGAATGAAGATCCTCGGCTACGGCACCTGCTGTGTCTGGAAGGAAAAAATATAGCGAGGAGTGAGTCGCAACTCAGTGAGTAACAACGCTTATCCACAACCTTTTTAAGTGGGGACAAGTCAAAAACATGCCAGTATATCTTATGCAGAAATACACATATAATTTAGTTGTCACTTTCAAAATAACAACATAAATCAGTCTTTTCAAGTACTTCTTGTAAACAGTAACCAATATCAAACCAGAAATAAATTCAGTAATCACTATATTAAATCAAGTATATATAGGTTAGGGAGATTTCCAAGAACAAACCATGTAATCAGTATAAATTCCTCCTTGAGGAAATCAGTAACGGTAAGCTAGTTCTACCTTCCCACTAGCAAGGACTGTAACGGTAGTCCGGAGTATACAAGGTGCACCAAGTCTAACGTACCCGTCGTTAGCTACGGGGTCTGTCAAGGCTCATCCCAAAATATATATTTTCTATACAAAGTAAAGGGGCATTTCAAGTAACAGTACAATATTCCAAATAGCGGTAAAACATGTCAAGTAGCGGTAAAAATCAAATCTTGTAACGGTAAAATAATTCAAATAATTATTTCGGTACATATCTTGTAAAAGGACTTGTCCCATGCAATTCAAAATATTCAGTAACACATTTTACTTCAAAATCAAGTAGAAACCATGCAGGTTATGGAAATACAAATTGCAGTAAGGTCATCACTCACAGTACAGACGCGTGTAGGTCAAGTGAATCTTCCACAAACGATCCAACACCTCTTTAATCAATCTATAATCATATCGGACCAATCTCGTGTTAGTTTTCTTGTTTAGACAATTTAATAATAAATTCTACGTACCCCATCCTCGGTTTTCATACCACTAGTTCATTATGTTATTTACCCAAAACTAGTAATAAAACGAGTGCCAACCTGAAACCTTATTGCTCATTCATTACTAGTACTTTTGTTTCTTTCAAAAGCATTAGGTAGACCCCCACCCAAAAATTTCACTTCTCCATGTTTATTGAAATCTTGATGTTCCCAAATTTTTTTTGTTATATTTAAACTCAAGTACAAAGTAAGAATATATTACCTTGGATCCTTCAACCTTCTCTAGCTTCACTGTATTTTTTTTCTTTGTATTTGTAATGATTTCCTCTTCGTTTTGCTGCTTGTTGTTTTAGAGGTTTATGGCCTCGTCTACCTCTAATTCTCGTGAATTTGGTCTCCGCCAAAGTCCTTTGTGGCTTTGGCTCTACTTATTATTATTATTTTTTTAAAATTCCCTTTAGATAATGACTAAGTTGCCCTTAGTTTAACTAGGATATTACACTCTCTCTCCCTTAAGAAATTCGGTCTCCGAATTGAAACTAAGAGCATACCTGTAGGGTGAAATAAGTGAGGATATTTGGCTCGCATATCATCTTCCATTTCCCAAGTAGCTTCCCTAGCAGTATGATTTTTCCACAAATCTTTCACAAACACAATCTATTTTCTCTGTAGCTTCCTTATTTGGCTCTCGAGTATGGCTATGGGTTCCTCCTCATAAGATAATTTCTCATTAAGCTGTATAGTCGGTGTCTCAAGCACATGAGAATCATCCGGTACATACTTTCGTAGCATAGACACGTGAAACACAGGATGAATAAAAGATAGCTCTGGAGGAAGAGCCAAACTGTAAGCAACGGCTCCAACTCGTTCAAGTATCTCATAGGGTCCTATTAATCTCGGGCTCAACTTCCCTCTTTTCCCGAATCGTGTCACGCCTTTCATCGCGGAAACTCGTAAGAACACACGATCACCAACTGCAAACTCCAAGTCCCTTTTTCTTTTATCTGCATAAGACTTTTGCCTGCTTTGCGCTGTGAGCAATCTCTGCCTAATCAACTGGACCTTATCAATAGCTTCTTGTATCAGGTCTGGTCCTAACACCTTAACTTCACCGGCTTCGAACCATCCAATTGGAGAACGACAACGCCTACCATATATAGCCTCGTAAGGAGCCATCTGAATGCTTGCCTGATAGCTGTTGTTATAAGCAAACTCAGTTAAAGGCAAGTAAGCATCCCAACTACCTCCAAAATCAATAATGCAAGCTCTCAACATGTCCTCCAATATCAGTATAGTACGTTCAGACTGACCGTCGGTCTGAGGATGGAATGCGGTGCTCAGGTCTACACTAGTACCTAATTCTCTTTGAAAGGACCTCCAAAAGTGAGAAGTGAATTGTTATCCTCTGTCAGAGATAATGGACAGTGGAACTCCATGGAGTCGGACAATCTCATTCATGTATAACTGTGCATATCTCGCACCACTGTAAGTAGTTTTAACCGGCAAAAAGTGTGCTGACTTTGTAAGCCGATCAACAATCACCCATACTGAATCATAACCTTTAAGTGTACGAGGTAGCCCAGTCACAAAGTCCATGGTAACTCTTTCCCACTTCCACTCTGGAATCTCAAGCCGCTGTAGTAGTCCTGCGGGTCGCTGGTGCTCAGCTTTAACCTGTTGACAAGTCAAACAACTAGTAACAAAGTTAGCAATATCTTTCTTCATACCTTCCCACCAATACAATTGCTTCAGGTCACGGTACATCTTAGTGGATCCAGGATGTATAGTGTATCTAGAATGGTGAGCTTCCTCGAGAATAACTTGTCTTAGCCCATCAATTTCTGGTACACATAACTGGTTATCTAGTCGGAGAACCCCATTATCATCAACAATCATATTCTTGCTCTTACCAGCTAGGATTTCATCCCGATATTTGCACAATCGTTCATCCTCGTACTGAGTGGCTTTAACACGTTCTACCAATGAAGACTTGGCTGGAACATAAGCCAATAACCCACTAGAATTAGTCACGTTGAACCTGATACCTGTACCTTTGAGCCTGTGAATATCCCTGGCCAACTGTCTCTTTACAGGAGCTATATGTGCCAGACTACCCATGGACTTTCTGCTCAATGCATCAGCCACAACATTGGCCTTCCCTGGATGATATAGAATAGTGCAATCATAGTCCTTGAGAAGTTCCATCCAACGACGCTGCCGAATGTTCAGATCTCTCTGTTGAAAAATATACTTTAGGCTCTTGTGATCAGTATAAATTTCACATGTTTCTCCATACAAGTAGTGCCTCCAAATTTTCAGTGCAAATACCACTGCAACCATCTCCAGATCATGAGTGGGATAGTTCTGTTCATTCTTCTTCAACTGTCGCGAAGCATAAGCTATCACACGACCATTTTGCATGAGAACACACCCTAATCCAACTCTCGAAGCATCACAAAATATCGTGAATCTTCCCGAACCGGATGGTAAGGCTAGAATTGGTGCAGTGGTCACACATGTTTGAGCTTCTGAAAACTCTGCTCACATTCATCTGTCCACTGAAACTTTGCATTTTTCTGTGTTATCTTGGTCAATGGTGCTGCTATTCTTGAAAAATCCTGCACAAAACGCCTATAATAACCTGCTAAACCCAGAAAGCTGAGAATCTCTGTAGGAGTGGTGGGTCTGGGCCATTTCTGCACTGCTTCCGTCTTTCTAGGATTTACCAGTATTCCATCCTTGGATACCACATGCCCAAGGAATGTTACGGAGTCTAGCCAAAATTCACACTTAGAGAACTTCGGATAAAGCTTATGTTCCCGCAATGTTTGTAGTACAACTCTCAGATGAGCCTCGTGTTCTTCTTGATTGCGAGAATACACCAAGATATCGTCAATAAATACAATGATAAATCTGTCCAGAAACGGCTTGAACGCCCTATTCATTAAATCCATGAATGCAGCTGGAGCATTAGTCAACCCGAAAGGCATCACAAGGAATTCATAATGCCCGTATCGAGTTCTGAAAGCTGTCTTAGGAATATCTTTGTCACTAACTCTGAGCTGATGATAACCAGATCGAAGATCAATCTTTGAAAAATGGGCAGCTCCCTGCAACTGATCAAACAGATCATCAATACGAGGCAAAGGGTATTTATTACGTACCGTTACCTTGTTCAGCTGTCTGTAGTCAATGCACATTCTTAGGGACCCATCTTTCTTCTTCACAAATAGCACTGGTGCACCCCAGGGGGATACACTTGGTCTGATAAATCCCTTGTTCAATAACTCCTGCAATTGTTCCTTTAGCTCCCTCAACTCCGCTGGTGCCATACGATATAGAGGAATCGATATGGGTTGCCTGTCAGGTGCTACATCAATGCTGAAATCTATATCCCGTACTGGAGGTAGTCCCGGTAAATCCTCAGGAAATACATCGGTGAACTCTTGCACCACTGGAACCATTTCTAAGCTAGGAGTCACATCTCTTGTGTCTCTCACTATAGCTAAGAATGCCCAACAACCTTTCTTCACTAACTGCTGAGCTTTTACAAATGATATGACATTACACATCTCTAGAATTTGATCCCCTTTCAGAATAAAACTAGGTTCATTAGGCATCTCGAACTTAACTACCTTCGCATGACAATCGAGGGTAGCGTGGCAAGAAGATAGCCAATCCATACCCATCAGTACGTCAAAATCAACCATATCAAGTACAATTAGATTAGCTAAGGTGTCTCTACCCTCAACTCGAATCTGACAAGCACGATACACATATTCAACAATAAAGAATCTCCCACAGGATTAGCAACTAGAAAAGGATCATGCAATATTTCTGGTTGTCTATCAAACCTCAAAGCAAAGAATGAGGACACATAGGAGTGGGTAGATCCTGGATCAAACAATGCAAGTGTATCAAGTGAGCAAACAGAAAGAATACCTGTAACCACAGCATTTGAGGCCTGAGCATCTTGCCTAGTAAATGCAAAAACTCTCGACTGGCCTCTACCTGCAGTCCCCTGTCCTCGATTACCCATGGCACGATCTCTGACACCTCTACCTCTGTTACCTCTACCAGCAGTACTTGTATTATTACGAACAGTCTGCGTAGGTGCCGCTGCCTGCACAGAAGCCTGGCTAAACTCTCTCTGAGGATGAGGGCAATCCTGTATGTGATGTCCCAATTTGCCACACCGGAAGCACCCTCCAGTAAGAACACGACATGGACCCCAATGTAATCTACCACAAGTCTGACATACTGAATCAGTAGCATATATCTGTCCAGAGCTATGATGTCCAGATGATAATGGTAGCCCCTTAGCATTATCTTTGTGAGGAGGTGCTCTAACGGATGACTGGGAAACCAAGTCTGTCCCTGTCTGAAAACCCTGTCGCTATACATGATTCTCTGCTCTACGGTCTGTGCTAACTCCCTCAGTGAAAGATCCCCCGGTCTTAGCCTTCTTATATGAATCTTTAGCTGCCCGTGATTCACGACCCCTGTTTTCAATCTTTCTGGCAAGGTCGAGTGCATCAGAGTAATTCAGATTATTCATCTGCGGAGCAACTGCATTGAATACACGATCAACCAACCCATCAACAAACCTCTGAACCCGAGATTTTTCATTAGGCACTAAGTTAGGTGCATATCTAGCCAGCTTAGTAAACTTAGTGTTATATGTCGATACATCCATATCTGGAGTCTGAACTAATCTCTCAAACTGCCTAGCGTATTCCTTTCTAAAAGTATAGTTTCATACCAAGTATTAGCTGTATCCTCCAACTTGTATGCTGCAAGTTCCACGGATCTCTCACTAGAACATCCAAGAGCACGCAACGCCTTAAGTGTACCATCCAAGAAACTCTGAGGATCCTCTGTAGTGTCAGAACCCGTGAACCTTGGTGGTTTCAGTTTCAAGAACTCTGGTAAGGACACTTCTCTGTTACCAAAAGTCTGAGTCTGTCTCTGAGCCTGAGTCTGTGGCTGAACCTGAGTCTGAGCCTGAACCTGAGCCTGAGCCTGAGCCTGAGCCTGAGCCTGAGCCTGTGCCTGAGCCTGAGCCTGAGCCTGTGTAGGTACCTGAGGTTGCGTTGGAGCAACATTTTGTTGTGTAGCCCTTTCCTGTCTATCCATTCTGGCATTCAAGAGTTCAATGGACCTTTGCATAGCATTATTTGCCTCAATAGTAGCATTCTCATATGACGGTGGAGGTGGATTATCCTCAATTTCTCGAGTAGGCTCTCTTGTAGCTCTTGTAGTAACACCAGCCCTCGTAGTAGTGGCTTGGCCTCGTCCCTGAGTATTACCTCCTTTCCTAACTGAGGTAGATGACGGCCCAGCAGTGGAGGAATTCGGAGCAGCTCGGGCCGCCATTTTAGATCTTGTCTTACCAGCCATCTGAGTAATAGAATAACTAACGTTAGATTCATCTATTTAGCAGTAGTCATTTCGCACGTACGGAAGGAACAGGAAAGAAAGAAAGGAAGAAAGACACGAAACATCCTATCACGCCCTCGCAGAATAACGATTATGGGAATGGCCGGCAACATAACCATAATAGAGATCCTACTACTGACGTGTGCTCCATTAGTCACAAGAATAACCTGGCTCTGATACCAACTTTGTCACGACCCAGTTTGGGACCATGACCGGCGCTTAGGAACTAAGTCCCTAAACAAGCCTTATCAATATTCTACAAAAAATCGGGCAGAGTTTCCCCTGTTTTTAGGCCTATCCAAAATTTTACCTGCTTTAAACAAACAGAAAACCCAGCAAAACAACCAATATTCTTACGCATTAACAATAAAAATACCACATTTATCTCCCACAGACTACGAGAACGTCTAACAGGATTGTGATAAGTTCATAAAGACCAAATACTCTCAAGACTAGCTTATAAATAAATAATCCAACTGACTAAAAGAATGACTGACAAATGACTAATGGAGCGACTCTAAGAGTTTTCAAGAAAGACAATAATGAATAAATAAAGCTCTTGCCCACGCGAACTAATGCGGGGCTCACCAGGATTATCAACTCACGACTCTAAGAATGAAGATCCTCGGCTACGGCACCTGCTGTATCTGGAAGGAAAAAATATAGCGAGGAGTGAGTCGCAACTCAGTGAGTAACAACGCTTATCCACAACCTTTTTAAGTGGGGACAAGTCAAAAAATGCCAGTATATCTTATGCAGAAATACACATATAATTTAGTTGTCACTTTCAAAATAACAACATAAATCAGTCTTTTCAAGTACTTCTTGTAAACAGTAACCAATATCAAACCAGTAATAAATTCAGTAATCACTATATTAAATCAAGTATATATAGGTTAGGGAGATTTCCAAGAACAAATCATGTAATCAGTATAAATTCCTCCTTGAGGAAATCAGTAACGGTAAGCTAGTTCTACCTTCCCACTAGCAAGGACTGTAACGGTAATCCGGAGAATACAAGGTGCACCGGGTCTAACGTACCCGTCGTTAGCTACGGAGTCTGTCAAGGCTCATCCCAAAATATATATTTTCTATACAAAGTAAAGGGGCATTTCAAGTAACAGTACAATATTCCAAATAGCAGTAAAACATGTCAAGTAGCGGTAAAAATCAAATCTTGTAACGGTAAAATAATTCAAATAATTATTTCGGTACATATCTTGTAAAAGGACTTGTCCCATGCAATTCAAAATATTCAGTAACACATTTTACTTCAAAATCAAGTAGAAACCATGCAGGTTATGGAAATACAAACTGCAGTAAGGTCATCACTCACAGTACAGACGCGTGTAGGTCAAGTGTATCTTCCACAAACGATCCAACACCTCTTCAATCAATCTATAATCATATCGGACCAATCTCGTGTTAGTTTTCTTGTTTAGACAATTTAATAATAAATTCTACGTACCCCATCCTCGGTTTTCTTACCACTAGTTCATTATGTTATTTACCCAAAACTAGTAATAAAACGAGTGCCAACCTGAAACCTTATTGCTCATTCATTACTAGTACTTTTGTTTCTTTCAAAAGCATTAGGTAGACCCCCACTCAAAAATTTCACTTCTCCATGTTTACTGAAATCTTGATGTTCCCAAATTTTTTTTGTTATATTTAAACTCAAGTACAAAGTAAGAATATATTACCTTGGATCCTTCAACCTTCTCTAGCTTCTCTGTATTTTTTTTTTCTTTGTATTTGTAATGATTTCCTCTTCGTTTTGCTGCTTGTTGTGTCAGAGGTTTATGGCCTCGTCTGCCTCTAATTCTCGTGAATTTGGTCTCTGCGAAAGTCCTTTGTGGCTTTGGCTCTACTTATTATTTTTTTTTTTTTTAAATTCCCTTTAGATAATGACTAAGTTGCCCTTAGTTTAACTAGGATATTACAATATTTGCCTTATCGCATATGCAGAACGACTCTATTTCTCTCTTTGTGATTTTAGCTTTTACTCGATTATCGCATCACCAGCACAAGCCAGGCGATTTCAGATTTTGCAAGATACAGGGTTTATCCACCCACAAATAGGATATCGTTGGGTCCTTCCACCCACAAATAGGATATCGCTGGGTCCTTCCACCCAGAAATAGGATAACGCTGGGTCCTTCAACCCACAAATAGGATATCTTGGGTTCGCAGCAGCAACACATTTGATTGCCATGCAAGGAAAATGCAGATTTGAAGCCAAATTTGGTGTTCAAACAAGCCAACCGTTATTTGATCAAAACTAACAATTGTTCTTTGATTAAACAGGGGCAAATTTTGTATTTTACCGCAAAGTTCAGCATCAAGGTGGAAGGAGCAATGCAAAGTGTCGCGACTTCCCAGGAATTTTATAGTACTTACAATTTTTCTTTGAATGCAGAAATCTCAAGCAGCAAAACGAGAAGAACTCGCAACTATTAGTTCCTCGAAGAATATTTGCCTTATCGCATATGCAGAACGACTCTATTTCTCTCTTTGTGATTTTAGCTTTTGCTCGATTATCGCATCACCAGCACAAGCCAGGCGATTTCAGATTTTGCAAGATACAGGGTTTATCCACCCACAAATAGGATATTGATGGGTCCATCCACCCACAAATAGGATATCGCTGGGTCCTTCCACCCACAAATAGGATATCGCTGGGTCCTTCAACCCACAAATAGGATATCTTGTGTTCTTCCACCCACAAATAGGATATCGTTGGGTCCTTCCACCTACAAATAGGATATCTTAGGTTCTTCCACCCATAAATAGGATATCTGGGTCCTTTCACCCACAAATAGGATATCTTGGGTTCTTCCACCCACAAATAGGATCTCTTGGCCCTTCCACCCACGAATAGGATATTCGGGTCCTTCCACCCACAGATAGGTTATATCGGGTCCTTCCACCCACAAATAGGATATCTCGGGTTCTTCCACCACAAATAGGATATCTGGGTTCTTCCACCCACAAATAAGATATCTCGGGTCCTTCCACCCACAAATAGGATATCTCGGGTCCTTCCACCCACAAATAGGATATTCGAGTCATTCCACCCATAAATAGGATACTTTGGGTTCTTCTACCCACAAATAGGATATGCAGGTTTTTTTCAAGTAGATTGATAGTCCAAGACAAGTCGGCTGAAGCACCCCTTTCGGAGTGTTTCGCGATGTCGGTTGTCTCGCAATATTGGCATGATATATTTAAAGTAGATTGATAGTCTAAGACAAGTCGGTTGGAGCACCGCTTTCGGAGTGTTTCGCGATGTGGGTTGTCTTGAAATATTGACATGATATATTTGAAGTAGATGATAAAGATAGACAATTCGACTTGAGACATCATGTCTCGTTAGTCAACTTATCTTATGAAAGCCTTGCATTTTACAAATTCGTTCCTACTTTACTTATTGTTTCACTTTACCATTTCAGAATAATGATCAGCCTAGAGGTTCCTCGGGCGGAGTACCTCGTCAGTTGATCGAGAGAAGAACTTGTTGATAGCATCACAACCAGCATTTAAAATTTTATATTATCCCTTTATTTATTTCTTATTCCAATTATTATAGTTTATTAGCAGTTGATCGCTTACCGTTTGTTAAGTCTTTACAGAATTTTGGCAATGCCGCAGCAGCATTTGAAGCATAACGTGGAACTTTTTCTTAGCAGTGAACTGGGGCAATCGTTGATATGAGCTAGACTCGTCAACGAAGATCTGAAGAATCGCACTCGAACAAGCAAAGTCTTACCTAATCTTTCATTCCAGATTAGGGGTCAATTTGAATTCTTTCCTATTCGTGCGTCTTTTTCAATCTATCGTGCGAGTTTTCGTGTCTAAGTATCGTTGAACTACATATGGCCTGATTCTCTTTCAGCCCGAGATATGTAGGCAACTCGGAAATCGGAGTTCGGCAATATCCATAAGCCTCGACTTTGGCCCTTGGAATCGAAGTCTTTGGCTTTGTCGTGACAAAATTGGTTTCCCGTCAACTTATTTACCCTGAAAACTCTTTCATTCTTTTCCGGGTAAAGAGGGGCAGCTGTTGACACCCAATTTTGTCCCCAAATTTTTGAATTAATGTCTAATTATTTTTAAATAAGGCTAATTTTAAAACTCAAAAAGCTATTGATTAATTTGGAAGAAAATAGATCAAAATTGCAAGGCATAGCCTTAATTCTAGCCAATCCTAGAAATCCTCTATTCATTGACTTAAACCTGAGAGGGGCTAATTTCGCTCCTAACCTAAGTTCTAGCCCATTTCCGCAAACAATACATATACCTTTATACTACCCATCCATTTCTCATTTCAGCTTACCCCCAACCCGATTCCCCAATTTCAACCCGCGAAAACCCTAAACTCGCCCGATTCTCTTTCAATTCTCACCCAAAACGCATCCAAATCTGATCAAAATGACACCCCAACTTAAAATTTTTGTCTTCTTCTTCGTACGAGCATGAGTTGGACGAATCCTAGACGTTTGTTCATGTGTGGGTCGATCCGAGCCTTCGATTCATCCTCAACGGGCATATTCTTATAGATAAGGTTGGAACTTGTACAATCTTTAGGGATTCGACAATTTCCATCCTAATCTTGGCAAGGAAATGTCTATCTTGGGTCTGGTTTGAATTTCAAAACCTCAGTCCAAAATCCTAGTTGCAGAGGTATATAATGTCCTTTTCTTATTTTATTTTCCAGTTCTAGGATAGAGATGGAGAGAAAAAGAGGCAGAGCCTATAGGCATATATTTTCAGTTTTAATCTTTAAAAGAAAAAGACAGTTAGCATTTTGGTTTCTGTTTGGGATTCAAACATCGGTTTCGTATTTTTTATCGCTTCATTTTGCGTATCGCTTCTTCAATATCTGAGTCGCCGACCTTGTTCGCGTGGTCGCTTTCATTCGAGTCGCATTCTTCAGTCCTTAACCCCGGTTCCTGCTCCAAAAAAGGTATAGTTTTCATTTTTTTTTATGCTTTGCTTATGATGAACTTAATGTTATGATTTTCTGGCTCTGAATGCGATTAGTAAGTTATAATATCTAGAATGTGTTTCCCTGTTCATAGTTTGGTATTTCCATTGGTCCATTTAATCACCCTTTTGATTGGTTTGTTTAGTAACAAAATCAATTAAAGTTAAGTTAAATCTTTTTAAAAAAATCTTTCACCCTAAAGAATAAATCAATTTTATTTTCCTAGTCTCAGTTTGTCTTGGCCAGTGAGTGTATGTTCTCTGTTTAGCACCTGCTTGTAATGAAGTTGTTTGGTTCCTGTGAGATGAGAGGAGTGTGTAGGTGTGTATGCAGGTTGTAAAGGAGTTCAGGGGGTCCAGGTGAGTTTGAAATGGTCTGTTATGGTTGCATAGAAGGAGTAGAGGGTGTTAGTGATGTGCAGGTGGAATTGTTTCAGGAAAAAGTGCATTAGAGATTGTTTTAGGGTTGCATGCAGTGGGAAAAGTAGGTCAAGGAGTGCAATTTGGTTCTTGGTTGTAGGTCATGGCAGGGTGTTCAGTTTATGGTGTGGTTTCTAGGCAGTGAAGGGTTCAGGGGTTGTGTTTAGTGTGAGTCAGGTGTGTCTGGGCAGTAGGGGAGCTATATGCATTTCTGGTTTGCTTTAGGAGCCTGGACTTTGTCCATGCAAGTAGAAAAGAGATGCTGCAGATAGTGAGGGAGGTCTATAGGCATGGTGCAGGTTGATTCTAGAGTGCAGGTAGTGCAGGATGTTTGGAGAGAGTATAGGTGTTTTAGTTGTTCCCTTGTAGCTGTTTCAGGTTCTTTGATTAGAAAGAGAGTTCTATTCATGGAGAAGTTATTCTCTTAGGTTCTGAGTTATGTATTGGAACAGGGGTGGCTTTGTGGTGCTTGTATCAAGTGATGTTGCGTCTGTAATTTCAGGGAATTAGTGCAGGTGTGGGATTGTGTCCATGTGTGTGTGCTGCTCTGTTTCTAGTAGTTTAGTTGTCCAGATAGTGAGTAAAAGTATAGGAGCAGTAGGAGTTCAGGTTTTGGTGCAGTCATGGAGATATGAGAGGTATGTGAGGTGTGCAGGGTGTTTGGGGTTTGCTCAGGTCCCATGTTGTCTCTGGAGGCGGTTAGATGTTATGAGGAGTTGCCAGGTCTTGTAAGGGTTAGTTCAGGTTAAGAGAGGGGTTCTAGAAGGTATTGAAGGGTCTATAGAGTGTTTATGGGTTATTTCTGTTTTGAAGGATTATTAAGTGCTTTCTTAAGCTCTTTTTCCTTAGTTCCAGTTTTCTGCATGTCCTGAACAATACCATTGTGCCTCTGAATCTGTTCTTTACTAGTTGATTGTCTGATTATTAGATGACCTTTCTCACATGCATCATTATATAACTTTTGCATCAAAATGTTGACGATTGTGGTAGCCGTGGCAAAGTTGTAAAGGCACAACGATTGTAATAATAGCATTGGTCAACACGTAGTAGTGCAAAGCCTATCTGCAGCTGGTAAAAGTGACGGTTAATGAGTGAACCCTGTCTGGTCTTATTTGAAACGGTTGCATAATAGGGAATCTGCGCTCTTCCCCATCTGTCACTCTAATGATTTTGTCAAGTTCTTATTAAAGTTCAGTTGGTTCCAGCCTTGGTTTTTGGGTTTAGTTTCAGACATCTTTCCTGTTTTCATAATAGAATTCATAGCAGTTGTCTGAGTTGTAGCCTTGGAGTTGATGTGTGAGCTCAAGCTTAGGGCCTTAAGTTCTGGTCCTAGCCTATCCTGGTTCATCTTTGGTAGTCTGAATATTGCATTTGCTTGTGTGTTTTATTTCTTGAAATTATAATGTCTTAGCTTGTTCTAGTTGAGGTCTAATATGGTAGTCTGACAATTGTAATAAAGCAGTAATGATAGATAGCAGATTGAAGTGAAAAGGAAATTATTTTGTCGCCGGATATACTGAAGCATGCCTACGTTAATGTCTTAATAAATGTGAATGAGCTTTTGTTCTATTATGTGAAATTCTCGCTTGTTCTTTTTGGTTGGTTGTTTGAACATGGATACATCATGGATGCGTGAGTAAACTTAGTTCAGATGGTTGATAGTCGTTTGTAGTTTAAAGATAATCCAATGTTTAGCAAATCAAATGTTTACTTGGTGGTTTTCAAGATCAATTCTCTAGTATGTTTCGTTTTCTTCCTCGTTAAGTGGCATGTGATAAGTTAAGTAACTAGAGTTGCTCTTTGCTTTAATTAGTTGACTGAATCGATGCAATTTAATGTGTTTACTTAGCTTATAAGGCTGTTCGGACATTTACTAATTCCATTTCTCTTCTATTCTTTTTGGCATGAACCACCTTGGGAATGAATTGGGTGAAACTCATAAACGGGGATGGCTACATGCATTCAGAGTTATTTGATCCGCTCCGCATTTTCGGGACTTGATATCCCCGAAAATGTAAAAGAAAGAAAAATAAAAATCACAAAGTCCAAGGCTCAATGATTGAGTTTGTGCTTCCGGATTCTATCTTCTAAACTCTCTCTTTCCCGTCCCCTTTAGAAAAGCATGTTTTAGGAGCCCTGTAGAATAGAAATGGTATTTGTTGTGAATAATTATTGTAAATTACTTAAATTGTTGTTATATGAATGCTTTGTATCATTTCTTTGCGAATCGCCAATTAATTTATGGATGTTTAGAATCATTTGTCAATTAATGAGTGCAAAATCAAATTCGACTAAAAATCATACCCTTATCATAATTCGCATTCGAATTGCTTCTTTATTTATTATATTAAATATTCAATTATTTATTTATCTAATCTAATTTATTTATTTAGTTAATCAATTAAATTTTAATCCTTTATTTATTTATTTATTTATTTATTTACTTAATCTAATTTATTTAATTTCAATTAATCATTTATTTAATCAATTAAATATTTATTTAATTAATCAATTATTATTCATTTACTCTTTTATTTAATTAAAATTGGTAGTATTCATTTATTTATTTAAGTTATTTATTTGCTTATTTATTTATCTATTTATTCAATCAATTAATTAATCCTTTATTATTATCCAATTATTTATCTAGTTTATTTTATTTAATTATCTAACTTCATTTAACCTGTACTTATTCTATTAATTAATCAATTGATCATTATTTCATTATCCATTTAATTAATCTTAAATTGAGTCATCTATTTATCTAAGTATCGGCATAATTAAAATCTTATCTTATTTATATTATTCCTATTATCCTAAATAAAATTAGCTTTATATACTTATTATCCTTAACAAATTCGTGAAAACCGCCGGATTAATCGCATTTAGCGCCTTGTGGATGAGGAGGATGAGTTGATCGATCAATGACAAAAAGACTTAAAGGTGCGCAAAATTTGAGGCTGGGGGATGTTGTTGGTGGTGGAAGAGCTGTTGCAGTTGTTGGTCTTGATGCAGAGGTTGTTCCAGAGCATATTGATACAAGAATGGATGTTGTTCCAGAGCATAGTTACAGAAGAATGGATGTTGTACCAGAGCAAAGTGATAGAAGAATGGAATCCAGAGCCAAGTGGTGATGGAAGAGGAGATGTTGGAGATAATGTTGTTGGTATGAGTGCTGACTTTGTTGATAGAAGAGTTAGAGAGAATGTTGACTGTAGTGGTGGTAGTAGTAGGCTTTTTGAATAATCTGGTGGATATGGAGGTGAGGCTGGTGAGAGCACCTCTAGAAGACATGGATATATCAGGTGCTCATTATGTGAAGGATGTAAGGAGGAAAAGGAAAATGAAATGAAATTATTGAAAGAATTGAAGGAAACCGTGGAATTCCTAAAAAGGTGTGCTAAGGCGAAGCCCAAGAGGATTGTGTACCTTTATAGGACGCAGATGTCTCCATTTGTTTCATCATTGAAGAAGGCGAGGGCAACAAGGGCAAGCGTAGCGGAGGCGACAAGGGCTAGGGAAACCAGGTCAAGGGCTGCAGATGTTCAAGAGCAAGAGAGGCTGCCTGTTGATCTTTATAGACCAGTGTTTTTAATGCATACATGAAGGAGAAAAACAGGGAAAAAAGCCTTTTTCTGGGTCACGAATACAACTGCCTCGACTTCCAAGATGTAATCCGCATGAAGAAGTGGATGGAGAGTCAGGTACACTTTTCGCTATATATGTACCTTTTTTGTGTACATGTATGATTTATGTGTACACATATTATTTATGTGTATACATATTCTGGTATCTATAGACATCAAGAATATGTGCATTTCTTCCTTATTTTAAAAAGAAAAATAAATTCAGAGATTCTTAGGTAAGTGGTTCTAAATTCGAAAGAAGGTCCCTAGCGGGAGCACTAATTTTTCATGAAAACCTTTCTTTTCTCCCTTGGAGTAGGCACAAAGAATGGGCTCACCACCTGCGACCCCATCACAAAAAGTTGTGTTAGAAAAAAAATAAAATCAGGAATAAACGTGTGCACATAAAAGTTATGTGTACACATATATGTTAGGTTTACACATAAAGAACTATGTGTAATATATTCTTACATTTTACTTGTGTGTACACATATAAGTAATATATGTACACATATAAACTATGTGTAAACACCAAATAGACGATAACTGAAAAATCACTAGCCGGGTTATCAACATGGTGAAGGATATGATCACATTCTCTCTCCTGCTTCGTAGGGATCCATATTATCATCCTTTGTTCTGTATGTTTATCATCAAATTCCAGGTGCCGAAGGGATGGAATGGCTTCATATGCCCATGCAACGAATGCCCATGGGAAGCCATACAGGTTGTATCCTTTCATTTCAACGGACATTGGCTTGACTAGGCTCTGAATTTTCATCTCAAAGTTGTTTCTCCCCCAAGGATACTTGGCGAAAAATGTGGTAGGCCTATGAGCCAACATGGCAAATAAAGGATCAACACTTGTGCGCGCATCCTTCAAACATAAGATTGAGTGCGCAAACCAAGCTAGGGAAAGACGAAACTTCGTTCTGGCATCTAGATCACCTTCACTGATCACTCTCAAGAGCTCACTTCCAGAAATAGCCTTTTTTTCCTTCATTCTCCTCAAATAACGTGTCCCACATCTGCTGCCTCATCGTTTTCACAATATCCAGAAAAACATCACTAGGGTAATTATGGCAGGAGAATCCCGTCATTAATGCAAATTCGTTTAGCCCAAACCGAGCAGGAAGTCGATTAAATTTGACCATACCTCCTATGTCTTCTTGCATTTTATGGTCCGCAATCGGAGCACATGGACTAATTTTGGAGGAAAAATTGCTTTATCACTCAGACCCAACAAGTGCCCAAACACTGAACTTTTAAATTCATCCAACATATCCAGACTAGTCAAAGCCTCTCGAAACTTCTTTATATCCCCGAAAAGGGAGGATCTTTGTGCGACCTTGCCCACGGTGAACTCTCCATGTTCCTCCATAAAGGTCCTGAGATTTATATCAGCATGGAAAGTCCTTGTGCCCTCCTCAACCTGTAAATGTTTAAGAGATATTGATTAGTTACATTTTTTCAAACATCATTTCTTTGTGTACACAACAGATATATGTGTACACATAAGTTATATGTGCGCACATAAATTGTATGTGTACACATATATCTTATATGTACATGAAATATCTGTGTGTACACATTATTTATATGTGTGCACATAAACACATCCCACTTCTGGGGCTGCCTCTACTGATTTTGCACCAACACCACTTTCTTCTTCAACCGTCTCCTCATCATCATCATTTTTATCCAAGTCCTCAGCATCCTCCTCAGCATTATCATCATCCTGTATCATCTTTCTCAACAAGAACCTCAAATTTCTCAAGGCAGCACGTTTTGCACCTTTTTCTTGTTCTCCAGCAGTAGTACCAACAAGTTCTCCACCTTCTTGTTGTACTCCACTATCAGTACCAACACGTTCTCCACTTTGTGTTTGAACTCCACATTCTTGTTCTTCTACTTGTTATTCTCTTTCACTAACACTAGCAACAACATCTGCTTGTTCTTTCCTTCCACTAACACTACCAACACCTTTTACTTGTTCTTCCCTTCCACTAACACTACCAACACCTTCTACTTGTTCTTCCTTTCCACTAACAACAACAACAACATCTTTTTCTACTCCATCCCTTCCATTAGCAGCTCCTTCTTTTACTCCATCCCTTCCACTATCATCACCTTCTTCTACTCCATCCCTTCCACTAGCATCACCTTCTTTTTCAATACCCTCACTAACAACTTTTTCAGCAGTCTGATCTTTTCTATCACCACTCACCAGCCTCTTCTTCTCTATCACCAGTAACCCTTTCATTTTCTTTCTCCACTGCATTCTTCTCTCCCTTATTGAATTTTAAATCGCCCTCTTTATTTTCACCTACCTGAGTTGCACAGTCCTCATTTTTTGATCCACTATCTATGAGTGCCGCTTGTTGATCAACTTCTTTAATGATTTGATTAATATTTACAGGTGCACACATATCTATGCTGACTTGGCTCTCTGATTGGGTCTCATTTGATCGTGCTTTACTGCTAGCAGTTCTAGTTCTTTTGCTAGCATTTTCAGACGTCTCGCTTCTTCCATCAGCCTTCCTCTTGCCACCCCTGTTACTGATACCACTACGCTCCCCACAACGTGTGCTAACCATTGTATCTACATAGCAAATAAAAGAAATAACATAGTTAGATTAAATGAAAACAGCTTCTAAGAGAATTACACATGGAAAGATGCAGACACATTGAAACGACCTCGATAAGTCGTTTCGGAAGTTAGGACTCCGATTAGCGTGCCGATAATTTTAAAATATTCGTAAAGTCCATTAAGACTTATCTGTAAAATTTGAGCTAAATCAGACCTCGTTTGGTAGGCATTGGAAGAAGGTTTCAATTTTTATTGTCGATAAATATTAAAAAGAGATTTTCGAGCTCGGTTTTGGCAAATGAGCTCCGATTCGAAATCTGAAAGTGCTGTTGAGTTCGTATGATTATTTGTGACTTTTAAGATTTTTCGAAAGTTAATTTCGATGTTGTTCGTCTAGTTTCCGCTAAAATGCCGAAAGTTAAATAATTTGACTTTTTTCTATTTAAATTCGCATCTTGAGTTTTGGGAACCCGATTTGAGATCCGCCTTAGCGAGTATGCTATATATATTTTTTATAACTGGTATGCAAAAGTTGGAATTATTTCGAATATCGTAGGGTACCGTTTTAATTTTTATTGTAGCAGCGAATATTTTAAAAAAAAAAAGAAAAGGACAAAACTAATTTAAATGGAGTGGCGGTGGGCTGGTAAGGGATAAATATATCCCTCAGCTTCATTTTGAAGCTTAAAATCGAGAAGGGAGCAGAACCAAAAACGCAAAAGCAAAAGAGAAAATACGGGAAAAAAATGCCAGAAAATGAGAAAAGAGCCGGGAAAATTGTAGAATTTTTACCCCGAAACATTCAGGTAATGATCTTAATGCATTATTTGAGTTTACTGCGTGTGTTTGAATATATTTTGACGGTAAAAGTTGAGATATTAGACATCGTTTTAATAAGTTCAATTAATAGTTTAAAGGGTCAATTGGATCCCGATAATGGAATTGATTATATGTTCGTACTCAGTGAGTTATGGGCAACAGATAAATTTAATTTATTTAGGGTTTGGTTATGTGACCTTAACCCCTGTACATAGGCCTGGCCTGCGTATCGCGTATGCGAATAGGGTATCAGGTTCCTAACCGGATTACCCTAAGATGTGAGGAATGAAGCCTTTAGCCTAAATTGATATATTTTTCTACTTATTGAATAGAGTGGGATCGTTTGGCAAGGAAACCAAAGGATAAAGCGGTTGTTGATTAGCCATACTAACTTTTGGAAGAGGTAAGTGTTTATATCCATTTCTTTGGAGGCACCTGGCCTCGTGGATTTTCTACCACGTGTTCCTTACGTGTGTATCTGCCGATAGACATACTCATTATGCCTTAGCTTTGGATTTATATTTTATATTATTTGTTATGTCCTGTTGTCGATATTTTATTGAGGATCTGAGCATTGTACTCTGGCTGTGAGTTGGCATCTACTTCCCGGCTGTCGATGAGAGTCCCCCGCCGGTGAAGGGTTATTATTGCATCAAATTGCATTAATATGCATTATATGTCATTCATATGCATTATATTGCATATCATATTGGGTGCAGGAGTATTCTGCCCCAGGAGCAGGAGGATTCCGGTCCATTGTATCATATTGAGGGTAGGAGGATTTCGCCCTAGTAGTAGGAGGATTCCGAGATCCCGCCCAGGAGCAGGAAGATTCCGCTCCATTGCATATCATATTGAGGGGTAGGAGGATTCCGCCCCAGGAGCAGGAGGATTCCGCTCCATTGTATCATATTGAGGATATGAGGATTCCACCCTAGGAGCATGAGGATTTCGCTCCATTGTACATATTGAGGGGTAAGAGGATTCCACCCCAGGAGCAGGAGGATTCCGCTCCATTGCGTCATATTGAGGGTAGAAGGATTCCGTCCCAGGAGCAGGAGGATTCCGCTCCATTGCATCATATTAAGGGTAGGAGGATTCTGCCCTAGAGCAGGAGGATTCCACTCTATTCATTTGGCACATGTGACCCTTTGCATCATATTTCATTTCATCTCACTTTATTTTATTGCATCTCAATTCATACAATTGTGTAGACTTGCGGTACATGACTACTGTTCTGCTTATTTGTTAACATGTTTCTGGCTCGTATTCCTGGTTGAGTTTATGGTTTCATACGTGTTTCCGGTTATTATCTGGCTCTGCCTTTTTATAATTTAAATAAGAGAAATTTGGTTTATCTGTTTCTTCTCCCTGGCTAGCTATCCTATTCTTTGAGGTGGCTAGTCTGTCCCACTTATTGAGTCCTTTTGACTCACCCTTGTTTGTTGTTTGTTTCTTGTCTATCTATTTCGTTTCGGCTGATTCGCTCCAGGATTGAGTTGGCCACGTTGTGAAGGAGCGAAGACGACTTCAGCTGTCAGAGCTTTTATTCCGGATTGCCACCAGTTTATTGTTTATTACTTCGGTTGCATTTTGCTCCCTTCAAGAGGTATCTGTTTTCTTTTGTACTCCTAGATGTCTAGTCTGGATAGCCCTAAACCTAGTATGTTGGGTAGTCAGATGTAATTTCTTTTGTACAGTTTAGAGGTATCAGTATGTCAGTACTTTTTTTAAGTCTAATTCTTATTTATGAATTGAATTATATTTAGTTACCCAATTTAACTAGTAAGGGTTCGCCCGACAGGTCTAGGGGAGGATGTCGGGTGCCCGCACGGCCTAGCCGAATTCCGTGTCGTGTCACACATTGTTATATGTGTACTCATATTGTTATATGTGCAATATGTGTACACATCAAGAATTAATGTGTGTAAAAATAGTAGTGCATTTTTTGAACTTCTGTGTACACACGTCAAGAATATGTGTACATATAAAATAATATGTGTACACATATAATCATATGTGTACACATCTAGAATATATGTAAAAATAATAAACCCTTTTTTGAACTTCTTTTGTGTACACACATCAAGAATATGTGTACACATAAAATAATATGTGTACACATCAAGAATATGTATATAGATCTTGCAGATCTATGCCCATTTTTTCAGATATATACTCATCTTTTGTTTACACATCTATAAAGATATGTATACATTTTTAAATATGTTTACACATATTTCTGATGTTTACACATAATTTTTTTGTGGGAATCGAAGACACGATATAATTAGTGTATTCTGGGTTTTCAAACGAACTTTCACCAGAAAATCCATACACAAACTCAGAAAATAAAGTCAAACCAGAAAAATGAAACAAGGGTTTTCAAACGATCCATATTCTTGTTTTTACTTTAAAAAAGTTGAAAAAGTACCTGTTTTACTTGTTGAACGGAAATATGCAAGAATCGATGATGAACGACAATAATTTTTGACGAAATCGAAGAAAACAAGGAAGAAATCGGTGATGAACAGTTGTTGTTTTGAATTTTGGAAGAGAGAGAACCGGTTGTGTACTTGAGAAGTTTGAGGAAAATGAAATGGGAAAATGGGCTCTTGTGTCAGGTGGAGAGAGAAGGAGTATATATATGTTTCGCTACTTTTTACTTTTGCCCTAAGTTTTAATATTTGTAAATTGGTCCCTCCCCAGTTAATCAGTCCCTTAATGATGCCAAGATAATAAAAGAAAATGAAAAAGAAATTTGTCCCCTTTCCTTCTTTTAAGACTTGAGAGGCTCCTATGCCTCTTTTCTCACATGATAGTAGATATTGAACTCATGCCGCTTTTTATTATTTTTCTATATATGTTGTTTTCCGTGTTTATGATGTTTTATTTTTTATTATTATAGCTGAACTTCTCCATTGTACTCTTTCGTTTTCAACTCAAATCATTGTTACAAAAGATTATTACACTCTCGGAAGCGTTGGAATCCGACGTTGGCAACTTGATATGTGCAAATTCTGCACTATGATAGTAGAGATTGAACTCATGCTGCTCTTTATTATTTCCTGTGTCTGTTGTTTCTCGTGTTTATGATACTTTATTTTTTAATTATTATAACTTATTAGCCTCTCCAGTGCACATTTTCATTTTCATTTAAACTATTGTTACAAAAGATCATTACACTCCCGAAAGCGTTGGAAACCGACGTTATTAGTACTTATTAAAAAATTGAAAGTACAATTCTTAAACATAACTACTCCCTCCGTCTCAAATTAGTTGTCGCTTTAGCAAAAATGGTGTGTCCCAAATTAGTTGACACTTTAGGATTTCAAGACAAAAATTGTTAGTCTTTTCCAACTATACCCTTAATAATTAAAAAAATTCTCAACGAAATTTAATAGTCAAACATTAAATAGGGGTAACATTGTAAAACATACACTCTATTTAATGATTTTCTTAATGGGCGTGAAGAAGCTAAAGGCGACAACTAATTAGGGACAGAGGGAGTATATACTATAATGCTTCACATTTAATTCGAGATCAGAAATTCACAAATCCGTTGTTTACTTCAAGAGATTTTGGACGTTCTGAATCTTCCACTAGCAATATAATAAACATACATGTAAGTTACTCTATGTCCAACCTTTTATTTTTATTTGGTTTATTCATGTAAATGGCTATCTTTAGATGAATGACTTTTATTTAATCAACTAGCATTAGACGAATACCTAACATTTTCATAAAGCTTTTCTTTCAGTCTCTTTGAATAATTTATTGATAGTTAGATGTACTACTCAAAATTTGATAAGTATTAATATGTGTTGTACTATATAAACCATCACTCAAACACCTCCATTCAACACTCTCGGGTAACACTAGAAATTTTGTAGTTTTATTTTAACTACAATATATACATTTTATTTTAATCATGTGAAGATTACTGTATTAGTTTTTTATTTTCTAATTAGTTTACAAAATTTTACATTAGGTACTTGAAAAAGATAGGTGTATTGGGTAAAAATCGACCCGCGATGATTCGCCTCAGTCACGCAAATCTTCACAATCGAACATGTACCGACAAGACAAGCGCCGAAGCGATTGGGCAAATCGCCGAGGCCATTGCACCGAGGCTACTACTGAAGGCGAGCCGCAAGCTTAGGCCATTGCACCGAGGCTGCTACCGAAGGCGAGCCGCAAGCTGAGCTTCGGTAACAGCCACCTCGGTCAACCAGCAAAGCGTCGCCACCGAGGCCACTTGTTCGCGCCTCGGCGAATTCCCCCCGGTTCAAGCGGCTTTGCAGCCCACTACTTTACCCCCACTAACTACTCCATTCAATGTCCAGATCGTTGGAGATGCATCAGCTGATGGAGGAGAACGTGGGCAAGGCCTTCATGCCTATAAATAGCAGATCATTTTGTATCATAGGCATCTAGAAATTCATACTGAAACTCTGCCCAAATTTGTACTCACAATTATATATTAAAGAACAGTTCATTTTCTCGCATTTATATCTTTTTCGTGTATTATTTCAATTTTGATATGAAGAATTGCTTATATTCGAATCCAAATTCGATTTGTACACCTAAACTGATTTAGGCCCATACAAGTTGGCGCCGTCTGTGGGGATATAAGCAGTAACGCTTTGTTCCAAAGTTTCACGTCCGTTTTTTATCAAAAGCTTACGATTCAACATTATGATTGATCACAGCGGTAACAATAGTGAACGGGCTGACGTTCCGTTGAACCAGCAGCCCATCTCAGCAATGACAACTGAAGAATTCCGGATCTATGTTGTCACTACGCTAAGAGCTCTCCAGAGTAGACAGGATGAGCAAGCGAACATTAATGTTGAATTTCGCGCTTCGTTAGAGGCGAGGAATAGTGCTGCCCCAAACAGCACCCAGCCTTCGGCTCCTGGTGGAGGCATCCCGATCTTCGTTCCTCTGGGCGCGATAACAGGGGGACCTCACAACAGGGCCACATCTGGGGCCTCGGGGAACAATCCAACTCCAACGCCACACTTCGGGACGGTTCCCACCGTGGCTGAGAAAACGTCCTCGGTTGACGTTGAAAAGATGAGCAGGGAGATCGAGGCTCGCATCGAGGCGCGCGTGGAAAAGCGCCTCGAGGGCGTGCTGGGGATAACAAAGGAGGAAGACGACCTCGATATCGATCAATACAGGGAGATGCCCTTCAAGCCCGAAGCGGCTCCGGCTCCAGCTCCAACTCCCAAAGGCTTCAAACTCATATTCTTGAAGAAGTACGATGGGACTACTGACCCCAAAGAACACATAAGGGAATATATGTCAATGGTGAAGAGCAACGACTTAACGGCTATACAGCTTGAGTCGATGTTCTTGAAGAAATTTGGCGAGTCCTTAGAGAAAGGGGCTTTACGTTGGTATATGTGTTTGCCAGCAGGATCTTTCTCCTCCTTTAAGGAAATGTCTAGCGCCTTCGTCAAGGCGCACACCGGGGCGCAAAAGATCCTCCAAAGGAAGGAGGATATATGTGAAGTAAAACAAAGGCCCGGTGAGCCATTTAAAGAATTCCTCGAGCGATTCCACGCCGAACGCATGGAATTGCCTCGGATGGATGATACCTTGGCCATCATGGCATTTGAGAAAGGTATCAACATTCGTAATTCTGACTCTGCCGCCGAATTGTGAAAAGAACTCCAACAGTATCAGGTCCTAACATGGGAGGATCTGCATAGGCGCGCCTACTCCAATCTGATTTTGGAGGAGGCTGAATTCAAGAACCGAGGTTATCATCAACAAAATCGAGGTGAATCTTCAAATCGCGCCGAGGCGCCACGAAGTAACTCGAAGGGGAGGTATGAGCCTTATGCCTCGACAAGGCAGCAGGTCAGCCAAAGGCTGGGAAACACCCTCGGTAATTCATACCCAAATGCTCACATAAGCCAAAGGCTCGGAGGGAAGGTTCAACCCAATGAGAACCAAAGAAACCCCTCAAGCTCCGCTTCGGCTCCAAAAAGGGATCTACCTCGGATCTAAGACTACAACTTCAACATATCGACCTCGGAGCTGGTCAATGTTGTCAAGGGGACTGCCGGGGTAAGGGTTCCCAAGGATATGAGGACCCCGGCAGATAAAAGAGACCACAATCTGCATTGCGAATTCCACGCAGATTATGGCCATAGGACCGAGGATTGTAAAGCATTGCGCCTCGAGGTAGCTCACTTGCTGAAGAAGGGAGTTTTGGCCGACTTCCTCACCGACAAAGGGAAAGATAATTTTTCCAAGAACCGAGGCGATAGGAAACCACCTCGGGCTCCATCCCTGGAAAGAGTAGTGAACGTTATTACCAGGGGGTCAGAGGTTAACGGCATAAATTTTGCTGCGGCCAAAAAATTTGCCAAGCTCTCCATCACCATGAAGAAAAGAACCCGAGTTGGAGGCTCGGGCAAAGATATTGTGTTCGACGATGATGACTGTGATGGGATGATGTTCCCTCATCACGACGCTCTAGTTATAATGCTGTGATTCAACGACTCTGACATCAAAAGAGTCTTGATCGACCCCGGTAGCTCAGTTAATATAATCAGCTACGGGGCTGTTTAGAAAATGTGGTTGAAGGGGGAAGTTGTTCCCAAATCGACGGTGTTAGCTGGCTTCAATAACTCCACGGAGAAAACGTTGGGTGAGATCACACTCAAGACATTCACCGAGGGGGTCACCAAAGAAACACTGTTCCAAGTCATGCCCGAGGATCTAGCCTACAATGTGATCCTCGGAAGGCCATGGATCCACTCCATGGAAGCTGTCCCCTCCACCTTACATCAAGTGATTAAATTCCCTACACCTTGGGGAGTTCGATCAATCAAAGGGGAGCAACGAGTAGCAAGCGAGTGCTATTCGGTTGCGATAAAGAGTGGAGTCGCATCGGTCGGGCCAAAGCAATAGCAACGACAGGAACCAGGGTCAAGCGGGGAGGACGCCCGAGGAGAAGTCGAAAAGGTTCCAGCCTGTATCCAAGAGCCTCGGAAGCAAAAAGCCGAGGACTCAACTGTTGAAGAACTGGAATCCTTCACCCTATTGAAAGATTTCCCCAATAGGATAGTGTTTATCGGCTCGGAGTTGGAACCGGAGTCGAAAAAGGCGATTATAGAAGTTTTGAAGTCCAACCATGATTGTTTTGCTTGGTCACATTCAGACATGACGGGTATCGATCCGGAGATCATGACCCACAAACTGAATGTGGATCCAAAATTCACCCCGGTGAAGCAGAAGAAAAGTCCTCATGCCGGGGCCAAAAAGAAGGTGATCGAGGATGAAACCGCCAAGCTACAAGAAAACGGCTTCATTAGAGAGGTGAAATACCCTGAATGGCTGGCCAATGTTGTGGTTGTACCGAAGAAGAATGGCAAGTGGAGGATGTGTGTAGATTACACTGACCTAAACAAAGCTTGCCCCAAAGATTCATATCCATTACCACAAATTGACAGGTTAATAGACTCCACGGCTGGACACAAACTATTGACCTTCTTGGATGCATATTCGGGCTATAATCAAATTCTCATGGACCCAAAGGACGAAGAGAAGACCTCATTCATCACTGACCGAGGTACCTTCTGTTACAAAATGATGCCCTTCGGTTTGAAGAATGCCGGGGCGACCTACCAAAAGTATGTGTGTCGCATGTTTAAAGAATATATTGGAAAGTCTATGGAAGTCTACATAGACGATATGCTCATCAAATCCATCCAAATGGAGGATCATTTGAACCATCTGAGGGAAGCCTTTGCTGTGTTGAGGCAATACGGTATGAAATTGAACCCTGAGAAGTGCGCCTTCGGCGTTGGATCAGGCAAATTCTTGGGATTCATTGTCTCTGAACGAGGAATCGAGGCCAACCCAAATAAAATCATAGCTATTGAGGAAATCCCCGAGGAGCTAACCGGGGTGAAAGAGGTTCAACGCTTGACTGGCCGAGTCGCCGCCTTGAGTCGATTCATCTCAAGGTCCTCGGAGCGATGCCACAAGTTCTTCTCCGTTTTGAGAAAAAAAATCACTTCGAATGGACACCAGAGTGTAAACAAGCGTTGAAAGATTTGAAACAATATTTGGCTAACGCACCGTTGCTTGCCAAGCCAAAAGAAGGTGAAACATTGCTGGTGTACTTGACGGTGTCCGAGGTGTCAGTCAGCGCTGTGCTGGTTCGGGAAGAAGATGGCAAACAACAGCCCATCTATTATGTGAGCAAGACACTCCTCGATGCTGAAACCAGGTATCCACATTTGGAGAAATTAGCACTTGCTTTACTTGTTACCGCTCGGAAACTACGACCCTATTTTCAATGTCACTCAATAGCAGTAGTTTCAACCTTCCCTTTAAGAAATATATTGCATAAATCGGAGTTATCAGGAAAGTTATCCAAATGGGCGGTAGAGTTAAGCGAGTATGACATTACTTATCAACCTCGGACTGCCATTAAGTCTCAAGTCTTGGCAGACTTCGTGGCTGACTTTAGTATTGGAATTTTGCCCGAGGCGGAAAAGGAAACTCCATGGCAAAAGAAACCTCTTCGGGACTATGGATACTTTACACCGATGGGGCAACGAACTCCAAAGGTTCGGGGTTAGGCATAGTCTTCAGAGCACCCACCGGGGAGAAAGTCAGGCATTCGGTTCGGTTCAAGAAAGTAACCAACAACGAAGCAGAATATGAGGCAGCTTTAGCAGGTTTGGAGCTGGCTAAGGAAATGGGGGTTGAAAGAATCGAACTGCGATGTGATTCACAGTTGGTAGTGAACCAGGTCCTCGGTGATTATACGGCTCGGGAGCCCAGAATGCAACTATACTTGGATCGAGCACAAAGGATCTTGGCACAATTCCAAGAATGGTGAGTTAAACAAGTGCCTCGGGAGGAGAATACCGAGGCTGATGCTTTGGCGAATCTTGGTTCGGCGATCGACAAAACTCACTCGGGGACTGACGCAGTGGTTCGGCTGCTATCCGCACAAATGAGAGAGATGAAATTGCATGTTAATTCAGTGGATAACCGATGGGATTGGCGAAGTAAGTTCATCTCCTACTTCGACTCGGGGACTGTTCCCCAAGACAAAAAAGAAGCAAGGAAATTAAGGACCCAAGTAGCCTCGTATCACCTAATCGAGAGTAACTTATACAAAAGGTTATATTGCGGCCCGATGGCCAAATGTTTGGGTCCCGAAGAGGCAAGATACGTGATGGATGAAGTGCACGAAGGCGAATGTGGCAACCACTCGGGGGGAAAGTCCTTGGTGTGTAAATTATTAAGAGCTGGGTATTATTGGCCTACAATCAGTGCCGATGTGAAAGCCTTCGTGCAGAAATGTGATAAGTGCCAACGCCATGGGCGGATGATCCACCAACAGGCCGAGCCTTTACATTCAGTGGTATCACCGTGGCCCTTCATAAAATGGGGAATGGACGTCGTCGAACCATTGCCCAAAGGAAAAGGTGGTGTTCGTTTCATTTCATCTTAGTATTGAGCGATTACTTCACAAAATGGGTGGAAGCGGCGGCTCTCACCGAGGTAAAGCAAAAGCAAGTAATCGACTTCATCAAAAAGAATATCATCTACAGGTTCGGCGTCCCAAGAGAAATTGCTTGTGACAACGGTAAACAATTCATGGGGGCAGCTATCACTGATTTCTTCAAGCAATGGGGGATCAAAAGAATTGCTTCGACCCCTTATCACCCAAGTGCCAATGGGTAAGCCGAGTCTTCAAATAGAATTATAATTGAAAATCTCAAGAAAAGGCTCGATGAGAAAAAAGGTCCTTGGCCCGAGGAGTTACCGGGGGTGTTATGAACCATGCGAACAACGGAGAAGAAGACCACCGGTGAGACTCCTTTCTCACTAGCCTATGGCATGGATTCCCTCATCCCCGTAGAAGTGGGCGAACCAAGTCTTCGGTACGCTCACACTGCTGAAGATGCCAACCAAGAGGCAATGCGCATAGAGCTAGATTTGCTCGAAGAAAAAAGGGAATTAGCTTTGGTTCGGCTAGTTGCTCAAAAAAGGCAGATCGAGGCTTACCTCAATAGAAAAGCCAAACTTAGGGACTTCAAGGTTGGAGATTATGTGCTGAAAACTGTGAATCAATCAACAAAGGAAGATAACGGGGGGAAGCTTATTGCAAATTAGGAAGGACCCTATAGAGTCAAGGCAATAATTGGAAAGGGCTCTTATCAAATTGAGAATTTGCAAGGAGAACCCGAACCTCTGAATTGGAATATCTCCAATCTGAAGCGATACTACTTCTAGTCGAGGTAAATACTTTTCAATCTTTTTAAACTAAACAGCCCCGAGCCGAACAACGCTCACATGGCATTGATAAGAAAATGTACTAACTTACTCCTCATTCCATCTTTTTGCTTGACCTTTTCAGGAAGCGAACCGAACCGTGTCCAGTGCTCGGATCTTCATCAAGATTCAAAACCGAACACTGGGGGGGAGTGAGAAGGGTTGATATTGAGGTCGACATCGAGCCTCCCAACCGAAGCTTATCTATCCGACAACTGGGGACTTTCGCCCGAGGAATAGATTTAGTACATTGTAAATTAGCCCGGTAGCGGCGTATTGTCAATTTGCTTTTATTGAAAGTTAGTTTTTCACCCAAGGTCCGCTTCGACTTGGTTCTATGTAAATACCCGACTTCTGGCTCGTTGATATCAATAAAATGACTTTGGTTTCATTCATTTTATCTGTGTAAATCTTGCATTCCGAAGCTGCACAATGCATCGACTCGAGGGCGAGACGTCGTCCTAAGTTTGCATCGATTAAATTTAGTTAAGTCTTGCCAGTATATCATTTATTTTCAAAGTGTTCGGTATATGTAAAAATCCAACACACGAAGTAAAGATACAAATAGTCTTTCATTAAAAAAGCCCGAAGGCTGAGAATATTTACATTCAAAAAATGACCCGAAGGTCCAAAGTACAAGCATAAAAGCCCGAAGGCTTACAAAACAATGCTACAAGAAGTCTATGCCTGGGGAGAATCACCTCCGTCCTCGGAGCCCCCCTCGGCATCTTCATCCTCTTCTTCATCTTCATCGCCACTCGAGGCTTCGCTTGATGGGAGTTCATCAATGATCGCCTGGGCTTCCGCCGATTTCACCTCGGCTTTCGCAATCTCCTCATCTAAGTCAATCTCCCCGGCGCGGCAATGCTTGAGCAGCCTTAGTCGAGACTTGATAATGGCCCATCGCTTGTCCAGTTCGGCCCTCTTGACCTTAAGTGCAGCCCTACTCTTTCGATCAGCGATCTCATCTTGAAGGGCCGCAATCTGAGCATCTTTAGCTGAAAGCTTGGAGTTCTCACTCTCCAGCTTCTTGATATGGAGCAGATGATTCTTCAGCTGCTCATGATGCTTTTTGGCCATATTCACAGCCTCGGCCTTTGTTTGAGATAACTCGGCACACAGCCTCGCAACTTCGTCCTCCAGCCTCGAGCGCTCAGCCTGGAAATCATCACCGAGGATTTTGATCTTAGCTTCGGAGTTCGCCTCGGCTTCACGCAGATCGGACTGGGACTTGGCCAAGTCAGCCTTCAGCGAAGCTATTTGTGCGTTGAATTTGTCCTTTTGCTGATCCCATAAGCGAGCCACGCGTCGAACCTCGGCAGTCCTCGAGGACTCGATCTCGATGGCCTTCAGTGATAGGATGAAACTCTGAGCAAAGATTAAAGAATCAGGGTCAGCTACGAACCGAAGGTAAAGATAATTTTTTTTTAGTTCAAGTACGGAGAAACCTACCCTTACAGCATTGGAAGCCATAGTGCTGTACAATTGACCAGAAGTAAACTCCTGCACAATCTTACCCTCGGTCGGCCCCAACAAGGGCGTGAGGCTTAAGAGCTCGTCTCGGCCACAAGCTAACAAGTTTGATGAAATTGGCACCTCGAGCCTCTGATAAGACCCCACCGAGGATGAAATCCTCGCGGGTTCTGAATGCGCCCTAATCGCCCCGGTGCCAGCCCCCTCTTCAAGCGCAGCAGTGCCAGCCTCCGCGACTTTAGCCTTGCCCTTAGCTTTTGCCGTAGCTACCTCGGATTCAAGTTCTTGATCCTCGAGGTCAATGACATCAACGCCTATTTGAACCAAAGCCTCAGCAGCTGCGTCATCGGGCTCATCAACTAGTCTTCGCCGCCTCGGGTTGAGGAGGAATCTCCGCCTCGGTGCGAGGAGCCACCAAGCGGGAAGATTTTTTTAAGGTGGCCCTCTTCCTCTTCATGCCTGCAACAATGGAAAAAGTTAGAATAAGAAAACAAAAAAGGAACGACATTTGATGATACCAACCGAGGACGAATGTTACCTTTGGAGGTCCCTTGACCGGAAGCTCCCTTGGATGTTTTTGAAGACTTTGAAGCCTTCAACCCTTTATATTCTCCAGCCACCGCAGCCAGATCATTATCTGACTCGGTCTCCTCCCCGTCTTTCTTTTTCTTCTCTTCCTTCTTCTTCTTCTTACTCTTTTTGGTGTTGACGGCACGGTTCGGAAAACCTAATACCGAGGGAAGGAAAGTCAATAAAACAAAATCAAAATCTCAAAACGACCCACCTATCAAACCATCATCAAAAACTTACCATGCCTTTTACACTGCCAACCAAATTCAGCCGCCATTTTCATCCAAGTCTTAACGGGGCGCTTGCGAACATCGGTCACTGCCCGGACCCACTCAGTCAAACCCGCAGGGGGCATGATGTCAACCTTGTTGGATGAAAAGATAACAAGGAAGCGAGGTCAATCAGCTCAAACAAAATCACCGAGGAATGAAAGGCAAAAAGAAGAATACTTACATGTGTTGTTCCACCGTTCAGGAAAATTAGGTTCGGTAGATAAAACATTTGTCTCCAACAAGATGTAGCGGTCACTCCAACCCCGGTCCCCGTGGTCTTCACTCTTGTGAAGAAGAGCAAATTTACCTCGGTTGTTTAGACCGACGACCCCAGCCTTGTGGAAGTAGGGGTAGTAAAGTGAAATGAGGTGTTGCAAGGTGAAGTCTACCCCCGCCTCCGTGCTCATCCAATCTAAGCATTGAACGACCCTCCAGACGCCAGGGCCAAGTTGGGCCAAGCATAGGTTGTAGGCCCGGCAGAAATCGTCAATGACTTTGTGCACCGGGAGGGAGAAACCAAGAGTGAAAGGATAAGTGTAAGCAAATGAAAGCCCCTCGATATTGTGGCATACTCGGCTTGTTGGGTCTGGAATGATCACTTTCACCTCGGGCCCAAAGCGGCACTCCCTCCGAACCCGCTCAATATGAGCTTGAGTTATGCGGGTCGGCGTGGTGTTCACGGGGATATTCCTATTCTTTTCCTCCTGATCGGCTGTCTGAGCTTGCAGCTTCAAATCCTTGCTATTATCGAAGTGGGAGGGAATTATTTGGTGAGGCTCAAGTTCCTGCTCGAGGGGAATCACCGGCCCCGAAGATCCCCCCTCGGCGATGCTCCCGCCTTCGGTCTCACCCACGGCATCATCGCCCTCGGCGTCGTCACCCTCACCGTCGCCTCCATCGTCATCGCCTCTAAGGATGACGCCACTGAAATTTACAACCAAGACGTCATCAAGCATGGCGTCATCTTCCCCGCCATCAACTTCCTCCTCCTCTGCTGCCAAATCACGCATGGCACTGGCCTTGCGACGTTTAAGACCACCAACGCCGGAAGACACCTCTCCACCCTCCATTGCCGCCGTTGGGACCGCCGGCGCAGCGGCAACAACGTCGCCACTAGCAGTGGCTGTAGCCAAGGGCGGAGCTCGCACCCTTTCACCTGAGTCGCTTGAATCTTGCCTAGACACAGTGGTGGACATGGTAGCAGTTCTAAAGTTGAAGCTTTCTCAAAATTGGAGATTGAAGAAAGTATGAAAGTGGTTTTTGCTCTTTTGCACTGTTGATCGCTCAAAGATGGAAGTAAGGAGAAAGGTTTGGTAAGCACCTATTTGTAGGTATGGAAAAATCAAATGGTATGACATCATCGTCATCATTGTAACGTTGGGAAGACCGAATTTACGGCGTGACCATTTAGGCGACCAACGGATGGACGCCACGTGTCCAAGAGAAGTGACCTGATGAGACGCGCACCGTTGACAAGTTTTGAAATACTTGGATAAGATCAAGCCACGTCACTTTCCCGCTAAACTTCATTCCACTCCTCGGTTACCCCGGTAGGTGACCGAGGAGTGGGGGGACTATCTTTATTGGGTAAAAATCAACCTGTGATGATTCGCCTCGATCACGCAAATCTTCACAACCGAACACGTACCGACAAGACAAGCGCCGAAGCGATTGGACAAATCACCGAGGCCATTGCACCAAGGCTGCTACCGAAGGCGAGCCGCAAGCTTAGGCCATTGCACCGAGACTGCTACCGAAGGCGAGCCGCAAGCTGAGCTTCGGTAACAGCCACTTCGGTCAACCAGCAGGGCGTCGCCACCGAGGCCACTTGTTCGCGCCTCGGCGAATTCCCCCCAGTTCAAGCGGCTTTGCAGCCCACTACTTTACCCCACTAACTACTCCATTCAATGTCCAGATCGTGGGAGACGCATCAGCTGATGGTGGAGAACGTGGGCAAGGCCTTCATGCCTATAAATAGCAGATCATTTTGTATCATAGGCATCTAAAAATTCATACTAAAACTCTGCCCAAATTTGTACTCACAATTATATATTTAAGAACAGTTCATTTTCTCGCATTTATATCTTTTTCGTGTATTATTTCAACTTTGATACGAAGAATTGCTTATATTCGAATCCAAATTCGATTTGTACACCTAAACTGATTTAGGCCCATACAATAAGTGAGACTATTAAACGAGTTCAACATTATATTTTCCAATAAATTAAAGATGTAAGTGTAGCTGAACTCCAATGAACGATTGTGATTTGTTAGAAGATGTCAAAATTATTTTATTGATATGATACATGGTCAACTAATTTGGAAAATTGGTACAATAAGGTACTGCCGTAATTTTATTTTCTTGATTAAGGAGCTGTTTGTCCATAGCATTTTTTCAAAAATTTTTTGGAACAAACTGTTTGGACATAAAATTGTGGAAAAATTTCAAAAAAAGTTGAAATGTTTTTTTCAAAAAGCAAAAACTCGATAAACCCACTTTTTGGTTGAAAAAAGTACTGTTGGAAATAATCTTTTTTGCCTAAAGTTTCCACAATTTATATTTTAACCCCTCATTAATATCCCTCACCAAACCCATCTCCTTTCACACAAATTACTTTTTGTCACTTTGAAATTTTTGTTCTTCTGGAATTTAAGAAATAATTCCTAGCTTCCCATCTTTGTATTATGATACATTTAAATGGTCACCAAGAACAGAATGGTACGATATGCGTTGTTTTGTGTCTTGGAATAGGGCCAATTTGTTAGTATTTAAGAAGATGTGGGGTATAAAGTCAATGCATCAGCTTTTTGAAAAAAAGTGAAATCTATTTTCAAAAAATGATGAACAAACACCTTTTCAACCTTATTTCAAATTTCAACCAAAAATAATTTTTCAAAAAATTTTCACTTTTTATGGCCAAACGGCCACTAAATATGTAAGATAACAGCTTTAGTTGATCATTCATTCTCCCTCCTCCCTCCCAATGGCTTTTTAAAGCTAGACATCACAGAAAAACACGTAGGAAATATTTAACAATTGCATGTCAAATTTAAATGATCAAATTTTGGAGTAGACATGAAGATTATTATTACAACCTTATAATATAATTTCTTTATACAAATTATATTATTTCATGCAGGTATCAGAATACTCTTAGATGAATTGGGGACAACTTAGATGTTTTGGGGTTGACACGTTGAGTATTTAGTAGTAGTTGATTTTCTTTTCTCGAATTCCATTATATTTACACTTTTTATAAATTAGTAAAATATAAATTTATAACTCAATGTCAATCACAATTTAACAATCATTTATTTATTTTTTTAAAATAAAATTCTTGATCACGGGCTACACGCACAATGCGCGTGTCCAAAGCTAGTCATATCATATTATACTATTATAAAAGAGCCAATCCCTATAGCAAAAAGTAAACGATCATTTTGCCCTTCAAAAACTAAATAATGCCTTTGATTTTAGTATATACAAGTTTAGCTATAGGGTTAGTCTTGAAAATTTGAATTATGTCTTGGAATTTTCATTGAACTATTAAGATACATGTATTTGTAATATTCAGAGTATACAAGTTTAATTTTTTTATTAAGATTCATGTATCACTTTCAACAAGTAACTTTTCCAAATGCAATATTTTTCACAAAATACAAATATTCAAAATGTTCTATGATTAATGCAAAAAAATGAGATTACATCTAAGATTTACTCCACACTTCTTTTTTCACGTGTCCTACTGTCATGCCGTTAAGTCTATCATTTCCCTTAATTTATATCAACATTCAACACAATGCATACTTCAATCTTTTTGCTTAAGAGTACTTATTTACATCATCAATAGCCTTTTGTTCTATCATCTTCTATTTTTTTAGTTTTTTCAATCTAGAGAAAGATGAATTTTCCATGAGGGACTCAAGAGATGCTTGCCATTATCAGGACGGAGAGTGGCAATTGACTTAATTCTACTGAGGTAGCTTTAATCTCTTCGCATTTTTTGCTTTTCTTTTTTGTCCTTATTAGATTCTCATGGTTTGAAATAATTTTGCGCATACGTGATAGATAGAAAATAATAAGTTAGTAGCATATAACTTTGACATGTTAGACAATATAATTAGACATTTATTAGTAGTATATAACTTTAACATGTTAGACAATATAATTAGACATTTATCTGTCTATTCAACCACTTTCTACCCTTCATGACAATCTAGAAGTACATTCATATCACTGAGTTATCTTCATTTTATCATGGTTTCTGATAGCAATATCTCTATTTAGGTGCATACGCTTGCGCTTGTATTATTTTTAGAAAAGTTTAGCTTTGACAATACATTAAGAAATTTTTTTGTCAAGTAAACATATAACATTCAGAAGCCATTGCCGATCGGGAAATTGATGGACTATTCAAATAATAGTCACCAACATATACTCTTTTATAACTCAAACACATTTTATGATAATATTTATATATATTTAAAAGTTATTTTATTTATATCTATGGGCCTCACGCGCGTGGCGCGTGTCCAAAGACTAGTTATTATAAAAGTGAGAATCTCTTTAAGTCAAAGTTAATTTACGAAAATACATATAAATATAATTGATTGCCTTATTTGCCCTTTAATATATTTGTGCTAAACTAAAACTCAATTGCAATTGACTGGATGGAAAAATAAATCAATGGACCGCATAAATATACATTATAATAAATGCTAATTAGATACAAAAAATTCATAGTAAAAGAAAATGAAATTAGAAAACACACATGTGGACACCTTGAGACAACCTTTACGAAGACCTTATGTATTCGATGAACGGAGTAATTAATTAAGCTTGAGCAAGAACAATAAGTTTGGTTAGTATACATGTTGGAGCAAATGAATAGACACTATTAATTTATAATTTTATCCCAAATGGCGTTCCATATTTCTTTGACTCTGTATGTAGTGAAAATCCCTGAATTAAAGTTAGACTACAAAATACCCTTAAAATAATGAATATCTATTTTGTCCTTTACCTAACATCTACTCTTTTATTATTTTTGTTCCAAATGGTATAATCACCTCCTAAAATTCTTACCAGAATTTGGAAAGTCAGTTGTTTCAATAAACACAAAATATAAAATGGTTGATTATTTTCCATTTGAACGTTATTTTAATTTAATTCAACTAAACAAGGAAGACAAAAAGACAGATGGACTAATTTAAACATTTAGATACAAAAGTACATACAGAAAATCGTGTATTAGGAGTCATTATATCTGTAAACTCTTACAATTCTGAGAAACGCCTCAAGTAGATATTTAATCTTCTAAAACACTTTGAGATCCCCCATGTACCTAAATAACACTTTAAGTGGTTACTATTTCCACTAAAACACTTTGAGAATTGAGACCCCTGGTGTATATAAATTCACCAAGCACCGGGTTGATCGAAGATATCGAGCCAGGTCTTAAATTCGATTGTGGATCTAAAACTATGTACAAGCATGTTCAACTACATATTTATGAAAAAAATATGCATGGTGACTCCCGGCATAAGGTGGCAGAAAGTATAAGTGATCTTTGTAATATTTTTTATTTTGCTTTGTTTCATAATCGACTTCCAGAGACTTTCTTTTAGTTTTTGCTCTTCCTCTCTCTGGTTGCTTAGACAAACTCTGTCAATTTCGTTGATGGTTTAAAATCGAAGTATTTTGAATTAAAAAGTAAGTCAGTTAAGATTATAGTACATATTATTTGTGATGTATAAAAAATTGATGTTCCCTATTCACATAGGACCACGTCTTATTTTATCATGCAAATTTATGCTCTTTACGCTTAACCAATTCTATTTGTAGTAGCTGAGACGGTGCGAAAGCTAGGAAGAGCAACTTCATTTTTTAAATGGACGTATGTTTGTATAGAGCAGGAAAGAAAATGGGATAAATTTCCTGTTGCTCCTTTCACAGGAGAGATGCGACCCTAACTGCAGCTGGAAATGCCGAGGTGAGCTCAACTATAGCAACTTTTGATGGACTGTTTCAGAGTTGAAATACATCTTAGTCTCGCTTAGCTCCAAAGTGTTGGAAATAATATGGATTATAAAAAAGCTTGATCCCGGTGCAGGACTTCTCAAGTCTCAGAATATTTGATCAAATTGTAAACCTACCCGTCTTTCTAAAGGAAGGAGATTTACGTGAATTGCTTGTGCCCGATTAAGAAAGATATTACTCAATCTATTTCCTTATCGCTCATGATATATATCAACACACAAACATACTCATTGCACGTGCATATTCCACTTTCGCACAGTAGAGTTATGAAAATCTACAAAAAGTGACTAAGTGTATTGTATGTGCAAATCGCCACTAGCTAATAAGCCTGTGGAGGTTGAGATTCTACAAATGATACTTCTAAGTATTGTATTTGAGGCAGTTGTTCGAATCCTTTATGATATAAGGTTTTCATCCTCCTAACTATTTTTTACCTCTCAAATAAAACCCAAAGAAAAAAAACAAATTTGCAAAGTTGAGAGCGCAAGGAAAGCGACTAAATACATTTACGTTAAGTTTTCAGGCTTAGTATATACATAAGCAGGTGAGGTTGTATAAGTGTGTAAAGATTCACAAAAAAGTTCAAACAACCTGTAAATTTGCCAATTTGGATTTAGACGTTTAGTTGTACAAATTGGGTATCTTTGTCTTCATGTGATATCAATGTAATTAGAAGATTGCAGTACATGAAGACTAATTTGCTTATATCTTTGAAAATTGAAAATGGGTATGATTTGAGAAAATAGTAAACTATTAAGAAAAAACAATCAAATTTTCAAGAAACAAGTTACTTTAATGAGAAAGTAACAGTTTACCGTTCTTGGAAGATTGAATAGGCTCATAATTTATTTTTTAAGTAGTATATTTTCCTTCAAATTATATATATCATGCATGTTTTATATATATGCGTATATGTATATATAATGTTTGCACTAGTAATGTCCAGAAACTAGTAACAATACAAAATGAAAAGGGTATTTACCTAATAGCCAACTTTCCAAAGCAAAATAAAGATGACCAAGCCCACCGCCAACTCGAGAACACGAAATTCGAGCAACCACTAGCACAAAAGCAACCAACAGCTAATAGACCCACAAACCAGTGAAGACCCTCTCCATTTTTCAGACACAAACCTCAAACTTTGTTTAAATTTTTTGATTTTTTTCCTCTTATCCTCTCACTATTTTTTTACGGCTAACTCTTAGTATTTTTCTCAAACTTTTAACTCACGTGTGTTCACTCTTTTCTTCTTTCATATCTAGTTCTCAAGTTGAGACTAGTAAAAATATTTGTTTAAGATATTTTTGGTGTGTAATGAAGGAAAAAACTCTCTTTAAATAGACAAAGTAAAAAGATGGGTAGATGGGTAAAAAGTACAAAAGTCAATGTGACCAAATTTATTTATTTTTAAAATAAGGTACAAACCCATGTGAAAAATTTTACCGTTTGTGCTCACTTTGTACCTCTAGTTTGACTCCCATTTTGACACACTTTTTTATACAAAAATTTAAAATTTAAAATTTAAAATCAAGCCACCTTTTGACCCAAGAATCCTTAAAACAGTAACTTTGAAATTTACAATCCTAATTTTGGTAATTTTTTAATATTTTCTATCTAATTAATTAATTAAAACGGCTAAACAAAAATAAAAAAAATACACGATAATTATCACAAATATTTTACATAATTTTTGGCATTTTGTACCAAAATTAGGTTATTATAGTTGCCCCTCTTTGATCGAGAACACGGAGAGTTTTCGGGCAAAGACGTAATCGACATCTAATTTTGACTTGTTGGTTTTAGCCGAGAGTGCGCTTGAGACACTAGGACTGACCCAAAACACTTCTAACACACAGGGACATGACATTAAACAGCACTTGGACAGACACTAAACTTCTAGATTAATTGGGACTGACTTGAAACACTTCTAGACACACTTGGAATTGTTGTTGTTAGTTGCTGGCTGGTGGTCATTTGCCTTACAAAGAAAAGTGAAAATTACAACATTGAAAATAAAAAATTACAATTCCTAGACTAAGTTTTCATGCTTCCAAAGGTGGATCTTGCTCTTCCTGAAACTTGAATGAAATCATTGCCGCTCGCAATTCAGGTGGATCTTGCTATTGTTGAGTATAAAAACTACCACTCTTGGTTCAAGTGGGTCTTGGATGATTGATCTCTTTAAATGAGTTCCCTCATTCTTCAAGTGGGTGCCTAGACTTCTTAAGAATAAATTCAATCATTCTTTAGGTGGGTGCCTTAACTTCTTTGAAATGAACCCCCTCATTCTTCAGGTAGGTGCCTTAACCTCTTTGAAATGAACTCCCTCATTCTTCAAGTGGGTGCCTTGACTTCTTTGAAATGAACTCCCTCATTCTTCAAGTGGGTGCCTCGACTTCTTTGAAATGAACTCCCTCATTCTTTAAGTGGGTGCCTTGACTTCTTGAAATGAACTCCCTCATTCGTCAGGTGGGTGCCTTGACTTATTCAAATGACTTCCTTCATTCTTCAAGTGAGTGCTTTGACTTCTTGAAATAAACTCCCTCATACTTTAGGTGGGTTCTTTGAGTTCTTGAAATGAACTTCCTCATTCTTCAGTGGGTGTATTGACTTCTTTGAATTGAAATCCCTCATTCTTTAGGTGGATGCCTCGACTTCTTTGAAATGAACTCCCTCATTCTTTAGGTGGGTGCCTTGACTTTTTGAAGTGAACTCCCTCGTTCTTCAGGTTGGCGTCTTGACTTCTTCAAATGACTACCTTCATTCTTCAAATGAGTGCTTCAACTTCTATATAGAAACTCCTTCATTCTTCCAGTGGGTGCCTTGGCTTCTTGAAATAAACTCTCTCATTCTTCAAGTGGGTGCCTTGACTTCATGATATGATTTGCCTCGTTCTTTAAGTGGATGCCTCTTCTTGCTCAAATGTATTCCCTCATTCTTCAGGTGAGTGCCTTTAGTTCTCGAATATATCCCCTTGTTCTTCAGCTGGGTGCCTTGGCTTCTTGAATATACTCCCTTGTTCTTCAAGTAGGTGCCTTGGCTTAAATTTTGAAATTATTGCTCTTGAAATTATTGCTCTTGAAATTACCGCTCGAACGGGATTTGGCTTGAAAGTTGAAACTACTGAAAACTTGAAATTAACGCTTGAATGGGTTTTGACTTGAAAGTTGAAACTCCTGAAAACTTGAAAATGTCGTTCGAGCGGGCTTTGACTTGAAAATGAAATGTCCTCTTATGGTTGAGCGGATCTTGGCTTGAAGATTACAAACTGCAGCTTGAAGTCTGAATATATATTCTCTGACGAGCTCTTTATGGTACAATTCTGGGTGTGTAATCCTTTCAGCCGATGCTCGGTGCTAGACTCCAACTATCAAGGTTGGTCCTGAATTTCTCTAATACAACTATGAAACTTGTAAGCAAGTTGTGAAAAACTTTCTTTGCTCGTTTCTAATTTTATCAATGGGAAGAAATGTGAAGAAAATAAAATGAAAGACCAAGTGAAGATTTCAAAGTAGAGACATCGGAAGAAAGATGCCCCTGGAAGATAAAAAAGAAACTCTATCTAGAGGTGAAAAGACAACCTTAGTAGACATGAGATGCATTTGGAATTAACTCTTGATCTATGCACACGGTCTATCCTTAACTTTGCTCGCAGGTTTTCCAATCTTGATTGATGGAAAATCTACCGACCCTCATTCGACTAGTAGTGCCCTTTGAGATTTTCATCAACTAGCCTCTCTCTTTATTCTTTTCCTCACTGTTGTCTTACCGTGCCCTTTCAAGTTTTCACTGACAAGACTTTGTTTTATTTCTTCTTCTTTTTTTCCTTTTTTTTCCCTTTCTTTGTAGACCCATTTTCTCACATTCTCCCCAGTCGACCTCTCATCTTCTTTTTTCCGATCGACCTTATCTTTCTCTTCTACTTGTTTATTTATCTTTCATAATAATGATTCCCTCGGAGATTTTTTCTTTAATGACCCTCGTGATCCTATCTCCTGAATGAGATTATTGATAAATAATATGTGACTTCAGTGCAGTCCTTTAACGGTCTATTCGGCTTGACATTCTCAATGATCGATAGGAGGATCTTTATTTGGAATGTAAAGCTCGAGAAATAGTTCACGAGACGACTGGATGAACACTACAACCTCTGAGGTCCTCCTTTTAAAACATATACAAACAGGTGCTCCAGTTTAGTCTAAACTATGGATTTTTTTTTTCTTGAGTTTTCCTCTCTAGTATGAAAACATCTCATGAGATGACTTGGTGAATGTTACAACTCTTGAAATTATTTTCTTCTAAAATAATATCAAACTTTAGCTTCAGTTTAGTGAAAACTGATGAATTTCTTTTGAATTTTTTTGATATGAAAATATAGGGGATGTTAAGACTTTCCCCCAAAATGAAGACAAAGAATGAAAAAGGAATATTAACTTTCTCCCCTTTCTTTCTTAAAAAATAAAAAATAATCTTCTGCCTCAATTTAGGATAAACTGAGGTATTTTCTTGTTTTGATTTTTTTTTTCCAATATGACACGTGAAAATTTGAGTTTTCTCTTGATATGAAAACATAAGGGAATATTGAGATTTTCCTACGGATATGAACATAAAAAATTAATTTGAATTTCCCCCTAGGTTGAACACAGAGAAAACAAAGGAGTATTGACTTTCCATTGTTAAGTAAAAAAATATAAAACTTCCTGGAGCCCTTGATTTTCTTTATACAAACTGCAAACTTGGAGGTATGTTTTGTGTCAATGAGAAACAGGGCAAAAACGAACTTTTTCCTATTATGACTGCACCCGAATTATTGCATATGTATCCTTTGAGAAGAATCATGTAAGACGTAGCTCTACCATTCAATGATAGATTTGTTTTGTTTTTTTCCTCTGTTTATCCTGTTCTTTCTTTTTCTCTTTTTTTTTTCCTTCTTTTTTCTTTTAGTTACAATCACATGGATTCCAAGGAGAGTAGAAAATACAAAACAAGCCTAAAAAAGGATGACAAAAGATATAATATTTTAGTAGCAGAAATAAAAGTCGTTCGTCATCCCGATCCGAGAATGTCTTTGTGCAATTATGCAAAATAAGTCAACTTAGTATTAAACAAGACGGGACTTCTTCCAGACTTCCACTCTAAAAATATTCTCGAAAATGGCATTTCAACTTCAACTAACCATGCACGCTTTTAAACTTTCGCACACTTCCCTCATCAAATGACTTACTAATGATTAATCCCCTACTGTTTCACTCCCTCTCTTGCCATACTTCTCCTTATAATTCTGTCAAACCACGTGTTAAGATCAAAAGATAAATTCTGCATGCGTGTCATGTTATTAAGGTTGATAAAATATTAAACAGGACACTAAAAGGACAGAGTTAAGAAAGATAAAAGACATAAAATTAAGATGAGAAATGGATCTCGTCTTTTATTGAATTAGATATTTAAGGGTTTGAATATCAAAGGAGAAAAATAAATGCACTTGGATAACTCTTAATACCCAAGTACATAGAAAGGATAGCAAAACAAGCTACAATGCTTCTTCAGTTGCACAGTTGCTCGTCAGGACCGATTTTTAGATTTATGCACTACTAGGCCCTTCACCAATTCGCACCATGTTGATACCAAGTACGTGCCTCAGATCCGATAACAGATCATGTCATTTCTCATTCTCTTCATCTTTTGGGAAAGAACCTGCCTCATTTGGACCTCGTGAAGCATTCAACTAGGAAAAAGATAGGCTTCTGGTGGGACTATCTCATGGTAATAGTGTGACCCATGTCAGCAATCAATTGTTTCGTATATTGACCTTCCTAGTTAACCTCTAATTATGCCTCCTCAAACATTCATCTGAACTGGTATCGAGGGTCTCCTCGTCGGATGACATGACCACATGTCCCTTTGACCCTATTGTGAATGAGTGGTATGATGCTGAAGCGCCTGTTCAATCAACACAAATTTCCAAAACTTATGGGCAACAACCCAGGTTAGCACAAAAGAATCACAGATTGCAAGCCTACGATTGTTATGCGTCATCCCAAAATCGTTCACGATGCAAGCCGCATGTACCGATCGTGTCCCCAAAAGATTTTCTACAAGTCGCGTTAGACAAATCAAAGCGACACAAATTATGAACAAGGACAAGGTTGGATTTTTTTTCTCTTTTTTTCCTTTGTTTTCGGTTATCCCTTTTGACACAACAAACATAATTTAAACAACGACACAAGATGAACTCAAAAATAATATTTAATACGACCCACGAGTCAAAAGATATAAATAGACTAATATGATATTGGGATGGTCAGTCCGTAAAAATAACGAGACTCAACATTTGAGTGGAGTCAGATTATTCCACAAGGATCAATGCAAAATACAACTAAGGTAGTTGCAATATATTGTCAGGTGAAATAAAGTGGGAACCTAAAAAAATTTTCTTTTTAATGAGAAATTAATACTCAACACGATATTCAAACAAAACTTAAAACCGGATTATGAACACAAACCTTTTATTTTTCGCTGAAAGATGACTCTAAAATCAAACATTACGACAATGAAAAGATTGGGCGCAATAAAATTATTTTTTGAAACATCTTGTGGCATTTGCAAAACTGGCTGCTACGCCGACACGATAGGACAAACCTTAGACAATTTATTGACCTAAATGTAGACATGACAAAATTCCCAAAATTTTGCCATTAAAAAGGCATAAAACCTCATAAAATTATTTTCAAAACTCAAGACTAGACTTGGACTCTGATTCAAACACAAAAGGGTCCAAAAAATTTTCCATTATACCGGTGCAAAATGATGATAAAACTATATTTTAATACTTGGGACCAAACTCAGACACAAAATTAAACTCAATCAATTCTTGAAAAACTCACCAATATAACGACGTAAAATGACAACTAAACATAATTTCTGAGACACTGGTAGAATACACTTTTTTTCATTTTTCCCCTCCCATTTTTCTTCGACACTCGCCCCCATAAGCGGGTCAACATAACAACTTTTTCTAAATAGATGCAACATAATAAAATTCCTCAGACGTGTCTTTTTAGGGGTGTGTGCCCCATCTTGACACAAAGGGGTCAGCCTAGTCAAGTTCGGTAATCGGTATAACACACCTCACTAAGTCGGATATGATGTAAATAATTGGGCCTAAAGATTTAACTCTAGGTGACGCAACTGACTTGGTGTCGAGGCTTGCTGAAGAACCCAGTGGACAAATCGGGCAGAAAGCGCATCAGGGTCATCCGCCAACAGTGTGTCCGGCTAAAATCCCGTCACACCATCCTCCTAAATCATGGGCAATATAGTAAGAAAGTCTCAGATGCCGTAGGCAATACTGGTAAGTGCAAGTGTTCTAGAAGACTCAGAGGTGTACAAAAGAAGACATTTTATATGCAATCCAACAATATCAAAGCAATAACATTCCAAACATGGCAACAAACAACGTAACAAATAACATTCACAAGCCGAAAGGCGACAATTTATTAAAGCCTGACTCTCAGTTTTTACTTTCATCCCCAGCGGAGTCGCCAAACTGTCACGCTCTAAAATTTCAAAAATGCAAGTGACTGGTGTTACAAAGGTACCTAAATCATTAAAAGATTCGGGGTCACCACTTGATAAGTTAAAGGTTTGCCCAGTCACCAAAAAGATACCTTGAAACACCTATGATTCGTTTAGTAGTCTGCGTAAGAGTTCCGGGTAAGGATCTCGGTTGACTCTCGAGAAGGTGTTTGGCACCCCCGAGTCCTGTGCAAGCACAATTACTTTTTGACGCATTTCGACTCTTGAAAATATTTGTTGTATTTTTGCGCTTTGTTTGTTACGCCTTGATTTAGTAACTTGCTTAACACCACAAAATTGAATTTAGCTTCACTATAAAATAAATTTGTGTACTATCAACATGAAACAAACTGATTTGCAAGTGACAGTTGATACATATACCCAAAAACTTTATAACTCTTGAATGAAAACTTGTTCTTTGCTAAACACCTGTGGCCATAAGTCAAAGGCTCAAATTTAAAGCAATTGAGCATGCAAATTTCTAAATGATTATGTATGTTTCACTTTGCAAATAAAGGATTTTTTACACATATATATAAACTTATACCCCTATATTACAAAAAAAAATAGCAATATTTATCAAATTACAAAATATAACATTATTTTCCTAACATATTTTACAATAACAAACAAATCAGAAAGAGAAATCAAAGCCTCAGAAACCCCCATTTTTCAACCCCACCCCCACCACAATTACACTCTCCCAATTCGCCACGGTCCAAAACCGCCTGTGCACTGCGCGCCACCGTACGCTGGCGAGATCACAGGTTGTAGCATCAAGCAGAACCAGTAATTCAAAGATCAACTCCACCCCCAACAGAGCAGGTTCAACGCCACTGTGTTGACGTTGCGGAACCACCAATCGGGATGTCATCACAGGAAACCAAATAGCAAACCAATGACAACCTTTGTACTCTTACACTCTACACTTCTCCCTCCCTACACCCACCCCACTGAAATCCCTCATCATTGTCTTCTTCCCCCAATTTCCAAAAATCACCCAAAAAAACCCATGGAAAATCACTCAACAACAAGCAGAGCAGAAGCAGAAAGAGTATTGTTACGTCAATATCACCACTACTTCAGCTCTCCGTCGACATCGCCTCAAAATCGCGGCCAAAATCTAAGACCTTCTTTAAGCTTCTCGATACGGGAATGAGGAGAAACGAGTTAAATCGAAATCGGAGGAGAGGAATGAGGAGAAGATTAGATAAGAGTGGAGGAATTGAGTGAGGATTGGGTAGGGGTGTTTGGGCGGCGGTGGATTTGAATGTTTGTTTGTTGATAGAATTGGATATTAAACATGAGTGTAAAATAGCTATTCATTTACTTCAATTTCCCGGAGCATTTTCTGAGTTACCTTATTGGTTCATAGTCGCTGCATCATAATCAAATCCAGGTTTGGATCCGATTTGAATCAAATTTCTTGGGTGGGTCCAACTTTTCATGTATTTTAATCTAACATAAAAGAAACTCACTTTTAAAATGCTGCTGAAACAGACTTTAATAGGTTGAAACGGTCTAAAACAGAGTTGAAACAATCTAAAACGGTTTTGAAACACTATGATAGAGTCTGAAATTGAGCTGAAATAGTTTGAAACGGTGTTGAAACAGTCTGATACGGTCTGAAACGGCATTGAAATACTATGATACAGTCTGAAACGGTATTGAAACAATCTGAAACGATATTGAAACACTATGATACAGTCGGAAACGGAGTTGAAATAATTTGAAACGGTGTAGAAACACTATGATACAGTCTCAAAATGGAATTGAAATACTATTATACAGTCTAAAACGGTGCCAAAGCAATATGATACAGTCTGAAACCGCAAGTGAAAAAGTTCGAAACAAAATGTAAAAAATTATATGAAACAAAGCAAAAAAGGTGGCAATAGCTTAGAAACAGTGAGAAACAATGCGTAAATGGGATGAAATAATGCTGAAACGGTCTAGAAACAGCTTGATACAGTCGAGAAATAGTTAGATACGGTGTTGAAATAATTTAAAACGGTTCTGAAACAATCTGAAACAGTGCTGAAACAGCGTAGATGTAGTGAGATACACTTTGATACGGAGCAAAAATCATGCAGATACAATGAAATACAGTGCTGAACAGAACCTAAAATGGTGCAGAAATAGTTAGATACAATGCTGAACACAACTTGAAATGGTGCAGAAACAGTTCGATATTGAGCAAAAATAGTGCAAATACAACGCTGAAACAGTAAAAAACAGATAGTGAAAAATTCTGAAACAAAATATAAAAAATGATGTGAAACAACGCAAAACAGATGAAATAGTGAGAAACAACGCAAAAATGGAATAAAACAAACGCTAAAACAATCTAGAAAGATCTAGATACAGTCTAGAAATAATTAGATACGTTACAGAATAATGCAGACAAAGTGAGATACGGAAATATACAACGAGATACGAGGTAGTTGGTAGTTGAGAAACATCGAGATACAGTGAAATACAACGAGATACAGTGAGGATGAGATGAAAAAAATTGAAATTGAGGAAAATGGGAGGAGTAAAAGTGAAATTGGGAAAAATGGTGGGAGGAAAAGTGAAATAGGGGGAAATAGGAGGAGCAAAAGTGATAGTGGGGGAAAATATGAGGAAGAATGTAAGGGTTTGGTATGTTATGGGAAAATATTGCTATGTTTTGTTATGTTTTGTAATTAACTTCTCCCTTCCTCTATAATGGGTAATTTTGCTAAAATATTAGTATGTTTTGTAAATAATTTCTAAAACTTGTACTTTTATGAAAAATTCCGCAAATAAAAGCATAGTCAGATTTGCACATCAAGTCTAATTTTTAAGCTGGTTTGCACCAATGTCCTGTCTTGGTCTATGTATTTTCAGTTCTGTCCCTTTACAGAAGTTGTAAATTATTTGCAAATCTGAAATTTATTTACAAGTCACACTTAAAGCTATCAAACACTCCACTATTATCGTACAAACGTAAAGTGACCCACGAGAAGCATGCAGTGGCCAAATTTAAACATTCATACGCTTTCCATTTTTTAATCAACACAACAGATGTAAAATATGCCACGAGACATGACCAACATATAGAGGGACATTCATATTTTTGGGGGCTTGATTTAAGCCATTCCATTTATATTTTAACAGTAAGCCAAATGACAATACAAAGTGAAAAAGTATTTACCTAATAGCCAATTCTCCAAAGCAAAACAAAGATGACCAAGCCCACAGTCAACTCGAGAACATGAAAACCGAGCAACAACCAACAGCTAATAGACCCACAAACTAGTGAAGACCCTCTCCATTGTTCAGACACAAACTTCAAACTTTGTTTAACTTTTTTGATTATTTTGGATCAAATATACTACTAGGTATTGAGCTTAGTAGCTATATATTAATAAACGAACTTAAAAAGTCATTACATTTGTTGCACCATAATAAGTGCCAATAGAATACGAAGCTAGCTAACTAATCGTCTAAAAATAGGTATAAAAATAGTCATTACATTTTCTTCCTCTTAGCCTCTCACTTTTTTTTAACTAACTCTTATTATTTTTCTTAAACTTTTAGCTCACTATTGTTCACTCTTTTCTTGTTTCAGATCTAGTTCTTTAGTTTGAGACTAGTAAAATTATTTATTAAAATATTGTTGGTGTGTAATGAGGGAAAAGACTCTCTTTAAATAGACAAAGTAAGAAAATAGGTAGATGGGTAAAAAGTACAAGAGTCATATGTGACCAAATTTACTTTTTTCAAAATGGTGTATGTACCCATGTAATAAATTTCACCCTTTGTGGTCACTTTGTGCCTCTAGTTTGCCTCCCATTTGCACACACCTTTTATACAAAAATTTAAAATTTAAAATGAAATCACCTTTTGACCTAAGAATTCTTAAAACACTAATAGCCTGTTTGGCATTGCTTCTCCAAAACCAAAAGTGGTTTTTTTCTTTTTGTTTTTAAAAAGTACTTTTTTGAAATTTTGAGGTGTTTGGCAATAAAAAAAAGTACTTTAGGTAGAAGCAGAAACAGTTTTTCTACTTTTGGGGAGAAGTTACAAATACCTGCTTCTTCCAAGAAGCAGAAGAAGCAGAAGCAGAAGCAGTTTACCAATTTTTTCAAGATAAAAATATCCTTACCAAAATCCATCTTTACCAAATTATTCCTCATTAATTAACCATATCTCTCAAAATAAAATTATATTTCTTATTTTCTTATTTTTTTATATTGTGTACTTTTACAAATCCTCTCCCTCTTAGGACTAGTTTTTATTTTTAAGTATTACTATCAACCGTATATATAGGATCTCCTATTCTTTAAGTCATCTTTTAAAAGTAAGTATTTACAAGAAATTCTTAATTCTGTTATCACTTTAAAACTATATTTTATGTTGTTGCCAACCGCTTAAATTTATATCATTTACTTTATATTTTACATTTCAACTAAATAAATATTTTTAATCAAAGTCTTTTATGATAACATTTAGAATTATTTTTTTGTTTCTATTAATTCAAATTTAAAATAAACTTGGATGTCCTTTTAGTAATTGACACACAAAAGGATTTTTCATAAAAATTAACCACACACAAATTATTTATCAAAAGTACTTCTCTAATGAGTTGTCCAAACACAAATTGTTTATTATCTAAAAGTACTTATGCCAAAAGTACTTCTCAAAATAAGCAGTTTTTTGCAACAAAGTCAAACAGGCTCTAACTCTAAAATTCAAAATCCTATTTTTGGTAATTTTTCAGTATTTTCTATCTAATTACTCCCTCTGTTTCAAAATGGATGAACCTTTTCGCTTTTCGAGAGTCAAACTGGATGAACTTTGACCAACAATTTAAGATGATTTTTTTTATCATATTGATATGCGAAGAGTTGCATGTTATAGTACTTTTCGTATAGTTTTTGAATATGCAAATTTTTATTTGAAAATATTAATTTAGTATAGTTTAATTTAGGTTCAAGGATTAGTCAAATTGACTTTCAAAAGGTGAAAAGGTTCATCCTTTTTGAAATGGAGGGAATCATTAATTAAAACTACTAAATAAAGAGCAAAAATCTAACAAAAATCACACAATAATTATCACAACTAATTTTACGTAATTTTTGATATTTTGTGCCAAAAGTAGGTGATTATAAATATTGATTTTAATGTTTTATTAAAAAAATTACGTATACTATGCAAAAAGGATCTAAAAGAATGACATCAGAAGGCTTAGCGAGTTCCTTTTTTTTTTCAAAGACGGTCCTTTTTTTTCCTCGGACCGGATCTTGAGGTACCTCAAGGGTTATCTTGGCAAAGGTATGATCTATACTAATCATGGCCATGAGAGAGTAGAAATCTATAGTAATGTTGATCGGGATTTTTTCGTCGCCGCTCCAACCTGCTTGTTGCTCCCAAACGCACACGCAAGTATACGTGGTCGCCAAGTAATAAAGTGATAAGATGAGTATCGTTCCCACGAGGACTATGCAGACTGAATTCTAGCAAACAATTTATTTAAACTATTCAGGGATCTTTTTCCAATAGTGAGGATTTTGTTAACTAAAGAACAGTAATTAAATGGTAAAAGTGAATTCAAGCAATGGAGCAAAACTTGGTTGTTATCAGTAATAAGGAGACGGTCCAGGGTCAGAGTTACAAACAATCCAGTTGAGTTTTCCAATTGATTCCACTTCTTAAATCCCGGGTTACTAACTAACAGATTAAATGTACCCGTGAAAACCTTTCAGTTCTTCACGGTCTATGCAGGCTACTCCAATCCCTATATGTCTATGGGTTGAATCACGTGCACGCATTAACGAATTCTGTAATTAGTTAAACTAGGCGAGCAAGTATATGTCTATCCTACTCACAAATTGGTTCCCCGATGCCCGGGTTCACAAACTAGTCCTACTCTTTCTTATTACGTAATTAAATTCCCTCTTTCGAGTTCAATCTAAAAACCATAGATAATGCGTAATAATCGGGCCCTGACAATTACACAAGTGAAATCAAGAAAGAATAAGTAACCCGTAATGGGATTCAATTAATGGAAATCAATCTTCAAACATCAACCTTCATGTAATACTCTAACCCTAGAACGATAGAATTAGCTACGCATACTCATAATAACAACACAAGGAATTGATGCAATAATGAAATAATGATGTAATAGATTAATGGAAGGAAGAAAAACCCTTGTCTTGATGTTATGAGCTCTCAAATTTGCTCCAAAGTCTGAACTCCCCTTACAAAACTAAGTAATAAACTATTTATAATGTTTCCATACCCTTGGTAATAAGTTAGACCCAAAACTAGGAGGAATAGGGAGTAAAATCGCGCACAAGGGGCGCTACAGCGGGCGCCCCGCGCCCCGAAAAGCGTGCACAAGACCAGAACCCGCATCCAGGCTTCGTGCCTTGGGCTTGCGTCGCGTGCCAAACGCGCCAGGCCACCGCGCGCTATAGGCTGCGCGGCGCGGGCCCCAGAGCGCCAAGCCAAAATCGCTCTTTTCCGCTCCAAAACTCGGCTCGTGTCGTGCCTATGTGTGCTCAATCCAATCCTCAATCAAAATCCAATCTTTTCTTGCTCAATCATGCTCTTAAAAGCTCCAATTACACTGCATAACAACCTACACACACACGACATAAAATCAGTGTAAAACCACATTCATAAACTATAAAACGCGCGAATAAGGTATCCAAACGTGAGGAAATATTAAGGAAATATAGGCATAAAATGCCAAACATCACCACCCCACACTTGAATCCTTGCTCGCCCTCGAGCAAGTCACAACTAACTTCCCAACCTAGGTAAAACAGGTCTGCCTATGACTATGGTTGATACCGACCATTGAACCAATGCACACATGACTACTATGGATCCACAACATGCCAACAATTTACCAAGACCAAAAATATGAGAACAACCACCCCAAAATAACTCAAATGCACAAACTCAACTTAACGCCACCATGCTCCCACAAAATCACACCTATCTACTCAACCAAGAAACCATCAACTTCACCTATTTCATGCAAACCATGTGCCCTCACCAATATGAAGCAAGAGAGTGTCCCCCAAATATCACACACAACAATGAATATCAAGAATAGAATGGGGACAATAGCATAGAAAGAATTCACTCACTCTCATAAAAATCTCACATGTCACACACAATGTACCATAGGCTTGCCCGTAGTGTAGGACTCCACTAATGTAAGCTCACTCCAATCGGGATTAACTAGGACTTTAGAAAGGTCGTAATGTAGGCTAAGGGGTTGGTAGGATACATATGGGTAATAGTGACTGCCTCCCTAAGCACTTTAATACATCACAATTAAATTAAACACAATTCTCATCAAGCCACCCAATCAACTCTTCTACACATACACATTCTCAACAAGTAGCATTTTTTCTTTTAAGCACACACTAGCAAGGAATGAATATTTCTCTTTTTTTTTCTTTTTTCCACAATTTTTTTCTTTCTTTGCTATTTTTCTCTTTTTCTATTTCATTATCTTCCAACCTTGCCAATGCTTTTCACTACTTCACAATGTTTACAATTATTTCCCTTTATTAGCTCCACTCAAGAACCTCCCAACTCCAACCACAACTCCAAAGTAACAACACAATATTAACTAAAGTGCTTAAGGAGTAAAGGGCCAAAAGAGACAATTTAGAACAAGTGGGTAGGCTCGGGGTGTGGGTACCAATAGAAAGGATCAAAGAAATCACAACAACAAATTTTTTTCCCAAGGTATATATGTAAGGGTAGGCTACAAAAAGAAGGCCTTGTATCATTTCCCGACTAGAGCAAACCTAGGATTTCGCTTTGCACACACACAGGGCAAGTTCTAGACATTAACATGCAACATGGAGTAAATAAGAACATGCCTCACAACACACCTTGCACATGGTCCACACAAAAAGGTTCCATCAACCACTCTCAACTAAGCTTCTAGAATGCAACTTGTGGAAATTTAAGCACTAATGCACAAAGGATAGCAATCAAGTCAAGCAAGCGGACTCAAGCATCTCAAGGGGGTCGTTCCAATTTTTCCTAGGCATGCATCAAATTAAAACCAAGGACACCACAAATAGCACATGCAATCAAGTCCAAGTCCACCGGTATCAAGCAAATCAAAGGCACCTAGCATTCTACCTTTTTCCTTAGCCTAGGGTCATCTACAACTAACTATTCTAATCCTAAAAATAAAATAAAACTACCCGGTTCAAAGGTCTACCCGTGGAAAAGAACCGCGGTCATAAGAAAAATCACGGGGTGGATGACATGTACCACTAATAAAACTAAAAGGAAAATCTTTTTGGACTTTTTCATTGGTTTTCTAATTTTTTTTTTTTTTTCATATATTAAAGCAAGAAACAAATAAAAATAAAGTCAAGTGACAAAAGAAAAATCCTAACGGTACATGCATCCTAACCTCAAAAATAGATAAAGGGTAGTTCCCCACCCCACACTTAAACTAAGCACTGTCCTCAGTGCGAAAAATAAGCAAGTGCAAGGTAAAGAAAACTTCCCTGAAGACTGTAGTCCTTGGCGCTATTATCCTCCAAGCTTCATGAGGTACTCAGACTTCCCCCATCACGTCATCAATATTATGCAAGGGTGAGGACACCCCACACTTAGCCTCGACATTACATGAACCTGCAATCCAAGGAAAAACAAAAACTACGTGACACTATAAATAAAATAATACAAGTACAAACTCGGGTTGCCTCCCGAGAAGCGCCTTAGTTAACGTCGTGGCACGACGACACTTTTAGCTCACTTCCAGTATTTACGTCTTCTCTTCTTACGCCGAACCTTTGCCTTTTTCCTTTCTTTGAGAGACCCCCCTTTCAACTTCACATGTGGTGTACTTCCATGTTCTTGACTAACACATTCAATCGTAGAGCACTCTTCAATTTTAGCTATGTGCTCCTTCTCATTATACACCTTGAAAGTAACCTTTTCACCATGCGCTCTAACAGTCATCTCACCCAGCTCCATGTCAATAATTGCCTTCGAGGTGACTAAGAATGGTCTCCCCAAAATGATTGGAGCTTCTCGGTCCTCTTCATAATCTAGGACTACAAAATCAGCAGAGAATGTAAATTTACCAACTTTTATCAACACATCCTCCAACTTACCCTCAGGGTGAGTGAGTGATCCATCCGCCATCTTGAGAGTAACTGAAGAGGGCTTGATTTCTCCTAGCCCTAACCTTTTGCAAACAGACAGAGGCATGAGATTTATGCTTGCACCCAAATCACACAAGGCACCAGTGATACTATGCCCTTCAATGGTACAAGGAATAGTAAACTTCCCAGGATCTTGAAGTTTTGGAGGTAGCTTACTCAAGATTGTGCTACACTCCTCAACTAACTCAACTGAATCTATCTCTTGAGGCTTTTTCCTCTTGACTAAAATCTCTTTTAAAAACTTCACAAAGGATGGCATCAATTCAAACACATCAGTCAAAGGAATATTAACATGAAGTTCTTTCAGCATACTCACAAATTTTTGATACTGAGCCAAATCCTTTGACTGTATAAGCCTCTGCGGGAATGGTGGAGGTGGCCGAGGTGCCTCCTTTCTCTCTTCTTTCTTCTTCATCTTCTCCACTTTTTCAATTTTTTCTATTTCAGCTCTCTCCTCAGACTTGGCCATCAGTTCTCCACCATCAATTAAAGTCACTGCAAGACATTGTTCAGGCTCTTTTTTAACAGTACCTATTTCTCCCACCAACTGCCCCAACTGGTGCTCCAAGTTCTTGTGAGCACTGGCAAGATCTTGTATGGCCTGTGCATGGGCTGCAGTGTCAGCTATCATTCTCTGCTGGCCTGCCATTATTTGCTTTAGCATATCTTCAACTGAACTGCTAGCCTGCTGTGGTGGAGCTGGAAGTGGGTGGTAATTATTCGGGGCTCTCGTATTGCTTTGATAATACCCATTACCAAACTGGTTTTGACTCTGCAGCCTGTTTGGATTACCCACGTAATAAACTGACTCTGGATTAGAAGAGCAAACCTCTGTAGCATGGTCTTGACCACAAACCTCACAAAAGCTCTGGAGTTGTTGCACTGGAGCCACTGGTTGCTGAGTCTTTTGCAGAACTAACTTACTAATTTGATTGGAAATAGCATCCATCCTAGCCCGTAGCTCTGAAACTGCATCTAACCGAAGTACCCCTGCAGCTTTCTGCGTAATAGCTCTACCATCTCCCTGCCAATCAGGATTGCTCTGCGAAAACTTATCTAGCAAATCATAGATCTGGTCAAAATTTAAGGCCAATACTTGACCTCCAGCAGCAGCATCTACCACGATCTTAGTATGTGCAGTCAACCCCTCAACAAAAGTATGTGCAAGAACCTCATTGGATTGGTTGTGGTGTGGACAATCTCTCAGTAAAGCTTTGAACCGCTCCCAGGCAGAATATAAAGATTCTCCTTCTAACTGTCTGAAGGACATAATTTCACTCCTCACCCGGGCTGTCTTGGCAGATGGATAAAACTTAGCCAAGAACTTCTTAGCCAAATCATTCCAAGTGGTGATAGACCCAGACTTTTCAGCCTTTAACCACCTCTTTGCTGCCCCAATCAGTGAAAATGGGAATAAAGTCAAGCGAACATAATCAGTAGGCACACCCGTTGGTGTATAAGTATCACTGATCTCCAAGAAATTCTGGATATGTTGTTGCGGATCTTCATGAAGTAATCCACCAAATTGTCCAGTCGTATGTAACAGTTGTATCATACCGGACTTAATCTCAAAATTTCCAGTAATTCTAGGCTTAACTATGCTCGAGGCTACTCCCTCCAGGCTGGGGAGAGCAACATCTCGCACAGCTAAAGCTTGTTCTTCTGCCATTCCTGTAGGTAAAGATCAAGCAGGACCTAATACCTGAAACAGCAGAAAACTCAAAACAAAAATTAAACCTGAATAGAAAGTAATAAACTGTTCAAAAAGAAATCAGTCAATAATTAGTCCCCGGCAACGGCGCCAAAAACTTGTTGCTCCCAAACGCACACGCAAGTATACGTGGTCGCCAAGTAATAAAGTGATAAGATGAGTATCGTTCCCACGAGGACTATGCAGACTGAATTCTAGCAAACAATTTATTTAAACTATTCAGGGATCTTTTTCCAATAGTGAGGATTTTGTTAACTAAAGAACAGTAATTAAATGGTAAAAGTGAATTCAAGCAATGGAGCAAAACTTGGTTGTTATCAGTAATAAGGAGACGGTCCAGGGTCAGAGTTACAAACAATCCAGTTGAGTTTTCCAATTGATTCCACTTCTTAAATCCCGGGTTACTAACTAACAGATTAAATGTACCCGTGAAAACCTTTCAGTTCTTCACGGTCTATGCAGGCTACTCCAATCCCTATATGTCTATGGGTTGAATCACGTGCACGCATTAACGAATTCTGTAATTAGTTAAACTAGGCGAGCAAGTATATGTCTATCCTACTCACAAATTGGTTCCCCGATGCCCGGGTTCACAAACTAGTCCTACTCTTTCTTATTACGTAATTAAATTCCCTCTTTCGAGTTCAATCTAAAAACCATAGATAATGCGTAATAATCGGGCCCTGACAATTACACAAGTGAAATCAAGAAAGAATAAGTAACCCGTAATGGGATTCAATTAATGGAAATCAATCTTCAAACATCAACCTTCATGTAATACTCTAACCCTAGAACGATAGAATTAGCTACGCATACTCATAATAACAACACAAGGAATTGATGCAATAATGAAATAATGATGTAATAGATTAATGGAAGGAAGAAAAACCCTTGTCTTGATGTTATGAGCTCTCAAATTTGCTCCAAAGTCTGAACTCCCCTTACAAAACTAAGTAATAAACTATTTATAATGTTTCCATACCCTTGGTAATAAGTTAGACCCAAAACTAGGAGGAATAGGGAGTAAAATCGCGCACAAGGGGCGCTATAGCGGGCGCCCCGCGCCCCGAAAAGCGTGCACAAGACCAGAACCCGCATCCAGGCTTCGTGCCTTGGGCTTGCGTCGCGTGCCAAACGCGCCAGGCCACCGCGCGCTATAGGCTGCGCGGCGCGGGCCCCAGAGCGCCAAGCCAAAATCGCTCTTTTCCGCTCCAAAACTCGGCTCGTGTCGTGCCTATGTGTGCTCAATCCAATCCTCAATCAAAATCCAATCTTTTCTTGCTCAATCATGCTCTTAAAAGCTCCAATTACACTGCATAACAACCTACACACACACGACATAAAATCAGTGTAAAACCACATTCATAAACTATAAAACGCGCGAATAAGGTATCCAAACGTGAGGAAATATTAAGGAAATATAGGCATAAAATGCCAAACATCACTGCTGCCGTGCCATTCAGAACTTCTCCAGCCACCCCTCAGCCTGTTGCTTATTCGTCGGCTTCATCTCTGCCCACATCATCACCTCCCCATTTTTCAAATGGGTCTGTCGAGTTGCATCACCAAAGTTCCCGAAGATCTAAAAAGAAAGACATCAGACCGCAACGTAATAAATATTTGGTAGTATTATGGTTGGAGTATATATTAAAAATTAAGTTAATCTAAGAATAAATATTCATTTACATTAATAAAAGTTATATCAATGCTCATCAGTTATATACTTTTTTTTTAATGACCGCGTATTGAATTCACTAGTAGAGAGTTGGTCTGATTTGTATAGAATCGTCAATCGACACGTTTTACAACTTATCACTAATATTTGTTGATGCAAATTCTATCTGTATTTGAAATTGTAAGGTAAGCTGAGAACGATTGACTAATATTAGTTGAACTATTGCTATCGCCCGTCTGAATGAAACCAAATTTTAGGGATGACGAAAGCAATGAAGCAAAATTATACTACGTCAGTGCATTTGCTTCCTGCCGTCCATTTTCTTTAATTATCAGCTTTATTTTCCTTCTTTAATTTTCTTTTATACTCCATCCCTTTTAATTTATTTAAATATTTTTTTATTTGTTCAACAAATAATGACTTCTTTCTAAATTAAGAATCTTATTAAATTCATATTTCTCATTTATTTTTAGTGAGATATTAGCTCCATCTCATTTTTATTTGTCATATAGTTACTAAAAGTGTTTATTTCAGAGTATCTGTCGTTTTAACATATCAAGATAAAATCAATAATTGTTTTGCACTTTGCCATTACTGCAAATTAATTTTGAAAATAAAAACTAGAATAAATATTTATTAGAAAGAGATATAAATAAACATAAAATAATCAAAAAGTCCTCCTACTTATTAATATTTTCTTCAGTTACGTATAAAACGCAAAATTTACAAATAAATTGACAAAGTGAATAATTTATAAACACAAAAATATTCATTACTTATTTTATACTATAAATTTTGAAATTCTTCAAACACGTTTTCAGAACTGTTTTTCTTGAGCCGAGGGTCTATTGCAAATAGTCTCTCTATCTTACTCACTCGAGGTAGGATAAGACCTGCATAATCTTTGATATGTAGCACTTCCCTTTTTTTTTTTTGGGCATCCCACCCTCCTAGAACCCCACTTGTGGGAACATATAGAATTTGCTGTTGTTTGCGTTCATATAACTGAAGTCAAAAGAAAGTGCAAGAATATCTTCGGGAGGCCCCCGCCTGATTTGTTAAGGCTAAATTATACAAATATACAAACATAATAACAGGTTTATAATAAAATAGCAACATTATGTCACTTTTCAAGAATAGCAATACTTTCTTAACATTATATATACAAGTTATTAAAAAAAGATTTATTCAATAAAATTGAAGATACACCATGCACCAAAATCGCCTATAATTACAGGCATGTTTTTTTATCTGTTCCTATTTTTTTGGGATTACAACTACCCAATTACTAATTCTATTGTATGTCTATCGTATGGTGTATGTGTATAGTATGACTATTGTATGGCTATTGTATGTGTATTGTATGACTATTGTTAGTCTTTTGTATGTCTATCGTATAGCTATTGTATGTGTATTGTATGGCTATTGTTTTTTACGTATGTCTATTGTTAATTTTTAATATATGGTGTTGAGGGGAGAGAGAAAATGGGTCTTAAATGTAAAAAGAATTAAACCTATCTAAACATGATTTGGGTGCATAAATATAGGATTAGATTTATCTTCTTTTTTTTAATTATATTTCTTTTCTTTTTAAATACATTATGCTATTTTTTGTAGCAAACAACAAAAGTGTTGCTATTTTTTGTAAGTTTTGAAAATATATATATATATTGTAACAAAAGTAGATAAAGTTATACTATATGTAATTATCCCATTTATTAAAGACACTTGTCAGGGAAACTCAATTCTCAGTACGACTATCATTCAATTTCCCCAAACTTTTATCCTTCCACCACGTGTCCCTTGCTTACTTGTCTTCTTTTCTCTTCAATTTCTCTATTTTAATTGTATCTATTCACAAAGTAGCACAAAACAATGGAATAACAGAGTCTCACTGAAGAGTCAGTGAGATATATTTTCACATCCACACTGCTTTCACTTCCTAACTGCTTGCGTCAACATTTAGCAAGTGGGGAGACTGACTATGTGGGCAAAAATATGTCACCTATTATTACGGGGATATGAGTCCAGCTGGCATGACTAAACTTATCTTACAAGTCACTGGTTGCAGAGGATACACGCCCGCTCCTGAAGCCAACGGCCGTTTAGGCGGCACGATCATAGGACGCTGGGTGTACCGCGTCTAAAGTTTACAGTCTCCTAGTTAGGGTTACTGTATACCACCGCCTTTAGTTATAGGTCACATAGCCTTATTAGTCTTTGTGTTTTACCTTATTTAGGACTGGGTATCACTACTATAAATACCCCTCCTTACATTGTATTGTACATGATACGATTCACCACAGAATCCGGCTATTCTCAAGGAAAAAGAATTACTCTGTCTTTCTATTAATTATTTCGTCTTGTTCATTCATTACTGTTTTCATTATATTTATATACTTTTCCGTTGTAGTTACTATATTGCTTGTGACCTCAACTATAATTAATTGTTTAACCTACACGTACAATTTTAGGCATAAACAATAACTCACAAATATTTTTTTTAATAGATAGTTCAAACAACTCAAGGCTATCAATACCACTATGTTATAATCATGCATGTCAAAAATGGAAAATGTCAAGAAAAAATTGATTAAAATAAATTTAAAATTTCCACTATAGTATTATTATTTAGAGCATTATCTAAAGTTAAAAAAATAATTTTGTTATTAATTGCATATAACTTCACAAACTTCTTGAACAGATCTAGAAATAAAAAGTAGAGTATGTGGTTCATCAATAAATTTATATGCTAAAATATGCTTTTTGCGTTACCCAATTAAGATATATCCAATAACATGTAATTATTAAATAATCATAACCGTTATTAGTATAATTTCGAGATGTTTACAATACCAAAGTAATGTTATTTATAGGCCATCGGCTTGGAGAAGTTCAGCTACTTTCTCTATGTTCTAATCGTGGCTTTGCCCACGTCCTATCCCCTAGGAAGATGAGTTAGTGGGCTGAGATCGTGGAGCAATCACTCCGCTGAAATAGAAGTGGTCCACTGAGGCTAGGATCCTCCACTTCGGGGACACGAGCCTATTGATTCATCGAGGCTATTTTCCTCGGGGTACATCAAGAACTATGGCCTAGGCGTTCGTCTCAGTGGTAATGTTGTTTACCTTGGGTGCAAATTTTGTGAATCTCCATTTGATGTGCTCCGAATCATACGCTCGAGGAGCCACGTGTGACAGCCATTTCACTACTAAAAATCAGGGCTTTTCCGACCGCCGATACGGTGGGACAACGGTCGGCTAGGCGACTGTTGTCCGACCTAACAAGGCGGTCGGCCAAATAGTGGTCGCTCAAAGCTTTCCGACCGCCGCGGTCGGACGTCGGACCGAAATACGGTCGGACGGCGGTCGCCTAGTTTATAGGTGGAAAAAATAATGTTGAACTGGGCGACCGACGCGGTGGGAGATTTCAAAAAAACTGGGAAAACGGGCGACCGCAGCGGTGGGCTAGGCGACCGAAGCGGTGGGCCAGGCGACCGCTGCGATGGGAAATTGCTTATTTCTGGGCTGGGAAATTGCCAATTTTCGGACCGTTTTCAGACCGCTGCGGTCGGTAGGCAGTGTAATACCTGCAATAAAAAACCTGCAATTAGAGCTACACCACCTGTAAAAAATAGAAAAAACAGAACCCAGAAGAAGATTAGGCTTCTCAAGCCTTAATAATAGTCTAAACAAGGCTTATTGCCTTTAAATAGAAAGTTTAACATTTTACATAACATATCCAATCCGAATAGTGATCCAAACAAGTTAAAACAAGTCTAATACATCAACAATCCATTATTACTACTATGTTGCCTCAGAACCCGACTCAGAGCTGTATTAACGTTTGCTCTTGCCTTTCCCCCGACTTTTGCTCTTACTCTTGCTCTTGCTCTTGGTCTTGCTCTTACCCTTGCCCTTGCCCTTCTTTTCCTTGTCCGCACCACCACACATAATGTTCTGCATCATTTCCAGCATGGTTCTCATATTTTCTTCATTGCGCAAACGTTCTTCTTCACTCTTTTTCTTAAGCTCTTCGATTTCATTGCGCAAAGCGGCTTCCACCGAGGGATTAATTGAACTAGCAGGAGGAGTGTAAGTGCCAAACAAACCTGGATTTAGACGTTCTGAGGCATACTGCAATCCAAGGCCGTAAGCACTTCCCTTCTTTACTCCGCCATTCACCTCCAACCATAGTGCGGTTTCCTCTTCTAGTGTCATTTGAGCTGGGGTACTGCTACCACACTCGGATGCCTGAGTCGACATCCTTTCTTCATAGACCGCCGTAGCCTTTTCCTAAAATAAAATTTAATAACAAGAATTAGATTGACAAATATTGACGGATTTAATAACTTTAAAAGATTGAATTTAATAACTTACATATAGCTCTTTAGCGCGGTCTTCGACCCACACTTCCTCTCCTTTTTTGTTTCTGTATATATGCCTCTTCTTAAAGATTTCAGGCACACGAACTGGCCGACGAACTGGCCGCCCTTCTTGCCTTTCCTACAAAATTAAAAAGATGACAAGTTAGATGGAAAATTAATGTGAGTTACATAAAATAATACATACAATTAATTAATAAATTACCAATATCATCCGTTGAGTCGCTGCCCTAACCGAACCCCCGGTGTGCAGCGATCCACCCCTTTCGGAGGCTCGTGCGGCTTTTCCTTGGGCGCTCTTCTTCTTAAATTCTTCAGTATCCCAATATTGTAGAAGTTGTGCCCAAACGTGATCGTATATCCACTCGGGCTTCTTTCCTTTGTTTCGACAATCATACATGCTACCTTTCACTCTATCTTGGCATTTTCCAAGGAAATTGCTTTTGGCAATGCTATTAAATGCAGGATGCCATATACACTTTGTCTGAAATAATTATTGAATATTAGATTTCTAAAAAAGTGACACTTAACTAAATTATTAAAAAATAAAATATAGTTATTACCTGAAAATCGTCAAACATGCTCATCTTTACAGGGAATGGTACCTGACCCCAGGATGGCCATGGCTCAGTCCATCTAGATTTAATGCATCTCCCAATAGTGCCTCTTCCGCGAGGTGAATTGGAAGATGCTCCATTACATTAAAGAAACCAGGGGGAAAGATTTTTGTCAACTTAGTCGCGACAACAGGAAAGTTACTTTCCAACGACTTAAGATTCTCTTCCCTCAATGTCTTAGAACACAGCTCCTTAAAAAATAGGCTCGTCTCTGTAAGTGGTTTCCAAACTTTATCAGGCAAGCCATTGAATGCAATTGGGAGCAAGTTTTCCATGAAGATGTGACAATCGTGGCTTTTCATGTGAGTCAATTTTCCTTCTGTCATATCAACACACCTTTCTAAGTTTGAAGCATATCCATCAGGCATCCTCAAATTCTTGACCCAATCACAAATCATTCTTCTCTCATCCAATCCGAATGTGTAACTGGCCTTGGGAAGCCAAATCGTGTTGCCAACTTGAGATAAGTGTAACTCAGGTCGCCTACAAAGTTCCTCAAGGTCCAACCTGGCCTTCACATTATCCTTTGTCTTGTTTCTGACATCCATCACTGTATTAAAGACAGCCTCGAAAAAATTCTTCTCAATATGCATGGGATCCAGGTTATGTCGAAGAAGATTATCCTTCCAATAAGGCAACTCCCAAAAGATACTTTGTTTAGTCCAATTATGATCAATACCATAGCCAGGTGCTTTAGATGGCCGTTGGCCAGTTACCTTAGGATACACCTTAACCCTATCTCATATTTATCCTCCTGACAACCTTCGCGGAGGCTCCTCAAAATCAACCTGATTCTTCATAAAGCATTACTGTTATTCCTAAACGGATGATCCATTAGCAATAATCGACGGCAACAGTCGAACCATGTACACTTACCACCATTTTTCAAAGTGAATGCTTTTGTATCTTCCATACAATAAGGGCAAGCGAGCTTACCAGCAGTGGACCACCCAGACAACATTCCATAAGCTGGAAAGTCATTTATTGTCCACATCAAAGAAGCATGCAGTTGAAAGTTCTGTTTCATTGATATATCATATGTTTCCACACCTTCATACCACAATAACTTTAACTCATCAATCAAAGGCTGCAAAAATACATCAATCGAGGCTTTCGGGTTATGTGGCCCTGGGATAATGCAATTAAAAAACAGATAAGGACTAGTCATGCACATTTCGGGCGGAAAATTGTACGGCGTGACAAATACGGGCCAACAAGAATAAGGTGTAGACGAGACATCAAAAGGAGTGAACCCATCTGAACATAGACCCAACCTTATGTTTCTTGGTTCACTAGCAAATGCCGGATACACCTGATCAAAATGTTTCCATGCCTGACCATCTGACGGATGGCTTAGAATGCCTGGCTGTTTCGTACGATCATGGTGCCATCTCATATGAGGAGCAGAGCTCATCGACGCATACAACCTCTTTAACCTAGGTATAAGGGGTAAGTAATGCATCGACTTAACAGGTATCGGCTTCTTTTTAGGGTTTAAAACCGGCTTGTAACGAGGCTCCTCACAAAATTTATATTTATCTAATTCTGCATCATCCTTATAAAACAACATGCAACCGTTGACACAACAATGAATTCTCTGGGCAGAAAGACCTAACGTGGAAACCAACTTCTTAGTGTGGTAATAATTAGTTGGTAATGCCATGTTAGTCAGATTGAGATCATTCATAAGGTCAATGATGGAATCCATGGCTGCTTGACATATACTAAAATCAGATTTAATACTTAACAATCTAACAGCAACTGACAACTTGGAATGCACTGAGCCTTCGTACAATGGACGACTAGCTTCCTCCAACTGTTTATAGAAGAGTTTTGCCTCATCATTAGGAATGTGCTCAACATTTGGTTGCGATGTACCCGGTTGGGATGGCTCATCTGGGTACATTCCAAAAGCATCATTAACCATATCGTTCATTCGATAATTATCAAGATCATCCTCGTTTGAGATCGGACCACTCCCACCGACATAAGCATTTTGAAAATGAACATCACTCCCCACATCCCTAGACTCTCCATGATAAACCCAAACAAAATAATCTGGCATAAAACCCTTCATATAAAGATGCATTTCAACATCTTCCAAATTTTTCCCTTTTATGCACTTGCAGTCCAGACAAGGACACTTAATCTGGCCCTACCGTATAAAATCATCAAGTGTTTTCGCCTTTTCAATAAAATCTTCAACACCTATTGCAAATTCTGCCCTCATCCCCCGCCGGCCGGGATTATTTCTATTATACATCCAACTACGACTTTCATTAACCATATCTACACAAAAATTACACGTTTGAGATGCATATTAAATTGCAAATATTTAAACAAACATTTCTTTGATACACTACCAATTTTCATAAGATTAATTAATTGTATAATTTTCTAAGTCAATTATTTTTATATTACTAACTAATTTGTTCTCTAAGATTATCATTTAGTAATTAATAACACTTCTCATTTGCAACTTATATCTATTTATTCAAAATGATAAAACTATTTACTTATCTATACTTAGTTGGAGTAATTTAAAACTATTTGCAAACTATTCAACTTAGTTGTTGCTCACCACTTATTTGATGAAATGCCTCAAAGAATCTAACTACCAAACTACACTATACACCAACAATTCTTTCTCAAAGCAATACAACAACAACAACAACACTAGTACACACCATTAACAACATTCAACAACAACAACACTAGTAAAGGAACCCATCAACAACATTGATCAACAACAACCCATTCAAAGTGTACTCTTCTCAATGGAACACCAACTTTTTCACTACAACAACCCATTCAAAGTGTTACTTTCCAATTTATCATCTTCTAAATATGCATTCAATAACCCAATCATTTTTTTAACAATACCCACTTTTCCAATCAACCTAATTTTTACAATACCAACAAAAATGTCAAACTAGCTTCAACAATTCCCAAACCAAACAACAACACAATGTAACCTAGTTCACAACCAAATAACAACTACTATGTCATGGATTAATTTCATGAGCTAGAATTCAAAAATAGGAAAAAATGACAAAAACGAGCTAAAATTAAATTTAAAAAAAAATTGGCGTTTCACCATAAAACTCACCTCAAGGGATGGTTTTGTACTCCACCACCACTAATTTACTAATCCCCAACTTTGATAGATGGAAGAACTACAAAAAAATAGATAAAAAAGTTAGGATTTTCGGATTTGGGGAAAATAGGAAGAAAACTATGAAAATTAAACTTACCAAGTTGTAGAGGAATGGAATTAAGAGATTAAGAGTGTTTTTTTTAATAGATTTGGGTTGGATTTGGCTTTGGAATCGGGTTGAATGGAGAAAGAAAGAAAGGGGAGAAAGAGAGAGAAGTGGGTGTTGTGTTAAATGAAAAACGGGCTGCTATGCCCGTGTTCCTATAGCTGCTGCCTACCGACCGCGTTCGGACCGCTGCGGTCGGTCAGAATTTTTTAATTCCTGTCCGACCGCTGCGGTTGGCTAAAGTAAAAAAAAATTTAATTAAAATTCATTGAATTATCCCACCGCGTCGGTCGGACAACGAGCTCCAACCGAATTTCGGTCTGAAAATGCTGTATTTTTAGTAGTGTTTTTCACCCAATACATAAAATATCAAAGAAAGTGAAGATATAGAAATTGTATCCCTTGAAAAAAAAAAAAAAAAAGAAGAGGTGATTGAGTACCTATTATATACCCAAGCTTTGAAAAACTGCTATCAAGGCTGATATTTTATAAGGTTGAGATAAAAGTAAAGAAGAAGTAGGAACATTTGGTGCAACATTATCTGTTTCATTTTAATAAGACTTATACATCCTCTTATCATATGGAAGTATAGAAGACATATCAGGTTGCTCATTTGGATATTATGTTTCAGGAACTTATAACTCATTATTAATTATATGGTTGGAATACGTTTTTTTTGTACCATGAACTTTTACAAAATGATTAATGCATAAGTACTAATGGAATAAGGAGACGAATAGAATAAATAATATTTTTTTTCAAAATTAAATGTCATTTCTAAAATAGCTGCTTGATGTATGATAACATTTATATTTGTAATTTAAAAATGATATTCCTACTGTAGTCTAGCTCAATTTCCAAGTAAGAATAGATTGTGCTAGTCTAACTTTGGACTGGAGATTGACAATTGATTGAGTGTGCTTTGGCAAAGAGCTGTCTACGTACCTTCTCTTTTCAGCAAAAAAAAAAAAAAAAATCAAGTCCCGTGTAGTCATACCACACTATAGAATAAATAGTAAGATAATAAATAAGTGAAAATTCTACAATACTTTTTATTTCTAGATCTGTTCAAAAACATATTGTAGAATTTTGTGAAATTTCTACAATAGCTGCATGATATATATACATGATAACATTTATATTTGTAATATAAAAATGATATTCCTACTATACCACAACATTGAAGAAATAGTAAGATAAACTTTTACAAAATGATTAATGCATAAGTATTGGAATAAGGAGACGTAATAAAATAAATAATATTTTTTTTTTCAAAATTAGAAGTCATTTCTACCATAGCTGCTTGATATACATGATAACATTTATATTTGTAATATAAAAATGATATTCTGCTATACCACAACATAGAAGAAATAGTAAGATAATAAACAAGTGAAAATTCTTTAGTAGCAACCAAAAAATTTCCTTAATATATATATTAAGATGAGAAACAGTTTGCCAATCAAAATCATTAAGTTGATATTCATCACTTACATGACCATTAAATGTTATTGTTAAAGGTTATTGGTATTTATAAGCAACACTTAATATGTGATATAAGAATTCAACCTATTTTCAACTTCTTTAAAGATTTTAATATATTTCAGTCTACAAGCTTCATACATTTTTTTAGATTACGGCGTCTAATTATTTTGGGAGCCAAGTATATAACTCACATACACTTTTTTTTTTAATAGATAGTTCAAACAACTCAAGACCATCAATACCACTATGTTATAGAATTTTGTGAAATTTCTACAATAGCTGCATGATATATATACATGATAACATTTATATTTGTAATATAAAAATGATATTCCTACTATACCACAACATAGAAGAAATAGTAAGATAAACTTTTACAAAATGATTAATGCATAAGTATTGGAATAAGGAGACGGAATAAAATAAATAATATTTTTTTTTTCAAAATTAGAAGTCATTTCTACCATAGCTGCTTGATATACATGATAACATTTATATTTGTAATATAAAAATGATATTCAGCTATACCACAACATAGAAGAAATAGTAAGATAATAAACAAGTGAAAATTCTTTAGTCGCAACCAAAAAATTTCCTTAATATATATATATATATATTAAGATGAGAAACAGTTTGCCAATCAAAATCATTAAGTTGATATTCATCAAACAGTTTGCCAATCAAAATCATTAAGTTGATATTCATCACTTACATGACCATTAAATGTTATTGTTAGAGGTTATTGGTATTTATAAGCAACACTTAATATGTTATATAAGAATTCAACCTATTTTCAACATCTTTAAAGATTTTAATATATTTCAGTCTACAAGCTTCATACATTTCTTTAGATTACGACGTCTAGCATTATTTTGGGAGCCATATATAACCCACATACACTTTTTTTTTTTAATAGAGAGTTCAAACAACTCAAGGCCATCAATACCACTACGTTATAGAATTTTGTGAAATTTCTACGATAGCTGCATGATATATATACATGATAACATTTATATTTGTAATATAAAAATGATATTCCTACTGTACCACAACATAGAAGAAATAGTAAGATAAACTTTTACAAAATGATTAATGCATAAGTATTGGAATAAGGAGACGGAATAAAATAAATAATATTTTCTTTTCAAAATTAGAAGTCATTTCTATCATAGCTGCTTGATATACTTGATAACATTTATATTTGTAATATAAAAATGATATTCTGCTATACCACAACATAGAAGAAATAGTAAGATAATAAATAAGTGAAAATTCTTTAGTAGTAACCAAAAAATTTTCTTAATATATATATTAAGATGAGAAACAGTTTGCCAATCAAAATCATTAAGTTGATATTCATCAATTACATGACCATTAAATGTTATTGTTAGAGGTTATTGGTATTTATAAGCAACACTTAATATGTTATATAAGAATTCAACCTATTTTCAACTTCTTTAAAGATTTAAATATATTTCCGTCTACAAGCTTCATAATTTCTTTAGATTACGACGTCGCATTATTTGGGAGCCAAGTATATAACTCACGTACACTTTTTTTTTAATAGATAGTTCAAACAACTCAAGGCCATCAATACCACTACGTTATAATCATGCATGTCAAATAATGGAAAGTGTCAAGAAAAAATGGATTAAAATAAATTTAGAATTTCCACTACAGTACTATTACTTAGAGCATTATCTAAAGTTAAAACAATAATTTTGTTATTAATTGCATAAAATTTCACAAAATTCTTGAACAGATCTAGAAATAAAAAGTAGAGTATGTGTTTCATCAATAAATTTATATGCTAAAATATGTTTTTGCATTGCCCAATTAAGACAAATAACATGTAACTATTAAATAATCATAAACATTAGTATAATTAATCAACAGTGGCAGAACCATATTGAAGGAAAGGTGGTACCGTGTGTCTCATCTTACTATACATTTTGAAAAAAAGAATTTTACAAACCCGACAGAAGAATGAAAACTAAATGTAAAGCCTCCACAACAACCTTTTTGCAATTTTTCCCCATCTTTCTTTTGGAAAATGAATAAACTAATCACATTTGTCCTCTTTAATAGCAAGGGTTAGATTAAAAAAATAATTAAAATCATATTTATTTTAGAATAATTGTTTTTAAATGAATACTTAAAATGGAACGGAGGTAATATTTATTGATACTGATTCTATTTATATGTGTAATCGTAGGGTAAGCTGAGAACAATTAACTAATACTCCTATTAGTTGGACGATTGCAATCTCTCCTATGTATGAAACCAAATTCTAGGGACGACATAGGCATTGAAGCAAAATTACACGTCACTGCTTTCCATTTATAAATGAAGTCAAAAGAGAGAGCAGGAAAATAAGGGAGCCCCCACAGCCGATTTGTTAAAGACACTTGTACAACTATCATTCAATTTCCCCTAACTTTTATCCTTCCACCACGTGTCCCTTGCTTACTTGTCTTCTCTTCTCTTCTCTTCAATTCCTCTATTTTCACAAAACAATGGAAAAGCTGCTACAAGTAGAAATGGAGCAAGACGAATTAGTCAACACTAATTCTGACCTAGAGTTGACTCCCACAAGTTCAAGTGTATCCTCAATTTTCAGCTCTGAAGACAGTAATCTTTTAAGTTCCTCCAGTTCAGGCGATGTTTCAGCTATTAGTAGCGCAGGAGGGTCCGGTGAGATGTTATTACCGGTGGCGGCTAGGGTTTTGAATTTGAAGTGTGTGGGTAGGAATAATAAGGGAGTGACGTGGGGGTTGACGTCAGTGATTGGGAGAAGGAAAGAGATGGAGGATGCAGTGAGGGTAGTACCAGGATTACTATCCTGCACCTGCGATCACGTTGGAGGTTGTACGGCTCCTGGTTCTACAACTTCCACTGAGGTTTCTCCGGTTCATTTTTTTGGTGTTTATGATGGTCATGGTGGATCTCAGGTACCACATTATTCCCTAAATTTATTCTTATTATTTACATTTTTAATTATTGTAATTGGAAATTTTTAAGTATTTAAGAAAAAAAAAACGTTGATTCAAATAAAAACAGTTTTGTGGTATCGCCACAACTAAAATGAGACCTACATGTATCATAGTTATTCCCTATGTCCAACAATTAATCGTGTTCGACCCGTGGTGGACCAGAGTTTTTGTTATGGGGAGTTAGAAAATATAATTGTTGTGCAGGGTACTCGAACTAAAGAGCTATATTATAAGTTTGATACCCCTTTTATTACTGAATTAGAAAATTTTTTGTTGCTAAAGGGACTCAAAACTAGTACATATATCTATATGAAAATAATCTTTTACGTATATATATATCAAAATTTTTTGACGAAGGGTATCAATTGATACCTCCTTCAGTGTAGGTTGATCCGCCCCGTGTTCTACTAGTTACAGATTTTAAGTAAAAATATGAAATTTGTGTGGTCTAAGCATGTGATAACTTTTTTTTGCTACTATAAGTAATTTATTATGGTAAAATTAAAAATTTAAAGTTAAAATATTTTTAGATATATATAAATGTGTAAAATTTTGATAAACGTAATGGTGAGAATATATAACAGCCGAATAACTAGTACTATTAGTAAAAGTTTTATGAATGTATGTTGATCATAAAGGGATTCCTGGGAAAGAAGTATGTTCCTGGCTATTGTTGAACACAATATTTTCCTTCTTTTTATATTCAGTAGGGAAAATGTCCTTTTAGCTTTTGATGATTCTTTCTATTTTCTGTTGACCTGTATTAGTGAAAGGACACGTATGAGCAAAGTAAGGTCCACCTCAAAAGAATTTAAGACAGCGTGCCAATATGTAATGTATTATATGTGTCCATAATTTAACTGATGCATTGAAGGAATGGTAACGTGAAATGATGGTAATGGGGGCTACATTTCCCTCTAGTGTCATTTTCCTCTCTTTTATTGGGACCATTGATGTTGATGGGGACCATGGGGCTAATGTGGAGATCATCAACACTCTTAAACTTGTTTTCATGCAACTTTCTATAGCAATTTAAGTAATACATTTTTGTTTTTAGTTGGTCTAAAAAAATGACATCTTTATCCGTGCTCTCTTCAAATATGAATATGGTTTTTTTTCATTGATTAAAAATTAATTAAGCATATAATTGTAATAAAAAGTACTCCATTTATGTAGGTATATGATATCCCCTTCATAATATGAAGATACACGGTTTAGTTAGGTAAAAAATTTTCTTACATATATATACTATATATCGAATTTCCTTAAATTTTTCGTTAGTTAACTTTTTTATATTTTGATATCTTTTAACGAAAATTTTAGGTCCGCCAATGAAGTTCTAAATTTTATGGGATGTTGTATAATTGTCCGTTTGATTAAGCACACTCTGAAATTTCGTAGTGGTGGTTGTTGGCAGCATTAGCTTGTAGTGATAAATGATGTTAAAATTGGCTATTGTAACACTAGCAGGACTTATGGAAGATACTTGAAGTTATAAATGGTGCTCAACCATCAAGCTTTTACTTTTGACTACTAGCACGGACTCTTTCTTATATCCTCCGTTTTCCCGCCTTGTTTATTTATTTAATTTAATTTAATTTAATTGTTTTTGGCTCTATTTTATCGTGTATAATGCACCCAAGACGATCGATGTGTAACCTTTGACTTTCAAGTGCTTCTGTTGGTATTGTCTCTACAACATGCATTCACTTGCCTCCTATTATAAATTGCATATTGAAATCTTTTGCAACGATTAAACTAAGGTCCAAAACTAGATTTTAGTTAAACCTGATAAAAGATACTCCCTCCGTCCAATTTAGTTGGCGCTTTAAGCTTTTTCATGCCTATTAAGAAATCAATAAATGCGCTATATGTTTTGCTAAGTTAACCCTATTAAATGCTTTTTAAGAATTGAGTAGTACTAAAAGGAACTAGTACTTCTTTAGTGATTAAGGATATAGATGGAAACAACTACGAAATGTAGTCTTGGGATCCTAAAGTGACAACTATTTCAGGACAAACTTTTTAAGCTAAGCGACAACTAATGCTGACTGTAGATTCTGTTTATCTTCTGAGGCCAGAATACTTCATTAATGCTGCTATAGAATCTGTTTATTTTCTGCAATTTTGAAAATTCGCAGCTCTGAATTTCTGTATGTTTTTTTTACAATATCTATGAAGGGTATTTGAAATACTTGAAGTATAACCTTATTTAAGAGGCTGAAGAGTTATCTGTAACTGTCTAAATTCATAGGTGGCCCAATTTTGTGAGAAAAGGATGCATGAAGTTGTAGCAGAAGAACGGGACCCAGAAAAGGTCGATGTTCACCATTGGCGAAAAAAGTGGGAAGCAGCATTGTTTAGAAGTTTTGAGAGAGCAGATAATGAGTTTTTCATTGAGGCACCATCACTGGAAATGGTTGGATCTGCAGCTGTTGTGATCATTCTATCTGGTTGCCAAATCATAGCATCACATTGTGGTGATTCAAGGGCAGTACTTTGCAGGGGGACTGATACAATTGCTTTAACCGTTGATCAGAAGGTCGTTTGGTACCACTAGTTTCTCATATCTCTTGGGATACAATTGCCTAATTATCTGTTACTAGGTTTTATAGTATCTTTCATTATGTGACTTCGAAGATTTGCTACTTGAGATACATGTCGCATATGGAAATGAAATTATGAGATATGTTTTTACCATGACTTCTTGGAATATTCTCTAATGCTTGGATCAGGAACAGATCCATTATCATTATGATTAATGCCATTGACCAGGTTTAAAGACAGACACTTCTTGTTACTTTTACAGCCTGATAGAGAAGATGAACTTCTACGAATTGAAGGACAAGGAGGGAAAGTTATAAACTGGAATGGTGCTAGAGTATTCGGAGTTCTTGCCATGTCAAGAGCTATAGGTCTGGTCTTTCTTCAATAAGGTTTTCTTTTTGGTGTTCTGTCTTGACTATCAATTTGATCTTATTTATGACTTTTACATGCTATAGAGTAAGCTATAACTCTTGAAGAGAAAGCTTAGATTTCCATTTCTCGTGACTGCACTCAAATGTGATGTCATTGTTGGTAGAATGTTATAACTCGCGTAGAGAAAGGTTAATCATTCCATTTATTGTGACTGCTCTTAGAAGTGATTTCCCCTGGTTCAAAGGAAAAATAAATTGCCTATTTTCCTGTTTGACTACATAGACCTGTCAAAAGCAATATAATATATGATTCAGTAAGATGCTTTTGAATGATCACGTGCTCTTGAGGAGCAGGATATCTTGTGGTGCCTGGCAAAAGATTTACTAATTAACCGACATCTTGAATAGAAATGAAAAGAAGTGTTCTCAGATTAAATTGAGTCGTCAAAGGTTGAGTAGAAAACTGCCAAGGTCTGTTGGGATTTTAAGGGCAAAGCTCGATTAAAGCGTCGGATGTAGTTAAAGGAAGGTGCTAATGAAGAAATATATATATATATATATATATATGTATAATGCAAAAAAAAAAAAAAAAAAATACTATAGATACAAACAGCAAGAACTGAAAAAAACTACAATTAAGCTTAATATTTTAAAATAAAAGAATTTGCGGATCAGGTTCAAAAGGCATTTCAAGTTTCTAAGTAGATGTAATGATGAAATTTCAGGTTTTACTGATTAGTAATTTTATACTAAATTTAGGAATTCTTATTCCTAATAACTGCAAAAAGGCATTCAAAACAACCTCCAGGGCTCTGGTTTAGTGGTAAGAGCGCAACACATGATCTGCAGGTGAACACATGTTGCATGTTCAAACCATACCACATACAAAACCTTGTTATTTAACTGAAGAAGGGTAGAGGGCGGATCCATTATCCACTGAATTTTGAGTCGCATGTCATAGGCCCTCGAGGATTTCTCAGTTATGAGGAAAAAAAGAAGGAAAGGAAAGGTATTCATTTTTCTCGTTAACAAATGATGTATGATTTTGCCATCTATATTTATTGGTTAGTGTTGCCTTCTTTCTTGATAAAGTCCTTGGAGACATGGCGCATGCCTTAGTGCCTTGGTGTCTACACTAAAGCATTACCTAAGGTCCTAAGCGAGGCGTCACATCCAACATAGGCTATGCCAAGCTTCAGGACTTAGCGTGCCATCGCGAGCCTTTGGCAACACAGCAGGGATACTTAATGATATGCTTGATGTTAGTTACTTCATTACTTTTTTTTTTATTGACCAACTAATTTGGAATTGTCACATAGCTGATTGATTCAATTGTGTATGTAACACAGTCTAATTCCTTTTCAAACTTGGTGGTTTAAAATCTTAAAGCATTTAGTTATTTTTTTACTGGGTTGGCAGTGATATTTGCAATTCTGGTGTTTAACATATCATGGTAACATTTGATGAGAAGACTTAAATTTGAACTCCATGACATTATTTTGAATCCTGTGAAAGATTAAGGGCTAGAGCTATCCATGCTTCACAACTGCTAGCTACATTCATATAATCATAGAAAGCCAGTGCCATGAAAGGATACACGATAAGACTGAGCACTCAACCTGTTTTATATCTTATCGAGCTTAGATTACCTTGCGCAACGTAATGCACCATGTTATTAAATGGTACCAAAGTTGTCACACCCAATAATTTTTTTTTTTAATGACAAGGTCACATCTATCTAATTCAGGTATAATTATTTCACCTATTTCGTTACCTTCTTACGCATGAATTCTGAAAGGTGTCAAACCTTACCTTAACAAAGAGAAAGCAATACCACCTCTATTATTCCATTTGTTTTTACGCATAGTTAGATTGCAAGCAACAGTTATGATAAGCCTTGTTGTCTTCAAATTCTTTTCATTTTCTGTTTGAGCCACTTGGAAAATGCAATTTGGTTGGGGATAAGTACATTTAGATCACAAGGGGTAGAGATTATATGGTTCTGGAGGGAAAGAGAGTAATCCTTTAAGTGCCGAGAATGATTTGCAGACTGGGTTTCCATCAGAAGTATTGAGTGATGGCATCCCTATTAATGATTTACTTTTTGAGACTTGTCAGAGACTTTATGGGCGATGTCGCTGCTCTTCTTTTGGGGTAGAGCTGAGGAAATGAAGTTCTTTTCTGAAATTTTCTTTTCTGTCAATCTTTTGGATTTGGGTGGGTGGGAGGAGTCGGTAGCTTCTTTGTTGGAGCATTGGCCAGTGGCAATTTTGTTCTAGTCTCAATAGATTCTTATAATGTTTACATAAGGATAAGAGGGGATATTCTAGTGGTGAAGATTGTCCATCTACAACCGCAAGGTTGTGCTCAAGTTACTAATGGAGCAAAGTTAGAAAGTGTAGGGCTCTTGGGTAGGGGAATGGAAGTGAAGTTTACCATATCAACAAAACAAATAAATGTTTAGATAGGGAATTGGAATGTAAATGCTTATGAAAAAGGAAGGAGGAGATGTTGTCGAATTCTTGAAGACTTGCGTAACATTGTGTTATAGATTCTTCACTCTTGGGAAGTCCAGAAATCTGTTTACATTTGGGTAAGTTCCATGAAAAATACTGTTAGTTGCTTCATGCAATGGATAATGGATTTCCTTATTTTGAAGCATATTCTCTTTGCCTTTTTCTGTTGTTTTCAAGGTTAAGCTTATTTACCTTTTTTTTATTGGTGAAAATTAGCGACAGTATAGCTCAGAAGTTGCAAGTACAGAGAATAAGTTACAAAATACGAAGTACTAAAGAAACAATTAATTGATATACTTATCAGTAATGTAGAAAGGGAAATCCATTTCCTTTCTAAAATTAGAGCCTCCAGCTCCATCTTTTCAATCCTTGTGTGTGATTGTAATTCATCACTTCCTTACTACTTTTGCTTTAGGTGATAGGTACTTGAGACCATGGATTATCCCTGTGCCTGAAGTAACTTTCACAACTAGGAGTGATGAGGACGAGTGTCTGATACTGGCAAGTGATGGCCTTTGGGATGTCATGTCAAATGACGAGGTGGGAGAGGTGGCTCGTCGCATTTTGAGACGGCGACGCAGATCTATGACAGATGATGAGACTCCTGCAGCTCAAGCAGTTGCTGACAGCTTGACTGAAATAGCTCTTGGAAGAAATAGTACCGACAACATTTCGATTATTGCAGTTGATCTGAAAGCAAAGAGGAAAAGGCGGCCAAATCCATAGATAGAGAAAAGCAAATGAAGCTGGCACGTTCTTTTCTGGCAGCTCTATCAATTGGTAGCGGTTAATAGATACAATTGTACTTATTATCTAGGAACTTCAAGTATGTGCACAGAGGACTGTACGTCTTTGAGCTTGAGTAAATGTTAAACCATGAAGCTGACCTGTATGACGAAGAATAGCATAGATTTGCCATACGACAGCTGCCGTAACTGTTTTTGGCTACAAAGGTGCTGGGGATGCTTTGTTGAAATGGTACACAATGTCCACACAACTGACATCAGAGCTCTGATGAGTCCAGGGGCGCACAGAACAGCAAACTGAAAGCAATATGGAATTAGTTATCCTTCTTATTTATCTTTGCACATCTTGACATGGCCAGCACCAGGGAAGAGAGAGAGAGAGAGAGAGAGAGAGAGAGAGAGAGAGAGAGAGAGAGAGAGAGAGGGTCCTCTGATGTGTTTGTTGACTCAAATACCTTATTCTAGTTGGAATTAGCAAGAGACTTTGATTGGACAACCAGGTACCCGTCTTTACTGGTAAATAAGGATTGTTTTTCATCTTCTCTTCCAGTTCAAGTTATTGGAGAAACTTCACTTACTTTGGCAAAGAATCTTCATATGTTCAGAGGTGTCTCTACCTTAATCGCATGGGAAGTCTCAATGCAGGTTTAAGGTATGCATGTTTTATTAATTCCGTTTACTTATTTGGTGCTGTGGTAAAGAATGTCATGAAGGAGAGATCGCAGAAAAATTCGGTAGTGAAATTTCTTTCTTTTTTCCAAGTCCTATGAGGAATGCTCCCAAGTCCCATCTTTTTCTCGTTTAAGTTTATTTGTTGGCACCTTGGAGTTGACTAACTTATTACAGTAGTATTGACAGAAAGTTTAGCTTTACCACAGTGTATGTCAGCATGAGAACTTATTCTCAGTCAAACATTAAAATAGTGATTCTTGAAGTTTCTATATGATGTACATATTACAAAGAAAATCCACATAAGATATAACTTGTTACGACAAAAGTAACAAAAAATGGAATATCATGTAACTGTCTCTAACAAAAGATGGAAGATGAAACAGTTTAGGACAGCAAAAGGAAGTCTGTCAGAAGCTGGTCATGATCTGTGTAGCTGAAATTTCAGAGAGAGAGACAGTGATTCACAATATGCATGTTTAGTATCCAAATAATACTGTCAGCTACTTAGTTCATAGCTTCCAATATTGTCTCCATTTCTCTAGCAGAAAATTAGAATTACTATGGACTTTTGCAAATATTGCAGATTACGGACTACCTATGTTACTAGATCATGTATTGGGTGCAACATTCTGGGGGGAGGGAAGGGAAGAAGGAGAACAATGGATGTCACTGGCAAAGGGAGGTTATGGGTGGGGGCACGTAGCATCTAAGGCAAGTGGAGCAAAGAGTCCTTGTCATGAAAGAAAACTTACAGGACTTACTAAAGTCGTTATAGCTGAGGGATTATAATGCTAGAAATGGTAACTGTGAGATAGAATTGTCAGACCCCATAGTCGAGGAACCAAGGAATGTGGTATGATTTTAATTTTTTATTGTCTCATCATGGGTGATCCATATGCACGAAAAAGATTAGGTGTCTATAAGAAAGAAATGCAGAGGAATATAGTCTCTTTTTAGGGGTTTGGGGGGGGGGGGGGGGGGCAGGGTGGGGTGAATGTGTCTACTTTGAGAAAAGATTCTACTAGAAAAGGAAAAGTATATGCTAGAAAGTGATGCATATTATTTTGCAACAACTCATTGCAGTTTGTTCAACTTGAAGTTACAGAACAGCAATCCGGATTTGTTGATGATGCTCCTGCTGCAAGTTTTAAGGAGGATGCTAGGTCTATTGGCAACATGGTGCAAGAATTGTAGGTGTGCGGATCTTTCTTTCTAAATTTCATTTTCAACATTCTTTTCCAATAACAGTTCTGATATATGTGCCTAAAGGCAACGAGCCTCCCTTTAATGTCCCTGTACAGTCAGGTTCCTTCATCAACTCTAGGAAGCAGCACAAAGTGAGTGAAACTTTTCATGTTTTCTGTTTCGCCATCTTCATGGGAGGGTTTTTTTTTTTTTGGCGGGGAGAGGGGGGGGGGGGGGGAGAAGGGTTGGGTTGGTGGATTACTCGGGTAATGGATGATCAAATGAGAGAGAGAGAGAGAGAGAGGGGGAGGTGCCTTTGACTACTTATGAAATTTCTTCAGTTGAGCACTTCCAATTCTGTATTCACATTTAGAAGTTTAGTTATGGAGGTCTGTTTGATAAATGCCCCATTGATCTCCTACATTTGTTGCCTAGTATGTCGCTATTGCTGAGGTCCTAACCTCCTATCTTTAGTGTTGTTCAGTAATAGTCTGCTGTATGTGTTTGCAGCGTAGGAGCTCCTAAAGTGAAACGTGTAATTCGTTAGATGAGAGAATGCTTGACGCGAGAAGATGTTGAAGAGTAGATTTATGTGGGAAGGTCATGGCTTCATATTTTCAATTGCACATTTGTAGTTACTGCAACAATTTTTCACTTTGACTGCTTGGGATTATCCAGCAAGTCCGAGTAACATTCATTTCTTGAATGCTGGAAGCATGTAAGATTTCATCAAGGATAGTGTATTCACTATGTAAATATTCTGGGATTCACTTGGTTGTTCTCAAACTTGTGTAACTGTATGTTGTGGTAGGTTAACCGCTAGTATTAAGATAGTCAAAATATTATGAATTCCCTTATGTTAAGTTTGTCGGTATATGTATTATTGAGTAACAACTATTAGGAGTCATTTGGTTTGAGGTATAGGTTAACTTAATCCATGTACAATATGTGGTATAACTTTGTCCCATGTTTGGTTTGGATTTTGGGCCATGTGGTTTAACTTAGGGATGTTGACAAAACTATCCACTGAACCCAAACATATTACCCACCATACCCATTATTTTTACTCTTACACAAATGCCCACAAAATAATTACAACTCATACCCATTTTATTTTAGACATTTTTACGCTAATTGACGCATTAAACAGTGAAATTACAAAAAATACCGACATTATTAAGAAATTACACAACATAACGACATTTGTATGAATTTTACAAAACATACCATTTTATCATTTTCCTTTCTCTCTCTAATCTAAAGCCCTAACTTCTCCCTCTCTCTTTCTCTCCTCTCCTCCACCCACCCACCCTCCCACCCACCCACCTCCCGTCGTTCCCCACCCTCCCTTGCCCGCCGTCGCTGCTACCATACCTCCGGCGAGACTAGAGCCTGCTGTTTCTCGATCTTCTCTTCTTTTTCCTTTTTTTTTTGTTTCATTTTGTATGTGTATATGTGTGTATTTTATGTATATATATGTATTTTTTTATATATTCTTCAGATCTGCTTCTCCACCTTTTTTTTTTTTGATTTTGAATAAACATATTCAGATATTCAGATGCAGATGTATGTATCTGTATGTTCGTGTATATACATGTAATGTTTTTCAGCACACAAGTGTATGAACGTGTATGTTACTGTATGAACATGTATATCTGAGCATCTATTGTATGTTTTGTGTTTGTTTTTGTGTGTATGTCAAATGTATGTGTGACATACATAAATTTGTATGTTTAATTTGTAGATCCGTAGATCCTTGTATGTATGTGTGTCTAGTATATGTAAAATAATTTTTTTTTTTTTGTATATTTACATGTATTTTTTGTTTAGGGCAAATTACATAAGTATACAAACTAACATTCTACTTTACACAAAAATAACAATATTACTAGAGTTTTCAAAAGTAGCAATACTATTTTATCAAAAAATAGCAAATATACATAAAAAGTGAACAAAATCCTAAATCCGCTTCCTCTTTCTTCCTCCACACTGCCCCCCTCCCAAACCCCTCCCCCCTCCCCCCCACACTGCCAACCCCCTGCCCGCTACCTTCAGCCAGTCGCCGGCCACCGGATTCTTTTTTTAAGTTTTTCTTTTTAAAATTGTTTATTGTATGACAAGTGTTTTTCTATTGTACATACAATATATACAATAGACATACACGTAATATACAACAACCAAAAGCACCATAACCACCATTATAATCACCATAAAAATAATAAAAAAAAAGAATGGGAAGAAGAACTATATATATTCAAGCAAAACACACGAGATACAAAAGCGATACAATTGATAAATATATCATACAAATCATATACAAGTCATATACATCTGTCATACAGCTCACATACAGCCGCGATACAACGGCCATACAGTTCACATATGGTTGCCATACAACTGCCATACAAAGTTGAAAAATCACAAATCAAAAAATTTTCAGATCTGGAAGCAGCAGAAAAAAAGACAAAGAGAATATCTATAAGCAGTGGCTTGTTTGAAAGCAGCATCACCACGTTTCTCCGGCGGCAGCAGCACGTTCCGATGGAAAAGTTGGCGGCGACAATGACAAGGTTAGCAACATCAGTAGCCATAGAAGAAAAATATGCAGGCGCGGGTGGTGGATGTCGGTGCTGGCAGCAGTTGGAGGAGTCGTCCACCATCTCTTGCACATTTATAATAGTTGAAGGTGCCAATTATACTTTGAAATGGAGAGCTTTTCTTGCCAATCAAATGGGACAAAAGCTAGATGAATGGAATGAAAATTGATTTTCGGAGGAATTTCCAGAAGCATTGTTTTCTGCCATTAGAGGGACATAAATGGTCATAGCCATTTTCCTTATTTGTTGAGTAGTAGGCATATGTGTTGGTTTCCAACCTTTTAGGGTTAGGGATTTTATTTTGCCCACACTTTTAGTTTTTTGCTATATTTTGTAACAAATGTTAAAAGTGTTGCTATTTTTTTAAAATAATCAAAGTATCTCTATATTTGGTAAATAAGTTTCATAAAGTTATATGTGGTGTAATTTATCCTTTTGTTTATATGTATGTTGCAAGTGTATTTTCAAAGAGAAATCGATGTTTATGTGTGTATTTCATATTTTAGATACAAAAAAAAAAAAAAATCCAGTGGGTGGCCAGCGGTGACTAGGCGGCGCCGCCACCTGGGGTGGTGGCAGTTTGGGGGGAGGGGAGGGGCAGTAGGAAGAAGGAGGGACCCTAATTTGTTAATTTTGTTGGTTTTGTACATAATGTGTAAAGAAATGTTGGTATTTTATGTAAATTGGAATAATGTTGTTATTTTTTTGTAATTTTGGTGTTAGGGTTGTATATATTTGTGATTAGCCCTTTTATTTTAGGCCCCTGTCTACCTTCAAAATTTAGCCCAGTAAGCCAGTTCATTGAGCCCAGTAGGCCAGAACGTTTCATATCTTCTTGTATTTCTTATTCTTTTTCTATTTCCTTTATAGTAATTCATTTTTATCATTTTCTAAAACCTTTTTTATTGGTTTTTTTTCCTTAATGTATTTTCATTCACTATTTTGCTCTATTTCTCAATTTTTTATTTTTATTTTTAATACTAGTGAACAAATTAAGACAATATATACCTTTCCTTTAATTTTTTTGATATATTACTATTTTACTTTAATCATTTTTTTCTTTATTTTTTGTTTGTTTCATTATAAGTGATGAAAGATAAATGATATAGTATAACTTTTTTCTTTCTTTTATTTTTTCTATTTTTATATAAAATAATATAATAAATTATAATTGGTACAATATACCTTTTTGTTTTTATTTACTGTATTTTTTTATAGGATTTATGAAAAATACTTGATATAGTGTACTTTTTTTCTTTTCTTTTTTTTTTTTGTTAGTAGAAAAATATTTTTAGTTATGAAAAGATGTTACTGATATTATGTATCTCGTTTACTTTACCTTTATAATATTAATATAATATATATTATATACCACAAGAGTATATAATTATATTGGGCTTCAATACTATAGTATACCAGTAAAGTATATTGTATACAATAAATGTATATAATAGAAAATTTATCTGTGTAATATGTCAATAATATAGACATTTCTATTATACTATTCAAGATATTCACTAAGAAATAAAATATACATCAAAAGAGTATACACAGTATACCAAAAAGGTATACTTTTTTGTCATAAAAATAAAATTTGAAACATTAATTTGTTTGCTAGCAACTCACACTTTGATCCAAAAAATGTAAAGGTGTATAGTAAAAGAGTATACGGGATTCTAAAAAGGTATACTAAATTCAAACAAAAAAAAAGGTATACTGAATTCATAACAACAAAATTCGAAATATTAATTTGTTCGATTGCAACTATCACTTCGATCCAAACACAACAAAGGGGTATACCAAAAGAGTATACGCTGTACTAAAAAAGTATATTGAATTAAGAAAAATAAAATTCGAAACATTAATTTATTCGATAGCAACTCACACTTCGATCCAAATACAAAAAATGTGTATTCTAAAAGAGTATACCAAAAAGGTATACTGAATTCAAAACAATAAAATTTAAAACGTTAATTTATTCAATAGCAACTCATATTTCGATCTAAAAAGAAAGTGTATACCAAAAGAGTATATGGTATAGCAAAAAGGTATTATGAATTCAAAACAACAAAATTCGTAACATTTATTTGTTCGATAGCAGCTCACACTTTGATCCAAAATATAAGGTATATACCAAAAGAGTATACCAAAAAAGTTTACTGTATTCAAGATAACAAAATTTAAAATATTAATTTGTTCGATAGCAACTCATACTTCGATCCAAACATCAAAAGGGGTATACCAAAAGAGCATACTGTATACCACAAAGATATATTGAATTCAAAGCAATAAAATTCAAAACATTAATTTATTCGAAACAACTCACACTTCGATCCAAATACAAATAGTATGTATTCGATAAGAGTATACGATATATAAAAAGGTATACTGAATGCAAAACAAAAAATCTTGAAACATTAATATGCTCAATAGCAACTCACACTTTGACCCAAACACAAAAAAGGTGTTTATCAAAGGAGTCAAAGCAACAAAATTCAAAATATTTATTTGTTTGATAGCAGCCACACTTCGATTTAAATATAACATGACGTATACTAAAGAATATACAAATTCAGTGAAGTATACTGTTGTAGTAAACAATATAGTATAGCAGTATACTATTATAGTATACAGTTGAAGTATACAAGTAGTACACGTAAAGTAAACTGTATACTATAGCAGTATATTATTATAATAAATTGTAACAGTATACTAGTATACAGTTTAACTATGCAGTTTTTTTTTTTTTGATTTGCAGTGCAGTAAATCTGATTTCAAGTACATCAAATTGACTCCAAATAAGACAATTTTAGCATCAACATTCCAAAGATACTGGATAGAATATTTTGCAATGCCCACTTCGAATCAAATAATAAATTAAAAATTGAAATTTCATATTCAAGAGTTTAAGCTCAACAATAGTGGGTATCAAAAATAATATCACAAACATCTCAAATCAACTCCAAATGCGACCAAATTTTATTATAAACTTTTCCAAGATACTATAAGTAATATTTTGCAACACCAACATCGAATTAAACAAATTGACTCCAAATAAGACAATTTTAGCATCAACATTCCAAAGATACTGGATAGAATATTTTGCAACGCCCACTTCGAATCAAATAATAAATTAAAAATTGAAATTTCATATTCAAGAGTTTAAGCTCAACAATGGTGGGTATCAAAAATAATATCACAAACATCTCAAATCAACTCCAAATGCGACCAAATTTTATTATAAACTTTTCCAAGATACTATAAGTAATATTTTGCAACACCAACATCGAATTAAAAAACAAATAAAATGGTTAAAATTGCATTTTCAAGAGCTTCAAGCTCAACAATGGTGGATATTAAAAAATCATCTCCCAAACACCTCAAATCAATTCCAAATGGGATAAAACTTTAGTATGAACTTTTCCAAGGTGATAGAAATAATATTTTGTGATACCCACTTTGAATCAAGCAAAAAACTTTCAAGGTGAAAATTGAAGCTTCAAAAATACTACAACGAATAGGCAAATCCCACCACCAAAACATCAAAGAAATGGATTAATACTACAGAACTAAAGTTTTGAGTAGTTGCTGGTGAAATTAAAGAGTTAACAATGAAGAAAGAAGACAATTTTTAGGTTGAGGAATTAGGAATGGAGAGAGAAATAAAGAGAATAAAAGTAAGAGAGAAGAAAAGTTTCTAGCGTCTGATCTGAGGAATGTGAACAAATGGGTAGTAGGAGTAATTAATTTAATTTAAATGGGTATAGACTTTCAAATAGGTATTATGAGTAAATAGTTTAGGTTGTATGGGTATAGAGGGTAAAAATCCCTTTAACTTAATACACCAATTGGTGTATTATCTAATACCTAGTAGAAAATGGAATAACAATCCATCGATAAAGTTATACATGAATTAAACACCAAAATGACAATACTACCCTTGTTTTTTTCTTATGAGCTAATGAAGGCCAAACATCCAAGGGTATAATTGTAAAGTCATTGCTTTTACTTTAAAAAATATCTTGTAATTCTAATTTATAGAATAATAAACCAAACATCCAATAAAAAATAATTCGTGTATTATTAGTTCATATATTAGTAATCCATGCATTACTAATTCATGTATTATAATCACTTTATAATTTATCTTTGAACCAAACGTCCTAGCGTCCTAGAGAATCATCATAATATCTCATTGAACGATTTTTCTAGTTATGCGAGTCCAGGGAAAATGAAAAAAGATATGTGGACCTAGCGTCCTAGAGAATCATCATAATATCTCACTGAACGATTTTTCTAGTTATGCGAGTTCAGGAAAAATTAAAAAAGATATGTGGACCACGAAGTTAACTGCCTGTTATAGATGTTGAATGTGTGAAAAATGCACGCCTTGCTTAGTTGCTTTTATTTGAGTTAATTTTACCGGTGGTTACTCAATTATTGTTTCATCACTCATCTTTCCTCCTATTTACACTAAGTTACTCTTGCCGAAAAAATGACATGGCATATTTAATAAAAAAATAATCTTCTTAATTATAAGTCAATATATCAACCCAATTCCTTAACCTATTACACTAATTCACTTTAATGTCACTTTTGTCGTGGAGTAGTTTATTAGTATGATGCTGATTATATTTGATATCGTCAAAATAATGCAGAATTAGTTATACTTAGATTGATTTTTTGGTTATAAAACCAATCGGACAATTAATTAGTTATATATTTGAGATTTTATGTTAGAATTAATTACTATCCTAATACAATAAACCAAATGAGAACTCTTGCATGGGTGGAATAATTATTACATGGGTCGTGGATAGCACTTAGTGTGGTTGATAGTCCACTAAATCAAATCTTCTCTTAAAACAATAACAAATTAACCACTCAACATTAGAAGTGATATTATAGAAACCGCTTGTTGTTATTTTTTTCCCATATTATTTTTCTAGTGAGTCCATTTGATTTAACATTACATTAGCAACAAGATCATAGTAATACTAATAATTTAAGTATTTGAATTCGTTAGAAGGTGCTAACTGTAACTAAAAATATTTTTATCCTGTATGTCTAGTGACTTTTATTTTGAACTAAAAGTAGCCATATTTAAAATATTTACCCAAACTGGGGATTTGGCTAAAAATATTTCATCCCATAGCCGCATATACCCCAAGCTTGTATATCACATAGCAGCAACATACTCCAATGATATACAATATCTTTTGTTGTATACCTTTCTAGTATACGTATATCCCAACGGTATACAAGTTTGATACCCTAATAGTATACTTCCAATGTTGTGGTTGTGTGGCTACATAATGTTTAAACAAAACTTGGGCCATGGTTTTAGTATAGGCTGACTAGTTTTGAAAAATTTTCAATTAAAGTCAAGGCGGAATAGGTGTCCAGTTCCTTAAAGTTGGTAAAAAAAATCAGTTAGCTACCTCAACCGACCTCTATATTTAATAGGAGTTTATTGCCTCTATGGTCACTCAATTTTGGGTAATAGGCCACCACCATCACTTATCTTTGTTTTGTCTTTCTATGATCACTCAACTTTGGGTAATAGGTTACCATGGTTATTATCTTTATTTTGTCTTTTTATGGTCACTCAACTTTACCTTGTAAACTCTCATGGTCATTCAACACAAAACTCTACAAACTTCCGTTAAGTCTATGCTAACGTGACAACTTTAGTTTTTATGCAAATTACAAAGGCAGAATACATATATGGCCCCTCGAAGTTGGACCGGATTCCCACTTAGACACTCCTACTTTTGAAGTGATCAGATAGACACTTCTACTAGGCATAAGTGTGTCTCGTAAATACTTGTGTTGTACTGACCTTGTGCGTGAATAACAAATGCGAGTGACGTGGCAAACTAGCAAATTAGGTTGTGACACGTGTAAATTATTTTAATAAAATAAATCTACATTAATATATTTTAAAAAGAAAAGGAAAAGAAAAACTAAAATAATTAAATTAAGGCAAACAAATTCCGTCTGACCCCCTCTCATCTTCTTCCCCAACCCCTTTCTTGTACTTCCGTTCAATTTTTTCTTGAGGCTTTGTCACCGACGATTTTGACTGGAGCTTAATTTTACTAGCGTAGTGGATTTGGTGGTTGTTTGATGCCTGTTTTTCTCAACTATAAAAATGGTGATTTTTGTTTTGTGGTCTTAGGGTGCTTTAATGGTGATTTGGGCAGAAACAGAGAGAAAGACCAGACGACGAGAATAGAGAAAACATGACCGTCACCGGAGTTTTAATCTAAAAACTCGACGGTGCTAGTCGTCCCCTATCTATCCTTCGTTATATTCGTCGTCTCCTTCGCTCCTGTCCACTGTTATTGAAACTATAAAACTGAAAGGGAGTGGTGGAGTCGGTAGTGATACCGTCGGTTGTCGCTCCTTCACCCTCATTTGACTGCTGTTCGATGATGTTCCCAAAACAGATTAGTTTTTGTCTTTGATAATCCTTATAGTGTTTATTATCTATGTTGACCCGTTGCATTTGGCTAATGCTGCAGCTTTACTGGTCACCTGCTACTTTTGACCGGTGGTATCCCACCGTCAATTCGATTATACTATATTTTTATGCTAAGTGTCCTGACTATATCCCCTTGACATCTGATGAAGTTTGTGAAGTCACAACAGCTCCAGCACCGTCAGAGTGGAAAATTCACCATTGATTCCGGTGAACGTATGGCTAACGAAAAAGTGATATTCATTTGGGGTGAAAATGTGGGGTCCATGTTAATAAAACAAAAATAAAAATATCAAATTTAATATCTACACGCGCCAAAAGATAAGTCCAAAACACACATTTTACCATGTCAGCCGGAGGAGTTCAAGAGACACATCTATATATAGTATAAGTGTCTATCTGATCACTTCAAAAGTAGGAGTGTCTAAGTGGGAATCTGGTCCAACTTCGAGGGGCCATCTATGTATTCTGCCAATTACAAAAATAAAAAAAAAACTAAACCAACCCACCTTAGACCCCACCCAGCCCCAAACCGACCCAAGAATTGAATTTAGCAGAACTTCCTTACTGCAAAATAACTTGCTTTTCTTTTTTCTGTTTCTTTTATCTTTTTCATATTTCATCCAACAAATTATATGTAACAGTTATCGTACCATTACAAAGTGAAAGGAATAAAATAAAGCATCAAACAAAAGAGAGCATATATTATCCAAAGCAAAATGAAGACATCAAACCATTGTAAAATTATTTAAATTCTTCAACAGATAACATAACCATTTTAACCATATAATTAACTTCTTTACAACATATCCTATCAAACTGCTGTCTAGGAATTCTTTCTTCCAAGAGAGCATAACCATTTTAACCAGCAAACGATATGCTATAGTCAGTTCATTTAACATAAACTTGAAGCTATTATTATATCTGCTAAATTGATGTCAATATCAACTATCAAAATTCTGTATTTAAATAAAAAACTGTACTACTTAAACAAATTGTGAAATATATTTATAATTAATTAAAAATCTACACCACTTAAATAAAAATTTCTGCTTATAAAATGCATGAATGCAGCTAATTCGTCAAGGTCAGATGATCAAGTTTAACTCGGATTGGAGCTAGGTGGAGTCTAAAGTGGGTTGCTCCTAAATAATTTTAGTTTTTTTCATTTTCTGTAATTTGCATAAAAAAATTAGTTGCCAGGTCAGCATATACTTAACGGAAGTTTGTAGAATTTTGTGTTGGATGACCATGAGAATTAACTGGGTAAATTTGAGTGATCTTAGAAAGACAAAATAAAGATAAGTGATCATGCTGTTCTATTACCCAAAGTTGAGTGACCATAGAAAGACAAAACAAAAATAAGTGACCATGGTGGCGTATTATCCAAAGTTGAGTGACCATAGAGGCAATCAACTCTATTTAATAGCTACCTGATGCTAGTTTTGAACCGTGCCAATCAGACACTTATTGTCGACATGGCACAGTGCGTGTGCCACACTTATATAGAGAGTGTGACTACTTGATATTACATATTCAGCCTTTTTTTTCTTCTCTCTTCCTCGTCTCTTCTCTGTCGACCGCCATAGTCAGTGGCACAACCATTTTTCAACCACCCTACCATCGTAGTGACAGCTGTGACCTCAAACAAATTCGAATATATAGTAACACCTTTAGCTATCATAACTAAGAATAAAGGAAATCCAATTGCAGATATGTTATTTATCCAAATTCCACATAAGGTTTTACTATATTTCACCCAAGAACCACACGATTCTCAAACCCATTATTATCCAAATGAAAAAAAAAGATCATGATAATTCAACCCATAAAGAAAAATCTAAAGGATAGAACTCCAAAAATTAGAAATAGGAAAACTTTAATTCATAACCCAAATAATCGGTGAAAAGAAATCCATTTTTCAAAATTAGTGTAATTCACAATAGCTAGAATCAACAGCTTTACCTAAGAGAGTATACAAATTTAATTGGGCTTAGCTCTTTCGACGTGTCTATGCACATCTCCCACAAGATAAGATGAAGTAGATAGAATTGGAAAAACTTTTATCACGAAAGGTGAAGTACATAATCTTGTCATCTTTTATACAGGAAAGAAAAAATTAAAGTTGGGGTTTCTTGATAGAGGGTGGGACGGGAGAGGCACAAAAATGGTCTCATTGAAATAATTTTAAAAAAGTGGGGGGAGAAAGCAAAATTGAGTTGAAAACAAAGAGAAAGGGGAAAGGAAAGAAAAATGAAAAAAATGATGTCTTTTTCTTTTTGCCAGACACCTGTCTTTTTTTTTTTAATTATCTTTTTTATTTTAACTTTACATTTATTTAAACGGCGTGTGTATAAAACTCACTATGTTTTCTTGTTTGTTTATATTGGAATGGAACTAGTTGTATGGGGTGAGGTGTTTGTGAAAAGCTGCTTTGTCCCGACACTGATGAGCATCACTTAGACTTTCATTCATGAGACTCTGCTAGGATCTGCAACGCTTCAGTAGGCCCTAGGCACTGAACTGAAAATCCTTGTGTGGTTCGAATCCACATCCACTTCACAACAAAGAAAGAGAATGTGGGGTAGAGGAATTGCCAATTCGCCTTCATAAAAAAAAAAGAGTCAAATTTCTTTGGGTTTGGTGACTACTATTTTCGTGTTCGAATTGGTTCCTGGTCCTGGTCAGAGATCACTGTGTTCGCGCCGGAGGTCCAACAAAGAGGCGAAGTAGTGGTATCTTTCTTTCCATTACGAACGACACGCTTCGCCTGCTCTCTCCCCGTGGACGAAATTGACTTGGCTTCCCCAAAAGGCCTCATCCCTAAAAGCCCAGCTCGCGAGGCTGTCTTGAGCAATCGAAGAAGCACTTTGATAAACAGATTTGATCTTGACCGATTCAATTAAGGTATTAGTGTTTGGCTAGGAACGAGCTTCATCTTTATCTAAAGAAAAAACCTCTTCCTTTCTCTCTTCCTAATCAGCGGATTCAGAGTGTTCTAATGTGGGGGGCCACAAATGGCATATAATTACCTTAATAGGGGGTGCCCTCCCTGAGACTTCCTCAGTCATAGTTTTCTGCTTGATAGACTAACTAATGACTAAAAAGAATTGCCACAATAATTGCGGTGGATCCACCCACTCGTAGGACTGGTTCACCATTCATTCAAAGGGCCCAATTCACCCCCCGGACCTGGACGAGACATTAGTTAGAGTGATGAGTCTGAACTAGATCGAGAAATTGGCACAGTGTAAAGCCAGCACCAGGTAGCCAAATGATATAGGGATCGGTTAAGGCAGCCAACTGGCTTTTCTTGCCAACTTTAGGGAACTGGTCACCTATTTCGCCTAAAATCAATTATCCAGTGTGAGCTTTTGCCAGGGCAAGATCAAAGGATTGATAGATCACTATTTGCTTAGTTCCTATTTAAAGAGCACACATTTGTGTAAAGGGTTAAAGAAATGGGCTAATATATTAATCTATAATTAAGAAGATTATTTTTAATTAAAGATACGACATCAATTTTTTGGCTAGTTTTAAGTAAAAAAGGGCCAGAGTGACTTTGGTGTATACTGGAGAAAAGGATAGTGATTTTTGGGTAACGAAAGAAATAAAAGTGACTTTGTGATAATGAAACAATAATTGAGTGACCACGGGTAAACTTAACATGGGGCATTAGCATGGCAGAGCCCCTCAAGTTTTCTTTGAATAGAAAAAGGCTCAAGTCTTAAAAATGTCGTATAGGGTCCTCTTATCATTAATGGTATTAAAATCTCTAACTAACTAACCTTCTTACCCCCAAAGTTTTTTATATTACACAATAGTCCAAATATAAAAGACCACTTTTTTACAAAATTTGGCCATAAACCTAGATCTACGTAGCCATTCACTTTCTCATCTCCCCTATTTTTCCCTCCAATTTCACCATTCCATTTTCCGCTCAAAACTCCATCATAGCTGCATTGCGGAGCTTCTTCCTACATCGAAATAATCTTGTCCTCTACATTATTTACTCAATATCATCCCCACTTTTACGAAATATAAGCTCAGACCACCTGCATTTGGGTTATACGAGATTTAGTTAAATTTGCCAAAGCTGCTCGTTTCTTATTTATTAAAGAGGAAATATTTTCCTCTAAGTGTAATCATGTCCTTTCATTCATCTCCTGTAAGTGTACTAACTTTAGAACATGCTTTTACCTATTTTTTCTTGATTCGAGGTTGATTCGAATGCAAGTTCTCTGAACATCCTGCAATAATTCCAAAAATCTTTTTAGACGTTCCTATGGTTGTAACAGTAGTTCCAAACGTCTTGTTAGCATTTTACACGTGATATATAAATATTGGAATTTTCTCATCAAATGTTCGGAACATCCTAGAAGGATGTTTGGAGCGTCTTTTAAGAAATTTGGAACATCTTATCTTTATGAATGAAAATTGTATTTAGATTTTCAAAACTTCTACATATGATGTTCCAAATGAAAAATGTGGATGTTTGGAACATCTTGTATAAATATTATCAATTTGATACTTATAATTGGTCATTCCAATTTATTACCGGTGAGCATCGATGGGTGAGGTTATATTAGAAGTTAATTATCAAGGTGAATAGGTGGATAGTTCTAAATGTTTTGCTTGGGTTCCGAAGGTGAAAGAGTCAAGACCCATTCTTGCGCCCAGAGATGTTACGTATGATGTTCTACTTAACAAAATCATTGGAAGCTGGAGGATAAGAGATAATCCAAGGGACATTTGCATTACTTACATGCTGAGTGTTGCCACAAATCAAAAGACTCCTCCCATTACAAAGAAATGATGATGATGTACGTCTTTATATGGCTGATGTTGATCGTAATGGTGCTAGCTCCACTCAAAGGGCAACTCTAGTTTCTAGGCCAGATGAATGAGTTGGTTCTAATGACCAAGAAATGTCAAATAGTCGATGGCATGATTTTAGTCAGCAATTGGATGATGTACATGAAAAAGTAGAAGAAGACAAAGGAGGAGGGGTAGAAGAAAATAGAGGAGGCGTAGAAGAAGAAGAAAAATATGTAGAGGAGGATCTCGCCATGTATACCCATACCTCTATGATTCCAACACAAAGTAGCCATCCGAAATTTCACTTCTTCGATGGCATAGGTTTTGAAACAAGTATGACTTTCACCAATAAGAAAAAATTGGTCACCCAATTGAAGCTTTCTGCAGTTAAATATCATTTTAATTACAAAGCATTGAAGAATACGGCAAAGATTTTTAGTGCTAGATGTCAAGATATGAATTGCAAGTGGTGGATAAGAGCAATGAGGTATAAAAGTAATGATAGGTTTTACATTACCGTTTACAATAATTTGCACACATGCGGTGTCCAACATCATTCTAGTCATAATTCACACGCCTCTGCCGAGATAAATGGTAAGTTCATGAAAAATAAATATATAAAGGAAAAAGGTCCAACCATAAAAGCTACCAGGGAGTTCCTTAACACTGATTTGGGTTGTCAGGTTAGCTACTGGAAGTGTATTAGGGACTGTCAATTTGCAGAGGTTTTGACCCGTGGAACACATGAGAAAGATATTGAAATTCTAGATGCATATGCTTATATGGTTAGGAGTAAGAATCCAGGAAGCAAGACAGATTTAAGGCTTTCTAGCACTAGAAAGTTCTTGTATTTTTTCTCTCTTATGGAGCGTGGATCAGGGGATTAACTTACGTGGGAAAAGTCTTAGCCGTTGACGGTACACATTTATCTGGCGAGTATGGAGGGATGTTGTTGTCTGCTTTTGCTCAAGATTCAATGAGTCACATCTACTCTGTTGCTTTTTGTGTTGTAGACAAAGAGTGTGACGCCTAAAATGAGTACTTTTTTGAATAATTACTCACCATAGTCCCAGATAGTGAAGAGTTATGCATTGTTTCAAATAGACATCCGAGCATCACAAAGATGGTCTCCCAAGTGTATCCTTCTGCTCACTATGGATTTTGCATGAGACCCCTTGGTGAAAGCATCCGAACAAAGTTTCAGTTTGGATAAGATCTTCATAAATATTACACTGCAGCAAAGGCATACTGGGTAGAGAAGTTCTAGGATGCTACAGATGATATCAAAAATATTGATTGGAGGATAGCTGATTTGCTTGAAAATATTGTTGGCTATCTTAGATGGACCAGATTACATTTCTCAGGAAACAGGTAAACTATAAATAACAATGTCTCATATTATTGCCATGTTTTTCTGCTATTTTGTTCCAAACGTCCTTCTTGGCGTTTCGAACATCCTAGCTATATATTGAATATCTATTATTATGTTTACTTTTTTCGTTGATGATGTTCCAAACGTCTTTCTCGTCGTTCTGAACTTTTGTTTTAATGTTAGGTAGGAACTTTGCAGAAAATCTCCACACGAGGGCTATGGAGTCACTCACCTACCCAAACATATGTATCCCAGATATTGAAACTAAAATAAGGAAGAATACTGATTTGGGAAATAAGCTAGTTGTCTCTAGGAATGGTGGTTATAGTTTCAAAATCATTAGCCTAGGATTTGAGAAGTTGATCTACATAAGAGGACATGTACGTGTAGGGAGTTTGATCTTGATCAATTATCTTGTAAACATGCTATGGCAACGATTAGGGATTGCGTGGTGATGAATATGGAAGTAGAGTCTACGACTACACTTATGGATTTTACACAACACAAGCATACCTCATTGCTTATGCAGAGCCTGTCAATGTAGTAACTCCTAAAGAATCATGGATAATCCCTCTTGATGAGAGAATTTATCCAGTACCTCCGCTCCCAAAGCCGAACAAGCTAGGAAGGAGAAGGGTTAACCAGATTTCATCTATTAGGGAAGTTCTACCAAAGAGGAAAAATAGATGTGGCAACTGCAAGAGATATGGTCATAAAAGAACTACATGCCCCATAGGTCATAGTGGAACTGAAGCTACTGTCAGCCTACAAATTAAATTTATGAACGGGATGTTTCGTCCTACCCGTAAACTTTGAACAATTTCATTTATTTCTTGTTATTTGAATTGTATAATGGACTTTTCATCCTGCTTGTATAATTTATGTAATTTATGTTGTTGTCATTAAACTTTGCTTTATACTATTTAAATTTATATTGTGCACATATTTGATCTTGTCGTCCGCAACATATTATAGTTGTTTAAGACATTATAATCAGACATTCCGAACGGTCGCTAAACATAAAATACTCCTTAGTTTTCTGAATAAATTAAGAACGTCTTTATTATTATTCGGAACATGTTGACCTCAAACCTCAAAACCCAACCCTAACCTTAAACCGGAAACAAAATTCGTTCGGAACATCTAATTTATGTTCCAGCTGGTTTACCTAATACTTCAGAACGCTTACATTATGTTTGAGTGACAAATGATGATGATTATCACTACACATGACCAATTGTACTAGTTAGAGTGACAAATGATGATGATTATCACTAGACATGACCAATTATACGAGTTTGAGTGACAAATGATGATGATTATCACTACACATGACCAATTATACATGTTGCATTTATGCAGTCGTTTGGAACGCTCTAATTTAATTGTTGTTATCTTCATTGTATGTTTTTATAATTTTTCAGAACATATATGTAGTAGTTTGGATATTTTATTGGTTCGTGCGGAACGATAAATTACAATCATAATTTACTTGAAAACATAACAAGTTCAAATGAAATTTCATTGATCGTTACTAGACAAAACATGACAAGTGCAAATAAATTGAACCTAAACTATGAACCAATACTTGATCCAATTACAGAATATGAGAACAATTAGCACCACAATTAGCACGACCACTACATCCAACTTTTTGCACCATAATCGTGCCTCCTTCCTTTCTTGTTCAACAACTTTCAACTTAGCTTATATTACTCTCTTCGCTTGGTCTGACATCTCTTTATCGTGCCATCTGAAGTAGTTGTAGCCCTTTTCCTACAAAAAAATAAAAGAACATACAAGAGTTGAAGAACATTCACACTACTAAAAGTTTTACAAACCCATCAACTAACCTGTCCAGATTTGCACACATAAACCTCCTTCTTGGGTTTTCTTAAGTCCATGATGTTGTTAACTTTTCATAATCTCCACATAGACAAAATGGTACTACACTGCCACTATTAACAGATCTACTAGACATTTTAATATAACAGATGTTGGATTTGTTTTTATAATCTGGTTTGAATAAGAATGAACATATATATAATGATGTTTGGTGGTATTTTTTATTATGCTGATATATGATTTTTTTCACGCGCCCAATATAAGTGTTGTTCATGAGGTTGGGCCGGATTATCAAAATATGTTCGGAACATTCTACCCAATATAAGAGGCGCTCCATAGGATGAAGTTCCGAACAGGACATTCAAAATTTGAAATGTATACAAAACGGCTACAATAAACAGTTGCCTCAAATACCAAAAAGTACACAGAATGGCTACAATACGCATAACGGTTACCAGTTACATCAACACTCACTTCCAAAAAGACGTTTCAATTACCACTTTACTCCTATAAATACTCAACATACAATCAAACTATCGCAATCTATATTCAACAACTAACAACAACAATCAAAACATTACAAAATGCCTCCTCGACCAAGAACAAGAGGAGCATCCACTTTAAGGCAAAACACACATGAAGCACCAGATTCAACACATGCTGAATGGTCGAATGATATTTTGGAACAACTTAGGGATGAAGAGTGAGGATGGAGTTCAAGTTCGAGGATTTCTTCCATGATTATAAGAAGGACGTGAGAAGGATGAAGAAGGACATGAGGAGGCTAAAGAGAATGCTTAAAGAGCTACTTGCTGATAAGGGATTACATTACCTTGACTACTACTCACAACCTCCTTCACCAGCAGTAGCACCCTAAGTTTGAATGTTTATGTTTATTTGGTTTTATTTTGGATGTTTATATGAATTTTTATTATGTAATTTCTTTTTGAATGTTTTGTATGTAATTTCTTGGTTTGAATGCTAATAAAATTAGCATACCATTTGTCAAAACAACAACATACCATTTGTAAAGCGATTAAATCTCTGATCAATCAAGAATATCTTTGTCTAGTTCTGGAACATCAGTGTATAAATTTTAACCATTTGGAACATCTGTTGTTATGTACGGAGCGACTAGTAGTCGTTCTGAAACGAATTTGTGTTAATCCTTTACACTATGAGTTTTAGAAGTTTGGAACATCTAATGTTATGCATGGAACGACTTTTAGTCGTTCTGGAACATCTTTTCCTTTAAAATTAATTGTTACTCTATCATTTTCAGTTTGAATGTTGAACAATTGACAAATATATTATATTTGATTGTTTGTTTGAATTCCGAGTAATTTAACATAACAAAAGCACATTGCTAATAAAACATATAGGTAATACATATAAAAATATGACCATATTAGCCATGCACTTCTTGGCTAACAAAACAAAAGTTATCCAAATATTACAGACTAAAATTAAGGTTTCATTTGTTTCCTCCAATCATCTGCCACATTATCATAAATTTTGTCCATGGGGGTATTTATGCGCACATGGTCAATGTACATCAAGGAGTAAACTTCAGATGAAGTTCCACTTAGATTTTGTGGACAAAGGTTTTTAGCAGACTCTTAAACCCCTATATGTCTCCTTCCTTCACTTTGGGATCCAAGTCTTTGAAGAGCTTTGAATTTCTGACATAGATCGGGAATATGTAGCGAATGGGCATCATAACTTCTATGAAAGTGTCATCATCATAAATCCACAAATTGCAATCATACACCACAATCTTGGTTTTCAACATGTCAAACACCACCGTCACATAATGGTTACTGTTGATGTTGTAGATGGTGATGATCCTCTTTGCACCAGCCCAACACCTACACCATATATAGGGTAGCTTACCATGTGCATGTTTAAGAAATTCATCGTCAAATGAATACGTCTTCAACAACAAATTCATCGAGAGATTATCTTTCTTCGCATCTACTTCCATTTGGACGTAATGTTTAGTCATGTTTGATAAAAATGCAAGATTTAGAATGATGTCAGCCTCATCATAATGGTGGGGGGTAATTCAAATGCCTCTCCAGTATCATGGTCATCACAGCTTCAATATACTGCAAAACAAATTAGAGAGAAAAATAAATAGGGATAAGAGAGTGTAGGAATTGTCAGTTGTTCAAATCATCTCACACAAATGTTTGAACATAAGTCAGATGTTCTAGAAAATTGTGAGATTTTAGAACTGTGAATTGTTATAAGAATATGTTAGATGTTCGGAACTCATACAATATTTTTCAAACAACAAAAAAGAAGTTTAGAAAATCAGTAAAAAAAACTTACAATGTCCCACAGCCACTCTGTCTTGTCTATCAGAACTTTGAAATCTTTATGATTCATTGGCATTCCAAGAAGTACAAATGTTTTCAAACTATTATTCTTCATAAACTCTTTCAGGGCATCCATATTCTTCATCTTTAATTTCTTGTAGATATCCATAGGAACCTCTGAGAAACTTCTTCCTGCTTCTTATTCCCTCTGTTCTTCTCTTCTGTGTATGGTGATATCACCTTCTTTGCAGGTTTAATAATTCTTTTGCTTTTCAACTTTTCAATTGTTGCATGCATGGCCATCATCTTCATCTCCATGTCTTTACGCCACTTGATGCAATCATTGCAATTGCAACTGCTACAGTTAGAGGCTGAATTCATCACCACCACAATCAGCTTTGGGTTTCTCAGAAGCCACAATTTTTTGCTCTATCATATATGCAACCTTTACAACTAGAGAAGGTAATTCCATCACCTTCATCTTTGTTTCCCTCTTGAACATTCAAAAAGTGTAAATCATCAATTCCCTATTCAACTTTCTCCTCATTATATTCGCCATCACTTCCAAACAGCCTATCAATTTCATCATCAACATCTTCATCTTTCTTTTCTTATCCTTTAACTTTGACTTTCCTTGCTATCACATGTTCAAGAGGGGTAGCAGGAATGTTCTTGAAAATAGAAATTGTAGTGCCACCAACAAGAGCAATGTTGGTGGCATCCGCCAAGCTTTCACACAAAGTATCAACAAAGTCATCCTCAAAGTCAATAAAGGGCACAATGTCTTGAAAGAAATCCTGCTCTAGCTCATCATCAGTAGGAATGAGGAAAGAGTGAACAACCTATTAATATACCAAAATTAAATTTTAAAAGATAATGTCAAATAAAGTTTAAAAAGTTATTGTAAGATGTTTGGAACAAACTAACAAAAGAGCTTCGAACGTCTCAATGATGTTTAAAACATCTACCATCGATGTTCCGAACTTCTACGAGCGATGAATTAATAACGAACATCTAAGAGAAATATCTCAACTTCAACATAGATGTTCCAAACATCATCATAAGATAAATATAAAATTGGATACTTACAGGATAATCATGTTCCTCAAACATCCTGTCCGTGTCTCTCTCGACCTTCTCAGTAATCCATTTTATCATCCTTGGGATTTTTTTATATGTTGGAAAATCCTTTGGCCTAAAATCGGTTATAGCTTCATAAGCCCAGGCCATGAATTTCCAAGGAAAGCCATAAAGATTGTACGACTGACTTGCACTGGCCGCACGATTTTCCATTAGCTTTGTCGGATAACTAATGATTAATTCATAGCTCATTCTACCCCAAGGATAACTCTAGAATGCGCCAATATCAGCTGCCAAGCACACCACCAATTCCTCTATCCCATATTTCGAATCCTTCGCACAAAGAATTGTATGAACAAACCATGCCCTACATAGATTGAACAAACACTTCTTGGGTTCTTTTTTAGACTTGATGTATTCAAGCAAGTCAGCACCCGGCACAACTTTCCTTTTCAACGGCTACTTTTCAATTTTGAGATTATTGACTTCCTCTTGCTGGGTGAGGGTGACTTCTTCTTCTTCTTCCCCTTCTCCTTCTCCTTCTCCTTTTCCTTCTTCTCATTCTCCTTCGCTTCTTCTTCTTGGCAAAATAAACAACCAACTTCCACAATGAATTCCCCTTCTCCCTCATTTCTGCTAAGTAATCTCGTGTTGGATAAGCACCACAGTTTAGCCCTATCATCAATGCAAACTCAGATAGGCCAAAATATACTGGCAGTCCATTATAAGCAATCTGTACCTCCTTCTCCTTCTTACACAAAATCCTTCTCAAGAGGAGGTTATGCACCATGTTGGTGCCAAACAGTGGATAATCCTGTAATTGCAAGAAGTAACCGAAACAACTATGAGGAAAATCCTTTCTTAAACTCAAGCTTTTCAAAACAGATTTGAACTCGATCATGCCCCTGTCCAACGACGATCGAACAGTAATCTTCGACTGAAAAGCTTCCTTGTTGACCAGGTATGTATTATAGAATGCATCATCATTCTTCCTCAAATAAAGATGACCAACATCTTCATACTGCACATGATTTTAGAATATAATCAATAAAATAAATTAGAACGATAATAAATGACATTACAGGAAAATAATAAAATGTTCAAAACATTGTGGTGCAGATGTTCTAAACGACTAATTAAGCGTTTGGAACACGTTAGTTAGGGTGTTCAGAACGATTTGTTAAATAATACTAGCCTTCATCTAGATGTTGGAAACATTAGATAAGTCGTTTAGAACATTCACATGGATGTTCAAAACAGTTGACGAGTTTCAATTCAACTATAACCTGGGGCTCATCCACCTTTTATTTAGATGTTCCTTCTGTTTCCTTCTAATCTACAACATCTTCACCTGCATCCTTTTCAACATCTCCACATGTTTTAACTACTTTTACATGATCTCTCAAAAAGTTTCTTTTTAAAATTTCATCCTCCACCTCTCTTCTTCTTCTTTTATTTCTTTTTGGACCCTCTCTTGACTCATCTACTTCTTGTCTTTTTTCTCTAGAATTCCCACCAGGATCATCACCATCTTCATCTTTTTCTCCAGAATCTCTTTCACGATGATCAACTTTTCCACCTCTTTATCTTCCTTTTCTTTAGAATCTTTCTCACGATTACCATCTTCCTCTCCAGGCCTCAAAAAGTTATTTTTTAACAGTTCATCAAGAGTGATGTCATCTAAATCCTCTCTTCTTTCACCCTTATCTTCAGCTCTTTCCAAAGCCTCCCCACCTCTACTTAAGATGTAACTTCGTGCTAGGCTTTGGCTTTCCTCTTGTTGAGCACTTGCTTCCCCTTGGTTTTGAGGACCTACTTCTCCTTCGACAATGTCACTCTCCATAACCAATCTTCTCCTTATTTTTAGGTGTCTAGGAGTAGGTTCTATATCTGTAGCAGTATGTTCGGAACTAGGAGTAGGCTTGTTCTTTGGCTCAGGAGCCTTTCTTTTAGAAATTCCCTTCTTGGGAGTCTTGGTAGGCTTCTTCTTCGGCTCAACTTCATTTTTCTGTTGTGTTAAATTTCTCGAGCGTAAATTTACCATTTTTCGGCAAAACAATACAAATTTTAGTTACAGAAAAGCATGAATGTCCAATGAGATGTTCTTAACCCCTTATGAACTATTGTGGAACTATTTAAGGATGTTCGAAACAACAAACGACGTATAATTGTAAATCACTTCTATTTGCAAACAAATAAATCAGTGTTGGTTCACACAAGACCTAGAAAAGGAAGAACCATAAAAAATCCTAAATATTTTATTAGAACAATGAAAATCCCCTTTTGTAGTTCGGAACTTCTTTGCCCATATAAACACATAATGTCGTTCAATTTCCCCTCAATATTACACCTTTTGTTCAAAAACACATACCCAAAGCAACTTTAATCACATATGACAAAGAAATAAAAAAAAATCCTAGTTTTTAAATTTACACCACAGTTTGAAAAGAAAGACAATATTTACCTTTTTGATGGTCAACACACTATGAATATATGTTGTTTTGATGGCCGGATTGCTTGAAAAAATAAGGAACGGAGATATTGAGAAAACTTTGGTTGAGTATTCGTACAAGTTGTGAAGTGATGGAAGTTATGGAAGAAGAAGAGAGAGAGAGAGACACACGGGTCCATTTTTGGTAGTTCCAAGATTTGAAATGATGATTTTTAATATTTTAATAACGGCCCACAAGTTTTAAAACTGCTAATTTAGATCCTGATTAGTCCTAATCATCCTTAGAATTAAAAAAAAGGGAAAAGAAAAGTGGAGGACCTGCCACTTCAAAAAAAACTTGAGGATGCTAAGTTTATGTGGGTCAAAGGGATGCCTATTTAGGTGTCATTCATGATGTGGAGGATGTGAAAGTTTAAGCTTCCTCTTGATGAAGAACTGAAGAGAATGGAATACCATTTCCCTTCTAGATGTTGGTGCTGTGTTTTGGCCAAGGTAGAAACTAGAGAGTATCTTTTCTGGACAAGCCTGTGGCTACAAGTTTGTGGAAATTCTTTGCTCAACCTGCTGGGATTCAACTGGACAATTTAAACTTGTATCAGCTTTGTTATAAGTGGTGGAAATAGTGGCATAAGCCATGGATTCAAAATGTTTTTCACACTGTGCCATCATTTATAGTTTGGTCTTTATGGAAGAGGAGAAATGCTATTAGACATGATAAAACTGCGTCTTTCTCTAGGATTTTTACGAGATTACTAGCAACATTTTCTACTTCATCAAATTGAGATTTCCTTACATTTATGTGGAGAAGCAATCCTGGCCAGAAATTGTGCATGCATTAGAAAACTATTTGCCTAGGTTTAGGTATATCAAAGTATGTTGGAATTTGCCTAGTCCTGGTGTATTAAAAGTAAATATTGATGGTGCCTCTAAGGGCAACCCAGGCCCTAGCTCTATTGCTTTCGGTGTGGGGAATGGTGTAGGTGATCTTATGTATGCATTTGCTAAGCTGATTGGAGAACATAACAATATGGTGGCTGAGGCTATGGCCATTAGGGAGGCTATGAAATACTGTGTGGAGCATGATTTGGGCCCTATACTTATTGAAACAGATTCCTTAGTGGTTAAGCAAGTGATTGAGGGCCACTGGCAACCATTGTGATCTATAGCATCTATTGTTGATGATATTCAAAGGTGGAGACAGTTAGGGGAGTTTCAATTTCAACATACATTGAGAGAGGGTAACAAGTTAGCTTATTGCCTTGCTAACATTGTTTAAGATTTGCCTAATGTCTGCTTCACTACATATGCTCAGTTGCCTTCTAAAGCTAAGTTGATTGTTAATCATGACAAGCATCAATTTGTGGAGTTTAGAGCTAAACTATGGAGAGGGGCCTTTCGCTAAAGGGTTTAACTTAAAATTCTTCACTCATTTCATATTATAACTAAAGTTGAATTTTATTCATTTAAAAGGTTGATTTGGAGCTAAAATACATTAAAGATTCAAACTTTACATAAGTGAAGCTTAAGGCTAATCTTAACTTGTTTTATTTTTCAATCTTCGATCTAAGTTTCTAATGCTTAGCTCTTACATGAAGAAACATGTAAAAACCTCAACCTTGCAAATAAACTGATTTTAAACTATTTCTCACAATAGCATACTAATATCCAGTTCCAAACCAGATTTTAAAGAGCAAAACAGTCATCATTAACACTGATATATATAAGAACTGTAAAAGGACTTGAAACTGACTTGATTAGAAGCAGTGAACTGAAGCGATGGTCTGAAAATATGTTCGAACAAGTGACCACACTAACACAAGACAAGTATGAAGAAGCTCAAACAAAACCTTCAACCAGTGATTGTATGCCTTTTTTCTCTGTTTCAAGTTTTTTTTAAAAAAATTCAGCGAAAAATATAAGCTGCCGTTTTTTGTGATAGGAAAACCTAGAACCTATAAAATCCTGAAAAATGATGAATATATAGCAAGAAAATTAGAATTTTTACCTTGGTAGAAAAATCTGAATTACCCTTCTGATTTATGATCTATTTCTTGTGAGATAAGGGTGAGAAGGGTAAAAATTACACCCTTCTCGTCCTTATCCTCACAGAAATGATCCGAAGGCTCGGATTGATTCGTGAATTCAAATGAACGGCTAGAATTACTTGTTCGCTGTACTGGTGAGAGAGGGAAAACGCCAAGGACACCAGCTGGAACAGTGTTACTTGTCCAGCAAAACCTTGTACGGAGAAGACAGGTGACTGGGTTGCGGGTCGCGGAGGGGTAATGGGTTGCGTGAGAATTTGGGATTTCTGACTAAAGGGAGGGTAAATGCGCGTGTAATATGTGTGTTATATGTATTGTATATGTATTTTACATAGATAAGCTGGGATTTAGGGCCAGGTGCGATTTTAGCCTTCATTTAGGATAATTTAGGTAAGTGAAGTAATTGCGCGCGTAGGCTGATTTTAAATTATAGGAATGAATTTAACCCCTTTTTGGATAATTGATTAAATAAAAGGGGTTGCGCGGATGGACTGAAATCAAGGCTGTACATTTGCAATTGTAGCCTTTTCTTTTGATTTTAAACCATTACTTTTGATTTTTCAAAATTGGCTTTAATTTTAAAAAATAATTTGATCTTTATTAAACCTCCGGGACAAAATTGGGTGTCAACAGCTGCCCCTCTTTACCCAGAAAGGATGAAAGAGTTTTTAGGGTAAAGAAGTTGACAGGAAACCAATTTTGTCACGATAAAGCCAAGGACTTTTGATTCGAAGGACCAAAGTGCGAGGCTTATGGGCGTGGATATGGCCGAACTCCGGTTTTCGAGTTGCCTACATATCTCAGGTTGAAAGAGAATTAGGCCATATGTAGTTCAACTACACTTAGATACGAAGACCCGCACGATTAACAAAGCAAGACGCACGAATAGGAAGGAATTCAAACTGACGTCTCAATCTGAAACAATAGATTAGGATAAATTTTCTTGTTTGAGTGTGATTCTTCAGATCCTTGTTGATGAGTCTAACTCATATCAACGATTGCCCCAGTTCATTACTAAGAAAGAGTTCCACATTATGCTCCAAATGCTGCTGCGGTACTGCCAAAATTCTGTAACAATCTCGACAAACGGTAAGCGAGCAACTGCTAATAAATTATAATAAGTGGAATAATAAATAAAAGATTGATATCGTAAAATTGTAAATAGGGGTTCTGATATAATCAATAAGTTCTTCTTTCGATCAACTGACGAGGTGCTCCGCCCGGGGAATCTCTAGGCTGATCATTATTCTGAAACAATAAAGTGAAACAATAAGTAAAGTGAGAACGAATTGTAGAATGCAAGGCTTTCATAAGATAAGATGACTAACGAGACATGATGTCTCAAGTCGAATTTCCTATCTTTATCATCTACTTCAAATATAACATGCCAATGTTGCAAGACAACCGACATAGCGAACCACTCTGAAAGTGGTGCTCCAGTTGACTTGTCTTAGACTATCAATCTACTTAAAATATAACATGCCAATATTGCAAGACAACCGACATTGCGAAACATGCCGAAAGTGGTGCTTCAGCCGACTTGTCTTAGATTATCAATCTACTTCAAATATAACATGCCAATATTGCAAGACAACCGACATCGTGAAACACTCTGAAAGTAGTGCTCCAACCGACTTGTCTTAGACTATCAATCTACTTAAAATATAACATGCCAATATTGCAAGACAACCGACATCACGAAACACGCTGAAAGTGGTGCTTCAGCCGACTTGTCTTAGACTATCAATCTACTTTAAATATAACATGCCAATATTGCAAGACAACCGACATCGCGAAACACGCCGAAAGTGGTGCTTCAGCCGGCTTGTCTTGGACTATCAATCTACTTTTAATATAAGATGCCAATATTCCAAGATAACCGACATCGCAAAACACGTCGAAAGTGGTGCTTCAGCCGGCTTGTCTTAGACTATCAATCTACTTTAAATATAATATGCCAATATTGCAAGACAACCGACATCGCGAAATACGCCGAAAGTGGTGCTTCAGCCTGCTTGTCTTTGACTATCAATCTACTTTAAATATAAGATGCCACTATTGCAAGATAACCGACATCGCGTAACACACCGAAAGTAGTGGTTCAGCCGGCTTGTCTTAGACTATCAATATACTTTAAATATAAGATGCCAATATTGCAAGATAAACAACATCGCGAAACACGCCAAAAGTGGTGCTTCAGCCGGCTTGTCTTAGACTATCAATCTACTTTAAATATAAGATTCCAATATTGTAAGACAACCGACATCGTGAAACACGCCGAAAGTGGTGCTTCAGCCGGTTTGTCTTAGACTATCGCGAGGTAAATTCTATCGTAATGTTAAGATGTACAGGAAAGAAAAGCATCGCCCTTTCGGCAATAATCAAATGTAATGCTTAGATGCCGCAAGAGTAAATTTGAATGATCTGTCAATCAGAATCATATGCGCCGTCAATTCGATTGGTGTTGCTTGTTTAGTCTGAATGCGCTTTCCCTTTAAACCTTCATGTTCCTGCTCTCAAAGAAAAATTCGTTAGTTTTGGGGAGGGGTGTTTGATTTGTACTGATTCATCTTGAATTTGCTGCTATCGCTTCCTCTTCTTCATGAGACTTGGGCTTTGAAAACCATACTCTGAGACTTGGATTATGAACTCAATAGTATAATCTATCTTAAGATAGAGGCAAAAAATAAAGTAATTTGATAAAATAGTAAGCATGTAATCATTGATATGCAAATAAAAAGTTAGAATGCATTAAAATTTCTGCTTCAACTGAAACTCATGACATATTTTGAAACAAACTGAACGTCCTATATATCCACAACTTGCACCAATCTTGAAAATCTTATAACTTTTCCATCCTAGCCTTTGATAAGCAATACCAATTTTGTAAGATCTGCCCCAGTTATGATCTTTTGAATCTCCAACTCGTTTTGCAAAATTTACCCCAGTTATCATCTTCCATATCTTCAATTCATCTTGCAAAAATTGCCCCAGTTTCTTGCCTTAGGGGAAACTGAAAATTTTAATATTATAGAGTCGAGCCCGTCAAGATCGCCAACGTATCCCTCCACGGGAATCAGACTGTGCGTAGTTCTGCTTACATAAAAAATTTTGGGGAAAATATGGCAATCTAAGTACGAAACCATATCCGAATTGGAAAACCTACACATCTGCCCAGATGCGTAGTTCGGAATTACATCATAAAAGACAAACAAGTCTAAAGTGTTACAATATTTTGACCGAATCCGACGGGGATTGCCTACTTATCCTGTTGCCATTCCAGGAATCAGGTCAGAAGTAGTTCAAATTTTACATCAAGGGGAAAATGGGAAATTCTTATAGCAATGCAACCAAACTCTATGTGAGTTACTACGTATCCCGCCTTGGGATTCAGGTCACGCGTAGTTCGCATTACATCAAAATTACATTCAGAACAATGCTAACTTGTGATTGCCTCAGACATAGTATTTTTTGACGGCATCTGCATTGATTGCTTTTGGCCAAACTTGACCATCCAATTCTACCAGAATCAGTGCTCCTCCAGATAACACCCAGTGAACCACATATAGACCTTGCCAATTCGGTGCAAATTTGCCCTTTGCTTCTTCTTTATTAGGAAAGTTCTTCTTCAGAACCAACTGCCCTGGTTTGAAGTCCCTCACTCTCACTTTCTTGCCAAAAGACTTGATCATGCGATTTGATAAATTTGCCCATGACAAATTGCATTAATTCTTTTTTCATCAATAAGCATCAGCTGTTCACATATGATCTTCACCCATTTTGTACTTTCTAACTCAGCTTCCTGAATGGTTCTCAAAGAAGGAATTTCTACTTCCGCGGGTAAGACTGCTTCTGTGCCATACACCAAAAGATAGGGAGTTGCCCCAGTTGAAGTTCTATTGGTGGTACGGTACCCAAGAAGTGCAAAAGGCAACTTTTCATGCCAATCTCTATAATTATCAATCATCTTGCGAAGAATACGCTTGATGTTCTTATTTGCCGCTTCAACAGCTCCATTCATTTGAGGCCGGTATGCAGTAGAGTTGCGATGAGTAATCTTGAAGCTTTCACAAGTTTCTCTCATTAAATCATTATTCAAGTTTGCACCATTATAAGTGATGATTGATTCAGGAACTCCGAATCTGCAAATGATATTGTTGCGCACAAAATCTGACACCACTTTCTTGGTTACGTACTTGTGAGAAGTTGCTTCCACCCAGTGAAGTAAACAATAGCCACCAAAATAAAGTGATGTCCATTTGAAGCGGCCGGCTCAATAGGACCAATAACATCGATTCCCCAAGCAACAAAAGGCCAGGGAGAACTCATTGCATGAAGTTCAGAAGGAGGTCTTTTGATCATATCTCCGTGAATTTGACATTGATGGCATTTCCGCACAAACTGAACACAATCAGTTTCCATAGTTAGCCAAAAATAACCCGCTCTCAAGATCTTCTTTACCAAGACAAAACCATTCATGTGCGGTCCACAAACTCCTGCATGCACTTCCATAAGCAATTTATTGGCTTCAACGGCATCAACACACCTTAAGAGTCCTAATACTGGGGTCCTCTTATATAGGATTTCACCGCTTAGGAAGAATTGATTTTCTAACCTCCGAATGCTCTTCTTTTGAACACTTGTTGCATTTTCAGGATAACTCCCAACCTTGAGATAATTCTTGATATCATAGTACTATGGATGGCCATCTCGTTCTTCATCAACTTGAAAACAATAAGCTGGTTTATCATGCAATTCGATTTCAATAGGATCAATATAATTCTTGTCAGGATGTCGGATCATAAAAGATAAAGTTGCCAAAGCATCGGCAAACTCATTTTGAATTCTTGGAACATGCTTGAACTCAATCTTTGCAAACCTTTTGCACAATTCCTGGACACAACGCAAATAAGGAAGAATCTTTGCATTCTTGGTGTTCCACTCACCTTGCACTTGGTGAATCAGCAAGTCAGAATCCCCGATCACTAAATGTTCTTGTATATTCATATCAACTGCCAATCGAAGACCCAAAATGCATGCTTCATATTCAGCCATGTTGATAGTGCATGGAAATCTGAGCTTGGCCGAAACGGGATAATGCTGACCCGTTTCAGAATTTAAGACAGCTCCAATACCGACACCTTTGAAATTTGCTGCTCCGTCAAAGAAAAGACGCCAACCATCATATTCAGAAGAGATGTCCTCACTCAGAAACAAGACTTCTTCATCGGGAAAGTAAGTTCTCAATGGCTTATAGTTGTCATCAACAGGATTTTCAGCTAAATGATATGCCAATGCTTGTGCGTTTACCGCCTTTTGGGTAACATAGACTATGTCAAATTCACTTAATAGAATCTGCCATTTTGCCAACTTCCCCGTGGACATCGGCTTTTGGAAGATATATTTCAAAGGATCCATCCTCGAGATAAGATAAGTTGTATAGGATGAAAGATAGTGCCTTAACCTTTGTGCGGTCCAAGTCAAGGCGCAACAAGTTCGGTCCAAAAGAGTATACTTGGCTTCATAAGGGGCGAACATGTTGCTTAGATAATAAATGGCTTGTTCCTTTTTCCCGGTCTTGTCATGTTGCCCCAAGACACATCCAAATGCATTTTCTGAGACAGACAAATATAAGATCAATGGTTTTACAGGTTCAGGAGGAAATAATACAGGTGATTAGATAGATACTCCTTCATCCTATCAAAAGCCTTTTGACAATCTTCCGGCCACTCAATAACAACATCTTTCTTCAACAGCTTGATTATCGGTTCACAAATAACCGTGGATTGTGCAATGAAGCGGCTTATGTAATTCAAGCAGCCAAGAAAACTCATCACATCCTTCCGGCTCTTTGGAGGAGGCAAGTCTTGGATAGTCTTAATTTTAGATGGATCCAATTCTATGCCCCTCCGGCTTACAGTAAAACCCAACATCTTACCGGCGGGAACACCAAATGCACATTTTGCAGGATTAAGCTTCAAGTTATACCGCCAAATGCGGTTGAAGAACTTTCTCAAATCAGTCAAATGATCTTCTTTCTTCTTTGACTTTATAACAACATCATCTACATAGACTTCAATCTCTTTATGAATCATATCATGGAAAAGAGTTGTCATTGCTCTCATATACGTTGCCCCGGCATTCTTCAAGCCGAAAGGCATACCTCTAAAACAAAATACACCCCAAGGCGTGATGAAAGCGGTCTTTTCAGCATCATCTTCATCCATTAGAATTTGGTGATAACCAGTAAAACAATCGACAAAAGACCAAAGCTCATGTTTTGCACAGCTATCAACAAGGATATGAATACTTGGCAATGGAAAATCATCCTCTGGACTTGCTTTGTTGAGATCACGATAATCAACACAAACTCTAACTGTTCCGTCCTTCTTGGGTACCGGCACAATATTTGCTAACTAAGTGGGATATTTGAGAGATCGAATCACCTTAGCGGTCAATTGCTTTTGCACTTCTTCCAAGATTTGTTTGCTTGTGGAAGTTTTGAAGTTTCTCTTCTTTTGCTTAACAAGCGGAAATGAAGGATCAGTTGGCAACTTGTGAGTAACAAGATCTGTACTCAAACCGGGCATATCATCATAAGACCGGGCATATCATCATAAGACCGGGCATATCATCATAAGACCAGGAGATGTCTCGATACTCGTTCAATATAAGATCTTCTTTCTTCCTAGGTCAAATGAACACTGATTCTGGTTTCTCTAACATCTTCTGAAGTTCCCAGGTTGATTGACTCGGTTTCTTCCAAGTTTGGTTTTGGCTTGTTCTCAAACTGATCCACTTCTCTTGTTATTTCATCGGGAACAAAATCTTCATCAAATTTCCCAATATTCAGTGCCTCGGTACCAGTTTGTTCAGTTGTTTCATTATATGTCACAAGCAAAGTTTCGGCATTTTTGTTAAATGGAAAGCTGAAACAGAAACAAACATTAATCAAAAGCGTAAAATAAAGAAAATAATTAAAGCATAGCAAATAATGATATGGGAATGCAGTGCATTTTATTTGTTTCAAAAGTCTAGTTTAGGGAGGCAATACATTAAAGTAAGACATGCAGAATGTAAACAAGTTATTTTGAAAAGACATAAACATAAACCAAAGGCAAAACACAGTTCAGGGCCTCAATCTGACTGTGATGCCAAAATTAAACTAGTGAGTTCATTCACCAAGTCTCTTCCACTGGGACACAGGTCTAATTGGCCATCGGATCCTTTGTCTTGGCATTCTGCACATGTGACTCCTTAACATAGTCTTCAATAATAACACTGCATTCCCAATCATCACTCAGAAACAAATTACCAACTCCTTCAACCATATCTGTTATGGTCGTTTCCGGTGCTTGGACAAATGACTGCTATAGGGAAGGAAGAGGTTCTGGCATAATAATGCCTGGTTTCCTTTTGGCCTTTTCAATCTCTTTTTTGGTAGGACAGTAACCCAAGCCAAAAGTACCTAGATTCTTGGGTAAGCAAATGGGTTCAGTAATGCCATTCAAATTTGCTCCCAATCCTGAGCCAGGTTTGAAACCGTACTTCAAAATTTCTACAGCAATCATCTTGGGGACCTTGGATAGGGCACCTCTCTTCGAATCATCATTGGATGCCCAAGTGACATTCATTAGCTCAACAGTGTGGAAAACAGTCCCATTAAGCTCAGTGCACTGTCTACCATATGAATTGTGGTGTTAGCATGAGTGGGTTGTTTTCCTCACCCTTAACCACGACCTCTTTGTTATCCCATATGAATTTCATACTTTGATATAAAGTGGAAGGGACGGCCCCAGCCATGTGGATCCAGGGTCTTCCAAGCAGCATATTATAGGTAGAGGGGATGTCAAACACCTGAAACTCTATAGAGAAGTTCACAGGACCTACTTGCAAATCAAGATCAACCTCTCCTATGGTACACCTTTGAGACCCATCAAAAGCCCTTGCTTTCACTTTGCTTTGTCTGATTTTGCCAGCGTCGATTCCGAGTTACTTAAAGGTTGCTAATGGACATATATTGAGCCCAGAACCACCATCGATCAACACCCGCCCGACAAACTTCTCCCTACATTTGAAAAAAATGTGTAAGGCTTTGTTGTGCCCCAGACCCCCGAGTGGAAGCTCTTCTTTGAAGAAGGACACCTTGTGAGATTCTAGGATCTGGACAACCAAGACGGCTAAGCTCTCACTCGTGGTCTCAACAGGCACCTCCGCTTCCTTGAGCACTTTCAACAATGCATTTCTATGTATTTCGGAGTTTATCAGCAGAGACATGATGGATATACGAGCAGGAGTATTATTCAAATGCTCCAGAATAGAGTAGTCTTTCGACTGCATTTTTCTCCAGAATTCCTCAGCCTCAGTGTCAGTCACTTTTCTTACAATGCCCTCCTTTTCCCCAAGGCCTTAACCCAACTTCTCAGGCATATAGCATCTACTGGACCTGGTCATGCCTTGTGCAGCAGCAACAACAACTGTTATCCTCCCACTTCCGATAGGCACTTCAGAATAATTCCAAGGAACCCTTTTGCTATCATATTGAAGGGGGGAGGCAATCATAACAGTAACGGTTAACTTTGGGATACCAGCTTGTACTAGAATGGGTGTTCTAACCTGCACAGATATTTGGGTCCCATCGGCAACTCTCACATTGCTAACGGGAACAATGGTTCCTTTCAAGTCGAACTCCTCATAAAAAGAAATCATATTGACAACATTGTTGCCATAAACAGGAAGAGGATTATCTTGCACATTCGATTGAGTACCAGTAAGTTGGATAGTGCCTGATTTGATCAAAGCTTTGACTTTATCCTTGAAGGCATAACACCATTCAATATCATGGCCCGTAGCGCCAGAATGATAAGTACAACGCTTGTTAACATCATACCACCTTGGAGGAGGATTTGGAGTATCATCAGGAATAGGCTGCACAACTCCGGCACTTCTCAGTCTTTCAAACAACCGACCGTAGAATTCAGCTATAGGAGTATAGATCTTGGGTGCTTTCCTTTCGTAGCTCTGGTTAGGTCCTTGCATATTCGGACGGAAAGGAGCATGGGGTTGGTAATTTTGTGGTGCTTGTGAGTTAGGAGTTGGTTGGTAATTTTGTTGGCGAGGAGGGTATTGTTGTGGTGCGGGTGCTCTTGGTTCGTAGTAACTAGGTTGTGCTTGGTAAATAGGATATGAGGCGGGAGGAATTTGATAGTGACTAGGGTAGTTTGGGAGTGGTGCACTTGGGTAAGGAGGAGGAATATTTGGGTAAGGAGGGAGTGCATTTCGGTAATAAGGAGGGGCATTTTGGTAAGTAGGGTAGGCAGGTTGATTATCAAAATTCAGCCTTCTAGCTGGGTGGCAGTCAATGCTTGCAACAACAGCTGTGACTTCTTCCTTCTTCTCTTTCCTTCTAGAGTTGTTTGGGCTGGCTTGAGCATTTTGGGCACTTAATTTCATTTCAGGAAAGCTCACAACCCGACCGGATTTGATGCCTTCTTCCACCATCTCTCCCATCGTAAGAAGTTCGGCATAAGGTGCACTCATCATAGGGAGCATATGTATGTAATAAGAGTCATCTTGAGCACTAATGAAGTACTTCACCATGTCCTTCTCGGTCATCACGGGTTGTACCCGTGCTGCCTGTTCACACCATCTCAGGGCGTATTCCCTAAAAGTTTCTGTCTGTTTCTTTTTTAAATTAGCTAGGGTTATAAGGTCAGGGACCATCGCAAGATTATATTCAAACTGCTTCATGACATCATTGGCTATATCATCAAACTCATGCGACTTGCTTATATCCTATCTTGCAAACCATTCAGCAGCAATACCTTCCAGACTATGACTGAAGTAAGCCATCAGAAGTTCCTCTTTGCCTTCCGCAACCCTCATTATGTTGAGATACTTGGTCAAATGAGCAAATGGGTCACTATGACCATCATACATATCAATTTTGGCACTTTTAACCCGGGAGGAGGAGTAATGTCAGGGTATAAAGACTGTGGTAGGAGGCGCCTTGACGTTTCTTAGACACCAGCAAATCCTTGATAGATTGCTGCATGATTTTCATCGTTTGGATTATCTCCTCTTGCTCAGCTGTCTTTCGCTGTTTTCCACAGTTACGGGCACTTCATTCTTTGGCGCATAGTCTGTGAAGTCCAAATTCTTGCCATTAGGGTCGTGCTCATAATACTACACCTCGGGATATCCCTATCTCGTTTCATTGGCATTTTGAGGAGCAACAGCCACAACAATGGGTGCTTTAGATTGTGGAGGACGAGGATTGTCTTTGGCAGGAAAATATTGATAATGAGGAGTGGGGTCTAGGATATGGATAATATGGATGATAACTAGCGGGTTGGGTATTTTGTTGAGCGGGCGGGGGTATTTTGACTAACTTGAGTGCGGTTTGGTGGTGGCGTTTGGTTGAGTGGGTTGCTTTGATATGTGGGTGCATTATGAATAGGATTGGCATTTGAAAGTGTGTTTTGAGGGGCTTGCTTTTTAATCGTTGCCAGCTCATCACTCAAAATCTGTATCTGCTTAGCCAGACTTAGAATAAGGTCATCTTGAGCAAGAATGACGTTTCCCCTTGAAGATCCGGGAGTTTTGAGAGTCTTGTCACTGAGAGTGGGAGGCTGATCCTTGATACCAGACATTGTCGAATTCTGAAATATATATCAATGTGCAGAGACGTCTTTGGATCAGCTCAATCAGCACAAATCAAACTTCTAATTGGGAATAAACAAAACAAAAGAGAAATTCAAAAAGTAAACTGTGTTAGTTTGCATGTTGTTGGTAAAATTGCACATAATCACATAGCACGCGTCACGTAGCGCTTTTGCAATTTAAACGAGCGATAAATTAAGGCATGTGGCAACCACGAGTAATGTGCGTAAAATTAAAATGCGGACGCGTCCTACCCTATAGGGTGGCTCTTTGTGCTAGAGGTAAGCCTAATCGCGCAAATAAATGATAACGAAAAACAGTCACAACCATTTTTGAGCAATTCAAATTTAGAGTAAATCATTAAATAGGTAAAGTTGATACAAAATTATCTTTCACAACATAATACCATACTTTCATTCTCTTCTTTTCTCTTTCTTTCTTTCTTTCTTTCTTTCTTTCTTTCTTTCTTTCTTTCTTTCTTTCTTTTCTTTCTTCATACATAATCCTTACACAGCAAATGAAAAATACAATAAACATAAAGACATAATCGAAAATACATCAAAAACTAAAATAAAGCTACCACTTTGCCAGTCAACTACATCATGCTGGTGTGGGTGCATTATTGTGACTGAATCCTGCTTTCCTTGCTTCATCTTTATCATCAAGTCTGCATCATTGTAATCAACTTTCTTCGTTCTTTTTTTTTCCGCTTTCTCTTTTTTTTTTCCTTTTCTTCTCTTTTTTCCTTTTCTTTTTCTTTTTTTTTTCTTTTCTCTTTTTCTTTTCTTTTTTTTTCTTTTCAATATATCATCATTACATAACAAATGAAAATACAAGAGAAAGCATAATAGAAAATACATTAAAAGTAAATAAATAAACTGTCATTTTGCCAAGTGCTGCATCATATTCCTGCTTGCTTCATCTTCTTCTTGCCGGGGTGGATGTTTCACCATGACTGGTTTCCGCTCTTGCCTGTCTCATTTTCTTCGTCATGTCTATATCTTCATAGCTAACTCTTCCTGGCGGACTGAGACCTAAGGTCCGCTCCTCTTTGATCCAGGCGAGATATTCTGGTGTACAACTTTGGTGCTCTGTTGACACCTTTACTATTTGCAGATTCCTCCAATCTTCGAGAATTTCTTTCATTCTTGGAATTGGCTTTGGCAGGCTGTAATGAGTTTCTGATTTTGACATATCGGCACAGCGGGGAATATATAGTTCCATCCCAAACTGACGGAGGACCCTCAAAGGTGCGTAAGGCTGAAGCCTAGTTAAACCAGTCAACTCGATGTAGTGCTGCTTAGAAGTCCTAAGCACAATCTCATCTCCAGGAACATAAATTAACTTCCACATTACTTGCTTATCAGTAAGGCGGGCCAAGAAATCATACCATCCCGCAAAACATTCAGGTTTTTTACACCACCTTGTTCTCGTGTTTTGGGTAGCAATAGGATTTATTACTTCCCGGCTATTTTTCACTTTACAGATATCCATCATTGGCTTTCGATGGCACACTTGTTCTATCACCCATACTTGAAGAAGAAGATTACAACCTTCGAAATACGTCGAATCCCTTCTTCATTCATTTAGAGCCCGGTACATTTCTGCTAGAATCATAGGAACAATTGTGGTGGACTTGTTCTTGTTAATCCCGTCAAACATTGCATGGGCCACTGAACCAATGCATGTACTGATATGTCCTTTTTCTATAGGGAAGACTATGGCACCTAGAAAGGCGACAACAAAAGCTCTCACACGCCTCTCCTCCCAAGTCTCTTTACTATAAGCAAACTCCGTCCCGAAATCACGGTAACCCCATCTACTTCCAAATCTCGTATACAAATAATATAAATGAACCCAATCACTGTCAACAAAACCCAATCTATTATCTGTGTCTAGCCCCAGCTTCTGCTGGAATTTCATTCCCCCTTGATAATTTGGGAAGATCATTTCCCTGCCCTGACACTTCAAACCGGTTACTCCAACCATCTCTCTTAGAGTGGGTGTAAGCTCAAAGCCCCTGAATTTATATACGGCTTGTGTCGGATACCAGAACGGGACAAGAGCCTAAACCAAATTGCGATTTGGGGTGACACAATAAAGAAAGTCCACCATTCTGCCTAGTTTTCCCTGAATTGTAGTTTGCTCTCGGTCAGTAAAGCTTTCCCACCAAAAATTTAACTTCTCTGGGATTTCAGTGACCATGTAGATTTTGTCAAACTGTTGCTCCATTCTTTAACCTATAAGACAATGAAAACAAAATTTTTAAGGTGGAATCCTGACGATGGAGGCGGTACCAAGGACCGGGTCAAGACTAAGGTTTAAATGCATGCATGCATGCTCTTAAAGCTCCATCTAAGAGTGGGTTAATGGTTGAGGCAAACAGGTGAGTGGCAAGCGGTCTCACAGTTGAATTACTCCTACGATAGCCACCGGTGTACCAACTCGTCACAGGGTTCTTTAGTGGAAGAATGTGCGGGTGCGCATGGGCACAACTCGCGGATATTTGGGGTGAAAATGCAAGAGGTTCCCAGGAGTGGGGGAAGTATGAACGGAATGCCAGTTGATATATGTGCACAAATAAGGGTGTAATGACATGCTTTCGTGACACACAACAATCAATTAGATTAATCTAAGCGTGCTTGCAAATAAACAATAGATATAATCATGCTAGTTTCAACAATAATAAAATAAGCTACGCATACTAATATCGACATACAATTAACACGACCTGAAATCCGGCTAGGCCGTGCGGGCACCCGACATCCTCCCCTAGACCCGTCGGGCGAACCCTTACCAATTAAATTAAGAAAATATATATAATTCAATTTATAAATAAGAACAATACTTAGAAAGAAATAAAGACATATTGATACCTCTAAGCTGTACAAAAGAAATTACAGCTGACCACCCAAAATACTAGGTTTAGGGCTATCCAGACTAGACATCTAAGAGTACAAAAGAAGACAGATACCTCCTGAAGGGAGTTAAATACAACTGAAATAATAACCAATAAACTGGTGGCCATCCGAAATAAAAGGTGGCTCACCCTGATAGCTGAAGTCGTCTTCGCTCCTTCACAACGTGGCGAACTCAATTCTGGAGCAAACCTGCCGAAACGAAATAGATAGACAAGAAACAAAAAACAAACAAGGGTGTGTCAAAAACTCAATAAGTGGGGCAGACTAGCCACCTAAAAGAATAGGATGGCTAGCCAGGGAGAAAAGAAACAGATGAACCAAATTCCTCTTATTTAATTATGAAAACGCAGAGCCAGATAATAAGTGAAAATACGTATGGAAACACAATCTCATTAACAACCAGGAACGTAAGATAGCCAGAACATATAGGTATCCCGAACATATCAACAATCAGAAATACATCATACCGTTGCGGTGTTCAACTCGATCCATATATTTATACCGTTGCGGTGTGCAACCCGATTCATATATATATACCGTTGCGGCGTGCAATCCGATCCATATATTTATATCGCTCCGGCGTGCAACACGATCCCCGCAACCAAGAATACGAGCCAGAAATATATAGCCAAACTGAGATATGTCCACGACATAGTATACATACCGCATACATAAAACACAACACAATACACACAATAGTCAGTATGCGGTGCAATGAAATGGGATGAATGCGGTATGATGCAATGAAGTCACATATACTTGATACCTATCTCCGGCGCGAGACTCTCATCGTCTACCAGGAGATATATGCAATAGTGACCCTTCACCGGCTCGGGACTCTCATCGATTACCGAAGTATATGCAATGATGACCCTTCACCGGTGCGGGACTCCCATCGCCAACCGGGAAGTATATGTAATAATGACCCTTCACCGGCTCGGGACTTTCATCGATTACCGGGAAGTACATGCAATAATGAACTTTCACCGCTGCGGGACTCTCATCGCCAACCGGAAAGTATATGCAATAATGATCCTTCACCGGCTCGGGACTCTCATCGATTACCGGGAAGTATATGCAATACTCAAAACCAGAGTACAATGCTCATATGCTCAATGCAATACCAACAACAGGGCATAACATATAATATACAATGTAAATTCAAAGCTAAGGCGTAATGAGTACGCCTATTGGCAGCTACACACGTAAGTAACACGTGGTAGAAAATCCACGAGGCCAGGTGCCTCCAAAGAAATGGATATAAACACTTACCTTTTCCCAAATATTAGCACTTGCTAATCAATAACCGCTTTATCCTTTGGTTTCATTGCCAAACGATCCCACTCTATTCAATAAGCAAAAAAATATATCAATTTAGGCTAAAGTCTTCATTTCTCACATCTTAGGGCAATCCCGTTAGGAACCTGATACCCTATTCGCATACGCAATACACAGGCCAGGCCTATTACAGGGTTTATGGTCACATAACCAAACCCTAAATAAATTACATTTATATGTTGCTCATAACTCACTGAGTGCGAATATATAATCAATTTCATTATCGGGGTCCATTTGACCCTTTTAAACTATTAATTGAACTTATTAAAACGATGTCTAATATCCCAATTTTTACCGTTAAAATATATTCAAACACACGTAATTAACTAAAATAATATATTAAGATCATTACCTGAATGTTTCAGGGTAAAAATCTATCTTTTCTCCGGCTCTTTTCTCATATTCTGGCATTTTTCTCCTATATTTTCTCTTTTTGCTTTTATAATTTAGTTCTGCTCCATCTTGTTTTTTTTGCTTCAAAATAACGATGAAAGTATATATATATATATATATATATATATATATATATATATATATATATATATATATATATATATATATATATATATAGCCACCGCCATTCATTTAAACTTTTTTGTCGTTTTTCTCATTTTATTTTTTCATTATTTTTTCTTTTCCTGACGAAAATTAAAACATTATCCTACGATATTCGAAATAATTCCAACTTTTGCATACAAGTTATACAAAATATATGTAACATACTCACGAAGACGGATCTCAAATCGGACTCCCAGGACTCAAGATGCGAATTTAAATGAAAGAAGTCAAATATTCAACTTTCGGCAGTTTAGTGGAAACTAGCCGAACCACATCGAAATTCACTTTTGAAAGTTCATAAAAGTCACAAATAATCATACGAACCTAACGGCGCTTTCAGATTTTGAATCGGAGTTCATTCACCAAAACCGAGCTCAAAAATCTCTTTATAATATTTATCGACAATAAAAACTGAAACCTTCTTCCGATGCCTACCAAACGAGGTTTGATTTAGCTGAAATTTTACAGATAAGTCCCAATGGACCTAACGAAGATTTTAAAATTAGCGGCACGGCAATCGGAGTCCTAACTTCTGAAACGAATAACCGAAGTCGTTTCATTCTCCTCCACTTAAACTCTCGTTCGTCCTTGAATGAGCCTAAGTTTAAAGAAAATTCCGCACAGACAACAAAAGAAATTTTACGACCTTCATAAGCTACTCCACGGACATTATCTTATGATTGTAGAATCAGAATTATAACATGAACACCGAACTCTTGGAATAAAACATATCTGGATAATATGATAACATCATTGCCCAACTTATTCGGACTAAGCTGACACTTTCTCAAACACGTGAGGAGAGCTCTACCTTTTTGAAACAAAGATACACGGAACTCTGGATGGATTAACATGATTTTGCAGATGAATCACCTCGTCGATATACTTTACGATATAGAACAGTCTGATGGAACTAAGAGTTAGCTTACGCTTGATCCAATAGGGGGACCTTGTTACTACACACTATAGAAGATTTGATGCAAGCTATATTATTTTTACAAATGCACTATGCAACATCTTAGTTGATTTTAGTGTTGTTCCGCAAGCTCCTTTTGGGAATGTATTTACTCATATTCTAATGTATGTCAAAGGTTCATCTGAACAGGGTCTATCATATAAGGATAAAGATCATGCAAATACTACTGGATCGTATGATGCAGACCAGGAATGATCTCCAGACTGAACATCTACTTTAGGTATTGTTTGAATTGGAAATATTATGACTTGAAAAAGTGAAAATAAAAGAGACATGTAGTTGGACCATGAACTGAGGCAGAATACCAGCAACAAAGTTGATTACATGTGCACTTATAATGCTAAAGTAACTTCTCAAAGAGTTGAGGTGTGAAGGAGATATGCCAATGATGGATGGACGATAAGCTGCACTAGACCTTTAACTCTAAATTTTCATGAAGTAAAACAGCGTCAGTATGAGGATCCAGTTCTAGTCGAATATAGAAAGATAGCCAGAAGAAAACCGAAGTCACCATACAGGGTTACTACTGACGGTGTTCTCATGCATAAAATAGACTTTGTGTTTCTGATATTGCAGATTTACGTGGACAGATTATGATAGAGGCACATTATTCCAAATACATTGTTCATCCAGGTTCGACTAAGATGTACCACGATCTTAAGAAAATTCATTGGTGGGACAGAATGAAGTGTGACATAGTAGAATTTGTGGCTCAGTGTTCTAATTGCCAGCAAGTTAAAGTCGTGTCATCTTCCAGACTTTATGCTTTCAGCAGATAGGTACGTATATATGATCAGGTTGCCAGCTTATCTCTATCATTAATAGATTATTAGTGGATTTAACAATGATCGACACTCATTGTAGGTTTCTGTAATGGCCCTAGGTTGGGTCATGAAAAAAATGGTATCAACACCTTAGAGATTTAGTATTACCATTCAGTATTTGGAGGAATACTCCTCCACTTAAAGCACAAACTCATGCAGCTATTTGGCTAGGAATACCCATCCCCGCACAGTCTGCTGGACTAAAGAAGATTTAGCTAAATAGAGAACGTGGCTCAGACCTGAGCTACCAAATTACGCTCTCGAGTTGCCAAACAGCTGCAACCCTTGAGTTCACAACTCCATACCTTTTCCATAAGCACCACCGCCTGATGGATCAAATCAAAGCTCAAATGACGCCTCTCATTACCCTTAGTAGCCCCGAAAAACAACAATGTGCTTATTCGGCCACCTTGACATGCACTCTGGCTCAACACAGGGAACATCACAAAAGGCTACTGACCGCCTGAGCTCATTAGTACCGGACAAAGAAGAGATGGCAATGGACTGAGGATAGAAATAATTAAAGCTTCAGGAAGCTCATCTTTTTATTTGCTTGGCTCCCAGAGCTACACTACTTTCGAGTCAGGCTAACCAAAGAATCACAATTGAAGATATAGATATTAAATAAGCTTTATGGAATGACATCTATGCCAATTTAACCCCCCAATAAGAAGGAAACCCTGATAATTTACTAAAAAACCCTTTTAAAATTGAGATAAGCTCATAGAATAACATGACTCTACAAGCATCTTGAACCAAAGGAAGACACATAGATCGAGTATTACTTACTAATAATTTTACATCGGAAGAAATAATGACACTTTCTGATGGTGATGAATAAGAATCCTATCATCCTACCAACACTGAATTCCAAAGAGCGGTAGACTAACTTGACATTATAACAGAATGAGGCACAACAAGATGCCAAGCAAACAATACCGATACTCACTCACAAATCTCTCACATTTAAACCAGATAAACTAGTAGGCTAATCATAAATGCCAGGAATAAATCATATCAGAAGCTTACCCCTCTACTAATAGAAACGACATCCAAGGAAACCGTTGAAACATGATAAGACACACCATTTCCAAATTGATCGAAAGAATCAAATCTTACTCATATTTAAGAGAAAAAGAAATCTCAGGGTCTACTGCATCGGATACCTCAGCATCCTGGCGGACTGACAGTTCATAGAACTGCCTCTGCAGCTGAGCTAAGCCACTATCCTGATAATCACCTCCTGAAGAACCACTGCCACCACACTCTCGACCTCTACTGGATGGTGGCGTTTCTCTGGCTAATTGAGATCTAAATGAAATCCTTGCGACTGTGCAGATGCCAGATGACGAGAGAAAAGACGACTGCCTACTTGCCGGAGTAAGAAAAAATACTCAAAGAATAGCCAAACTCACGACAATGATACCACTTTTTCGCTGAAAAGTGGAAGCTGGAAAGATTGTTGATACCTATAAAGAAAAGACTGATTCTGATCTTGACGAGCTACTGGCGCACTCTAAGAATCATGTAACACAAGCTGAGATAACCTGGAAGGTAACCTCCCAAAATAGTCAGAACTCTTACCTTCATATGAGGTACCATGGTTGCCCACTAGGGCCACGAGATCTCTTGCTCTCCCGCTCTAACTTATGCTATGCCTCGAATCTTCGGGAAATATCAACAACAACATCAACTAAAATCTCGACCTCAATCTCTCGAGCCATGTGGGATCTCAAGGAAAAGGAAAGGTCATCAATAAATCTTTGAATCTCTCGAAAGGCTCATGGACTATTTCTAATGCGTATTCAGCCATTCTATAGAATTCAATCTCATATTCTGAAACACCACCAGGTTAACCGACAGGCTACCCTGTCCAATCCACTCAAACTGGAAACACTTTTCATCTCGCTTGCTACTCGAAAGGAACTTTTCCACGAATCTAGAAGAAAAACCGAAACCAAGTTAGCTAATAAGAGAGCGGCCCACCAATTCAAGGCTGGACCCTGAAACTGGAAAGAAGAATAATCAACACCATACCACTCGATATAATCAAAAGCCTGAAGGATACGCTGACATCATTTTATTTTAAAAAACTTACACAGGGATTATCTAATGCATTGCTTGGGAATATCGGGATGTTCAATCGCATAAAATAATGCAACCTCTTCGGACACTCGGACCGAGCCATTACTCGGGCTAGCTAACCAGCCAGAATAACTAGAGGCACAACACATGTTGTCTCCGGAACATAATTCACTGCAATAATATTAAGAGCCAGAAAAGGAGCTCCCTGAGATCGAACGTCCGCACATGCGGCAACATGATATGTTGTCCGCGAATAATAGGTTCTTACGGTATCTGCATCGCCAAGATTCTCGTAAAAGCATCGTAGAGAGCCAAGGGAACCACAAGGTCCTGCTCCCTTGCCCATTGCGAGCTCGTACACCTGGGACCTCCGTAACTAGATCGTCAGTACGATCAAAACATTCGGGGCTTCGTCAATACTAAACCCAGGCCAAACTGCTTCGTCTTGAACTCATACCGTTTGTTGATTTGTCGCACGAGGATAAACAATTACCACGAAGGAATTAACGAAAATACTTTTGAATCCTAGACCGACGCACGAGCAGAAATGAAAGAAGTGAAACTTCCTAAATGCCATCATAGCCTCTCGTAGATAAGTACGGACGTCTACGTACCCATCAGCGAGACTTTACTAGACACTGTCTTTGTCGGGATAGACTCTAAAATGGGCTCTGATACCATATGACACGACCTGAAATCCGGCTAGGCCGTGCGGGCACCCGACATCCTCGCCTAGACCGGTTGGGCGAATCCTTACCAATTAAATTAAGAAAATATATATAATTCAATTTATAAATAAGAACAATACTTAGAAAGAAATACAGACATACTGATACCTCTAAGCTGTACAAAAGAAATTACAGCTGACCACACAACATACTAGGTTTAGGGCTATCCAGACTAAACATCTAATAGTTCAAAAGAAGACAGATACCTTCTGAAGGGAGCAAAATGCAACTGAAATAATAACCAATAAACTGGTGGCCATCCGAAATAAAAGCTGGCTCACCCTGACAGTTGAAGTCATCTTCGCTCCTTCACAACGTGGCGAACTCAATTCTGAAGCGAACCTGTCGAAACGAAATAGATAGACAAGAAACAAAAAACAAACAAGGGTGAGTCAAAAGGACTCAATAAGTGGGGCAGACTAGCCCCCTCAAAGAATAGGATGGCTAGCCAGGGAGAAAAGAAACAGATGAACCAAATTCCTCTTATTTAAATTATGAAAATGCAGAGCCAGATAATAACTGGAAATACGTATGGAATCACAAACTCATTAACAACCTGGAACGTAAGATAGCCAGAACATATAGGTATCCCGAACATATCAACAATCAGAAATACATCATACCGTCGCGGTGTTCAACCCGATCCATATATTTATACTGTTGCGGCGTGCAACCTAATCCATATATATATATACCGTTGCGGCGGGCAATCCGATCCATATATTTGTATTGTTCCAGCGTGCAACACGATCCCCGCAACCCAGAAGACGAGCCAGAAATATATAGCCAAACTGAGATATGTCCACGACATAGTATACATACCGCATACATAAAACACAACACAATACACACAATAGTCAGTATGCGGTGCAATGAAATGGGATGAATGTGGTATGATGCAATGAAGTCACATATACCTGATACCTATCTCTGGCGTGGGACTCTCATCGTCTACTAGGAGATATATGCAATAGTGACCCTTTCACCGGCTCGGGACTGTCATCGATTACCGGAAAGTATATGCAATGATGACCCTTCACCGGTGCGGGACTCTCATCGCCAACCGGGAAGTATATGTAATAATGACCCTTCACCGGCTCGGGACTCTCATCGACTGCCGGAAAGTATATGCAAAAATGAACCTTCACCTGTGCAGGACTCTCATCGCCAACCAGGAAGTATATGCAATAATGATCCTTCACCGGCTCGGGACTCTCATCGATTACCGGGAAGTATATGCAATACTCAAAACCAGAGTACAATGCTCATATGCTCAATGCAATACCAACAACAGGGCATAACATATAATATACAATGTAAATTCAAAGCTTAGGCGTAATGAGTACGCCTATCGGCAGCTACACACGTAAGGAACACGTGGTAGAAAATCCACGAGGCCAGGTGCCTCCAAAGAAATAGATATGAACACTTACCTTTTCCCAAAAGTTAGCACTTGCTAATCAACAACCGCTTTATCCTTTGGTTTCATTGCCAAACGATCCCACTCTATTCAATAAGCAGAAAAATATATCAATTTAGGCTAAAGGCTTCATTCCTCACATCTTAGGGCAATCCGGTTAGGAACCTGATACCTTATTCGCATACGCAATACACAGGCCAGGCCTATTACAGGGTTTATGGTCACATAACCAAACCCTAAATAAATTACATTTATATGTTGCTCATAACTCACTGAGTGCAAATATATAATCAATTTCATTATCGGGGTCCATTTGACCCTTTAAACTATTAATTGAACTTATTAAAACGATGTCTAATATCCCAATTTTTACCGTTAAAATATATTCAAACACACGTAATAAACTAAAATAATATATTAAGATCATTACCTGAATGTTTCAGGGTGAAAATTCTATCTTTTCTCCGGCTCTTTTCTCATATTCTGGCATTTTTCTCCTATATTTTCTCTTTTTGCTTTTATAATTTAGTTCTGCTCCATCTTATTTTTTTTTTTTTGCTTCAAAATAACGATGAAAGGATATATATATATATATATATATATATATCCCTGTATAGCCACCGCCATTCATTTAAACTTTTTTTGTCTTTTTTCTTATTTCATTTTTTCATTTTTTTTCTTTTCCCGACGAAAATTAAAACGGCACCCTACGATATTCGAAATAATTCCAACTTTCACATACAAGTTATACAAAATATATGTAACATTCTCGCGAAGGCGGATCTCAAATCGGACTCCCGGAACTCAAGATGCAAATTTAAATGAAAAAAAGTCAAATTATTTAACTTTCGGCATTTTAGCGGAAACTAGCCGAAGCACATCGAAATTCATTTTCGAAAGTTCATAGAAGTCACAAATAATCATATGAACCTAACGGCACTTTCGGATTTTAAATCGGAGCTCATTCGCCAAAACCGAGCTAAAAATCTCTTTATAATATTTATCGACAATAAAAACTGAAACCTTCTTCGGATGCCTACCAAACGAGGTCTGATTTAGCTGAAATTTTAAAGATAAGTCCCACTGGACCTAACGAAGATTTTAAAATTATCGGAACGGCAATCGGTGTCCTAACTTCTGAAAAGACTAACCGATGTCGTTTCAACAATTTAAACAATACAAACAAACAAATTCGTGAAAACTTTTTGGTTAGATCCATCAAATGCTATCCCCAGCGGAGTCGCCACGCTTTTGAACCCTCCCAAAAATGCACACAAGTATGCATCGGAATTTGACTTCAACAAAATGGAGACTCCAAAGGGCTTCTTTGGAGTCGCCACCTAATTTAAGGATCATTAGGAACCTAACGTTAATTAAAGAGTGCAATTATTCCCTTATTTAAAAGTAAATTATTAAAATCAGAGATTCTTAGGTAAGTGGTTCTATTAAATTCGAAAGAAAGTCCCTCGCGGGAGCACTTTCGAAAATCCGCTAAATGCGGTTAATCCGACGATTTTTCACGAATTTGTTAAGGATACTAAGTATAAAATTAATTTTAAATAAGGATAATAGAAATAAGATAAGATTTTGGTTATGCCGATACTTAGATAAATAAATGATCCAATTTAATATTAATTAAATGGATAATTAAGTAATGGTTGATTGATTAATTAGTTAAATAAATAAGGGCTAAATAAAATTAAGTAAGCAAATAAAATTATTGATTAGATAAATAATAATAATTTGATTAATTAAATGATTGGATAGATGAATAATAAAATAGATGACAACTTTATTAAATAAATAAATACTTATATGAATTCAATTATATAAAGAATAAATGAATAACAATTGATTAATTAATTAACTAAATAATTATAATTGATTAAACAATAAATGATTAGTTAAAATTAAATAATTAAATTGATCGATTAAACAAATTAATAATAAATACCACTTAATTAATCTAATGAATGGATAAATAAATAAGTAAATGATAAATAATTAATTTAAATATAAATAATAAATGAAGATTGTATAATTGTATGTAAATTTTAGTTCTTTTGCACTCAATAATTGACGAGAGGTTACTACGCCTTAAATTAGTTGGCGCGTCCCAAAGAAACGGGATAAGCAATTGCATAAACAATTCATAATAACTCTAATAAAGCGGCTATCCTACCAACCTTCCAACATGCAAAGTCTCAGTCCGGTTTTCATAATAACTCTGAAGCGAACCTGCCGAAACGAAATAGATAGACAAGAAACAAGCGACAAGCATAATAACTCTAATAAAGCGGCTATCCTACCAACCTTCCAACATGCAAAGTCTCAGTCCGGTTTTCAGGGCTTCCTATAACATGTTTTTCTAAAGGGGGCTGGAAAGAGGGAGTTTAGAAGATAGAATCCGGATTTAGCAACTCAATCACTGAGCCTTGAATTTAGAGATTTTTGATTTTTTTTTTACATTTTTCGAGGAAATGAAGTCCCGAAAATGCGGAGCGGATCAAATAACTTCCAAATGCATGCCATCCCAATTTGTGAGTTTTATTCCAACTCGTCCCAAAATGTGTACATATCAAAGAAAAATAAGAAAACAAAAGATTAGCATTCATTCCAAGACAATCGTAAACAAATGCAATAACGTGCAGTAATCATAACACGTTCTACTAGAGACTTCCCGCACTATCCTATCCTATCACCTAAAGGAAATGAGACAGCCCAGGACTAGCTCCTACGCCAAACAATTCTCCACGCTTTTACTAACCTCCAACAACTACAAATAAAAATCCCAATTATCTTCACCATACCCTGGGATGAACTTTCAATGATCTTTCATTACCAGACTGCAAATCATGAAAGGCGCCAATTGGCCTTTCAAAAAATAAAACCGCACTGATCCTCGGCTTTAGTCAAACCTCTCAGTTTCCTCGGTTTTGCAAGGCTCATACACCTGGCTCATAGGGCTCCTCACGGATCCTCGGCTTTAATCAAACCTCACAGTTTCCTAGGTAGCCAAGACCGCACTGGTCTTGAAGGAGGGGCCCACTAGTCATTTAAAGACACAGGGGCTTCACTCTCCTAGCATACGACAAACATACTTCATTCTATAAGAATTTGCAGCTGGTTAGTCAACATCGGCCTACACACACGCAAAGCCATTCCCGAGAGGGACCTCACCGATCTTTAAAAGATACCAGGGGCTTCGCCTCTTAGTATGCAACTTGCATACTCAATCATGTCTCATTATCAACCTGCATCCTATCAAGGCTAATTAATCATCTGCAAATAGCTTATTCAAAACAGACTCACCATCACCTTACACTCCTCACTGCACCTAAGCTCCTGAACCCACTAACTCCCACTATCTGATATATAAGAACCAAACTAATGCCCTTTCAAGGCCCTCCAGCAACAACATCCTATATCCTACAGATCAGATGTCTCAAAACACCAGGCCTATAATCATAACTGAATAGCTCCGGATAAACTTTCAATTGCCAGGAAAATGAATCTTTCAATCAAACAAACAACACAGAGATAGGAAAAAAAATTGACTTTACGATATGCAAACAGGAAGCTCAAGCAAGAACCAGCACCCATTCAGAGATTAATTACATTGAATCCTCTACTTCTAACTCATAACTAGAAAAACAAACTTGGACAAACTAAACAAGAATTAGAACAGCTCTACCCCTGACCTCTTTATACTGATCCAGGCTCCCCTGAACTAACTCCTACTCAAACTCTCACTCAAACAGCCCCAAACCAACTCCTGCATACTTACACTTCCCTGAACCTCATAGAACCAAACTGCTACTACTACAATCGACATACCCTACAACAATATGAAACAACCTGAACCCCTGCTAATGCTGCTCCTATAGCCAAAACAGAACCAGGCTACCTGCTCCCATGACCTTCAACATACCAGAGCAATAAGAACCCTTAACTTCTAATTCCCTACACTTCATAATGAAGTAGAAATAAACAGAAAACTGCATCTCATAACACAATCATCCAGAAAACACAAACCTACACCTGTAAAATCACCAGAACAACATCTACAAATAACTAACAACCACCCACAGGCCTGCAATCTCCCTCAAATATTCACTCACCTGCACACAAATCAAAACCCACAAACCTGCATACCCCCTGAAACTGCACATACACCTTTGAACTCAACTGGAAACACCTTACATCCTCACAAACACAATTCTGCATACATGCTCATACACCTGCATACACCTTCACAAACAAGCACCCTTAAACACCTTCCTAAACAGACCCCCTTGAACTTGCAAACATACAAACCTGCCTGCACTCACAAACAACAACCTAACCATCCCTAAGACCACCAGAACACCCTGCACCTAACACAAACAGCCCCCTGAATCAATCACTCATACCTGCACTCATAGACCATCCTGCAAACTGTACACACACACTGCTCATACACACTAAACTCCCTTACTGAACCAAACTGCACCTCTTTTCTACTTCAGAACCAGGAAAACAACAACAAAACTCAACATAAACAATGAAAAATAACCTTTTCGCTAAAGGGTTTAACTTAAAATTCTTCGCTCACTTTATATTATAACTAAAGATTGAATTTTATTCATTTAAAAGGTTGATTTGGAGCTAAAATACATTAATGATTCCAACTTTATATAAGTGAAGCTCAAGGCTCATCTTAACTTGTTTTATTTTCCAATATTCGGTCTAAGTTTCTAATGCATAGCTCTTACATGAAGAAACATTTAAAGACCTGAACCTTGCAAATAAACTGATTTTAAACTATTTCTCACAATAGCATACTAATATCTAGTTCAAAACCAGATTTCAAAGAGCAAAACATTCATCATTAACACTGATATATATATAAGAACTATAAAGGACTTGAAACTGACCTGATTAGAAGCAGTGAACTGAAGCGATGGTCTGAAAATATGTTCGAACAACTGACCACACTAACACAAAACAAGTATGAAGAAGCTCAAACAAAACCTTCAACCAGTGACTGTATGTCTTTTTTCTTTGTTTCAAGTTTTTTTAAAAAAATTCAAAGAAAAATATAAGCTGTCGTTTTTTGTGATAGAAAAACCTAGAACCTCTAAAACCCTAAAAAATGATGAATATATAGCAAGAAAATTAGGGTTTTTACCTTGGTATAAAAATCCGAATTACCCTTCTGCTTTATGATCTATTTCTTGTGAGATAAGGGTGAGAAGGGTAAAAATTACACCCATCTCGTCCTTATCCTCACAGAATTGATCCGAAGGCTCGGACTGATTCGCGAATTTAAATGAACGACTGGGATTACTTGTTCGTTGTACTGGTGAGAGAGGGAAAACGCCAAGGAAACCAGCTGGAACAGTCTTACTTGTCCAGCAAAACCTTGTACGGAGAAGACGGGTGACTGGGTTGCGGGTCGCGTGAGAATTGGGGATTTCTGATTAAAGGGAGGGTAAATGCGCATGTAATGTGTGTGTTATAGGTATTGTATATATATTTTGCATAGATAAGCTGGGATTTAGGGTTAGGTGCGATTGTAGCCTTCATTTAGGATAATTTAGGTAAGTGAAATAATTGTGCGCATAGGCTGATTTTAAATTATAGGAATGAATTTAACACCTTTTTGGATAATTGATTAAATAAAAGGGGTTCGCGGATGGACTGAAATCAAGACTGTACATTTGCAATTGTAGCATTTTCTTTTGATTTTAAACCATTACTTTTGATTTTCCAAAATTGGCTTTAATTTTTAAAAATAATTAGATCTTTATTAAATTTCCGGGGCAAAATTGGGTGTCAACAATGGCACTAACATTTAATACAAAATGTGTACTCGCTGCAATTACAGTCTTCAATGATGCAACCATCAGTACTCTTATCTATGAAGGAACTTCTAGGAATTATCCTACAACATGGGTTAATATAATAAAACTGTCATGCCTATGACTTTTAGCAACGATTGCAAGCAGTCATGTACGATCATCTCATAAATGAAAACGTTATGCAAAATCCACTATTCTCAGCTGCCCGTGGAAGGTTGTTAAACTTTGTTGGCCCTATCTTTGAAATATTTCTGTCCTCTTTATATTTCAAAAAGGAAATCCGAACAAAATTCATAAGTTTTTACCTCTCTTTAGTCATAACACTTGCTTGTGCATTATTTGGATTGCCCATGTTGCGCCATTAAATATCTATTTTGGTATTGTTAAATCTACTTTGTGATCTTGAAATGGTTTTTCTTCATAGTTTGGAGGTGCTTGATTATGGAGGTTACATACAGTTATGAGGTTATTCGTATAAATAAGTAGAATTTTGAGGAAACGATTTGTTGTTATTTCTCGTTATTTTTTATTTTCAATCAAAGAAATTTTTTTCTTAATATTTGTTGTGAATAATTGTACTATTACTAAAAATATTAATATTTATTTTCATAATTTTGTATTAGAGCTAATGAAAATCTTCCTATTATTTTCTAATATATGTAGCTCTAAGTTCTGATACCCCATTTAAAAAAATAATATAATATAATATAATATAATATAATTTGATATAACATAATATAATATAATATAATATAATATCTTTTTTTTAATAAGTGAACATTCGGTTTAAAAGTTTAAAATATTTGCAAAATAAAAAATTGAGAAAGAGAGCTCATTTGGGTTCGTTTAGAAAAGAAAAGAACTCGAGATTCATATACTGTACTAGAAAAGGTGCTAGTCAATGTTGACCATCCTTATCTGGTGTTAAATCAGCTTCATTATATCTTCTTGAAGACACCATATTGAATAAGTTTTTCAAACTATTCTTACTCACTTTTCGCTTCTGCCGAATCTGAATTGGGTCATCCAAATTAGAAAAAGAATAGTCTAGGACTAGGCCAGTTTCTAGTTACTTGGACCGTTGATGATCTCATAAGAATCCCAAATGAATTGGAAATTAATCTCCTTCCTTTCAAACAAAAGAAATATGAATCAGGAATCTGAAGCAAACTCAAACATTGTAACTCCAGCTTTGTTTGTATCAACAGGATCCCCCGGCATCACTAGATTTTTAGACAAACATTGCTTCACCAACTCAAAAAAAGATTCTAGACAAACCTTGTAGAACTCCTTCGTAATATACTCTGGACTAACATCTGTATTTTCGTCAGAAGGATGATCACACATATGCCTCATTAATGCTAACATATTTGGCTGATTCCTACTGCCCATTTTTTATTGCAAGAAAGAATATTTTTTCTGAAGGTCATCATCTTAGTTTCCACCTGCATTCATGATAAGAGTATATAATACACTATCCCGTACCAAGTGACAGTCCATGATGTTGTACAAATAAACAACCCTGCAGATTTGTTGTGGAATCCATGTGCAACAAGCACGGTATATAAAGGCAGGACTTTTCCGCCTCAGGTCATCCAGTGTGTCGGTGTGGAGGTAGTCACACAATATGGTAACAGCTTGAGGCAATCCTTCTGGCAGCGTCGTACGAAGAAAAAGTTGGAGCAAGTATGCTAAAGTTTCATCCTCTGAAAAAGATTTGTTGTGTTAAATTGAATAAACTCACAGTCGATTAGTATTACGTCGTCTATGTATTTGTTAGAAATAAACACAATCACTGAATTAAGCATGTCATGGCATATTCTTAAACTATGAAGCCTCAATAAAGACTTCAGAAGTGACACGACCCAGAATCCGGCTAGGCCGTGCGGGCACCCGACATCCTCCCCTAGACTTGTCGGGCGAACCTTTACCTGTTGGAAATAGGATTCGGGCACCCATGTGGGTCAACCCGTATCCTTGTACAAATAAGTAATATATATAATATGTTATATATATATATATATATTAAATACTTAATAAAAGAAAAAAGGGAAAGAGACACAACTTTTGGGAAAAGTTGTATCCCTACAGAAATATTAAAAGGTTTCTTTTAGAAGAAACCAACTACACTTTTCCACTTCTAGAAAAAAGAGGAAAACAGCGTTCCTTCCTGCTATTCCATAAACAAATGGAAAACTCTCTTCTTCAATATTGAAGAACTTTCATGAAGGATTCCCAATGGAGAAGATAAGCAATCTTCTACGAATTGGAACAATTCTGTAACAGGTACGACCTTAGACTGTGGTTTAATCTTTACAGTTCGTGTTCTAAACATGTGATTGTATAGTAGACTAGTGAAACAAATACGGTTAGACCCTGGACAAATTGTATGTTCTTGGATTATGTATAATCACTCATTGGTATCAGAGCCCGAATTATTTGTTTCCTAGTCTAAAACTAAAAAGAGAAACTCATGAATTATTGAGTTATTTACTTTTATTTGTTGTCTCGGCAATGTCGCTCTTGTCCCGACGGATGAAAAGAGTATTTTGGCGTTGGACTTTGGTTTTTTATGTAGAACTTAATTAATCAACCTAATATCATTCTAGAACGACACTACTGATTAGGTATGCCTTATGCCAAGCATGTGAGACTTATTTGCAATTAGAATTTTTTGTTTCTTACTACAATTTTTTTACTTTGGTCACTTGCCATTCGTTGGTTTTGGGACAAAAGTAATTAATTAATACCGTAGAAAGTTTGGAAAGTTTTTGAAGGCAACAGTGGTTTATTTGGCTTTAAGTCTAGTTCTGTGAAAATCTGTTTTTCTCGCACACTATCTTGAAGCCCTGACTGTGTGTCGTTATTGGGTTTACAAATATTTCTGTTTAACTGTGAGAACGAACAGAAACACCTTCAGGTGCAACTAATGGTGTCTTAATTGGGTGTTTAATTTGTGTAATTAAGAAGTTGACAAGTTTCTCCTTAAATGAAGTGGACTTCAACTTTTTCTATGGACTCAGTAAAATAGAATTGTACAGGCTTAAACGTCTGGATCTCGTTGTTAATTCTTGGAAGTGTGAAATTCCAAAGTGTGCCTTTGGAGAATGAAACTCATAGAAAAGGATTAGTTGTTTTTCTTCCATGTGTTTTTTTCCAAGAATCAGCAACAAAACTGACAAAGGATAATCAATCCAACTAAGATTGATTCTTTGTTTCTTTTGCCAACGTACCCAAAAGGCCATGGTAATGAGTCACTGAAGGGATCTTTGTGGTCTTCATGGTGAAAAGCTCACCTAAGCAGAATTTTCTTGGATGCAAGTACCCCTTATTTCTGTATGTTCCAAAAGAAATATATTTCTGAAACCGACGCACCTTGCCAAAGTGTTTTTTGTTATATTAAACTTTACTGCCTACACTAACTATAAAACATACTCCCTCTGTCCCATTTTGTTTGTCATAGTTACTGTTTCGAGAGTCAAACTTCTTAAATTTGACCGTAGATTAGGATATAAAATCTTTAACTTTCTTTAAATAAAATTTACATATTTGAAAACTACATGAAAAGTACTATAAGTCACAATAAATTACAACTCAAAATATATAAAAGATATATATAAAAATTACGGTCAAAGATAAACTCGTTTGACTCTTGAAATCCGAACTACGACAAACAAAGTGGGACGGAGGGAGTATACAATTGTATATATATGCTTACATATGTACATGTTTGTTCTAAGTCATAATTTTGTTCTGTAAGTGATATAGAAAAATTATGACTAGGTGTAGTGGATTATGCAATTGTCTGTGATAAAATTTACAAGTATGTGTACTTGTACGGTTTTTAGATTCAATGAATTTTTATTGAACATATTTCTATATTTATTATAGAATTTATAATTATTGGTCTTGAATTTAAGTAATTTAAGACGAGTGTTCTTTTAATAATTGATTATGTTAGATTTATTAAATATTAGATTTTGGATGATGATTGGGAACATAGTGAACTTTCGATTCCAAACCTAACGTGAAATAAATATTAACATAGTTAAAATTATTTCAAAGATTAGTATGTATATGAACTTTAGGCTCTAAGAAAGTACATAGTTGTCTCTATAAGTTTATACTAGTTCATATCAATATGTCAACTGCTATAAGAATATTGTCCCGAGCTTAACAAAAGTGTTAATGCTGACAACAAAATCCAGTACCCAAAAAGAGCAATACGCTCTTGAGAATCTAGATATATCTGTGATGTCTCATGAAAATGACATTGCATTTCATTGTAGTTGGTACATTATGACATTTGTGATTCGGATTATGAGATTGTTCTAAGTTACTCATATTCATATAATGTTATGGATTGATGAAAGCCCAATACTTTTTTACTCTTGGGTTTGTGCTGTTTTTGTACATAAAGTTTATTTTTCCCTCATGGAAAACTAGTTCCAAGGGGAAGGATGTGTACATTTTTATGATACTCCAAGAAGTCTCAACATTGTATGTTCATAAGTGAACAAGACAGTAGCATAGTAACTTAAATTGGATCACGAAGTTACATGATGTAACATATTTATTAGCTAATATTTTTCCTAAGTAGGGTGAGATAAGTCAAGACTTGTCTCTTTATGAAACTGTGGACCAGATTGCTTCTGCTACTAACGCTAAGTGGATTTGAGTGGGAGTCATATTTGGTGATGATGGATCTGTTCCAATTAACACCAATACGTTGTCCAAAAGAGAATCTATTTATATTGTTAGTCAAATGAATTTGAGGAAGAGTCATTTTGTGCACAATGGATCTATTCCGTGTAGCACCAAGACGACTAAAAGAATTTATTTAATATTTCTGGTCCCAGTGGGAGTATCTATCAATTGATAAATCAATTTTATCAATCTCAACCTCGACGAATGAGTCGTCTACATATTCCCCATCGTCGATTTGAGATCAAAGGGGAAGCATATATAGTTACTCCACAAGATGAATAAGAGCAACGAAAGATAAAATGAGACTCTTAAATACCCTGCTAAGGATAATTATCTAGAACAATGGAACATGAAATGGAGTTAGTGAAACCAAACCAAGAGTTGAAATTGGTTGATCTACTAATGGATAATAGCGTCGTTGAGAACAAAAGGGTTCTTAAAATACGCGAAAGACTTAATGTAGTATCGAAAAAATATGGGTGAATCCTTGAAGTTCAGATTTCAAGAGATCGTTCGAAGAGATTGTTGTCTCTTTCAGAAAAATCTTATATTAAGAATTTTTCTTGAACTATTTTATAGGCAATAGTGCAAACCCATTAATACTCCTATTTCTAGAGGTGAAGTTTCTAGTGGGAGGATGTGTCCTCGTGAACCCACAAGTATATGATATGAAAAGGAATACTGAAAAGCAGTTAAAGGATACTGAGGTATCTTAAAAGCACTTGTGATTATCCTTGTAAAGTAAAGGAGGAGATCTACAACTCAAAGGCTATACTTACCATGATTGAGAAGGAGATTTAGATGAGAGAAAATCTAAATCTGAGTATGTCCTTCTTTGCTAAACAATAAAGATGAGTATATTGTTGAATAGCAAGAACAATCAATAGCCTTATATTACAGTAGAAGCTGAATTTGTAGCGCTTTCAGCAACTGTACAGAGCTGTTTGGCTTAAATGTTTTTATGATAAATTTGGGTGTGTTGGATAGTGTGCTATTGAATTATTGACAATCAAGTTTGATAGTCAAGTCTCAATAGCTTACACAAAAGTCTCATATATCATTAGAAGACATACCATATTGATATAAGTATAATTTCCTGAGAGACATAGTTGTACATAGAAAAGTGAACATGAAATACATCTAGACGCATATAGTGAAACCCATAGCATTCGGTGCTTATGAGTGATATGTGAAGGCATTGAGTTTGCGTAGATGTTGATGTATTTATACTTTAATTTTCCCAAGCATGTTCACATAAAACTGCATTATTGAAGTTAATGTAGTTGAAGCCTAAATTGCTGGTTGTTGGTTCATGTACATAGAATATTTTTATGTTTAGTACATAAATTTGAAGTATGTCGGACAGACAAAAAGGTTGGCCTATTCACAAAGGAAACCGCCTCTATTGTCTAGGTGACTAATAGGGATGAGACAATTATAAATTCATTATTATCAGATGTGATAATAATAGAGAGCTTGAAGTTTATAATAAGAATGTCGCTTGTATTTTTTGATTAATCATATTTGATTAAGTGGGAGTCTGTCTTAATACCAGATGTGAGTTCTGGAGGATAAAATATATGAGTAGATTTGTGAACTCAAAGTTAGACATAGGTTGTCTGAACTATCATCTGCACAGTATTTAATTTTTTGAAAGACATACGCTCCACGGGAAAGGAGTCAATACTGTGATACGTGATTCATACCACGTATGCATAAAGTGACCTATGGGCGATACTAGTTTAATCTCTGCTTGTTTATCGTGTGAAGCCCTGAAAATTAAAAGTAATTTTCTTTTATTTTGTACCCTATGACTTTGACCAGTTTCTCGAGATTCAATTTGGTGTTTGCTAGCTTAGGGTGTTGCCTAGAGATCATGGATGATTCGGTCTGGCAGGATATTTCTAGAAAAGCAAATCAAATTGAGATTAAGAGATTCATGAGATAAGGAAGATCATTAATGAGTACTATCACATTAATTGTGTTCATTGGTCGACCCATTATGTTTGTCTTTGGGACAAGAACTTAATAACATAATGATGAACTCAAATTAATATAAACAGATTGTGAGAGATATGAATATGATAAATGATCTAGGGTACTGCATACTACAATCTACACCAAGGTTCCGTTAATCGAGATGTTATATATTTTTAACAGATGTATAACAACTAAGCTCTCGAAGTATGCACTGGTCACACGGTCTAGTCGTTATGTATGGATGTTACAGATCGGGAATGGGAGTTGACCAACTATGTGTGAGTGGGAGATGTTGGAAATAGGATTCGGGCACCCATGTGGGTCAACCCGTATCCTTGTACAAATAAGTAATATATATAATATGTTATATATATTAAATACTTAATAAAAGAAAAAAGGGAAAGAGACACAACTTTTGGGAAAAGTTGTATCCCTACAGAAGTATTAAAAGGTTTCTTTTAGAAGAAACCAACGTACACTTTTCCACTTCTAGAAAAAAGAGGAAAACAACGTTCCTTCCTGCTATTCCATAAACAAATGGAAAACTCTCTTCTTCAATATTGAAGAACTTTCATGAAGGATTCCCAATGGAGAAGATAAGCAATCTTCTACGAATTGGAACAATTCTGTAACAGTTACGACCTTATACTGTAGTTTAATCTTTACAGTTCGTGTTCTAAACATGTGATTGTATAGTAGACTAGTGAAATAAATACGGTTAGACCCTGGACAAATTGTATGTTCTAGGATTATGTATAATCACTCATTACCAATTAAATTAGGAAAATAAATATAATAATTCATAAATAAGGACAAGACTTAAAAAAATACAGAGACACTAATTTCTCTAAGCTGTACAAAAGAAATTACAGCTGACTACCCAATATACTAGGTTTAGGGCTATCCAAACCAGACATCTAAGAGTACAAAAGAAGACAGATACCTCCTGAAGGGAGCAAAATGCAACTGAAATAATGAACAATAAACTGGTGGCCATCCGGAATAAAAGCTGGCTCACCCTGACAGCTGAAGTCGTCTTCGCTCCTTCAGAACGTGGCGAACTCAATCCTGGAGCGAACATGCCGAAATGAAATAGATAGACAAAAACAAACAACAAACAAGGGTGAGTCAAAAGGATTCAATAAGTGGGGCAGACTAGCCACCTCAAAGAATAGGATAGCTAGCCAGGGAGAAAAGAAATAGATAGACCAAATTCCTTTTATTTAAATTATAAAAAGGCAGAGCCAGATAACAACCGCAAACACGTAAGAAACTTATACACTCAACCAAGGATGCGTGCCAGAAACATATCAATAAATAAGCACTGAATACGAATATATAATTAATTCCATTTTCAGGGTCCATTTGACCCTTTAAACTATCAATTGAACTTATTAAAACGATGTCTAATATTCCAAGTTTTACCGTTAAAACATATTCAAACACACGTAATAAACTCAAATAATATATTAGAATCACCTGAATGTTTCGGAGTGAAAATTCTACTATTTTTCCGGCTCTTTTCTTATTTTCTGATATTTTTTTCTGATAATTTTCTCTATTTCTCGTTTTCCCTGATTCTGTTTCGGTTTTTGTTTTCTCGTTGTTTCTCGTATCCTTCCCTCATTCTGATCATATCATTCATAGCTATATATATCCACCGCCCACTTTTGCTTTTCTCTTCTTTGTTTTGTCTTTTTTCCCTTTTTTTTTTATTTTATTTTCGCGACGAAAATTAAAATGGAACCCTACGATATTCGAAATAATTTCAACTTTTGCATATGAGTTATAAAAAATATATGTAACATACTCGCGAAGGCGGATTTCAAATCGGGTTCCCGAAACTCAAGATGCGAATTTAAATAGAAAAAGTCAAATTATTTAACTTTCGGCATTTTAGCGGAAACTAGCCGAACAACATCGAAATTCACTTTCGAAAGCTTATAAAAATCACAAATAATTATACGAACCTAACGGCGCTTTCGGATTTCGAATCGGAGCTCATTCGGCAAAACCGAGCTCGAAAATCTCTTTTTAATATTTATCGCCAATAAAAACTGAAACCTTCTTCCGATGCCTACCAAACGAGGTCTGATTTAGCTCAAATTTTACAGACAGGTTCTAATGGACATTACGAATGTTTTAAAATTATCGGCACGCCAATCAAAGTCCTAACTTTCGAAACGACTGACCGAGGTCGTTTCAAGAAGACTGCATGCGACTTTTTCTCCTATACAGATAATCAATGTGCACTTTGTGTTTGCTTTAGTATAAGACTTAAGCTATTGAGATAACAATATATAGCCTTGTGGTAGTGTGAGTGAATCAGCACAACCTTGGATCAACTCAGTTACAGACGGTAATGGAGATTCACGAGCAGCTTCTAGAAGACTAGCGATTGTTTCTTTATTACCCATTGTCTTTCCTTAAAAATCAAACCCAATCATAATTGGGCACCAAAATAAAGTGAATTACATTTTAAAAACAGTACTGCATGATGTATTTTAAGAACAACATTTGCAAAAAAAAGAAGTAAAACCGATGCATAACATAGTATATTTGATAGTTTTTTCTATTTATTGAGTTCAAATGAAGAAGTAGATAGAAGTGGTTAAGTTCACATAGCGTCAAGTTCAAGCTTTCAGATTATTCTAATGCTACATTTTACATGAAGTACTAAATAAATTGACAAACTAAAATACAACTTAAATGCTTTAAATAAGAATGAACAGTTCAAAATTGTGCTTATTACAACATAAGTTAAAGATGACAATTTTTTTTTCCATATTTTACACCTTCATTTAAGCAAATTGTGAATTAAACACTCATAAGCTTATTTTATATATACTTGCAAAGAAAAATATTTTAAAGAAATGAACATTATGCTATTTAGCCAATGGAAATTTATATCTACTAATTTCAAATGTACAAACAACGTTTAGTAATTGTTGTGAATTATAATATTAGTACTAAAAATATTTATATTTATTTTTCAAAATGTGGTATCAGAGCTTATTAAAATCTTTCAGAATAATTGTTGTGTATCGTCAAATTCTTTAAAAATTTTTAAATTTGTTATCCTCTACCTATTTTCTCTAACTCTCTAGTACAATGACACTAACATTCAACAAAAAATGTGCATTTGTTGGACTGAGGCTTAATACATAAAATATCCATCGAATAATGGACGAAATCCCTGTGATCCACCTAATTTTTAACAATGAGTTTTTACACATAAAAATTTGTAAAAGTGTACCTAAGACACACCTCTTTTGCACAGCTGGCATATTCATGATTTCACACAAGATAGGCGAGTGAGCAAATTATTTTTGTCTGAAAAAATTGCTGTCACCACCACGTGTCAATATTTTGTATTTTTTTATTTTAAATAAAACTTACTGTTGATTATAACTTTTTCTTTGTTGTAAAACTAATAGTAAAGTAAGAACAAGACAAAAGTATATGAGAGGAAAAGGAATAACTTGTATTCTCAAATTGTTTCAAGTGTGTCTTCCATCGACAAAGTGTCCTCTATTTATAGGACTCCAATACATAGGAAGTTACAAGTCATCCCTAAATGAGGAATTAAGTAGGAGAAAGTGGGGAGGAATTAAGTAGGAGAAAGTGGAGTAGTAAATCATATGTTACAAGTGAATAAATGGAGAGTAGTGGTCATCCACATTTACATTACATACATGTATTTGTAACACTCCCCCTTGGATGATCATTTGGAAGATAATGTGCCTCGTTAAAACCTTACTAGGAAAAACCCGGTGGGAAAAAGCGTAGTGAAGGAAAAAGAGTACACATATCCTGTAATACGCTTTTAGAGCTGCCTCATTAAAAACCTTACAAGTAAAATCCAAGTGGGATAAAACCTTGTTAAGGGAAAAAGAGTACATCGCGTATTTACTCCCCCTGATGAAGACACTCCTTGACATCTCGAAGACGACGCATTCCAATCTTGTAAACAAGCTTCTCAAATGTTGAGGTTGGTAATGCCTTGGTAAACAAATCCGCTAGATTATCACTCGACCGTATTTGTTGAACATCTATTTCACAATATTCTAAATATCATGAGTGAAAAAGAATTTTGGTGAAATGTGTTTTATTCTGTCTCCTTTAATATATCCTTCCTTCAGTTGCTCAATGCACGCGCTATAGTCTTCATATAATATTGATGGAATCTTCTTCAAAGGAAAACCACAAATGTACTGAATATGTTGAGTCATAAATCTCAACCAAATGCATTCCCGGCTTGCTTCATGAATAGACAATATCTCTGCATGAATTTGAAGAAGTAGCAGCAATATTTTGTTTCACTAAATGCCATGAAATGGATGTGTCTCCACATGTAAACAAATAGCCCGTTTGGGACCGACCTTTATGTGGATCAGATAAATAACCCGCATCGGCATTACCAATCAATTGTGACTTGGATTCATTCGAATAGAACAAACCCTTATCAATCATCAACATACACAGCTATTATGACATATCCAGATCCAGACCTTTTTATAAAAACACAAGGACAAACTGGATTATTTTTGTATCCTTGTTTCAACAGGTATTCGCTAAGGCGATTATACCACATGCGTCTCGATTGTTTCAACCCATACAAGGATTTTTGAAGCTTTATTGAACAAGCTTCTCGGGAGCCTTTAAATGCCTCAGGCATTTTGAACCCTTCGGGGATTTTCATGAAAATTTCGTTGTCCAATGAACCATACAAATAGGCTGTGACAACATCCATTAGATGCATATCAAGTTTTTCTCGTACTGCCAGACTTGAGAGATACCTGAAGGTGATTACATCCACCACAGGAGAATATGTTTCCATATAATCAATGCCAGGTCTTTGCGAAAATCCTTGTGCCACAAGTCGTGCTTTATATCTAACGACTTCATTTTTCTCATTTCGTTTTCGCACAAATACCCACTTATAACCCACTGGCTTTACATCTTCAGGTGTTCGGACAATTGGTCCGAAAACTTCACGTTTTTCAAGTGAAGTCAATTCTGATTGAATTGCATCTTTCCATTTTGGTCAATCATTTCTCTGTCTGCATTCATTGACAAATTTTGGTTCAAGATCATCATTATGTTGCATCACATCAACATCAACATTATATGCAAAAGTGTTGCCAACAACAATATCATTTCGGTTCCATATTTTTCCGGTAGAGACATAATTCATTGAGATCTCTTTGATTTTAGTATTTTCAGGTACTTGAGCCTCTCCTGAAGAGAACTTATCAATTGTTATGTCTCTATGCTCTTCTTGAGCAATTACCTCCATATTTTGATCTTTTTGATCAATTGCTCCTTTTCTTTTTCGATGATTTTTATCTTTGGAACCGGGTGGTCTACCATGCTTCAACCGTGCCTTAGACTCACTTGCACTTATAGATTGTCTTACCGGGACATCAACTCGAACAGGAGCATTTGCAGCTGGAATATGGGATTTAGTAACCCTTGGTAGGTCAGTGAATGCATTTGGCAGTTGATTTGCAATATTTTGCAAATACACTATCTTTTGAAATTCTTGTTCACATTGATTTGTATGAGGATCTAAATGAGATAGTGTTAATGCATTCCAGTCAATATCTTTTTCCAGCTGCTTATTCTCTCCCCCTAATGTTGGGAAAACTGATTCGTCAAAATGACAATCAGCAAACCTTGCGGTGAATAAATCTCTCGTCATGGGCTCAAGATATTTAATAATAGACGGAGATTCATACCCAACATATATTCCAAACCTTCTTTGGGGTCCCATCTTTGTGCGTTGTGGTGGAGCAATTGGCACATATACCGAGCATCCAAAAATTCTAAGATGAGAAATATTTGGCTCCTGACCAAAAGCCAATTGTAGTGGGGAGAACTTATTGTAACTTGTCGGCCTAATCCGAGCAAGAGCTTCCGTACAAAATAGCATGACCCCATATTGAAATGGGTAATATAGTTCTCATAAGCATTGGTCTAGCCATTAATTGGAGGCTTTTGATAAATGATTCTGCTAGACCATTTTGAGTATGAACATGAGCAACTGGATGTTTAACTGTAATTCCAGTTGACATACAATAATTATTAAATGCTTGAGATGTAAACTAACCATCATTATCAAGATGAATTGTCTTAATAGCATAATCTGGAAATTGTGCTCTCAATCTTATTATTTGAGCAAGCAACCTCGCAAATGCCATATTGCGGGTTGATAATAAGCACACATGTGACCATCTTGTAGATGCATCTATTAAAACCATAAAATATCTGAATGGTCCATATGGAGGGTGTATGGGCCCACATATATCACCATGTATTGATCCAGAAATGCAAGGATCCTGATCCCAACTTTAGATGCTCAAGTAATTAGCTTTCCTTGAGAACAGGCAGCACAAGAGAATTCTTTAAACTGAAGAATCTTTTGGTTCTTCAATGTATGCCCATTTGAATTCTCAATTATATTGCGCATCATATTATAACCGGGATGGCCCAAGCGGTCATGCCAAATAATAAAATCATTTGATTCAGTAAACCCTTTGTTTACTATGACATGTGATTCAATTGTACCAATGTTTGTGTAGTACAAACCGGAGAAAAGAGCGGGGAGCTTTTCAAGAACATATTTCTCACCCGACATTATTGTAGTAATATAACGATATTCAATCTTTCCATCAGTTTTAGTCTCAATATGATAGCCATTTTGGCGAATATCCTTGAAACTTAACAAGTTTCTTTGAGACTTACTACAATACATGGCTTCATCAATAGCCAAACTTGTTCCTCCAGGTAATAATAAATTGGCTTTGCCATAACCTTCAACCAACTTTGTACTACCACATATTGTACTAACATTGGACTCTTTATTAATCAAATAAGAAAAATATTTCTTATCCTTTAAAATTGTGTGCATTGTAGCACTATCCAAGAGACATATATTTTTGTTATTGAGCTTGAATCCAACTGAAGACTGAGGAATTTTCATTTTCTTCATAAAAAGATAAAAAATTACATAGTAAGAAATACTAAAAATAAAGTACAAGAAAAGTACTTTTAAACATTGAAACACAAATATAGATGACATTTTTTTCCTAACTTTAAAACATAAAATAAGGACAACATTATTCTTTATTATTTTTATTCCCCAGTTACAACATCAGTTCTTCAGTTAAGATTCTCAAAGAAGTCTCCAGCTTCTAAATGGGTAATATTTGGGAGGCCTTCAAAAAGATCATCATCTTTTACGGCAAGATACGTCTCCATCTCATCATGCTTGTCAGCAAGATGTGCCAGATGTGTCCCATTGTCATTATTCTGAAAGGTCAAATGTGCCTCCACATTATTTTCATTTCTTTTGAGCGAAGCTTGATAAAGCTTGACAAGATGTTCCGGCGTACGACAAATTTTCGCCCAATGACCTTTCCCACCACATCGATGGCAAATATTATTATTCTTTCCTTTTGAAGGATTAGCTTGAGAACCCTTATTGTTCTCATATTTATTTCCACCGTGACGACGAGTATCATTTCGTCCCTTTTCGCGCCCACGACCATGGCCTTTACCAAGGTAATTATTTTGCCTTCTTTCAGGCACATTATTTGTTGCTACAACATTCGCCTCAGGGAATGGAGCATGTGCTCCCACATTCACCTTAAGGAACGGAGCAGATCCAGTGGGACGAGCTTCATGATTTTTGATCAACAGGGAATTATGTTGCTCAGCCACTAGAAGGCATGAGATCAACTCAGAATACTTTGTAAATCCCTTTTCGCAGTATTGCTGCTGTAACACCATGTTCGATGCATGGAAAGTAGAGAATGTCTTTTCCAACATCATAGCATCATCAATATTTTCTCCACATAATTTCAGTTGAGAACTGATCCTGAAAACAACAGAATTATATTCGGTTACAGTTTTAAAATCTTGTAAACGTAAATAAATCCATTCATCCCGAGCCCTTGGTAGTACCATGGCTTTAAGGTGATCATACCGTTCTTTTAAGTTAGTCCACAATTCAAGTGGATCTTTCACGGTTAAATATTCTGTTTTTAATCCTTTATCAAGATGGTGGCGAAGAAAAATCATGGCTTTAGCCTTATCTTGGCTTGATGTCTCATTTCCTTCTTTGATAGTATCACCAAGACCTTTGGCATCCAAATGTATTTTGGCATCAAGCACCCATGACAAATAGTTTTTTCCGGATATGTCAAGTGCCACAAATTTAAGCTTTGATAAATTTGACATAATGAAAACTATCAAAGAAAACAAAATAGATTAGAATTATTATCAATCAAAACAAGAATGTCTAATGCTCTATTTCTTATTGAATGTAATATATATATATATATATATATATATATATATACACACACACACACACACACACACACACACACACACACACACACACACACACATATATATATATATATATATATATATATATATATATATATATATATATATATATATATATATGTGAAGATAAAAAAAATGTTAAATAATTCATTGGTCAAGCAAGTTGCTAGCCGTAGTTCATTTGTAACATAAGGTGTTCACTTTTCTTATTTATATATTAATCTATAACAAAATTATACTTAGACACATGAAGCTGAAAAAGATTAGTAACTGGGAAAGATTGAAACTTGACTTGTAGAATATTAGAGCTCTTCGTGCTGATAATGTGTTATAAAACTAATAGTAAAGTAAGAACAAGACAAAAGTATATGAGAGGATAAGGAAGAACTTGTATTCTCAAGGTGTTTCAAGTGTGTCTTTCATAGACAAAGTGTACTCTATTTATAAGACTCTAATACATAGGAAGTTCACAAGTCATCCCTAAATGAGGAATTAAGTAGGAGAAAGTGGGGAGGAATTAAGTAGGAGAAAGTGGGGTAGTAAATCATATGTTACAAGTGAATAAATAGAGAGTAGTGGAGAATAGTGGTCATCCAAATTTATATTACATAGTATTTATAACATTCTTTTTATTTTCCTCAAATTATTTGTATCTTCCTTACCCTACCCTCTTATCCGCCTCCTCTTTGGTATTCTTCACTATATCCCCGCTCACTCCTCCATCTTCAAAACACGATTTCCCATTAGTCAAGTTGTTCCTTATTAGATAAACCTCCGACATCATCCATGGAAATCCCCTTTTCTGACACAAACCTAACATCAAGTTAATCTATATATCTATCAAATGACTCGCATATTTCTCATACAACATATTATAATAAGGTCTTGAAGCTTCAAATTTAGATTTAAATGACTTTGCTGAAATATTCTTATTGCTTTTGTTTTTTCAATTACACCGATTATGGAATTGTCTTTTGAATTTTCCTAATTGAGTTATTGAATGTGAAGGGTTTGTCGTCTAGATTTAAAGATTTTAAAATTTAAATATTTTAAACCGAGATTATTTGCAGCAACGGTGATAGCGTCATAAAATCATGTTTAGAAATTTCAAAATTAAAAGCGAGGAGCTTAATTTCGACAAGAATTTCATTTTGTTAATTGCGCGCAATATATCAAACTAATGTATGTGTGTAACTTGAGGAGTGCCAAAAGATATGGGATGGATTGGTGAAGTGACAGTGGTGTTTCTACTGGTGTTTGATGGTTGAAGATGGATCGGAAAGAGAAGGGACGTGGTGAAGGGGTCCAAGTGCAAATTTTAAAATAGTTTCTTTTCAAGCACAGTAGTGACACGTGTCATGTTTATATTTTGCCGTGGAGTACAGATGTTTTGGAAAAAATGGTGTAGCCCCAAAGAGGTGTGTCGTAGCCACACTTTACAAATTTTTGTTTGTAAAAAGACGCCTGTAAAATTATGTATATCATAGAGATTTCACCCAAAGTTCAATAGGTATTTTTTTGACAGAATGCTCAAATAAACACTTGTACTTGTCTATTTTAACCATAATCACGCTTATACTTTGGAAAGTGTCAAACTGCCCCTCCTACCCGTTCCAAACATAACTTTTAAACCCTCCCACCTAAACGTGGTGCACAAACGCAGCCATGTGGCTTCCACGTCAAATAATTGTGCCACATCATATGCCACCTAATTTTATTACAAAAAAAAGGGAAACTAAATAGACAGTAAAAACAAGAAGAAAAGAACACCTCATTCTTACCCTCTCTTACCCATTGATTACCCAAACTTACCCATCAATTAAGTTCGGTGAAATGGTCCTCAAATCAGATCAAGAACATATAAAGGATAATTTGAAGATTTCACCAAATTTGAGGTAAGGATTTTAGCCCCTTTTTTCGGATTTGTTTGACGATTTTTAAATTGTGATTAGTTATAATAATTAGGATTTTCAAAAGATTAACGACACATAGTCATATTATGTTTATAAATTAGGGTTCTTGATTGATTATCGTTTATTAATAGAAATTAGGGTTTTAAATCGATGAAAACGAATCTTCGAATATTTAGTATGAATCAATTAGGACTTTTTGTAGGACCCTTTTAAATTGTTTATTCCTTATATAAAATTATGACTTTAAACAACCTTTAATTGATTCTTCAGTCGTTAACAGGCTCTATGACTTTAAACATCCTTTAGTGACTTTAAAAATTTATCTTTAAACATTTTCTGAACAAAGATGATTAGGACTTTATGTATTTAGATTAGGAATGTAGGACTGTTGATTAGGACTTTAACTAATTAGGGCTTTGATTGATTTGGAATTTAAGAATGTTTTAGGACTGTTGAAGGATTAGGACTTTAACTAATTAGGGCTTTAATTAATTATAATTTTAAGTAATTAGGACTGAGCAAGGATTTGTTTTTTAACTAATTATTTTGAACTTTAACTAAGTATTTTCCCTTAATTGTTTCTCTGACTAATATTTTAACTAATTAGGCAGTAACATTAACTAAGTAGGACTGTTGAAGGATTAATTTTTTAACTAATTATAAATCATAATTTTAAGTAATTAGGACTGTTAAATGATTTATTCTTTAACTAATTGGGTTGTTAATTAATTAGGACTTTATCTATCTGCTATTTTAACTATTAGGTAGTAACATTAACTAAATAGGACTGTTGAAGGATTAGTTTTTTTTAACTAATTAGGGCTTTAATAAATTGTGAATTTAAGTAATTAGGTCTGTTAAATGATCTGTTCTTTAACTAATTAGGTTTTTAATAAGGCTAAGGAATAAAGAAGAAGGCTGAAAGAAACTAAGGAAAAAGAAGTAAAAGACAAAGCAAAAAATGAAGGTAAATGATTTGGTAGTGAAAGAGTCTTAAAAAGACCAAAAAATAGCCGTTGGCACTGCATTTACACTGTTCCACGTACTAAAAACTGTGTGGCTCACGTTCATTTGCCACATAAGCAATATACAAGACACATCAGTGCAGGAGGGTTTAAATATTATGTTTGGAACAAATAGGAGGGGCAGTTTGACACTTTCGAAAGCACAATAGTGATTATGGTTAAAATGGACAAGTATGAGTGTCCATTTGAGCGTTATGCCTATTTTTTTATTAAGTCTGGCACTTATAGTCTTCTATGGCGCAACTATCAGTACTCTTATTATTGATGATACTTCTAATGATTACTATGCTCCATAGGTTAGTTTTAGAATTGTCTTGTCTATTATTTTAGCCATGGTTGCGGTCATATATGATCATCTTGTAGATGAAAACTTCATGTCAAAATTACTATTCTCAGCTGCCCGTGAGAGGTTGTTAAACTCTATTGCCTTATCTTTGAGATGTTTCTGTCCTCTTTATTTTTCAAAAGGAGAATCCGCCTCTCTTTACTCACAACACGTGCTTATGTTATTACTTGATAGCCCATGTTGCGCCACTAAATACCTATTTTGGTATTTTAAACACACTTTATAATTTTGCGTTGGGCTATTCTATGTAAGTATATCAGCTTTGCTTTGATAACTAACGACGTAGCTCTTATCACAAACCATAGCCGCTGCCGTTAACGACCAGGCATATGCCATTGACTTTGACTGAGGGTTTTCTCCTTGGACAAGGACGATACTGAATGCCAATGGAAGCAATCTCCTTGTGTGGTTGAGGGATTTTTTAGACGAACTTGTAATAACTCACAAGCTTGTTTATATAGGCCAGGGAGGCGAACCTGCAGCAAACCAAGGGGATCTTGTTGAAATGTGGCAATACGCTACAATGATGGTCTGTTTTTGGCTCTTAAACAGTGTGGCTGCCTGCATGTGTCGCCGATATGATTTTATCGTTAAATCTTGAAAGCCCAGAGAAATATGAAATTACGTTGCAGCGGCCTTTGACATTTATTATTTTCTTCACTTCCATGGCTGGACTCAACGTCATAATGAGCTGCAACAAGTTGGGGGAGAGACTATGATGGACTACTGTAACAGTGCAACTGAATTTTTAGATCGCTGCAGGTACCTACATATTCCTGCAGAAAGGTTTTAGAATTATAAGTCGCTGGTTGTTGAAGCGTTTCTTGAGGGGTTATTAACCCAGGATTTGGATTGGCTCCAGTAAAAGTAGCAGCAGTAAGTATCAGTAGTTGCATTTTGTACTTCTAACAGTATTCCATTTTATTTGTATTTTATTTATTTGTATTAAATATAATTGGCACGGGAACAAACTCACCCATCTGCTTCTGCCTTTGACTTGGCCAACACACAGATATATCTCCTTTGTATCTTTTTGATTCAATCAGTAGGAAGATCGACGAAACTCAATCAATGGTTTTGCCATTGACAAAACGAGAAACATCTACTAGTCTAAATTATTTGAAGATATTAAATTAACCATTATTTGTATGGAATCAACATAGGTGTAAATAAGAAAGCCATATTTTTATAAATAAAAAGTCAATATAGAACCTACAGGTGAGCCGCATTAACTCACCCAAACACAACGTTGTCAGTAATGAATATTTATGTGATGCAATAATTAAAGTAATAACTATTATTGGTGATTAACAAATGTTGTGATAGTATTGAAAGAATGCATTAGAATATCAGTACTCTTTTTAAAATAAAAAAATAAATAATATAAAAATTAGAAAAGAAATAATTTAATTTGGTCCTTAGAACGAGAATTACGTTCAAAATGTTGAAAAGAGGGTTGTTTCCCATGAAAAACCGTGACAAATTAGCTCCTTCTTGCCATTTCATAATTACATTTAATATAATATAAATAAAATACAAAATAAAATGAAATTCAACTTTAAAAGTACAAAATACCACGTGTTGAATCCCTAAGCACTACTGATACTTACTGCCGCTACATCTACTGGAGCTAATCCAAATCCATTAACCCAAGGCCATATTCAGCTTCCGAATACCATTTAGAGACTTAGGCAGAAGCCTGACCTGTCGCCCTTGAATGACTAAAAGGATAAGGCTACTAAAGCTTTTACATTAGGCCCCTATGAGTTTAAGGCCCCAAACTTTAATTATATTTATTTATAATGAGTATTATTTTTTCAAGTAAACAAAATGTAATCAATTATTTCAATACATTACATTGATTCTAATTGTCAAAAAATTGAGTAGTTTAAATAAAGGTTCTGAAATATGAACAAAATTCTACTATGGAAAACTTGATCTTTTTAATGTAAAACCTTGAAAGGAAGATTTAACCTATTACTAATGTTAGCATTGTACAATTTGAACTCATTTATCTTAATCAAACATGTCTATATCAGTAAAACTATTTAATGGGGTTAGTTCTTAAAAAGATCAGTTTGTAGTTTTCAGCTAAAAAAATTAAAAGAATGAACTTTAAATTCAAAATATACATGAATACTAGTATAAAAACTTAAGCACTTTATTAGGTGTTGGCTTTAGGGCCCCAATTTCATTGAGCCACCCATGTGATTATTGCTTAGAGTCGCTACACGACTTGTCCGCGAAACTGTGTATTCACAGCAGCTTCTTAGTATCCTCAATAATTTGGATAATTAGGAGATTGATTAAGAGATGTTTTGGATGTTTAGTAGATATTTTTTGGATGTTATCACTTGTTGGATGTACCAGTTGTGTCTGGACAATCCTAGTGTTATTTTTCTTTTATTTTATTATCAGTTATTTTGCGAATGACCTCATAGCTACTTATCGTCACGAATGACCTCATAGCTACATATGTTGATGGGTTCATTTGTGATGCCTTCATAGTTTGTAGCTATGAGGTTATTCGTGACGATAAGTAGGATTTAGATGAATGTGTTTTGTTTTTGCAACTCAGATTGAGCTTTCTCTAATTTCGTTTTTGTTCTTCTTTTTCATTTACAATCAAACATAATTTGTCCTTAATATTTGTTGTGAATTATAGTATTATTACTAAAAAAATTATATTTATTTTTCAATATATGGTATCATAGCTAATTAAGATCTTTCATATTATTTTCTAATATGTAGTTCTAAGCTCTGATACCTCATAAAAAACAACATAAATATCTTAATTATACTCTAATTAACAAGACATAAAATATCTAAATAGGTACAGATTGTTGTGCATGATAAAATTATAAAGTATTCTTTGAAATTTTTAAACGGAAAAAGGTCAATTTTACCCCTCAACTATGAGAAATGGAGCAATTATACCCTATGTTTGATTTTGGTATAAAAAATACCCCTCCGTTAACCAAATAAGGCCAGTTTTACCCTCCTAACTTACTGATTGTCATTATATAGTCAATTAGACCTTTAATAGACTTTAACTAATCTTAGTTGAATAAATTGCCCCGTCTATATTTTAGGAGAACCCATTTATCTTCCTCCCGCCACCTCCACCTCTATCCGATCATCTCCTCCATGGCCAAAAGCTACATAAAAAAAAAGAGCGCCGCACGATGATTATTTTCGAAGCATCCAACATTAGGAAACAACAAGATCTTTTGTTGTTCAAAGCTGCACAATGCCAAATACTCAAGTTCACGGGAAAGTTTTGTAAAATGGAATCAAATTGTTTCCTCTCTCGGATCTATACTTGTAATAGACTCAGAGCAATTATTTCTACCTCAATGTCAATAAAGTAGTTTCAACCTTCTTTTTTCATGTTTCTTAATCCCTTTTCTTCCAGAGCTATAGATGTAGCTTTTAAAAGTACCGATTGGATGAGCTTTTACACTATTTAAAGTTGTGCTATGAATAGGAAAAAAAATTGATTGCAAGAATTTTTGAGCTCCACCATGTGTGAACTACATAGGAAAAAAGCTAACCAATAAAAAGAAAGAAGAAAAGAGCATGATGGTAATTTGGATTATAAAAGCTGCAGATTTGCAAGGTTTTTCCTGTTCCAATGATATGTTACTTTTTTATGGCGAAGAGAGTGGTGGAGATTCTCTAGTTGGGAGGTCTCGCATGTGGAGTTTGATCATAGATCATAGAAGAGACAGAGAAGTTTAAGGGTGAGTCGCTGATTGTTGAGGATGAAGGGAGCATAAGGGTGGTCAATCGGTATTACATGTTGAAGGAGATTAGAAAGAGAGGAGATTGATATTTGGCCATCTAATGACAATCAGTTAGTTAGAAGGGTAAAAGTGGCCCTATTTGGTTAACGGAGGGATATTTTTGATACCAAAATCAAATGGAGGGTATAATTGCTCTATTTCTCATAGTTGAGGGGTAATACTGACCCTTTTCCGATTTTTAAATTTGTTATCTTCTAAAAGTTTTCTCCTAGTTTTTTGGGGGATTGGCATGGCAGGTCTCCCCAAGTCTTTTTTGTGTGGAAAAAGGCTCAAGTTTTAAACATGAATTCTAGGGTCCTCATTTAATTAGTGTTATTAACTATGTAACATTCTCACCCCAATGTTTTGTAAGTTGCACAATAGTCCATGTATATAAAGTAGTTTTTTGCCAAATTTGGCCATTCCCTAGCTGCTTTCCCTCTCTCCTCTCCCCCGTTTTCCTTCTATTTTTCCACATTCTATTCCCGCCCAAAGCTCCACCATAACTGCTGAGCTTCCTTTCGTATTTCGAAATAATACCCATTCCACCATAGCTGCTGAGCTTATTATCTTGAATATCCTTTCCAGTTTTAGGCAATACAAGCTGAGATCCCCCACATTTGGGTTATACGGAATTTCGTTAAATCTGGTCGTCGTTTCTTATCCATTAAAGGAGAAATCTTATTCCTCCAATTTTAATCGTATCAATCCAGTCATCTCCGGTAAGTGTACTAAATTTTCGAACATGTTTTTTGTTGTTTTTTTTGATTCGGGGTTGTTACGGATTCAGTTCCTCCGAACAATCTGCGTGAAATTCCAAACACCATTTCGACTTTCCTATGGCCGTAATTGTAATTCCAAACATATCGCTAGCGTTTTACGCGGCGTATGTATATTATTGGAATTTTCACAGATAATGTTCGGAACATTCTGTAGGATGTTTGAGCGTTCTGTTGAAGTTTGGAACATCTTGCATTAAGCATCGAAAAAGTGTAAGGTGATGTTCAGAACGTCTTTATTAGATGTTCCAAACGAGCAATACTGAGGTTCGGAACATCTTTCATCGAGCAATGAAAAACTGTAATCTGATGTTCAGAACGTCAGGAAGATGTTCCAAACGAGAACATGGAGGTTTGGAAACATACTGTATAAATATTAGTAATACTAATAGTTGGTCATTCCAATTTATTGCAGGTGACCATCGATGGGTGAGGTTATATTGGGAGTTAATTATCAAGGTGAATGGGTGGAGCGTTCTAAATGTTATGCTTGGGTTCCGAAGGTTAAAGAGTCAAGACCCATTCTTGTGCCTAGAGATGTTACGTATGATGTTCTACTTAACAAAATCATCGGAAGTTGGGGGATAAGAGACAATCCGAGGGATATTTGCATTACTTACATGCTGAGTGTTGCCGCAAATCAAAAGACTCCTCCCGTTACAATAAGAAACGATGATGATGTACGCCTTTATATGGCTGACGTTGATCGTAATGGTGCTAGGCCCACACTAAGGGTAATTGTGGTTTCAACGACGGAAGAATGTGTTGGTTCTAATGACCAAGAAATGCCAAATAGTGGAGGGCATGATTTTAGTCAGCGATTGGATGACTTACATGAAGAAGTAGCAGAAGAAGACAGAGGAGGAGGGGTAGAAAAAAACAGAGCAGGCGTAGATGTAGATGAAGAAAAAGAAGAAGAAGTAGAAGACAAATATGTAGAGGAACATCCTGCCATTTATACCCCTGTGTTTCCAACACAAAGCAGCGAGCCGATATTTCACTTCGTTGATGGCACAGGTTTTGAAAAAGGTATGACTTTCCCCAATAAGAAAGAAATGGTCACCAAATTGAAGATTGCAGCAGTTAAACATCGTTTTAATTACAAACCATTGAAGAATACTGCAAAGATTTTTAATGCTAGATGTTTAGATGTGAAATGCAAATGGTGGTTAAGGGCAATGAGGTATAAAAGTAATGATAGGTTCTACATTAGCGTTTACAATAACATGCACACATGCGGTGTCCAACATCATTCCAGTCATAATTCACACGCCTCTGCCCGGATAATTGGTGAGTTCATGAAAGGTAAATATTTAATGGGAAAAGGTCCAACCACAAAAGCTGTCAGGGAGTCCCTTAACAACGATTTTGGTTGTAAGGTTAGCTACTGTCTTAGGGGCTGTCAATTTGCAAAATCTTTGACACGGGGAACACATGCGAAAGGTATTGAAATTCTTGATGCTTATGCTTATATGGTTAGGAGCAAGAATCCAGGAACCAAGACAGATTTGAGGCTTTCTAGCACAGGGAAGTTCTTGTATTTTTTTTATCTCTTATGGAGCGTGGATCAGGGGATTTACTTACGTGAGAAAAGTCCTAGCCGTTGACGGTACACATTTGTCTGGCGAGTATGGAGGGGTCTTGCTGTCTGATGTTGCTCAGGATGCAATGAGTCACGTATTCCCTGTTGCTTTTTGTGTTGTAGACAAAGAGTGTGACGCCTCATATGAGTATTTTTCGAACAATTACGCTGCATAGTTTCAGATAGTGAAGAGTTGTGCATAGTTTCGGATAGACATCCGAGCATCTCGAAAATGGCCGCCCAAGTGTTTCCTTCTGCACACTATGGAGTTTGCATGTGGCACCTTGGTGAAAGCATCCGAACAAAGTTTCAGTTTGGATTCAGTCTTCATAAATACTACACTGCAGCAAAGGCATACAGGGTAGAGGAATTCAATGATGCTATGAATGAGATCAGGGCTATTGATTGGAGGGTAGCGGATTATCTTGAAAATGTTGTTGGCTATCATAGATGGAGCAGATTATATTTCCCAGGAAACAGGTAATATTACTGTCTGCTTTCAATATGTTCCAAACGTCACATTGCGCTCTCCGAACATAACATATATGTTCAGAACATTATAGGAATATTTATTTTCCGATGATGTTCCGAACTCATTATCGGAGTTCTGAACGTGTAAGTCATGTTAGGAACATGACTAATGTTCCGCACTTCTTATTCCTATATCTGCACTTGTGCTAGGAACATGTTTTGACTATTATAATTTTTATTCTTTTTAATAGGTTTGAAGTTATGACATCAAACATAGCTGAGTCCATTAATTCCATGCTGAAAGAGCAAAGAGAATACCCCATTGCTGCCCTCTTGAAGGATATAAGTAGGAACTTTGCGGAAAAATTCCACACTAGGGCCATGAAGTTAATCAACCACCCAAATTTATGCGTCCCAGACGTTGAAATAAAAATAAGGAAGAATAAAGAAGTGGGAGACAAGCTAGTTGTCAACAGGAAGGGAACTTATTGTTTCGAAATCATTAGTCCAGGGCATGAGGCAGAAGTTGATCTATATGTGAGGACATGTACATATAGGGAGTTCGATCTTGATCAGTTACCTTGTGTACATGCTATGGCAGCAATTAGGGGGTTGCATGGCGATGAATATGGAAGTAGAGTGTATGAATACACTTCTGGATATTACACAACACAAGCATACATCCTTGCCTATGCAGAGCCTGTCAATGCAGTACCTCCTGAAGAATCATGGGTCGTCCCTGCTGAAGAGATACTTTATCCAGTGCCTCCGCCCCCAAAGCCGAACAACCGTGGAAGGAGAAGGGTTAACCGGATTCGATCTATTGGGGAGCGTCTTCCAAAGAGGAGAAATAAATGTGGCAACTGCAAGAGATATGGGCACAAGAAAACTACATGCCCCGTTGTTCGTAGTGGAAATGAGGCTACAAGTCAGCCTACGAATTGAGTTTGTGAATTGTATATTTATATGGTCCTCGTTATAATTTCGATTATTTGGATTATTTGGATATTTATTGAATTGCATAATGGACTTTTCGTCCTACTTGTATAATTTATATTGTGTACATATTTGGCCAAATTTGTTTCTTAACTTATGGTTTGCACAGATTTGCTTTACTGCATCTTTTGTGATTATGTTGTGTACATAATTGCATATTGTTCGCAACACATCCATTTTGTTTAGGATATTACATGTGATGTTCCGAACGATGTCAAGGCATGTGAAAGCTTGTGAGGTCTTTATTTCAAAAAACACATTGACACTTGTAAATATGCGTCCCTTCATTTGCTTCAAAACATCTATAAATACCTCCACTTTGATGAACACTCAATTCACAATTCATTTCGCATTAACCAAGTATTACGTTCAGTTTTCACTAGTTTCTATATCAAGGAAGAACAAGTTGAGGTACTCAAGTTTTCCATATTTTCTGCCTTTTTTCTAAAACGATTTCTCCATCTAATCTATTTATATTTCCTTAAACATAACTATCCACTTTGATTCTTTTCTAAATTTTAAACAACTTTTCATGCAGATGGCCAATAACGCATTAAACGATCCATGGAATAAGTACCACCGAGTCCGAGAGCCTCCAAACAAGTCGCTTCCCATAAGACTGCTAGACGTGCATTATGAAGTTGTTGACATCAAAGAGGTAGCAGATAATTGTGAGAGGTCCATTCAAACACTCGAGACAAAACTTGAGCAGATGCAATTGCAGATAGATCGGATTGAGAGGATTTTGCAAAATCAATTCGGTGGAGATCCAAACAATAACGAAGACGCTATTATATATTAGATGTTTAAGTAGTTCTACTGTTTATGAATATGCTTTTGTATCTCTGTTCAATTAATATTATTATGAAGATCTTTAATTAGTATTGTTAAACTGTCTCCAAACCATCCTGTTTGCTTATAGTTCGCAACACATCAACTGTCGTTTAGGATATTAAAAATGATGTTCCAAACGACAACTTGGCCTACTCCATTTCTGGAAAACTTAATAAAATCATACAACACGTTCGGAACATAATAGGTGTGTTCCATCATGAAAACAAATGTTCGGAACGCACCTGTTATGTTCCAGATATAACTGATGATCATTAACATTATCCACGTCCAAATATCCAGAATGAAAACAAATGTTCGGAACTCCACCATTATGTTCGTCACATTAAACAGCCGTTCGGATCGCACAATTGTTAATGTTGTTATCTTCGGGAGAAATGATGATCCATACATATAACGATGTTTCGAACATCAACGGGACGTTTGTCGCGTTCATGCGATGTTCCGAGCTCGAACTTCTATTGTTGCTATCTTCATCACACTCTTCACATCTAGAGTGGTTCGAGTGACAAACTATGATCATTATATACCTACAAAGGACCCAATATACCTGTAAGAGCGATAAATTCATCCACTTTCATCACAAAGACCACTTAGAGTAGTTTGTGGGACAAATGGTTATCCTTATGAGTAGAAATGGACAAGTAGAGTCGTTAGAGTGGGAAATGATGATCATTATGACTAGGCAGGACCCAACAATACTTGTAAGAGTGGAAAATGATTATCAATATGATAATAAATGAACAACTACACTTGTAAGAGTGAAAAATGATGATCACTATCACTATAAATGACCAACTATACTTGGTGTAGGGAGAAATGATGATCCATACATATAATAAATGACCAACTATACTTGTAAGAGTGATAAAGGATGATCATTATACCTAAAAATGATCCAAGATACCTGTAAGGGTGCATTATGATGACCATTATGTGTAGAAATGGCCAACTAGAGTTGTTCGACAGACAAATGATGATCCTTATAATCTAGAAATGACCCAACATACCTGTAAGAGTGTCAAATGATGGTCATTTTAACTAGAAATGACCCACTATACTTGATAGGGTGACAAATGACGATCAATATCACTATAAATAACAAACTATACTTGTTATGATGATCCATACATATAACGATGTTTCGAACATCAACGGGACGTTTGTCGCGTTCATGCGATGTTCCGAGCGCGAACTTCTATTGTTGCTATCTTCATCACACTCTTCACATCTAGAGTGGTTCGACTGACAAACTATGATCATTATATACCTACAAAGGACCCAATATACCTGTAAGAGCGATAAATTCATCCACTTTCATCACAAAGACCACTTAGAGTAGTTTGTGGGACAAATGGTTATCCTTATGAGTAGAAATGGACAAGTAGAGTCGTTAGAGTGGGAAATGATGATCATTATGACTAGGCAGGACCCAACAATACTTGTAAGAGTGGAAAATGATTATCAATATGATAATAAATGAACAACTACACTTGTAAGAGTGAAAAATGATGATCACTATCACTATAAATGACCAACTATACTTGGTGTAGGGAGAAATGATGATCCATACATATAATAAATGACCAACTATACTTGTAAGAGTGATAAAGGATGATCATTATACCTAAAAATGATCCAAGATACCTGTAAGGGTGCATTATGATGACCATTATGTGTAGAAATGGCCAACTAGAGTTGTTCGACAGACAAATGATGATCCTTATAATCTAGAAATGACCCAACATACCTGTAAGAGTGTCAAATGATGGTCATTTTAACTAGAAATGACCCACTATACTTGATAGGGTGACAAATGACGATCACTATCACTATAAATAACAAACTATACTTGTTATGATGATCCATACATATAACGATGTTTCGAACATCAACGGGACGTTTGTCGCGTTCATGCGATGTTCCGAGCGCGAACTTCTATTGTTGCTATCTTCATCACACTCTTCACATCTAGAGTGGTTCGAGTGACAAACAGCCACTTAGAGTTGTTAGAGTGGCAAATGATGATCATTATGACTATGTAATTAAAGTGAGATGATCAGTATCACCCTAAATTACCAAGCATACTTGTTAGAGTGACAAATGACTGCACATCCATCTTTGTAGTTTCGAACATGCTAAATATGTTTGTCACGTGAAGAACACGTTCGGAGCGGCATATTTCGATATTGCTATCTTCATCGTTCTGCTAACGGATTTGTTCAGATCAGATCGCGATATGCTTGAAACATGAAGTGTGTCGTGCGGAACGACATAGGGTACATTAGTAAATTATAGGACAAAATAACAATTTCAAATGAAATTTCTTGATCATTACTGCACAAAACATAACAATTGGAAATATAGAAACTAAACTATGAACCAACACTTGATCCAAGTACAGAATATGAGAACGATTAGCACCACGACTATTAGTACCCCAAAACCCAATTTTTTCCGCCATAAACGTGCCGCTTTCCTCTCTTCTTCAACAGCTTTCAACTTCTTCAGTAGACCCCATATTACTCTCTTTGCTTGATCTGACATCTCTTCATCATGCCATCTAAAGTAGTTGCAGCCATTTGCCTACATAAAAAAATAAAATAAAATAAAATAAATACAACAAACAAATAAATTCAAGAAAGAAAATAAACCCACCACCTAACCTGACCATATTTGCATCCGTAAAACCTCCTTCCTGGGTTTAGCTGCGTCCACTATGTTGTTAACTTCGCATAATCTCCACATCGACAAAATGGTACAACACTGCCGCTATTAACGGATCTACTAGACATTTTAATCTGGATGTTTGATGTAATTGTGTAAACTTGTTTTACAAATAATGAACGCATATATAATGTGTTGGGTGGTGTATTTTTATTACCGTTGGTAAATAAATGTTGTTCACGCGCCCAATGTAATAATCTATCACGACATTGGGCTAGATCGAAATGATGTTCGGAACATCGTGTAAAAGATATGTTACGCGAATTATACTTATGTACACTGCCGTTCCGAACAAGAGATTCAATATTTGAAATTCAAAAAAGGCTACAATACAATTTCCAAATACCAATACACCTATCATCTAGAGTAGTAGACTAGACTTGGTTTGCAGGTAGGCCGAAATGATGTGCGGAACATCATTTCGTAGACTAGACTAGGTGAACATCATTTCGTAAACTAACTAGGTCTGCAGGTAGGTCGAAATGAGGTTCGGAATATCATTTCGTGGATACGTTACACCAATTACACTAATATAGGCTGACGTTCGGAACCCGTTCAAAATTTGAAATACAGAAACGGCTGCAATACAACCCGCTCAAATACCAATACACGAAACGGCTACAAACGTTTCGGTTGCCTCTCTCAACTTCTATAAATACCCAACGGCTCAAAGCATTTCAATCCATATTCATCAACTTACAATTCAAGGAATCACAAACTATTCATCTTAAAAAATGGCACGTCAACCACGAACAAGAGGAGCAAGAGGATCCTCCACGGCTAGAGGAGCCTCCACGGCTAGAGGTGCCTCCACGGCTAATATAGCCTCCACCTCTAGGGCATTATCATTTGCAGACGAATCACAAACTGAAAGGGCTATTGACATATTGGAACAACTAAGGGCAGAAGTGTGGGGTTGGAAGTTCCAGTTTGAGGGATTCCTACATGACTACAAAAAGGACGTCAGAAAGATGGCGAAGGAAAGGCGTAGGATCACAAGAATGCTCAAAGGGATGCTTGCTGATAAGGGGATCCATTACCTTGACTTCTACTCCTCTCCTTCACGCTAGATTTGGATGTTCCTATTAATGTTATTATATATTTCTTTTTTAATCTTTATAATCTAGTATCTTTTGGTAGAATGCTAGTATAAGTAGCATTCCTTTTGTAAAGCACTGACAGTGATGTGCAGTTTCTCCATTTGAATGCTAATATAACTAGCATTCTTTTTTGTAAAGCTCTACAATGATTATCAATGGAAATTACTTATATCTAGTTCAGAACTCCATGACGCCGTTCAGAAAGGTTTTGTGTCGTTCTGGAACATTATTAACCTTTATACAATTAGAGTATCTCGTTTGGAACATCGTTATTCCGCGCAAAACATATATATCTTGTTCCATATAATTGATGAGCACTTGATATGCTCTGTTCTTTTTCTTAAAAAACTAATCTATCCATAATTAAAATAAGCACAGTATACCGAACGATATTTAATAATGTTCCGAACATCATGTTAAAATCTAAAAGGTACAGCAGTTACAATATTATCTGTTGCGCTCGTTTGAGTAGTACATAACGGTTACGAGTTTCATCAAAAGTCACTTTCGATAAAGCCCTTCCCAACAGACTCGTCGATTGCCCCTTTCTTCACCTTCACAAGGGGAGCACCTATAAGTGGAGCATCGAGTTCACATTCACATTCCAGGGTAAACTTAATTAAATGTTGCAGATGTTTGGAACATCACTTTGCATTTCAGGAACAGATTGATGTCGTTCTGGAACTGATGTAATAATCGTCAATATTTAATATTTAAGCACATCAAAAGCTGTTACTGTTAAGTGTTACTTGTTACTTGGCTAATAAAATAAAAGTCATCCATACCTAATTACATTACCAAAAAAAAGTTAAAAGATTATCCAAATATTACATATTCCCCAAATCAAGGCTTCATTTTGCCGTCGTAAATATAAACGGCTAAACGTCGCCTCCACCGATCAGCCTCATTGTCATTAATTTTGCCCATGGAGGTGTTTGTAATGAGATGCTCAATGTACATCAACGCGAACACTCCACAGGATTGCCCTGTTAGATTTTGTGGACAAAGTGATCTTGGCACTCTCTCGAACAACCACATGTCTCCTTTATTACACATCGGATCCAATTCTTTGAATAGCTTAGAATTTCTGACATAGATCGGGAACATGTACAGAATGAGAACAATTATTGGCAAGAACTTTTCATCATCATTAACACCATGATTGCAATCATACACCCAAACCTTCGCTTCAACCATGTCAAACACCACCAACACGTAGTGATTGTCGTTGATGTTGAAGACGGCGAAGATCCTCTTAGCACCAGCCCAACACCTACCCCCTGGGTAGGGTAGCTCTCCATGTGCATACTTCAGATACTCCTCATCAAACTTATACGCATTCAACGCCTCATCCAGCGGTATCTTATCATCCTGCGCATCTTTTTCCAGTTGGTAGTAGCGTTTTTTCATCATTGTCAAGAATGCCATATCCAGAATGAGGTCACTTTGATCGTAATGATAGGGGTAATTCAAATGCCTCTCCCGCATCATTGTCAACACAGCTTCAACATACTGCAGAACATATAAGAGAGACAAATAATAATTGGAGTATAAGTGAGTGAAGGAAATGTCTGTCTTTCCGAACATCATTCCATGTTCGGAACGACTGTGTGATGTTCTATAAATCTATGAGAAGCTAGAAATGCTTTTGTTGATCCAAGCATACTAATGATGTTCCGAACACAGTTAGAATGTTCCCTACAACAATGTGAAGTTCAGAAAATCATTCTAAAATAAACTTACAATGTCCCACAGCCACACAGTCTTGTCCATCAGTTCTTTGAAATCTAGGTAATTCATCGGCATTCCAAGAAAAACATCTTTTTGTTTCTTCCTCTTTTTCATAAATGCGGTCAAGGCCATAACTTTTTTCCGCTTCAATGACTTGTAAATATCCACTTTCAGACTAGGCCAAACTTCTTCCTGCTTCTTCTCCTCTTCTGTTTGTGGTGATTTCACAGCCTTTGCAGGTTTTACAATTGTTTTGCGCTTCAACTGCTCAATCGTCTCCTTCACGGCCGCCATCTCCATCACCATGCCTTTACGCCAATCGTCGCACTCTTTGCAATTGCAACTGCTACATTTGGGGATGTCGAATCCATCACCACCAGAAGAATCACCTTTGATTTGCTCAGAAGCACCATCCTTTGTCTCGTAAGGCACGATCTGTTGCTCATAAGCCACCATCCTTTTCTCATAAGCCACGATCTTTTCATCATAAGCAACCATCTTTTGATCGTAAGCCAAAATCTTTTGCTCCATTGCTTCCCTCCATCCACTGCATTCACCACATTTGCAGCCTCTGCAATTGGAGCTCCTCTTCACTATACCAACTTCAGTGATACCGGCAACTTCAAACTCACCGCGAACTGCATCACCATCACCTTTGTTTCCAATGTCAATATTTACATCTTGCAGGCCACCAATTCCCTCTTCCTTGTATTCACCATCACTTCCAAACATCGTCGTTTCTGGGGCTTCCATAGCTTTAATTTCTATCACTTGTCTTGGAGGGGTTGCAGGATTGTTGTTGAAGATACAAATTGTAGTGCCACCAACAAGGCCAATGCTGCAAGCATCCTCAAACACTTTACAAAAACGATCTATTGTGTCGTCCTCTGAGTCATCAAATGGCATGAGGTCTAGAAAGTAATCCATGTCCAGCTCTTCATCGGTAGGAATGAGGAAAGGGTGAACAACCTGTTAATATACCCAACAACATTAAATAAATATCAACTAAATTTTAAGAATCTTTTAATGTTGTTTGGAACAAAGTCTTGTTGTTCGAAAACATCGGAAAAGGATGTTCCGAACATTGTTGACTGTAGAAGTTGAGGGTTCTTCATTAAGATGTTCCGAACATCAATTAGAAATATCTCAGCAACAACGAGGTTGTTCCAAACATTACATAACATATATGGAAAACGGAATACTTACAAGAACATCTTGTTGGTCAAACAACCTGTCCGTATCTCTTTCACAAATTTCTGTAAGCCTGTTTATGATCCTTGGGATTGTTTTTTCTTTTGGCAAATCCTTTGGTCTCAAGGCAGGAATGGCTTAATGAGCCCAGGCCATGAATGCCCATGGAAAGCCATAAAGATTGTAAGTCTGGCTTCCTTCTGCACGAGGTTCCATTGGCTTGATCAGATATTCCATTGTTAATTCAAAACTCATCCTACCCCAAGGATAACGCTGGAATGCCGCAAGATCAGCGGACAAGCACACCACCCATTCCTCTATTCCATATTTGGAATCCCTCGCACACAGAATAGTATGAACAAACCAAGCCATGCACAGATTTAAATACCACTTCTGGGGACAGGTTCTAGAACATACCAACTCAAGCAAGTCACCAGACTTCACAGCTTGCTTTTTCTTCGGCTGTTTTTGTTTTTTGGGCTTGTTGAACTTCCTCTTTGCGGGTGAAGGTGAGGGTGAGGGTGAAGGTGAGGCTGAGGGTGACTCCTCCTCCTTCTTCTTCCCCTTCCGCTTCCCACTACCCTTCTCCTTCTCCTCCTTTTTCTTCTCCTCCTTTCCCTTTATCTCTTTCTCCTTCTCCTTCCTCTTTTTCTCCTGGAAATAATCAACAACAAACTTCCACAATTCCTTCCCCTTTTCATTCATTTTATCCATGTACTCTTTACTTGGATAGGGCCCACAGTTTAGCCCTGTCATTAGTGCAAACTCGGATAGGCCAAAACGTGCTGGCAATCCATTGAAGGATATCCAAACCTCTTTCTTCTTCTTGCAAATAATCCTTCGCATGAGGAGGTTATGCACCAACTTGGTGCCAAACAGTGGATATTCCGATAATTGCAAGAAAGGACCGAAACAGCTATTGGCAAATCCCCTTCTCACCTGCAATTTTTTCAGTACCTCCTTGAACTGTATCATACCCCTAGCCAACGAAGAACAAACAGTAATCTTCCCATTAAAAGGTTCATTGTTGGTCAGGAAGGTCTTGAAGAGACCCTCAACGTTACTCTTGAAAGTAGCATGACCAACGTCTTCATACTGCACATAATTTTAGCATAAAATTAATAAAATGAATCACAATGATAGTAAATTATTAAATGTTCGGAACATGAGTATGCTGAGGTTCTGAACGACAGTTGCTACTGTTGGGAACAACATGTATCGTGTTCCGAACGAGAGCTACCAGCCTTAATGTTGATGTTGGGAAACTACAAAATGTCGTGTAGAACATCAACACTGGCGTTCCGAACAATACGCGTTTCAATTCAACTATTACCTGGTCTTCCTCCAGTTTCAATCCAGATGTTCCTTCAGCAGCTTCCTTCTCTTCACCTGCTTCCTCTTCAACATTTCCACCTGCATTATTTACAGCTTCCCCATCTATTTTAACTCTTTTTTCACGATCCTTCAGAAAGTTGCTTTTTAAAATTACATCCTCCGCCTCTCTTCTACTTCTTTTTCTGCTTCTTGGACTCTCCCCTGTTTTATCTGCTTCCCCCTCTACTTCTTCTCCTTTTTCTCTACTTAAATCATCAGCCTCTACATTTTTTTTACCACCATCTTCCTCTTCCTTTTCACCATCACCATCTTCCTCTTCCTTTTCACCATCACCATCTTCCACTCCAGTCCTCAAAAAATCACTTTTTAACAGTTCATCAATACCGGCGTCATCTAAATCCACCCTTCTTTCACCCTCATCTGCAGCCCTCTCCAAATCCTCCCCACCTTTACTTAGATCGTAACTTGGTGCTGGACTTTGGCTTTCCTCTTGTTTATCACCTTTGTTCCGTGGACCTGCTACTTCTCCTTGGCTACATTCGTCACTCTCCACAACTAATTTTCTTTTAGTGGGTTTAGTAGTTCTTGGGCGTTTAGGAGTAGGTTCTAAATCTGTTGGAGTACGTTCCGAATCTGAAGTACTAGGCTTGTCAAGTTTCTTCTTCGGCGAAGGGCCCTTTTTCTTAGAAATCGCCTTCTTGGGAGTCTTTGTAGGCTGCTTCTTCTGCTCATCTTCATCTTTATTTCTCGGTCTTAAATTTACCATTTTTCTGCAAAGCAAAACAAGGGGATACTAAATTTAGTTACAGAAGAAAAACATGAACATCCTATTAGATGTTTAGAACCTTCAGATGGTGTTCGGAACATCAAGACACATAATAGAAATAACTTCAATTTGCAACTAAATAAAGCAGTGTTGGTTCCCAGAAAACCCTCAAAATCGTCACAATTTAACCAAAAAATGTAAACACCCTAAAAATTTCAGTTGAACATTGAAAATCCCCTTTGTAGTTCGGAACTACTTTACCCATTAAAACACATAATGCCATTCAATTTCAACACAATATTACACCTTTTGTACAAAAACAAACACCCAAATCATCGTTAATCACTATCGACGAAAAAATTAAAATCTAAAACCAAGGTTCGACATTTACACCACAGTTTAAATGAGAACGACATAGTTTACCTTTTATATAAAATACTTTGTTGTATTTGCTGGTCGGATTCCTTGAAAACACAGAGAATTTGGAGTGAAAAAGGAGATGAAGTGTGAAGTTGGGGCAAAGAAAAGCCACGCGGGGAAGGGGAAAGGGGTTAACTGATGAGTGAGGTGTGGTGTTCCCAAGGTTTGAAATAATTATTATGTATGTTTTAAGAAATACCCTCAAGTTTTAAAAGTGTTAATTTGGTCCATGATTAGTGTTAATCAGACTTAGAAATAAAAGAAAATGGGAAAGAAAATCAGAGACCCTTTTCTGCCAAAAAAGAGTTGTGGGGTTCTGGAACGCTACATTTCACTAGTTTTTTAGTACAATTGATGCAGCCCGAACATGTGCTTATCAAGTGTTCAATCCATCGAGGCCGATGACACGAAGCCAAGCCAAGTTGTTGCACGATGTTCACATTCAATTAGCGTGGTTAGGAGAAAGAAATCGTTCCGAAGTTGAATGGCCGAGCTCAAGACTCGAAGGCTTCATCCATAAGCTTGAGCTCAAAGAAGGGAGCGACCGAACACTCAATATTGAAGCTGAAGAGTAAAGCAAACAAACAACCGAAGGGAGAGGGTCCGAGTTCAAGAGTTCGATCTCAAGTGTTCGAATTCAAGTGTTTGGCTGAAGGAGTGACCAAACACTCAATTTATTCAGCCCTGCGTGGCTTACTCTTATTGGTAGTCTGTGATCGATTTAATATTTTGCCCTTAGTATTGTCTATATAAACCTCCATTCATTTCATTTGTAGACATTTAGTTTTTGTATGAATGTTGAATTTAGTTGAATGCTAATTGTGTCTCCGTTGAGAGCCGACCCCGTCGTGGGAATTTAAAGAACTTGCATCATTCAGTGTCATCGTTTGAATATTTTCTTCTTGGTCATTCAATTTGCAAGAAGCATGAGTTCTTCTTGAGGATTGTTGCATAGTATATGTGCATCTCCTTGTTCTCCATTGTTTGAACCGAGACCAGTTCTTCGGATTCATTCTAACGAAGCAACAGATTTGTCTTGCTTCTATCTTTATTTTCCACTGATTTTTGTCTTCGGTTGTTATGCTTAATATTCATCTGTTTAGCTTGCACCATCTTGGTATTAGAGCACGGTTAGGGCTTGTTCTTACAACCACAATCTTGTTCGTCTTTATCTCGTGCGTTTGTGTCTTTCAATTTCAGCTACATCTTCGTTTGATTGATGTTGTTACTGTTGTGTCTTTATTTAAAAAAAAAAAAAAAAAAAAGTAGAAAAGAAAAAAATTCAAAATTTTTGGTTTGATTGTTGGTTGTTTGGATCAAACAACAATTGAGTCTTGTTCACCACTATCCGAGGATTCGAATGAGCACCTGTCATACACAGTTTGTCGACTAGGGTTTCTCGTCATTGTTGGGACTATTTTATCGTGGTGTTGTTGTAGAAACCCCAGTAGCGATTTGGTTGTTGTTTATCGAAGACTAGTGGTTCTAGTTGATTTGGGTTGAAGTTTGGTTTTAAAATTTCAAAGTTTCATCAAACAACCACCATCCGTACGCCAGAAAATTGTTACATTATAATACTGTACGGATAAGTGAAGCTGTATTCTTAGCTCGACTAGAAACTTGAATCTTCTCCGAGGTTAAAGTTACCAGAGACGACCAAATCTTGAGCTGAATCTTGTGTTTGTGGATTGTGAACAAGATTTGAAAAGTTGTCCGTACGTCGGAACTGAGTTCACTGTTCCATTAAAGAAGAAAGAGGGTAAAGTGTTAAAATCAAAACCCCAGGTATAAATTTTGATGGCTAGAAAAGGGAAAGTGGATAAGGTTAAACCCTAATCCGTACCAAGCAGGGACCACTTTTATCCGTACAAAGGTTGTTGTGTCCGAGGTTTCCAAAAGAGGAAACGAACGGTAGATTCTCCTAGGTTTTCACTTTTCTTGTGTTCGATAAATTCTCGTTGGTGGATCTCTGGAGTAAATCTTTCTACTTGAGATCGTACTAAATTGTTTGAGCTTATAGGAACTCGTGCATGGGTTGACCGAAGTCCAAATTTCATAGACAATTCTTTGACTTCCCGAGCGCAGTTAAATAGCGTCCGTTCCATTGAGTCAACATCAATTCACTCTTCCCGAAGAAGACAACGTGACTTGTCAAATTCGAAGGAACTGAGAGAAGTTGATCAACCGAGAAAGCCATTGGCTACATATTCTTGAGTGACTGAACCCACAAATTGAGTGGACCCAAGCACCACCCAATAAAAGTGAGGGAGTGTGTGAGGTTATTTGTAACCTTAATATTTTCTTGGTCTTTGAATTGTGCAGATACCACGGCTGGGAATGGAGGCGATGGAAAGGGCATTGCAGTGCCTGAGGTGTTGTTAGCCAATCTCATGGTTGCGATACAAGGCATCAGTGCCGAGGTAAAAGGAAGAGATTTGTCTTGCTTCTATCTTTATTTTCCGCTAATTTTTTTCTTCGGTTGTTAAGCTTAATCTTCATTGGTTTACCTTGCACCAACAATGGCACTAACATTTAATACAAAATGTGTACTTGTTGCACTTATAATGTTCTATAGCATAATCATTAGTACTCGTATTTTTTATAAATTTTTAAGGATCATGCTGCACCTCAGGTTTATTTTAAAATTAGCATGCTATAATTTTAGATATGGTTGCAGCCATAGTCCTGTAAAATCATATCGTGGATGAAAACTTCATGCCTAAATCATTATTCTCAATAGCCCATGGGAGGTTGTTAAACTCTGTTGGCCCTCTCTTTGAGATATTTCTGTCCTCTTTATTTTTCAAAATGGGAATCCAAGCTCAATCCATAAGTATTTACCTCTCTTAACTCGCAACACTTGCTTGTACTTTTACTTCGATTGCCTATGTTGTGCCACTAAATATCTATTTTGGTACTTTTAAACACACTTTGGCTACTCTTTGTAAGTATATTAGTTTTTCTTTGGAACATATGTTGCTGAGATTATTCGTGTTACCTTCATAGTTTGGAGTTGCTTGATTATAGAGCTTACATGTAGTTATAAGGTTGTTCTTAAGGATAACAAAGAATTTTAGGAGGGGTGTTTTGTTGTTGCTACTTGATTGTGCTTTCTCTAATTTTCTTGTTCTTATTTTTCATTTTCAATCAAAGGAAATATTTCCTTAATGTTATTGTGAATTATAGTATTATTACTCAAAACATTTATTTATTGTGAATTATAGTATTATTACTCAAAACATTTATATTTGTTTTTCAAAATGTTGTATCAAAGCTAATTAAAATCTTTCATATTATTTTATAATATATGGTTCTAAATTCTGATATCCTATATAAAAAAATAACATAAATATCTTAAGTATACTATAATTCACAAGAAATAAAATAACAGACTAGGTATAGATCAATAAATGTATGGTCAAATTATAAAATATATTCTCTTATCTTCCAAAATTTATTATCTTCTGCAAGTTTTCTCCTAGCTCTCTAGTGCAATGACACTAACATTCAATATAAAATGTGTACTTGCTGCACTTATAGTCTTATATGGCACAAACATCAGTATTCTTATCTTTGATAGAATTTCTAAGAATTATCCAGCACCATCTGTTAATTTTAGAACTGTCCTGTCTATAATTTTAGCCATGGTTGTAGCCATAATTTTGTATAATAATCTCGTAGATGAAAACTTCATGCCAAAACCACTATTCTCAGCAGCCTGTGGGAGGTTGTTAAACTTTATTTACTCTATCTTTTGGATGTTTTTATCTTCAATATTTTTCAAAAAGGAAATTTCAGCGCAACCAATAAGTCTTTAGCTCGCTTTATTCATAGCACTTGCTTAAGCATTTACTTGGATAGGATATGCAGCGCCACTAATTACCTATTTTTGATATTTTAAACATTCTTTGTGGTCTTGCAATATGTTACTCTTTGAAAGTATATATCACTCTTTCTGTAAGTTTTCTCTCAACTCACATTCAATATAAAATTTATATTTGCTGTGTTTAACCTAGATCCGATTTGAAGCCAATTAACAATTAAATTTGTATTTGTGGGGTCACGATTAATAGTTGAGATTAAGAGTTTATATGATGAGCAGAGATGATTACAATATGCACGTATGAACTAATAAAAGTAATATGCAAAATGTAGACAAGGAGAAGAAACCGTATCGTATCACTCGTCCTCGGGGAGAGTTCTTCGATATCAATTGCTCTTCAGGTGAATAAAGCAGAGAACTAAATAAGAGCAAAGGGAACAACTGAGCAAGATTGAGAGAGAGAGTATTTTATTGATATTTCAGATATGAAGTTCAGATGATCTACAATCGATTAAGACGAGTGCTATTTATAAGCCTGGTGGGCACCCGTTGGGGTTTTTTTAACCGCTGGGCGTAGATCCGCTTGGATAAGTAACTGGCAGTCACCTATCCGTTGGAGTTATAACCGCTGGGTTGTAATGATTGTCTTAATGATCATTAATAGGTTGATCGTGGATGATCGTGTTAATTATTGCTTATTTAAGCCGTGTTGATCGTTAAAATGCTTCATAACTTCTTTAGGTCTATTCGTGATGAACGTCTGCTCGTTGGATGTCTGTCCGTTAGAAAAGTCTGTCCGTGCCACGTGGAAGACACGTGTCACCTCTCAAGTCTGGTCAGCTTTTATCCAATACAGATAGTCCCCGCACTTCTCGAGCAGAGTATCTGTTCGAGGAGTGGATACAATTTTTGGCGGGAATCCCTTGAGAATTTTTGTCTTTGTGTGACGTATTTTGGTGACGTACGATCCTTATCAGCTAAGTGACAAGCTTCCATGACGTGCGCATTTAATGCGCCGTAACAAAAAGTAATTGCATCTGGCATGTCTGCGAGATTGCAGGTCATTCCGAAATGACTATTGCGTGCCCAAGGGTAAAAAGTAATGATTTTAACCGCTTCAGTCACGTGCACACGTCGCCTGTTGATCGCGAGGTGACTGCTCTTTTCCAGAATAATGATGATACTATAAAGTTTTGATGAACCATATTGAACGGCCAGATCTGATCGACGTTTCTTTGATAGCCTCCACGTGTCTTGAAGGAAGTTAGTGGGGCTGAATTTTTGCTCCTATAAATAGGGGTTTGCCTGATGAGAAACTTTTTACTCGCATTTATTTCTTCTCTGCTGTTCTTTGAAAATACTTTGAACTAGCTTTGAATTCTTCCTGATAACTTCATATTTTCCTTGCAACCATGTCTTCACGATCCAGAAGAAACCAGGGTACTGATGTCGATGGTAGTTCCTCGGTGGCCACTCCCAGGTCCCGGGCTACTCAAGCCACGGCTGCGGAGATAATCCCCAAGAAATGGGGTGAACTTGAAGCGGATTGTAATATTAAGTCCTTTCATAACAGAGAAGGTGATACGCGGAACTGGCCGGCGTATAGGTATAAGTCTGGGATCACAAAAGAGGTGATCCCCCGAGTAAGGGTAGATTGCCACTGGGGCGATGAGGTTCCCCTCTCACCGGTCTCTGAAGAGGAGAATATTACTTCTCATAGGGCTGGGTGGACAGCCATGTGCACCTACCCTTTCACTGTGGGGAGTAGCTTGCCCCTGTATCCTGTGCTGGAGAGGCTCTGCCGAGAGTATCTCCTCTGTCCGGGGCAGCTAAGCCCCAGTATGTATAGAATAGTTACTCTTTTGGATTGGTTCGCGGCAAGAACCGATCAATCTTTTGGTTATGAGCATTTTATTTCTTTGTATAGTATACAAATTTTCAAGGACGACTATGTAAATGCTAGAATGCGCGGAAGCAAGGGCTTGGTGCGCAGTTCTGAGGATACCGGTGACCGAGGCTGGGCACATCGGTTTCTGTTTGTGCGCTCCTCGGCCTTGACTTTTGACGACAAGGCTTACCTTCCAGAAGTCTGGAACAAGAGGCGTAAGTCCCCGAGTATTTTTTGACATTTTTCATGCTTTTTTCTTCTTCTCGTTTTCTGACTCCGTTCAATTTTGTAGCAGCCAAGAAACCCTACGATGGACTCATTTCTGTTGAAGATTTGACCGCGTGGGTTGAGCCAATTTTGAGGGAATTTTCCCCTGAGAAGAGAGAGTGGATGTATTTTGCCACTCAGCAAGGCTTGGTTGTACAAAATCATGGTGAGAATGTTTCTGCTTTCATGATCATTCTTTTTCTTTGAATCTTCTTCATATCTGACCGTTCCATCTTTTAATAGGTTTGGGCACTTCGGGAGGTTTCTTTCCTGCTTCTCCCCATGACGGGCCTCCCGAGCCTGTGGCTGACCCAGAAGCTGAAGCTGAGGCTATATTAGCTTCAGTGGGTGCTCTGCGCAGCAGGGAGGGCGGCGAAGAGCTCCTGTCCGGTTGACTAGGCTCCTTGAAGAGGAAGAAGAGGAGCCAAGGTGAGGGTGGAGCGCAGAAGAAGTCTGTGTGGCTGCCGGGCAAACCTCGTCGGTTGGCGGTGATCCTTCTTCTAGGGCCAGTGTACCGGAGCCCGTAGGAGAGAATGCCGGGGCTGCTGCTAAAGTCCCCGAGTCCGCACGGGGAGAGGATATAACTAGGGAGGTTATTACTCTTTCGGACACTGAGATCGAGGAGGATGTTCCCTTTAGGCGAAGGCCTCATCTCCGTAGTGACAGGAGAAGGGCCGAGGAGGAGACTGTCCGTACTCCACGGGGGAGTCCCCGAGTTAGTGACGGGGCGGAGGCAGGTCCTTCTCGCGTCGATAAGGGGAAGAGAAAATTTGGTGAAGAAGAAAAAGAAGAAGTGAGGGAAGAAGCAAAAGGAGAAGCTTCCCAAGAGGGTAGCCAGGGTCCTCGCGTTTACCGTTTCAAGGATTTGGAAAACGTGGCTACTGAGGGGGCGGCCCTCGTCGTTCTTCGTGAATGTAAGACCATAGACCCTGGAGCGGAAGGTGATTCCAACCTTTCCTCATCAAGGTTTGTTTGGCGGTCAGCTATTGGTGGCCGGACAGAGTTGAGTGACATCAGGGGAGTGCGTTACAAGTTTGGGCCGAATTATCCCTCTGAACAGGCTTGGGAACCTAAGTTCTGTGAGAGGAAGCACACTTTGAAACTTGCTCCTGATGTCAACTTCGTAACCAGGCCACGCAGCTTGGCTAAGGCAGTCTCCTCGCTCATCGGTCCCCTTTAAGAGTGGGTGCTGAGGGGGTTAACTGATGAGGAGTTGGCCTTCCAGATTGCTTCTGATTCTGCCCGGGTAAGTTTTTTCCTGCTTTGTTTTGGGAATAACTCCTAGCCTCGGACTTTTAATCCTGACTTACTTTGCTTTTTTCAGTCGAGTATGCTGGCTGCTGAGATCATGTTTCGCTCCAGGCTTAACAATGCTAATCAAGTGGTTGAGGTGAAAAAAGAATTGCTAGAAGCTCTGAAGGATAACAAGACTCTGATTGAGCAATGTGGTTTCCTTGGTGGAGAAGTTAATCGGTTGACTGACATCAACAATGATCGTCTTGAGCAAATCAACGTTCTTACCAGGGAGAAGGACCTTCTTCTCGAGGAGAAAGAAGGGTTCGCACGCTCTGTCTAGGGTTTAAAGAGACTGCTTGAAGAGTGCCGAAATTCTTTGAAAAGTGCTAACGAAGACCGTGCATCTCTTGAGATGGGTCTGCAGAGAGCAAACGAAGAATCAGTTAAAGCCCGGGCTGATCTCCAGGCTGCCAAGGATCAGGTCGCTCAATTAATGAGTGCTCAGACCGCATTAACCAAGGACTTGGCAAACATACGTGATCAGTCGGAAATCAAGACCAAGCTTGCGGCCCTCGAAGCCAAGCGTGCAATGCTCGTGCAGATTCAGGCTGGACAAGTTAATGTCGAAGAGATGCTGCAGACAACAAAGAACGCTGTTCGAAGAATACACCAAGCATTGGGTCTCTCCTCTGAAGAGTCTGAAGGTGATGACGATGGTGATGGAGACGAAGATGACGGCGAGGACTCAGGGAATGACGGCAGGACTGACGGAGCTGGTGCGTTGAGTCCTGGTCATGGCCCTTCATGCTAATGCCCTTTTTCTCAATCTATGACTGATGTATTTTTTATTTTGTCTGGCGAGAGCCGGACTTGTTTGTTGGTGGACAGAAGTCTAGTAGAGACTCTCTGGTCCTTTGTATGGCCGGTTTGTTTGGCCTTTGAACACTCTGTGAATTTCTGTCAGTCGTATTCGGCATTTTATCAATTCACAAAGATGATGTATATATGCTGCTTAGATCTTTTCAGTGACTATATTTAGTTTGAACTTCTTGATCTTTTGTTTGAATGTGTTGTGGCTTTCGAGCCTTGTGATTGGGAGTTTTCTGAAGTGAGGACTTTATTAAGTTCGTATCTTCAAGAGTCTGCCCAAATGATTTTAACTTAGCCTTTCGTTAGGAAGAGGTCGTAAGTTGTAAAGGACCGAATGTTTTTAACTTAACCTTTTGTTAGGAAGAGGTAAGTTGTAACTGGTCTGACCGAATTGTGGTCGTTTTAGAGTGTTGGCCGAATCGTTGCTTTGTGCGTGTAACTTTGCTTATCGTTTCTATAGTTGAAAGTTGTTGCATAGCTTTGTTGATTGGCTCTGGCCGAGTTGTTGGCCTGGTGATCGACTTCTCTTATTTTCGTGGAAGCCTTGTCACGAAAAATTTTTGTTTTGTGAGTGACTCCTCTTATTTGTCGTGGGAGTTTTATCACGTAAAAGTTTTTGATTTGTGAATGACTCCTCTTATTTGCTGTGGAAGTCGTGTCACGTAAAAGTTTTTGATTTGAAAAACTTTAAAAATTTGCCTCTTGGTAAGGTCTTTTGCCTCTTGGTAAGGTCTTTTGCCTTTATGAAGGTCTTATCTGGCCTACAGGGGCCTCTCACCACCCTCCTTGTTTTTATGTTAGAACACATAAAGTGATAACATGAAAAGAGTTGTCGGTGAGTCGCATATAGAACACATATAACCAAACGAGGAGTGTGTCCGTTGTGGGATTCGAACACACAGCCGCGAAGTTGAAGAACTTCGAGCTCTGCCAGTTGAGCTAAACGGATCTGACCTTGTTCAGGTCGTTAGTACCATTTAGAAAAAGTATATAATCAAAAGTAAGAACTTTTCACAAAGATAAAAGGTAGGTGTTAGATGACTAACCGTTTTATCACTTAAAAATGATACCTTTTGAGGTGGACCACATTCCAGCTGTTCGGGACAATTGAGCCGTCTGGTTGTGCTAAACGATAAGATCCTTTTCCGACCGAAGCAATTACTTTGTAGGGGCCTTCCTAGTTAGGACCAAGCTTGCCCGAATTTGTTTCCTGAGTGCTTTGGGAGACTTTTCTGAGTACAAAATCCCCGACTTGAAAACTTCGTACGCGCAGTCCCCGATTGTAGTATTGCTCGATTCGTTCTTTCTGGGCGATTACCCGTACAAGAGCAAGCTCTCTGCGTTCTTCGAGAAGATCCAGCTCTTTGGATAGATTGACTGAGTTTGATTCCTCAGTGGCATGTGCGTATCGTAAGCTGGGCTCTCCGATTTCAACCGGGATTAGAGCGTCTGCACCATATACTAATGAGTAAGGAGTTTCTCCGGTACTCATTTTTATAGTTGTGCGGTAAGCTCATACTACTCCAGGTAACTCTTCTACCCAACATCCCTTTGCCTGCTCGAGGCGCTTTTTGAGGGACTCAACGATAATTTTGTTGGTAGATTCTGCCTGTCCATTTACAACAGGATGGTATGGAGAGGAAGTGATTCTCTTGATGTGTAGATCCTCGAGGAATCTAGTCACCTTCTGGCCGACGAATTGCGGGCCGTTGTCCATGACTATTTCCTTGGGTTCTCCAAAACGACATACGACAAAACGCCAGAGGAAATCGACGACTTCCGTTTGTCGTATGCTTGAGTATGCTGCCGCCTCGACCCACTTTGTGAAGTAGTCAGTGATGATCAATAAGAAGCGCATCCCCTTGGTGCTGTGGGAAGAGGGCCAACGATGTCCATCCCCCATTCCATGAAAGGCCACGGGGAGATTATCGAATGGAGTGGCTCTGCTGGTTGGTGGAGAAGATGAGCGAACCTTTGACATTTGTCATACTTCTTGACAAATTCGTTCGTATCTTTTTCCATCTTGTCCCAATAATAGCCTGCACGAATCAGCTTTCGGGTTAGTGCCTTACCTCCGGAATGATTTCCGCAACAGCCTTCGTGGACTTCTCTCATTACGTAATTGATCTGATTAGGTCCAAGGCACTTTGCAAGAGGTCCTACGAACATCCTCCGGTAAAGCTCGCCGTTGAGAATTGTATATCGGGCAGCTTTCACTCGGAGTTTGCGTGCAGCTTTCGCATCTGCAGGTAGAGTTCTATGGATAAGATAATTTGTTATCTCATTCCGCCAGCCCCAAGTAGCGTTGATTGTATTGACTTCGAACTTCTTTCTATCCATGGTTGTGTAGAGAAGTTGAACAACAGCTGAGGAGCTGGCTGCCCCTATCTCTGCCACTGATCCCATGTTTGCAAGAGCATCGGCTTCATGGTTCTCTTCCCGTAGAATCTGGACTGCTTCCCATTCGCCAAACTGTGCTAGGAGCTCTTTCACTCGGGCGAGGTACACTTGCATCCTGGATTCTCGTGCAACGAAACCTCCATTAATTTGATTGACCACGAGTTGAGAGTCGCTTTTCAGCTTGACGAAGGTTGCCCCATAACTTCGGGCTAGTTCCAATCCTGCAATAACGGCCTCATATTCGGCCTCATTGTTAGTAATGAATGGGCACTTGATAGCCTGCCTTACCGTTTCGCCAGATGGAGCAACAAGAACCAGTCCAAGGCCGGACCCTTTGACGCTCGAGGAGCCATCTGTGTAAAGGGTCCATGTGCCGGGAGCCTGCCCTGCATAAAGAATAGATTCCCTTTCTGCCTCAGGGTATATGTTAGTGCTGAAATCTGCTACGAAGTCTGCTAGGACTTGCGATTTTATTGCTACTCTAGGCTGATAGGAGATATCAAATTCAGATAATTCTATAGCCCATTTCACCAGCCTTCCTGAAAATTCAGGTTTGTGTAGAACATTTCGCAGAGGAAAAGTTGTAACCACAGCTATCGAATGACTTTGAAAATAAGTGCGTAGCTTACGAGCAGCAGTTACTAATGCCAGTGCTAATTTTTCTAAAGGTTGATAGCGTGTTTCTGCATCAATTAAAGCTTTGCTAATATAGTAGATAGGAAGTTGTGTACCTTGGTCTTCCCGAACTAGCACAGCGCTTACCGACGACTCTGAGACGGCCAAGTAAATCAGCAGCTGTTCACCTTCCTGAGGCGTGGAGAGCAGCGGAGGATTGGATAGATACTTTTTCAAATCTCTCAATTCTTGTTGGCATTCGGGAGTCCATTCGAACTCCTTGTTTTGCTTTAGGACATCGAAGAAACTTTTGCAATGGTCAGATGACTGGGAGATGAACCTTCGTAGAGCTGCTACTCTCCCTGTTAGTTTCATGACGTCTTTCCTACTGTGAAGTACATTTGGGATAGATTCAATGGCTTTTATCTGAGCGGGATTGACTTCAATGCCACGCTGAGAAACAATGAATCCCAGAAACTTCCCCGATCCAACTCCGAAAGCGCATTTCTCTGGATTTAGCTTCATGTTATACTGATCCAGGATCCGAAAAGCTTCTTTCAGATGTGCCAAATGGTCTTCTGCTCGCTTAGATTTTATCAGCATGTCATCGATATACACTTCCATAGTCTTCCCGATATGGTCGTGAAACATTCGATTGACTAGACGCTGATAGGTTGCACCTGCATTTTTTAGTCCAAAAGGCATAACTTTGTAACAGTACGTACCTCGACAGGTGATGAACGTTGTCTTCTCCTGGTCTTCAGGATCCATCAATATTTGGTTATACCCGGAGTATGCGTCGAGGAAGGTTAGCACTTCGTGCCCGGCCGTTGCATCGATCAGTTGATCTATCCTGGGAAGAGGATATGAATCCTTCGGGCAGGCTTTGTTTAGATCGGTGAAGTCGATGCAGACTCGCCATTTGCCGTTCTTTTTAGGTACGACAACTACATTGGCTAGCCAGTCTGGATACTTGACTTCACGTACTAAACCGATCTTCAGCAGCCGGTCAACCTCGTCGTTGATGACCTGGTTCCGGAAGGCTCCTTGCTGGCACGTCTTTTATTTCACTGGGCGGTGATACGAATCTACGTTCAACCTGTGAGTGATGATGTCAGGAGAGATACCTATCATATCTGCGTGAGACCAGGCGAATGTTGTATGCCGCTCCTTGAGAAACTGAAGGTTATCTTCTCGTAGGCGCTTGTTTAGCTCGGTCCCCAGATACACCTTCCGTTCTTGCTTGTCAGTGAACAGCTCTTCGGGATCAAAAGCTTCAACAGTTGGCATATGGTTTTCTTACTCGTCCATCTTCGCGATGAATTCTGGGACTTCGTACTCAGCCGTTTCGGGTGGTATGTCTGGTCCCGGCCGCTGTAATTGCTATTTGTTCTCTTCGGGAAGTTTGAGGGCCACAAAATAGCAATCTCGGGCAGAGCGCTGCTCCCCTCGAACCTCACGTACTCCCCATTCGGATGGGAACTTTAACACCTGATGATAAGTAGAAGGAACAACTTGCATGTCGTGGATCCAAGGTCTGCCCAATATGATATTGTAGGCTAGATCCGCATCGACAACATGGAAAGTTGTTTCCTTTGCTACTCCTTCGGCAAGGGTCGTGAGGGTAATCTCCCCGAGAGTCTTCTCACTGGAATTATTGAAACCGGACAAAACTCGAGATATTTGCATGATCCTGTCTGACACCTGCATCTCTCTGACAACCCGTGATAGGATAATATTCGCAGAGCTGCCCACGTCAATGAGTACTCTCTTGACGTCGAATTCCGCCACACGTAACGCTATGACTAATGCATCAGCATGTGGGAATTGCGAACCATTTGCATCAGAGTCCTCAAATGTGATTACTTCTTCTGAACGTGGGCGCTTGTTGTTTGTGATGGAAACCTTTGCATACTTCTTTGTTGTGACAGTAACAGAATCCACCTCGATCCCACCTGAAATAACATTAACTGTCCTCCTCGGGGAGGCTACTTGCGGAGGGCCAGGTTTGTTTTGCTGAGCCTTTGCATGAGTCGGCTTTCCTTTCTCGGTCAGGAACTCCTCCAAGAATCCCTGTTTCAATAAATGAGCAATTTCATACCTGAGGGCTTTGCAGTCTTCGGTGGTGTGGCCGTGGTCACGATGGAACTCGCACCACCTATCCTGGTTTCGCTTGCTTGGGTCAGATTTCATGTCTTTTGGCCATCTGACCTTTTCTCCCATGTCTTTGAGTGCCGCTACTACCTCAGATGTTTCCACGTTGAAGCTTGGGAAGTTTGGTGCTCCGCAGAGGTTTGATTCTGAATTATCTCGCCGAGATAATCCTTTGTTGTTGCGGTTGCGTCCTTTGGAATGGCTGCGTGTCTGATCCGGGTACGGTTTATAGCGTACGTCTGTTTTCTCTGACTCGGCCTTTCCGCCGGGTCCACCGCTACGTGCCTGAGATCTTCCTCGAGTACCTGTTCCAATTAATTTATCTTCATCGATACGTACCTTAGAGTTGTAACGACTGTAGACGTCTGACCAACTGGCTGCTGGGAACTCACGAAGAGACTCATAAAGTCTACGCGTGGCCTCCAAGCTCCTGATATCTAGGCTGTTGGTAAATGCGATTACTGCCCATCTGTGTGGTACTTTGGGGAGCAACATACGTTCCCTCTGGAAATGATCCACATACTTGCGGAGAGACTCATTGGGTCTTTGCTTGATCTCAAAGATGTCCTCAATGCGGGTCTCCGTTTTCTGTGCACCTGTATGCGCCTTCACGAACAACTCGGCCATCTCTCCGAAAGATCCAATGGAGTTGGGTGGCAACATTGAATACCATCGCAGAGCTCCGTCTGCTAGGGTTTCCACGAACTTCTTCAATTGAACAGACTCGATCTCCTCGTCGGTGAGGTCGCTGGCTTTGATAAAGTTACTGAACATCATGAGGTGGTCGTTGGGATCAGACGTTCCGCGATACCTAGGGATGTTTGGCATTTTAAACGTTTTAGGTATCGCTTTTGGGGCTGCCTCCTTCTTCCATGGTCGCTGTGAATAACGCTGGACATCAACTTTCTTTAGTGTGGGTGGGGCGCTTGGTATCTGATCGATTCTCTCGTGGAGGGACTTCTGAAGTGCTTCCTGGCTTTCCTTGAATTTTTTGGTGAGGGCTTCCACAGCAAGGCTCACATCCGTTGGCGCCATGGATCCTCCATTCCGATTTTGATTGACTTGGGTCTTAGGATCTACGGTTCCACCATTGTTCTGCTCTCCGCCTTGCCTTGAGGTATGTGAAGATGGTGCGTCACGACCAGGCGCCGTAGCTTCGACCCTCGCAGCCGAAGGGTTGCTTCTACGGAGAGAGGTGAGTGCCTCGTTTATTCCTCGGTTTACTTCTGCCTGCTGCTGCATAAAAGCAAAAAGTGTTTCTTGGAGGTTCCCTTGGCCAGGGGAGAGACTCCTATGGCGCCGTCTCTTAGGTGGAGTAGCGCTCTGAGAGCGCATACGCCTGTATCGCGGCCTGACCGGTCCTTGGGAAGATTGCTGCTGCCCGTCGGACGAGTAATCGGGAGAATAATCGGTGGAATAATGAGGGGAATAATCAAGATGGAGTGTAGGGGTGCTTACCTGCTCTCCGCCTACGATAGCTCGTTGGGAGTTGCTTTCTGCTATGTTAGTTATAGAGCAAAAAGGATAGACAAAAATGGAGATAATAGTAAAGATAAACTATTAACCTACGAAGGCTTATTGACCGGCTCCCACTGTGGACGCCAAATTGTTTAACCTAGATCCGATTTTAGGCCAATTAACAATTAAATTTGTATTAGCGGGGTCACAATCAATAGTTGAGATTAAGAGTTTATATGATGAGCAGAGATGATAACTATAAGCACGTATGAACTAATAAAAGTAATATGCAAAATGTCGACAAGGAGAAGAAACCGTATCGTATCACTCTTCCTCAGGGAGAGTTCTTCGATATCAATTGCTCTTCAGGTGAATAAAGCAGAGAACTAAATAAGAGCAAAGGGAACAACTGAGCAAGATTGAGAGAGAGAGAGTATTTTATTGATATTTCAGATATGAAGTTCAGATGATCTACAATCGAATAAGACGAGTGCTATTTATAAGCCTGGTGGGAACCCGTTGGGGTTTTTGTAATCGCTGGGCGTGGATCCGCTTGGATAAGCAACTGCCGGTCACCTATCCGTTGGAGTTATAACCGCTGGGTTGTAATGATTGTGTTAATGATCATTAATAGGTTGATCGTGGATGATCGTGTTAATTATTGCTTATTTAAGCTTTGTTGACCGTTGAAATGCTTCATAACTTCTTTAGGTCTATTCGTGATGAACATCTGCTCGTTGGATGTCTGTCCGTTAGAAAAGTCCGTTTGTGCCACGTGGAAGACACGTGTCAACTTCTCAAGTCTGGCCAGCTTTTATCCAATACATGCTGCACTTATAATTTTCTATGGCACAACCATCAGTAATTTTATCTTTGATAGAATTTCTAAGGATCAACATGCACCATGGGTTAATTTAGAACTCTCGACTCTATGATTTTAGCCATAATTGCAACCATAGTCATGTATGGTCATCTCGTAGATGAAAACTTCATGGCAAAACGACTATTCTCAGCAACCCATGGTAGGTTGTTAAACCCTGTTGGCCTTATTTTTTGAGATGTTTCTATTTTTTTTTTAAAAGGAATCCAAACTCAATCCGTAAGTCTTTATCTATCTTACTCACACACTTTATGATCTTGCAATGGGCTACTCTTTGTAAGTATATTAACTTTGCTTTGGAATACATATTATTGGATTTATTCATGCAGTTTTCATAGTTTAGAGGTGCTTGATAGGTATGTGGGCTACGGAGGCTACATGTAGTTTTGAGGTCATTCGTGAGGATGAGAAGGATTCAAGAAGGGCCTTTTGGTTCTTCTGCTTGATCGATATATTGCTATAGAGGCTATATGAGGTTATAAGGTTGTCCGTGGGGATGAGTAGGATTTTAGAGGGGTAATATTTTATTGATGCTGCTTGTTTTTGCTTTTCTAGTTTGTTGTTTTTCTTTTCCGATTTCAATCGAAAAAAATCTTCCCCAAGCGTTTATTGTAAATTATAGTATTATTACTAAAAGGCAGAATACATAGATGACCCCTTTAAGTTGCCACGGATTCCCACTTAAATGCCTCAATTTATCAAATCATCAAATAGACACCTCATATTGTCATCAATGTGTCTTATGAACACTCCGGTGCGACAAGCCAAATATGTGAGTTATACTCGCCGATGATGTGTCAAGTAGTCCAATCAAAAAGTGATATGCGTATCTCTTATTTATAAATATTGACCCTAATTAAAATTCTCTTTTCTTTTGAAACACTTACCACACCAGCAGCCCCACCCCCTCATCTTTCTACTTCTTCTTTGCCAAAGCATCACTGTCACACCCGATTTTAGACTTAACTCGGAATGAGTCGGATTTCGGATTTGACTGGGTAACTCGTTTGAGTTCAAAAGTTGGAGTCGCCACCTAATATAGTTTTCTAAGGTGCATTAGGCCACCTAAGCGTCTAAGGTCGAGTTTAATTATCATACTAGTCTGGTTTCAGAGATTCAACGAGTAAGAAGTCCAAATGACTCGGGGAAGAAGGTGTTAGCACTTCCCCAAGTCCCACGAAGGTGGTTCCCGCCCGAGTCTGTATTTTGGGATGTCTTGGTAAGGTTGAGAGCACTATTATAGGCAATACTAACTTAAAAGGTCACTTTAGTGTCTCATTTATGAAAGTAAATATAACTATGCAAGTTTAAACAACACACATACAAATGAGTTTCAAACTTTACACATACGACCTATATTTTACGCCTAATCGCATTTCAAGGCCTCTAATACAAATACCTAATCGCAAATGAGGTCAAATCTGCAAAAGATATTACAAATCTGTTTATTTATTGATTTTGTGCAAATAGGCAGTTTTGCGAAATAGCTACTTTTATAAATCATTTCGGATTTTGGTTAAAACTAAAGGGTTGTTGTTTTTAAAATGAAATGTTAGCCATTTAGGGTTGGTGTGACTCTTCATTAATTGTCGAGCCCTAACCTTAATGGCTATTTTAATTTAGGGATCCATTTTGGAAAGAATATAGAGAAGTGGGTTGTTTTCAAAAGCGGGTTTCACAGAAGCATAGAAGTGCAAACAAAGGGCTGTCACATATAGATATAGATATAGATATAGATATAGGCATGCAAATACATGAGTAATTAATAGCTTTAGACCTTAGAAAACGTTTATATATTCGTATAGTCGACTCCTATCACTTATACACCCCTATAAAATAGTTTTAACTCATATAAAGGCCACATTTAAAAATAGTTTTGGGCCTGAATTATTTATGCAAAGAGGGGCAGTCTCAACTTTTACAGAAACAGTCCAGATTATGCAAACATTACACGTTTAGCCCCTGTTGTAAAATTTTCCAAGTTTCACATAGAATATCTCACTTTAAACAATGTAACCTGAGATTTAAAGACTGTGCATACAATGATCATGCTAATATTCATGTTGTTATCTAAATGAAGCGGTATTATCAACGACCAGACCTCATGCAAATTCATGTTTTGACTTGGTAATGATGCAGACACACAAAATCGTGAGGGTTAAGAAAAGGCCCCTGAATAGCCAAGTGTACAACCTCAAGGTTGTATACCTCTTATTTTAAACATAGATACAGGCAGGGTTCTTAACAAATATACAAGATAGGGTACAATTTCTAAGGGAGAAAAGAGCAGAGAAGAGTAGGGGTCAAGGGGTGCCCTGTATGCACTGGAGAACAGCCTGCTTAGGCTCAGCTTTCATTAAGGAAGAGAAACCTCTTCTCAGGCCATTAGTAACAATAGAAAAACCTGTAGATACTATACTGGTATAGTCTTTAGGACTATCCTTAAACAAACTGCGTAAAAATATTAGCAAAGGGCAAGCAGAGCCCCAAACATGCAGCATAGGTAGAGAAAAAACAGGCAAGAAGCAGTCAAAGGGAACATGTGCATAACGGTTCAAACATGAAGACAAATAACAGGATGAGACTGAAAGTATAAGGGGGGGGGGGTGAATTATAACTTTTTATCCTTTTAAACAGTTTCAGTCGACTGCTTTACCAAGACAGTCAACTAATACTGGAGCAGAATAAAGATACGCAATAAACTGTGCAGTAATTAAAGTGCAGAATATAAAGTTGATACAGCGATATTTTATACTGGTTCGGAACCAATGTGGTATCCTAATCCAGTCCCCTTGGGTTGCAAAGGAGTTATCTCTTTAGCTCTTTGATCTTGGTTACAAGGTTTGTGGTTTTCCTCGTTCACCACCAACGTTCTACAAAGTTGGTTTTCACTCGCTCACCAACAAACGAAAAAGGCTTGGTTTTGACACGCTCACCAACAACGCAAAGATGGTTTTCACTCGCTCACCAACAACGTACTTTGGTTTCTAGCTCACCAAAGAAACTATTCTTGACACAACTATCACCTCTACTTTTTCCTCTCTTTCTTTTCTTTTTGAATACTAGTGAGCTCTCAAAAATACAATGATAAGTAATAGCTTAGAGAGAATGTAGAATGTCAATAGAAGCATATCTTCTCAATTAGTGATTTCCTGAATAAATAGTTGTGAATCTTAAACTTGTAGTTGAGACTTTCCTTGTATAGCAATCTTCAAATTGATTTTCTTGATCGACTTCACATGAATTCTGATTGAGAGGAGTCTTTATTGTGAGAGACAATCAACCCAAGAGAATTGATCCTAAAAAAGATTGAGATCCCTTTTTGAGAATAAAGTTAGAGCTAAATTATTTTCATAAATATTGTTGACCGTTGCCTTTGTATTCTTCATAATGAGTCTGGACAACTTTCATGAATCTTGTACTGACTCTCTTTCGTTATGGCTCTTGCTGCTCCGTAGTATTCCTTCCCAAAAATTCTCCTTCGCTGATTTTGTAGAGTACACGTTATTATTGACAAATGCTTACTGAAATTTCCAAATATATTTCTCCTTGTAGAGCACAATTAAAATATGGCCTTTCCCGCACGTCAATTGATTTGTATCCTTTTAAGATCCATGCCTTGTGCATAAAATCCCTCTTCCTTATATCTCAACTTTCTTTTCATTGAGTACAAAAATATATCAGCCAAAAATAACTTGTAGTGATAGAATCCTTATTTCCGTATAAAGCAGATCATCATAAATAATAGTGATTTTCCTTTCTCAAATCCTCTTGCACGAAGACCTCCTTATGTCTCCTCCAAAAAAGATTCCTGGCACGTTTTCTTTCCTTGACATATTATGTCATGGTAATATATATATTTAAGAGATTGGCTTACAATCAATTTATGATCTTCTTCCCTATTAGACTAGCAGTACCATCCCTTCATAGTTGCTATTTGTCTTTGACATGGTAGAACCTCTGAGAATGATTATTGCTTCCTTTCGTACTTTCTGCATATCGACTTCCCAAGAATATAAATAGTAGTAGCAACTTTCTTCCGTAAATAATGTAGAGTACTTCGTTGAATTTTGGTAACCAATATTCCACTCTTTGTATTAGTAAGAATAATTAATATTCTTTCCATAGTAAAGTTAGATCCCAATAATGGTAATCTTCCAAAATCTATTCTTTTCATAGAGTAGAAAATCTTCTTGGTAGAAATTCCTTCTCCATATCTTTTTCCACGTACAAACTCTATACACAAATAGATTAACCACAAGTGAATATTCATTAACTAAAATAAATTGGTTTGTTATCATCAAAATCATTAGATGAAACCTTGAGGCTAACAATCTTCCCCTTTTTGATGATGACAAACCATCATGTACAAAACATGTATTTTTAAACATGAACATATTTGAAAAGGGAATAATGGGTCAAGCACTCTATGCAATTTCATTGTTTTGTACATGTTATTTTCTCCCCTTTTGACATTATCAAAAAGGGTGGACAACCTTTTGCAAGTATTCATATAACCATTTAAGAACTTTACGATACTTTCAAACATCATTGCACATATTCAATTTAGACCTAACTAGATGACCAAGACCTTCTAATTTAATAAAATATATAAATAAAACAAAGATGATAAGAAGGATGTGGACTTCCCTGAATTAGTGAGCTCCCCCTGAGTGTGCGCTCTCCGATTCTCAAGTTTAAGCATGACAGAATGGAAAGGCTCCCCCTTACTTCATACTTCCTTCTCTTCCTTGTGTATTTCCTGTCTAAGAATACTAACAAAGCATGCATCTTGTACAAGATAATATGTTCCCTTTTGTCATTATCAAAAGGGTGGAATATGAAGTGTAGTCAACTACAAAACTGATAATAGGCAGATGAGATATAGTCAACTGTAAACCTATTTTGTAAATCTACATGAACTTATAACTAGAGGATTAAGTTATATTTAAATTCCAAACATATAAATGATTCACAAACAGAAAATGTCCATACACGCCACTGAGGATCACAATTCATAGACATCTAGGGATCATACTTCATAGGCAAGTGATTCATCTTGGACATATGAGTCGACTAAGAATAACATTTTATAATCATTCACGAATCATATAATTAATCATTGAGAGCATATTCTTCTAGCTAAAGTTTTAGTCAGATGAACAACTCCAAGACATGTCTAATTAATCAAAGTATTGTTAGATACATAAACTGGCCTTTAGAGTCAACTGATAGTATTTTCAAGTGACTAGAACAACCATATATTTGAAAGCACATACGAGGTATGCATATAAAAGTTAAGAGAATGTTCTTTTTCATCATAAAAGGATACGACCTTATCCAACATTACCATACCAAATATTTTCCTCAATGTGAAGAAACACTTGCATGGTGAAATTTACATACCTTAGGGAGAGCTTACATAGTACCCTTGATCTAATGGCATGGAGTGAGTTGTTGACCTCTGGTTGATATTCCATTGACGAAATTCATACGCAAAAATCTTTAGAGTTGTTCCTTTGAATATTCGTCCTTGTTGAAGAAACTTTTGTTTACTTATATGAAACTTGAAGGAGAAGGTCAATTCTTCCTCTTGCTCATCTCGAAATTCATCATCTCAAAGAAGCTTAGTGAATTCTTCAATCAATTTTCATCGGTATGCAATAACCTTTGCAAATATCAATAAGAATAATTTCATAAAATTAAAGAGAAAATAACTGTCTCGTTGTCTGAAACCTTGGGCCATAATGTACCCTTGTTTCTCACAACCTTACCCTTTCATCAAGCTCGAGTCTAAATATTCAGGATTGTAGATCATTCGGCTTGGTAATAAATCTTTGTACTAGGTCTTTTCCATTTTCTTTCAACTCTTCTTTAATGAAAGAAATACATCATACGCTGCTAATGCTCCTTCATGATTTTTCTAGTTCAACTAGCATATAAATCAATGTCACTTAATTGATTGCTATCCAATGTGTACCTTTCATCTTCATTTACCCTTTTTTTCTCAAAGAAATATTAGTCTAAAGAAAAATAGATATCTAGTCACTTAACATTCTAAAAAATAAAGAAGTGCAATTAATGAAAAAATTGTGAATCTTACCGATATTATCCTTACCATGATAGTGGTTACCTTTATGCGGCCAAAATGAGGTATTAATCAATAGTTGATTTTTTTTTTCATATCTCATGTAAAGAGTTCTCAAAGATAGATCAGAGACAATTAAATCATAAAGCAAAAAGTAATAGCAATACTTTTAACACAAGGTACTAAACAAGTGATAATCAAATAATATTAGTGAGTTTGAACATAGTAAAGAGCAATACCTCACATTATTTCATTTTTGGAGCCAAAAAGGAACGTGAGAAAAATTAAGCTTATATCAAAGGCTCCAAAGAGATAATCTTTAACTTTACCTCAATGATCTCAGATGTATTACATAAATTGCTCAAACATATAGTTTGAGTAAGGCATGGATAAGTATGAACAGTAGAAATACATACCTTTTCTTTTCCAACATTCGCATCTTTAAGATAGCCGAATGTATTATGTGTCGGATGCCCTTATAGAAAAGTAACTTTCTTGCACTTGAATAAACATTAATACTCTTACCAAGGAAATACATATCACAAGTAGCTCAAATCAAGATTTATCTCAAGCAAACGATTTCATGAGCATGTATGTTTGATATAAAGTAAAAATATTTCATGCTCGCTTGGCTAATATGATAGATTTCATGTTAATAAGATAAGACATACATTCAAGATATCTAAAACATGGATATATGCATTTTTATTCATACCAATCAGATTACTAATTAGAGTAGGCAGTCGACTCAAACCGAATTAGTCGACTGGTCTTAAGTCACCAATAAGATATCCATTTTCAGTGCTGTGAGAAGAAATTGAATGACCTTGATCAGTCTTTATGCACTTACCATTTATTCTCTTTAAGGCTGGACTCAAGGAGTTCCTATAAAAAAGATTAGTTTCTTTTTGGTACCCAATTCTCTTTGGGTCCTTCATGGTTAGTAACATATGTAGGAGATGGTGCATGTATTTGTTTGGGTCTCCAAACATATTTTGATTTTATATGATCTCTAGAATAATTGCATACAAATGCTTTATGTCAAGAATTACCACAATAGTGACACGTAATATAAGAAGTAAAATATTTACCTGTAGATACCGAGTTAGTCAACTTGAAATAGTTATGAATCGACTTATCTGGTGTGAAGTGTCTGCTAGTAGATCCTTTCTTAGTTGACTTGGAGCTGTTATGGATGTGAGTCGACTTATCTGATCGGACACGGTAGTGGCTAGATGCTCTTTGCAGTTTGTTGATTTGTTTGCGTAACTCGGAATTTTCTTCATGAAGTAAGGCATTTTCAGTCTCATACTCTTGAAGACAAATTTCTAGATCCTTCTTTTCTTCTAGAAGTAATTTGTTTTCACTGTGACAGTCTTCAAGCCGAATGTTCTTGTCTTTCTGTTCTTGAAGCAACTTATTTTTATTCTGAAGTTCTTCAAGCCGAAAATTCAAGTCTTTCCTTTCTATTTTCATCTTCTTAAGTTCTTTAAGAACTTTTTTCATATCATCTAGAAGATTGTCTAAGTCTTCTTGAAGCTCAAGAAAATTATCACATTCAAAAAAGCTTGCCTCACTAGTTTCATTATTAGCCATAAAACAGATGTCCACCGTTTCTTCTTGATCGGTTTCATCTCCAGATTTGTCAAGAGTTGACGTGAATGCATTCTTCTCTTTTTCATTTTCAGTCTCTTCATAAGTCATTTCTAACTTATCCCATATCTCCTTTGCAGTTTTACAACTTGAGATCTTGTCATATTCTTCTCCACTCATAGCACAATAGAGCAAGTTAATTGCTCTAGCATTAGTCTGCATAACATCAAGTTGTTCCTTCGTGTACCTAGTTGTAGAATTGGATTTGTTACCTTTTGATTTCTTTCCACCATCATCTGGAATTGATAGAGGTCCATCCTGGATGACTAGCCAAGCTTGGTAATCAAAAGACTGAACATAGATTCTCATTCTTGACTTCCAATATCTATATTGTTTTCCATTGAAGTACGGTAGCCTATTGGATGGATGTCCTTCTTGAAAGATTTCCCCCATGATTTGATACTCTTCCATGGATCTTTACTCACTTGCTGCTAAACAAAAATAAAGATGTGAGACGTGGCTCTGATACCTATTGAAAGTATAAGAGGGGGGTGAATTATAACTTTTTATCCTTTTAAACAGTTTCAGTCGACTGCTTTACCAAGACAGTCAACTAATACTGGAGCAGAATAAAGATACGCAATAAACTGTGCAGTAATTAAAGTGCAGAATATAAAGTTGACACGGCGATATTTTATACTGGTTCGGAACCAATGTGGTATCCTAATCCAGTCCCCTTGGGTTGCAAAGGAGTTATCTCTTTAGCTCTTTGATCTTGGTTACAAGGTTTGTGGTTTTCCTCGTTCACCACCAACGTTCTACAAAGTTGGTTTTCACTCGCTCACCAACAAACGAACAAGGCTTGGTTTTGACACGCTCACCAACAACGCAAAGATGGTTTTCACTCGCTCACCAACAACGGACTTTGGTTTCTAGCTCACTAAAGAAACTATTCTTGACACAACTATCACCTCTACTTTTTCCTCTCTTTCTTTTCTTTTTGAATACTAGTGAGCTCTAAAAAATAAAATGATAAGTAAAAGCTTAGAGAGAATGTAGAATGTCAATAGAAGCATATCTTCTCAATTAGTGATTTCCTGAATAAATAGTTGTGAATCTTGAACTAGTAGTTGAGACTTTCCTTGTATAGCAATCTTCAAATTGATTTTCTTGATCGACTTCACATGAATTCTGATTGAGAGGAGTCTTTATTGTGAGAGACAATCAACCCAAGAGAATTGATCCTAAAAAAGACTGAGATCCCTTTTTGAGAATAAAGTTAGAGCCAAATTATTTTCATAAATATTGTTGACCGTTGCCTTTGTATTCTTCATAATGAGTCTGGACAACTTTCATGAATCTTGTACTGACTCTCTTTCGTTATGGCTCTTGCTGCTCCGTAGTATTCCTTCCCAAAAATTCTCCTTCGCTGATTTTGTAGAGTTCACGTTATTATTGACAAATGCTTACTGAAATTTCCAAATATATTTCTCCTTGTAGAGCACAATTAAAATATGGCCTTTCCCGCACGTCAATTGATTTGTATCCTTTTAAGATCCATGCCTTGTGCATAAAATCCCTCTTCCTTATATCTCAACTTTCTTTTCATTGAGTACAAAAATATATCAGCCAAAAATAACTTGTAGTGATAGAATCCTTATTTCCGTATAAAGCAGATCATCATAAATAATAGTGATTTTCCTTTCTCAAATCCTCTTGCACGAAGACCTCCTTATGTCTCCTCCAAAAAATATTCCTGGCACGTTTTCTTTCCTTGACATATTATGTCATGGTAATATATATATTTAAGAGATTGGCTTACAATCAATTTATGATCTTCTTCCCTATTAGACTAGCAGTACCATCCCTTCATAGTTGCTATTTGTCTTTGACATGGTAGAACCTCTGAGAATGATTATTGCTTCCTTTCGTACTTTCTGCATATCGACTTCCCAAGAATATAAATAGTAGTAGCAACTTTCTTCCGTAAATAATGTAGAGTACTTCGTTGAATTTTGGTAACCAATATTCCACTCTTTGTATTAGTAAGAATAATTAATATTCTTTCCATAGTAAAGTTAGATCCCAATAATGGTAATCTTCCAAAATCTATTCTTTTCATAGAGTAGAAAATCTTCTTGGTAGAAATTCCTTCTCCATATCTTTTTCCACGTACAAACTCTATACACAAATAGATTAACCACAAGTGAATATTCATTAACTAAAATAACTTGGTTTGTTATCATCAAAATCATTAGATGAAACCTTGAGGCTAACAGAGACATGACTTATACCTTGTCAAAAAAATAGCCAACATGGACAGTAAAGAAAACAAGCAGTGTTCCCCTAGAACCAATGTTCAGTATGCAGGAAGAGCCCAGAAAACTAAGCCAACAATCCCTACTCTTCTATGCTTTTAATGCCTTTTCAGAGAAGGAACCTTAGTGCCTGTGTATATATTTTCTGTGTGTGTTGAATTATTTTTCCTGTTGGAAGTGTGTCTGGTATAGAAAAAAGACTAGTTTATATAGGCAAGTGTTGGGGGATCAGTTCTAACAGGCAAAGAAAGCAAGGGAATATTACTTCCCATAGTTAAGACAATCAACCTAATATCCCTTCCATGTTTAGATTAATCAAGCCCCACAGATTAAGGTAAAATAAATCCTAAACAAACTGGGATCCCTTCCCTTGAACCCCAAATAAAGTCTAGGTTCACAATCATGTTTTGCAATATATTTAGGCTAATTTGAGGCTCGGAATCAACCAATTAACTTGACAATTCCCAGTTAAAATCAGATTGACCTCAAAACTGATCCCCAATCCAGTCATCAATCAAGAATTCTGATGGAAAGATCCTCTTAATCAATGCCTGAACTAAATATCAATCAACAATTCAAATTGAAATCATTCAAGACCACCCAATCATGCTTAAACCAACTCATCATTTCAGTTTTACCCATGTAAACACAAAAACATGTATCTCGATGGAACAAAGCAATAGATGCACTGTAAGACATGGCTAATAGCGATTAATTCAGAAACCAACATGAATTTTTTAACACTAACAGAGACAACCTTTAAACGTGCAAAATTTAGAGCAATGTCCAGTCAATTTAATGAACTAATTCAAGGATTAATAATCATACTAACTTAACATACAATAATTGTCGCCTAAGCATGTTAACACATAGGTATCACGTAGACTGAAGCAAACAAAAAGGAAAAAAAATTACCCATTTTACGTCGGAGTCGGGTCAAATTGACCCATCCCAAATCGAGTTCACATGAAGGTTTAATTTCTCACCATTTTTTGGTGATAATATCATTTTAGGACGTCTTCAAACCAAGCCGGAGACTTTTCCAGCAGCAGGAGCCCGTCGACGAGGATTGAAAATAGCCCTCGCTTGAACATTGTAAAATGGGTATGGGTTTTGCAGCGGAGGAGACGAGGATTACGAATACATAAGTTGTTTCGTATTTCGCCGATGGGAATGGCCAAAATCCGGCGATGATAGTAGCGAGGACAAGTTGAGACGAGAAAGAGGGAGAGAGAAAGGGGAGTTGGCTGAGGGAGAGAAATGAAAGGGCTCCTGGGGTTTTGAGGGGGGAGGGGTCGTTTGTAATTAAAATGGAAACTTGGATCTCAGCCGTCGGATTGTACACGTGGACGGCTGAGATCGATCCACGTAGGCATTGAGGTGTTAAAATGTGATGATGTGTGTGCATATGCCTCTGTGTGTGTGTATGCGTATATATAGTGTATAAATAATGTATAAAAGCATATAAATTAAGTATAAATGCATATAAACTCCGTAAAATATTTATGAAAAAATTATAAAATTAAGCGAAATAATTACCAAGGCTAAATAATTAAGAAAATCTAATATATTATGTTTTAAAAGTAATTTAGGTGTCTTCCTCAAATCAGAAATAATTGTAAAAAATATTGACAAGACATGCAAGTTTTGTAATTCGTGCAAATGCTTCTAAAGTAGCCTAATTGTGTACATGTATGAGATAACGACTCAAGATAGAAGTGAGTCTAAGATAATTATGTGGTTATCAATGAAATTTATCTGAATAACGGCTATTGAGACAGGAGGGACAAAATTAGGTGTCAACAGCTGCCCCTCTTTGCCCGGAGATGATGAAAGAGTCTGAGGGAAAAGACTTTGACAGAACTACTAATTTTGTCACCACTCTAGAGGAATGCTTATGATTTACGGGAATTGTTGAGGAGTTAGGTTGTAATGTTCGTGTTGTCCGAGTGTTTATCCTGCAATAAAGATGAGTCTGCACAATAATGTATGTATGAGCGAATGTAGAACGTACCTCCCTATCGGGCTGGATCGTCTGTCCAGGATTCTTTGCCGTACGCAGGTGTGTTTGCTATGCTTGGCTGTGTGTCCTTTGATGTGCCAAATGTTAGGTTTGACATCGGGCTGTGTACCCTCAGTCGATGCATTAGGCTATGTACCCTCCGCAAGGAATTAAAACGGAAAATCGATATTGGGTTGTGTACCCTCAATCGATGCTTTAGGTTGTGTACCCTCAGAAAATTTAAATACAAATTGATATCGGGCTGTGTACCCTCAACCGACGCTTCGAGCTGTGTACCCTCAGCTAATTTAAATGCAAATCGATATCGGGCTGTGTACCCTCAATCTACGCTTCGGGCTGTATACGCTCAGCTAATTTAAATGCAAATCGATATCGGACCGTGTAACCTCAACTGACGATTCGAGCTGTATACCCTCAGCTAATTTAAATGCAAATCGATATCGGGTTGTATACCCTCAACCGATGCCTCGGACTGTATACCCTCGTCTAATTTAAAGACAAATCGACATCAGGCTGTGTACCCTCAGTCGACGCTTCGAGCTGTGTACCCTCAGCTAATTTAAATGCAAATCGATATCGGGCTGTGTACCCTCAACTGATGCTTCGGGCTGTATATCCTCTGCTAATTTAAATGACAAATCGATATCAGGTTGTGCACCCTCAACCGATGCTTCAGGCTGTGTACCTTCAGCTAATTTAAATGCAAATCGATATCGGGCTGTGTACCCTCAACCGACGCTTAAGGCTGTATACCCTCAGCTAATTTAAATGACAAATCGATATCGGGTTGTGTACCCTCAGTCGACGTTTCGAGCTGTGTACCCTCAACGAATTTAAATGGAAATCGATATCGGGTTGTGTACCCTCAACCGACGCTTCGAGCTGTATACCCTCGGCTAATTTAAATGACTAATTGACATCGGGCTGTATACCCTCAATCGATGCTTCGGGCTATGTACCCTCAGCTAATTTAAATGCAAATTGATATTGGGTTTTGTACCCTCAACCGACGCTTCGGGCTGTATATCCTCAGCTAATTTAAATGACAAATCGATATCGGGCTGTGTACCCTCAATCGACGCTTCGGGCTATGTACCCTCAAGTAATTTAAATTCAAATCGATATCGGGTTGTATACCCTCAACTGACGCTTCAGACTATATACCCTCAGCTAATTTAAATGACAAATCGATATCGGGCTGCGTACCCTCAATCGACGCTTCAGGCTGTATACCCTCGGCTAATTTAAATGAAAAATTGACATCGGGTTGTGTACCCTCAGTCGACGCTTCGAGCTGTGTACCCTCAGCTAATTTAAATATAGTAAGAGGAATTGGATAACCTTTGTCGAAACATGTGTGTCATGTATTTCTGAGTAGCGTATCTTTTTATGCATGCATCCAAAGAATGATTGGTGAGTTGTGCGGGGTTGTTTGGTTTGTGTATTCCTGGCTCACTTCGCGCTCGCTGCCCATGAGTTTCAGGACCTTGGCCGAGCTGGTAGAGATACGTATAAAGCAGTAAATAACGCAAACGTTTTGAAAATTTTTATGAGAAAGAAATGAAGTGAAATATTTTATCTCATTGAGTCACAAGTCGCGTTGTGTAAAGCCATAGTTGTCGCTCTTCAAGCTGTTCTACACTCCATCAGACGAATTTTGAGGGCGACCTCAAAATTCTGCCCCAGTTTGTGTTTGAAATTTTTTTAGGAGGTCCTCAAAAATTTCTGCCCTAGTGTCAACTATGTTTGTCCTCTAGGAATTTTTTAGAGTTCCTCAAAAATTCTGCCCCAGTGTTTGCTTTATGGAATAATGGAATTTTTAATATTTATGTGACCGAACCTTGAGTAGGTTTCCTACGTATCCCACTTGGGGAATCAGGTCGTAACGTATTTCAGATTACATAATGTATTGCAGAATGACGAAATCACTAACTAGTACAAACTCTTATCCATAGTATCTTTTGACAGAGTCCGAGTTGATTGGTTTCAGCAAAACTTCACCATCCATTTCTACCAGTATCAACACTCCTCCATTCAGAACTCGGTGGACCATGTACGGCCCTTGCCAATTTGGTGCAAATTTGCGTTTTGCCTCTTCTTGAGTGGGAAATATCTTCTTCAGTACCAATTGTCCAGGTTTGAAGGATCTCTCTCGAACTTTCTTGTTAAATGCCTTAGCCATTTTCCTCTGAAATAATTGCCCGTGACACACTGCATTTAGTCTTTTGCCGTCGATGAGGGCAAACTGCTCCATTCTTCCTTTGATCCATTCAGCGTCTTTCAACTGTGTCTCTTGGATGATTCTGAAGGATGGTATCTCGACCTCCACTGGTATCACTGCCTCGGTGCCATACACCAACAGGTAAGGAGTAGCCCCTGTTGATGTTCTCATTGTGGTGCGGTACCCTAACAGAGCATAAGTTAGGTTCTCGTACCATTGCTTTGAATTGTCTATCATCTTGCGCAATATCCTCTTGATGTTCTTGTTGGCTGCCTCGACCGCACCATTCATTTGGGGTCTATATGCGGTGGAATTGTGGTGCTTGATCTTAAAAACCTCACAGGTTGCTTTCATTAGGTAACTATTGAGATTGGACCCATTATCACTGATGATGGATTTGGGAATGCCAAAACAACAGATCATTTTGTCATGGACAAAGTTTGACACCACTTTCTTTGTCACTGACTTGTAAGATTCAGCTTCTACCTATTTGTTAAAATAATCAATGGCCACCAATATGAAACGATGTCCATTGGAAGCGGCTGACTCGATAAACCCTATGACATCCATTCTCCCATCAGCGAAAGGCCAAGGTGATCCCATGATATTTAATTCATTAGGAGGCAGTCGAATCATATCTCCATGGACTTGGCATTGATGACATTTCTTTGCGTGCTTTATGCAATCATGCTCCATTGTCATCCAGAAATAGCCAGCCCGCAAAATCTTCTTTGCAAGCACGAAATCATTCATATGTAGGCCGCACGTCCCAGAGTGTATTTCTTCCAATAATTTAGCAGCTTCTTTGGCGTCCACACATCTCAGCAATCCCAGATCAGGTGTCCTTTTGTACAAAACTTCTCCGCTAAAAAAGAAACCGTTTGCTAATCTCCGTAGCGTCTTCTTTTGGAGACTTGTTGAATGCCTTGGGTGAATTCCGTCTTTGAGAAACCTTTTGATGTCGTATAACCAAGGTTGTCCGTTTGATTCTTCTTCTACATGGTAACAATATGTTGGTTGCTTCCTTACTGCCATAGGTATTGAGTCGATGTAGTTCTTGTCGGGATGTTTGATTATGGAAGATATGGTAGCCAAAGTATCCGTGAAGTAGTTTTGTAGACTGGGTACATGCCGGAACTCTATCTTGGTGAACCTTTGCTTAAGCTCTTTTATGCACTCAACGTATGGCAGTATCTTGGAGTTCTTTGTTGTCCATTCTTCTCGGACTTGGTGAATCGGTAAGTCGGAATCTCCGATTGCCAACAGCTCTTGTATATTCATATCTACTGCCAATCTAAGACCCAAGATGCAAGCTTTATACTCCGCCATGTTGTTGGTGCAAGGAAACCTCACTTTGGTTGTGGCATGATTATGTTGTCCAGTCTTCGAGACTAACACAGCTCCAATGCCGACTCCTTTGAAATTCACTGCTCCGTCGAAGAATAACCTCCAACCATCACACTCTTCGGTGATATCCTCTCCTACGAACATGACTTTTTCATCGGAGAAATAAGTGTGCAGTAGTTCATAGTCATCTCCCACAGGATTCTCGGCCATGTGATCAGCGGGGGCTTGAGCCTTTACCGCCTTGAGTGACAAAAGTGATGTCGAATTCACTGAGCAGCATTTTCCATTTCGCAAACTTTCCAGTAGGCATTTGTTTTTGGAAGATATACTTGAGAGGGTCCATCCTTGATATCAGTAATTTTGAGTAAGATGTCAAGTATTGCCTCAGCTATTGTGCTATCTAGGTCAGCGCACAGCACGTGCATTCTAACAATGTGTATTTGGCCTCGTAAGGAGTGAACTTCTTGCTTAGATAGTATATTGCTTGCTCCTTTCTTCCAGTTGAATCATGTTGCCCAGTACACAACCAAAATTTCGAATCTACCACAGAAAGGTACAAGATCAAAGGTCGCGCAGGCTCGGGTGGAACTAGCACAGGTGCGCAGGATAAGTACTCCTTTATCTGATCAAATGCTTTTTGGCAGTCCTCCATCCACTCGATCACTGCGTCTTTCCTCAGTAGCTTGATGATTGGCTCGCAGATGACAGTAGATTGCGCTATGAAACGGCCGACGTAGTTGAGCCTTCCTAGGAAGCTCATGACCTCTTTATTACTTTTTGGGGGCGGCAATTCTTTGATGGCTTTGATCTAGGATGGATCCAACTCGATACCCCTTCTACTGATGATGAAAGCCAAAAGCTTCCCTGCTGGGACACCAAAAGCACACTTTGCTTGATTTAGCTTCAAATTATATTTTCGTAAGCGATTGAAGAACTTGTGCAAGTTGTCAAGGTGCTCTGAACTCTTCTTCGATTTGATGATCACATCATCCACGTAGACTTTGATTTCTTTGTGCATCAAGTCATGGAACATAGTTGTCATTGCCCTCATGTAAGTTGCCCCAACATTCTTCAACCCAAACGGCATAACCTTGTAGCAATAAGTTCCCAAGAGGTAGTGAAAGCTGTCTTCTCGGCATCCTCCTCATCCATGAGAACTTGATGGTAGGCGGCGAAATAATCCGCGAATGATTTTAGCTCGTGTTTCGCGCAATTATCAATCAGGATGTATATGTTTGGCAAAGGAAAATCATCTTTCGGGTTCGCTTACAGATCCATGTAGTCCACACAAACTCTGAGCTTCCCATCTTTCTTCAGCACCAGGACAATGTTAGCTAACCAGGTTTGGTATTTGACTGTTTTCAAGATTCCTGCGTTGAGCTGCTTGGTTACCTCCTCCCCAATTTTCAATAGAACTGACGACTTGAAACTTCGGGCTTTTTGTTTGACTGGCGAAAAGCCCGAATTGATATGTAATTTGTGATCTACCACATCTGTGCTTATGCCAGTCATGTCATCATACGACCAGGCAAATACGTCCTCATATTCTTTAAGAAACTCAGTATACCGTTTTTTATCTTCGGCGGTGAGATGCACACTGATCCTTGTGTCTTTCATAGTTTCTTCATCTCCTACATTTATCACCTCAGTTTCCTTTAGGTTTGGCTTAGGCTTATTTTCAAATCTTTCAATTTCTTCTTGTGTGGTCTCATCAAAATATTCATAATCAAACCCAGTTTCCTCAAGCTCTATTGTTTCATTACACGTTGCGATATTAGACTCAATGGGATTATTGGTTTGAATGCTGAAAAATAAAATATTGCAAAATTAAGAGATTAAAACAAAAATTAAATGGGAAATAGTGCGATATTTTATTTTATAAATCCTTGCAAAACAAAGTTTGTAGGGAGACATATGAAGCAAGAAAATGCAAATTCCATGACTCAAGGTCGGGTTTTATTTTTGGAAAACATGAAATAAACTCTATCCCTAGCTCTACCAAGGTCCACGGTAAGCTCGGGCCCGGTTGCTGATCCAATTGTTTAATGTAGCTCCAGATCCAGCCCTTGTCAGTCTAGGAGGTTCAACATGTTCTTCCAGGATCACACAGCAGTCCTCATCAGATATGAACAAATTTTGCACTCCTGCCAGCAGGTCCTCTTCAGCATCAGCTATCTTTGGCTCAACTCCTTGCGCTGCAGACACTTCTCCATTTCGGCCATCCAAGTATCCAGACGAGACGAAAATATGCAGGAGAGTCTTGGTGCTTTTCTTGTAGAATTTGACGCCCAGTGATGCTTCTTCCATACTCTTCTCATAAGTTACAATGTACCCTATGCCAGCCTTTTCATTGTCGGGCCTCATCACAATTTTAATCGGCTCAACCATGCTATCCAGGTTCTTGCCCAAACCTTTACCAGGTTCATAACCATGCTTTATCATGATTCCTACAACCCAATCTCTAGGCCATTTTGTAGGTTGTAGGAGTACATATGGCTCTTTAATCACCACCCTCATAGGTTCGGGTGTTCTAGGAAGCCACACTTGCTTCCTTTTCGTTTCTTCAGAAATGCGCTTCCAATTGGGACGAGCATTAGGTGAGTACATTGGTCGCTTCTCTGTCTTAGCCGGTAAAGTCTCACGAAATTCACGTGAGCGCACTCCCCAATCAGATATGACTGGTTCCCAGACTAAGTTTCTCTCTTCATAACCTTTGCCTCGACCATCCCAGTATGTTACACCCCATATGTCTAAAGTGACGTATATCATTCTAATGACATGTTAAGAATGATTTAAGTGAGTTTAAAGTCATAATATTACCATATATGATGTTTATACATTGAATATAAAGTTTGGGAAAAATCGGATTTAAGTTGCGGAAAAACCGACTAAGAACTTGTAACGAAGCTTTTTCAGCAATTAATTCCGTGTGTTATATGAGGTATTTTAGGGGCATATGATATACCAAATTGAAGGTATTGGAGTGTAGTTTCCAAAACTTTTGACGGTTTGTTCATACAATATCTGGATAAAAAGATATGAGTATCAGAACTCAGACTAGAAAAAGGGACATAAACGCAAAAGAGGGCTAGAAATGAAATATTTTCATTATAAAAGAGAAAAACTTCTCTTTCTCAGAAAAACCAGGGTAGAAACAGTTAGTTCTTTAGTTTGAAGCAATTTTTTATGATTTTGAAGAAACAACATCAATCTTAACTCGAAATTGAAGACAGATTGCATCAAAACGCTCTACGCGATTAAGGTAACGTTATGCTACCTTCAATTTCGTCTGTAGTTTGAGTTTTAGAATTACTTAATGGATAAGTAAAGTACTTAAATTCTATTATATAGCTTGTTTAAGCTTTAGAAGGTGTGGAATTCAAAGGAGACAAGGTTTAGAAGCGAGAAACATCAAAGATATGTAAGACTAAACCTTTCTTTTGGCAAGGCATGTATCTTTTAGCTTTTGAAGCCTTTATTAGTTCTAAAATTAGTGTTTCTTGTGAGAAACTTGTATGGTATCAAGTAAAACTTGTATATACTTAATTTGGTACTAAAATCCAAGGTGAAAGACGTCCAAATCAGCAAGACAAAATGTTTCAAAATATGAAAAATCATTTTGATCTTTGGACAGTTGTTAGTATATTGAAAATAACTCCTTGTAAAAAATTGATATTTAGATGCTTTAAGAATCTTTAGAATCCTAAGACATATATCTACAACTGTCATGAAGACCATGAGGTCTATAACTTTTATCTGCACCCTCAAAACTATGATCTAATACAGGACGCTGGTACTGTCTAGAAATTCTGTACATCCGTGGAATTGTTACGCCAACTCTCATCTTGTTATCCAGTTAATTTGTTTATGTTATCATTTTATCCAGGTATCCATTCCCATGTATAGTATAGTGTTGTTTCTATTTTTGCGGATCATCCAGTTTCAGAGGAAACTCTGCCGAAATTTTTATAAAAATCAAAGAGCTAGACAAATTCTAAGTTTCAGGTTGTATCTACAATTCCATCCAGAGTTTTCTTATCATTCCTTTGAGTTCATATATATTGTTGCCACATGTGTTATGCCTCATACATGCTTATGCTTATATTGTGATCATGTTATATGTGATTTGGAGTCCCCCATAGAGTCTGGACATTGGACACACAGTCCGGTCGCGTCTGATACTACCCGTCTGGGGGATATAGCTCCTCTGGTTCAGGCAGGAGTTGAAACACCTAGTGTAACCGGGTGTCATTCACACACTCTGACCAGAGAGACTAGATATTACTGGTTGGGGGGGATATAGCCCATAATACCCACCAGGTTTGTCATATACGCGTATATAGCCACAATATGCACTACATGATTATACATGAGGCTAGTTCCGGTTTTCAGTTACCTGATTTGGGGGGATACAGCCCATAACACCAGACAGGTACTAGTTCGGGTTTTCAGTTACCTGATTTGGGGGGATACAACCCATAACACCAGACAGGTACCAGATGTTCAGTTACCTGATTTGGGGGATATAGCCCGTAACACCAGACAGGTACCGGTTTAGATAACAGTTCAGTTTTAGCTCAGTACCAGTTATCAGTTCTCAGTTATCATCCACCAGTTCTTAGTGTCAGTATCAGTTGACAGATATCAGTTCCAGTTTCTAGTTACCAGCTGTCAGTCATATTACAGTTATTTATCAGTATAGTTCAGCTCAGTCTTCAGTTTCAGATTCAGCTAGAGCTCAGTTTATATTCAGATCATGTTTAGTACGTTCTTCAGATTTCCAGCTATATTGCTATGCTCCATCTCATATTTACATATCTATATTCCAGCCTTACAGTTTCATTCAGCTATGATATATTATATGTTCATGCCTTACATACTTGGTACATATCGTACTCACACTCTTTTTTAGGGCGCTGTGTTTCATGTCGCGCAGATGCAGATAGATCAACGCTTGGACCATGTTAGTAGGCCATCTATCAGCTATTGGAGTCATTCCGCTTACTCCCGGAGTTACTTATATTTTGGTATGTGTACAGTCAGCCAGCTTGGGTATGTCGGGGCCTTGTCATGTCCTTTGTATATTCAGTTCATCACTCTTAGAGGCCTGTAGATATGTCCCTGTGTGGTTCAGTCAGTATGTTATGTATGTCAGCTTATGTTAGCCTTGTCAGCTTTTTTGCATTGCATAATTCTCATCAGTTAGGTTTATGCTTATTCCATTTATCAGTTATATTCATGGTTAGCAGATTATCAGTAGGATTAGTGATGATCGACACTTAGTGTTGGTCATCCGCCGCGGCCCTAGGTTGGGTCGTGACAAAAGTGGTATCGGAGCAGTTCAGTCCTAGGGTGTCTACAGGCCGTATCTAGTAGAGTCTTATTCAGGAGTATGTTGCGCGCCATACTTTTGAACAGGAGGCTACAAGGCACTTCAGGACATTTGTATTTCTTTCTTCTCTATATCGTGCGATAGAGCCATGATTATAGAATTCAGCCCTCTAACAATAGTGTTTTCAGCAAATCGATGCCGCCGCAGAAACTAACAGCTGCCCAGAATGGCAAGGCTATTGCCGGCCAGGGTACTAGTAGAGTGCCACTTGAGGTGGATGAGAGTGATGAGTCCAGACCTGAGGCTCCATCTGAGGCCTCACAGATCCCTTCAGTTCAGGGCGATATTAGAGGTATCGCAGCTACTGTACGTCCAGCTCCTCTACCCAACATTCAGGGGCAGAAAATGAGGGATGCCATCAGATTATTGACCAGTGTTGTAGTTTGTCAGACTAGACAACACAGTCCAGATGCCCAGGGAGATGTTGGATCCAGGATCAATGATTTTATCAGGCTAAAGCCTACAGTCTTTACTGGATCCCGTACAGGAGAGGACCCTTAGGATTTTCTAGTGAGGATAGCTAGAGTGTTGAGGGTTATGCACGTGGCAGACACAGAGTTAGTAGAGTTGGCTGCATTCAGATTGCATAACCTAGCAGCAGGGTGATATCAAACATGGGAGCTATCTAGACGACCTGATGCTACTCCCACGACTTGGAAGGAATTCTCAGATGCCTTCCTTTATCAGTATATGCCTATAGAGACATAGGGAGCCCGTGCTAATCAGTTCCTGACCTTGAGACAGGGAAGTTTGAGTGTAGAAGAGTATAATTATTGCTTTAATTTCTTAGCAAGGTTTGACCCTACTGTGGTATCCAGTATGGAGGATAGAATTCACAGGTATGTAGTGTGGGTAGGTCCATGCCTGGTGAATGAGTGTATGATCGTTGCTATGCAGCCAGTTATTATATTACGCATTCAGGCGTTTTCTTTATCACTTGAGGAGAATAAGCAGAAACAGAGATCCGATAGGGATAGAGGGTTACATAAGAGGGGAAGATTGTCTTGTGCATTTCAAGAGACATCTCGAGTGAGTAGGCAGCAGAGTGTTAGACAGCCACTAGCTAGTATACCTCAAGAGTCCCGTAATTTGAGATCTGATAGAATTCCTCAGTCCAGATCTAGTAACGCATCACAGACTTCAGGATTTAAGCGTCGTGGTACTTTTGTACAGGCTGGTCAGACATATCCCAGATGTCCAGATTGTGGTAGACGCCACTTGAGACCATGTAAGTTAGGAGTTGATACTCGTTGTATTTGTCAAAAGGCAGGCCATTTTATGAGAGGTTGCCCGACTAGGGGTGGTAGTTGTACAGCCCAGCCAGCTAGATCAGCAGTTGCTTGCTCAGCACCAGCACGTCATCAGAGGCATGTTCTTGAGGATGGCACCTGCATAACATAAAGAACTTAAAGAGCAACTGAGGATTTGTTAGATAAAGGCCTCATCAGATCCAGCATTTCCCCATGGGGAGCCTCAGTATTATTTGTGAAAAGAAAGATGGCTCTCTACGCATGTGCATAGATTATAGATAGCTAAGTAAAGTCATAATATGGAATAAATACCCTCTGCCCAAGATTGATGACTTGTTCGACCAGCTTCAGGGTGCCAAGTGTTTTTCGAAGTAAGATTTGCGATCAAGCTACCATCAGGTTAGAGTCAAAGAATCTGATATACCTAAGACTGGATTCAGGACTAGGTATGGCCATTATGAGTTTTTAGTGGTGTCGTTTTAGCTCACTAATGCCCCTGTAGTATTTATGGATCTGATGAACAACGTATTCAGGCATTACTTGGATTTATTTCTAATTGTATTTATTGATGATATTCTCATCTATTCAAAGTCTGAATCAGAGCATGCAGAGCATTTACAAATAGCATTGGGTACTCTTCGGGACCATCAATTATATGCTAAGTTCTCAAGGTATGAATTCTGGTTAGATTCAATGGCATTTCTTGGCCATATAGTTTCAGGAGAAGGAATTAAAGTAGATGACCAGAAGATCGAGGTTGTGAAGAATTGGCCCAGACCTACGACGCCAATTGAAGTACGTAGTATTCTGGTTTTGGTAGGTTATTACAGAAATTTCGTAGAGGGTTTTTCCTCCATTGCAGCTCCACTAACCAAATTGATATAGAAAATTGCTAAATTTGAGTGGTCTTATTCTTGCGAGCATAGCTTCCAAGAACTAAAGAACAGGTTGATAACAGCTCCAGTACTTACACATCCAGAGGGATCTGAGGACTATGTCATTTACTGTGATGCTTCTCGAATTGGTCTTGGTTGTGTTTGATGCAGCACGGAAGAGTAATTGCATATGCTTCCAGGCAGCTGAAAAAGCACGAGAAGAACTACCCTACCCATGATCTGGAGATTGCAGCAGTTATTCATGCATTGAAGATTTGGAGACGTTATTTGTACCGTCTTCATGTTGATATATATACAGATCACAAGAGCCTCTAGTACATATTTAATCAGAATGAGCTAAACCTGCGACAAAGGCGATGGCTAGAGTTGCTAAAGGACTATGACATGGAAATTCTTTATCATCCAGGTAAAGTGAATGTTGTAGTTGATGCTCTTAGTCATAAGTCCATGTGTAGTTTATCTTACTTACAGCCACAAAAGATAGAGTTAGCTCATGCACTCCACCAGTTAGCCAACATGGGAGTCAGATTAATAGATTCAGAGGACGCAGGAGTTACAGTTCCGAACGCAACCACTACTTGCCTAGTGACATAAGTAAAGCAGCGCCAGTATGAGGATCCAGTTCTAGTTCAATAGAGGCAAATAGCCAGAAGAAAATTGGAGTCACCATACAGGGTTACTAGTGACGGGGTTCTCATGTATAAAGATAGACTTTGTGTTCCTGATGTTGCAAATTTACGTGGATAGATTATGTCCGAGGCATATTATTCCAGATACACTGTTCACCCGGGTATGACTAAGATGTATCATGACCTTAAGCAGTTTTACTGTTGGGACGGAATGAAGCATTGCATAGCAATATTTGTGGCTTAGTGTCCTAACTGCCAGCAGGTTAAAGTCGAGCATAAAAAACCTAGTGGCTTGTTACAGGAAATCGATATTCCATCATGGAAATGGGAAGCAGTGAATATGGACTTCATTACAGGCTTGCCCCGTACGCAGAGCAAGTATGACTCTATTTGGGTTATAGTTGACAGGCTTATTAAATCAGGTCATTTCTTGCCTGTTAGAACTACATATACAACAGAGGATTATGCCAGACTATATCAGATAGATAGTGCACCTACATGGTATCGTAGTATCTATTATTTCAGACAGGGGCACACCAGTTTACAGCTAATTTCTAGCGATCGTTCCAGACAGGTTAAGGACACAGGTGAATCTGAGTACCACATTTCATCCCCAGACAGATGGACAGGCTGAGCAGACCATTCAGACGTTAGAAGATATGCTTAGAGCTTTTGTGTTAGATTTTGAAGGCAGCTGGAGTGAACATCTAACGTTGATAGACTTTGCATATAATACTAGCTATCATTCTAGCATACAGATGGCGCCATATGAAGCTTTGTATGGGCGCAAATGCAGGTCTCCCATAGGATGGTTCAAGGTTGGCAAGTCTCAATTGATAGGTCTAGATTTAATCCTACAAGCAGTTGATAAAGTCAAGTTGATCAGGAAAGGATTATTAGCAGCTTAAAGCAGACACAAGTCCTATACAGATAACCAACGTCGAGATTTAGAATTTCAGATTGGCGATTGGGTATTCATGAAAGTATCACCTATGAAAGGCGTTATGAGATTTGGAAAGATGGGGAAGCTTAGCCCTAGATTTATTGGTCCATATCAGGTTATCAGGCGAGTTGGGCGTCTAGTCTACGAGTTAGACCTTCCAGCAGACCTTCAGGAGGCACATCCAGTATTCCATGTTTCTATGCTCAGAAAATGTGTTGGAGATCATTCTAGAGTTGTACCAGTAGATGATATACAGATCATAGAGCAATAAACTTATGAAGAGGTGCCAGTTGCAATTTTAGATAGCCAGATTCGTCGAGTAAGGACGAAAGACATTCCTTCAGTTAAGGTGTTATGACGAAGCAATAATGTAGAAGAAATAACTTGGAAAGCTGAAAAATGACATGAGAGCGAAATATCCACATCTCTTCATTACTTCAGTATGTAATAGATTGTTGTTTCATGCTTCTACATACTTCATTTAACATTCGAGGACGAATGTTCCTAACGGGGGAAGATTGTTACCCCATATGTCTAAAGTGACGTATATCATTCTAATGGCATGTTAAGAATGATTTAAGTGAGTTTAAAGTCATAATATGACCATATATGATGTTTATACATTGAATATAAAGTTTGGGAAAAATCGGATTTAAGTTGCGGAAAAACCGACTAAGAAATTGCCTTGTAACGAAGCTTTTTCAGCAATTAATTCCGTGTGTTATATGAGGTATTTTAGGGGCATATGATATACCAAATTGAAGGTATTGCAGTGTAGTTTCCAAAAATTTTGACGGTTTGTTCATACAATATCTGGATAAAAAGATATGAGTATCAGAACTCAGACTAGAAAAAGAGACATAAACGCAAAAGAGGGCTAGAAATGAAATATTTTCATTATAAAAGAGAAAAACTTCTCTTTCTCAGAAACACCACGGCAGAAACAGTTAGTTCTTTAGTTTGAAGCAAATTTTTATGATTTTGAAGAAATTACATCAATCTTAACTCGAAATTGAAGACAGATTGCATCAAAACGCTCTACGCGATTAAGGTAACGTTATGCTACCTTCAATTTCGTCTGTAGTTTGAGTTTTAGAATTACTTAATGGCTAAGTAAAGTACCTAAATTCTATGTTATAGCTTGTTTAAGATTTAGAAGGTGTGGAATTCAAAGGAGACAATGTTTAGAAGCGAGAAACATCAAAGGTACGTAAGATTAAACCTTTCTTTTGGCAAGGAATGTATCTTTTAGCTTTTGAAGCCTTTATTAGTTCTAAACTTAGTGTTTCTTGTGAGAAACTTGTATGGTATCAAGTAACCTTGTATATACTTAATTTGGTACTAAAATCCAAGGTGAAAGACGTCCAAATCAGCAAGACAAAATGTTTCAAAATATGAAAAATCATTTTGATCTTTGGACAGCTGTTAGTATATTGATCATAACTCCTTGTAAAAAATTGATATTTAGATGCTTTAAGAATCTTTAGAATCCTAAGACATATATCTACAACTTTCATGAAGACCATGAGGTCTATAACTTTTATCTGCACCCTCAAAACTATGATGCAATACAGGACGCTGGTACTGTCTAGAAATTCTGTACATCCGTGGAATTGTTACGCCACTCTCATCTTGTTATCCAGTTAATTTGTTTATGTTATCAGTTTATCCAGGTATCCATTCCCATTTATAGTATAGTGTTGGTTCTGTTTTTGCGGATCATCCAGTTTCAGAGGAAACTCTGCCGAAATTTTTATAAAAATCAAAGAGCTAGACAAATTCTAAGTTTCAGGTTGTATCTACAATTCCATCCAGAGTTTTATTATCATTCCTTTGAGTCCATATATATTGTTGCCACATGTGTTATGCCTCATACATGCTTATGCTTATATTGTGATCATGTTATATGTGATTTGGAGTCCCCCATAGAGTCTGGACATTGGACACACAGTCCGGTCGCGTCTGATACTACCCGTCTGGGGGATATAGCTCCTCTGGTTCAGGCGGGAGTTGAAACACCTAGTGTGACCGGGTGTCATTCACACACTCTGACCAGAGAGACTAGATATTACTGGCTGGGGGGGGGATATAGCCCATAATACCCACCAGGTTTGTCATATACGCGTATATAGCCACAGTATGCACTACATGATTATACATGAGGCTAGTTCCGGTTTTAAGTTACCTGATTTGGGGGGATACAGCCCATAACACCAGACAGGTACTAGTTCGGGTTTTCAGTTACCTGATTTGGGGGGATACAACCCATAACACCAGACAGGTACCAGATGTTCAGTTACCTGATTTGGGGGATATAGCCCGTAACACCAGACAGGTACCAGTTTAGATAACAGTTCAGTTTTAGCTCAGTACCAGTTATCAGTTCTCAGTTATCATCCACCAGTTCTTAGTGTCAGTATCAGTTGACAGATATCAGTTCCAGTTTCTAGTTACCAGCTGTCAGTCATATTACAGTTATTTATCAGTATAGTTCAGCTCAGTCTTCAGTTTCAGATTCAGCTAGAGCTCAGTTTATATTCAGATCATGTTTAGTACGTTCTTCAGATTTCCAGCTATATTGCTATGCTCCATCTTATATTTACAAATCTATATTCCAGCCTTACAGTTTCATTCAGCTATGATATATTATATGTTCATGCCCTACATACTTGGTACATATCGTACTCACGCCCTTTTTTGGGGCGCTGCATTTCATGCCGCGCAGATGCAGATAGAACAACGCTTGGACCACGTTAGTAGGCCATCTATCAGCTATGGAGTCACTCCGCTTACTCCCGGAGTTACTTATCTTTTGGTATGTGTACAGTCAGCCAGCTTGGGTATGTCGGGGCCTTGTCATGTCCTTTGTATATTCAGTTCATCACTCTTTGAGGCCTGTAGATATGTCCCTGTATGGTTCAGTCAGTATGTTATGTATGTCAGCTTATGTTAGCCTTGTCAGCTTTTTGCATTGCATAATTCTCATCAGTTAGGTTTATGCTTATTCCATTTATCAGTTATATTCATGGTTAGCAGATTATCAGCAGGATTAGTGATGATCGACACTTAGTGTTGGTCATCCGTCGCGGCCCTAGGTTGGGTCGTGACACAGTAGGTGCTATAAAAGCTTCTCTTCCTTTCGTCAATCCTAGGCGGTGTATTGACTAACTTGGGAGCGAAGTGTGCAGTATAACCTCCTTGGTTTGCATTTGTGGGATTCTAACTCGGGTTGTAGTTTTTACAACGTCCTTCTCGAGTACCTTCCACTGCTCCCACGAGCTCTATTTTATAGAAGGTCTGCCTATCTGGAGCATTCCCTTCGATTGCTGGTATGGTCTGCTCATTGTAAATAGAGTTGTTCCCTTCACCAAACACTACCACCTCTTTGTGGTCCCACTCGAACTTCACGGTTTGGTGTAATGTAAAAGGCACTGCTCCAGCCATGTGAATCCAAGGTCTTTCCAGCAGCAGGTTATAAGAGGCGGAGATGTCCATGACATGAAATTCGGCAGTGAACTCCATGGGACTGACCATGATAGTTAAGTCAATTTCCCCAATGGTGCTTCTTTGCGGTCCATCGAACGCCTTTACCTTCATGTCACTTTCTCTTATCTTGCTTTGATCAATTCCCATTCTTTTCAGAGTGATGAATGGGCATATGTTCAGACCAGAACCTCCATCGATCAGGACTCTTCCTACGAACCAGTCTTTGTATTTGACAGTAACGTGCAAAGCTTTGTTGTGGCTCAACCCTTCAGGTGGCAACTCATCTTCATGAAAAGCAATTCGGTTGGCCTCCATGACTTGTCCAACCATGCTAGCCAGGTTTTCAACCGAGGTATCAACCGGAACATGTTCTTCGTCCAACACTTTCATCAAAGCGTTTCGGTAGCTCTCCGATTTGAGGAGTAAGGCTAAACAGAGATTTGTGCCAGAACCTTGCCCAAGTGTTCAACCACGGATTATTCCTTTGCTTGTACTTTCTTCCACAATTCTTCGGACTCCTCCTCACTGATGCCTCATCTTCCTTGAACAAGATGCTCAGGAGTATAAATCCTCCCACTCCTAGTCATTTCCTTGTGCGGAAATGGTCTCAACTGTTGATTTGTTCTTCTTCTCCATTTCATAGTCCTAATGGTACTACCTTGTCACTGTACGGAGGAACCACATCAACATAGAATTTTGGAGCCAGTTCTACCTCGATGGGCTCTGGTGCTGTAGCAGCTTGAGCAACAGAAACAAACGCTGATGTATCTCCCTTTGCCTTGACAATGGTTTCTTCCTGATTTCATTCTTTATCTAACTCGATAAGATTCACCCTATTGTCTCCGTGGTTAGGCAGGGGATTGTTGTGCACATTTGGAGTTTTCAAGTGTATCACCTTTTGATCGATCAAGTCTTGTATCTTGTCTCTCAGGGCGTAGCACTTTTCAGTATAATGACCAGGTCCTCCAGAGTGATAGGCACAGGTTTTGGTTTGGTCAAAGTAAGGTATCATCCTATCAGGCATTTTGAATAGTATGAGTTATATATGGCCGGCTGCTTTGAGCCTCTCAAACAACTGAGTGCGGGATTCGGTCAATGGGGTATAGTTCTCTTGGGTTTTGGGTTGTTATTGGCGTGAGACCTTGGTGAATAGGCATTGGTGTTTCGATAGTTAGGGCTTTGTGGATATGGTGGTCTTTCTGGTGGTGGATTTTGGAACATCGGCTGAGTATTGTAGACTGGGTAGGTGGATGTGGGTGAAATATACGGGTATGATGGAGGAGGTGTTTGGTAGTAGTGATTGTGGGTGGGAGAGTGGTCGAGTGATGCAGCCACGAAGGAGACATCGTCCTTCTTCTTTCTTGATGTAATGGTGTTCCCAGTTTGCAGGGCTTTGTTAGTGACTTGTAGTGCTGCCAAACTAACGATCTTACTAGTCTTCAATTCATCTTCAACCATATCCCTAATCTTGATTAAATCTCCAAACTTCTTGTCTTGCAGATTCAGCATCTTGTCAAAGTAGACGTCTTCCTCTATACGGATGAAGGTCGCCACTATCTCGGCGTCTTCCATAGGAGGTTGGACTTTAGCGGCTTCGGCTCTCCACCTAGTTGCAAATTCTCTAAAGGTCTCGGTGGGCTTCTTCTTTTATTTCTCCAAATAGAACCAATCGGGCATGGCATCAGTGTTGTGCCCAAAACTGGTAACAAAGTCCCCAGCCATTGTTTCCCAGCTCATCCACTTCTTTTTTTTGTTGCTTTGAGTACCATACCAGCATCTCCAGTTAGACTGCGGTTGAACAATTACATGCGGATCTTTTCATCATGTCCAACCCAACCAACTTGTCAGAATAAGATCTCAGATGAGCCATAGGATCACCACTGCCGTCGAACATATTGAACTTGGCATTTTATAGCCTTCGGGCAGCTTCAAGTCAGGGTACATGCAGAGATCCTCGTAAGCTAACCCTCGGGCTCCTTTGGTGCCTTGGAACAGCTTGAACTTCTCTAACAACCATTGGACTTGCTCCTTAGTGTTTTCTGGGTCTTCCTTGGTCCATGAATACATGTCATGATCTTTGGTGGGTAATGCAATGGTTTTTGTTTCAACAGTGAAGGAGGGTAGGTTGTTTTGTGGTGCTTTTAGTGGTGCGGTGTAGGTAGGGTAAGGAATGTCTTTTTCAGGGTATAGTGGATATTTGCCGTGAGAGCGGGTGGTTTTGTTTGGTTCAATGATCTCATCAACACGGGTAAGAGGGATCCTATTCTCCAATTCGAACAATCTCTGTTCCAGCTTAGCATAGTCTTCGTAGGCGACCACACCTTGCTTTTCAGAAGTTCCATTTCCAACTTTGTCAAACTCAGCCATGATATTATGTCTCGTCCTTGTCCTCGTAGGTAAAGGGAGAGGTGTTGGGATTGATCCACTGGATCTCAAGCGTCTCAAGCGGTATTGCGGCGCGGCCAAAATGCATAAACCAAACTTTCAGGGACTTGGGGATTGTCACATCAAAAACAAAGGAAAGAAATATGAGTATATGTTAGTTTTAAATAACATCGTGTCCTATCATGCAGGGGACCTCTTTTATGCCAGAGGTAGGCCTATCGAAGATTCGAAGTAATATTTGCACCTAATACTTCATTTTGTTTGCATAAACATAATCAACACAAACCTAAAAAATCCAAAAATGACAAAATTTTATTTGATTTGCTTGGCTTTATTACAACCACTAACTTAAGATAACGACTCGACTGAATGGAAACAAAGACAAAAAGAAAAGATGACTCGACTTAGGACGACCGCCAAGCAAAGAGGTTTTGAATCAAGCATCAGTTCCAGCATCTTCTTTCTCTTTCTTCTCTTTGGCTTCTTCTTTAGGCTTGTGAACCAGGCTCATAGGTGGAGGAGCGGAAAACATCTCCATCAGATCCATCCCAGCTTGCATATCTCCCTGAGCTTTTGTGAAGAATTCACAGATTTCTATTCCCATTGCTTCCTTCTCTTCCAGTGGCACTGCCTTAAAGTACTCTCCCCATCCCTTGAGCAAATCTTTTAGATTCCCAGCAGCTTGCCTTGCCGCCATGACTTTGCTCGTCCAATACTTGAGTTCATCCCCTTTGATCTTGTCCTTGTATTGCCTCATCATCTCCCTCTCTTGTGTTACCCTTAATTCTTTCTTACTTTGGTCGAATTTATGTCGCAGCCTCTTGTATTTTTCAGTGACACTCAGAGCCTTGGTTTTCTTTTTCAGTGTAGTCTTGGACCAGAACCTTTCCTTATCTTCGCTGAGCCATTGAGGATAAGCCAGAGTAGCTGCAGGGTTCACCCTACTGTCTCGGCTACGACAAAACTGCATAGTAAGCCTCTTTTCCCACATTGTCAAGATAGTCCCCACCATTGGATGCTCGATGTCTTTCATGTCGACGTTAAAGCTTCTTCCTTCAGTCAACTGCAGAGTCTGTTGTGTCATCCCTACTTCCCGAAGAATTCTTAGTGGAACATAGTGATGAATCCTTCGGAATCCAATCAATGTCAAGAAAGCGATGTCTTGACCTTTTATGGAAACAATGAAGCCAGCACAGTTTTCAATCACCTATTGTACCTCTTGCAACTCTTCGAGCTTGATATACTATCCTTCCATGTTTGCAAGGTCCTCCCATGCCGCTGTTCCAGCCATGCGGGTGCTATGTGAGCGGATCCCTCCTTTCCTCAACGATTTTGGTGCTACCAGACTGATAGGGACACTGTGCAAATGCTCTATCAACCATATTTGCAGCAACAGATTGCACCCTTCGAAAAAGTCTCCTCCTCTTCTACATTTGGTTAGAGCCCTATAAACTTCCCCAGAATCATTGGAACCAAACTTATTTGACATTTGTGAGCTCCCTTGCGTAATCCCTCTACTAGTCTTCCCAACCTTATGTCGATCTTTCCTTCCTTCTCGGGGAAAACCATGCTTCCCAGAAAAGCAACGATGAAAGCATTGGATTCAGTCCACTCCCAGTCTTGAATTTCACATTCCCTAGTCCAATCATGCCTAAGCGTTGGATCTCCAAACCTAGAATGCAAGTACTCCAGCGTGAATTTTCCATCATGCACTCATTCGACGTATGGATCATAAGGAGCGCCTAACAATTCGATGAACTCCTTAGGGTCCACATGTCGGGGATAAATCATAGTCTCTGGCCCAGGCTCTAACCCTGCTAGTCCTCCAAATTCCTCCAACGTTGGTGCCAACTCCAAACCTTTGAAATGAAATACAGTCCTCTTGTAGTCCCAAAAATGTGTAGCAGCCTCGACCAAACCAGGCATGACAGTGTAGGCCTTGAGAGCTACCATCTCTCCCAACACCTTTTGAACATGAGCCTTACTAATAATAGCCAGATCTTCCCATCAGAGTCGGATCAAGTGAGGAGGTCGGTAAACAATCTCGAATTGAAGTGTACCTCTTACAGCCATAGTCTGAAACCAAAAATAAGAAAAGGTAAAGACCAAAACATTCATATAGTCTTGGTCATGTTTAAGCAAACGATCTATATTTTGTGCAAACATTTCTTCGAATCCATGCAGAGATGCAATTTTGTCATTTACCGGGTTAAGAACCCTTTTGACGTTTGGACAAGGTTTCCTAATAGACCTTAACGCACCATGGATGTAAGGCCTTCCTATGCTTAAATGATATGAGGAAAAATAAACATGCATTGCTAATTGTTCTCAAAATTTTCCCAAAATTTCATTATATAACTTGAAGTCTAATATATTAAAGATCTTTTGCAAATAAAAAGACAAAACGAAACTATACACCGGGTTCCTCCTAAGTGCACGTATCTTCCATGTCTCTGTCCTTCTTTGTTGCACCGTTTCCGATTCTGATACCCTATGCATTAGCCATTTGTATTTGATTTGTGCCTCTACTTCTTTATCTTTGATAGTATCGCTCCTATTTGGTCCCGGTGTAATCGTCCCTCTCAATTCTGCTTGCAACCAGTCTGCATAGTGTGGTTCACAGCCTGCCTTATATCGATCTCGTTCTATAGATTTTGGACCCATTGTTGACAGCCAATTTTGCCCCTCCTTTTTCTTAAATTTGCTATAATTTAACTTAAAGGTGCAGTTTGGCTATTTGTGCAAAATAAGCATTAGAAACCATGCATTTACGTGCGTTATCCCCTACCTATATATTATATACCTAAATGTAGCCATAGTACGTAATTTTGCATCATTTAGGCTATTTGTCAAACTGTGAATATTTGCGCAATTTAATATGTCACATAATTGCATCATTTAGGCTACATATCAAATTTTTTTCAATTTATGATTATTTGTGCAAATTAGTAATTATCTGTGATTATCTATATTTAAATAATTTTATTAGAGTATTATTTAATAATTATTTGTGCATTTTATACAATATGTATGTCTATATTTTATTTTTTGCACCTTTAAGTTGAATATTGGCCAATTAAAAAGAAAATGTCAAAATTCCTTTTTATTATTAATTCTTCCATATTTTCCTATCAAAATTCTTCATTTATTTATATTTATCTTATTTATTAAATTATATTTTTTTTCTTTTTGAACCTAGACGAGTGCTCGTCTAGATTCGTTCGTAATTACATTTGAATTTTCTTTTCCTCTTGTTTTAATTTGAATTAATCCTTTTTAAAAAAATTTCAAATCTTCTTCCTAATTCTACCTTGAATCTGGATTAAATGTAGTCTAGATACATCCTCCCACTCAAATCTCCCTCCTAATTTTATCCTCCAACGTATCTACCCCACATTTGATACCAAGTACAAGTTTTCCCATGTGTCTCCCCAAATCGCACCACCAAATCTACCTAAAATCCCTCCCTAATCACTACCCTAGTCTTCTCCTAATTAATCCCACAATCACCTCTCACTTATACAAAAAAATCAGCACTACATCTACTCAAAAAAATCATCAGTACTTCCCTCCTTCTCAATTGAGTACACGATCAGCCTACCCCACCCGATCTTCTTCCCAAGAAATACACAGTACCTCATCATGGGTCTTCTTCCTCCTTAAGCACATACCCACTCCTTCTTCCTCACAGTACCCGATCCTCATTTTTCCTCCACTTTACATACACCCCACACCCTTTTACAAAGCAGTACCATACACATATAACACAATACGGCAGACCCCACTGGTCTTCTTAAAAAACAGTACTACACACACTCCCTCTCTCCTCACCACAGGCAAGACATTTTCTTCTTCCTCTCCATAATACGCAAACAGTACCACACCATTGACTTCCCCTACACTATTGGTCTTCATCTTCCCCACACAATTGACCATCTCCAAGTCCCCCTCTCTAATTACACATATCAACAATACAATAAATAATACCCACCCACATGGTAACAACTCCTTCTTCACACATCTACAGCTTCCTTTCTCCATGATCGACACACATATCCCAATCAAAACCCAACCCCCGACCTTTCTTCTTCGCTCTTTACATCACCAGAAATATACATAACAAACACACAGTGCAAAGTCCACACACCAATCTCCGAGTCGTCCTCTTTCCCCAAAAACACATACCCCGCTAGACACACCTCCTCCTCACTATTTTCACCATCATCCACCCAGACACAACCACATACACATACGGACAGATACCACCCTAAAAAATACATGGGACCAAACTCTCTCCCTCTCACCTCTCAAATTTAATACACTATACACAACAAGAAAAAAAATACAAATACCATCATCTTATACCCCATCTTCTTCTTCACTACAAAATATACCGTGAACAACATCACACATACATGACATATACATACCATCAGTCACAAAACCACACCCACAATATATACCCACACGTCAAGACGATGCAAGAATGGATACATCACTCACATATGCTAGAAATTGAAACAGATCAACAGGAGCAGGGGTTAACAGAAATAGTAGTCGCGACGCCGCCGTTGATTAGACCTCCAACGTTTGGCATATGAATTAGATCCCACAAGTAGAAGGGAGATTGGGGCAAGGGGATGTCACAACCAACAGAGTTTTTAGCCGGACGAGCTTATCACCGGAGGTCTTCCTTCTATCGTTGTTTCTTATGGTCGAGTCGAACAGAGAATGGGGTGGGGCGCAGTGGCAGCGACGCCGCGCGACGCCGTCAGAACCTCACGCTGGTGGTCGCTCATGTTCATGCTGTTTTGGTTGCTGGTTCCGTCTACAATTACTCCTATTACTATTTGAACTTGACTGTTATGTTCTTGTTGTATGTTTTGCTTTGTCTCACTGACTTTGATTTGATTCAATCCCCTATTGTTATATTTGCTGGGTCTCACCGCTCTTTAAAGACTTTGTCTTAACTATTACTGATGGCTTTTGTTGAGATGTTTTGCAGTTTCTTTGGTGCCGTTATGTTTGGCCTTGGCATGGATCTGGACATTCATTACGATAAAAATAAGCCTATGAGAATATATTTTATTTGACGCTACACAAGGAATGACGGACACACAAGGAATTGACGGACACACAATGAATTGACGGACACACAATGAATTGACGGATGCTATATCAATTATGACCAAGGAAAATGATTATTCATTTGAGGCCTATTTGATTAAATTGAACACGATACTACATTTGAACGACCCATCACCGCTTCCCAAAAAACAAATAGGCGATGAGGACAAATACTTTGCAAAGTAAGTGATAGTAAAATAGTGGGACTAGAGGTACTTGCCATGGCAACCCCATGTTTGCAACCGTACCGACTTCCCTAAACCTCTACTTGATTGCAATACACCGATCTGAGCCTACACTTTTATAAAAATCTCTTTCCCCTTTACTTTTAATTATTATTATTATTATTATTGACATTATTATTATTAATATTAATATTATTAATTTTATTATTATTATTGTCAATTACTTCTTCATTATTATTTTTACTAACTTATTTTTATATTCTTTGCGAGGCACATTTGGATGAGTAAATCTCGAATACGACACCCACGAGAACACCTTTCTTAATTACATTATTTTTATTTAATAATTATTATTTTATTTTGATATACTAACTAATTTGTTGCATTTTGATAGGTACAATTCTCTAAGGAAGCAAAATTAGTAGAAAAGAGCCTTTCTTTTTTAAATTTAATCTAACTTGTACATTGCTTAGTTTTAGTTAGAATTCCAATATAAAGTCCGGCCGGTAATCACATGTGGTGGAGCCCGAGAGGTGCCTAACCCCTTCCTCTCGGGTTAACTTGAACCCTTACCTAGGTTTCTGGTTCGTAGACTAAGTTTCGGAGTTAATTCTAAAATTAGCTAGAAACAAAATAGGTGCCCTAATACGCCTAGTTAAAAAATATGTTAGGTGGCGACTCAAATTCTTTACCCATGAGTTACCCACTAAGTCGGTTCCAATTTCAAACTTTAACCGGTTCGGGTAAAAATAGGATGCGACGCCCATTATGGAACGATTTTTCCAACTATCGATGATTTCCCCAGCCAAAGCAATCTTCTCTTCAGTATAATCAAGTTGATATCGTCCCGTGAAGGCCATTTGAATTATGCATTTTTTCCTGCTAGCTTGCCTCATGACTCTTCCAAAGGATGTACGGTTGAAGACCTCGCAGCCCCATTGGAGTCAAAAAAGGAGTGGCATTAGCTCAAATTGTGAACTCGTTCGTTGGGAACCAAGTAAACATCCATTGCACTGTGTCGTCTGTTATGCCATTAAAGAGTTTAAACAAACCTTCAACGCTACTTGCTTGTTTCAGGGTTCTAACTCCATAGCGGTGGTATGGTTATGCGATTAATGCCTGATGGTTTGAGTATTTCTGCGCTTCCTCTCACTATTTCCCAATGCTCCTTAAACCAAAATTGTAGCAACAAGTTACATTCCTCGAAATACTTAACCCCCTTCTTACAAAGCCCTAAAGCTCTATAGATGTCGGCCAAAATCATAGGTACCAAAGTGCATTCTCGTTTGTCAACCCCGTTTATCACGGCTTCCACTTCCTTGATCAATCGTACCCCAATGTGATGTTTTGAACTTTCAGGAAACACCATAATACCCAGAAAACTAACTATGAAAGCGAAAATCTTTCCTTTATGCCAATCATCATAGGAAGTGAAGTCATCCCGCTTTTGATTAAAAGCACCGTCATGACCAAATTTTTCATACAAAAAAGACAAAGGTATGCCGCCCTTTTGTATGAATTCCATTGCGTCATTTCCGGTAAGGCCAAGCAATTTGTGATAGTCGCTCAAAATAGGGAACTTTGGGATGATTATTGTCGTTTCTTGCCACGTACGCTTTTCTCTAATCATACCCGAATCTTCTATAAAACCACTTATTTCTTCTAACAAAGGTGTCAACTCTACGCCATTGAACCTAAAGACATTTCTTTGATCATCCCAAAATGCAACCGCCGCCTCGATAACTCCACGACATAGTTCTACCTCCATCAGTAAAGGTAGATGCCCCAAGTATTTATGAACCCACAAATGACCATGACCTCCTAAATTGCCCCACCATAGGGCCAGTAGAGGAGGAACACCCATGACCATACCAAACCTTGGATATTTTTGAGCCATAAAGACTTACAAATAAATAAGAAAGTAAAAATAAACACCCCGCCCCCATTTTGAGAACAATATGGCTGTTACATGTTTATTTTTCAAAAATACAAATAATCATGTCCAAACGCTCTTTGGGGTTAGAAACCTATTTAGATCGTTGAACAAGTTGACCTACTTTGGACTTGGAAACAAGTCAACTAACATGATATCATGATGCATGATTTCCTATCATCTCTACTAAGATTTGGTTTAGACAAGGTCCCTCCAAACGGAAAATTTGGAGGTGGAAAAGTTTTAGGGACCATCGGCTGTACCACAGACTCGACCTATCCCAAACTTTTCCGAAGAGTGCTTTGGGGAAGTGAGAACAGCCGTCAAACCGACGCAACCCTTTTTTTTTCAAGTATGTCGCACGAGTGAACGTTAATGAGGAGATATGTCAAGTAAGATGCATTACAAAATTTGAAAAAGATATTACAATCAACAAATTAAAATAAATAAATAAAAAAGAAAACAAAACAAAACAAAAGAAAGAAGTTAGTTCTCTTATTCGGATGAGTTGCATTTCGTTTTCCTTTTGTTAGTTTCTCAGTCAGGGCCAAATCCTTCTCCCTAAAAATTCCAGATTTTCTTTCCTCGGCGAGTGAAGTTTCTGCCCTTGTTGAGTGAGTAAGGCCCGATCGAGCTTATGTGCTTGCCAGATCTTTCACCATCTGCTTTTCCTCGAGAATGTGAGACTGCTCACCCTCAGTAATCGTATTGTCCGCTCTTTTCATTGATTGTACAGCTTTCTCTAAACAAGGAATTTCGCATAATAATAATAAATAACAAGATAATAAACAACAAAAATTTCAAAATAAAGACTCGTTGTGGTTAGGACTTTAAAATTCCCCAGCGGAGTCGCCACCTTGTCACACCCGATTTTAGACTCAACTCGGAGCGAGTCGGGTTTCGAATTTGACTGGGTAACTCGTTTGAGTTCAAAAGTTGGAGTCGCCACCGAATATAGTTTTCTAAGGTGTATTAGGCCACCTAAGCGTCTAAAGTCGATTTTAATCAACATACTAGTCTGGTTTCAGATATTCAACGGGTAAAAAGTCCAAATGACTCGGGGAATAAGGTGTTAGGCACTTCCCTAAATCCCACAAAAGGTGGTTCCCGCCCAAGTCTTTATTTTGGGATGTCTTGGTAAGGTTGAGAGCACTATTATAGGCAATACTAACTTAAAAAGTCACTTTAGTGTCTAATTTATGAAAGTAAATATAACTATGCAAGTTTAAACAACACACATACAAATGAGTTTCAAACTTTACACATACGACCTATATTTTACGCCTAATCGCGTTTCAAGGCCTCTAATAAAAATGCCTAATCGCAAATGAGGTCAAATCTGCAAAAGATATTACAAATCAGTTTATTTATTAATTTTGTGCAAATAGGCAGTTTTGCAAAATAGATACTTTTATAAATAATTTCGGATTTTGGTTAAAACCAAAAGGGTGTTGTTTTTAAAACGAAATCTTAGCTATTTAGGGTTGGTGTGACTCGTCATTAATTGTCGAGTCCTAACCTTAATGGCTATTTTTGTTTAGGGATCAGTTTTGGAAAGAATATAGAGAAGTGGGCTGTTTTCAAAAGTGGGTTTCACAGAAGTATAGAAGTGCAAACAAAGGGCTGTCGCATGTAGATATAGATATAGGCATGCAAATACATGAGTAATTAATAGCTTTAGACCTTAGAAAACGTTTATATATTCGTATAGTCGACCCCTATCACTTATACACCCCTTTTTAAAGTAATAAAAATAGTTTTAACTCATATAAAGGCCACATTTGAAAATAGTTTTGGGCCTAGATTATTTATGCAAAGAGGGGAAGTCTTCACTTTTACAAAAACAGTCTGGATTATGCAAACATTACACGTTTAGCCCCTATTGTAGAAGTTTCCAGATTTTACATAGAATATCTCACTTTAAACAATGTAACCTGAGATTTAAAGCCTGCGCATACTATGGTCATGCTGATTTTCATGTTGTTATCTAAATGAAGCAGTATTATCAATGACTAGACCTCATGCAAATTCATGTTTTGACATGGTAATGATGCATACACACAGAATCGAGAGGGTTAAGGAAAGGCCCCTGAATAGCCAAGTGTACAACCTCAAGGTTGTATACCTCCTGTTTTAAGCATAGATACAGGCAGGGTTCTTAACAAATATACAAGATGGGAGACAGTTTCTAAGGGAGAAAAGAGCAGAGAAGAGCAGGGGTCAGGGGGTGCCCTGTATGCACTGGAGAACAGCCTGCTTAGGCTCAGCTTTCATTAAGGAAGAGAAACCTCTTCTTTAGTAATACTAGAAATACCTGTAGATACTATACTGGTATAGTCTTTAGGACTATCCTTACAAACTGCATATAAAGGTTAGTAAAGGGCAAGCAGAGCCCCAAGCATGCAGCATAGAGGCAAAACAGGCAGGAAGCAGTCAAAGGGAATATGTGCATAACAGTTCAAACTTGAAGGCAAATAACAGGATGAGACATGACTTATACCTTGTCAAAATAGTAGCCAACAGGGACAGTAAAGAAAGCAAGCATTGTTCCCTAGAACCAATGTTCAGTACGCAGGAAGAGCCCAGAAAACTAAGCCAACAATCCCTATTCTTTTATGCTTTTAATGCCTTTTCAGAGAAGGAACCTTAGTGCCTGCGTATATGTTTTCTGTGTGTGTTGAATTGTTTTTCCAGTTGGAAGTGTGTCTGGTATAGAAAAAGGACTAGTTTATATAGGCAAGGGGTTGGGGGATCAGTTCTAACAGGTAAAGAGCTAAAGAAGGCAAGAGAATATTGCTTCCCATAGTTAAGACAATCAGCGTAATATCCCTTCCATGTTTAGATTAGTCAAGTCCCACAGATCAGTTCTAGGTTCACAACCATGTTTTGCCATATATTTAGGCTAATTTTAGGCTCGGAATCAGCCAATTAACTTGACATTACCCAGTTAAAATCATATTAACCTCAATATTGATCCCCAATCGAATCATCAATCAAGAATTTTACTGGAAAGATCCTCCTAATCAACGCTTGAACCAAATATCAATCAACAATTCAAATTGAAATCAGTCAAGACCCCCCAAATCATGCTTAAACCAACTCATCATTTCAGTTTTACCCATGTAAACACAAAAACATGTATCTCGATGGAACAAAGCAATAGATGCACTGTAAGACATGGCTAATAGCGATTAATTCAGAAACCAACATGGATTTTTTAACACTAACAGAGACAACCTTTAAACATGCAAAATTTATAGCAATGTCCAGTCAATTTAATGAACTAATTCAAGAATTAATAATCAAACTAACTTAACATGCAATAATTGTCAACTAAGCATGTTAACACATAGGTATCACGTAGACTGAAGCAAACAAAAAGGAAAAAAAATTACCCAATTTACATCGGAGTCGGGTCAAATTGACCCGTCCCAAATCGAGTTCACATGAAGGTTTAATTTCTCACCATTTTTCGGTGATAATATCACTTTAAGACGTCTTCAAACCAAGCCGGAGACTTTTCCGGCAGTGGGAGCCCGTCGACGAGGGTTGAAAATAGCCCTCGCTTGAACATTGTAAAATGGGTATGGGTTTTGCAGCGGAGGAGACGAGGATTACGAATACGTAATTTGTTTCGTATTTCGCCGATGGGAATGGCCAAAATCTGGCGATGATAGTAGCGAGGCCAAGTTGAGACGAGAAAGAGAGAGAGAAAGGGGAGTCAACTGAGGGAGAGAAATGAAAGGGCTCTTGGGGTTTTGGGGGGTCGTTTGTAATTAAAATGGAAACTTGGATCTCAGCTGTCGGATTGTACACGTGGACGGCTGAGATCGATCCACGTACGCGTTGATGTGTTAAAAATGTGATGATGTGTGTGCATACGTGTATGTGTGTGTGTCTCTCTCTCTCTCTCTCTCTCTCTCTCTCTCTCTCTCTCTCTCTCTCTCTCTCGGATTGTACACGTGGACGGCTGAGATCGATCTCACGTACGTGTTGAGGTGTTAAAAATGTGATGATGTGTGTGCATACGTGTGTGCGTGTGAGTCTCTCTCTCTCTTTCTCTCTCTCTCTCTATATTATATATTTTATATATATATATGTGTGTGTGTGTGTGTGTGTGTGTGTGTGTGTGTGTGTGTGTGTGTGTGGCGTATAAATAGTGTATAAAAGCATATAAATTAAGTATAAATGCGTATAAACTGCGTAAAATATTTATGAAAAATTATAAAATTAAGAGAAATAATTACCAAGGCTAAATAATTAAGAAAATCTATTATATTATGTTTTAAAAGTAACTTAGGTGTCTTCCTCAAAGCAGAAAGAATTGTAAAAAATATTGACAAGACATGTAAGTTTTATAAAAATGCGACCGTTCGTGCAAATACTTCTAAAGTAGCCTAATTGGTGTACGTGCATGAGATAACGACTTAGAATAGAAGCGAGTGTAAGATAATTATGTGGTTATCAATACAATTTGTCTGAATAACGGCTATTGAAATATGTGGGATAAAATTAGGTGTCAACAATCACCAGTATTTCTGTAGCTCCGACACACTCATTGACAATTTTTCGCTCAACTCTCACCCGTCATCCCTTTTAACACTAGAAAAATCTACATTAATTTTCACCGCCATCCTTAGCTACGAGATTCAAAATCTCACCCACATCTAATAAAGTTTGGGAAGCCAGTTGCCGTGAGTAGGCCTGGGCATCGAGCGAGCGAGCCGAGCCCGAGCCGAGCCCAACCGAGCTTACTATATTACCGAGTCGAGCCGAGCTTGAGCCGAGCCGAACCGAGCTTTAAACTATACCGAGCCGAGCCGAGCTCGAGCCGAGCTCAACCGAGCTTTGCTAGAGTTTGACCGAGCCCGAGCCGAGCCCGAGCTGACTCTTTTTCTTTTGTGTCCTCATACTTAATAATATAAAAAATAATATTTTTTTTTCATCATAATCATTAAAAAAACAGTTTTAGAGATGATAGTTAAAAATATGATAAGTAGTTTTAACCTATAACTTATGTTAAAAGTGTTAGTTATTTTAATTTGATTCGATTTAAAACATCAATAAGAATGATTTTAATTACTACAAACGATATAGTTAATTGTAAAAGTAAAGTTGAGATTATTAAATCAAAGTACACCATAAGCAGAATTTTTATAGTTAAAACAAAAGTAATATAATCAAAAACTTTGCAGTAGATTTATTCTAAAGTCTTTGCTTAAAACTTTGATACATCATAAGAAATAAAATAATAACAATTTTATACTCTAAGCTTCTAAGCTAGACAAAGATTCTTCATCACTGGAAACAAAATCAACATGGAACACCAGGTTTTGTAGGCTTAACCTTTACATTATGAGAAAAATAAATTTGCTTATGTCATATAAATAAGGATAAGAGTACAAGTTTATCAATTGTTAATTATATTAAATATTAAGTAGACTTCAAATTAGTAATTGAGACTAATGAATGAAAGTTATATTTTAAAGAGAAAATTACATAATAAATCAAGCTAACCGAGCCGAGCCGAGCCAGCTCTGTCGAGCCGAGCTTTGACCGAGCCGAGCTTGACCGAGCTTTGACCGAGCCGAGCCGAACCGAGCCAAACTTTGAATAAAACCGAGCCGAGCCCGAGCCGAGCCTCTTTTCAAAATGAGCCGAGCCGAGTCGAGCTAAAAGGCAATCGAGCCGAGCCGAGTTCCGAACTTGCTCAGCTCTATGCCCAGGCCTAGCCGTGAGGATTGAAGGCATCAATTACTGCAACAACATTCCCGCTGCAGCTTAGCTAAAATTAACCAATTACAACAAGAAGTAAAGGACATAGAATAAAAAAGAGAGATTTTGGAGAAACAAAAAAAAAATTGTCTTTTAGCATATTTGTATTTATATAGAGTGAAAGAACGAGGTTACTAGTATTTAGTCTCCAACCATTCAAAACTTATTTATGAATATGTTTATTAGGTGAATGAGTGTTTATTTTAGATCGAAAAAAAATAAACTGAGTACCCAAAGAGGATAGACTAAGCCAAAAGATTGTCTTATTTCATTTGGGATTATTAGGTTTAATGAAAACGAAAAAGAAACAGGGGATGATATGGGTGATGAAGAAAGGGCTAGCGGAGGTAGGGCTGAGATGGTGGGATATGGAGAACGAGATAATAGTGTGGGGCCTATTTTAAAAAAATACTAGTGTAGTACCCGCGCGATGCGCGGTTGAAATCAATAGAAACTAATCATAACAAATTTTACCTATCAAAGTAGCAAATATAAATTTGTGATATGATTTTGGTATTTATCATTGTGGTTTCCTATTTTTTCTTGTGGTTGCAACTCATTCTCTAGACGATACCACGATAACAAAGTATAGAATCAATTAATGACGCATTCATTTAAAAGGAGGTAAATATGCAAACACCAAATAATCATAAAATTTTGAATACAAATATTTCAATGACCATATAATGTGAACTTGCTAGTTAAAATTATAATTTAATAACAAATGGAGTAATACTTAGATGAAAAATAAATTTAAAATGATATTTAGCCGAGATGCAAAACATCACTTCTTGAGAAAGAAACTATATGAATAGAAAAAATAAAACAACTTTAAGTGTAGAAGCAACATAATATAGTACAATTAACAGTGTCATAAAATTGTTGATTGTGTTCTTTTAAATTTAGATAGAACTAAGTGTATGCTTTTCCAAGCTCATGTGCTTATATGTTTTTCTTACATTGTGCTATGAACAATGTCAAATATAAATATGAATAATCTTTAAACGTGCAGATATCACCCTGTAAATAATATTAGAACTCAAAACACACTATTACGATCAAGAGAAAAAAATAAAAGATAAAAAGTTATCTTAGAATTTATAACATATTATAAGATGATAATAATAAAATTAATTAAAATACTTGATAATCATGCCACAATATATACATAACATTTGTTGACTTCTCATTAACAAAGCGGACCACTTTCCTTTTCCATCTTCGATTTAGCCCTCTATCTTTTGCCGGCACTGAAATTTTCAAGATACTCTCATCTTCTTACTCCAATATTTTAACCCCCAAATAATACATGATAATCTTGCAAAATCCCAATAATATGTTTACTATGAAAATTGAACACATAAATTTAAGTATTCTGCATGGAGTGGCATGCCAAAAGTTCTATGCAACTATCAAAATATATAACTATAATTTCATTTAAATAAATATTGTAAGTAAAAATTAAAGCACCTCTTGATCCCCATATCAATTCCTCATTTTCATCGGATGTTCTTTAGTTCCTTTTCATCCTAACAAAAACTATTTCAATACACTAAAAGAATTAACCATAAGATAGTAAAATACACAATTTTATGATTTTTAGAAACAACTACAAATTAATGTTGGTAAAAGAAATGTATTTTTTTCCTTGTAAAATACACAATAACATATCTCAAATTTACCAATAACTCAAGAGCGTCTTGAGACTGGTAATAGATTGAAACAAAGAAAGTTTTACCTCAATATCGAAACTTTTTTCTACCTTAGTATAAAGCACCATGTAATCATAGAATACGATAATTGATCCCAAGCAAATTGTAGCCCGAAAGAGATCATTTCAATTTTCTTAGTACTTGGCTTTATGAATGCATTAGTTCAACACTTGAAGTACGTATAATTAAATATTTTATTGCAAATCGAGAATTTATGTAATTAAACCATATGTACTATCAAAGTTGTTTAACTTGTGGTACATAACAAGTATATTCCATCGTATACATAATTATATAAGATTTTCAACCTCTTTTACTTCATGAAGTCCTTGTTTACTTATGGCTATCATCCCCTCTTTTACATATGGAAACTAATACTATTATGTCAAGAATAATACCAAACATGAAAATGAACATGACGATGCCTCTTATTCTGAAATAACATCGAAGAAAAAATTCTAGCATAATCAATAGCAAATCTTTATTGTGTGATGAGCGCACTTTTATCAAACTTTTCAAAAGAATTTGCTCATCGAGGCACTCATCCTCTGATAACTTCACCAGTATTTGCAAGCCAAGTGTGCCATTTAGCGGCAACATGTTCCCCTTCAGTGCCTTTAAGCAATGTGCCAATTCTAAGATGATGCGTGGAAATAATAAACTCTTGTAGTCACACTGAACCATTTACTTGTTTGTCAATCAACAGTTTCTTTCCACCAATGCTATACAAACAACCTTTCACCCTATAAACTTCATTTCTTCTTGATCAACCAACCCTTGGCCTTCTCAAACTTGCAACACTTTTATTTAACATCCTTTCCAAGAACCTACTAAAAATATATAATAAAAAAAGTAAATTATTAGGCATTAACATGATACTTTAATTTCCAGATCCAAACACCAGGAAAAATAATTTCTAAGACAATTTTCCCAGTTAAGCCTACAAAACTGTTTGAACAACATCAAGGATGTTTCAGGTTATTAAACGTTGCATAGAAAAATAATACCCAACTTTCAAAAAAAAAAATGAAAACAACATGGATTACCTCAATTGTCGTGGTATTACCAGCCACCAATATTCCAGTATGTGATGCTAAGTTTACTAGTGTCGGTTCTTTTAGAGGTTTTGCTTGCATGTTTATTATTAACTTGTTTATCCCGATGAACATATGTCACATTGACAGAAAGATCACCATGAAATCCCATTTCACAATATTTAATTATCAATTCTATTAGTACAATGCAGCTCATAAAAAGCATATCCAGGATTTAATGCACATTCAATATTATGTTTTGAAAATTTAATATTCCTTGAAATTCTAGTAATTTTTAATATATATAAATCTAAGCCCCATCTGAAAGAATTGGCCAAGTTGAACATGTAAATTATACATTAAATCTGCCTCTGATTCTTGTTCAATATAAGACATAAAGCAAAGAAAAAATTCTGTATACCTCATTCGGCATCAAAACTATTGTAGGTGAGAGTAAGATGATTATCTTCATAATAATGTTCCACTGTCTCCATATCACATAAATAAATCCTTTTCTACGCCCTGATTAAAATATTTTTCATCATGTTAATCTAGTACCAAAAACATTAGAATGGAGAATTATTAGAACGAAAGGGATGAAAAAAATAGAACCATGGAATGTATTTTCGTGATTATTAGCTGGTAGTTAGTATTCAACACCATTTAACTCTAAATTTCATACCACTGGTTCTGTTAGCTACACGTCAAATATGTCCACAAAAGTTTGTTTTTGCCAATCTACAATATATTAGTAAGTACAATTTTGATCAAGATTACAACATACAAAAATTCCAGATCTTTTACACAATCACGAGACATATATAATTTATCTCAAAAAGAAAAGGATCATCCGAACTAATCTTGTACTCATTAATGGAAGAACAACCCAATACTCTTTGAAACAATGAATAAAAATGAATGTTAGAATCAACAATAAATAAAATTGATCAATACATGAAATTCTAGGTAATGACCACTTCCCCTTTAATGGGATGCAGTCCATAATACTAGATAGTTATACCTAAAATGTGCATGAACTTGACAGTGCATAGAAAATGTAAGAAAGAATCAAAAGAAGAGGGAGAGAGCTAAAGTAACATGATCTCTCCATATAAACTTTGTATTTTGCACCTGAACCCATCATTATTAACATTTTTGATACATAATCTTCCACCGTTGTTCCAAACTTTCAAATAGCATCTATGAAACTATTATGGCCATTCATTGGAAGTTACATCCACACAACTAACTCTGTAGGCTTAAATGGTCATTTTCCCACTTTCCTTTGCCATCAAAGTGCATATGTAATGCTCAACTAAAATTCCTTTTAGGTTGCACTAAAAGAAAAAGAATATGTAAGAAGACATGCCTTTTAGCTAGCTTAGCAAATAAAATTTAGACATATGCATGTCTTAGTAATTTAAAACTTTGTATTAGAAAATATTCAAGTCGGAGAAGTACTTATCGTGTTAAAAAGTTTATCTTAGCAAATAAGATGCAAACTAAAAAATTTCAGAAAAGTTTATCTTATCAAATAAGATGCAAACTGAAAAAACTTCCAGGAAAGTTCATCTTAGCAAATAAGATGCCAACTGAACAAAACTTCTAGGAGAAAAACTATATAAGCATATGTCGATCTAAACTAATTTAAGATTGATCAAACAAACCTTTTTGTCTTACAGAATCGTCTTGATCAAATACGGATTGTGCGATCAGGAAACTTCCAAAGTCTTGCAACACGAACCTCAGTTTTATCTAATTGTATTTTGATAAAAAGGAGAGAAGACGTAATGTTTGTTTACGTGCAAAGGAGCAGTTTTAAAACTTTCAAGTTGTAATCGCATTTAGATCACCTAACCTTTGGTGAAAGTTTAAAACTGCAGCTATCGATATTGAATATTCCTTTGACAAAACAACGCCCACTTCTATGAACACGGGCAGAAAATTTAAATAATACTACGACACAAAAACTAAGGAACTATACAAACATGTAGAACAAAATCTAATTACATACAATACCTTTTACACAGAGATTACAACTGCAATCATGTTTCAATACCTTTTACACATAGATTAGAATTGAAACCATGATTTGGTCCACCTCTTGCGACTTTCTTTAGAGAAGCAGTTATTGAGTACACGTTATTGAAGTAGAAGCAGTTATTGAAAATTTGAAACTGCATTCGAAAAGATAATAGAGAAGGAAAAAGCCGTATAATCTAATTTTGATAAATATGGATTTTCTTATTCTTGATTATGCTTTACCTGGATTATGCTTTAGATCGTTGCTCATCAACTTGAAAAATAAATTGCTTGACCATTTTGCATAAGATCCCAAGTTGTTATTCTTCCTTTGAAGACTGTGAGTAAAGTTTTGGCATCATCCACCTCATTCAAAATTCAAATTAAATTATATAACTAATTTGCTAATTTACTAATATGGGAACTCAACAATAAGGGCTTGTGAATTGTGTCCTTTATTCAGTGGCATATGGACCATAAACTTCCTTAGCTTTTTCTAATCTCAAAGCTTTGTCTATGTAACAAAATAATCTTTGAATATGATTTACCGCACACGTATTCATCATCAAAATATAGGAAAATTAGTAGTGTATGAGATTAGCAGTTGTCTTCATCCGTTATCACCTTGCTGCATATATTTTGGCGCTAGTATTGTTAAGAAGGCTAAGCTAATTCATGCGTGTATGGTATCGGATAAACACGAACAAAAGAAAATTTAATTGAAAGATGGTAGAAGATAGGAGGACCCCAATAATACTACATCATGTGTAAAGGATCAGTTTTCAACACATCCTAAGATCTTTACCTATGAATACACCAGCAGAAACCGCAGCTTTGGAAAATATTCAATTTAATAGACAACTATAGAATCAATCCATTTTACAACAATATTAAAAAACCCATTTGCTTAAAAAAAAATAGAATGCAAATTATGCTGAAGTTCACTGATCACATGCAAGATCAAAATCTAACATAACATGGTTTTTGTAAATGATCAATTTCTAAGGATGGACGTAACTTTTAAGTTATTTTTGTTTTAATTATAGAAATAAGTTTCATAGAGATAAAAAAATACCAAAGTTTCTATTTAAACAAAACTAACCTCAATCAATATTGAATAATACTTCACCCATGTAACAAATGTACTTCTCCGGCTATTACTTTGTCTTCTTCATGATTTTCTGCCAATAGAAGCAAAATACATATTAGTAATAAATTATTACTTAAGTCAAATTATTTATTTACTATCTGCACAAACACAGTTTAGATACATCAAAATTGATTGTCTTCATCTGGTGAACTAAGCATGATAAACGTGATGACAAATATAACCAGACAGAAATAAAAGTAAATAACCATGGGTTATAAAACTAAATAAGAAGTAACGAAATACAAAAGAAACAAAAATAAAAGCAAAAGAAATTTACCAGATTAGGGAAAACTTTGGAAGTACCTGTAAGCGCTATGCTCTCGTAATACATCTTTCATTTGGGGTTTTGCTTTTTCAATTCGAAAGTTTTAACCACATTGTTAAAGCTTGGATAAGATTTGATTTGTTTTGTATCTGGTAAATCTTGTCGCGCAAAGGAATTAGTTTCCATGCTCCTAAACCGCTTTCAAAACTGATTTGGATATATAAACATAATCCGCTTTCTATAGAATTGGATAAATACACATTTGAGAAAGAACGCAAATAGTACTAACTTACTTGAATCCATCATCTTCTTAACTGAACAATATTTGAAGTACTTAATCTTCAAATATTGTTTCTCTCAATTTCCCGTACATTCAGAACTACTCTAAAGTGTTCATCATATATGCCGAGAGAGAACCATTTTTATTTTTATTTTAATTTATATGTTCCATCAAGTGTAAACGTGGAGTTGAGGCAAGTTTAAAACCATTTAGTTACTTCTCCAAATAATTAGGATTCAACATATTCCTATTTTTATTATTAATTACCTTATTATCCAAAAACAAAAATAAAAAATACAGCAAATTGGAAAACCTTTATCTTTCTAGAGTCTTGATGGAGTAGGAGTCATGATTCTTAAAGATACTTATTATTTCAAAACCAGTAGAAAGCTTTTACTGTAAGTTTAACATTTGAAATGTAGACTATGTATATCTTGTGACAAATTAATACAACAAAGTTATTATAAACCTCTGATACGCACCCCACATCGCTAGCAGGAAAGGAACCAAGCTGAAGATATAAAAGAAGAGGAACACGCGTGCAGAGCACATGGTTATTAGTTGGCTGAGCTGGCAAATAACTGTAATTGGGAAGGGGGGCTGTTAGGGTAGTTATAACTACTTTTAGGAAGTAGTTAGGATATATAGGGATTATCCCTCATTGTGTAATTCATTCAGATTTGTAATCAATAATATTTCCCTTCCATTCCCTTCAGCTCAAACATCACTCTACTACTTGACTCCATTAGAAACAGCTCCGATCAGTCGCCGGAGACTTGTTCAAGAATTATTCTGTTACTAATTCCTTAGAGTTTCCTTGCTTAATCCGATTAGGTCATAACATTGGTCTGAGCAACAAATCCTTGGAACAAAATGGTAGAAAACACGCGATATCAAGAACTACGTAAGGAGGTTGACACAATGAGGGGTTCTATGGACGATATGCGTAAAGCAATTGATGAGAAACTTTCTCAGAATGCCGAGGAATTGAAGTAAATGTTAACTGCTATTTTGGTGGATAACAGAAGTCCTATGATAGTGGATAATGGAGAATCCAATGGCCCAAGGGAGACTTAGGCACAAAGAAATACTGACCCACTCGAACTCAATGAGTGGAAGTCCCTTCTTTTGATGGATTTGGGTTGAAAGATTGGTTGTACAAAGCTGAGAAATTCTTCGAAGTGGATGGTACTCGCAGCAGTGCCAAAGTCAAATTGGCATCAGTCAATCTTGAGGGCAAAGCTTTGCAAGGGCACCAGGTTTACATGAAGACCAGACTCACTCGTGAATGGCCAACTTGGGGTGAGTATGTACATGCTCTATATGCTCGTTTTGGATCTGAATTATTTGATGACCCCATGGGGGACTTAAAAGAACTTAAGCAAACATCTAGTGTTCAAGATTATGTGGATCTATTATATGAACTGCTCACTAGTGTAGAATTATCAGAGGAGTACACTGTTAGTTGTTTCCTGAGAGGTTTGAAACCTGCTATAGGCTTATCAGTCACAATGCATTTACCAAGAACCCTGCAAAGAGCCATTACACTAGCAAAAATTCAAGAAAGAACCCTATTTCTCACTAAATAGGACCAAAGATCCCAATCCCTTTTGCCCACCCCCAGAACATACACAAACATATCCTCAAACTTTGACACCAACTCTTCAAGATCACAGTATAAACAACCTGGGAAACCACCTTTTAACCCCAAGAACCCAAAACACTAGAATCCATAGCCCTGCTGAATTAGAGGATAAAAGATCTAAGGGCCTTTGCTTTTACTGTGATGAAAAGTACACATTGGGCCATAACTGCAAGAAAAAGAAACAATTGTTCTGTACGGAGGGAGAAGAAACATATGAAAAGCTGGATAGAGATGAATATTGGGGGCATGATGACAGTGGAGAAGGTAGTGGAGAACATGGGGAATCTGCAGCAGACTTGCCTTAGGTTTCCATTCAAGCAATGTCTAGCACCCATGATTTTAGAACTATGAGGGTAACAGGATCAGCTAAAGGTAGGGCAGTGCATATACTAATTGACAGTGGTAGTACTCACAATTTCCTAGATTTGAATTTTTCCAAGAGACTAGGCTGTTATATAAAGCCTATCACCCCACTCTCTGTTGCTGTTGCTGATGGAAGTTATATACTAAGCCAATACATGTGTGAAGCTTTCACATGGAAGATGCAGGGACTCCAATTCACTACTGACATGATAACCTTACCATTAGGTGGTTGTAGCATGGTACTAGGAGTTCAGTGGCTAGTTACCCTAGGGGATATAAGCTTGAATTTTAACAAGCTGAAAATGGATTTCAGAATGGGGAGCCACAAGGTGTCATTGAGAGGAATGCAGCCTCCAGCAGCAAAACTAGTGGACCAAGCCCAGATGAAGAAACTCCTCTCACAACCAGCAGAGCTGTCTATGCTTACTGTAGGTTTTGCTAAATCTGTAACTGCTGAAAATGTCTTAAGCACAACCTTATACAGCTTGGAAGCTGATCTTGAACCTGACATGCAGTTGCTACTCGAAAAATACCATGACTTGTTTGCCATCCCAAAAGAATTGCCACCCCATAGAACTCAGGATCATGCTATCATCTTGAAGGAAGGAGTGGCCCCTGTGAACATCAGACCTTACAGATATCCTGTTTCCCACAAGGATGAGATTGAGAAAATTATGGATGAGCTGCTAGATTCTGGTGTGATTAGGCATAGCACTAGCCCATTCTCTTCACCTGTTGTCATGGTTAAGAAGAAAGACGGAAGTTGGAGAATGTGTATTGACTATAGGGAATTGAATACCAACACAGTCAAGGATAAATTTCCTATACCTGTCATTGAAGAACTGCTGGATGAGTTACATGGGGCAAGGTACTACTCTAAACTGGATTTGAGATCAGGGTACCACCAGATCAGAATGGTGGAGTGTGACATTCCTAAGACTGCATTTAGGACTCACCATGGTCACTATGAATTCCTGGTCATGCCCTTTGGCCTAACTAATGCCCCATCTACTTTCCAAAGCCTGATGAATCAGATATTCCACAACCAGTTGAGAAAATTCACATTAATTTTCTTTGATGACATCCTCATATACAGTTTATCATGGTCTGATCATCTTGAGCACTTAGAAGTTGCCTTCAAAATATTAAGGTCACATGAACTGTTTGTCAAGCAAAGTAAATGCTCATTTGGGGGTCAGCAAGTGGAGTATTTGGGTCACATTATCAACCAAGAAGGAGTACATATGGACCCACAGAAGATAGCATCTATTGTGGATTGGCCTGTTCTAAAATCCTTGAAAGCCCTAAGAGGATTCCTAGGACTTGCTGGTTACTACAGAAGATTCATTAAGAGTTTTGGCATGATAGCTAGACCTCTAACAACCCTTCTCAAGAAGGATAATTTCCATTGGACACCAGAAGCCACTCAGGCATTCACTGAACTGAAAACAACTATTACAACAGCTCCAATTTTAGCTCTACTTGACTTCACTCAAGACTTTATCATTGAGTCTGATGCATTTGGTCAGCGTATGGGTGCAGTACTTATGCAGAAAGGCAGAGCAATTGCATTTTCAGCAAGCACAATCACCTAGATATCAGGCATTGTCAGTGTATGAGAGGGAAATGCTTGCAATTATCACTGCTGTCCAGAAATGGAGTCACTATTTGGTGGGGAGAAATTTCTTCATTAAAACTGATCACTCCAGTCTGAAGCATCTGATTGAACAAGGGATCACCACCCCCAGTCAGCAGAAATGGCTGGTAAAATTTTGGGCTACGACTACTCTATCCAGTACAAAAAAAGGCTCTGAGAATCTGGTTGTTGATGCTCTTTCTAGGAGGGATCAACTGTCTGCAGAAGCTTGCTGCATAAGCTTAACTGGGTTGCAACCTGACATATTGACAAAGGTACAAAATTCATGGGAGCATGATGATAAGCTGAAGAAGTTGATTCAAATATTACAACATAACCCCTCTAATACGGCTTATTACCAGTGGAGAAATGGCATCTTGAGTAGAAAGAATAGATTAGTAGTGGGACATGACTTAGATTTGAAGCAGCACTTGCTTTTCCTACACCATAACAGCCCTATAGGGGGGCATTCTGGGAAAACGGCTACACTACAGAGGTTGAAACTGTACTTCTACTGGAAGAACATGAAATTGGATGTGTATAACTATGTCAAACAGTGTGAAGTCTGCCAGAAGTGCAAAGGGGAAAATGTGGCCTCCCCAGGCCTACTACAGCCTCTACCCATTCCTGATAAAATCTCGCAACATATTTCAATAGATTTTATTGAGGGACTACCCAAGGTAACCAACAGGAGTGCTATATTTTTGATGGTTGACAGGCTGAGCAAGTATGTTCACTTCATCCCTCTTAAACATCCCTTCACAGCCATGGAAGTTGCTCAAGTGTTTGTGGATCAGGTTTTTAAACTACATGGAATGCCCTCATCCATTGTGAGTGACAGGGACCCAGTCTTCTTGAGTAAGTTCTGGCAAGAGTTTTTCAAACTACAGGGAGTTCAGCTGCTCACTTCCACCTCTTACCATCCACAAACTGATGGCCAAACTGAAGTAGTTAACAGATGCATTAAATGTTACTTAAGGTACATGATCTCTGACAAGCCCAAAGAGTGGATAAGATGGATACCAATGGCTGAATGGTGGTATAATATTTCCTACCACAGTGCACTACAGCTTACTCCTTATGAAGTGGTTTATGGACAACCACCTCCACCCCTCTTACCTTACTTACCAATGGGCAACCAGTTAGATGCAGTGGATAGGAGCCTACAGACCAGAGAAGCTCTCATCAGGAGCATCAAACTCAACCTCAGCAAAGCCCAGAATAGAATGAAGGTGCAAGCTGACAAGGGGAGGCCTGAGAGGATATTGAATGTGGGGAGTTGGGCATATGCGAAACTTCAACCTTACAGACAACTTTCCTTGAAGGATCACTCTTTCTAGAAGCTCAGTCCCAAGTATTTTGGGCCCTTTCAGGTCCTAGCTAGAGTTGGCCAGGTCGCTTACAAGTTGGACCTTCCCCCTCATGCCAAGATAAACCACACATTTCACATCTCCCAGCTGAAGAAGAAGATTGGAGATGCTCTTTCTTCCCCATCACTTCCCCTGTATCCAACTGAGCAAGGTATCACTATGCTGGTCCCTTAGGCTGTTTTGGATCGAAGAATTGTTAAGAAGAACAATGTTGCTGTACCCCAGATCCTTATTAAATGGTGGAGTGCTGACGTGGCTGATAGCTCGTGGGAGGACTATGAGCAGATCAAGAGGAGTTTTCCTGATTTTGATCCTTGAGGACAAGGATCAGTTTTAAGGGGAGAGTATTGATACGCATCCCGCATCGCTAGCAGGAAAGGAACCAAGCTGAAGATATAAAAGAAGAGGAACACGCGGTTAGGGTAGTTATAACTACTTTTAGGAAGTAGTTAGAATATATAGGGATTATCCCTCATTGTGTAATTCATTCAGATTTGTAATCAATAATATTTCCCTTCCATTCCCTTCAGCTCAAACATCACTATGCTACTTGACTCCATCGGAAACTGCTCCGATCAGTCGCCGGAGACTTGTTCAGGAATTATTCTGTTACTAATTTCTTAGAGTTTCCTTGCTTAATCCGATTAGGTCATAACAACCTCATATTGAAAGACTCTATGATAGGAAGAATAATCTACTCGTTAAAAGTTGAGAGGGGATAATCAAAAATAGTTACTTTAAAAATTTATTAGGTGAGAAAAGGCAAATATTCTGGGATATTTTCGGCTTAATTTTTTAGCGTAAAACATAACATGATTTAGAAGAAACTAAATTTGAAATGGGTTATCCTTTACATGTAACTTCCACGTTTCCCACTCCCTAAAGATCTGTTTGTATCTTTTTAATATTTTGGTAGTTATTAAACCACCACTTTTTAAGGTAGATCAAAAAATTCGGTATTTATCCAATTTAATAGTTAGGGTTGTGCCAGTTGTTAATATTTTAATCAAAATTAACTATATTAAAAATGTATTAACTAATAACTAATTTTTGTCTTAAAATTGCCATGTGTCTGTTTAATTTTATTGCAACTTGGCTAATTTTTAGTGGCTACTATATATATATATATATATATATATATATATATATATATATATATATATATATTTATCTTAAAACAAAACTGACAATGAAAAATTAAAGACCTCATCCTCTCTGAGATATGTGACGTACACCTAATTTACCATGTCAGTATGAGGTATTTACAAGACACACTATTAATGACATGAGGTGTCTCTGATCATTTGATAAGTTGAGGTATTCAAGTGGGAATCGGTACCAATTTAAAGGGGCCTATATATTCTGCCTTACTAAAACTATATATTTCTTTTTCAATATGTGATATCAGAGTTAGTCAAGTTTCTTTATAGCGTTTTCTAATATGTGGTTGTAGTTTATGATACCTCATATCGAAAAATAACATAAAAGATCTTAATTATTCTACAATTCACAAGAAATAATAAATACTTCGTAGTTTGACTTGTACAAAGTTTAATAAAGAAATAAAGACTTTTGAAACTTGTGATCTAGAATAAACCATAATATTTGTGTGGCTATAAATGTGTGGGCAAAATTCCACCGCCCTAATTATTCTCCTTTTTAGGATAGGAATCTTTACCTACTTTATAATGGGTCAAATGCCTCACAAATAGAATTCTATAAGAGTTAGGATTTGGGTAAAGTTTAGCCTATAAATACCCCCATTCTCCCCATTATAATTCCCATCTATAAATTCTATAAGAATCCTATTTCTCTCCAATACAAAAGGAAGACTACAAGAATTCTTCTTTTTTGCTCTTCAATATTCACGGATTCTACATAAATTCCCTCCCTTTGTATTCGGCATCAAGCGGTTCACACAGAATTCGGCTATTCTCGAGGAATAAATCTTTTTACTTTCTTGTTTATTACTTTTCTCTCAGTTTTATTTATTTTTCTTGTGTATTTACTGTATTACTTGTAACCCTCTAACAAATTTAATTGTTTCACCTGAACAACCAAATTTAGGCCTAAATAGTTTTGCACCCACTGTGGGATTCAGGCAATTGTAAGTTTTTACAAAGGAAAAGCACAACCATGTCAAACGGCAATAATGATGTCCCGAAAAACACCGCCATCGCGGTCAATGACGTTTTTAAGGGCTACAACGATCCTGTCAACCAGACGAAGAACGCCCTTCACAAAAGACGAATGGTTCATAACTTGGCCAACATGGCTGAAACTATGACCAATGTCAACAAACAGTACTATCAAACTTGCTATCGAGGCCAACATCCCTCCGAGTATCCGTGCCCGACTGCAATACCTTAAAAATATGCCACCTATGATTACGGAGATACGAGTCCAACTGGTGACACTAGACTTAACTTACAAGTCACTTGGCGCAGAGGATGCGCGGCTGCTCTTTGAGCCACAGCCGCTCAGCCAGTACGGGCCATAGGATGCAAGGTATACATTCCCTCGCCTTAGGGTTTACAGTCTACTAGCTAGGGTTTAGTATGTGCCACCACCTTGAGTAAATAGGCTCACGGCCTATAGTCTTTTTATCTTCCACGGCACACAACCTATGCACTTGACATCGCCTCAAAAGTATCCCAATGTTCCTAACAGACAGGAGAAGGATACATCTAATGGACCAATCCCCATTGAATGCGATCGTGATGATCCACCGCACGGAAGCCCCGCTGGGGCCGACAACAACCTTGAAGATTTCCCCGCCAACTTTCTCAAAGTGCAGGAGAAGAAGACCGCTCAGAATATGGCCACCATGGCCGAAACCCTGGCCAAACATCAAGAAGCTCTCTTCACTGGTTCACTCCCGAGGCTAGCATCCCCATAAGTATCCGAGCCCGTGAAAGATTCATCCGCTTCTGCTCATTCCCAATGAAAGACTCAACATGAAGGTCATACCTGGGAGCTCTACAGCAGCCAGCAATTGAGGTATGGAAGGAACACTTATCATTCAAAACATCCTGAAAGAGCTAAAAGTCATCCACGATGGGATCGGTAACGTGTCGGGTGCTCCACCCCAAATTACTGTCGTAGATAAGCAAACATGCATACAAAGTGAGTGTTGCAAAAGTTCGCATACCCAAGAACTTCCGCCTGCCGGATAACCTTAAGTACGACGAAATAACTGATCCGGACGAGCATATCACTGCTTATTACACGGCCTTAAGAGTAATGAGATCACAAAAGAAGAAAATCAATCTGCTTTAATGAAAAGGTTTGGCTCAACCTTGACCAAAGACGCCCTTGCATGGTACACCTAGCTACCATTTGGGTCGATTGAATCATTCACTCATATGCAAGATATCTTTAATAAGGCGCTCTCCGGTGCCTGCAAGCGAGAGAAATAAATGGAAGACGTCTTCGAGATTCTCCAACGCAAAAGAGAATTGTTTAAGGACTGCCTGGAGAGGTTTCAGAGGGAATGTATAGAACTCCCTCTGGTACCCGACAACATTGCTATGGTATCTTTCGGCAAGAGCTTGAACCCCTGAGGTTCGATGGCCACACGTAAGCTGCAACGAAGTCTACAAGAGCACCGAAAAAAGGGCGTTATCCACAGCCCTCATCTAAGAGAAACCTTTCCAGCAATAGTCAAATACCCCTAAGACTCAGAGCAAAACGCATCCGAGTCACTCTCCAACTAACCTGGATGCTGGAGAGATGAGATCAGATAACCAATAATTTCAGAGATGATGTCCCTCAAGTCGTTTTCATTTATAGTAGTTTATTTATATTCGCTTACGGACCCAGCGTCCTCTTTTTTCTTTTAGATTCGACATCTACTGCATGAGAACTTGGCTAAAACTTGGAATGAGGTTTACCACCGGTACAACTGTACCCTCATATTGGTTATTCACCTCTTCAAGCCTTTCATTAGCCGGCCGAAGCTCAGATAGCAACCCCATACATTGCTTCCGCAAAATTCATCTCCTAAAGGGACACATCAAGCACACGTATCTTCTTGGCTCGCTCAGCCCTCATCACATTCCTGCTGCGATCAGCCCTCAAGTTCCGCTCGCAGTCCGGGTTGTAATTTCCATCATATGATCTTTGAAATTCTTCTTAGGATTCACCACCGTATCACTTGGTAGTACTCCTTGAGGTCTTTGATTCACTTGGTGAGATAGGCTACTCATTTGAGATTCAAGAGCCTTGATGGAAATGTTGTGAGATGTTACCATTTTCTTGATATTTTTGATATTACCGGAGTAACTTTCTTGATTCTTAAGCATTTCTGCCATCATTTCTTCACACTTGGATAGACCTTTTCCTTCATTCTCACCTTGCTTGTATGGAGCTCTTGGTATATAGCTTCAAGAGGCACCAACTCTTCTCCCATCTTGATTGTTGCTCCAATTTTGTCTTCCTCTATCTTGCCTCCATTGGCCTTGTTGATATGGCCTTCGATAACTATCTTGATAGTTAGACACATAAGTGGCTTCTTTTTCACAATAGACATTGACACATTGTTCTGGAAAGTACTCTTCTTGTACTCTTTGGAGAAGAGCAAGAGGTGGGGCTCCGGGGTTCACATAGCTCATAGGAGCTACTTGGTAACCGACATTTGTAACTTGAAGATTTTCCACTTCGTTCACCTCTTCTCATTATCTTCCTTGGCACCTCTAAGAATCTCAATATTGGTAAGGATTCAAGCCATTTGCTCTTAGTGATCTTCAAATCTCTTCATCATTTGTTCCTCCATCACCACTTGGGTTTTGGGCCCTAGATTGCCAATCTTTAGATTGCTTGGCAACTTTGTTGAGAATTTCCTTGACTTCTTGATAAGTCTTATCCATGATAGCACCTCCACACAAATTGTTCACAGCCGATTAGTTGATCTTGTTGAGCCCTTAGTAGAAATATTGTAGGAGCATATCATCTCCAAACCCATGAGTTGAACAATGTAGTAATACCTCTTGAAAAGCTTCCCATGCTTCGGACAATGAATCAGTTGGATCTTGCTTGAATATTATACCTTGTCCCTCATTGAAGCTTGTCCTTAGGCAAGAATTTCGCCAAGAATTGCTTTACATGTTCCTCCCAAGTATGAATTGAGTTTTTTGGTAGCTTGATCAACCATGCCTTGGCCTTCCCGGATAGAGAATAGGGAAATACTCTTAGGCATAAAGATTTTTAAGATAATGGGCCGACTTGTAGAGATCACATGTTTGGATAAAATTTCTCAAATGCTCATTTGGATCATCATATTTACTTCCACTAAAGTATCCATTTTGGTCAAAACTTTGTAAGATCACTTGTGGAGTGTTGAAAGTAACATTACCACGAATGGGTGGAGGAACAATTGCAGTAGCAAAACTTTCCATATTCACTTCTTCATCGAACTCTTCCACATCTTGTACCGGTGGATTTGCATTTCGAGCACCCCTTACATTCCTTTGGTTCATGTTGACATTTCGAACATTCACTCGATTGGCCCTTTGATTAGATTGAATAACACGAGCACCTCGGTTTTGACACGACCCGGAATCGAGCTAGGCCGTACGGGCACCCGACATCCAGATACCATTTGTCTTCAAAATAGGATACCCCCTAGGTCATTTCCTCCCCTAGACCCTTCGGGCGAACCCTTACCAATTGAATTAGGAAAATAAATATAAATCAATTCATAAATAAGAACAAGACTTAAAAAAAAAGCACAGACATACTGATATCTCTAAGCTGTACAAAAGAAATTCCAGTGAACTACCTAATATACTAGGTTTAGTGCTATCCAGATTAAACATCTAAGAGTACAGAAGAAGATAAATACCTCCTGAAGAGAGAAAAATACAACTGAAATAATAAACATAAAACTGGTGGCCATCCGGAATAAAAGCTGACTCACCTTGACAGCTGAAGTCGTCTTCGCTCCTTCACAACGTGGCAAACTCAATCCTGGAGCGAACCTGCCGAAACGAAATAGATAGACAAAAACAAACAACAAACAAGGGTGAGTCAAAAGGACTTAATAAGTGGGGCAGACTAGCCACCTCAAAGAATAGGATAGCTAGCTAGGGAGAAAATAAACAGATAAACCAAATTCTTCTTATTTAAATTATGAAAAGGCAGAGCCAGATAATAACTAGAAACACGTATGGAATCACAAACTCATCAACAACCAGGAACGTAAGATAGCCAGAACATATAGGTATCCCGAACACATCAACAATCAGAAATACATCCTGTTGCGGCGTGCAACCCGATCCATATATTCATCCTGTTGCGGCGTACAACCCGATCCATATATTCATACTGTTGTGGCGTGCAACCCGATCCATATATTTATACTGTTGCGGCGTGCAACCCGATCCATATATTTATACCATTGCGGCGTGCAATCCGATCCCCGCAACCCATAATACGAGCCAGAAATATATAGGCAAACTGATATATATGTCCACGACATAGTATACATACCGCATACATAAAACACAACACAGTACACATAATAGTCAGTATGCGGTGCAATGAGATGGGATGAATGCGGTACGATGCAATGCAGTCACATATGCCTGAAACCGATCTCCGGCGCGGGACTCGCCTTGTCTACAAGGAGATATATGAAATAATGACCCTTCACCGGCTTGGGACTCTCATCGATTACGGGAAGTATATGCAATGATGACCCTTTACCGGCTCAGAACTCTCAACGATTACCGGGAAGTATATACAATAATGACCCTTCACCGGCTCGGAACTCTCATCGATTACCGGGAAGTATATGCAATGATGATCCTTCACCGGTGCGGGGCTCTCATCGCCAACCGGGAAGTATATGCAATAATGACACTTCAACGGTGCAGGACTCTCATCGCCAACCGGGAAGTATATGCAATGATGAACCTTCACCGGCTTGGGACTCTCATCAATTATCGGGAAGTGTATGCAATAATGACCCTTCACCGGTGCGGGACTCTGATCGCCAACCGGGAAGTATATGCAATGTTGAACCTTCACCGGCTCGGGACTCTCATCGGTTATCGGGAAGCGTATATAATAATGACCCTTCACCGGTGCGGGACTCTCATCGCCAATCGGGAAGTATATGCAATGATGAACCTTCACCGGCTCGGGACTCATCGATTACCGGGAAGTTTATGCAATAATGACTCTTCACCGGTGCGGGACTCTCATCGCCAACCGGGAAGTATATGCAATGATAAAAACCAGAGTGCAATGCTCATATGCTCAATGCAATACCAACAACAGGGCTTAATATATAATATACAATGTAAATTCAAAACTAAGGCGTAATGAGTATGCCTATCGGCAGATACACACATAAAGAACACGTGGTAAAAAATCCATGAGGCCAAGTGCCTCCAAAGAAATGGATATAAACACTTACCTTGTTACAAAGTTAGCACAGTTACTCAACAACCGTTTTATCCTTTGGATTCACTGCCAAACGATCCTTCTGTATTTAATAAGTAGAAAACGATATCAAATAAGGCTAAAGGCTTCATTCCCCACATCTTAGGATAATCCTGTTAGGAACCTGGTTTCTATTCGCATACGCAATACGCAGGTCAGGCCTATATATAGGGTTTAAGGTCACATAACCAAACCCTAAATAAATTACATTTATATGTTTCCCATAACTCACTGAGTACGAATATATAATCAATTCCATTATCGGGGTCCAATTGGCACTTGAAACTATCAATTGAACTTATAAAACGATGGGTAATATTCCAATTTTTACAGCTAAAATATATTCAAACACACGTAATAAACTCAAATGATACATTAACATCATTACCTAAATGTTTCAAGGTGAAAATTCTATTTTTTCCGGCTCTTTTCTCATTTTTCTGGTATTATTTTCGTTGGCTTCCCAGCTTTCGCGTTTCTGTTCCATTTCTCTGTTTCTCATGTCGTTCTTGTTTCTGTTTAGTTTACCAGTTAGGCTAAGTACTATTGCCACCGCCTAACTTTTGTTTCTTTTACTTTTTCATTTTATTTTCTTTTCTCTTTTCTTTTATAATTTCTTTTCTTTTCGTGACGAAAATTAAAACGATACCCTACGATATTCGAAATAATTCTAAATTTCGCGTACATGTTATAAAAAATATATGTAACACACTCACTAAGGCGGATCTCTAATCGGACTCCCGAAACTCAATATGCAAATTAAATAGAAAAAAGTCAAATTATTTAACTTTTGGTATTTTAGCGGAACCTAGATGAACAACATCAAAATTCACTTCCGAAAGTTTACAAAAGTCACAAATAATCATACGAATCTAACGGCGCTTTCGAATTTTGAATCGGAGCTCGTTCGGCAAAACCGAGCTCGAAAATCTCTTTTTAATATTTATCAACAATAAAAACTGAAACCTTCTTCCGATGCCTACCAAACGAGGTTTGATTTCGCTCAAATTTTACAGATAAGTTTCAATAGATATTATGAATATTTTAAAAATTATCGGCACGCCAATCGGAGTCCTAACTTCTGAAACGACTGACCGAGGTCGTTTCATTCTCCTCCACTTATACTCTCGTTCGTCCTCGAACGAGCCTAAGTCTAAAGAAAAAAAATCGCGCGGATAACATGAGAACTTTCACGACCTTCATAAGCTAATCCACTGGCATTATCTCCTGATTGCAGGATCAGAATTATAACACGCATATTGAACTTTTGGAATAAAATATATCTGGATAATATGATAATACCATTGCACCGCTTATTCTGACTAAGCTGATCCTTCCTCGATTACGAGAAGAGAGTTCTATATTTTCGAAACAAAGATACACGGAACTTTGGATGAATTAACATGATTCAGCCGATAATCAGCTCTTCGATATACCTTTCGATATAGAATAGGTCGATTAAAATAAGAATTAGCTTAAGCTTCAGCAACGCCTTAGAGATTTAGTATTACCATTCAGTATTTGGGGGAAGTCTCCTCCACTTAAAGCATAGTATTACCATTCAGTATTTAGATGAAGACTCCTCCAATTAAAGCACAAACTCATGCAGCTATTTGAATAGGAATAATCATCCTCGCACAACCTGCTGGATTAAGAAAGACTTAGCTAGAACAGAATGCAGCTCTAAGCTACCAAATTACCCTCTCGAGTTGCCAAACAGCTGCAACTTTCGAGTTCACTACTCTCAAACCTTTACCACAAGCACCACCGCTCGATAGCTCAATTCATGAGTTGGACGACACTCTCCATTATATTTAGTAGCCTTGAAACACAACTATGTGCTTACCCAGCTACCTTAATGCATACTCTGGATCAACACAGGGAACATCACAAGCAGCTACTAACTACCCAAGCTCACCATTTCCGGACGAGGAAGAAATGGTAATAGACCGAGGATAGAAATAATTAGAACTTCAGGAAGCTCATCTTCTTATTTCTTGGCTACCATAGCTAGACTACTTCCGAGTTAGCTAACGAAAGAATCATAATTGAAGGGATAGACATTAAATAAGCTTTATGGAATGACATCTATGCCAATTCAACCTCCCAATAAGAAGGAAACACTGATAATTTATCAGAAAACCCTTTTATAACCCAGATAAGCTCATAGGACAATATGACTTTACTAGCGTTTTGAACCAAGAGGAGTTACGTAGATTGAATATTACTTACTAATCACTATGCACCGGAAGAAATGATAACACTTTCTGATTGTGACTATTAAGAATCCCACCATCCTATCAACACTGAATTCCAAAGAGAGATAGACTGACTTGACATAATAAGAGAACGTGGTACAACAGGATGCTAAGCAGACAATACCGACACTCGCTCCCAAATATCTCACATTTAGACCAAATAAATTAGTAGGGTCTCACAAATGCCAGTAATAAATCATACCAGAAGCTCGCCCCTCTACCACAACCGATTCTTAGCCGAAACAATATCCAAGGAAACTCTGAAAACATGATATGACAGACCATTTCCAAATCGATCGGAAGAATCAAAGCTTACACACATATAAGTGAGGAAGAAATACTCGGGTCTACTACATCAGATACCTCAACATCCTACCAGACTAGTAGTTCTTAGAAGTGCCTCTGCGGCTGAGCCGAGCAGCTACACTGATAATTACTTCTAGAAGAACCACTAGTACCATGCTCTCGACCTCTATCGATTGAGGGCATATCTCTGGTTGATTAAGATCTAAATGAAATTCCTCTTGATTGTGCAGGTGCCTGATGACGAGAGAAAGGACGACTGCCTGCTTGCTGGAGTAAGGAAAAACCCCTCAAAGGATAACCAGACTCATGACAGTGATAACACCTTTTTCGCTAAAAATGGAAACTGGACAGACTATTAATAGCTACAAAGAGAAAATTGACTCTGATCTTGATGAACTACTTGCACACTCTGAGAATCACGCGCCACAAGCTAAGATAACCTGGGAAGTAACCTCCCAAAATAATTAGAACTCTTACCTCCAAAAGGGGGGTATGGTGCCCACTAGGGCCGTGGGATCTCTCGCTCTCCCACTCTAACTCTTCCCGTTTTAACTTATGGTATGCCTAACGCAATATCAACAACAACATCAAATGAAATCCTGACCTCAATTTCTTGAGCCATCTGGGATCTCATGGAATGAGAAAGGTCACTAATAAATCTTTGAATCTCTCGAAAGGCTCATGGACTAGTTCTAATGCATATCCAGCTATTCTATAGAATTCAATCTCATATTCTGAAACCAATAGGCTAACCGACAGGCTACCCTGTCTAATCCACTCAAACTGGCGACACTCTTTATCTCGCTTGCTACACGAAAGGAACTTTTTCATGAATCTAGAAGAAAAATCGAACCAAGTTAACTAATAAGATAGCGGTCCACCAATCGACGGCTGGACCTTGAAATTGGAAAGCAGAATAATCAATACCATACCGCTCAATATAATCAAGAGCCTGAAGGATATGCTGACATCATTGTATTTTAAAAATTTACACAGGCATTATCTGATACATGGCTTAAGAATATCGAAATGTTCAACTAGGTAAAGTAATGTAGCATTTTCAGGCACTCGGACCGAACTGTTACATGGGCTAGCTAACCAGCTAGAACAACTGGAGGCACAATACATGCTGCCTCCGAAACATAATTTTACTGAGGCAATATCAGGAACTGGAACAGGATCTCTCTGAGACCGAATGTCTGCATCTGCGGCAACCTGATAAGCTGCCTAGCGAATAATAGGTTCTTGCGGTATCTGCGTCGCCAAGATTCTCGCAAAAGCATCGTAGAGAGCCAAGGAAACCAAAAGCTCTGCTCCCTTGCCCATCGCGAGCTCGTACGACTGAAACCTCCGTAACTAGATCGTCAGCACGATAAGAACTCTTGGGGCTTCGTTAATGCTAGCCTCACGCTGGACTGCTTCGTCTTGAACTCATACCATTTGCTGATTTGTCGCATGAGGGTTCACAATTACCATGAAGGAATTAACGGATTAACGAAAATACTTTCGAATCCTAGACCGACGCAAGATCAGAAATGAAGGAAGTGAAACTTCCTAAATGCCATCATAGCCTCTCGCAGATAAGTACGGATGTCTACGTACCCATCAGTGAGACTCTACTAGACACTGGCTTAGTCTAGGTAGACTCTAAACCGGGCTCTAATACCAACTGACACGACCCGGAATCGAGCTTGGCCGTGTGGGCACCCGACATCCTCCCCTAGACCCTTCGGGCGAACCCCCAATTGAATTAGGAAAATAAATACAACTCAATTCATAAATAAGAACAAGACTAAAAAAAAAAAAAAAAAAGCACAGACATACTGATATCTCTAAGCTGTACAAAATAAATTACAGCGAACTACCTAATATACTAGGTTTAGAGCTATCCAGACTAAATATCTAAGAGTACAGAAGAAGACAAATACCTCCTGAAGAGAGCAAAATACAACTGAAATAATAAACATAAAAATGGTGGCCATCCGGAATAAAAGTTGGCTCACCTTGACAACTGAAGTCCTCTTCGCTCCTTCACAACGTGGCGAACTCAATCCTGGAGCGAACCAGCCGAAACGAAATAGATAGACAAAAATAAACAACAAACAAGGGTGAGTCAAAAGGACTCAATAAGTAGGGAAGACTAGCCACCTCAAAGAATAGGATAGCTAGCCAGGGAGAAACTAAACAGATGAACCAAATTCCTCTTATTTAAATTATTAAAAGGCAGAGCCAGATAATAACTAGAAACACGTATGGAATCAAAAACTCATCAACAACGAGGAACGTAAGATAGCCAGAACATATAGGTATCCCGAACATATCAACAATCAGAAATACATCCTGTTGCGGCGTGCAACCCGATCCATATATTCATCCTGTTGCGGCGTGCAACCCGATCCAGTTGCGGCGTGCAACCCGATCCATATATTCATACTGTTGTGGCATGCAACCCGATCCATATATTTATACTGCTGCGGCGTGCAGCCCGATCCATACATTTATACAACCCGATCCCCGCAACCCAGAATACGAGCGAGAAATATATAGGCAAACTGATATATGTCCACGTCATAGTATACATACCGCATACATAAAACACAACACAGTACACACAATAGTCAGTATGCGGTGCAATGAGATGGGATGAATGCGGTACGATGCAATGCAGTCACATAAGCTTGAAACCGATCTCCGGCGCGGGACTTTCATTGTCTACTAGGAGATATATGCAATAATGACCCTTCACCGCCTCGGGACTCTCATTGATTACCGGGAAGTATATGCAATGATGACCCTTTACCAGCTCGGGACTCTCATCGATTACCGGGAAGTATATGCAATGATGACCCTTTACCAGCTCGGGACTCTCATCGATTACCGGAAAGTATATGCAATGATGACCTTCACCGGCACGGGGCTCTCATCGCCAACCGTGAAGTATATGCAATAATGACCCTTCACCGGTGCGGGACTCTCATCGCCAACCGGGAAGTATATGCAATGATGAACCTTCACCGGCTCGGGACTCTTATCGATTACCCAGAAGTGTATGCAATAATGACCCTTCACCGGTACGGGACTCTGATCGCCAACCGGGAAGTATATGCAATGATGACCCTTCACCGGCTCGGGACTCTCATCGGTTATCAGGAAGCGTATATAATAATGACCCTTCACCAGTGCGGGAATTTCATCGGTTATCGGGAAGAGTATATAATAATGACCTTTCACCGGTGCGGGACTCTCATCGCCAATCGGGAAGTATATGCAATGATGAACCTTCACCGGCTCGGGACTCTCATCGATTACCGGGAAGTTTATGCAATAATGACCCTTCACCGGTGCGGGACTCTCATCGCCAACCGGGAAGTATATGCAATGATAAAAACCAGAGTACCATGCTCATATGCTCAATGCAATACCAACAACAGGGATTAATATATAATATACAATGTAAATTCAAAGCTAAGGCGTAATGAGTATACCTATCGGCAGATACACACGTTAAGAACACGTGGTAGAAAATCCATGAGGCCAAGTGCCTCCAAAGAAATGGATATAAACACTTACCTTGTTACAAAGTTAGCACAGCTACTCAACAACCGCTTTATCCTTTGGATTCACTGCCAAACGATCCTTCTGTATTCAATAAGCAGAAAACGTTATCAAATAAGGCTAAAGGCTTCATTCCCCACATCTTAGGGTAATTCAGTTAGGAACCTGACCCCTATTCGCATACGCAATACGCAGGTCAGGCCTATATATAGGGTTTAAGGTCACATAACCAAATCCTAAAAAATTACATATATATGTTTCCCATAACTCACTGAGTACGAATATATAATCAATTCCATTATCGGGGTCCAATTGGCCCTTGAAACTATCAATTGAACTTATTAAAACGATGGCTAATATTCCAATTTTTACCGTTAAAATATATTCAAACACACGTAATAAACTCAAATGATGCATTAACATCATTACCTGAATGTTTCAGGGTGAAAATTCTATTTTTTTCCGGCTCTTTTCTCATTTTCTGGTATTATTTTCATTGGCTTCCCAGCTTTCGCATTTTTGTTCCATTTCTCTATACATGTCGTTCTTGTTTCTGTTTAGTTTACTAGTTAGGCTAAGTACTATAGCCACCGCCTAAATTTTGTTTCTTTTACTTTTTCATTTTATTTTCTTTTCTCTTTTTTTTTATAATTTCTTTTCTTTACGTGACGAAAATTAAAACGGTACCCTATGGTATTCGAAATAATTCTAAATTTCGCATACAAGTTATACAAAATATATGTAACATAGTCACTAAGGCGGATCTCAAATCGGACTTCTGAAACTCAATATGCAAATTAAATAGAAAAAAGTCAAATTATTTAACTTTCGGTATTTTAGCAGAAACTAGCCGAACAACATCTAAATTCACTTTCGAAAGTTTACAAAATTCAAAAATAATCATACGAACCTAACGGCGCTTTCGAATTTCGAATCGGAGCTCGTTCGCCAAAACCGAGCTCGAAAATCTCTTTTTAATATTTATCGACAATAAAAACTGAAACCTTCTTCCGATGCCTACTAAACGAGGTCTGATTTAGCTCAAATTTTACAGATAAGTCTCAATAGATATTATGAATATTTTAAAATTATCGGCACGCCAATTGGAGTCCTAACTTCCGAAACGACTGACCGAGGTCGTTTCAAGTTTGCACCTCGACCTCCTCGGTTAACATTGTTTCCTCTTTGGTGTGCATTGCTCGCAACACCAACATTGTCACGAACATTAACTCTCCCATTGGCTTGATTGTTACTAATATGGTTTCCATCAATTGGGGCACCATCTTCAACTTGAGGTTGATCATTCTCTTCAAACACATCATGAATTCTGTAACTCTTCTCACTAAGAGAAGTGTCATCATAATCTTCCTCGGTTTCTCCATCATAATCATTTGGAACCATCAGGGCATTAGGAAATAGAGCCCCCTCCTTTGCACGATTGTAGAGAGGGTTCCGCATAGCTCGATTTGGATTTTGTCTCATTGATAATATTCATCTACACACGGTAAACTAAATCAAGAGGTAAAATGGTAGGAATAACTCACAAGACAAGAACACGAGTTATTCAATCTAATAGATGTACCGTAGCTCCCCGGCAACAACGCAAAAATTTGATCCACGCTCAATCCACTCACCTATAAAGGTGTGGGGCGATCGTCAAAGATAGTAGTACCCAACTAAGAGGCGGGGTCGATTTCCTCAGGGAGCTAGATTGCAATCTATTAGTCTTCGATTGAATAATAACGAGTTCTACAAATTGTTCATATATTCCTAAGTATAAATTGATAGAAATTGAATTAGCTACAACTACGACTAACGATTAACAATAAGAGCATAAAATTAATTCAATACTTTAAAATGTTTTTTAATTATGGAAAAAGAGCTAGGGGTTTACTCATTCCGATAAGATTCCTTTAACTAGACTCTTGCTTTACCCTTACAAATCATATGGGTAACATCAATGGTCGGACCTTAATTGTATTCCTCAAAATCCATTAGTGATAAGGAGGATTTACCTCATCAAGCCCGTTGGGGTCAATAATGAGGCACAAAAACCCTAGTCCAAGGACCCGAACGGGAATGACCTTTTTAGGTCTTTTCCATTTAAATGGGGTAGGTTGTAGCCAATGTAACCTAAATGCTCGCTAGTTTCGATTATCCTACACCTTCAACCCCGTTAGCTGATGAAAGAAAAGTATGGTTAGGTTCAAGTACGGTCGTGCCTTAAAACCTATTCAAGAAAAGTATGATAGAGAACTAGATTCACTTTAACCCATAGATTTTAGAATATTAAAAATAAGTTTTAAGTTAAAACAATCAAGTCATCATAAATAAACCCCTAGTATGAGTTTAGCTACACGTACTAGGATCTAACACACACATGGTAAGAGATGAAATGGCAAGAATCATGTAAAGAATTACATGAAAAAATGAAATCCTTACAAAAGATTCAAGTTAAAACCTTTCTTTTACCTCCAAGAATATTCATATATTTAATAAGTGTATTCTAAGCTGAAAATGGTATATCTTTCTCAGATTTATGCTAGTCCGTCGATTATTCGGCGGGCCGCCTATTGAAGTGCGTGGCCGCCGAAGGAAAGTCTAACTCCTCTTTTGTCTTCTTCTGCAATGCAGGTCCAACAGGGTCGCAGTTCCAGCGGCGGACAACTTCAGCAGTCCATAGATTTCATGAGCTCACTGTGATGGCCGGCGAAGCCGCATCTTCTTCTGTGGCATCGCAGAATGCATTCAGCAATTTGACCGGCAGCCCGCCTCTTTGTTTCAATGGAACTTGATGAGCTCTTGAACTCTCCTCCTTCGGCCGGTGATTCGGCAAGGCGCCGATCAAGCTGCTGCCCTAACTCTCTATTCTTCAAAATGTAGCAAAAGTGCATTTGTTTTTGCTCCTCTTCATTCTTTTGGCTTTGTACACTAATTCTCTTTGATACCCTGAAACATGGAGATAAACATAAGATTTACTCAAATAATAAAGTTTTTAATATGTAAAAGTTAGTCTAAAAGAGTTGCAAATATACTCAAAATACCAACATATCACTTGTGACCCTCTAACAAATTTAATTACTTTACCTAGACGACCAAATTTAGGCCTAAACAATAAATGAGTCAAAAGGGAAGTTTAGACTTAAATTATTTCCAAATTTTGAAGCATGACAAATCTTTTTTGGGATGAACTAATACGGAAAGTATCAAAAACAAAGTGGGATGAAGGGTGTGTGTGTGTGTGTGTGTGTTTGTGTGTGTGTGTGTGTATATGTGTGTGTGTGTGTGTGTGTGTATAAGTGTTAATGTCAGAGCTAGTTAAATTCTTTCATAATATTTTATACCTCATATAAATTTTTACATTAAGAGGCAGGAGCTCACAAAAATTACTAATAGCAATCCTCATATCTTCCTCCCTTCCCATTTCTTTTCAAAGAAAAAACCCTAGCACCCCATAACCCCTTACCATCGTCGCCTTCCCTCAACCCTTCCTCTTCATTCTCCTTCAAAATTCTAGTGCCACCCTCCCTTCGACTTCCTTTTGCCGTCTCCGCCATAGACCACCACCTTCTCTACGTTTCTTTTCCTTGCTCATGCTTAAAAGAGAGGGAAAAAAAAAGCAGTCCATATTGAAACTCTCAAATACCTTACTTCTAAGGTTTAACATTCGGTGAAAATGTAAGTAATGAACACTATTGTGTTCTTTGAAGATTTTTTTTGTTGTTCCACGGGTGTTTAGTTCAAGATCTGGTATTTTCTTGTATACATTTGTTGTTCTTTTAAGTTTTTATTTAGATTTTCCAAAAAAATTATATAAATTTTTTCATACGCGTTTATACACTTTTATAAAAGTTTATACACTTCTGTAAATGTGTGTAAACTTATATACATCTATATACGTATTTATGTAAAATGAATAAAATTTTATAAATTTTCAGATTTTTGTATTTTATGGATGTTTGCTAAATTTTCGATATTTTGTGTATTATTTTTGTATTTCTCTCCTTGTATATACATTTTTCTATGTATATATATTTATAATTTATTTTTTTAGTAGATCTATGTGTATAAACTTGTCGAAAACAATAATATAAATAAAATCAATAAAAAAAACTCAAAAAAAGCAACTCCAAAGTGCAATAAAAAAGGATGGTGAAAATTTGGCGATTTCAAATTTTTCGGCTGGCGGCGATAGGGGAAGTGGCTGCTAGGGTTTTTTACTTTTGAAGGATAGTCAAAAATTCAAAAAAAGTCATTGTATTATGCTCACATAATAAAAAAAATGGGCCTTTTCTTTGTAACTTCCTTGTTTGAAGTGATCTTTTTTATTTAAAAAAAAAACCATATATATAGTTGTAATTTTAAAGCCACATAATATCACACCAAGAACAAATTAAATAAATTATTGTTAAATGTCAAAATATAAAATATCAACAGCTAGAATAAACAATCTGACAAAACAAACATTCCATAATAAAAAGCTACAATATAAATTTGAACAAAAATACAATTGAAGGAGATATTCTTACAAGGATTGAATTTAGAAATTCAGGCTAGAACAAAGTTGATTGTCGTTTCTTAGCCGACTTCAATTTCTGAAAGCGAGAATGTGCGGGCTTGTAGAATTTTTATATTTAAATATTGGGAGATTTACATAAGTATACAATTTAACACTCTTTTTTACACTAAAATGTCAATATTATCTCATTTTCAAAATATAGTCATATTTTATTTTTTCAAAATATAGCAAAGTACATATAAAATGGTGATGAAACCCTAGATCCACCTCCTACCACCCCCCAACTGCCACCCCCCACCATTGCTACCGCCTCGTGGTCGCCGGAAAATATTTTTTTATTTATTTTGTGGATCTGTGTATATTTTCACTGTATGTACAGTGTATAAACAATGATACATTGTGCATAAAGTGAAAATATAGTAGATACGCACATGTACGATTATTGTGTGCTTGTATATTCTCTATATGGTTATTGCATGTACAGTGTATATGTGTTCATTCAACAGACATACACACCACAAACAAATCGATAACCCAACATACATGTTGTATAGTTATTGTATGACAAGTGTATATATATATAAATTGTATGCCCGGTGTATGTTATGTCGCATCTTATTTTTTTTGAACCGGTTAAAGTTCAAAATATGACTTGACTTATTGGATAACTCATGAGTAAAGAGTTGGAGTCGCCACCTAACATATTTTTTAATTAGGCGTATTAGGGCGCCTATTTTGTTTCTAGCTAATTTTATAATTAACTCCGAAACTTAGTCTACGAACGAACCATAAATCTAGGTAAGAGTTCAAGTTAACCCGAGAGGAAAGAGTTAGGCACCTCTCAGGCTCCACCAAATATGGTTTACTGGCCGGACTAAATAATTGGGATTCTAAGCAAATAAGCAAATAAAATAGCTTACTAAAATAGACAAGTAATTAAATGGATATGATAATATGCATATGATTAATTAAGATTAAATGAAAAAGGTTTTAAATCCACGAATTGACTTCTTCTAAAGTTACCTTACAAAAATAAAAATAAGTTAGTACGACAATTTAATAAAGTGAAATAATAATAATAATAATAATAATAATAATAATAAAGAATAATAAATACTAGTAGTATTAATAAATAATAAAAAAGGGTTTTCTTCTAGTTGTTGTCCTTCAAAAATAGGCAGTCTTTCATATATTTTTACTTCGTACAAAATATAGAAAAAATAAGGCAGTATTAAAAATAATAATAATAGTATAAAATATCAATAATAAAAATAAAATAAAGGGGGAAAAGGGTTTTATAAAAATGTAGGCTCAGGTATGTATGAATTAGCTAGAGATTAGGGACGTCGGTACGACTGCAAACACGCCAGGTGGTCGCGTTGCCATGCCAAGTGCCGGTCCCACCAATCCATCACCGGCTCGTTTTGCAATTACGGCTCATACACGTCATCATAGCCTTTTTTGTTTTAGGGACACGGGAATGGGGCTGTTCAAGTGTAGTATCATGTTCAAATTAATCCCGAGGCCTCAATATATGCAAGTATATTTTTCATTGCCCGTGTCAGCATAGTGAATGTCTGGAAATCCGTTTAACTCAGCATAAAACAAAGAACATGGTTGGTCAAAATGACTCGAAGAGCAACGGTATTCAAAAAATCCGGCAACCATAGCATCGTCAACATTGCAAAAGCCAAACCAAACGAAGACCTAAAACAGTCATCCCTGACTACAAAACACGATGAGGATCTACAGTAGGTCAGGCGAGACCTGCAAAAGAAAACAACGTAGTGACAATGACCAAGACAGAGGAGCGACAGCCAATGGGTCTCGGCAGAAAATTCCGGCGCCCTCAACGGCATCGCTGCCACTCTGGTCTTCCTTCTCTCATTTTCTGTCAACAACACTCATACATAGAACATCAAAATAAATATAGGCAGTGAGATAAAGGGTTGACGACGGGTGTTTCGGTCAGCGTTGTCTCTGGTGACGCGCCGTTACTGATGTATTCCACTGTTCCTGATCTGGTTTTCGTTTGATTTTGTTCCGATGGGTGTGTCTTTTGCTCTGTTTCTGTTCCGTTGGCCCCAATCCCCGATCTCCCTGTTTTGTGTGGTGTCGTGTGTGTAACGATTTGTGGGCAAGGAGATATGTTGGTTTTGTAATGTGTGTGGGTTATGTTATGTATCTGTGAAGTGTGTGTCGTGAAAAAGACAAGAGGAGGGGGCCCATGTATGTAATGTGTGTATGGAGAGGTTTATGTATGTCTGTGTGTGTGATACTTTGTGAAGAAGATGATAGTGAATTTATGTGGACTGCGTATGCACTGTGTCGTTGTGAGTGTGAAATTAAAAGGGGTGTTTTTTTAGGGAAAGAAGCCCAAAAGGAGTGGGGTAGGCTGATTGTGTATTTTGTGTGTGTGTGTGTCTATGTGTTGTGTGTGTAAGAGAGAGAGTTCTTCTTTTTGGTACTGTTTTTTGCGAAGAAGACCAAGAGGGGTGTAGGGCCTGCCAATGGGGTACTGCTGATGGTGAAATGGAGTGTGCGTATGGGTATGCTGATGTTTGTATTTTGTCTGATGATGATGTGAGAAGAACAAAATCAATTATAATAAAGAGTTGAAAAAAGTAGTTGTTGGGGATTGGAGTTAATTGTGGGATTTTGAGAGAGATTTTGGGGATTAGAAAAAGATTAGGAGAATGATTTGGGAGATTTTGCCAAAAAAGAATATTCACTTTCAAAAGTTAAAACGAGGGAATGTATTTGGCTAGATTCTATATCTAGGTTCGAAGAGAAGATATAATCTAATAAAAAATAGTAAATGAAAGTAAATACAAATAAATAAAAATATTTGTGGAAATTGGAAGAAAGAAATTGAAAAGTTTTGAATTTTATTTAAAATAATTAGAAGAAAATAGCAATTAATTCTAACAGAATGGGCGTACCTACACGGTTTCGTAGGAACTTTTAACAAAAGAAGAAGAAAAATAAGTAAATAGAAAAATTGACATTTCTTTTTTATTGGCCATTATTCAACTTAAAGGTAAAAAAATAAAATATAGATATACATATGTATAAATTTCACAAATAATCATTAAATAAACTCAAATAAAATTATTTAAATGTAGATAATCACATATAATTACTAATTTGCACAAATAATCACAAATCGATACAAATTTGACATGTAGCCTAAATGATGCAATTATATGATATAGCCGCGAATATTATAAATGTACTAAATTGCACAAATAGGCACAGTTTTTAAAAAATAGCCTAAATGACTTAAAATTACGTAATATAGCCACATTAAGGTATGTAATATATAAGTAGGGGATAACGCACGTAAATGCATGATTTCTAATGTACATTTTGCATAAATAGTCAAATTGCGCTCTTAAGTTGATTTATAGCCAATTTTAGAAAAAGGAGGGATAAACTTGGGTGTTAACAACTGCTCCTTTTTGCCCGGAGATGATGAAAGTATCTTCGGGCAAAGATAGTTGATGGAGCAGCCAATTTTGTCACGACTGGTATGCAAAATGATAAAAAGGAAAAATGGGAGTTTTGGGGTGTTTTTGACCGAACCCCGGTCTCTGAGTTTTCTACATATCTCGGGTTTCACGAGAATCAGGTCGTGTGTAGTTCTAAAATGGCATGTCGCCTGTGTGAGATATTTATGATGCGCGATTTTGGATGTAAAGACTAAACTTATTCAAGTATGTAAAGTTTAGATTCGTGTATGCTTTGCCTTTTGGCGGGATAAATGAAGAGAGGCAAAGGCCCTAGCGAAGAGTAGCTAACGTCAATAGATTGAGCGTGGGAAAAGAGGCTTATAATCATCCTAGTTATGAAAATGTGGCGCGCTACACACTCATAAAGAGGAGTTTATATGTACATAGTTTCCACTTTGTCTCGATAAATGAGTAATCTCACATTCAGTATTGCCTTGACTGAGCTGGGAAGAATTTGAGGAGCGAGTTTTATAAATGCGCACGACTCAAACAGATGGGCACGATTAAGCACGAAAACAGGCACAATTGATGCAGATAGACTTGAGAAGACAAGGTAGGCCTTAATTGGAAGGAGATGCAAAATGACATCCTAATTTGTGATGGAAGATTAGGCAAATTACTCGTGGGAGGATGAGATGATTGGCTTCGGGCGTGTCAAAATTCTATAGCATAGGTAGTTTGCAGGTACGACGAAGGCGTTGTCGAAGTCGAGATAATATCGATAGATCGAGTGTGGTGAAATAGGCTTGTAAACGTCCTAGTTATGAAGATGTGGTGCACGACACACCCATAAAGAGGAGTTTACATGGGCACATTTTCCACTATAACTCAATAGAGAAGTCATCTTGGCCTCAACATTGTCTTGAAGGAGCCGAAAAACATTGAGGCGTAAAGCGCCATAAATACGCACGATTCAAATAGTTAAGCACGAATAGGAAGGAATACGGAGCTGGTACTCAATCGACAAGGGAAGGTTAGGTAGATCATTGGTGCGAGTATAGGATTGTATCTTTGAGCGCTTTGGAACTCGGCCGAAATAAGTGGCTTGCGGGTGTAGAAAAAGCATCGCATGTAGGATTAGGCCTTTTGAATTGGGTTTGGAATGATGCTTTGAGCTTTTGTGGTTGCACAATTGGTAGTGTTTTTAGGAGTAGGTGTGAAACTATGGCGCAGGGGTCGTCAACAGATCGGGGAGTCCCTACAGCAAGATGAAGATAAATGCAAATTGAGATAAAAAATAGAGATAAAGTAAACTTCCTTGTTGAGTTGATCTCTCCTTTGTCTGGTCCGCTTTCAGGTGCTCAGCGCCAGAGAATGTGTGCCTCTCCTTTGGGGAATATCCATTTGCTAAGTGCTTCTCGTCTGGAGGTAATTGCTTCGTCATGCCGAGTTGTCATTGGATCATCTTGCCAATGCAACGCCGGATTGTATGTCCCCTTTTTGTATTTTGCTGTGTATCTCTTCATGCATGGTTGTCTATCATTCTTTCATTTTAGTTGCATACCCTTTGTCATGCCACCCTATCACCGGGTTGTCTACCCTTCAGGCTGTCTGCCCTTCGTCAGGTAGTCCTTTCGTCGGGTTGTCTACCTGTTACAATGTCAAAATTTGCATCGGACTGCATACCCTCTGCTGTGTTAAGTGCTAAATTCGACATCGGGCTGTGTACCCTCAGTCGACGCATCGAGCTGTATACCCTCTGCTGAATTAAAATGAAAGAATTGACATCAGGCTGTGTACCCTCAGTCGGCGCATCGGGCTGTGTACCCTCTGCTAAATTAAAATGACCAAGTCGACATCGGGCTGTGTACCCTCAGTCGACGCATCGAGCTGTATACCCTCTGCTGAATTAAAATGAAAGAATTGACATCAGGCTGTGTACCCTCAGTCGATGCATCGGGCTGTGTACCCTCTGCTGAATTAAAATGACCAAATCAACGCATCGGGCTGTGTACCCTCCGCTAAATTAAAATGACAAAATCAACATCGGGCTGTGCACCTTCAGTCGATGCATTGGGCTGTGTACCCTCTGCTAATTTAAATGACAAGATCGACATCAGGTTGTGTACTCTTAGTCGACGCATCGGGCTGTGTACCCTCTGCTAATTTAAATGACAAGATCGACATCGGGTTGTGTACCCTCAGTCGATGCATCGGGTTGTGTACGCTCCGCTAATGTAAATGACAAGATCGACATCGGACTGTGTACCCTCAGTCGACGCATCGGGCTGTGTACCCTCCGCTAATTTAAATGACAAGATCGACATCGGGCTGTGTACCCTCTGTCGATGCATCGGGCTGTGTACCATTATTCGATGTATCGGGTTATGTACCCTCCGATCATTTAAATGACAAGATTGACATTGGGCTGTGTACCCTCAGTCGAAGCATCGGTCTGTGTACCCTCCGCTAATTTAAATCACAAGATCGACATCGGGTTGTGTACCCTCAGTCGACGCATTGTCCTGTGTACCTTCCGCTAATTAAAATGACAAGATCGACATCGGGCTATGTACCCTCAGTCGATGCATCAAGGTTAAAGTAAAGTGCAACAAGTAGAAGGCTATTGTTACGTTATGCTATGTGCTAAGGAGGCTATCGTGTTGCTTTTATAAGGACTTCCTTCAAATTTTTGAGGGGACATCAAAAATTTCTACCCTAGTGTCAAGTTTGCGTCTTTTGGAATTTTTGAGGGGATCCTCAAAAATTCTGCCCCAGTTTATTGTTTATGATAGATTACCGAGAAAAGGTGGGTTGCATTGCACTGAACACCAATGTATTGGCTTAATCTGCATTCGTCCTTTAGTGTGACGATTGGGTGTATTGATGACTATGAGTAAGTGGATATTTGCATACTCAGACTGGGGTTTGATATTTTGATTTTGCCGGATTTGGAGATTGTCCAAAATTGTATTTGTCTTAGGTTGTGATAGGGTGCCTTCATGTTTCATGCTTTCCTTTTTTTAAAGTCACGGAGCTATCTCTGATGTATTGGCCTTTGTAGAAATGTACTTGTGGTTTGGGAGTTGGAATTTCCCTTTGTTGGGCTTTGTTGTACTATTGACTTGCTTTGGCTGATCAAACTTTGAATTTTGTGTTTCAGTGTTGGATATTTTGCAATGTCATGGTATTGAATGTTTGAGTGATGAGTGTGGATCTGTATTGGATCGAATTTAGGAGTGAGCCTCTAGGGAGTAGTTTGTTTGTTGGGTGCAATCTCTTTTGGCTGAGCTTAAGGGGTAAAGGCGTGGGTTTTTGTCTTTTTGTATGCCTTTGATCGTGTTGAGCCTGATAAGGTTGTAGTTGGAAGTCTTGATGGAGGGGATTTTGTTTATTATCTAAGTTGGGGGCAGTGTGAGGTTGTGAGTTTTGCCAGCTTCGGTTGTATAGTGATAGGATTTCTTTATTGTGACTCTCATGCAGATTGTACGGTATTGGGATTGTCTGAATTCTCTTGGTGTCATATTTGATGGTTCAAAGGACTCTGTTGCAGAGGAAAGTATTTTTAGGTTGGCTTGCCATTTTGGCTTTTTCTAGAATGCAGATTCTTGACCAATTTTGGTGTCCAAACGCGAAGCAACCGTAACAAAATGGTGAAATGCACAAAATAGTGTGGGCATATTAGCAAAGACTTGAAGCAAAATGACATGTAAGCTTAATAGAAAGCCTAGACCGTGGATGACGGATTAACGCTTGAATTTGGAGGTCGCGATAGAACGCGTAAATATCACAAGAGATTGCCCAAGTGCTTTATGTAGCAGTCAAGGCAAGAATTTTGGTCAAACGACCGATGCTTGTTTAAACGGGAGATGAGGAGCTGGGTGTCAATGAAAAGTGATAAAGACATTGTGTAAGAAATAGTTTGTGTTGTGTGACAGAAAAGGTGTGTTGGCTTTTATCGAATACCAAGACTTTGACTGCATTTGTCATCCCTTCTTGCAAATTTGTTCGTCATGACGCCTATGTGTCTTTCAAAGAGATACTCAACATCTTTCATATTTTTCAGTCAACTGCTGAAATATAGTCTTTGCACCAACTTTCCTTACTGGATAATATCTTATTGCTGAGCCGCCGAACTCGATGTAGGTTGCTCATATCGTGTGTACTTTTAGATTGTTGCATCCTACTGTAGTTGTTATGAGAATTCATATCACCCCACTTTCATCGTCTTGTTTCATCTTTGCTAATGGATAAAGACATGCTTTCAAAATACTCGAGGGGTTTCCAGGTTTGTCAATAATGATGGCTTTATCATTGTGTCTTTGCCTCTCCTTTGCAAGTTGAATCGGCATGCTTGTTTTGGTTGTTGTGCACAAGTCTTTGTTACATCACTTGCTTTCTAATTTCTTATTGTCGTCCACTAGCTTTTTGACTGCCGTTTCGATCATGATAAGAGCAAGTCCGAGAAATGCCTTAAATCACAGTCATGTATCGTAGGTGGTGTGACTGTGTAGACTAGAGCAACAAAGATTCTCCTTGGATATTGGTGTCAAAAGGTCTTAAGATGAGTCATGTATGCCTTTGAGTTTGACCAATATTTTCTTGCTTTGTTAATTTTCTCTCAATGTGCATAGTGCTTGCTGGAACAATTGAGGTATTGGGATAATAAACCCAGCAATTTTCAATCTCTCGAGCAATTGAGTGTGGGATTCGGCTAGTGGAGTGTAGTTTCTTTTCGGTCTTTGGTTTGCGTCAGGGCGAGGCCTAAGGGGATATGGTAGTGTATTTTGGTAGTTAGATTGAATGTTTTTCTGGTATAGTAGACGATTTGGTATTGGGATGTGGAATATAGGTCGAGTGGGATAAGTGTTGTAAACGGGATATTCAGGTGGTATGTGAGGGTAGGGATAAAATAGTGGTTGAAAGTAGGTCTTGAATTGTTGTAGAAAAAGGGACTTTATCTTTCTTCTTTTGAAAAGGCTCACATTTCCAGACTGGATAGCCTTATTAGTGGCTTATTGTGCAGCAAAGACATCGTGGAGAGAGGAGAGGGCTGGTGCGCATTGTTGTGAAAATCTCTGACAAGTGCACTTGCTCAACCATATCTTTTGCCTTGGTATTCAACTCGAGCCAACCTTTGGGTAATAGATTTTGAGTTTGGTAGTGAGTTAGAGACAGTTTGGATATGCGAAATATTTTAGATATCATGATTTGGGCACAGAATAGGGAGAGGAGTTGCCTTGGTAGGAGATTGAATTTGGAGAAAGAATTCCTTAGGTAGAAAGAGACTCAGAATAACTGACGAATTCATGCAATGCACACATATAAAAAAAATGCATCCTATAATGCGAAGAACCATTTTACGCATGATGATTTCGAAAAGTGCTTTGTGCCAAATGTATCATTTCGTTTGCTAATAAAATGCGAAGCCTAAAAGATAATATTGCATTTATTGGACTTTTGTTACATTGGCTGGTATTGAAATAGTGCATAAAGTGGAAAAATTTTCTAGAAGGTTAGATCATGGCCAGGCGAACATCTTTCATGCTGATTCATCCCTGGAAGATTCTTCTTCTTCTTCTTCTTCTTCTTCGGATGAGTCTTCCTCGGACAAGCTTGCCTCTGATGAGTATACTTGGAAGATAATATTGTCTGCATCAGTTAAGAGCTGGGATATGTCAAATATGAAGTTTTTCAGCACCCAAGCCTTTCTTCCTTTCTCCTCTATTCTTTTTTCAACCACAGCATTCATTCCTTCACTAGCCCATACACCGATAGACTCTATGCGTTTTGTCAGGAGTTCTGCCTTACTGCGCCATTTGCCTTTTCCTTTGTTCTCGGTTTCGACCAAACTTTGCTTCTTTGCTATTTTCTCTTGTGACCTTGCTAGTTGTTTACATAATCTCTTGTACTCGGTTTCTAACTCATCAGCATTTCTTTTCCTTTTTGTTGTTGCATTTGGTTGAATTTCCCTTGCTATGTCTTTCCTAAGCCAGTCTGGATAGTCTTCATCATAGCCAACGTCAAACCTGTCTCGTCCAATAGTCTTGATTCCCATTCGTTGCCTTTCTTTTCAAAGTTCTATTATCTTGTCTTTGAACGGAATCACTCCTCCGAGAATATTTGCTTTCAAACTTTTGATGTCTTCAAGTTGGGGTACAGTCTGCTTTCTCCCTACTTGTCTAAATGCCCTTAAATGAGTGTACAAGTAAACTCCTCGAAAGCCCACTAAGATGAGAAATGAGTCTCTTTCGGACCGTGTGATTGCTATTGTGGTCGGAAAGTAATCAAACATCCATTGTATGTTTTCAGGTGTCAGTTGACAGAACATGTGGTGCCAACTGTTGGCAGTTGTTGGTTGGTCCCACTTCCCAAGAGCGTTGTCCATGCGGGCGGTATGAATCAAGATGTAAGTTTCTCTTGGCATGGAATGGAAAGCTTGCTCTGCGCTATCCATCTTTTGCAAATACTCCATCAACCAAATTTGTAATAATAAATTGCAACCCTCGAAAAATTTTGCACCCTTCTTGCATCTTTCTAAAGCTCGGTACATTTCTGCGACAATCATCGGTACCAAAGTGTATTTCTGGTTGAAGTCCTTAAGTAAAGCATTGGCAACTGAAACCATGCAAACATCAACTAGTCCTTTGTATTGTGGAAACACGACAGTCACTAAAAAGCTGGTGACAAAAGCAAGTACCCTTCGCTCTTGCCAATCTGCCTGGTTAATGCTGAAATAGTCTCCAGATTCTTGAAATGCTTCTCCATACCCAAATTTTATGTAGATTGAAGTCAGAGAAATTCCCGATTGCCTTATATTCTCTGTGCATAATTCATGTTTAAACCCTACCATTTCGAAGAACTCCTCGGCTGTAGTGCTCTTAGGTATCAAGACTTCTTTACTTTCGAATGGTAATTAAGTTAACCTGCCTATTTCCTCTAGTAATGGTGTCAACTCTACACTCCCAAAGTGAAAGACTGCTCGGTCTGCATCCCAATACTGTACTGCTGCTTCTATCATCCCTTCCACTGCAGTGTGCTCCATTAGTGAAATCATATTCCCTAACACCATTTTGACTTGGTCTTTTTGATTTATGCTTAGGTTTTCCCACCAATCAATAAGCAACTAAAAGATTTCAGCAACCATATTAAATGCTCTATTGGCCATGATCGTTTTGGAAAAGGTGAAGGATGATAGGAAGAGGGAGAAGAAAATTGCCTAAGATTCGCTCTATTGTGAGCAAAATGATCAACGTATGGCATAAGCTTTTGAAAACAATGCAACAGAGAATATGAAGAGATGTGTCGTTGTGGGATGAGAATCTTTCAGATACTTTAGACGGAAGTGGCTAATGGACTTTGACATGCCAAGGATGTCAAGTCTTTATATAATGCTTAGAGGATAAACGTGCATTATGTGTCATCTCATCTATCGAGCGGTCATTTCTGCTTCGAATTGGGCTTTTAATACCTCTTCGGTTACCATTTAAGCCTTTGAATAGTATTGAATGCAGAATGGTTCCAATCCTTTAGGAATAAACAGTCATCTCTGATTCAATTTGAGCTTTTAATGTCGCTTAGGTTACCTTCGTGCCTTTAAATGGAATTGAACACAGAATGATTCCAATCCTTTAGGAATAAACAGTCATGTCTGATTGAATTTGGGCTTTTAATGCCTCTTAGGTTACCTTTGTGCCTATGAATGGCATTGAATACAGAATAATTTCGAGGGTCTATGAATAAATAATCATTTCTGATTCAATTTGGGCTTTTGACGCCTCTTAGGTTACTTTTGTGCCTTTGAATGGCATTGAATACAGAATAATTTCGACTGTCTATGAATAAACAATCATTTCTGATTCAATTTGGGCTTTTGACGCCTCTTAGGTAACACTTGTGCTTTTGAATGGCATTGAATGCAGAACAATGTCCATAAACGGTCCACATTTGCACATTCAAACCCTTAAACAAATCATGTTCAACGCTCTTTGGGGTCAAAAATCCTTTTAGATTGTTTGAACAAGTTGGCCTATTGGACTTGAGAACAAGTCGACTAATGATATGTCATGATGCGTGATTCCTAGTGCCGCTACTAAGGGAAGGAGTTAGCTTGACCAGGTTTTATTATCCTCCCAAGTGGACGACTCCGGAGTGGGAATGTTTCGGACAATGGATCCCAAGTCATTCCCCCTAAAGGAATATTTATGTGAGGGAAGAGGTGGTCGTAACCACCGTATTTTCAACACACGATTTAGAAGTTGCCAGGAGTGGCCGAAGGTATGCACAGTATGATAAGTTAAAAAAAAATGTACCAGTTTTGAAAGAAATGCACATGTTTTCTAAAAAAATACTTAATTGATGTAAATATCCACATATGGAAATATTACACAGAATAAGTTTTGAAAAGGATAATAAATAAAACAAAAACAAAACAAACACGTTAGTTTTGAAAAATAGGATTAATAGAAACTAGACAATATTAAAAAGAATCATTAAGCGAAATTTTTTTAAAGAAAAAAGATTTAACAATTTTATGGAAAGGATGCACATATTGAAGTATTTCAAAAAAAATAATATTAAAAAAGGAGGAGTAAAAAGAAAAATAAAATAAACAAATTAGTTTCAAAAACTAGGATAATAGAAAGTAGCTAATAAAGAAAATACAAAAGAATTATGATGTAAAATTATTTTAAAGAAAAAGATTTAGCAAAATTTATGGAAAATTTGAAAATAGTTGAAGTGTGGGACGTGTTGTAAGAACCTTCCAAGAGTGGGTTTACTAGACAAGGACATGGTTCCCCAGGTGGACAACCAAGGGGAAAGAACATTTAGAATTGTTGGTTGTACCACGGACCAACTATACCCCAAACCATTCCCCTTAAAGGGTTTTTTTAGAGTGAAACGGTCGTGAGATCCACGTAACCGTTTATGGTGTGTGCAAGTGTAAACTTTCCAGGAGTGGAGGAAGTGTGAGTGACCAAAAAAAAATATAACCATGTAATTAAATAATAAAGCGCCAAAATTTGAAAATTCAAATGTAAATCTTAATCATGCAAAAATGGAAAGGAAGAAAAGTTAGTATGGCAAGAAAATAAAGCAAATAAAGAATCCCAATTTAAAGTTCGTTATGGTTTGAACATTGATATCCCCATCGGAGTCGCCATTCTGTCGCATCCTATTTTTTTTCAAACCGGTTAAAGTTTGAAATAGGACTCGACTTATTGGGTAACTCACGGGTAAAGAGTTGGAGTCACCACCTAACATATTTTTTAACTAGGCGTATTAGGGCACCTATTTTGTTTCTAGCTAATTTTATAATTAACTATGAAACTTAGTCTATGAACCAGAAATCTAGGTAAGGGTTCAAGTTATCCCAAGAAGAAGGGGTTAGGCACCTCTCAGGCTCCACCAAATGTGGGTTACCGACTGCACTAAATAATTGGGATTCTACGCAAATAAGTAAATAAAATAGCTAACTAAAATAGACAAGTAATTAAATGGATATGATAATATGCGTATAATTAATTAGGGTTAAATGAAAAAAGTTTTAAATCCACGAATTGACTTCTTCCAAATGCACCTTGCAAAAATAAAAATAAGTTACGTCGACAATTTAATAAAGTGAAATAATAATAATAAAGAATAATAAATACTAGTGATATTAATAAATAATAATAAAGGATTTTCTTCTAGTTGTTCTCCTTCAAAAATAGGCCGTCTTTTTATCCATTTTTACCTCGCACGAAATAGAGAAAATAAGGTAGTATTAAAAATAATAATAATAATAATAATAATAATAGTATAAAATATCAATAATAAAAATATAATAAAGGAGAAAAGGGTTTTATAAAAATGTAGGCTCAGGTATGTATGAATCGGCTAGAGGTTAGAGACGTCGGTACGACTTCAAACACGCCGGCTGGTCGCATTGCCATGCCAAGTGCCGGTCCCACCACTCCATCACCGGCTCGTTTTGCAATTACGGCTCATATACGTCATCATATATTTCTTTGTTTTAGGAACACGAGAATGGGGCTGTTCAAGTGTAGTATCATGTTCAAATTAATTCTGAGGCCTCAATATATGCAAGTATATTTTTCATTGGCCGTGTCAGCATAGTGAATGTTTGGAAATCTGTTTAACTCAGCATAAACCAAAGAACATTGCCGATCAAAATGACTCGAAGAGCAGCGGTATTCAGAAAATTCGGCAACCATAGCATCGTCAACATTGCAAAAGCCAAACCAAACGATGACCCAAAACAGTCATCCCTGGTTCCAAAACACGATGAGGATCTGCAGTAAGTCAGGCGAGACCTGCAAAAGACAACAACGCAGTGACAACGACCAAGATAGAGGATCGACAGCCAAAGGGTCTCGGCGGAAAATTCCGGCGACCTCATCGGCGTCGGTGTCACTCTGGTCTTGCTTCTCTCCTTTTCTATCAACAACACTCAAACAGAGAACATCAAAATAAATATGGGCAGTGAGATAAAGGGTTGACGAAGGGTGTTTTCGTCAGCGTTGTCTCCAGTGACGCGCCGTTACTGCTGTACTCCCATGTTCCTGATCTGGTTTCCGTTTGATTTTGTTCTGATGGTGTGTGTTTTGCTCTGTTTCTATTCCGTTGACCCCAATCCCCGATCTCCTATTTCGTGTGGTGTCGTGTGCGTAACGATCTGTGGGCATGGAGATATGTTGGTTTTCTATGTTATGTATCTGTGAAGTGTGTGTCGTGTAAAAGACAAGAGGAGGGGTCCCGTGTATGTAATGTGTGTATGGAGAGGTTTATGTATGTCTGTGTATGTGTGTGTGTGAGATACTTTGTGAAGAAGATGATAGTGAATTTGTGTGGTCTGCGTATGCACTGTGTTGTTGTGAGTGTGTAATTAAAAGGGGTGGTTTTTGTGGGGAAGAAGCCCAAAAGGAGTGGGGTAGGCTGATTGTGTATTTTTTGTGTGTGTGTGTGTCTATGTGTGATTGTGTGTGTAAGAGAGAGTTCTTTTTTCTTTGTACTATTTTTTGGGAAGAAGACCAAGAGGGGTGGGGCCTGCCAATAGGGTACTGTTGATGGTGAAGAGGGAGTGTGCGTATGGGTATGCTGATGTTTGTATTTTGTTCGATGATGGGGTGAGAAGAAGAAAATCAATTATAATAAAGAGTTGAAAAAAGTAGTTATTGAGGATTGGAGTTAATTGTGGGATTTTGAGAGAAATTTTGGGGTTTAGGGGATTAGAAAAAGATTAGGAGAGTGATTTGGAAAATTTTGCCAAAAAAGAATATTCACTTTCAAAATATAAAACGAGGGAATGTATTTGGCTAGATTCTATGTCTAGGTTCAAAGAGAAGATATAATCTAATAAAAAATAGTAAATGAAAATAAATACAAATAAATAAAGAGTTTTGGTGAAAATTGAAAGAAAGAAAAATTGAATAGTTTTGAATTTTATTCAAAATGATTGGAAGAAAATAGCAATTAATCCTAACAGAATGGGCGTACCTAGACGGGCTCTCGTCTAGGCTTGTAGGAAATTTTAACAAAAGAAGAAGAAAAATAAGTAAATAGAAAAATTGATATTTTCTTTTTAATTGGCCAATATTCAACTTAAAGGTACAAAAATAAAATATAGATATACATATGTATAAAATGCACAAATAGTCATTAAATAAACTTATCCTCCCAAAGAAGATAATACAACAGGTGGAAAGCATATGCAGAAGATTTCTCTGGACTGGGAGTGCAGAGACATCCAAAAGGGAATTAATTGCCTGAGAGAAACTTTGCAACCCTAGAGCTGCAGGAGGAATCAATCTGATAGATGTACAAAGCTGGAATAGAGCTGCAATTGGGAAACTATTATGGAGTCTGAGCAAGAAGAAAGACAAGCTGTGGGTGAAGTGGGTACACTGTTATTATATAAAAGAGCAGCAAACATGGGAGGCCCAGGCTAACCAAGCCTCTTGGATGATACAAAAGATCTTGAATGCAAAGAAGTACATGGAAGCTGCAGGATACCTAGAGGATGATCTACTGAATATGAAATCATACTTTATCAAAGCAGTCTACAAAGCAATAAGGGGGATAAGCCAAAAGTGCAATAGAAAAGACTAGTCTGCAATAATCTCAGCCCACCTAAAATGCAATTCATCCTACTACTAGCAATTCATGGCAAGCTAAGCACTAGGAGCAGGCTCAAGAACTGGAAGATTATAAATGATGATACCTGCCCACTATGTGAAGCTGACAGTGAAACACAGGACCACCTCTTCTTCCTATGTGAATATGCAAGCAGTATCTGGAGTAGTCTACTTAAATGGCAGGGTATCCAAAAACAATGCACCTCATGGAACGAGGAATTGGAATGGGCAACAAAAGAGACAAATGGGAAGAGTGCACAAGCTGAAATATACAGAATGACCTTAACAGTTGTTGTATACCATGTCTGGAGTGAAAGAAATGCAAGAGTGGTCCAGAACAAGAAGAAGGACTCAACTGCTAGAGTTAGAGAAATCATCCAGAATATCCATTATTGAGGGATTAAAAAGCGCAAAGTCCAAGTTGTACTAAGTCTGTTAGATTACTATCCATAAAAGTTTAGCTGCATTGATAATGTATGCTCCTGTAGAGTAGGAATATGTAGGACATATGATTCTAAGAGTAGTTATGTTTGTTAGGCAAGTATGGGGATGGCCAGCTTGCACGTTTATTTTTCCTTTTCCTTGAGCTGTAATAACTACTTTTGGCAATAAAAGTTAGTTAGTTAGTTACCAAAAAAAAAAATCATTAAATAAACTCAAATAAAATTATTTAAATGTAGATAATCACAGATAATTACTAAATTGCACAAATAATCACAAATCGATATAAATTTGACATGTAGCCTAAATGATGTAATTATATGATATAGCCACGAATATTATAAATGTACTAAATTGCACAAATAGTCACAGTTTTTGATAAATAGCCTAAATAACGTAAAATTACGTAATATAGCCACATTTAGGTATGTAATATATTAGAGGATAGCGCACGCAAATGCATGATTTCTAATGCATATTTTGCACAAATAGTCAAATTGTACCCTTAAGTTGAATTATAGCCCATTTTAGAAAAAAAAGGGATGAAATTGGGTGTCAACATATTCACAATATATACATTGCATACACCGTGCATACAATGGGGATACGCATGACATACACTCCATACAGTCCAAAAACACCAAACATATACCAAAACCACCGTAGTTTCGTCGTGTCCCAGCAGAAAACTAAAAAAAAAAAGGACAAAAGCAGTACTACTGCCGCATCCTCACCGGAATACACCGGGTCTGCTCTGCTGTAGCAGATCCAGCGCCACCAGAACTCAAGCAGTGATGCAGTCCAGATCTGGAACTCAGACGATGCTGGGGGAGGTCACACACGATGGGGATGGGGTGGTTATAACGCGAACAAGCAGCGGGCAAACACAAATACACCACCGGCAACCGTCGCCGGCGACGACGGGGCATGAGGAGCTAATGTCGGCAATAGTGGCTGAAGGGGAAGCAGTGCCGAGCGACATGGAAGGGGGGAGGGGAAACTGACGGGAATCACAGTTGGTGTGGGGGTTGGAGAGAAGGGAGAGGGAAGGAACCTATGGTTTTTCAAAGTGTGCTATGTTTGGTAGCATTGTAAAAAAATATTGCTACATATACTAAAGTCGTAAAGTTTTGCTATGTTTTTATTAAAAATTACCTAAAATGACACGGGGGTAATTTTCCCTTAAATATTTAGTATTCTTAATACAAACCCTAGACAAATGTTCAAGCCAATGTTGTCTTCCTTCTCTTTTCTAATTAGTTTCGGTAAAAATAAATTTCTTGGGCGAATATACGAAGCTAGCATTTGGACATAAATTCCTAAATTTTATTTGAAATACTTGATTTAGGTGAAGTTTGATTTGTAGATGAAACTGTGTTTGGATATAAAATTTTGAAACAATTTTTACTTCTAATTTGAAAAATATTAAAACATAAGTTATACAAGATTTGATACCATGGTTAGAATTCTGGCCAAATTTAGCTCTTATGAAAGATTTGGAAATTGAAGTTTGTGATTTCAAGGTAAAAATTTTGTCCAGAGGCCATTTTTGCTACTATTATTTGGTTTCAGGCCACTTTTTCCTTGGTTGTGCAAAAGTAAACATTTTTTGGAACTTCAATCGTTGTGGGTTGAACTTCATACCATAAGGATTGAAGTTCAACTTCAGCCCACAAGGGTTGAAGTTTACGTATTCTATGCCTAAAAGTTCAGCCCTTACAACTGAAGTTGAACTTCATACCTTTCAACCCACAAGGTCTGAACTTCTGTTACAAGGATTGAAGTTCCAAAAAGTGGCTATTTTTGCACAACCAAGAAAAAATTGGCCTCAAACCAAATAGCCTTGATGAAAGTGGCTATTCGTGCACTTTGCCCTTTTTTTCAAATTTGGGCCAAATTGCACAAACAAATATGTATTTCAAATTTTTTACTTCAAATAGGCTCATTTGCAAAAATATAACACGGGAAGCAATGGTTTGCCTTTTTGCCAGCGCTAGGAGATGGTTTGCAAAAATGTCCCCGTTAAGATTTAATGAAAAAAATCTGGGGCCAAGACTTCCCGTTATATTTTTCTGCTTTTCAACACTTATCCCTTCAAGTATTGGCAATAGGCAATACTTGCCGCACTAGGTTGTAAGTCTTGGCAATTGCCAAGACTTACCATTGACCCCTGCTCGATTTTCCAACACTTGCACGAGAAGTATTAGCAATAGGCAACACTTGTTGTACTGCGTCGTAAGTCTTGGCAATTGTCAAGACTTGCCCCTTCCAGTTTTTCCTGCATTCTCACCATATAACTTGAAGTATTGGTAAAACAGCACTTGCCCTTGAAGTATAGCCAATTGCCAAGACTTACAAATTTTTTGCCTAGAAGTCTTGGCTTGCGGACTAAATAAGGGTATTTTCCTAAAACATTCCTTAGCGCGGATAATTTTGTAAAACCACTTCTTATGGAGGGCATACGGTGATATTTTTTGCTTCAAATACTACCAAGATATCATGGACAAACTGGGCTTAAGACGCCTCCCATCTTTTAAAGATATCTATTATATAATATAACCATGTCATCCAATATTGTAAGTAGGGCGAGGTCAATACTAAAAAATCCTCGCAAACATTGGGCACTTAAGTAAATGTACATGATTATGTGTCATTCGTAACCTGTTAAAACGTCAAAATAGAGTATTGTAAGAGTCCTCCGATATCTGATCCAAATATATAACTCTTATTTATTATAATTTGAATAAAAAAAATTATTCTATAATGATCTCTTGAAATGTCTAAACTTGCTTACCTTAACTCTTCAACGAACCGACACAATTTGCTCTATTGTAGTTTCGTCAAGTCTTCCAAAAGCTTCTTGGCACTAGCCAGCCTCAGTATGCCAAGCATTCGTGGCTGTATCAGCTCCTTTTCTCAATTTATTCAATATTTGCACTCTTCCCCGTCCATACAGCCAAGCATGCCAAGTTAGCTTGTTCTTGTACCCGTTACTTCTTCCTTGTTCAATATTTGCACTCTTCCCACTGTACCCGTTACTTCTTCCTTGTTCTTGTATGAATCACGCTCCAATTTTCTTCAATTCGCTCCTAAAACATCCAAACACCTCAAGTTAGCGTTTTACTTTAAATCTCGCATTGTTGGGCGCATAAGACACTGAAAATAACTCAAAAGCTATAGAGAATCAACGCCGATACATAAGATATACGCCCAACATCACGTAAGCAAAACAACTTAGGTTTCAAATAAGGCAAAGTTGTCAAACCTTATTAGAAACGGATTCCAAATTGTAAAAGGAGTTCCAAGCTAAATCGAATAAATATTTCAAGAACTCTATAAACACAAGTTGTTTTGGCCATAATAATTTACGCACTCAAGAAATCTCAACAAGCAAATTGAGAGCAAATACTTCGTGAGAGTTAGTGTGCAAGAGCATAAGCAAGGTAGCAGGACCTGACGGAGTTCGAGTTTCATAGTTAAAGTCTGTTTGTCTAGTTTTCTGTTATAGGTTATCGAGTTGTATTCTACCAGCTTGTTAAGAAGCATTGAGAGTAGAATTCTTTTGAGGTAGAAGGTTCAACCTTATAAGCGATGGTGAAGCTTGGAAGGTTTTAGTTCCTTGTTATAGAGTCTTGTAACCTAAAACTTGCTCAGTTTTCCTTTAGTGGAAGTGTTTAAATTCCAAGAGTTTGGGTCGTAGTTTTTGATCCTTTGAGCAAGGATTTTTCCACTTAAAAATCTCTATGTTATTTACGTTTCTGCATTTAGTTTAAGTATCAGAGATTGATGAAACTGCAGGGAACCTGGTTCTTTGTGAGTTAAGGTATCAAGAAGAAAGCAAGTTTTAGAAGATAAAAATCGGGTACGAACACTATTCACCTCCCCCCCCCCCCCTCCTCTAGTGTCTTACTAGGTGCACCAAGTGCAACAAGTGGTAACAGAGCAGGTTCTCTCGCATAAAGATTAACATCTTGAGAAGGATCTGAATCCTGAGTGCACCACCGATCATAATCGAAGGGCATCACATAAACAGGCATCCTCAGTTCAACGGTCAACACTACAAGTAATGGAAATCTTGGATGGAGATCTTCTACAGGCAAGGAACTATTAGCTATAGAAAATTACGACCAATGGCCCTATGGCTCCCACAAAAACTGATAAGTTTGGGAACAAGGTCCAAAAGCATGTAGAAGAACTGGATGAAGATAATTTCAAAATACTTCAGATGAATGCTGAAGCCATGAAAAAACTTCACTGTGGTTTCAGATTTAACGTGTACAAACGAATTCTAAGATGCTCAACTACAAAGGAACTATGGGATGCGTTGGATACTATCTACAGTGGAGAACCAAAAAAGAATGATGAAGTTTTTGTTACGAAGTGGGGATTATCTGACAGTGACACTGACTCAGTATAAGAAGAATCTGATGATGACTCTCCACTGGCACTGACGGCTCTTAATGAAGAACCTCCCACTGATGATCTGCCTGAAGAAGTCTCGATGACATAAAAACAAGACATCATACTTGCTCTTCAAGGGAACTCAATATGTTTGATCTAACTTTAATTAAAGGTATTGAAAGTTTAAGGAATGAGAAGGAACAATTGCTTTCTAAGAAGGACCAACTGATCTCAGTTTTGTCTGATTTTAAAATTTAAAACAAAAACTTGAAAGAAGCTAAAACTGAATTGGAAATAGAGTCAACATCTCGTGATGCACAAGTTTTTCAACTAAATCAGAAAGTCTCAGCCTTTGCACTTGAAAACTAGAAATTAAAGGAACGGGTGTTTGATGAGCAAAAGAAAGTTTCTGCACTTAAACTTGAAAATCTTAAATTGAAATAAGTCTCTTAGAAGAAAGTAGTTAGTGAGGCTCAAACCAACTTTGAAACTGGGCTTAAAAAGAAAAACAAAGTTCTACATTAGGAATCTGAGAAGAATCGAGTTCTTCAAGAAAAGGTTGATAAGGCTAACAATGAACTTACCAGACTCACTAAGTGGAACAAGTCTTCAGCAGCATTGAACTGGTTGCATGAAAATCATGACAGAAGTAAAAGTGGCTTAGGACATAGGAAACCTTCACGGGTCTGGAATCCTAATAGTAAATATGTAGGACTTCCTTGCAATAAGTTTTGCTTTCTTTGGGGAAAACCTGGTCATTATAAAAGGGAATATAGCATAACAAACAGGGCAGTTATAAAGAACAAAAAGTTAACTTTTACCTTATTAGGCTAGAAAGGATTTGATTCATCCATTCTATTACAAAAGGGACCCCAAGCTAGTCTGGGTTCCTATTACTAACCCCTAATTCTGTTTTGCAGGCTGGAGTGGGAAGGAACAACCCAAGCTGGATTCTTAATAGGGGGTGTTCCAGGCACATGAGAGGAGATAGAAGAAACTTTCTCTCACTTGCAGAATTTCAAGGGGGTAGCGTGGCTTTTGGAAGAGGCAAAAAATGGAGAAATTATTGGTATTGGAAAGGTTGGGAGGTCCCTCAATCATGCTATTGAAAACGTACTCTGTGTGGATGGATTGAGGTATAACCTGCTGAGTATCTCCCCCACATTAGAGGAAAACAAGTAATTTTCACGTCTAGAGGATGTATTGTGCAGAACCTGCAGACTGATGAAAAGATACCGGAAGGAAAACGAGCTAACAATGTGTACAAGGCTATATTAGGTTCTCTTCTTGCGAATAATTTGACTTGTCTGAATGTACTTGAGAATGATACACAACTGTGGCACAAGAGATTAGGACATGCAAGCTTAAGTCAATTGAATAAGTTGGTGTCAAAGGACCTGGTTCGTTAAATGCCAAGCAAAAGGTTCGAACACATTAGATCTGTGATGCTTGTGTGAGAGGAAAACATATAAGATCTTCATTCAAGTAAAAAAAAGCGGTTAGTACTTCTAAACCTCTTGAGTTGGTTCACATGGATCTGTGTGGGCCAATGAGGGTAAAAAGCATAGAAGGTAAGAGGTTTGTAATAGTGATTGTTGATGACTACTCCAGATACACGTGGACCTTGTTTCTTAAATCTAAAGATAAAGTGTACGATATGTTCAAGGACTGGGAAAAGATTGTTCAGAAGAAACTGGGGTTCAAACTAGTGAGTATCAGGTCTGACCATGGAATCGAGTTTGAAAATGCTAAGTTTGCAGAGAATTGCAATAAACATGGTGTGGACCACAATTTCTCTACATCAAATACCCCTCAACAAAATGGAGTAGTTGAAAGGAAGAATAGGTCCTTAAAGGATATGGCTAGAATCATGTTGCTATCAAGCGATTTGTCAAAAGAATTTTTGGGTTGAAGCAGTTAACACCGCTTGCTACTTGCTGAACTGATGTTCTATTCGTCCTTTGTTAGAGAAAACTCCCTATGAGTTGATTAAAGGCTAGAAACCCAACATTGCACATCTAAGAGCTTTTGGGCACAACTGTTTCGTGCATAACAAAGGGAAAGAACCTCTGGGGAAGTTTGATGCTAGAAGTGATGAAGCCATCTTCTTGGGATATTCTTCATAGAGCAAGGCTTATAAAGTGTTCAACAAAAGAACCTTGACATTGGAGGAAAGTGTGTATGTGGTATTTGATGAATCTGAAGCAGTTGTAAATTGATGAGAAGATGATGATCAGAAAATTGGTGTGGCTAGAGATGAACCTGCTGAGGACCCTGAGAACTTGGAAAAAAATAAAATTTACCAAAGTGATGATAAGGATCGGACTCAGGGGGAACATGAAGACGATCAGATATGGGGAACTGAAGAACCAGATGAGGACAATACTAATGCATCTGGTCCTTCTGACGGTACCTCTCAGCAGATTCAATCTAGACCTTGGAAACATCAAAATTCCTACCCATTGGAGAACCTCATCTATGATTTAAATACTAGAATTTTTGCTAGAAGAGCTTTGAAGAACTTCTGTGCATTCTATGTGTTCCTTACATCTATAGAACCTAAGAATGTACGAAATGCACTTGAGGATCCAGGTTGGGTGATTGCTATGCAGGAGGAACTTCATCAGTTTGAACACAATAAGGTGTGGCACCTGGTCCCTCGACCTAAGGACATGTCCATCATTAGAACTAAATGGGTATTTAGAAACAAACTGGATGAATATGGCATAGTAACAAGGAACAAGGCAAAACTGGTGGTTCAAGGTTATAGTCAAGAAGAAGGATAGATTATGATGAAACCTTTGCACCTGTTGCTAGAATAGAAGCCTCTAGAATGTTGATTGCTTTTGCAGTTTACATGGAATTCAAGCTGTATCAGATGGACGTAAAGAGTGCATTCCTTAATGGGTATCTGAATGGAGAGGTGTATGTGGTTCAACCACCTGATTTAGAAAGTTCAGAGTTTTCTGGTTATGTCTACAAACTTGACAAGGCATTTTATGGGTTGAAACAGGCTCCTAGGGCTTGGTATGAAAGGTTGTCTGGGTTCTTATTGAGGAATGGTTTTGCAAGAGGAAAAATAGACAACACTTTGTTTCTAAGAAAGAAAGCCAAGGACCTACTGATTGTTCAAGTGTATGCCGACGTCATCATATTTGGAGCTACTAGTGAGAACCTCTGCAAGGAGTTTACCGACCTGATGGGAAGTGAGTTTGAGATGAGTATGATGGGTGAGATAAATTTCTTTTTAGGCTTATAAATCAAACAAACACAGGAAGGCACAATGATCCATCAAAAGAAGTACGTCAAGGAATTAGTGAGGAAATCTAATATAAGAACTGCTAAGGATATGAGCACACCCATAGCTCCTAGAACTAATTAGATCTGGATGAAACTGGTGCGTCAATTGATAAAATTAAGTACGGGAGAATAATTGGTTCACTACTGTACTTAACTGCAAGTCGTCCAGACATTGTGTATACTGTGGGGTAGTGTGCAAGGTTCCAGTCAAAGCCAAAGGAGTTACTCTTAACAGCTGTAAAGAGAATCTTGAGATATTTGAAAGGGTCTCAAGATCTAGGCTTATGGTATCTAAGAGATGGAAATTTTGATCTGATTGGCTTTGCAGATAATGACTATGTCGGTCACTTAGTTGATAGGAAAAGTACATTTAGAATGGAACACTTCCTAGGTCCTTGTCTTGTTTCATGGGCTATAAAAAGAAAAACTCACTACCATTATCTACAGCAGAAGCTGAATATGTACCAGCTACTTTGTGTTGTTTACAACTATTATGGATCAAGTAGCAGTTGGAGGACTTTGGAATAAAGGGTGGACCACTTCCAATCTTTTGTGACAATACTAGTGCAGTCAATATAGCCAAGAACTTGGTCTAGCACAAGAGAACGTAATACATTGATACTAGGCATTACTTTTTGAGGGATAGTGTTGAAAAAGGCCTAATTAATATGAATTTTTGCAGGACCGAAGATCAAATTGCGGACATATTTACTAAAGCTTAGAACAGGGTACAATTTAAGAAGAACATGCATGAGTTAGGGATGAACAAGATACATTGATCGATGCAGCACCTGGTTTTCCTATTGATTGGCTAGAGAAGTTTCTTTGTTTACTTGTCTTAACTTTGTATAGTTGAGTCTACTTTTGAAACTTAATTGTTTTGCTTTCTAACTTTGTTGGAATCTGTTTTCTTGACCTAGAAGCTGGAAAATAAATTTTCAAGTAGAGGATTAAGTTTGAGGAATCTGGTGCTTGGATGTTCATGTACGCATCAAATTTACTTACCCTAATAGTAATACTTGTCGTACGTGGCCAATTTGTTACCATTTAACCTTAAGTGGCGTCTGATTAGTTGGTAAATTTAAAGTTCAAATTCATAGAACTTGATAGCGTTAGCTCCTAGATGTAATAAAGGGAGTCAGCTTTTACAAATCACATCATACCCGTGTCACTTCTTGATACACAGTCTATAGACCTTCTCAATTCTGATAAATAATCAGAAGATTGTGATTATTCATACATTGTTTCTATTGTCTATACACACAACTTCTAAATTTTCCTTCATTCTCTCTCTATCAAATTCTCTCAAAAGTTCTTAAAATGTCTACCTCTTCCAAGAACATCATAAACCCAACTTCTCCTAAGCCCAGAATTTCACAATTAAATCAAAAGGCGAAGCAACTTGCGGCAAGTTGTTCAGTGGTTGTGGAGAAAAAGTTCACAATACTAAGGCAAAGGAAAGTATCTGAGGAAGTACTAGGGGAGAAACTATGTCTACAACGGTTGTGGAACAAAAGGTCATAGTGAATCAAGAAAGTATTCAAGAAACTGAAAATGTAAACCCTAGTTCTCCTATTACTACTGTTGTTGTAGAAAGTAGTTTAAATCCTGAGCCTGTAGGAGATGTAGAAAAAGAAGTAGTTGTTAAGGATTCTGAGAAAGAAAAGGAAGTGGTAGTGTTAGTTGAAAACGAAAAATCTAATCATGTAGAGGGTACTGTAGGTGAGAAGGCAATAGAGGAACCTGTTCTTGAATGAAGTGGCTGTCATAAGAGAGGGATATAAGGAGAAGTCTGTTGAACCTATTTAGGAACCTGAGAAAGAACCTGGTTCACTTTCTGGTTCTATGACTGGTGATGATGTAGATCTCAAAGAGATTGATGACTATGAGGAAGAGAATGTAGAAGGTGTAGGTTTTACTAAGCCTCTGAATGCTGCTTATCCTGAGGGAACTAAGGCGAATCCAACTCCTCAAGATGTTGTAGATTCCTCCAATGAAGCTGAAGTTGTAGTTATGGAGGAATTAAAGAGGAAGTTCGAGAAAAGGCCTATGATGGAGGTTCAGTCAAAAAACTTAGAAGAAGAGAAGATTGGTGAAATGAGGTGAATGTGTGGGGAGTTCTAAAGTAGGTAGTACTGGTGATTTTGATGACGATGGAGGAGAGTGCAGTAAAAAGGCCGGTAGTCATGCTAGGAGACCTGCTACTCAAGGGTCTATCAGAGAATAGCAGGTAAAGGCTGTTGAGGAATTTGAGGTGCGCAGGAGAGGTTCTAAGGTAAAGTTGATCATTGGTGATGACAAGGAAGAAAAGGAGAGGAGAGTGGTTTACTTTAGAAGGTTGCCCCTGGAGAAAGGTAAGATTCTCACTAACCTTGAGCTGGAAGATATGATTCAGCTAGGGAAAAGCTGAGTTCTCTAGGTTGGTTGAACCTGTTTAGAGATGACACAAGGAAGTTGTATGAATATGAGGTTCGACAATTTTACACAAAATGCACTGTGAGTGAGGGGATAGTAACCACTATTGTTAAGGACTTGGTGATCCAGTTCAGGTGTGATGAACTTGGAGTGATTTTAGGTGTTCCATCTCAAGGCTACAGTGAGTACCTAAGAAACTCATGGCCTGAAAGAGGTGATGGTGTGTCTGCTTTGGAGGTGACCAGGAAATGTGCAGGGAGACCTAAACTGGCAAGGGCTACAAAACTAAAGAAGAATGCCATTTAACCCTTCTATTAGCTGCTATTTGAGTTTGTGCTGAAGAACCTGCTGCATAGGTTAAAAAGACGCAATGAGGCTATTTGTGCTGAAGAACCTGCTGCAGAGGTCAAAAAGATGCAATGAGGCTAACTTTCTTGATCTGACCTATATGAACCTTCTTGATAGAGAGGTTTGTATAAATCTACTTGATTTGATGATTAAGCACATTGGTAGGGTGGCTGATATGGGTCTGGGAAAGCATGCCTTAGTCTATGGGTTTCTCTTGGGCAAAGTGTTTGAATTCTTTGGGTTGCCTGTTGCAAAGTGGATGGAGCCGGATCACAATGACTTGTTTGAGAGGAAAATACTAAAATCATGTGACTATGTATTGGATGGTGAACCTGCTGATAAACCAGTGCATATGGGGGAGGAAGCTGAGCAAAAGGCAAGGTGCTCATGCCCACAGGAGGGTGGAGTTTTATCGGAGATAGCTTGAGAGGCAGACTGATAAGCTTGCTTGGTTGAATGTTGAAAACACTAGGCTTGATGCTGAGTTGGAGCGTGAAAAGAAAATTCTGCTCGTTTTGCCAAGTTTCTCGCACACTTAAATTTTCCTAATTTCCCCCAAGTGTGAATCCCTTCCTCATATCCCTTAGTTGGTTCTTTTATTCTGGCATCTTAAGAAAATTAATTACTTTTAGGTTGTAATATTTTGGATGTTTGTCTGGATGTTTTAAGCCGGTTTGTCACTTATTATGTTAATATGCTTTACTACTATTTGCTGGTAGTCTATGTCTACAACAGGTTTCTAACTTGACAGGTTAGCTGGCTGCCTATGGCACTACAGTCGGGTTTACTTAATTTAAGTTAAGCAGGTTCATACAACTATAAACTTTTCGATGAGGCCAGAAGGGGGAAGTTAAATGTTGTTTAGATTAGTTTATGTTTGTGATCTAATTCGCCTAAATGTTATTATCCTGGTTCATTTTTAGTGTTTATATGTACAGGTTCTTATGCTAATATCCTTGGTGAGACAACATTGTTCGTCATCATCAAAAAGGGGAGATTTGTTGAATATAGGTTATAATAATTGACAAAGGACCCGGTGCTAAGTGAACGAGAAAAAGGTTCACAGTTGAAGCTAAGAGTCGGTTTTTCGAGTTGAGTTCGAATTCGAGTTGCAGAAGGAAAAATGAACAGCTGAAGCACAAGTCTTAATCCAAGTTGAAGAGGGAAGAGCTTACAAGTAGCACTAAAAGGAAGCAGTTTCTTAGGCAGAAAAGGATTGAAGACGTAGGCAAAACAGCTTAGGTTTCAAATAAGGAAAAGTTGTCAAACCTTATTAGAAACGGATTCCAAATTTTAAAAGGTATTCCAAGCTAAAACAAATAAGGATTTCAAGAACTCCATAAACACAAGTTGTTTTGGCCTGAGTAATTTACGCACTCAAGAAATCTCAGCAGACCAAATACTTCGTGAGAGTTATTATGTGTAAAAGTAGAAGCAAGGCAGCAGAACCTGACGGAGTTCGAGTTTCATAGTTAAAGTATGTTTGTCTAGTTTTCTATTATAGGTTATCGAATTGTAATTCTATCAGCTTTTTAAGAAGCATTCAAAGTAGAATTATTTTGAGGTAGAAGGTTCAACCTTACAAGCTATAGTAAAGCTTGGAAGGTTCTAGGTACTAAGAGTTTTAGTTCCTTGGTTATAGAGTCTTGTAACCTAAAACTTGCTCAGTGTTCCTTTAGGGGAAATGTTTAAATCCCAAGAATTTGAGTTGTCGTTTTTTATCCCTTGAGCAAAGATTTTTCCACGTAAAAATCTCTATCTTATTTATGTTTCCGCATTTAGTTTAAGTTTTAGAGATTGATGAAACTTGCAGGGAACCTGGTTCTATGTGAGTTAAGTTATCAAGAAGCAAGCAAGTTTTAGAAGATCAAAAATTGGGTAAGAATACTATTCATCCCCCTAGTGGCTTACTAGGTGCACCAAGTACAACATAATGGAACAGATAAAAAAGAAAATACATTGTTTCGTCAAATAATACTAACATTGCTTATTTTTTCCCTTCCATCTTAACCAATTGATTCTCCAACCTTTTAATAAATTCCCCAATTAATAGTTGGAGAAGAGCTAGGGTTTCAGGTTTTCAACTCTATTGATAGGGCAGGTAACAAACATCAAGCAAGTTTTTCAAAAGTTCATTTGCAATCGTACTAGTTTGATCCAAGTGCGTAATGAAGTGAAACGAGAACGTCCACATTCAAGTAGTTCAAAATCTCAATGAAGACAAAAACAGTAGGTCTAAATTTCTCCCCATCTGTCTAAATTATTGTGGACAGAATTACTTGGTTATTGTATAGGCAGAAGGTAACGAATTCTCGGTAAAACTAGTAAAGATGAGCACAAGTTGGACCATATGGACCATACATCCCCGCTATTAGAAAATACAAAGTAGGTTAATGTCAAGCTTCAGATATATTCCTACCTTGGCTATTAAGCATACCAATTAACTAAATAGAAGTTTTAGGGTCCTTTGTATTTTGCACCCCTAATCTATATCCTTTTTATATTATTATTTTGCACCTTATTCTATTTTTTTTTTAATGATTTGCACCTCAATCTCTTTAGTTTCCTGCAAAACAATAATTCTACTCTTTTTGTAAACTTTTTATGAGGGCAAAATAGAAATTACAAATAAAATAATTAAAGAAATGGCATAAAATGAAAATAGAGCTCATACTAAAAGTCGTTATTATAATTCATGTTTTCCCTTAACACTGAATTACTATAGTTTATCACCATGTTGACTCTTGTCTCTCTTGCTAAGCCAAGGACGTTTGTCTTATCTCAATGCTTCACTTCACATAGAGAATACTGTAACACCTTACTTCTCCTTATTTTTTTTCTTTTAGAAAATTAACAACACTTGTACTTGGATTTTTTATTAGGACATATACCTAGTTATACCGAAGTAATTGCAAAAGGAAAGCATAAATCCCCATAACCACTCTGACATTCGCCGACAACCGTCTGTTCTGCAACTCTCTCTGAAAATAAATGTGGTTCCTCTTTCTTTGCAAATAATGGGTTTGTAACTTCTGTTGGTGTAGAAAATTTCAATTGCTCATTCTCTTTTTCGACATTATAGTTTCTCCTTAATTTTAGGCACTGATGACTTATTGATTGTGAAAAAGTTGTTGTCATGGATTATCTTTACCCTTGGGGAACTTCAACCTAATTCCGCCCACGATGTGGAAGATGGCGGGAAGAGTTTCTATTTAATCCATCTCCTAAATTTTTAAAAAGAATATTATGGATATATTATTTCTATTTTTAAGGGATTATTGTATTTGTATTTTCTATTTTGCCCTCATAAAAAATTTACAAAAAGAGTAGAATTATTGTTTTGCAAAAAACTAAAGAGGTTGAGGTGTAAATCTTTAAAAGAAATAGGATAGGGTGCAAAATAAAAAAGAAGACATAGACTAGGGGTGCAAAATGCAAAGAATTCGAAGTTTTATCCGCTGAGATTACTGATAAGAATTAGAGAATCATGCGAATCTCTTATTACTCTGCCAACAGAAATTTCAAAAAATATAATCACCAAGCCATTTTTCTAATGATGTGCATCGAGGGAAGATTGCAAGATCAAGGACAACGACAAATAATACATGCATTGCTTGTACTTTGGTGTAGTTCGGTATGGCAAGAGCAATTCTCCTTTTGTCTCAACAAGATACCCCTGCCCAGGGCATGGTATACACCAATCAATGAAATGTGTCACTCTTCAATATCACTGACCGCCCAATGGCTTTTTTTCTCCATTCGGTGCAAAAACTAATGTTGGTTTCAGCCTTTATTGTGGCCCATTAGCTCCTTAATATTAATCGAAAAAATGAAGATGTCATCTGTATTTTGGAGACAGGAACCACATAGTTGAGAGAAGTTTAAACACATATCTAAGTCAGAAAAAAATAGGGCGGTTGATGTATGAAATAACAAGGCCATTCTTCTGCTTTTTCATGTGGTGAAAAATTCAAGCAATTTACTACCTCTCTATCCTGTCAAACAAATGGGCAAACTGATAGAAAACTGCTATTCAATTCTCTTTGGAGATCATGGCTTCATTCAAACTCAAGGCACTAATATGAAGAAAAGCACATGAATGACAAACTCTGATTGGCAATAGTCGAGCTAAGATCTTTATACATTGACCTAAACCGATTTAGGACAACAAATCAAATTTGGAATGGGTTTACAAGCAATGCTAAGTATCAAATCAAAATAAAGCAACGAAATTGAGCAAACTAATGAACAAAAGTAGAATAAGATTTCAATATATGCTTTAAGTACAAATTTTGGCAGAGTTTCTGTATATATTTCTGGATGATTACAATATAAAATGTGCTGCTATTTATAGATATTCAATATCTGGGCCACTTTCTCTATATTTTCCATTAGTCCATCCACGTCTCAACTCCCTTGAAAGGGGGGGGTTAGTGGGCCGAAATAATAGGAGGTCATGCCACTGAAGATGGGCTAATCCACTGAGGCTTGAGTTGTCGACCTCGGAGATGTGAGCTTGTTGATCGACCAAAGTAATACTTCACTAAGGTGCAACACGAACTTCATCCTCGGTTGATGACTTCAGTGATCTCATTTTTTATCTCGAATCATAATTCACAAACATCCGTTCGGCTCGCCTTGAACCATACAACCGAGGTGCCATGCATGCAAGCCAATTTTTACCCAATACAGATAGTTCCCCCACTCTTCAGATGAGTGCCGGAGTCATCAAGGAGTGGAATGAATTTGAGTGGGAGATCGACGCGGCGAAACGTACGCCAAGGAATTTAAAATTGATGCAATCACTTCACCCCCCCTATTGCGCCAAACGTGGCGACTGTTGGCTGGCTCCGAACAATCATGTTGTTTCTTTTGGCATTCCCAATGTTACAACAATGATGACTTCCCCTCTATAAATGCTTCTACTTGATCAGTTGTCTTCCCACTTGTAAACATTTAAGCAACAGTGTCTCAAAACATACCGAGATTTTCCAATTGTTCTTTCTCAAATCCCCTTTCTCAAAATTTTAATCATGTCTACAACTAATTCCGTTCAAGGATCTAGTAGATCAGAGGGAAGGGTTCCAGATTCCACCACCATGATCTTCAGCGACGAGCTGGTGAACGTCGTGGCTCTCTTGAAAGTTATTACACCGACGGGCGGTGGTGGAGAAGCAGCGTCTTCGGCAGGCAGCTCAAGGTGGCGTAAAGCCATTGCTGGCTGCCACATAAGCGTGGGGGGAGGTGACGATGGTGATGATGACATCACGAGCGAATGCCGTGCTGGCGATGGGATGACGTTGGTGGTGATGACATCACCAATATTGATGAGGTCAGTGGCCAAGTGGGCGATGCTGGGGCCAGCAAATTTGGATCTAAGACTGAGCCTGGAATCTCAAAGAAGTCTAGGAAAAAGGTTCCTCTTGAGCAAGAGATCGAACCCCAATTGGTCATCCCTTTGGATTTTAGTAACGAGAAGGATTTCAAGGTACAAAATCAATCAGACGCTCAGCGTGGGAGGAATAGAAACATACCATTGCATGTGACACTGAGCTTGATAACCGAAGACCTGATAGAGGTCGTTCGAGAAGATTGTCGGTGGGGGCCCCAAGTGAAAATTCTGGCACCACCCCCGAATAGCAGCGTATCCAGCCACGTTCTGGGGTATAGCTTTTTTTATACATATCCTTTTACCATAAGCTTCACCCTTCCAGTTCACCGAATAATAGATGCCTTTTTCTGAACAAATAATCTATGTTTGGCACAGCTACGCCCCGGTGTCTGGAGAATTTTTCAAGCTATCGACTTTTTAAGCCAACAAGCTAAGGTGCCCTTCATTTTCGATATTTGATCACCTTTTATAACCCTTATTTCCATAAGGCTAGGGTCGTGGCTTTGAACAACTGAGGTCAGTATCCAATCTTGAGTAAGAGTGAGGATCATGGTGACCAAGACTGGTGCGATCGTTATGTCCTATACCAACGAGGTTGTTGTCAGCTGCCCCTGGTTTTCCCGAGGAGTGGAATGCCTAACATAAGTTTTTTCTACAAGATTTTGATATTTTGTCTCCTTTGGTGAGCAACATCTTATTAATTTATTTTCATGCGCAGCCAACAGGGTCCCAGTTAACCCTACGAGTGGCTTGCTCGATTGGGTGAAGGCACTAATGGTAATTCGAACTCGTCCGCTTAGACAATGGATGCTTTTAGCTGCCGAGGTTGACAACCGTTGGGCATGTAAGAGGCATGGTGAGTGATTCGTTACGCTTTGGCTCCCTTCTTTTCCTTTAATTTATTATTAGACTGGCTTGAAGTTCTGTTTTCCTTCTAGGTTTTCTAAATAAGGCGGTCAAGGAGACCGAAGGGGATGAAAGAGAAGATGAAGAGAAAAAAGGGGAGAAGAAAGGAAAAAAGAAAGAGAAGAAGGAAAAAATAGTGATAGATGCCAAAGATGGTGCTAGTAAGATGGCAAGCTTGGCAAGGCAAATCGCCAAAGAGAAGAAATCCAAGGGTTCCCCGGGTCAAGGGACCTCGAGAGGTGAAGACATTTTCATTGGTCGATTTTTCAGCATTTGGACTCCCATTTCTACTTTTACCTATAAGCTTTCTCCCCTTTCCTCCATAGATTCAAAGAGGAAGAGAGTTGTCTCAAAGAGGCCAACCAAGGCGAAATGCTCTCGTTTGGAGATGACTGCCGCTTCTGGGCCCGAAGTCGTCGTTGCACACCACCGAGGGTTGGTTGATGAACCTAGTGATGAAGGTCTCGAAGCGCCTAAGGAGACCGAGGTGGTAGACCTCGAAGGATCTGACCAAGATGTCACCAAAGCCCAAGGCAAAGCTAAAGTTGGCGAGGCCGAGGTTGAAGCAACTCTAATTGCCGAAGAGGACACCACTACGAGTGTTTCTCGGGGCGATATTTAATCTCCGGTTTCAGAGAGGACTTCAAGGAAGTTGGAGGTGTGAGAGCAACAAAACCTCTTGCAATGCACTCTCGACGATCTTCTAAGTCTTGGTCCGCTGTTGGGGACTAAGGAAGAAACTATCCTTAGGAAAATGACTCCTGCGCAATTGATTGCTACTTCCACCGCCAACGTTGCTCGTATATGCTCCTCCTAACATTGTTTTCCTTACATTAGTGATTTTAATATTCTGCAAACTTGATAATTTATTAATGTCCATCCAGCAATTGCTTCTTTCCTTAAGGATGCAGCAAATTGAAAGTGAGAGGGCAGAGGAAATCCAACAAGCTTCGACTGCAATTCAAGCTCAGAAAGAAAAGTATTTGAACCGAATTATAGAATTACGGGCACAGTTGGATAAGTCCCAATCGGATTTGAAGGAGGTTGTTGATGCCTCCGAGGACGAAGTTCAATCTTTGGTTGAAAAGAACCAAATTGAGCGCTTGGCATTGGATGCGGTTATGGAAAAGCTCGCCGAGGAGCTAGCTCATACCAAGGCTCAACAGCTTGACAACGCCAACAAGCACCATAAGAAATCAAAGGAGTATCTCCTCGTGATTCAAAGGCTAGAGATCCAAGTGGGTAAAGTCCCCGGCTTGGAGGCTGAAGTTGCTCGGCTTTGAGAGGAATCAGCTGAAGTTGCTAGGCGAGACAAGGTCAAGGCCTTGAGGATGCAGCTCGAAAATACATGGGCTATCATCAAAACAAGGTTAACAGCCCTCAAGCAGTGCAGGGATGAAGAGATTAACCTTGGTGAAGAAATTGCAAAGGCTGAGAGTGATGTTGTCGAGGCTCATAAAATCGTTGATGAACTGTCTTCAAGCAAAGGTTCTGATGAAGATAAAGTCGAGGATGGCGAAGAAAGGACCAAGAAGGGGACTTCCGAGCGGGAAGAGGATCGCCAAGCTTAGCTTTTCTTCTTGGACTTTTGCCTTAGCTTTTTGTTTTTGTTGCGGCCATCGAGCCGATTTATACAAACATCTTTTGTAGCCTTCGGGCATTATGTTAAGGCTTTTGAGCCTTATAATGTAAATAGTTTTTGTGGCCTTCGGGCCTTTTATTAATAAATTTTCTTTACTTTCAAGTGTTAGCTTTCATTTTGTCTTGGAAATTCTTAAGCGTAACACTTAGGATAATTTTTGCTTGCAAGACTTTATAACTTGTAATAAATCGATACTAACTTGGGACGGCGTCTCATCCCCGAGCCGAGGCGCTAGAAGAAGACTTCGGTCAGTTAAGATGTGTTTGATAAATAAGGTTAAAGAAACAAAGAGATGCTGAATCAAGTTCATTTCATTGATGATAACAACAAGCCAAGGTTGGCTTTTACATAAAACCTAGTCATAAAGGGACTTAGGCAAATTTCAAAAACAACACTACTATCGGGTGTAAAATACAAAGTACTGAGTTATTCCTCGGACGGACAGTCCTCGATGTTTGAATAGCTTATCTTCAATACGTGGAGCCTCAAATTGAATTGGATCGCCTCATATCTCTTCCACACCCCCTAGTGTTCAGATGTTAATCTTGATGAAGATGCGAGCACTGTGTTGTTCCCTTCGATTCCTGAAGAGGTCAAGTAAAGTAAGCGAGGGGTTAGTAAGAATCATTCAACCCAAGCCTCAGAGCATTTTCGTCTCGTAGCTGTGGGTGAATTTCATAAAATTACAGGTTACTCTCCTTAGTGTTACAAATCATACCGCTTCAAATTAGAGATGTTCCAATTTAAGGGTTCAGCTTTGCCCTTCAAGTCTTCCAGTTGATAAGAGCCTTTTCCTACGATAGCTATGACTTTGTAGGGTCCTTCCCAATTCGCAACAAGTTTCCCAGTATTTTTCTCCTTAGTTGATTGGTTCGAAGATTTCAGCACATAATCACCAACTTTAAAATCCTAAGTTTGGCTTTCCTATTGAGATATGATTCGATTAGCCTCTTCTAAGCCTCCAATCAAATCAAGGACTAGTTCTTTTTTTCCTTCAAGTAAATCCAGCTCTATGCGCATAGTCTGTTGATTTGCATCTTCTGTGGCATGAATATACCGAAGGCTGGGTTCACCCATCTCCATGGGAATAAATGAGTCCATCCCATAGGCAAGGGAAAAAGGAGTTTCACCGGTGTTGTTTTTCTCTATGGTTCGCATCGCCCACAATACCCCGGGAAATTCATCGAGCCATGAACCTTTTGCCTCGTCGAGCTTTTTCTTCATATTCTCAATGATAATTCTGTTCGAAGATTCAGCTTGACCATTTGCACTTAGGTGATAAGGTGTTGATACTATTTTCTTTATGCCCTATTGATTTAAAAAATGAGTGACCACTGACCCCTGAGAGCCATTGTCGCAAGTAATGTCTCTTGGGACACCGAACCTATAGATGATGTTCTTACGAATGAAATCTATCACTTCCTTCTGTCTCACTTTGGCGAAGGCTCTTGCTTCCACCCGTTTGGTTAAGTAGTCGGTTAACACAAGTCTAAACCGAACACTTCCTTTCGCCTTCGGCAGAGGACCTATTATATCCATTCTCCATTTCATGAATGGCCAGGCGGACACGACCGAATGCAAGGGTACGGCCTGCTGATGGATCATTCGGACATGTCGTTGACACTTATCACACTTCTTTTCAAAGGCTTTGGCGTCTGCGCTAATAGTTGGCCAATAGTATCCAGCCCAAAGCAGCTTGCGCACTAAAGCTTTTTCTCCCGAATGATTGCCACATTCGCCTTCGTGAATTTCCTTCATAACATACTTAATCTCTCCCAGACCCAAATATTTGACCATCGAGCTACTGTACATTCTCCTATACAATTTTTCCAAAATCATCAAATAGGAGGCTGCTTGAGTCCTCAGCTTTTTTTCTTCTCTTTGTGGAAAGTTTGCTACTCTGCTCTCAATTATTCAAGAAAAGTTTGTCGGAGCATAACTATCATATCATTTATGCCTTTCAAATCCATGCATATAGTATTTTATATTCATAAGATAAAGATCAAGCATAACGTATCGGTATTATGAGTGCTCCTTGTGCGTCTGTTGTAAAACTTTCAATTATTCAAGAACTAAGGCATCACTCTAGATGTCCCAAGGTACCATGAAGTTGAAAAGTAATTTTTTTTTAAAAGAAAACAGCATTCTACTCCCACTGCAAACATCATAAGAACTTTATCCTCGTCACATAGTTCACTATTCCAAATTATCAAAATAAACTTATACACAAAAGATTAACAATGCAATTTCATATGTAGGTCTACAACAAGTTTTAGAGTGGTTGTCCACTAGTTGATCAGTGTACCTTTTTCTGTTGTTATGGTGTTCATGCTTGTCGGTTTCATCAAGTGCTCTCAAAACTTACAAGGTTGCAAAGGATAACTATAGAAACAATCAAGTTCGTACCGAGAAATATAACAAACTGAACGAGTTCAACCATATTTAATAATCTTGGATTATGGACTTTGAGATGCAAGGCGAACAAAGCAAACCCACTATGGCCAAATCACAAAATGCCATACATACTTCAATCTGAAGTGGTGTTTTCAAAGCACAAAATAGCACTAAAGGTCCATTGGAGCTTCAAATGCAAGGCGCAAATAAAGCATGGGATTTAATGATGGAAGGCACAAATGAAAAAAAAAATATAAAGCCACTCCCCTTTGAAAGACCTTTTCCCGGCTCTCTACTATTGCCCAACTTCTCAGAAAGCTTCCACCTCGGACCTCAGGCATACTCAAGACTTGGAAATTCAGTTTTGAAGGAATCTTAATGATTGGGATTTCTAATAATTACATGCAATTAATTCATTTAGATCCACCTTGGAATTTCTAACTACTTGGCATCGGAGAGAAATCACAAAACATTCTCTTTCCACTTGGAATTTTATTCCAGCAGCTATTTTTTGGGTTATTTGGAAAGAAATGAATGACAGAACTTGAAGACAAAAAAGATATTAATTGTTGCACCTGGTGCATCTTCGTAAGACACTATTAAAAAGTAAGGAACCTGTTTCAGACAATAAATACCAGCAAATATTTCAAAGGATAATTAACAATTAAAAAGTGCCAAACCGGCTTAAAATATCCAGGTAAATCATCCAAAATATTACAAACCAAAAGTAATAAACTGTCTTAAAATAGGCCAGAATAAGAACACAAGCAACTTGGCAAGGCGAGCAGAGTTCTCTTGTCTCTCTCGTTCCAGCTCAGCAACAAGCCTAGTGTTTTCAGCATTCAACCAGGCGAGTTCATCTGTCTGCCTCTCAAGTTGCCTCCTGTAAAATTCCACCCTCCTATCTATACGAGCACCTTGTCTCTCCTCTACCTCTTCCTCTGGATATGCTGGTTCATCAGCAGGTTCACCATCTAATACATAGTCACAAGATCTCAAGATGTTCTTCCCAAATACATCATTATGATCAGGTTAAGTCCACTTTGCTTGAGGCACTAAAACGAACTCAAATACTTTTCCCAACAGAAACCCATAGACTAAGGCATGTTTTCCCAACCCTGTGTCAGCCACTCTAGCTATGTGCTTAATCATCAGCTCCAGCAGATTGATACGAACCTCTCTATCTAGCAGGTCCATATAGGTCATGTCAAGGAAATTTGCCTCACTGCGCCTTTCCGACCTCTGCGGTAGGTTCTTCAGCACGAACTCAAAAAACAATAATAAAAGGGTTCCATGGCCTTCTTTTTCACCTACGTTGCCCTTCCAAGTCTGGGTTTCCCTGCATACTTTCTTGTAACCTCCAAAGCAGATACTCCATCACCTCTTGCAGGCCATGAGTTTCTAAAATACTCACTGTAGCCTTGAGATGGAACACGTAGAATCGAACCCAACTCTTTACAATTAAACTTAATCGGTAATGCTTTCACAATAGTAGTAACAGTCCCCTCACTCATAGTACAATTCGTGTAAAATTCTCTAACCTTCTGATCATACAATCTTCGTGCATTATCACTAAAAGGTTCAAATAACCCTGAGAACTTAGCTTGTCACCCAGCTAAATCATCCCTTCCAGCTCGAGATCAGTGAGAATCTTACCCTTCACCAAGAGTAACCTTCAAAAGTGTTCAATTCTTTTCTGTTTTTCCTTCTTTTCATTTTCAGCTATCAATTTCAACCTTGTTTTTCCATGCACTTCTGACTCACCAACAACCCTACTCTGTTGTCCATTGATAGAGCCTCTAGTAGAAGGCCTTCTTCCTACAGAACCAGATTTCTTGCTAAACTCACCACCCTCATCATCACCATGCCCAGAACTACCAATTCTAGAGCTACCTACATGTTCTCTCCCCTTCACAAGTCTTTTCTTTTTCACAGATTTTATCAGAACATCATCTTCTGAACTTTCTCAATTCTTCTCTTAGACTTACACTCAGCCAATCCTTCAGTTTCAGCAGAACTCTCAATCTCATTAAGAGTTGGATTTGCCTCCACATCCTCAGGCACTTTCTCATTCAGAGGCTTAGTGTAACCTATTCCCTCTTCCTTATTGTCCTCATAGACATCAATCTCTTTCAAATCTGCATCATTACCACCCTTAGAGCCAGAGAGTGAATAAGATTCTTTCTCAGGTTCTTTGGAAGGTTCAGCAGACTTCTCCTCTTCTCCTTCAATTGGTACAGACATATTGACTAAAGGAACTTCTGAGGGAATAGGTTCCCTAATAGGTGTTCCTCAATCGCCTTTTCGACTACAGTCTCTACTGCATGATCAGACTTTTCTTTCTCAACTACCACTACTACTTCCTTATGCTTTTTAGAACATTTAACGGTAGCACTCCCTTCTAAATCTCCTATAGGCTCAGAATTCACTGTACTAACTACAGGAATAGTAACAACAGAAGAACTAGGGTTTACCTTTTCAATTTCTTGGATTTTATCTTGATTCTCCTCAACCCTTTGTTATGCCAAAGTAGTTGTCACTATTTCCCCCTTGTTTGTGCCTTCTTCAGATACCTTCCTTTGCCTTAACATCACAAACTTTTTCACCATTGCAACTGATCTACACGCCGCCAGTTGATTTGCTTTTTGATTAAGTTTGGATATCTTGAATTTTAGAGAAGTAGGGTTTTCAGTATTGTTAGAAGTAGTTGACATGGTGAAAATATTTGAGAAGGTTTCTTGAAAGAGAAGATAAGAGATTTAGAGAGAGATAACCTTAGCTTGTTTTGACAAGTGATAGAACCAATGTGTATATTCTGCACAAAACCCTTTTAGATGACTTTGGAGATAATTGAGCCAGTAACTAAGTCATGAAAACAGGTTTTGAATAGGTTAGCAAGCAAAACAATGATGTTTTAAAAGTAGAGTCAGCTAAACAAAGTTAAGCTAGGTTAAACAAACAAACTTCTCTAGCCAATCAGTGTATCTTGGTCATCCCTAACTCAAGCTTGTTCTTCTCAAATTGTTCCCTGTTCAAACCTTTAGTTAAGATGTCAGCAATTTGATCCTCAGTCCTGCAAAAATTCATAGAGATAAGGTCTTTCTCAACATTATCCCTCAAGAAGTGATGCCTAATGTCAATGTCATTTGTTCTCTTATGCTGGACCGCGTTCTTGGCTATATTAACTGCACTGGTATTGTCACAATAGATTAGAACTGGTCCACACTTAATTTCAAAGTCCTGTAACTGCTGCTTAATCCATAAAAGTTGTGAACAACATAAAGCAGCTACTACATATTCAGCTTCAACTGTAGATAATGCCACTGAATTTTGCTTCTTTGTAGCCCATGAAACAAGACAAGGACCTAGGAAGTGTGGCATCTTAGATGTACTTTTCCTATCAACCAAGTGACCAGCATAATCAGCATCAGCAAATCCCATCAAATCAAAACTTCCACCTGGGTACCATAAGAACAGATCTTGAGTTCCCTTCAGATATCTTAGAATCCTCTTGACTTCTGTTAAGTGTGACTCATTTGGTTTTGACTGGAATCTTGCAGACAAACCAACACTATAAACCATATCTGGATGACTTGTTGTCGAGTACATCAAATAACCAATCATTCCTCTGTATTTTGTTTCATCAATGGAAGCATTAGGTTCATCCAAATCCAATTTAGTTCCAGGTGCTATAAGTGTGCTCATTTCCTTTGCAGTTTTCATCTCAAACTTCCTCAAAAGTTCCTTGATGTATTTCTGCTGATGGATCATTGTGCCCTCCTGAGTTTGCCTTATTTGTAAGCCTAAGAAGAAATTCAGCTCACCCATCATACTCATCTCAAACTCACTTCTCCTCAGACTCCTTACAAAGATTCTCATTAGTAGCTCCAAAGATGATATCATCTACATTCACTTGCACAATCAGCAGGTCCTTCGATTTCTTCTTTAGAAACAAAGTGTTGTCTATTTTTCCTCTTAAAACCCCATTCTTCAGTAAGTACCCAGACAACCTTTCATACCAAGTCCTAGGAGCCAGTTTCAGCCCGTAAAGTGCCTTGTCAAGTTTGTAGACATAATCAGGAAACTCTGAACTTTCAAAACCAGGTGGTTGAATCACACACACCTCTTCGTTTAAATAACCATTAAGGAATGTAATTTTTACATCCATCTAATACAGCTTGAATTCCATGTAAGCTGCAAAAGCTATCAACGTCCTAATGGCTTCCATTATAGCAATAGGTGCAAAGGTTTCATCATAATCTATCCCTTCTTCTTGACTGTAACCTTGAACCACCAGTCTTACCTTATTCCTTGTCACTATACCATGTTCATCCAGTTTGTTCCTAAATACTCATTTAGTTCCAATGATAGACATGTCCGAAGGTCGAGGGACCAGGTGCCATATCTTACTTCGTTCAAACTGATGAAGTTCATCCTGCATAGCAGTCACATAATCCGGATCCTCAAGTGCCTCTCCTACATTCTTAGGTTCTATGATCGATAGAAACGCATAAAATACACAGAAGTTCTTCAGAGCTCTTCTAGTCACAATCCCAGTATTCAGATCAGATATAAGATTCTCCAATGGGTGAGAATTTTGATGTTTTCATGGTTTGGGTTGAATCTGCTGAGTAGTAGTACCAGAGGGACCAGGTGCATTAGTATTGTCTTTTTCTAGTTCTTCGGTTCCCCCTGTCTGATTGCCTCCTTGTTCTCCCTGAGTCTGATCCTTATCCTCAGTTTGATCAAATATATCTTCTTCAAGTCTCACAGGGTCTTCAGCAAGTTCTTCTCTAGCTAACCCAATTTCCTAATCATCATCTTCAACTCTCTTTGCAATCGTTCCAGATTCATCAAATACCACATGCACACTCTCTTCTACAGTCACAGTTATTTTGTTGAACACCTTGTAAGCTTTGCTTTGTGAAGAATATCCCAAGAAGATGGCCTCATCACTTCTAGCATCAAACTTTTCCAAAGGTTCCTTCCCATTATTATGCACAAAGCACTTGCATCCAAACACTCTCAGATGTGCAATATTGGGTTTTCTACCTCTTAACAACTCATAGGGAGTTTTCTCTAACAAAGGACGGATAGAACATTGATTCAATAAGAAACATGCGGTGTTAACTGCTTTAGCACAAAAACTTTTAGCCAAACCGCTTGATTACAGCATCGTTCTAGCTATATCCTCCAAGGACCTGTTCTTTCTTTCAACTACTCCATTTTGTTGAGGGGTCCTTTGATGCAGCCCGAATCTGTGCTGATCAAATATTCAACCCATTGAGGCCAATAACACGAAGCCAAGCCAGGCTCTTGCACGATGTGCACATTCAGCTGGCATGGTTGGGAGGAAGCGCTTGTTCGAATGCTGAGTGACTGAGCGCAAGATACGAAGTCTACACCTGCAAGCTCGAGCCCGAAGAAGGAAGTGACCGAATACTCACCCTTGACGCCGAGCAGTGATTGACCGAAAGGCTACAATTGTGCCCGAGGCAAGTGAATGTCTAATTTCAAATGTGCCGAGCTGAGCAACCGAGCACTGAAGTCAAGAGAGCCGAGCACATTAATTACTTCGGCCCTGCGTGGCCTTGTCTTATTGGTCCCTTGTGACCATATTTACTTAAGTACCCTTGGGGTTATCTATATAAACCCCTTAGCTTAGTTCATTTGATAGTTAGTTGTTGATAAATATTGTTAAAATTGTTTTGCTATTGACACTCCGATGAGAGCCGAACCCCGACGTGCGATTTATAAGAACTTGGGTTAATCGGTGTACCCATTTGAACAACTTCTTCTTTGATCATTCAGTTTGCAAGAAGCATGAATATCTTCTTGAGGATTTTTGCCTAGTGCAGGTGATTCCTTTGCCGTTCAGTCGAGCAGTCCCAAGACTGGTTCCTTGGGCTCGTTTGGATTGAAGCTTGGATTTGTCTAGCTTCTATCTTTTCCTTGTTTGTTTTCCGCTGTTCTTCGGTTGCTAAGCTTCTTCCCCGATTTAGCTTACACCATCTTGGTATCAAAGCACGGTTTGAGCTTGTTCTTACAACCCCAATCCTGTTCTACATTATCTTTACTTTCTCGTGCATTGTGTCTTTCAGTTTCACCTTTATCTTCTTGTTGTTGTTACTGTTGTGTTGTTATTTACAAAAGAAAAAAAAAAGCAGAAAGAAGAAAATTCAATAACTTCGTTTGATTGTTAGTTGTTTGGATTAAACAACCATAGATTCTTGTTCACCACTGCCTGAGGACTCAATCGAATGCCTGCCGTACACTGTTTGATGACTAGTGTTTCTCGTCATTTTGGACTGTTTTGTCGAGGTGTTGGTGTTTGAAAACCCCAGTTGAATTTTGGTTGTTATTTGTTGAAACTGGTGGTTGTTGCTTGATTTGGGTCGAGTTTTGTGGTTGAAATTCGAAGTTCCAACGTTTTAGCCACAGTCCGTACGCTGGAAACTTGTTACATTGTAACAGTGTACAGATGAAGTGAAGCTGATCTTAGCTTGGCTAGAACTCACAATTTACTCCGACGTTAAAGGGATTACCGGAGACGACCCACAATCTGTGTTGAATCGTGGACTGTGAACAAAGTTGAGTTTGTCTGTAGACCGGAGTAAAAATGAACTGTTCTATTGAGAAGAAGAAAGGGGTAAAGTGTCAATATCAAAAACCCAAGGTGAAAACTTTGTCGGCAAGAAAGAGGAAAAGGTGGATAAGGTTAAACCCTAATCCATACCAAGGAGGGACTACTTTTTTTCGTACAAGAGTTGTTGTGTCCGAGGTTTCCAAAAGAGGAAACGAAGGGTAGATTATCCTAGGATATCTTCTTTTTTGTGGTCGATAATTCTCGTTACTGGATCTCTTGAGTAAACCTTTCTACTCGAGGTCGTACTAATCTGTTTGAGTTTATAGGAACTCGTGCATGGGGTGACCGAAGTCCAAATATCGTAGAAAATTCTTTGACCTCCCGTGCGTTAAATAGCGTCCGTTTCATCGAGTCAAAATCAATTCACTCTTCCCGAAGGAGACAGTGTGACTTGTTAAAATTTGAAGGATCTTAAAGAGATTGATCAACCGAGGAAGCCATTGGCAATAAGTTCTTGAGTGACCAAACCTACAAATTGAGTGGACCTGAGCTCCACCCAATAAAAGTGAGGGAGTGGACCTGAGCGCCACCCAAGAATGAGGTTGTTCGAAATGAAGCTATGGGCAATCCCCGAGCTGAGCAATACTTAAGCAATCCCCAAGCGGAACCACAAAACTTGGGCAATCCCCATTACCCAGTCTTCGAACATGTCATAAGCTTCATCCTTAGATCTGAGAAACAAGGTCCACGTGTATCTGGAGTAGTCATCAACAATCACCATTACAAACCTTTTACCTCCTCATCTCCTAACCCTCATAGGTCTACACAGATACATGTGGACAAGCTCAAGTGGTTTAGAAGTACTAACCAATGAAGATCTTACATGTTTTCCCTTCACACAAGCATCACATATCTTGATGTCATCGAACTTTATGCTGGGCAGTCCACGAACCAGGTCCTTTGACACCAATTTATTCAGTTGAGTCAAGCTTGCATGTCCTAGTATCTTGTGCCACAGTAGTGCATCATTTTCAAGTACATTCAGACAAGTCAATTTATTTTCTAGAAGAGAACCCAACGTAGCTTTGTACACTTTATTTGCTCATTTCCCTTCCAGTACCCCTTCACCGCTCTGCAGGTTCTTGACAGTACATCCTACAGATGTGAAACTAATTTGATTTCCTTTATCAGAAAGTTGGGAGATGCTTAGAAGATTGTGCCTCAATCCATTAACACACAACACATTTTCAATTGCATGATTGAGGGATCTCCCTACCTTTCCAATACCAACAATTTCTCCATTTTTACCTCCTCCAAAAGCCACACTACCCTCTTGAAACACTGTGAGTGAGAGAAAGTTTCTTCTATCTCCTGTCATGTGCCTGGAACACCCACTATCAAGAATCTAGCTTGAGTTGTTCCTTCTTACTCCAGCCTACAAAACAAAATCAAGGGTTAGTAACAAGAATCCAGACAAGCTTGGGTCCCTTTTTGTGATAGAATGGATGAATCAAATCTTTTCTAGCCCAATAAGGTAAAACTGACTTAAGGTTCCTTTTAACAGCCTTTGATGTAATATCACATTCTTTTCTATAATGTCCAGTTTTTCCACAAAGAAAGAAAAGTTTATTGCAAGGGAGTCCTACATACTTACTATTAGGATTCCAGGTTGGTAAAGGTTTCCTATGTCAACCATTCTTACCTCTATTATGATTTTCATGCAACCATTTCAATGCTTCTGAAGACTTGTTCCATTTAGTAAGTCTGGTAAGTTCATAGGTGGCCTTATCAACCTTTGCTTGAAGAACACAGTTCTTCTCAGTTTCCTGATGCAGAACCTTCTCTTTCTTTTTAAGCTCAGATTCAAGGTTGATTTGAGCCTCACCAACTACTCACTTACCAAGGGCTTTTTCCAGTTTAAGACTATTAAGTTCAAATTTTGAAGCTTTCTTTTGCTCCTCAAGCACCTATTCCTTTAATTTCAGGTTCTCAAGTTCAAGAGCTGAGTCTTTTTGTTTAAGTTGAAAAACTTGCCCATTAGTTGAAGCAAATTCAATTTCCAATTTAGTTTTAGCTTCATCCAAGTTTTTATTCTTAATTTTATAATCAAACACAACTGAGATCAGATGGTCCTTCTCAGAAAGCAATTGTTCCTTCTCAGCTCTTAGACTCTCAATTCCTTCTCAGAAAGCAATTGTTCCTTCTCAACTCTTAGACTCTCAATTCCTTCAATTAAAGTAAGTGCAAGCATGCTCAATTCTCTTAAGGAACAAGTAGGAAGTTTCAGTTTTAAGTCATTGAGACTTACCTCAGGCAGGTCATCAGTGGGAGATTCTTCATCCAGAGCCATCAGCACAAAAGGAGAGTCATCATCTGATTCTTCTTCTTATCCTGAATCAGTGTCACTTTGATATGGTCCTCATGTAGCATAAAGGGCTTCTTTCTTCTTTCTTCTTTCTCCTCATGGCTCTGAAGTTGGGTGGTCGTTTAGTCTTCTTAGGTTCATCTTCCTTAGCAGCATTCTCCTTCTTCCACTCCATCTCCCACACAGGACAGTCCTTCACAGCATGATCCTTTTTGTGACACTTGAAGCAGCCTGAGTAGTCTAGATTGTCAACAATGTTCCTCCTATTTGGATTAACTTTGGCAGACCTTATATTCTTCTCTAAGCTTAATGACTTCCTTACATCATTTACCAAAGATATCTCTTGTTCAGAAACTTCATATCTTGATCCTTCAGTAGCCTCTAAAGCCAATGTTTTCTCCTTCTTGGGTTCCACTTTTACTCTTGATTGTGTCATCAGTTCATGAGTTTTCAGACTACCAACAAGTTCATCCAATTAAACCTTGTCCAGCTCCTTTGCTTCGATGATAGATGTGACCTTGGATTCCCAAGAGTCTGGGAGAATCCTTATGACCTTTTCCACCAAGTCTTCATTAGTAAGAGTCATACCCAAGGACTTCATCTCATTGGTTATGATTTTGAACCTGTTCATCATATCTTGGATGGATTCTGTCTCTCCCATAGCAGAAAGTTCAAACTTTTGTTTCAGCAACTGAATCCTTGACTTCTTAACCTGAATAGTTCCTTCATGAGCAACTTGCAGTGCATCCCAAACCTCCTTGGCAGTCTTGTATGAAGAAACTCTATTGTATTCATCTGGGCCAAGTCGACATATGATGAGCCTCTTAGCTTTAGCATTCTTTTCAACCATCTTGAAATCAGCATCAGTGTATTCAGATCTTTCCTTAGGAACAGTTTCCTGATTAGGTGGCTGACCAACAATCTTGTTAGGAATAAGAGGTCCATCAGTCTTGATGATCCAGAGCTGATAGTCTTCAGCTTGACTGAAATCTCCCATTCTACCCTTCCACCATCCATAGTACTGACCATTGAACTGAGGAGGCCTGTTGATGGATTGTCCTTTAGTAATTATTGGTGCACTCATTGTTCAGATCCTTCTCAAGATGTTAATCTTTATATGAGAGAACCCGCTCTGATACCACTTGTTGTACCTGGTGCACCTTCGTATGACACTAGGGGGCGTGAATAGTGTTCTTGCCCGATTTTCAACTTCTAAAACTTGCTTTTACTCTATACGCCAAACTTACAAAGAACCAGGTTCCTTGCAAGTTTCACTTATCTCTGAAACTTAACACAATGTGGAAATATAAAGAACACAGAGATTTTTACGTGGAACAATCCTTGCTCAAGGGATCAAAAACACAACCCAACACTCTTGGGATTTAAACTTTTCCACTCAAGGAAACTGAGCAAGTTTTAGATTACAACGCAATGCAATCAAGGAACTAGCCTCACTTTGACTAATACCTAGAACCTTCCAAGCCACACTATGACTTCTAAGGTTGAACTACCTCACCAAAACATAATCACAAAATAATGCTTCTAAATAAGCCGAATGATTACAACTCTAAAGATTATAACAGAAAACTAAAACAACAGACTAGACCTTACGAAACTCGAACTCCTCCAGGTTCTGCTGTCTTGCTTCTGCTCTTGCACACAAAAGCTCTCACGATCAATTTGCTCTCTATTCACTCTGTTGAGATTTCTTGAGTGCGTAAACTAATTAGGTCAAAACAACTTTGTATTTATAGAGTTCATGGAAATCCTTTTCCATAGTTAACTTGGAACTCCTTTTTCCGTGCTTCTCCTTCGGCACAGCCTTGAATGCTTTTCCTTCTTCCTATTGGATTGAGACTTCAACTCCAGCTGTTCCATTTTTCCTTCTTTGACTCAAACTCAAATAACACCTTAAACAGCTAGATCTTCTTCGTCAAATGTGAACCTTTTCATAGTCCACATAGAACCAGGTCCTTTGTCATCCTCAAAACCATCATTCAACATTAATCTTAGGCTTAAATCAAAATATTTAACTTAACTTAGTTTTTGGTGGAAGATGGTGACAACGTACAAATATATTTGAACCTGAAGCCGTTCTTGATTTTATTAGCTCATTATAGGATATGTAAGTCTCTTTTTCCCTTGTACTTTTGTTCAGCTTTGCGCTGATCTATAAATAAAAATTACCTTATCAAAAAAATATATATAGATAAAAAATATGTAGTCCAATACTAAATGTTGTAAGCATGAAAAAAATCTATGGATAAAAAAAAACTTGAAATAGCATTATGAATGAAGTAAATACTAATGGTCTAGTATCGCCATTTCAAGATAACGCTCATTAGAAATATGTATTAGAGCATTGATGACAACACTGAAGCGTCCACTAAGCGATGCGTAGTACTTAGTATGCATCTAAGTTTTGTTTCAATCAGGTATTCTTATTCCAAGGCTGCTTCTAGCTCAATGTAAATCAGACACGAAAGTGATGTTACTTGATCATTTTAAGTATGAAATGTTCTGTCTTCTCGTCCTGATGTGTCTCGAATGAGGGTCTAATTGAGAAAATTAAAGACGTACAACATCGAACACTTGTTGAATTTCGTCGATTTAAAATACTAGATTTCTTTCCTAGAGTTATTGGGAAAATAATATTCAGAGATCTCTGGAAAGAGCTCATTGAACTACGAAAAGAGTTAGATGGGGTCTTAATCCCTTTGATTCAAGATCAAATGAAATACAAATTAGAAAAAGAAAGGGCTAAGGGTGGCGAAGAGGAATCATTCATCGCTTATGTTGATACGCTTGTGAATCTGGATTATCAAGAAATGGCCAGCCTTTGTGGCGAGTTCCTTGGCACAGCAAGTGATGCAACGTCCACTGCCTTGCAGTGGATTATGGCATGTTTGGTTAAGTACCCATCCGTTTAAGAAAATTTGTATAAAGAAATATGCGAGGTCGTGGGAGAAAATAAGAAAAATAATAGTAAGGTGATTAGAGAAGAGGAGGATTTACAGAAAATGTCATACTTAAAAGCAGTGATATTGAAAGGTCTGAGGAGGCATCCACCAGGTCACTTTATTCTACCATATAGAGTGACAGAGCAAATGAGTTTAGATCCAAATGTGTGGAAGGATTCAATGGAATTTAAACCGGAGAGATTCTTGAATAATAATGAAGAGTTTGCTTTAACAGGGAGCAGAGAGATTAAGATGATGATGCCCTTTGGTGTACGGGAGGAGAATATGCCAAGGCTATGGTTTAGCTATGCTCCATTTGCAGTATTTTGTGGCTAATTTGATGACGTTGATCCAGATTTCATTGTTATGATGAAGAATCCATTGCGAGCTTGCATAGTCACAGGGTTTATATGGGGAACTAGCTTATAGATACCAATAAAATGAATATATAACTGTGTCGTTACTTGTGGTTAAATAACAAAACAGCTATTTCTCTGTTCCTGCGAAAACACATGAAATTTATAAAACCTAAAATTCTCCTTGTGATAGCATGAAGATTCCTCAATAAGTAGAAAATTCCAATTCTAGTAAACCTTCAGAGTAATATTTTTTTTTTTGTTTTTTTTTTTTTTTTGGTTTCCCACTCGGTGTCCAGTACCCTCATTAGAGCCTTGACTAATCCAAATTCTCTTCATCAGTATTTTATTTTTAATTCCAAGACTCGAACCCGAGATCTCTGGTTATGGGTGGAGGAATCGTATTCATCCCACCATAATCCTTGGTGATTCAGGGTTCTTTTATATTGCTAGTCAGAGAAACTTATAGTTTATGTCGATTTTGAATTCAATATGCACGACTTTGGTAATGTCTGATTTATAAGGAAATATACATGCAACAAGACATTTAATGATTTCCGACTTTGCTATAGTTTAAGTGTCAAAAGAAAAGATATGTAAAATTATTTGTAGCAAACAATCAGTTCGTTTGGTTAATTGTTTTGTTTTTCCTTGTAACTAGGGAACTTGCCCGTGCTCGCGCGGGCTATGTGCGCAATTCTCTATCTATAGTAGATTTATAACTTATATTGTCGTGAATTCACTCTTCTTTAGTACTCCTATAACTTGCACTTTTTCAATTGTTATGAGTGAATATTTTCACTACTATTAATAATAAAAACGTGAGGAGTCAATGACTTCTCCACTTGTAAATCTATATAAATATTAATTTTGGTCCATAGCAAGGTGATGTGGCGTAATAAACTCTTTTTCTTATGAACTTGCATACTTCTAATTCATAAAGTTGACAAATTTTAAAAATCTATAATTTAATATCTTTTTATTCTTAAGGTTCATATAAACACTAATTAAAAATTGAGAGTACTCCAACATGAATCAAATGAAATAGTTCCAATTTTATCCTCAACATGTTCTCCAACTAAATAATTCCATTCTTAAATGTAATTGTGTTCGCCATTGATTTAACTTTTATAGTAATAAGCATTTCTTTTTTTGTTTATATTTTATTTTCATTTAAATTATAAACTTTCAATTCCCTTTCTCAAGAACCTCATCGATGGATGTGATCGTTTAGTTTCTTTATAAGTGAGACATCTAAACTTGCATTTGAGTCACATTTGACTCACTTTTTGAGAATAAAATATATCAGAAATTATATCACACCACAATTGTCAAGTGAGAATATTATTGCTTATACAAATAGCTAGCACAGTTGTCCCGATGATTTTGCTGGAAGAGTCTTTACTGGAAGAGTTCAGGATTTCATGTTGATAGATATTTTTATATTACTTGATTTGTTTCCCTTAATTATTGTGATCTTTTTTCGAACATTAAGATATAAAGGAATTTTTTTTCCTTTCATTAGAGTAAGCTTTTAAAGTTACAATTTACTCATTGTTAAATTTAAAAAGAAAGTAAAGACAAAAAAATAACTAAGCTACACTTGCTACAACAAAATGAAAGGGAAGGTAAAAAGAAAAGGAAAAACCTGAATCCATTGATCCCAAAATTGAACCAGATCATCTAATTTAATTGTATGATCATTTGTTCCTCTATATATGGTGCAAGCAAATCCGAGGGAAATGCTAAACACGAACGCGGAAGGAAACAACAAGAAAGTAAAAGATAGAAGCAAGACAAATCTTGCTTCGATTCAAAAGAACAATGAGGAACCTGTCTCAAAGCTCGATTGAAGGGAAATGAAGACGCACCTATACTATGCAACAATCCTCAAAAAAGACCTGCTTCTTGCAAATTGAATGATCAAGAAGAAATTGTTCAAACGAATCATACCGGTTGACACAAGTTCTTTAAAATCCCACGTCGGGGTTCGGCTCCATCGGAGACTCACAATAGCACTTGCTATGTTTTTCATATACTAAAATCTAGATCCTTTACAATGAAATGGAAATGGACTATTTATAGGCTATACTAAGGATAAAGTAGTAAATAGTCACAAGTGACTAGTAAAAACAAGCAACGCAGGGCTGAGCTAAATTGTGTGTTCGGCAGCCTTTGACTTCGGTGCGTGGTTGCTTGGTCGAACACATTGTCCTCGGCGCTCACTTGACTTCGAACACAGTTTGTTGGTGTTCGGTCACTTTGTCCTCGGGCTCAAATCTGAAGATGACACCTTCGGTTCTTGAGCCCGGCCACTCAGCTTCGGAGCAATTGTTTTCCTTCGGCTAGGCCAAGTGAATGTGCACATCGTGTAGCAGCTTGGCTTGGCTTCGTGTCATTGGTATCCTCGGTGGATCGAACACTTGATCAGTACGTGTTCGGGCTGCATCATCCTCCCCTTCTTGAGAAGATTTCGTCCTCAAAATCGAGCACTCCTCGTCCTCCGAAGTTTGACCTACAACACAAGGAACTAAATCAGCAACATTAAAGGTGTTGGACACGTTATGCTCACCAGGGAGGTCGATCACGTAAGCATTGTTGTTGATCTTGGTCAACACTTGAAATGGACCATCCCCTCGAGGAGCCAACTTTCCTTTCCTTTGGTTCGGGAAGCGTTCCTTTCGGAAGTGAACCCAAACCCAATCTCCCTTCTTTAATTCCAGCTTTTTACGCCCCTTGTTTTTCTTTAAGGCAACCTTTGCATATGCTTCCTCGAGGTTCTTCTTCACCTTTGCATGCAATTCGATCAAAGCAGCTGCTCGTCGAGTACCTTCAAAATCAAGAACAGAATCTCGAGGCAATGGGGCTAAATCAAGTGGAATCAAAGGATTAAAACCATACACACATTTAAATGGGGTCATATTGATCATTCTATGCACCGTTCGATTGTATGCAAACTCTATCATGGGAAAACGATCAGCCCAGTTCCCAACCTTGCCTTTGGTCATTGCTCGAAGCAAAGATCCCAAGGTTCGGTTAACTACCTCGGTCTGTCCATCAGTCTGAGGATGGTGAGACGTCGAGAATAGTAACTTGGTGCCAAGGGCACCCCACAAACACTTCCAAAAATGACTCAAGAATTTTGAGTCTCGATCACTCACAATAGTACGAGGCACACCATGCAATTTCAGCACATTAGAAACAAACAAGGTAGCTACATATAGTGCATCATCACACTTTTTGCAAGGAATAAAGTGAGCCATTTTTTAAAAACAGTCAACTACAACAAAGATGCTATCATGCCCTCCCCCCGACCTCGGTAACCCCAATACAAAGTCCATGGATATATCAACCCAAGGTCGATCAGGCACAGGCAATGGGGTATACAAACCATGAGGGTTGGACATCGATTTAGCTTTCTTGCAAACGAGACAAGCGTTGCAAAGCTTTTCCACATCTCGTCGCATTTTGGGCCAATGGAACTGCTCGGTCAAGATACCAAGAGTTTTGTCGACACCGAAGTGTCCCATCAGTCCACCGAAGTGAGCTTCTTGAACTAAGAGCTCTCTCCACGATAACATTGGCACACAAACCCTCTCATTCTTGAAGAGGTAGCCATCGTGCCATTGATATTTCTCAACTCTTCGGCCACTCAAGATCGCGTCACGAATGCATTTCAGCTTGGGATCGTCTTCGTACATCGACTTGATGCTTTCAAATCCCATGAGCCTAGAGGCGAGAGTGGTCGCTAAGGCAAATTTCCTTGATAGCGCATCGGCCACAACATTGTCTTTACCCTTTTTGTAATGAATTACATAGGGAAAGCTCTCAACGAATTCAACCCACTTGGCATGCCTTCGGTTCAACTTCTCCTGTCCTCGGAGATGCTTGAAGGACTCATGATCACTTTTGATCACAAACTCTCGAGGCCACAAATAATGCTGCCAATGGGCGAGTGCTCGAACGAGGGCATACAACTCCTTGGCATACGTTGAGTGGTTCAAGGTTGCACCCTTAAGCTTTTCGCTAAAGTAAGTGATCGGCTTCGATTCTTGCATCAGCACTCCTCCGATCCCAACTCCAGATGCATCACACTCGACTTCGAATGCTTTGTCGAAGTCAGGGAGTTGCAACAACGGGGCAGAGCACAGCCTCCGTTTCAACTCTTGGAAATCCCTTTCTTGGGACCCTCCCCACACAAATGGATTGTCCTTCTTAACCAGCTCGGTTAAAGGAGCTGCCACGGTGCTAAAGTCATGAACAAACCTTCGGTAAAAGCTAGCTAAGACATGGAAGCTACGAACTTGTGATACCGAGGTCGGAGTTGGCCAATCTTTGATGGCTTTGACTTTTGACTCGTCGACTTCAACACCATTAGCACTGACAACGAATCCAAGAAAGACTACACGCTCGACACAAAAGGCACATTTCTTGAAGTTAGCGTATAACTTCTCTTCTCTAAGTTTATCAAGCACTATCCTTAGATGTTCAACATGTTCATCCATAGATTTACTATAAACAAGTATGTCATCGAAGTAAACGACAACAAACTTATTTATGAACGGTTTGAGCACATGGTTCATCAGTCGCATGAATGTGCTCGGTGCATTGGATAAGCCAAAAGGCATCACCAACCATTCATAGAGACCGAATTTGGTCTTGAATGCGGTTTTCCACTCGTCTCCGGGTTTCATTCGGATTTCGTGGTAACCGGACCTGAGGTCTATCTTCGTAAAGCATGAAGAACCACTTAGCTCGTCTAGCATGCCATCTAATCGAGGGATGGGATGACGATACTTTACCGTTATTTTGTTGACTGCTCGGAAATCAACACACATTCGCCACGTTCCATCTTTCTTTGGGACAAGTATAACAGGAACGGCGCAAGGACTCAAGCTCTCTCGAACAAGGCCCTTGTTCAACAACTCATCAACCTGCCTTTAGAGCTCTTTGGTGTCTTTGGGATTACAACGGTATGCAGGTTTGTCAGGGATTTGTAACCCTGGTACAAAGTCAATTTGGTGCTCGATTCCTCTCAACGGAGGTAATCCACCTGGCATTTCTTCAGGGAACATGTCTCCGAAGTCTTGCAAAACACTTTGTACAGCACTAGGCAAAGGGTTATCATTAGCAAAATCATCATTAGAGTTTAGGAAGATACCCTTGTGCACGAGGCAAATCATCATCTGACCGTAGTCATTGCCTCGTAGAAACTCACCCGGTTGCATGATTGCAGAGATTCCTTTTACTTCAGGCAGTGAGTTTGTCTCTTCGGCCCCCAAATTTGCTCTCATCGGAAGCTTAGCTTTGGCCGCTTCTTTCAATTATTTCATCCGTTTATAGTCCTCGGTGACTTGTTTTGGAGACAAGGGTTTGAGTATGAAACTCTTCCCTTCGAGCTTTACAGTATAAGTGTTGGATCTCCCATTGTGAATGACCGACCGGTCATATTGCCACGGTCTTCCCAATAGAAAATGACAAGCTTGCATCGGCACCACATCGAATATCATTTCATCTTGATATTCCCCAATTCTAAACTTGATCCACACTTGTTTGACAACCCTCAATTCTCCACACTCATTCAGCCATTGCAATTTGTAAGGGTGGGGATGCTTCAAAGTAGTTAGTCCCATTTGTGAAACCAAGGTTTGGCTCACCATATTTGCACAACTACCAGAGTCAATGATCATCGAACACACCTTTCCCCTTACTCGACATCGAGCATGGAAGAGATTCTCTCTTTGGTTGTCCTCTTCTTCAAGAGTCATGCAGCTCAAATTCCTTCGAACTACAAGAAACATTTCCGGATGATCAGCTTCGGCAGCTTCATGATCATCTTCACCTTCAACTCGGTCAGTCACCTCGATAAATTCCTCCTCGGTGTCACTCGCTTGCTCATGGACGGTTCCATCTTCAAGCAGAAGCATAACTTTGCGAGTTGGACACTCTTTTGCCATGTGACCATAACCTTTGCATTTGTGAAATTAAATATTTGAAGCACTAGGAGAGTTGAGTTGAACTTTACCTCCCACTTCTCTCGGTTGGTTAACGGTCACACCCCTTTCAAAGGGTCTCTTCGAATCTCGAACGGTGTTGGCACTTGTTTGGTTTGGACTCTTCCATTCTTTACCTCGGTTCAAGGGAGTAGAAGTAGGGACTCCTCGATACCGGTTTGCCTTATCGTCCTTCACCAATTTTTCTGCTTCGGTGGCAGTATCGAATAGATCTTCCAACGCGTGGTACACGTGTAGCCTCAATTGAGACGACACATCCCGAGCCAAGCCATTTTTGAATCGGATAATGGCTTGTTCTTCGTCTTCGGCCAGATCAAGATTTAGTCGAACCTTTTCGAACTCATCATGATACTTTTGGACTGACTTGGACCCTTGCTTTAACTCATAGAGCTTTTGCATTTGAGTTTGCCTGTACTTAGCACTCAAATACTTAGCATCCATTGCTCTCATCAACTGTGGCCAAGTATTGACTTCGGGATAGGCATTCCTTCGTCTATGCCTTTTATCAGCCTCCCACCATGTAGATGCATAAGCTTCGAACGAAGCAATGGCATGGGCAGCTTTTCTCTCATCGGTCATCTCATTGGTTTCAAATATGCGCTCCATTTTAAGCTTCCATTCAAGATATTCATCTGGATCACTAGTTCCTTTAAAGGGTGGAATAGTGATCTTGACACTGTTTAAATTTGAGTCTCGAACACCACGAACCTGTTCGGGATACTCATCATATCGATCATCAGCCTCACGCTCAATATGTCGATCAACATTTGTGCCTCGGCCTCGACCTCGGAAATTTCCACGACCTCGGTGAGCTTGCCTTTGGTAAGCGAATGGCGGCTCATGCTCATATTCGTCCTCGGGAAATTCCTCTTCATCAACCTCTTCAACAACGGCTCCAAGATCTCTCCGGGCCCTTGGAAGTGGTATCCTCTTTCCTCGGGGAATGCCCTAGTTTTGATAGTTAGCTTGGGGATTGCCCAAGTTTTGTTGCGCTTGGGGATTGCCCAAGTTTTGTTGTGCTTGGGGATTGCCCAAGTTGAGTTCTCTTCGAATTGCTTCACTCGTCAACTGATGTTGTCGAACAAGCTCAGCATACAGCTCAGGTTTCATTGGAGTGGAGTTGCTAGTTCCAGCGCCGGACCCAGTCATGGTCACGGTCGCGCTTCCTTGCTCGAGTTGAGCTACCCGAGCACTCACTCCTCTTACTTCGGCACTGACGCCTTGTATCGCAGCCATGAGATCGGCTAACGACACTTCGGGCTTCTCAATGCCTTTGTCATCGCCTCCATTCCCAGCCATGGTACCTACACGAATCAAAGACCAAACAAATGTTAAGGTTAGAAATCACCTCACACACTCCCTCACCTTTGATGGGTGGCACTCGGGTCCACTCAATTTATGGGTTTGGTTTTGGTCACTCAAGAACTTGTAGCCAATGGCTTCCTCGGTTGATCAACTTCTCTCAATTCCTTCGAATTTGACAAGTTACGATGTCTTACTTCGGGAAGAGTGAGTTGATTTGACTCAATGGACGGACAGCTATTTACTCTTGCGCTTCGGGAAGTCAAAAGAATTTTCTACGAAGTTGGACTTCGGTCACTCCATCACTAACTAGAATTTCGGACAGAAGAAAAGTGAAAATCTAGGAGAATCTACCCTTTGATTCCCTTTTGGAATCTTTCTCGAACACACCAACTCTTGTCCGTACAAGAGTGGTCTCTCCTTGGTACGGATAGGGTTTTACCTTATCCAAGTCCTCTTTTCAGCTGACAACTTTTTCACCTGGGGTTTTGATCTTTACACTTTACCTCTTTCTTCTTCAATAGAACAGTGAAGCTTTGCTCCGGCGTACGGACAAATTTAGCTTCGGTTCACTGACCACAAATTTCAACAGATTCTGAGTTGCTTCTTCAGCTCCGATTCCAACAACAACGGAGGAAATCAATTCAAGTTCTTCGAGCTAAGAACCAGCTCGTTCGTGTCGTCCACTGTTACAATTTTGTAACAATTTTTCGGCGTACTGACAACGAATTCAACACAGAACTTCGAATCTAAGCACAAAACAAACCCAAATCACTCAAGAACCACCAATCTTCATCGGTTTCAACCAACACAAACTGGGGTTCGATTTCACTCACCACCAATACTCAAAACAGCCCAAAATTTCACCAAGAAACCCTAGTCACGAAAATGGTATGTCGGGTACTTGTTGGAATCAGGAAACGATGGTGAACAAGAATCAATGGTTGTTTAATCCAAACAACCAACAATCAAACACAATTTTTGAATTTTTTTTTTCTGCCTTTTTTTTTTTTTTTTTTTTTTTGTAAACGCCCAGCAACAACAATCAAACACATGGAAGAAAGCTGAAACTAGAGACACAAGCACGATTTAATGAACAGGATTTGAGGTTGTAAGAACAAACTCAAACCTTGCTCTGATACCAAGATGGTGCAAGCAAACCCGAGGGAAATGCTAAACACGAACGCGGAAGGAAACAACAAGAAAGTAAAAGATAGAAGCAAGACAAATCTTGCTTCGATTCAAAAGAACAGCGAGGAACCTGTCTCAAAGCTCGATTGAGGGGAAATCAAGACGCACCTATACTATGCAACAATCCTCAAGAAAGACCCGCTTCTTGCAAATTGAATGATCAAGAAGAAATTGTTCAAACGAATCACACCGGTTGACACAAGTTCTTTAAAAGCCCACATCGGGGTTCGGCTCCATCGGAGACTCACAATAGCACTTGCTATATTTTTCAAATACTAAAAGCTGGATCCTTTACAATGAAATGGAAATGGATTATTTATAGGCTATACTAAGGATAAAGTAGTGACTAATAAAAACAAGCCACGGAGGGCTGAGCTAAATTGTGTGTTCGGCAGCCTTGACTTCGGTGCGCGGTTGCTTGCTCGAACTCATTGTCCTCGACGCTCATTTGACTTTGAACACAGTTTGTTGGTGTTCGGTCACTTTGTCCTCGGGCTCAAATCTGAAGATGACGCCTTCGGTTCTTGAGCCCGGCCACTCAGTTTCGGAGCAATTGTTTTCCTTCGGCCAGGCCAAGTGAATGTGCACATCGTGTAGCAGCTTGGCTTGGCTTCATGTCATTGGTCTCCTCGGTGGATCGAACACTTGATCAGCACGTGTTTGGGCTGCATCAATATATCCTCTAGCAACGTAACAAAGCAAAAGAAGGAAGAGTGATAAAGATAGGGAAGGAAAACGAAAACCAAGATCAAAACACGCTTCAGTGTCTTGTGCAGCTCCTTTGATCAATATATGTTAATCATGTAAAACAATAATAGAAATGAAAAGAATCATAATCTGCTCAGTATAATCAAACAAATAATTTAATTAAATCATTTAAGCGAATACAATTTTTGTCTTAAAACAAAGACAGAGCACCTTGAAATATCCTTTTACCTACAAACTTTTTGATGTCTTCTACATTTCACATAAAGTTTAAAGAATACCTCCATTGATGCATCTAATGAGAGGCATTAAGAAATGAATGTGTAAGTATGAGCTCTTTACGATAAGATAATGAAAAAATTAGTATGTACGGAGTATAACCATAAATAAAAAAAATATGAATAGTAAATAGATTTCTTACTCTATGAGAAGAAGTGAAGTGAAAATTAAAAAAAAAAAAAAAAAAAAAAAAAAAAAAAGGCTGAAAGAGAGGAATCTTTCACCAAAAAATTACGACATCACTCTTCCATTCACCACAAATACTATATAAGTATTAGCTATTTTGGTCATGGTGTTAAAACAGCCGAAGTGGTTTGGAGGATTAGTGATGGCTTGTGCTAAGATGGAATTTCTTTTATAGCATTTTATAAGTGAATTAAAAATTAAGAATTAATGACAATACAATTAATGAGGGCCGTTTTGGATGATTCAATGGTATATAATGGGATATACGTTTTTTTGACTCTTTATTTTTTGATTAGTTACTCTTCAATATTAATAAGCAATTACTACTGCACGTAATGCCTCATCCCTTCATAATCTTCTCTATTTCTTTTTGGAAAGCTAATCATTTAGGAGAAGTGAAAAGGAACAAAGATGAGAAATAGAGATATTTGGCAAAATAGAGAACAATTCATTTCTTTATATTTTGAAGTGAATGGAGGCTAAAGAGCTATGCCACATCATTCTTCTATGTTTCTCAATTAGAAAATATATAGATATAGATACAGATACCTAAAATTCTCCTTGTATTAAAACGATGATTACTTAATTGACAAAAACTATCAATTCTAGAAAAATTATTAGAACAAACTCTTAGGGGATATTTAAACAGCATTAATTGAACTTATTCAGTAACACTAAACAAGTCTATGTTCAAGTAAACAAGTAGAGACCATTTAAAGTGAGTTCATCCTGGTAGGGGTGCCCGTGGTACGGTACGGTACGGTATTTCACATTTCGGTTCGGTAATTTCGGTTTTCGATTTTTAAAAATATCATACCATTACCATACCAAACTAATTCGGTATGGTTCGGTATTTTCATGTTCGATTTCGGTAATTTCGGTACGGTAAGTCGGTAACCGTAATTCGTTCGACTTCGATTTACATATAATAGATATATATATGTTGCAAAGAAATGCGAAAGAAACTAAGAAACTTCATCTGACAATTAACAATAAACCTTCAGAGTGCATTAGCGCAAAATAAAAAAATACCACAAAATATGTAGCAAAGCTCTAATATACAAATAACACTAGCCGGCATCTAATTAAACCTACTTTACTACACAAGCTTACATAAAAAATTTTATTATTGAAATTTTAATTCTGCTAATGATAAACTAATATATTTTTTACACACAAAACAACAAGCTTTTAAGTTTTGACGGTACTTGGAAAGACAACTCTCTAGTAAAGAATTAAAGTACATTTGATGGTATTGATACTATTTTATTTATTTTATTTGTAAATATTTATAAGTTTTAATTAAATATATAATCATATCACAAGTTTTAGATATTATATTTAGAATTTTATTAGCTCATATTTAGATTAATTAAGTTATTATGATTTATATAAATATAATATATATAATTTATATATGTTATTAAATATTTTGGTATTTTCGGTATTTCGGTATTTTCTTTATAGATACCGAATACCGTACCAAATACCAAAATTTTTAAAATTTCATACCAAATACCGCACCAAATACCAAAATACCGTTACCAAAATAAAAAATATTTCGGTTCGGTACGATAATTCGGTATTTACCATACTATGGGCAGCCCTACATCCTGGGACTAACATGAGCTCGCAATGGATACTTCATGGCAAAGGTGAAATCTAACTCCTCAGTTAAATCAATTTCTTCTCCTTCTACAGCCTTCTAATCGAAATGCCAAATCAAATTAGCCACAAAGTACTCTAAATGGAGCAGAGCAAAGTCGGGTCCAATCCCATTTCTCTCACCATGAAATGGATTGTAGAATCTTTAGGTATGACGTAGTCACTCAATTGCATATCCTCTCTTACCCTATGTGGAAGTGAAAAATGAGATGGTGGGTGTCGCCTAAGACCTTCCAGTATCACTGCTTTCAAATATGGCATTTTCTGTAAATCCTCCTCTTTCACTACCTCCTCTGTCACGTTGCTTTGCCTCGATTGTGGCGTTCCCACAACCTCGCAGATTTCGTTATACAGTTTTTCTTGAATGGAAGGGTACTTGACTAAGTAGGCCATAGTCCATTGCAATGTGGTGGACGTTGTCTGCACCAAGGAACTCCGAACAAACACTGACCATTTCTTCATAAGTGAGCTTTCTCTTTTCTTCTGGCAATTCCAAATTCACCAGCGTATCCACATAAGTGATTACTTCAGCCTCTTCTCTATGATGAACTAATCCAGCCTTAGCCTTTTCTTCGTTGGATTTTATTCGAGCTTGGATTAGAGGGATGAAGACACTCTGCCCCTTCTTTTGTAGTTCAATAAGTTCTTTCCAATGCTTTCTAAAAATTAATTTTCCAATAACTCTGGGAAAAAGTCAAGTACTTTTAATAGAATCAAAGCTAAAAGTGCTTGATGGTGCACATCTTGAATTTGCTTAATTTGAGCCTCATTGAGCTTCTCCCCAAGGCACATGAAAACAAGAAGAGAGAAAATTGCATGCTTAATATGATCAAATAACGTTACTTCCACGAATGAATTATGTTTACTAGCAGTTATCTTTTGAATGAGAATACTTAGTGCCCAAGCTCGGGACTTGGACAGAGAGTTGATGAGAGAGGGATGTAGCATTTCTGATTTGAGATTCCGACGAAGGAGCCGCCATGTGGGGCCATAGGAGGCGGTGTTTACTGTTTGGTCATTGCTACTTAAAATCTCATTGGTTGGTAAAGCAAATGGACGATCGGAACAAAGAGCACCCTTTTGGACTAAAGCTTCATAGGTTAAGGAATGGCTTCTAATGAATATGTTAGTAGAAGTCCCTATTTTGACCATACTTGCACTTAAGTTCTTGGAGGATAATTTCTATATCAGCGAAGAACTTTTCTCCCAGCAATATTGATAAGCTTCGTATCAATGAAAAAGTATAGGGTCCTGGTGGGAGTTTCTTGTTTTTATGGAAGAAAAGATTAAAGAGAAATATGAGGGAGGAAGAGATGCAAAGAGTGATGATAATGAAGAATAAGCTTGTTGTGACCTCCATAATAATATTCTTTCTACGCTACAATGCGACTTTGTGACATCTATATATATATACATTCAGATTGGAGAGGGAGACTTGTGCTTGTGAAAATTAAAGAAAGAAGCTGGATGACAATCGAATATATAATTAGGTTTGTTAGAAAACCTGCACGACCTATTAGGGTGGACAAGGCTCATCTCTCTACCAAAATTTAGGACATGAATCATGATCATTGATTTTCTTTAAATGCTTTTCGCCTAATAAGTTACTACTTTCCAGTTTCAAATTCTGCTCTCACTTTCCCAGTTTTCTTATGTATCTTCGAGATAACTATAGGCGAACAGTAATAGTAAATGAAACTTTCAGCTACAGAAGTTTCTAACATAAGGCATCAAACTATAGCTAATTAATAAGTTTGTAGTATTTGACTTCCGAGAAGTTATAATTTTCACAATACAAAGTCACTAAATTAGTGGACGTTTGTTACAAGACCTTTAGTTAACTCAAAATTTATCCATTTTTGTTATATAAAGGCTCAGGTCCAGAAAGTGATTTGTGAAAAAGTGATATAGAGAGGAGGCTCTATTGTTTAAACCAAGGTAAGAGGCACCTCTTAAAAAACGTTAATTGTGTGGCTATCTTCCAAATTTAGTTAATCAGTAGAGTTTTCATTAAGGCATTCAATTAGCATAATTTGGAATTGCCGAAGAAAAGAGGAAGATGAATTATCAAGGATGGCCAGCCTCTGCGGTGAGTTCCCTGCCGCAGCAAGTGATACAACTTCACTGCTTTGCAGTGGATTATGGTCCCTTCCATTTTGGAAAAGTTGTTCCAAGAAATATGTCAAGTTGTAGAAGCACATTTACAATCAAATGGAGAAAAGAAGAATAAGGTAATGCTGAATCTGTCACATTTAAAATCTTACATTGTTAGATAGAGCATATTTTCAGCATTTCAGTTACTTTATAGTCAAGCACGCAGTGATGAACCAAAGAACTCTAATATCATATTAAATTATTTGATAGAAAACTTCTCGTTACTTAATGTATTATGATTCTACAGGTCACGGAAGAGGCAGTGAAAGAGGATGCTTTACAGAAAATACAACACTTAAATTGAACCAGTGATTTTAGAAGGTCTTAGGCAAGTGTGACATCACCAGGTCATTTTGTGCTACTACGCAGAGTCAGAGAGAAAGGAATTGAATGGCTGTCACCCAAGAATGCTACAATTAATTTCCTGGTGGGAGAAATGAGTTTGGACCCAAATGTGTAGGAGGATCGAATGGAATTTAAATCGGAGAGGTTCTTGGTTGATAGAGATAGTGGAGAGTTTGATATAATAGGGAACAAAGAGATCAAGATGAGATATATGATAGAGGGAGGAAAATATGTCCAAGCTATGGCTCTGTTATGCTTCATTTATCACTTCAGGGCTTAAGCGTGCTTGAAGCAAGACTTTGACAACATTGTTGGAAGAGCTTTTAAATTACTCCTTGCAGAATAGAGACTGACTACCAACAAAATGCAGATGAAAATCGTTGAAACAACTGCATTCAAATCTCTCAAAGTTACATTAGCTTGTTTTTCTTGTTAATTGTTTTGGCTATAATTACTGCCAATCAAGTGATGAATAAGCACACCTGCTGCAACACTTACATTCAAGCTCTCCACAGCCATAAAGGACCTAAAGTTCTGACCTGAAAAACTATGATCTCTCTCCGCATCCACTGCGTCTTCATCTTCTCCAGCAATTATATCCACAGGGATGTTTCCTGGAATTTTAACTAATTCAGTACATGACCTCTCCACCAATGGCCTCAGACCAGTGCCCTCACTTCCCAAAACAAGGATTGTGGGAGCACCAGGTACAATCTCGTGCAAAGGAACAGCTCTTGAAGAAATAGAACCCCCTAAGACCCGCCATCCGTTTTCTGCCGAAGACGTCAAGAATTGCATCATATTTCTGCAAGACCTCATCTCCATCAATTCAAGTGAGCCTGCACTTGCTTTGCTCACCACTCCACTTAAAGGAGCAGAGTTCTTAGCACACAAGACAACTCCGGAAGCTCCAAAAAAGTAAGCAGACCGTATAATTGCCCCCAAATTCTGAGGATCAGTAACCTCGTCCAAAGCAACCCAAAGAGGAGCACTTTCTTCCTCAATTGAAGCAGGTTCCAATTCTTTGATACCAACCATTTCCAAAGGAGAAGCATCGAGGACCAATCCCTGATGGGGTCGGTTATCAACAATCATATTAAGGTCATGTTTAGATACTTCTTTTATACTCAACCCAACTTTCTCTGCCATGCTCAAAACTTTCTCAAACCCTTTCTTATCCTTCTTCTTCCGGTTATTACTACTCAAATCCAATCCTTCCTGAACATATAGAGCATAGAATTCCCTCCTTCCTGCAGACAATGCCGCCAAAACAGGACCAACCCCATAAACTCCCTCACCACCCATCCTCGGTAAGGACGATTCACTAGCCTCTTTCCATGTCTTTTTACCCCAACTATCTTCCCTGTTCCACCTTCTAACCTCCGGCCTATCAGACCCCGATTTAACCCTAACCCGATTGAACCTATTCTTAATCTTATCCCATCTCGGATCAACAACTTCCTCTGTTTCTCCTTCACCATCTTCCTCTCCACTATAATTTCTACCCTGATAATCATCTCGCCTATCCTCAAACCTCTTAGTTTCCACAGTTCTCACAGCAGAAACACCGCCTTTTAAGAATTTCTCAGCGGATTCCTCCCAAGAAGACCGGGTTGTAACAACTTTTTCAGGTCTTTTAGTTTGTTTAGCTTTATCTTTTGCAAGCCAAGGAAGGTTCTTTTCACCACCTTCAGCTAAAGCTGAAAAACTTCTAGCAGTAATTAAACGACATTTCGAGTGATACCCACATGAATAATTCATAGATAGTTCCAAGTTCCAATTTTTAGCACTAGAGGGTTCACTTACTAAAGTTCTGGGACTTAATAAGCAATTAAAATGTTGAGTTTGGATTTTCTTGGTAAAAGGGGTTAAAGATTTCAACTTAAAATGGTGTTTAAGGAGTGTTGGATGGCAAACGACTAGTAAAGATTGAGGCTTTGAGGTGTGAAATTGTTTCAACATAATTGGCTAAATTGTGAAAATCAATGGAAACAAATTTTGAATGTACCTTTTGAGGACTTGAAACTGCTAAGGATTTTCGGAGGGTTTATCCGCTTCTCTCCTGCTGTCGACAAGGGGGAGGAGTTGATAATTTTCGGACTAAGTTATCCTCGACCCTCGAAGTTGAGCAATATTCACTTTAACTCACCTGGGTTAGGGGTGTTTATCGGTCGGTTCGGTTGGGTTCGGTTTTACACCTTATCAGTTTGGACTATCAGTTTTCGGTTTTTAAAAGTGCTAAACCAATAAGCTATCAGTTATTGGTTTTCGAGTTATCGGTTTTAGGTTCTTATCGGTTCGGTTTTCGGTTTAACCATTAAGAAACTTAGGCCTAACAAGTGTTTAAAAAAATCTCTTAAGCGATTGCATCCAATACAAAATCGGCTTTATTTTCACATGGAATTCAAATACCTCTTATAGCATTCGCCATATTCAAAAAAGCAACCAACAACAGATTCAAATATACTTCATTATTCTATAAACTAATGGAGGAGGCAAGGAGTGAAATAGTAAATCAGTGGTTGAAATGGATGGGGCGACTTGAAAGCTACATAAGTAAAAGAAGACTAGGGATTGAGGTTTCTAAGTTCTAACTAATAGTAATTAAGTATACTACTTTTATGCACATAAGCGCAACATGGTAAATTTGAAAACCTTATTGGGTTATCGGTTTAACTAATAAGAAAATGTACAAAACCGACAACCGAACCGATAACCCAATAAAAAAATTTTGCAAACCGTTAAATAACCGATAATCCGATAACCCAATATTTATAAACCATTAACTTTTTATCGGTTCGGTTTATTCGTTTAAACCGGAAAATGAACAGCCCTACCCGGGGTATTGGCAAGGCAGGACTTGCCAAGTTTTTTTTAATGGAAAAAAGCTCAAGTTTTAATCATGTAGTATAGGGTCCTCTAATCATTAATAGCATTAAAAGATTCTAACTACCTAACATTCTCACCCCAAAGTTTTTTATGTTACGCAATGGTCCATGTATAAAAGGTAATTTTTTGCCAAGTTTGGCCATAAACCTAGAACTATCCCCTGCTCTTCCCTCTCTCCTCTCCCCCATTTTTCCTCTATTTTTTCCTCATTCCATTTTCCGCTAAAAATTCCACCATAGCTGCACTGCTGAGCTTCTTCCTATATCGAAATAATCTCGTCCTCCATATTATTTACTCAATATCATCTCCATTTTTACGCAATACAAGCTTAGACTACCTACATTTAGGTTATACGGCATTTCGTTAAATTTGCCAAAGCTGCTCGTTTCTTATCCATTAAAGGGAAAATCTTGTTCCTCTAACTGTAGTCGTATCAATTCAGTCATCTCCTGTAAGTGTACTAACTTTAGAACATGCTTTTAGCTATTTTTTGTTGATTCAAGATTATTATGGATTCAGTTTTCCTGAACATCCTGCCAGAAATTCCAAACATCCTTTTAGACGTTCCTATGGTCGTAACTGTAATTCCAAATATATTGTTAGCGTTTTACACGTCGTATGTAAATATTGGAATTTTCTAAGATGATATTCGGAACATCCTACTAGGATGTTGGAGCATTTTGTTAGCAGTTTGAAACATCTTTCATTAAGCAATGAAAAACCGTAAAGTGATGTTTAGAACATTAGTATACGATGTTCCAAACGAGAAACATTAAGGTTTGGAATATACTGTATAAATATTATCAATTTGATACTAATAGTTGGTCATTCCAATTTATTGCAGGCGACCATCGATGGGTGAGGTTATATTAGGAGTTAATTATCAAGGTAAATGGGTGGAGTGTTCTAAATGTTATGCTTGGGTTCCGAAGGTTAAAGAGTCAACACCCATTCTTATGCCTAGAGGTGTTACGTATGATGTTCTACTTAACAAAATCATTGAAAGTTGGGGGATAAGAGACAATTCGAGGGACATTTGCATTACCTACATGCTGAGTGTTGCCGCAAATCAAAAGACTCATCCCGTTACAATAAGAAATGATGATGATGTACGCTTTTATATGGCTGATATTGATCGTAAGGGTGCTAGGCCCACTCTAAGGGTAATTGTGGTTTCTACGATGGAGGAATGTGTTGGTTCTAATGACCAAGAAATGCCAAATAGTGGAGGGCATGATTTTAGTCAGCGATTGGATGACATATATGAAGAAGTAGAAGAAGACAAATGAGGAGGGGTAGAAGAAGACAGAGGAGGCGTAGATGTAGATGAAGAAGAAGAAGAATATGTAGAGGAAGATCCTGCCATGTATACACCTGTGTTTCTAACACAAAGCAGCAAGCCGAAATTTCACTTCCTCAATGGCACATATTTTGAAAAAGGTATGACTTTCGCCAATAAGAAAGAACTGGTCACCCAATTGAAGGTTGCAGTAGTTTAACATCGTTTTAATTATAAAGCTTTGAAGAATACTACAAAAAATTTTAATGCATGTTTAGATGTGAAATGCAAATGGTGGATAAGGGTAATGAGGTATAAAAATAATGATAGGTTCTACATTAGTGTTTACAATAACTTGCACACATGCGATGCCCAGCATCATTCCAGTCATAATTCAGGTCCAGCATCATTCCAGTCATAATTCACACGCCTCTAACCAGATAATTGGTGATTTCATGAAAGGTAAATATTTAAAGGAAAAAGGTCCAACCACAAAAGCTGTCAAGGATTCCCTTATCGATTTGGGTTGTAAGGTTAGCTATTGGAAGTGTCTTAGGGGCTGTCAATTTGCAAAGGCTTTGACACGGGGAACATGAGAAACGTATTGAAATTCTAAATGCTTATGCTTATTTGGTTAGGAGTAAGAATCCAGGAACCAAGACAGATTTGAGGCTTTCTAGCGCAGGGAAGTTCTTGTATTTTTTTCTCTCTTATGGAGCTTGGATCAAGGGATTAACTTACGTGAGAAAAGTCCTAGCCGTTGACGGTACACATTCGTCTGGCGAGTATGGAGGGGTGTTGTTGTCTGCTGTTTCTCAGGATGTAATGAGTCATGTATTCCCTGTTGTTTTTTGTATTGAAGATAAAGAGTGTGACGCCTCATATGAGTATTTTTTTGAACAATTATGCAGCATAGTTTCAGATAGTGAAGAGTTGTGCATTGTTTTGGATAGACATCTGAGCATTTCGAAGATGGTCGCCCAAGTATTTCCTTCTGCTCACAATGGATTCTGCATGTGGCACCTTGGTGAAAACATCCAATCACGGTTTCAGTTTGGAATCAGTCTTCATAAATACTACACTGCAGCAAAGGCATGCAGGGTAGAGGAGTTCACTGATGCTATGAATGAGATCAGGAGTATTGATTGGAGGGTAGCGGATTATCTTGAAAATGTTGTTGGCTATCATAGATGGAGCATATTACATTTTCCAAGAAACAGGTAAACTATCAATAACAAGGTCTCATATTACTGTCATGCTTTCCTATTCTGTTCCAAACGTCTAACTCGGTGTTCCGAATATATCGTTGATATGCAGAACATTTAATGGAATATTTACTTTCTTACTGATGTTCCACACTTCTTTTTGCCGTTCTGCACTTTTGCTTAATGTTAGGAACATCTTGGATGTTCCGCACTTCTTCTTGTCGTTCTACACTTGTGCTTAATATTAGAAACATCTATTGGATTATTATACTATTTATTTTTTTAATAGGTTTGAAGTTATGATATCAAACATAGTTGAGTCCATTTATTCCATGCTGAAGGAACAAATGGAATACCCTATTACTGCCCTCTTGAAAGATATAGTAGGAACTTTACAGAAAAATTCCACACTAGGGCAATGAAGTTAATCAACCACCCAAATTTATGAGTCCCAGACGTTTAAAAAAAAGTAAGAATAAAGAAGTGGGAGATAAGCTAGTTTTCAACAGGTTGGGAACTTATGGTTGCGAAATCATTAGTTCAGGGTTTGAGGCAGAAGTTGATCTATATAAGAGGACATATACGTGTAGGGAGTTTGATCTTGATGAATTATCTTGTGTACATGCTATGGCAACAATTAGGGGGTTGCATGGTGATGAATATGGAGGTAGAGTGTATGAATACACTTCTGGATATTACACAACACAAGCATACACCATTGCCTATGCAGAGCCTGTCAATGCAGTACCTCTTGAAGAATCATGGGTCGTCCATGCCGATGATATACTTTACGGAAAAGGGTTGTATCTACCCCTCTATTATTAAAAATAATTTATAAGTCACCTCCATTATACTTTTGTTAAATATCAACCCTCACTGTTAGCCAAACTAATATATTTGCCCTCAATTTTAACGAATTCCATTCCCCTCCCCCCCCTCCCCCTCCCACGTGGCAGCCATCCAACGCTTCTTGCTAAATAACCCGTCCCACCTAAATCTAACCCGTAACCCGCCCCAACTAAACAAAAACCCATTTACTTACCCCTAAATAAAACCATCAGCCCTCTCATTTCCCTTATTTTCCCTCTTAAAAAAAACCTAATCAAAACGGCGCTAAACAATCAAAGTTCAAATGCTGTAAAAGGTAAGGATTTTCCTACTTTTAAATGTTGATTTAACCTTCTTATGTTTAAATCTAGATTTTTTATTGTTTGTTTTTTAGTAGATGGTTCGGATTTTTAGGGTTCTTACATGTTGCTTTAGAGTAATATTTTTTTATGTATATATGTTGGTTTTTCAAGTATTTATAGTGTATATTTGCTGGAATTGTTCACTGCATGTGCATACACTTATGTTCCCGACTGTGGACCCCACTGACTTATTGTTGGTTGGTGGAATAGAGTTTAATGGTTTGGAATGGTTCTTATTTGTGATGTAGGGTATATCAGTTGTTATTTGTAAGGGTTTAAGGACTTTATGGAGACATGTGATGAAAGATGCTTCCTTTTTTGTTTGTCTTTTACAACATTGTCTTAAAAACTGTATTTTGTATTATAATAAGAACCAATTTAAGTATTTTATGTGCCTTCAATGTAGATCTCAAGTGTATGTTGTCCAATTGCTTAGTTTATTAGGACTGTCCCCATGGTTAGGTATTTAAATCATGTGGACCCCACTGGTTATGACTTTAATTTTTTTCTTTATTTGCAGAGTATTTAACTATGCATACTGTGGATTTGATATTCAACTATGGTGGAGAATGGATCAGAGACCCTAAGCTCAAATATGATAAGAAGTTGGTGCATACTTGGAAAGGTTATGATCCTGACCACTTATCTTACATAGATATTGTAGGTGAATTCTGTACTAAGACTTTATTGGGGTATAACAACTAATAGTGTTAACACCTTCTGGTAGCTACTATGAGATTGAAGGGGATAATGGGGTTAAGTGTTTGTTGGGGATGGTTTCTGCTGTTGTCAATGTTATAGACTTGTATGTTGTAGATGAGTGTGAGATGGCTGTGACTGTACCTAATATTGTTGAACATGTTCATGATACTAGTAATCCTATTTCTGGTCAGAATCTAGAGAATGTTACTCAGGTCTTTGATCATGATCTTGAGGATTTGAATGATCATGATCAGGAGGTTAATCCTCAGCTGTATGGTCATGATCAGGAGGTTAACCCCCAGGTGAATGATCATGATCAAGGGACCCCTGTCTTAGCCCAAGTAGGTACAAATTGTAGCTCATCTGATGGGGAGGGTGATATAGAATCAGATGAGTCAGATTATGATTCTGAAGAATTGGAGAGTATTGCTAATCAAAGGAAGGTGGCCATTACTGATAAACTACTTGACTACATTGAACTAGATGAGCATATGACTTTCAAAAACATTGCAAAAGCTAGAAAGTATGTGAACTTGTATGCTATGGCTAATAAAAGAGAGCTAATTCTTCTTAAGAGTGATAAAAAAAGATTAAGGTATGAATATCAAAGGGGTTGTCCATTTGTTTGCTTAATTTCAAGGGAGGGAGACTGTCCTGGTGTTACTTTCAAGACTCTTAACTCTGAATATGACTGTCCTATAGCTTATAATAACAAAAGAGTAAACTACTTTACAATTGCTCATTATTTTAAGAGAAAGATTCAAGAAAGTCCTAAATACAAAATCAAAGATATGAGGGCTGATTTGAAAGCTGCTTTTGAGCTAAATGCTAGCCATGTTAAATGCAAGAGGGCTAAGCAACTTATTTTGGAGAAGCTACATGGTAGCTTTAAAGATGAATACAATAAGTTGGAAGCATATGCAAATGAACTGAGATTAAGTAATCCTGGAAGTGATATTGTTGTAAACTTGTCTAAAGATGCTGCTGGTGAAGGGAGAAGAAGATTCTTAAGAATGTACATTTATTTTCAAGCTATGAAGAATGGATTTAAAGATGGTTTAAGACCTTTTATTGGCCTGGATGGTACCTACTTGAGAGGAAAGGCCAAAGGCCAGATCTTGGTGGCTATTGGTCAAGATTCAATGAACCACTTTTATCCCATTGCATGGGCTGTGGTTGACAGAGAAAAAAAAAGTTACTTGGAACTATTTCTTGGCATGTTTGAAGAGCTCATTGGACCTCAATATGGGAGAAGAATACACTTTCATGTCTGATCTGCAGAAGGTATTCATATTTTATCCATTTGTTTATGTCATTTTCTTGTTTGTGTATACTAACTTGTTTGATAATGCTGTAGGGCTTACATTTGGCTATGAAAGATGTTTATGTGAGACACATTGAAGCAAACTGGTGTAAAAAATGGAGATCCAAAGAAATGAAAAACTACTTTGGTGGTGTGCATGGGCCACTTATGAAGAGGACTTTCATGACCAGCTGGGGGAAATAGGGAAATTGGAGAGAGCTGCTGCTGAGGACTTGGTTACATATCCAGTCCAATGTTGGTGCATGGACTATTTTGACACTGTTTGTAAAAATATGGGAGTGGATAAAAATTTCACAGAATCATTCAATGCATGGATATTAGATGCAAGATACAAACCAATAATCAAGATGCTTGAGGAGATAAAAGTGAAGATAATGAAGATGGTGAGTGAGAGGGAAGCTGAAGTGAGATTATGGAAGGAAGAAATTGGTCATCAATGCAAGGACTTGTTTGATGACTACCTGAAAATAGCACACAAGTGTGAGGTGAACTTTAATGGTGACAAAGGGTATGAGGTGACTGAGGAGGGTGATACACATACTGTCAATTTAGGAAAGAGAGAGTGCAGCTGTAGGACTTGGAACCTTAGTGGCATACCATGTGCCCATGCAATAAAAGCCATGTTACACAGGAGGATTAACCTTATATCTGCAGTTCATTGGTGGTATAGCAAGGAGGCATTCTTGAAGACTTATTCTCATAAGTTGGAACTTATAAGAGGGGAGAAATTCTGGAAAGTACTCCCATCACAAGCAATGGAACCACCCCAACTGATCAATCAAGTTGGAAGACCTAGATTGAAGAGGGTCAGGGAAAAAGATGAGGCATGCAAGAGAGCTGGAGAGTGGTCTACATCTGGGAAAGGGAGAGTTATGAATTGTAGAAACTGTGGACAGCCTAACCATAATGCTAAGGGCTGTAAAATGGTAACATTTTCTATGTTTTTATTGCTTTTACTTTATACTTTGCATAAGTTAACATAGCTTTATTAATGTGTGACAGAACTCCAAGGGAAAGATGCCAATGGAGCAGCCAGGAAAGAAGCCAACAAAGAAGCCAGCAAAGAAGAGGAGAAGTTTGCTGGATGAAGACATTGAAGAACAAATAAGTCAAGAGATACACTTTTCATCTTTTCCAGAAGAGTTTCAAGTCAGCCCATATGTTGTCAAGCCTATACCAACTGGACAAATCCAAGGCACTAGCAGTTCCAACCCTTCTCAAGAAAGTATTTCCAGCTCATTTCCAGATTTTGGCTTGCCTTACTTTGCTGATGAAGATGTCCCTGCTGTGAGACCAAAAGTTGTCTCAAAATCTAAGACAAGGCTTCATGCTAGACAGCTCCCTACTAAGCCATTAGGAAAGAGAGCAATCAGTTTCAAAGGTGACCAATCTGGTGCTTGTGAACCATCCAATATGCCTTTCTCACCACTAGGGCTCACATGGAAGAGTAAAAAGGCTCTGTCTACTCTCCAGCTACAGATGCAAGCTAAATTGACACTGGAGAAATTCAAGGAGAAAAAGTGATTTCGGAAGTGGAATGTGACTTAGTTTTTGTGGGGTACTACTATGAGATACTTGTTTCTCAAAGACAATTTGATGTAATATTTTGTGATTGTTTTAGACTATGTGGCTGCTACTTTATCTATTGGTGCTGACGGTAGGATGTGATATTATGACCTAGGTAGTAGCTCGTTTTGAGGTTATAATATGGCATCCATTTGTCACTTCAACTATATTAAGCAATTATGCTAACAATTATGACCTTAATGCAGTAACTTAGTATTTAAATCTTGTCTCTATGATTATGTTAATTATGTGAATTATAATATTTTAGCCGTGCAATTATGCTAGCAGTTATGCCTCTCTGGCATGTTATACTTATTGAATGAATGTGACCTTTCATTTGCAGATGAATGAATCTATCCATTGGAATCCTAATGTCTAATGACTCTTCAAAGCTCTCTTTAATGACAGTTTTTATTTGGATTAATGGTGCCTTTTCAATAACCCTTTTATTTCCTTTAAATAGTGACCCAAATAGCACCACAAACAACATCACAATAGCAAAAACAACATCACAAACATAATAATGAATCCTTCAAGTTCCAACAATAACCAATGGAGACAATTCCGTGTAAGAAGTGTCCCTCGTCGCACAGGAAGAAACCCTCCAAGATTTGAACCAAGATGGGAAATTGAAGTTGTTAACTTGTGGTTAGATTACTTGAGTGAGACACTTGTGACAATTGGTAATGAAATTTGGGGTATACAACAAGCAACTGCATGGAAGGACACAACAATACGAAGGTTGGAGAGGATGATTAGGGCCATGTTACATGAGGCGGGAGAACGTGCCGAGGACTACTACACTCCACCAATGTCACCACCAGCACTAGCACTGTTGCCACCAGGGTCCCCACCAACACTAGCACTGTTGCCACCAGGGTCCCCACCAGCATCACCACCCCCGAATCTGTGAAGTTAGTGCTTAATTAGAATGTTGTTTATGTTTATATCTTTAAGTCTTATTGTATTTCAATTTCATTGCTACTTAAATGACTTGTTAAGTTTCATGTTTAAGTGTTTTGTAAGATCAACAACCTTTTAATGGTATGATTAGCCTTTTATTATTATCAGTTAACTATGTGCAATTTCACTAACACATTTTGACAAACACAATGCATACCAAGAAGACAGTTTTCATTTCAACAAAAGAGCCATAGAATTCAAAACAATCTTCACTAATAATCACAAATGAGCAATAATAACACCAACATGTACAACCCATAAAAGCATAATAACCTTCTTCATTATTACAATTTTTTCTTGTAATTTCCTGGAATTCATCACTTCAAACTCGAGCTTTTCAGTCAATTTCTCGTTGTTTTTTTCAGCCATTTCCAATTTCGACTTCAACTGTTTGATGACAATATATGCCCTATCTGGTAACACATCATCGTCCCACTCCCAATAACCACAAGAATTTCTCTGCAATAAACAGAAATAATCACAACTTTCGGTCAAAAACATGCTCTATAACCGAAATGATGACGAACATAAAACTAAAATACAACCATATCCAGATTACTCACTTCAGGTTGTGGACATTTATAAAATCTCGTACCGGTATTAGAATGTGTCCAAGCCGTAAAGTGGTGAGCAACCAAACCACATCCGCAAAGCCTCTTTCAAAAATCATATGAACTACTACCAGAAGACATTGCTAGAACCAAATTTTTGAATTAAAAGGCACAATTTACTAATTATAAACCCTAGAATTGAGGACAATAAGTTTGGATGGGAAAATAAGAGAGATAGTGCGGGTTATATATTTAGAGAGGGCTGATGGTTTTATTTAGGGGTAAGTAAAAGAGTTTTTGTTTAGTTGGGGCGGGTTACAGATTAAATTTAGGTGGGACGGGTTATTTGGTAAGAAGCGTTGGATGGCTGCCACGTGGGGGGGGGGGGGGGAGGAATGAGATCCGTTAAAATTGAGGGCAAATATATTAGTTTGGCTAACGGTGAGGATTGATATTTAACAAAAGCATAACAGAGGTGACTTATAACTTATTTTTAATTGTATAGGGATAGATACGACCCTTTTCCGTTATCCAGTGCCTCCACCCCCAAAGCCGAACAAGTCAGGAAGAAGAAGGGTTAACCAGATTCGATCTGTTGGGGAACGTCTTCCAAAGAGAAAAAATAAATATGGCAACTGCAAGAGATATGGTCACAAAAGAACTACATGTCCCGTTGGTCGTAGTGGAACTGAAGCTACAAGTCAGCCTACAAATTGAATTTGTGAATTGGACGAAGCTTCGTCCTCGTTGTAATGTTTGAACAATTTCGTTTATTTAGATTTCTATTTGATTTGTATAATACACTTTTCGTCCTACTTGTATAATTTATAATGTGTACATATTTGCTTATACTACGGTTTTAATTTATGCTGTGCAAATATTTGCTTGACTGCATTTTTAATTTATGTTGTGCACATATATGCTTATAGTTTGCAACACATCACATGCCGTTTAAAATATTACAATAAGATGTTCTGAATGACTTATTGTTCTAATCCTCCATTCTGGAAAAGTTAAGAAAATCTTTATATTCGTTCGGAACATCTGACCCCAAACCCCCAACCCTAATTTGAATTGTAATGTTTGAACAATTTCGTTTATTTGGATTTCTATTTGAATTGTATAATAGACTTTTCGTCCTACTTGTATAATTTATATTGTGCACACCTCTGGGTAGAACGCTAAAATACTAACTTTATACATTATGATGCTTAATATGATTTTAACATAATGTAATAATTTTTAATGCACCATTAGTAGTGTTTACTATCTTTGGATAAATAAACAATACTAATTGTACACTTAAATTATCAGGTTAATGTTCAACAATTATAAGAACAAATAATCAACCTTTCGGCTATCCATAAATGTGCTATAACAATGAATTTCAATTTACCCATGAGGATTATAACATTTATAAGAATCAAGATTAATGGGTAACTAATATAAATTTATCGTTATTTTGGTACCAATTTTCTTTAAGATTCGACCACTTTGGTGATTAACGAACCTTACATAATGATTTTAAATATTATTTAGAAGTAATCATGTTTGGGATGTACAAATGAAATGATTTATGAATTGGTCTAGCATCAAATAAATGCTACCATAATTGGTACTAACCGACGTTAAATACATGGTTATGGATGAGATCATAATGGATCAATGAATTATAAATGTCATTTTGCATGGATATCCACAATAGAATTACTTATTCAATTATCTCACTTTCAATACATGAGAAATAAATAATGACATGCAAGTTTAACGCCATTAGCACATACCCATAAGCCAACAATAATGAAAATTCACTCTAGTGTCATATCCTTTATTGAAATTAAATTGCAGCGATATTACGTTACACAAAAAAGTGGCATATATAAAATCACCCTTAAATTGGAACCCAAATAGTGAGTTCACAAAGTTATTGTTTTCGATGAAACCAGAGAATTTTTTGTCTTGTTTTGCCGTAGACCAATTCATCCATCTCTACTACTAGTTTTGGTTAAGGTCGATATCTTAAATTCCAGAAACATATAATATTCAGATAGCAGTAAATTTCCAAATTCATAATTAGGATTTACAAATTGAGAGTAAAAATTAGTTTTGACGGAAAATCACTAATTCCTAAACTTGGCTCTTTTACGGAAAATCACTAATTCCTAAACTTGGCTCGGATACCACATATTAACTTTCAATAATTTTAGGACCGTGGAACTATATGATTTTCATATAAACTCTTAATAATTGTAATTCAGTCAGGAAACATACCTGAATCAGCCATAACGTTCTTCTTGACTTGAATTAAGCGGCATCATTTGATTTTGTGCTTTTTAGAAGACACACACACACACACACACACACACACACATATATATATATATATATATATATATATATATATATATATATATATATATCTCTCTCTCTCTCTCTCTCTCTCTCTCCCTCCTTACTGTGTTCTTCTCAAAATAGATTTTAGATGGAGTTACACTATTCTATTTTTATAGGCAGAGAGAGAGAGGACAATTTATTTAATAATCTTACTCTCCATCAAAGTGGGGTTATGAGAAATTTATCTAAAATGACTTCTCCAATAACCAATAGGAATTTAGCATAATTAATTATTTATTAAACACAAAATTATTTATATAACGTGGGCCAAAAACTAACATATTTGGTTATAGATATTACAAAGGGCTAATTATAAATATATACAACCCTAACACTAAAATTACAAAAAATAACAACATTATTCCACTTTACAAAAAATACCAACATTTTTTTTACACATTATATACAAAACCAACAAAACTAACAAATTAGGATTTGTTCCTCCTTCTTCCTACTGCCCCCTCCCATTGCTACCACCCCTGTCGGCGGCGCCACCTAGTCACCGCCGGCCACTCGCCAGAGATATTTTTTTTTTTTGTTTTTTTGGATCCAAAAAATGAAAAACACTAAATACACATATATACATTGTTTTTTTTAAAAAAAAAAATACAGTTGCTAAATACATTTAAACAAAAAATACATACACATGTACAAAAAAAATATGTTATAAATACACTAAACACTCACATACTTACACGGATCTACAGATCTATGAATTATACATATAAATTTATGTGTGCCAAGCTTGGACTTACATACACACATATAAAACATACAGAAATATACAATATTTACTCAGAAATACACATTCATACAATGATATACACCTACATACACTCTGCACTGTAAAAGATATTCATATACATACATATACCTACACCTGCTCCAAACCAAATATACACTTGCTTCCACCTTCAAACAACCACCAACAACCACCCCAGACATACACATACACGAATCTAAACAAAAAAAAATCAAAAAGAAAAAGAAGGAGAAGAAGCAGATCGGAGCAACACAGTAGCAGATCGGAGTAGCTGCTCGACGGCGGCAATATTGGCGATGGAGCAGGTCCGGCGGGTGGGCGGGTAGATGGGTGGAGGAGGGGAGAGAAAGGGGAAGATAGGGTCTTGTTTTGGGAAGAATGTTAATGAAAAATGGTATATGTAGGGTAATAAATTGAGAAATATTGGTATATTTTATAAATATTTGAAAATATCGGTATATTTTATAATTTTGGGATTTAATGTGTCAACTAGGATAAATTTTTTTAGATAAATTGGGATACAAGTTATCCCATAATTATAGGATTAATTTATCGCAAAATCAAATCTCACCTTCAATAATCGCATGACCCCTAAAAACCTTGCCATCGCTGGTTGTTGGTCAATTAGACTAAAATAAAACAGTCGTGCCCAACCTAAATGTAGTGTAGGCTAAGCCAGAGTCGAGCCAACTTGTTAGCAAACGTGCTTGCTTGTCAACTTTGAACGTCTGTGCAAGGCTATTTTCGTCTCACTAACAAATATAGCCCCTTCTTCAAGTAGTCTCAAACCTAACAAAAACAAACCCCTTTTCTTATTCCTCCATCTTTCCCTTAAACCCTTCCAAAACCCCCCCAACAATTTTCTCTTACAATGGGAACACCAGAAACATCAAGAGAACCCTGTCCGGACAGAATCCTAGACGACGTTGGCGGGGCATTTGGTATGGGAGCAGTAGGCGGATCAGCATTCCACTTCATCAAAGGCCTCTACAATTCACCTAAAGGCGAACGCTTCATAGGCGGAACACAAGCTGTTCGAATGAACGCCCCTCGAATAGGCGGTAGCTTTGCTGTATGGGGCGGTTTATTCTCCGTATTCGATTGTTCTATGGTTTACATTAGGCAAAAAGAGGATCCCTGGAACTCTATTTTATCTGGTGCTGCTACAGGAGGGCTACTTTCGATGAGGCAAGGGATGCGTGCAGCGTCCCGGTCTGCGGTGTTTGGTGGGGTTCTACTTGCTCTTATTGAAGGTGCTGGTATTATGTTGAATAAAGTTATGGTTGCCCCTCAAGAAGCGCCTATTTTTGTTGATGATCCTTTAGGTGGGGCCCTCCCGAACCAGGCCCCACCTCAAGAATCATCGACAGGGGCTGCTGCAGGTTCGTCTTCGTGGTTTGGAGGGTGGTTTGGAAAGAAAGAGGAAGAGAAGAAGTCGTCATCAAAGGTTGAGATATTGGAGAGTTTTGATTCACCTATGCCTCCTACTTTTGAATTTAAGTGAAATTACTGATGATGTGATTCGAGTTATTAGCGTTTATCTAGAATGCTTATGTTTTCTTAATGGAAACAATTTAAAGTACCAATCTTTGTTGTAGAATAAATGTGTGTCACTTTCTAAGAGTAGGGGATTAGTAAAAATTTCCTTCTTTTTTATCACTGAATTGATGTTTTTTTGAGTTTAATCTGATTAAAGCCTGACAGAGTACGCAACTTTTGTGCTCGGATAAACTGATTGTTCATTCAGTTGAGACTTGGATTGGTTTTTGCTGTTTAAAGTGGAGTTTTCGAAAGTTGCTTATAATGTTGGATTTCTGTTATTGTAGACCTGTTTATTGTTGTTGCTTGGTTATTCATAGTCTTTAAATTTTTTTAACTGTTTAGCTTATATAGCTGCTGGTTAGGGTATAAGAGCAGCAAACATCGGTTCTATTCTTGGTGGACAGGTCCTTGATTAAAGAATTGCTTTCATAATTGCTAGACCTTCTTGTGAATGGGATAATCGGAACCTGGTGCAGACTTTTCATGGTTTTATGTTCTGCAAAATCTGCCTGTTTATCTTTGCTAATTAGTGCAGACTGTTGGTAGAACTACAAGCTGTTACCTAGCAAGAAACAGAGAGACTAAAACATTACAATATGAAAGGATAAGAAATGTGAATGGATTTTTTTTTTTTTTTTTTTAATATTTTGATAGTAGGCATATTCAAGTGCTACCATGAAGTACTGTCACATAATCAGTTTCAGATGGCCTGAAGGTTAATTCACTCGACATGTGTTCCGAATTGCCTATCTGGTAGTATCTTAGCTGAGTTAGTATGTAGTTTTCCATAAGAGCTTGAGTTCTAGGCTTTGTGCAACTAAAAGTTAAAACCATATAACCACCCTGCATTTATGAGCAAAGAACTGTGTAGTAGCAGTCACATTCGCTGTGACCACTAGTTAGTCTGTGTTGAGAAGTTACAGAAAAAGAAATTCGGTGGATTGGATGTGCATGCTTACTCATTCATAAGCTGCACTTCTGTGAATCAGACATTTAATCTGATCTACCAAAAACAATAAATTGGAAGTGGTTGATTTAGTGTATCTTGTGCCCTCAAGCAGTTAGGCAGCTATTTTGCTGTTAAGAGGAGTTGGATTTTGGAACATCCACAAGTTTGTAACAAGCTCGCGTAGTACTGATAGTATGTGCAACTTTTGTGTTCGTATAAACTGACTGTTCATTCAGTTGAGACTTGGATTGCTTTTTGCTGTTTAAAATGTAGTTTTCCAAAGCTGCTGAGACCTATTTATTATTCTTGTTTGGTCATTTTTTGTCTTTGAATTGTTTTAAAGTGTGTTACCTTTAATAGCCGCTGTTGGTTGGGGTATAAGGGCAGCAACCATTTTATTTATTCTTGGTGGACAGGTTTACCTGGCACCAGTCCTTGATTAAAAAAAAAAAAAAATTGTTTTGTTAATATTGCTGGAGCTTCTTGAATGGGAGATCAGAAGTTGATGCTGACTTTTGCATGGTTTTATGTTCTGCAAATCTGCTTGTTTTTGTCAATTTTGGTGGTGTCTATATCTTTGCTAATTACTGCAGACTGGTGGTAAAACTACAAGCAGTTAATTAGAAGGAAAACAAAGAAACTAAGACTTTACGATAGGGTAGGAAAAGAAATTTGAATGTGAGTTGAAGCATCCAAAAGTTATGCAGTTTTGGAGGATCCCACATGGGTGCGGCATCATTTCTGGAGAGTCTGAGCAACTTAGATGGATAGTAGACATATTCAAATGCTACCATGAAGAACTGTCAGGTAATAAGTGTCAGGTGATATTCCGCCTGAAATAGGTGACGTGAAGGTTAACTTCACTCGAGATGTGGTCCAATCCCCTACCTGGCAGTATCTTAGTCTGAGTTAGAGAATGCAACTTTCCCTAGGAGCTTCTGGAGTAGTTCTGTGCTTTGTGCAACTAAATCCATATAAGGACCCTGCTTCTATGAGTGAAAAACTGGAGTTAGACAAGCTGTCATTTAAGTTGTTGTTTCTTGGGCTTGTGTAGTAGCAATCACGTTAGCTGTGGCACTAGTTAGTCTCTGTTGAGAAGTTACAGCAGATAAAGCTTCCTCGTTCATCAGCTGGACTTCAGGGAATGAGATAATTTATCTGATCTACCGAAAATACCACAATTGCAAGTGGAGGATCTTCATAGTATTTTAATTTTGATGGGTATTTTTTGTAAACCTCCCAAAAAAAGTGACAGTAATATAGAATGTATTACTAGTATTATATAGTAAAGAAATTTAGGACTTAATTAATTAAAGAAATTACACTATTATTAGTTCAAAATACAAGGAATTAGGATAAAGGTGAGCTCAACAAAACATTTGAATATTTCCAATTTGAAATACTCCCACTCTTGAGGTGTCTCAAGTAAAGGAGGGTTTGATTTGAGAATGGTAGATGGGTCAAGTATGATGAATGTGGAGAAGTTAATCTCCTTCAGCAACGACCTTGTTCACTTCTTGCAAGACGACAATGATGTCACCGTATTCCGACACTCTTTTGAGCAATCTGATGCCTTCCAATCACAGTCCACTTCTGCCTACAATGCCCTATCTCACTTCCATTCGAGGTATCTCATTTTATCTGACACTGTTCCATTTGGGACGGAATTTAAGAAACAAATAAAGAATAGATATTCGTGTGACTATAGTTATCTCGTTAGGGCTAACATTAGAGTTTATGATTTGTTTGATGTTGAAATTTGATAACTTGGTAGGATGGTGCTTTAGTCAAGTTCTTTTGGGTTATTTTTGATATTTGGATTAGGCGCATGTCACAAGTTTGAGCCTTCCCATTTGTAAAAGCCCACTACTTAAGTGGAGAAAAGGGGTTCCATTATCTACCGAGTTTCGAACCGTGTGCTATTGGTACTTGGGAATTTCTCGGATAAAAAAAAAAGTTTTAGCTACTGATTTCCCCAAGGGACAACTCAGTGGAGAAGTGGTCAGTGCATGAATTCAATTTATTTGGGTCTATATAGACAGAGTTCACAAAGTGCTTGCTGTTGGATGCAGTTTTTCTCTTGACGCCTGTGATTTGTAGATGCTTCTTTTCACTTGGAACTGAAAATCCATTATCTGTTTACTTGTGTACCTGAATGGTTGGTCGAAATTTGAAAATTCGCTTCTTTGGTATCTCTGGATGTTTTGGCTAGTAACATTTCGTTGACAAAAGAGTCAACTTCTTTCTAGAATAAATAGTTTAAATATCGTTCCTAACATCCGACATCCCATTGCCAAGAGGCTATAATATGAACGGCAGAACAGAATTTCAAATCTCGGTGGTCATTTCTACCTGTGTGAAACAAACAACAAATATTTGCCTAAAGATTGCAACTTTGAATCAATGTAGGCAGTCTTCACAATGTCTTGCTGCTGGATGTGTTCTCTTCTTCAGTAACTGTTATCTAGAGATACTCCTTTTTTAGAAAACCATTTTCTGTTTGCTAGTGGGAGTTTTGGGTCAAAATTCCTTATTGATTTGTATGCTTCTCTTAATAATATTTTGGGAATTGCAGAGTGATGTCTTTGTATTTTGTACCTTTACTTGAGTACTAGTTTGTAACTCACTCTTCTGCCGCTAAGCAAAATCTTGTTTAGTTGTGGTCTATCAGTCTATGTTGCTCAGTTACATGTGTGGGCACTCCACACGAGTGCGGATCGATATATCAGATTTCTGATCGCCTAAATCTTAGCATTCGGAGGGATAAAGGTGTTAAGATACAACCAATAAGTATATTACGACATGTATATATTTTGACAATTAATTGAAGATATTAAATTAAAGCTACTTTACTCAAATTCTACGCAAACATTCAACTCATAAGTTATCACGTATAGCAAAGTGTTCAAGCACTTTATGTGAACATATATATGACATGAGTTCAAACTCAAACCAAATACCCAATCAATGTATATTTCTTGGTCAGAAGTGTAGTGAAAGCACCAAGGTAAAAGGTCGACCAGATACAGTGCAGATCCCACCACACCTATATCATGTTGGATTGACATGAGTACAACAAGGATTTTGAAGGATCTGGACGAAATATCTTGTGGTGCTGCTGGTTCTAAAAGTTCACCTCTTGTATTTGTTATGTGTATTACATGCAGTGTAAAATTGGTGCTGTTACCTACGTGTTCCTGATAATATTGGTGATACTCTTCTAAATTTGGATGGTTTGTTCCTAAGCTGAATATAGTACTCTTTTTGTGCATTCATTTTATTCGTTACATATACTCAGATTATGAGGAAAAGATCGATGCATACAAGCAGAGAGTAGAAGAAGCAGAATCTGAAGCTGCTGCAGTTGCTGAAATAGATAGACTGCAAAAAGAGTTAGAACCGGAGCTTCAGAGGGAACAACTGTTAAGGAAAGAACTTAGATAAGTATTAGTAATAACTTTAGATGCATGTTTTCATATTTCTCGGGTAGTTTGTTATGCTTACTGATTAGCACCTTTTATTTTTTAACACAGTTATAACCGATGCAATCAGTGATTTAGATCATGAAAGAGCCTCTATTGAGGAGAAAATGCAATTGTTCAAGAAATTTGAGCAAGATCAGCTTCGAGCAGAGTAAGTAGTCAGAACCTCCTCCCATTTCTTCGGCTGTCTATCTTTAAAAATTTTATACTGCACATTTGGTTTTTTCCGTAGTTGCGCGTCTCTGCAAGAAAGCGTGTTCTTCTTCCCGTTTACCCTTCACTTGTTGATTAATTTTAACTGCTACATAATGATGGAAATGCTGCTTGCTTTCATTTCAACTGTCGTTATTGTCTCTCAAAAGAGGCTATCAAATTGGAGATCTTACGGTTTATACAAAGCTGTAGTGCTGTAAGAATCACAGGACTGGAGGCTAGATTTCTGGTTTGATTCTACGAATTTGTGATGAAAGGATCTGGGTGCAGAGAGGATTCAATGAGGAGGAGGTGTTTGAAATTATTAAGGTTTGTAATGTCGAGAAAGCAACTGGGCTAGATGGTTTTACCTTAAATGCTGACATATCATTCAAAAAGATCTGATAAATGCTTCAAATTTCGTCCACTTTCACCAGTAGGAGAGCTTTGTGAGAAGTGTAAATGCTTCATATATTGCTTTGATTCCATTGAAATGAGGAGCACAAGAGCTCAAGGATTTCAGACCAATCAGTTTGGTAAGTAGTTACTACAAGATCACTGTTGCTTATGGAGAGGTTGAAGCTTGTTATGAGCAGGTTGGTCAGTGATGCACATGGCTTTTATAAAGGACAGACATATATTAGTTGAGGTTCTAATAGCCAATTAATGCTTAGACATGTGGCAAAGCCAGGATAAGGGGGACTTATGCTTAGACATAAATTAAGCATATGACCACGGGAACCGGAGGTTTCTATTGATGATGCTGGAATTAATGGGTTTTGGACAGGAATGGAGAAGCTGGATTAAGTGGATCTGGTTGTAATATTAAACTGTGTAACTGAGGGGTTTTTCTTCTCAAAAGGGCTTGAGATAACGTGATCCCTTGTCTCCATCTTAGCTTTTATTGGTGATGGAAAGCTTAAGTAAATGCTGGGGAAAGCAGTGCAGATGGTCTGGATATGGGACTTTGAGGTTGGCATGAAAGAAGGAAGCATTGAGCAAATTATGTACGTCAACGATACACTAATAATGTGTGAAGCAGTTAAGAGACAATTGGAGTATTTGATGATAGTCCGGATTTGTTTACAACTTATTCGTTTCTCAGTTAATGATGTGCTGAAAGCAGTGCACAGTTGCTTATGTGCAAAATGGCACCAAGCTTGGGTTGTAGCTGTGGGTTTTTGCCTGCCACTTACCTGTGGATGCCATTAGGGGGCTCAACTAACATATGGAATGATGTGATTGGAAACTTTCAACTTGGAAAAGACATTTTTTCTCTGTAGGAAGAATAGTTTTAATTAATAGTGTGATGGATGCTCTTTCGGCAATTTTAGTCTCTTTTTAGGGCAGAAAAGTTTTGGAGAGAACTAGAAGGCATTTCTTGTGGGGAGGGAACAATGGTAGGAAGGTGTAACAATGCCAACTGTTAACTATATTGATAAGACTGAATTTAGTTACAATCCGAACAGGCAACTTAAAAACACAAATTGCAGAATTACAATGGAAACTTAAGATACAGAGTAACTATGGATAGAGGGGGAAAGGAGATGAGAAGCTAGAAGAAAGAGGATGAGGAGCTAGACAGAATTGGGGGTGAGGAGCATAGACTTCGCCTTAGGCATTTCACATTTTTGCTTAATCCTGTATAGTATCGCCCCTTTTAACCAATTGAGACGTGGGCCTGAATCCCAAATATAGCCACTTAAACTTGTTTTGGTCTGTTGCCATGGGCTATTATCCACTGGTCCATTTGCTAATCCTTCTTTAAGCCCATTTACCATGCTCATGTTCATAACAATACCCCGATCCTCTATAAGAACCTTGTCCTCAAGGTTCAAGTAGAGCAGCATAGATATCACAAAAGTGACGGTTACTGATAAAACCCGAAGTAAAGCTGAGGAACACGACACATAAGGGAATGCAATAGCAATACTCTCCGCAGGAATAAATATCCCCATCCATGGAAATGTCCCTAAGAGCACATTTGTAAAGCTACCAACATTTCTTTGAAAGGAGAGCAAACCTCTGGCAGCACCCTTCATTGCATTCATGTGGCTTGGGCAAGCTCTAAGAAAGACTCCACCAATAGTGGCATTTGACAGAAGGAGCATTTCAAATATATGCATTTCATTTGCAAGAGGAGCCTCTGTAATATTTTTAAATTTCCCATGTGACATCTTTATCAATTGTTTTAGCATGGAAATCCAAGTATCACGTTCTAAGAAATTTGCTGGCACCATCCTCTTCCATTGTTCATTAGAAAAAGACAAAACAAAACCATGTCTTGGTTGATGTAACTTCAGCACTCCAAGAACAATTAATGTAATACCAGGAAGGATAGAGGGGTTTCTTCTACTATGACTCAAATACAATTGAAACACAGCTAGCGATGGACATTCCAACGAGCTTATCACTTGCATCTGCAATCTTGGTACCCAGTAATGGACATTCCAATCTTTCTTATTTGTATATATGGGTGACCAAGGTACCACATGTAGCCCTACAATTGAAGCAATTAGACAACAGTGCTCTACAATATAATAGATGATACGATCCGCAGGATGTGACATCTCAAGTGGCTTCTTATAAGCATCAGACCAAGATACTATTGAAGCAAAGTGCCCACTGCACCTCATTTCCATGAAGGCAAAAGCTACAGCAAGAGTAAGTATAATAGAAGTTATACGGATCTGTTGAAAAATAGCAAATGCTACAGCCATCCAACCAAAATTATTAGAAGTAGCAGTTTTTCTAAGAGACGAAAATGGAACATCTCTACAAGAATCAAGGAGAAGTAGGTCTTGTTCACAACCAGGTATATTTTTGTCAGTTTCTCCGCCGTAGCAACTCATCAATTTAAGAAACCTTTGATCGTTGCTCAACCTCCAGAATATAGAGTACTCCAATCTTTTAAGGCCCGTAATAAGCCTAAACCTTACTGTTGCCATAGAGGTAAGAGCTAACTCCAGTATATCAAGGTTAGCGGCAGTCATCTCCTTAATGCATGTTTCTCCAAGATCCTGTCCAGCGAGGGCACAGCGAGCAGACCAACTACCAATATCAGCAGTGTGTTTTGCTGCTCCAAATATAAGCTCTGGCACTCTAGAACACCAATAGCAAATGGAAGAAACATTTGGTTTTCCATTAAACAGAACTGTAACATGTACACAGTCACATAGAATAAGCCACAGCAGCCCTAACTGAAACTTGAGTTGGAAAGCAACTAGACGCCCTAATCGAACCTCTTTGACCTTGGAAGCAAGATGAGCTTGAATCAATGAAAAAGGATTAGCACGTTTCCTTCCCACGAAAATATCACACAAAATATAATGCTGCTGACGCAAAGCAGTATCCCATAAATTCTCCATCTCTATTTTTGAAACTAATCCACCAGTCGTGCAAAAAATCAGAGTACGCAGGCAAACTTCTCTGAAAATATATCTAATTGATAATACATCACACAACTGGTGCATAAACTGATTATCAAATGGTTCAAGGGATTGTGGTGAAGTTCGTTGAGAACAATTAACAAACAGTTGCTTTGCACCAGGATCAAATGGATATGTGGAGTCCAGAGATCTCGCAATCTTACACGGCCCGACAAACTCTTGACTAGCAAAAGGAACATGAGATGGCTCAAATGGAATGTTAAAATGAGGCAAGTGAAAACTGATTTGCAAGAGCGAACTTTGCGCATTAAGCCCCGTTGTATCATTTGGATCGAATGGAAAGTGATGCAAAATGCAGTGAGCAGTGAAGGGGATAATAAGAAATCCGATAAAATGAACAATCGTCTTGTTAAAGTAAGCACCGCCCACTTTTATGGCCCTTGCCCAGTGTCAAGCCATCTGCACATCACCATTAAACAATCAGGCACACCTATCACACCCCAAGACACTCCAACTTTAAAGTGACGACTCGACGAATAATGAGCAACAACAACCCTATTAGTACCACTAGCGAATTCAACAGAACCATCCCAATGCCAGTGGGCAATTTCTTTTTGACCCGTGTCTAACCAAGAATGCAAACCCAAGGCATGAGGACGCCATACAATATTGTGATGAGGTGAATGAATTGCCTTAAGGGGTTCTCTAGTGGATACTTCATTAAACACCTGGGCCACATGACCTGAGTGTTCCTCCACCAATGCAAAATCAGACCCAGCGAGAAAGAAGCTTACGCTAGTTGGGTGTTCGGTTAGTGGTAGTAGAGATGATGGCTGCCCGGTATCAAACCATAGGAGTGAACCAAAGACATATTGAAGCCACAGAATATTTTGATGAGGACAAATGTCTTCAAAATTTACTCTAACTGACATGTCTGCAAACACCTGGGATCCCCAACCTTGTTGTAACATTTTAGCGAACAACTTGTTTGCAATAAAGTTTACACAAGTCTTTTCAAAATCCAGTGATATGACCGGAGGCAGTACAATTCCATCAGCAATCACCAACTTAGAGATAGGAAACATAATGGTAATTGGACTTAACTCACCCACTGTAGGTGCAGTTTGACTTGGCTTGTTGGATGAATCTCCTTGGGGATTTTCATCGAACACCTGGATCGCAGACTCTGTTGGGTTGAAAGAGTTAATTGCCTCGACTAAATCAGTGTCACATTGTTGAGGGGAGTTTTCAAACTCCGGAGCAATCAGATTGGAAAACTCAGATTCATGAGTGGAATCTGCAACCTCCTCTGTGTCGCGCGTATCTTCAGAAGTAGAATTGACTGTCGACTTCGTGGTGCAGGCAGCTAAAGCATCTCGGAGATCAGCTAGTTGTCGGAGTATCTCATAACAATTCTCCTCAATCCCCGACTTCGAGTTCGGATGCACCTTTGGATGGGCGATTCTGATAATGCATAACCAATTTTTCTGTGAAATGATTCCAATCCCAAAATTGGTCGTTGCGATACAACCAATCGAACCAAGCTCGTGCCTCACCCTTAAAGTAAACGTAGGGCATAGATAGCCAACTATCTCTAGAGAAGTCATAAAAATTGAAATACAGCTCGGCTTGAAAAACCCAAACCTCCGGGTTGCTATCACCGTAGAAACGACCTAATTCCAGCTTATACTGATCTATGGAGTAAGACCAATGAAAGTACCAATGTAACAAAGCCAACTGTTAACTATATTGATAACACTGAATTTAGTTACAATCCAAACAGGCAACTTAAAAACACAAAGTGCAGAATTACAATGGAAACTTAAGATACATAGTAACTAAGGATAGAGGGGGAAAGGAGATGAGAAGCTAGAAGAAAGAGGGTGAGGAGCTAGACAGAATTGGGGGTGAGGAGCATAGACTTTGCCTTAGGCATTTCACATTTTTGCTTAATCCTGTATTGCTGAAGTATCGCCCCTTTTAACCAATTGAGACTTGGGCCTGGATCCCAAATATAGCCACTTAAACTTGTTTTGGTCTGTTGCCATGGGCTATTATCCACTGGTCCATTTACTAATCCTTCTTTAAGCCCATTTACCATGCTCATGTTCATAACAATGGTAGAACTAGAAGGCATTTCTTGTGGGGAGGGAACAATGGTAGGAAGGCCTTTCATTTGTTGATGGGAGACAGGGTATTAGGCTCGAGGAATTTGAGGTACCATAAACAAACTTTTACTTTTAAATGGCTTTGGAGATTCTGATGAAGAGATCTGGAGGGAAATTATGATAGAACAGTTCGGGCTAAAGAATCCGTGGTGCACTAAAGAAAATCATGGTTATGGTGTAGGAATCTGGACACTTATCAAGAATCAATAGGATGCCTTTCTTGGTTAAAAAATGTTTTGAAGGGACAGTTCAGTCTATACTTAGTCTAAAGTACAAATGCATACAGCAGTTAGCTCGTTGATGTAAATTGAAAGATTTATGTAGCAGAAATTCAATAGAATTCTTAAACTCTCACAAGGAATAGCCTGTGTAGTACATAGTTTTGTTTATTAGCACTCTCTTGGTGCTGGTCTTGCAGTGATAAAATCCTACTTCACTTATCAAAGAAGAGTTTCTTTTGTGGCGATGAGGTCATGCGAGATTTCCTCTATCTCTAACATCTATTGACAGATCCTTATAAATTCAATATTAAGAACAACCGAACTAAATCTGGGACATACACTAGCAATTTCACACCAGGCCAATGATGAGGAACTGAACTATAATCTGCTGCAGCTTGACCTCTTAAAAATCATCTGAAGGATTTTTCATCTTACTAGAGTCATGTTACTTTTTTGATCTGTGGTTTACACTCCATAGACGCCCAGCCTCTTGCTGAACTCCAATCCTGTTGCAAGGATATCTGTGTTTGTATCCAGGGAGTATCTTTTCGTTTTTAATTTTATTAAAGCAGTATTTTCTCCTCATCTCTCTAGCTACTATTCTCTACCATGCTTCTCCTTTTTTCTTTTCACAGTTGTAAGAGCTTTTTCATGTATCTGTTTAATTATGGCATTAGTAACTTTTTCCCTCTGGCAGGATGAAGTTATCATTGTATGCCTCTGTTACAAATATCATTCCAGACTTGGATGATCAATCTAAAATTTCAGGACGTATCCTACTCTGCTTTCATGTAACTTTTGTTACTCTGTTTCTTAATTCACCTTTTATGTGCCTTCTCGAGATTGTTTGTCAGCTCACATGTATACAGTTCACCTTGACCAATCCTAGATATTGTTGAGAGAGATACGAAGCTGGTTGAAAGTTTTGGATTTGATTCAGTAGAGCTGAATTTCGACACTTGTAACAGTTTATGGAAGATGATAAATTTGTAACCAGCTGAATGTCCTCTCGCATTGAGTGGCCTTTGGTTCTTTCAACTAGTTTGTTACATAGGCAGAAAATTCAGAACCAGAGCTCCTGAAGGGAGACCATTTACGTGGCCCTGTGAAGTGGAAAGCTGTTTAGGACAAAACCTTGCCGCTTTGTATATATTCAGATTGTAGAAACAATGTTTCTTAAGGTAGGTATGGTTGGCACCTGAATTGTTGGAGTACCTCATCTGTTAATGAACTCGTGTTTTATTGTCACTTTTGTTACAATCTGCACTTTGGAAAATGAAACAATTTAGTTCCAACTATTTATGTGATCATTTCTGTTGTTTGTTTGTTTGATTTATCACCCTCATCTTTGACTCATTGGTTTTGCGTACAAGAAGTGTATTGAGGCAACCCTACGATATTGCTTTTTTTTTTTTTTTTTAAAGCAGCCTTAACCAGTCTTTTTTAGAATACCAAGAAATGAAAATGAAAATCTGCACAAAGAAACTTTATCCCTTTGCGGAAAGTACAAATAGATTAAGTCAACTTCATATTCTTCCATATAAGTTGTAATTCAACGATTGTTGCGTCACCTTGTTTAGACAATTAAGTCCTTTTCATGTTAGAGGTTAAAATTACCTTGCATAACGTATCACAACTGTCAACAAATTACATCCCCAAACTTGTTTCAATGCTTATCCTGTTACAAACTGTGATTCCCGTGATACTCCATATTTATAACTCCAGCTATCTTAATATGACCCGTTAACTATTTGGTTTAATTAGTGTTTACTAAATTCCTATTAGTCAATTTTAGAGAAACCGTTTTCTAGAAAGTAACCAACCACTTTGATGAAAAGAGATGATAAACACAACTTTGGAGATTGTTCCTCTCTTCGTCATAAATTACACATCAAGAACAAAATTGTTCCTGTACCAAAGAATTTTTACTCGATGGATTTCATTTCAAAAACTCGTCATGGATAAATTTACACTTCCTGATTTTTTTTTATGAGAACATGATCAATGCATAGGATTTGTATTCGACGTTTACAATATTTAATTGTTGAGACTATATACTACACAAGACACCCGAGAGCGAGACCAATAGACAAGGAAAAAAAAAAACCCTGCACAAAGCCATTGAACAAAAGTACAAAACTATACCAATTACGTCAAACACCAAAATGATGATGCTCAGTACGAGATTAAGATTCAACCTTCTCATAATTATGGCAATTGTGTTTGCAACTGCATTTATTTTGTCATTCCAGTGGCATAGCCAAATCCAACAAGAAAGCATATGTACATTAAGAATTCCATTCCTCTCTAGCTCTCTTCATGCTCTTTTTCTAGGTCATCTCCATTGTGAGGACTACACAATAGGACTACAAATTCACAGTCGCGTTCTTCAACATTCTGAGGCACGGAATTCTTCTTGAGTAACCTTCATATACCACGTACGTAGAAGTACACACTACCTGTAGTTACAATAAAACATAGTACCTTTTACCAAGAAGCAAGGATTATCAACCCAATTCTGCTCGAGTTGGAATTACAGGTACAAGAAAATTCCCAAATGGAGAATCAAAGATTCTAAAGTTGCCTGTACTGCCATCTTGTTGTGCTTGAGCTACTGCAAAATTCCTAGCCTGTTGTATCTTGAGACTACTGGTGCTTGTTTGTGCTGCCAACACCTACATAGATAGACCAATTTTCAGGTATTGCAACTTAACAAGCTAATAACAACTGAATCAATCATGTGAAAGGCACATACCGACGTTGCATCTGTTGCTTTCTTTTTTGGTGGTGGGATGAAAGCCCTGCAGCAAGAAGAGACTAGAGCTGAGTACTTTCTTGAAATAAAAACCAACAAGTGTCGCTATTACTTCCTCACCAGTCACCACTGATAGTTCATCAACTTTCCTTTTAACTTAATTTGTGATTTCGTGTCCTAATGACAACTTTCTCACTGCAACATTTCAAAATAATATATAAATTTTTTTATGATAGCGGTGATGTCCGGACTAGCTTATGCGCAACATTTCAAAATAATATTAACACATTATTTATACACATTCATTCTTTTTATATTATTCAAAATTTATATGTACCATATCTATAATCTACTTTTTCGCATTTGAATCTTTATTTTAAAAAATTTCTACCGCTGTCAATATAATACTAATAATTTATTCAACAATTTCTCAAAACAAAATATGTGTGTACTATGAGGAGGAGATAGCAAGTGTGAAGCTGTCAACAAACTGGACACGAGAATTTACATTTACATACGTGTGCTCCGCTATTTCTGTGAAAGAGATTGCTAGCTCCATTGGACGGGGTTTTAAACTCAACCAAACGTAATCAGAAATGGTTGGTGTTGCTTTTACTTTAGTTGTTATCAGCTGGCTCTATGCGTAAAATCTTGTTGTGCCCCACAGAATTCTCCAATGAAAAATTGTGCAAGACGAAGAAAGGACTAGCCATTTATCTAATCTTTCAGTTGAAGGGGAGCCTTGGAGCAATGTTAAAGTTGTGTCTCTGTGGCCTAAAGGTCATGGGTTCAAGCCGTATAAGCAGCCGTCGATGCTTACATCAGACTAGGTTGCCTACATTACAACCCTCCTGGGGTGCAGCCCTTACCTGGAACCTACGTGATCTCAGGATGCTTCGTGCACCGAGCTGCCCTTATTCTATTTTTCAGTTGCGTAAACCTAATATAGAGTATTTGCATTTTCTATAAACAGGAAGACTGACACTTAAATCCATACTATTAAATGTTCAAGATAACAATATACTGACATAAAACTTCCTCCCAATTACACATGGTTACGTACCCCCACGAAAGTCTCTGTCGAATAGAACACAAATATCTCTTATCCTTAATTTTGAGTAATCAAACCTCTTCTTTAAATGAATTAACCAGTTTGTCTATATTATGTTCTGTATTAGTTGCTAATTGGTATATAACGTAGAAAGAAACATTAAGAGATGCTTCCATGAAAATACAACAGTTGTCTGAGTGCTTGAAGTTTTTGAGTGAATAAACAAAACAATAGGTACCAACAACAACATAACATTACAGTCAAGTCCCGCAAGTGGGGTCTGGGGTGTGAGATTAACTTACCCCTCCTACCTTGTGAGAGGTAGAGCTGCCATTTTCAATGGACCCTCGGCAAAAGTATATTAAAAAATTCCATATGCATAAAATTTACTAACCTGCGAGGAGGTTCACCATCAATTTTCCTTCGCTTTGGTTCAGAAGACATGTGGAATTTCTTCTCTTTGGAGCCCGGCAGATTCACAGTCTTTCATGAGAGCTGCCCATAATTTGCTGCTGGAATGAATGACTTCTGTTAGTCGCCTTAAAACCCAATTTTTGAGAAATTTGCACGAATAGGATTATTTTAGGGGTTATTTGAACGACCGCGATGATTAATTTTTGTCATTGTTTAAAGAATTTGTGCAACAATAACTTGAATACTCAAGTTCTGATGAGTGCACCAGATCTTTCTCTAGAAAGACTCGGGTATACGCGAGAAGTTCCCTTTGGAGGTCGCCAACAAATTTGTAACAAGAGCTGAAGCTCAAGTTACAACAATGGTGATAAAGGAAAATGGAGGCAGAGAGAGAGAAATAAAGGAAGAAGATAAAGATAAATTGTTTATATTGATAAGGGAAAAATGCCAAATTTGCCCCTGTGGTTTGCGAAATTAGACACGGATACCCTCCGTTTAAACTTGAGTCTATGTGTGCCCTCGCCGTTTATGCTTTGGCTCAATATTACCCTCCAGTGGCCAATATTGGCCAATATTGCCCTTGATCACAGACGGAAGAATGATTATGCTTAATTAAGCTCAATTAAGTGTAATTAAGGGCATTTATGTCATATTTGAACCTCTTTCACCGGTGTAAAACTGATACACATATGAAACTGCAACAATCGAGTTAGCTAAGATTGTCGTTTGTTTTGTTAGGTATCATGATTGGCAACATTTTACGCTGGCTTGCTGGCCTATCGCGACCCTTCTCCTTTACCCAGGCTTGGGACCGGCAATGTGAGCAAGATTTCACATGCAGTATCATGATAACATGAATTGAGCTTAAATTGAGTAACATGGTCTATGAGGATTCATATTAGCTGAACCTAACTTCGATTTAGGTAAATTCATGGATAAAAGAGATGGTGCGATTAAGAGAAACTCAACAGTGTAAAATACATTTCAAGTGAAGTGAAACAATTGGTAGATCAAGCTGCTGCTATAATGAAAGCTGCGAGAGCTGAGATTTCCGCTGCATTGAATAAAATGAAGAAGGAAACTCAACTTGAAGTGGAGCAAAAGATTGCTAAAGGAAGGAAGAAAATGGAAGCCGAGTTGCAAGAAGCTTTGGCTAGCTTGGACAAACAAAAGGAAATTCTCAGATTGTTGCTCTTAGTGACGAGATTGTCACGAAGGTTCTTCCTGTTAGCAACTGAGTAATTAAATCATTTGCATTTTTAGTTCTTGTTTGATGAAAGTAGCATATAAAGGTGAAATACTTTTGCTTTCCTACTTATATTGTGAATCTGTACTATTGTATACATCTTGTTTGAGCTCTTCACTTATTGTACTTGATTACTATACACATATAGCAGCCAGAGTTACTGATTACAGCCCTTACTGATATATATAGATTATACGCTGATTGTGCACATCTATAAACATATTATACACGGATCATACATATATTCTATATCTACTGACTATTTGTTAAGTGGTTTGCTTTATTTCTCTTAATTTTGATTATAATTTACATAGGGTGGTTAGTTTTTGAAAAGTTATGTGAAGTTTTTCAGTGTCAAATCTGTGGTTGATTTTCTAGTTTGTATGTGTACATTTTGAGGAGTCCTAGTACTAGGGAAATAAATTGGAGTTAGAAGCAGTTTAAGAGGAAAAAAGACATGTCGAAGATAAGCGCATGCTTCAAATCTTAAATATGTTACATCAAGGGTATCTAAAATTTGTAATGTATTTAGAGGAAATCATTGTTGCGAAAGAGATACTTGGATATGTGCTATCGATTAATAGTCAAATTGACACTTTATTGGATTGTTGCAGTTTCATATGTGTATCAGTTTAACACCGATGAAAGAGGTTCAAATATGCCCCTGTGCTATACGTGAGGGACATAAATGCCCTTAATTACACTTAATTGAGCTTAATTAAGCATAATCCTTCTTCCGTCTGTGATGAAGGGCAATATTGGCCAATATTGGCCACTGGAGGGTAATATTGAGTCAAAGCATAAACGGCGAGGGCACACATAGACTCAAGTTTAAACGGAGGGTATCCGTGTCCAATTTCGCAAACCACAGGGGCAAATTTGGCCTTTTTCCCTATTGATAATAAGAGTGATAGTACAGCAGAGGAATTAAATATATTTGTCCAAACATTGGATCCAATGAGCTCTATCCCTTAGCTGACACCTGTCCATTCTACTAACAGCTTCTAGGACTTAATTGACTCTCTTATCTATACTAAGGGACCAAACTGAATTAAAACATATTAAAACATACTAACGGCTATATCAGCTAAAGAACAACCTACTATGCTCAAAGTACTACTACCTACTTCCTTCATCATGACAATCCATTCCCCTTCAGAACCTTGTCCTCAAGGTTCAAAAGATGGAAACTGAGACTGTATGAACTGATAATCCTCCCATGTCGCTTCTTCTGGTAACAAGTTAGCCCATTGTACCAAGATTTGGGTAATAGCCTTGTTCCCTCTCTTCACAATTCTTCTGTCCAATATAGCTACAGGCTCAACCAAGGGTTGTCCTTCAGGTGAACAGATAGGAGGGTCTGTAACTGGAACCACATCAGATCCCACTTTCTTTTTGAGCTGAGAGATGTGGAACACTAGATGTATTTTTGCTGTTGGAGGCAACTTCAATTCATATGCTACAAGGCCAATCTTCTTGATTACTTGATAGGGACCGTAAAACTTGGATGCTAATTGGAGACTCTTTCGAACATCAATGGATGTTTGTCTGTATGGTTGTAGCTTTAAGAACACCCAATCTCCCACATTGAACTCTCTTTCAATTCTCTTTCTGTCAGCATAGTACTTCATCCTATTCTGAGCTTTTTCTAAGTTTTCCTTGAGTAACTTGGCCATTATCTGTCTATCTTTCAGCATTTGATCAACAGTAGCAACTCTAGACTGTGCTATTAACTCAAAACTTAACTGTGGGGGATCATAACTATATAGCACTTTGAAAGGAGTCATCTTTAGAGAAGTATGGTAATTACTATTATACCAGTACTCAGCTAAGGACAACCACTTATTCCACTCCTTTGGCTTGTGCCCAGTCATACACCGTAAATAAGTCTCTAAGCACCTATTAAGCCTCTCAGTCTGCCCGTCTGTTTGAGGATGATAGGCAGAACTGTAGAGCAGCTGTACTTGCAAGAGCTTGAAGAGCTCCTTCCTAAAAATTCCTAACAAAGACCTTGTCTCTGTCGGAAACTATGCTCTTAGGTAGCCCATGTAACTTATAAATTGTATCTAAAAATAACTGGCCACTTGAGATGATGAGAAGGGATGAGATAGTGAAATAAAATGGCCATACTTGCTATACCTATCAATCACCACCATGATAGTATCTTGGCCTTCTGATTTTGGCAGGCCTTCAATAAAATCTAAGGATATGTGTTCCCAAGCTCTCTCAGGAATAGGTAATGGTTGCAACAACCCCGGATAAGCAACTTGTTCATCCTTACTTCTTTGACATATGTCACAAGCCTGCACAAAACCTTTGACATCTTCTATCATCACAGGCCAATAAAACACAGCTTTCAGTCTTTGATAAGTTGCCATAATACCTGAGTGTCCACCAAACCAGAAGTATGAATGAACCTGATCAATTGTTGTCTGAGTTCACCATGCTTTCCTACCCATACCTTCCCTTTGTGCCTGAGCAACCTTGTTGAAGTGTCAATTTCCCACTGTCATGAGCTCCTGTAGTGATTGTAACCAGTGCTTGCTGAATTTCTTGATCATCTTCATAACTATCCACTACTTCCTCTACCCACTTAGGTTGCAATTGTGTTAACACATTACAGGAAAATTCATTGGTCACTTGTTGAACTTCATGTCTTCTGGATAATGCATCCGCAACCACATTTTCCACTTCCTTCTTGTAATGAATTTCATAGCTCAATCCCATTAACTTTGTCAACCCCTTGTGCTGGAGAGAAGTAGTGATTTGTTGCTCCTGCAAGAACTTTAGACTGAAATGGTCAGTCCTGACAATAAAATGGTGTGGGTGCAGATAATGCCTCCACCTGTCAACAGCTAACAAAAGAGCAATCAGCTCCTTTTCATATGTGGATAAACCTTGATGCCTTCTACTCAAGGATTGGCTCAGAAATGCCAAAGGTCTTTTGTCCTGCATAAGTACAGCTCCCACCCCAGAATTGCAAGCATCAACCTCAAGGATAAAAGGCTTAGTAAAGTCTGGTAAAGCCAGTACAGGAGCTGAAGTCATAGCTTCCTTGAGGTGATTAAAAGCTGCAGTAGCTTCAGGATTCCAATTGAACTCTCCTTTCCTCAGTAAGTTAGTTAGTGGCTTGCTAATTTGTGCATAATTTTTTTATGAACTTCCTATAGTAACCAGTCAATCCCAGGAATCCCCTTAATTCTTTAATAGTAACTGGTATAGGCCATTCCACCATAGCCTCTATCTTTTTAGGATCAGTGCTCACACCTTCACCTGAAATAAGATGCCCTAAATACTCTACCCTTGATTGAGCAAAGTCACACTTGCTTCTTTTAGCAAACAATTGATTCTTCCTTAACAGTTGCAACACAGTAGCCAAATGCTGAACATGATCTTCCTTAGTCCTACTGTACACTAGTATGTTATCAAAGAAAACTAGTATGTACTTCCTCAACTGATTTTTGAACACTTCATTCATCAGAGATTGGAATGTTGCAGGGGCATTGGTCAGCCCGAAAGGCATAACCCTGAACTGCCACAGCCCATGATGGGTCCTAAAAGCAGTCTTGTAAGCATCTTCCACCTTCATTCTCACTTGATGATAACCTGCTCTCAGGTCAACCTTGGAGAATACTGTGGCTCCATGTAGCTCATCCAATAAGTCTTCTATCATAGGGATAGGATACTTATTTTTTACTGTCAAACTGTTCAGCTTCCTGTAATCCACACATAGTCTCCAAGTAGAATCCTTCTTCTTCTTCACTAGTAAGGCAGGTGAAGCAAAAGGGGATTGACTAGGTACCACAAATTCAGCCTCTAACATGTCAGAAATAATAGTTTCAATAGCATTCTTCTGATAATGTGAATATCTGTAAGGTCTCAGATTAAATGGTTGAGCTCCCGGAATCAAATGTATAGCATGATCACACTGTCTCTGAGGAGGTAATTCTCTTGGCTCTTGAAACACATCTGAGTAAGCAGCTAACAATGCTTCCACATCCGAGTCCACTATTGTTTTTCCTTTAGCTTCCGAGCCTTGGTTAACCAAGGATAGTTCAGCTATAACCTCACAAGTACCACATTGAAACATCCTTTTGATCTCTGCATAGCTTGCTGTTACTATCTTAGGCTGCTCCTGTATTGCTAACAAGGTAATTAACCTGCCTCCTTTGTTAAAGGACAAACTGTGAGGTTTGGTATTCAAGATGACCGGAGAAACATGACCAATCCAGTCCATTCCCAAAAGCAGATCACAGCCTCCTACTTTTAACAATCTCATGTCATCAACAAACACTTCTTCCTGCATCTTCCATGTAAAATTGGTGCATAGACTGTCACAGCTCATAGCCTGACCATTTGCAACCACTACCTTCATAGGTGATAGTAGAGGTTGTATTGGTAGTCGAAGCAACTTCACCACATGAGGATCCACAAAGGAGTGGGTGGACCCACTATCAATCAGCACAGTCAAAGGCATATTTTTAACAAATCCCAACAGCTTGATGGTGGAAGGGTGGGCATTAGGAGCAACTCCCATAACCACACTCAATGAAACTTCAGCTTGTTCCTCTTCATTTCCTTCAAAAGTGTCACGGACATCCACAAATTCTTCAGTCTCAGGTTCAGCTCCACCTTCTTGACCTTCCAAGGTGTTGAGAGTCTTGGGCTTACACTGGTGACCAGGATAGTATCTTTCATGACACCTGTAACACAATCCCCTATCTCTAGGTGCCTCTAGGGTGTTAGGTCTGACTGGAGCTTGTGCAGGTGGTCTTGGGGGAGGGTTCTGGTTATGATAAGTGATTCTTAGTGGCTGATGGGGTGCAGGTCTTTGGGGTGGAGGAGGTCTAGGATAGGTTATGGTCAAAGGTCTATTGTAAGGAAGAGATACTGTTGGTCTTTGAGGGACTAGTTTAGCGAATGCTGAAAAGGATTCTTCATATAATTTTGCAGTTTCATAGGCATCCAAAATGGTGGTGGGATTTGCCAGTTTAACTAGTGGTTTCAGTTCAGGCTTAAGACCACTTATAAAACTGGAGACAAAGTGTGCCTCATTGAGCAAAGGGTTGATTATAATCATGTAACTAGAGAGTTCTTCAAATTTTTCTTGATATTGCTCCACAGTACCAGTTTGTAAAATCTTATTAAACACATCCACCACATCCTGGGGTCGAACATGACCAAACCTCCTGCAGATCTCAGCACAAAATCTTGGCCAAGTGACTCTACCTCGGGTATTAACCAAATAACTATCCAACCAAACATCCACCTTATCCTTCACATGTACAGATGCGTAAGCCAACTTCTCAGATTCAGAAATATTATAAATGTAAAAAAACTTTTCACATTTTCTTAACCAGCCTCTAGGGTTAGCACCATCAAATTCAGGAAAATTAATTTTAGCCTTCAGTATTTTAAGAGAGTTGGGAGGTTCATTAGCGTTAACAGGGGTTGGTAATAGAGGTGAAGCTGATGAATGTCCCGGGTTATAAAAATTTGGTGGGCTCGAAAACAAGGGGGCTGGTGGAAACGTAAATCCACGACCAACAGGGTATGTAGATGGGGTAAATAAATCTTGACTTGCAGCTAAAGGGGTTTGAGTACCTGAAGGCTGACCCTTCTCATGAATCGAAGGTATATCTGATGACCCGTCAGCCGGTGCCTTTTTGGCTATGTCCATATTTGAGATGATGAACTCAAGCTTTTTGTTGGTCTCATGCACCTCTTGGAGCTGGGTCTGAAAGTTACCCTGAATAGTTACCATCGATTCAAATCTACTTTCCGTGTCAGTGATGAAGGTTTGCAGCTGAACCCTCATCGACTTCATCTCATTTTCGAGACCTTGTAAACCCGTATTTTGCGACATTTGGATATCTTAGGGAGCCCAGATGGCTCTGATACCAATTGTAACAAGAGCTGAAGCTCAAGTTACAACAATGGTGATAAAGAAAACTGGAGGCAGAGAGAGAGAGAGAGAGAGAGAGAGAGAAATAAAGGAAGAAGATAAGATAAATTGTTTATATTGATAATAAGAGTGATAGTACAGCAGAGGAATTAAATATATTTGTCCAAACATTGGATCTAATGAGCTCTATCCCTTAGCTGACACCTGTCCATTTCTACTAACAGCTTCTAGGACTTAATTGACTCTCTTATCTATACTAAGGGACCAAACTGAATTAAAACATATTAAAACATACTAACGGCTATATCAGCTAAAGAACAACCTACTATGCTCAAAGTACTACTACCTACTGCCTTCATCATGACAAAATTCTTAACGGGGACAAAATCGTAAGATTTTTCTTATCAAGGTCAAAACTTGAACAACGGCACCGATCTGTCGATTTCGTGCAAAATCTGGAAAGATCATCACATGTTTTATACTCCCTCCCAATTTATGTGGCACCATTTCCTTTTTTGTTTGTCCCAAAATAAGTGGCACCTTTCCTTATTTGACAACTATTTAATGCATCATCTCTATTTTACCCTTGTTGGGTCCTACATACTTTTAAACCTACCAACAATTTTTTTCTTACTCAAATCTTCTCTCTCTTACTTTTTCAAGGGTAAAATTGATACTTAACAAAGTCAACCTCTATTTTCTTAAACTCCGTGCCCGGTCAAATGGTGCCACATAAATTGGGACGAATGGAGTATAGGGTTTTCACACATATATATATAAAAAATTTCACCTAGTGCCCTCAATAAGACATGATCTTACATAATTGCCCCTACTTATAAATGTTTTAAGCAAATGTCCTCCACATCATACCCCTCCTTATGAAAGAACTATTTTGCCCCTCAACTTGTGTTAATTCACGCTGAAGGTTTCCTTCTCTCTTCCCCCTGGCCTCCTTCTTTCTTCTTTGTGTGGCCCCCAACTTATTTAATTCACGCTGAAAGATTTCTTTCTCTCTTTCCTCATTCCTGGCCTCCTTCTTTCTTCTTTGTGTGCTAGAAATTTGGGATTTTTTTTCTTATGTTTGCTTGATTCCAATGATTTGAAGGTTTTTATTGCCTATGGCTATTAGATATTCATGTTTTGCATAGAGCTTAAAATCTTGACCATGGCCAAGAGTTGCATAGATTTTCTCTGCAATTTGCTTATTGCAGTAGAGTTTAAAGTCTTGGCTATTGCCAATACTTACAGAGATATTCTGTGTAAGTTGTTGCTTCCACCAGAACTTAGAGCCTTGGCTATTTCTAAGAGTTGTAGAGACTTTGTCTCCAACTTGTTCAATGCAGTAGAGGTTGAAGTCTTGGCAATTGCCAATACTCTTAGAGTCTTTTAGTGTAAGGTCCTCCTTGCCAGAACTTAAAGTCTTGGCTATTGCCAAGAGTTGCAGAGACTTTCTCTGCAAGTTTTACATTGCAATATAAGTAAAAGTCTTCGCAATTGCCAATACTTGCAGAGACTATTTGTACAAGTTCCCCCTTCCGCTGGAATTTAAAGTGTTGGCTATTGGCAAGAGTTGCAGAGACTTTCTCTGCAAGTTTTACATTGCAATATAAGTAAAAGTCTTGGCAATTGCCAATACTTGCAGAGACTATTTGTACAAGTTCCCCCTTCCGCTGGAATTTAAAGTGTTGGCTATTGACAATAGTTGTAGAGACTTTTCTGTAGTTGTAGAGACCATGGCAACAGGGCTTAAAGTCTTGGCAATAGGCAAGAAGTCTCTACACATCCTCCCATTGCAGTAGAGAGATTTTTCAATCTTTGCAGCAGAACTTAAACTCTTGGCAATAGTTGCAGAGAACTTTATCCTTGCAACTTGAAGAAATCTTACGTTGAATCTTCTCTTGAACAAAGCAATCTGTAAAAAGAATGGGGTTTTATAGTTTTCTTGATAGCATGAATGGAGAAAAGGAAGGTGAGGGACTTGGGCGCGTCTTTTTACTTATTTGTAGGGGTATTTTGGTCCGAAAAAAGTTTCATTAAACTAATGAGGGCATTTTTGCTAAACATCTGTTAGTGAGGGCATTTTGGCAAACCAAAACTTCCCGTGTCATATTTTTGCAAATCCCCCTATATATATACATATATATATATATATATATATATATATATATATATATATATATATATATATATATATATATATATATGTATATTAGTATTTGGGCACGCTCAAAGCGCGTGTACCCCATATCAATGAACATACATTTTTAAATAATCACATATATCAGTGGCTAATATATTTGAATAATAAAATAAAAATAAAATAAATTATAAATTTTTGACAATAATGAATGTTAATCATATTGCATTTAGATACACGCAAATACACAAAAATACATGGAGGTTATTGGCTACATATTCAACATATATTGCATCCAATATCATAGTTAAGAAGGAAATTCGACATAGATAAATGTCCGGGCTATATTTAAATTTAGAAGGACTAAAAGTGTCCCAATATGTATGAGTCCATGTAAGGAGGCACGGGGGGATGTGCGGGGAAAGCCAAAAAATTTGCGTATTGTATTTTGGCTTATGTTATTTCCATTTTCATCTCATCCAAAGTCTTTGATACCTAATCTCAATATATTGGATCATCTCCTTTTTTAACTTGACTATTTACAATGTGTATCTCTTCATTTGCTCTAACACACTTATTGAATTTATGTTTCATTTCTAGAAGAGTTTGCGAATGGCCAGAAGTGTAATAGATTCAATTCATTATTATATTATGAAACGTTTTATTTTATCTAAACTGGCTATTTGAAGATCCATCCCATATATAAAATGATTTAGTAGCAATTAAATTGAGTATTTATTCAGTTTCTTCAATAGATGAAATGTTCATTAGTTTTACTACGTTCTTATTCTTAGATATGTTAAACAGAATCAACAGGGAGTACATCATTAATTATAATAATTATTACATTATATTTCTCTAACAAATCAAATACAAACTACAAACTGAACATGGACATACGAAAAGGCATCTAAAGCCCCTTATTTAAAGTCATCAATTGAACACACTTTTGTGGCATCTCTTCTCTTGCTTCTGATTTTACGTTTTTTTCTAAACAAATTTTTTTTTTTTAATTTCTTCTCCAACTAACAACAAATTTTATTGAGTAGTACCATAAGTAACATTACATTATAAGTGTGACAGGTTACACTAAATATGACGACTCCCTTTATATATGTATGTATATTTTAACAACACATAGTTTAAATGTGTATATGAGTGATATCTGCTATTATTGCTATACTTACACTTTCTTTAAAATTTTTGTCTTGTCATTTTGAAGTTCTAGTCTTCTTCAGTATACTCCTGCATACATATGAAGAAATTATTATCGAATGAAGTCGTATTTTATGAAAATTGTACTAAAATTCGATAAACATATATTTTCTTTAGAATTGGTAGTATACCATTATCAGTTTCATAAGGTACACCAGCAAAAAAGATAATTATTTGAGAAGTGGTTAATAGTTTCCGAAGTAAAGAACTTTTGTTGATGTCAAACTATAATAATCAATTCAAAGAAAAATATATATCAAACTATAATAATCAATTGCATGTACATGTACAAATTGGTTGTAACACTAAAACTGCATCCCTAATTTTATATCTAAAAATTGAGCTAGCATAGACTTCCAAATATTCAAGCAAAAGAAATGTAAAATAATAACTATTACTGTATAGCAAAGAAAAATAAACATGTTACTTTATACCAAAAAAGGTGGTACAATCCTGGAAATAGGAAAAATTCAAAGAACAGCAAAGGGAAGGAGGGAAAAAGATAAGTAATATCTCCATAAACATAACTATTTCGCTTCAAAATTTAATAGAATGAAATCAAATGAAAAAGGAGAATCAGGAGAAAAATATTAGACATTTATATTGAAGCACAATAGAGTAAAATTTTATAAAATTAATTTATTTTCATACCTGAATTTCTATGAGAAGAGCTAATTAACTGCACAATTTTACAAAACTAAAGCAAAGACACAATAAAAAGAGTAAAATTGATAAGTAATATATCCATAAACATAACTATTGCACCTCAGAATTTAATAAAATAAAATAAAATGAAAAAGGGGAATGAGGAGAAAAAAGATTAGAAATTATATGGAAGCACAATAGAGTAAAATTTATAAAATTAATTAATTTTCATACTTGGATTTCCATGAAAAAGAGCTAATTAACTGCAAAATTTTACAAAAGTAAAGAAAAGGGACAATAAAGAGATTAAAATTGATATTAGATTGAAGCATATTGTAGTAACACCACGTGTATGCAAATCTATTTCTAATTTAATGAACTACACAGATCAAAAGTTAAAGGTATTTATATACAATAGTTTTTTTATTAATTTATGTACTTTTCTTATAGTGGCAGTGATCCTTGGTATTTCATGTGCATGAATGTAAAGGCTTTTCTTCAATTTCTTGTTGAATGTAAAGCCACTTTATTTTTTTAATGCACAATAGCTAGTAATATGAACGAAGCAGTTGGCAATGTTAATTTCATTAATGTACTAATATATGAGGAATATTTTTAGTATTTATTTTGAAGAGTAATAATAGTTTGTCAACTTTTTAAGGGTATTTCTGTCTTTTACTTTTTATTTAAGGGATTCTTGCTTTTATATTAATATGATATATACAAACCAACACCTTATATTACAAAAAAGTAGCAATATTTTTCAAATTACAAGACATAGCAATATTTTTTAAACATATTTTTACATTTCATTTTTTATAATTACCCTTAAACCCCACTCTCCTAAAAATCCTAAAATACTTTCTACACTTCCCCCAAACAAATCAGCCGCCGCCCCCCATCTCCTTCTCTCATATCCAAACATACAACTATACCTGACACCACCGGAATCGCCCATTCAATCCACCACTACCGCCACTGATCGAAATAGAAACAGAGATATACCACCGTCGTACTCTCCTCTAACAGCTCTGTTGCTATGGAACTCCAAAATCGTATTAGCCGCTCTTTATTCACCCCTCAAATTTGTAAAATAAATATAATCATCTCCACCGCCGCTTCATCACCTTTCATGATGATGAAAAAATCAACAGTCACGATGAAGTTCTTGAAGATGAACAGGATATAACAGTTTCTTAACGAGTCAAATTCAAGGGAGAACCGGTGTCGAGTGAGGATTCTGACTGTGAAAATTGGTTGTTTAACAAGTCAAGTTCTGACCACATAGCGGCGGCCTGAATATTGATGGGCTGGGGACTGAGGAAATTGAAGAGTCCATTTCTGGCAGCAGCTGAAATGTATGGACAACTGGAGTTAATACAGGGAGTTTTCGATTACTTGACTGGAGGTCTCCAATGAAAGCGATGATAGTGAGACTAATGAAAATGACACCATATTGCCTTTTGATTCACTTGTGTTTTTTCTGTGATTCTTCTTCTTCTTCTTCTTCTTCTTCTTCTTCTTCTTCTTCTTCTTCAGCGATACCTACACTCACTTTTGCTTTTTCTGACTTTTCGCAATAATGGAAAAGGAAAATGATATTCCAAAGTACTAGAAATTTCTTTTAGATTATTTAAAACAGAATATTATTTATATCTTTTAGATTATTGAAGTATTACCTTAATGTCTTTTTGAATTCTCAATCTGAAACAGTTGTTGAAACAGCCTGATACAGTATGAAACAACGTTGAAACAATATGATACAGTCTGAAATATCGTTGAAACAATCTGAAACAACTGTTGAAACAGTCTGATACGGTGTGAAACGAAGTTAAAACAGTCTGAAACAACATTGAAACACTATGATACAGTCTGAAACAGAATTGAAACAGTCTGAAACGGCATTGAAACACTATGATACAGTCTGAAACAGAGTTGATACAGTCTGAAACGGAATTGAAACAGTCTGAAATGGTGTTGATACAGTCTGAAACATCATTAAAACATTATGATACAGTTTGAAACATTGTTGAAACAATCTGAAACAACTATTGAAACAGTCTAATACAATATGAAACGGTGTTGCAACAGTATGATACAGTTTGAACAACTAGTGAATAAGTCTGAAACAGAACATAAAAAATAATGTGAAACAACGCAAAAAATGTGAAATAGCTTAAAAACAGTGAGAAACAACGCAAAAATGAGATGAAACAATGTTGAAACATTCTAGAAACAACTAGATACAGTCTAGAAATAGTTAGATACGGTGCAAAACAACCTGAAATGGGGTAGATACAGTGCTGAAACAACGAGATACGGTGCTGAAATAGTCTGAAACTGGAAGGAGGGAAAGTAAAATTGGGAAAAATGATGGGAGGAAAAGTAAAATTGGGAGAAATGGGAGGGGGAAAAGTGATATTGGGGGAAGTAGGAGGAAGAAGGTAAGGGTTTTATATATTATGAGAAAATATTGCTATGTTTTTGTTATGTTTGTAATTAACTTTTTCTTTCCTCTATATTGGGTAATTTTATTAAAATATTGCTATGTTTTGTAAATAGCTCCTAAAATTTGTACTTTTATGTAAAAATTCCTTTTATATACCAATGTTGAATTGCCAAAACTTGCTTTTTAGTTTTAAATAATTGACATATATTTTACCGATTCGGCAAAACTTGTGATTAGATAAACTTTTGGCGATCCTTTTAAAGTTCTAAGATTGTTGGCAACATTTGATGCCCCTCCTGAATTAGGGTGTTCATTGGTCCGTTCAATTTGATATTGACAAGTATTGATGAGGTAATTTTTGATGTTTATTATTTTAAAATAATGTACTAATACAAAACCTAATTAAATTTCGTATGGTTCAATATTTCTCTTTTTGATTTCGATTTTTCTTTAATCTCGATTCGAAAACTTTGATAATTCGGTGTGAATAGACATTTGTAAATCTTCAACCTTTTCATGTGTTTAGTATTGAGTGCCTCGCAGAACCTTTGGTAATAAAGAAGTAATTTTGTTGAGAAAATTGCTATACTTCGGTATGCACAAACATGAGTGAAAAGCCACTAAATAGTGACATCGTTTCTGAAGGGATATGGGTCAATGGGTTGGTCAATGGGTCTGCTAGCATATCTTTTGTAGATATTTTCACCAGGTTCAACCTCTTGCATTTATACATGTCTCTTGCATAGTTATACTTGATATCTATGTGCTTAGTATCACAATGATGCTTAAGATTCTTGGCTGCATCAACTGCAGCCTTACTATCACAATAGACCAATACTGGTTCATTATCAGTATTACCCAACAAGCTTTTCAAGAGCCTATTCAACCAAACAGCTTCTTGTGTTGCTTTTGACAGAGCCACATATTCGGCTTCCATCGTGGATAGTGCTACACATGATTGCTTCTTATTCTTCCATGATATGGCACCATTACTAAGTAAGAAGACATATCCTGAGGTAGACGTCTTCTCGTCTAAATCTCCTCCATGATCAGCATCAGTGTATCCAACCAATCGCAAATCTTTGCCGCCTTGATAACAAAATGCATAGTCAGCCGTTCCTCTCAAATATCTCATGATCCTCTTTACTGCTTGCCAATGTGCTGGACCTGGATCTGACTGATATCTACTTACCAAGCCAACTGCTTGACAAATATCAGGTCTAGTACACACCATAACATACATTAGACATCCAACTGCACTTCTATAAGGCACTCGCTTCATCTTTTCTGTCTCTTCAGGAGTCTGAGGACATAAATGATTTCCCAAGTTATGGCCTTTATCGATAGGAGTGTCAATTGGGTTGCTATTCTGCATATTAAATCATTCAAGAATTTTCTTAATGTAATTCTCCTGAGAGAGATACAATAGTTTCTTAGGACGATCTCTTGAAATCTTGATTCCAAGAATATATGCAGCTTCACCAATATCTTTCATCTTAAATTGAGACGACAACCAGGCCTTTACCTCATTTAATAACTCCTTATCATTTCCAGCTATAAGCATATCATCGACATACAATGTCAGAATTACAAGCTTATTTCTTGATCTCTTGGTATAAACACAATGGTCTTCATCAACCATAGTAAAACCATTGGATATGATCACATTTTGAAAGTGTATATACCACTGCCTTGAAGATTGTTTGAGGCCATAAATAGTCTTCAAAAGTCTACAAACCTTTTGTTCGTGGCATTTTTCAATGAAACATTCAGGTTGTTCCATATAAATTTCTTCATCTAATTCTCCATTGAGAAAGGCAGTCTTTACATCCATCTGATGTAATTTAAGATCTAAACTTGCTACTATAGCTAGAATCAGGCGAATTGAGTTAAATCGCACAACAGGTGAGAAAGTCTCTTCGTAGTCTATTCCTTTCTGTTGTGTATAATCTTTCACCACCAGTCGAGCCTTATATCTCTCAACTGTGCCATCAGCCTTGAGCTTAATATTGAGAACCCATTTGCTCCCAATAGCTCTGCGTTCTTTTGGGAGATCAACTAGTTCCCAGACTTTGTTGACTCCATTTCATCTTCCATTGCTTTTATCCATTTTTCCTTAGAAGGGCATGAGAGAGCATCTTTTGCATTTTTAGGCTCGTTTTCTAGTTGTAAGAACAACATAAAAAGTTCAGCACCTTCGACATCAAATCGTCGACGGGGAATCTTCTTACGTAAACCACGTCCTTTTTGTGATTCTTATTCGTTGTTCCCATTTGGATCAACGTTGCTCCCACTTGGATCAAGAATATCTATCCTGCTGCCACTTGGAACAAGATCAGTGACCATCTCGCTCCCACTTGGAACAAGATCCATTTGGTCACTATTTGATGTCAAATGATTACTTACATTCGCATCCGATGATGAAGGAGGTTGTTGATGTGAAACTAATTCATCATCAGTTAAATTTCTCCCACTCGAATGAAGTGATCTTTGTTCATCTCGATCCTCTATCTCAAATAAGGTTAGGTCTTGACCTACCTATCTCTTTTTAGGAAACTCATCCTCTAAGAATGTGACATATCGTGATTCAAACTCAGTTACGCTTCCACTGTCTTGCAAACCTATAAACACATAACCCTTAGAGGTTTCTGAGTATCTTATAAAGATACTTTTCTTTCCTCTCGGGCCTAATTTGCCATATCTGTGAGAAGAATCATGTGTATAGGCAGCGCAACCCCAAGGTCTTAATATACTTAGGTTAGGTGCTCTTCCAGTCCACAACTCATATGGAGTGGTTACAACTGATTTTGTAGGCACTCGGTTAAGTACATAGGTAGCAGTAAGCAATGCATCACCCCCAATAACTAATTTGGAGGTTAGCGTGTGCCATCATTGACCTAACCATTTCTAGAAGCGTCCTGTTTCTTCTTTCCGCAACACCATTTTGTTGTGGAGTATTTGGGATAGTCAACTGATGAACAATTACCTTTCCATCACATAACTCGTTAAATTGAGTTGACAAGTACTCCCGACCTCGGTCAGTTCAAAGAACTTTTATTTTCTTGTCTAATTGATTTTCCACTAAGCTCATATAGCATTGGAAACAACTTATTGCTTCTGATTTGTGGGAAATTAAATAGACATAACCAAAGCGAGTGTAGTCATCTATAAATATGATGAAATAGTACGCTCCATGCCTAGCCCTGACATTCATAGGCCCACAGATGTCTGAATGGACTAATTGCAAGGGATATTCAGCTCTAGTCGCATTACCGAAGGGTTTTCTTGCGGATTTTCCTGCTAGACAATTTTCACAAGTGGACAATTCCACATGGTCAATGCCAGTAAGCAAACCTTGTTTTGATAACCTTTGCATTCTTTACTGGCCAATATGACCAAGTCTAGCATGCCATATGGTTACATCACTATCATATTTATGTGAGGAGGCAAACATAGAAAAACTAGCATTATTATTAAATGAATCATAATCCAAATCCATAATAATAAAACCTCCGGTCACATGACCAAAACCAAATAAAGTTGAACCTAAAGTCAATTTGACAGAATTGTCATGAAAAAACAAGCTAAAGCCAAGTCTAAGCAAAACAATAACAGATATAATATTCCGGCGAATACCTGGAGCATAGAGGACATCATGTAGTAGTAGGTGTCGACCACCACACAAGACTAACTTGCGTGTACTGATCCCTTCAACAACAACCTTATTGTTGTTGCCCACATAAATCCACTTTGTTCCACATGAAATACGCCGAAACTCCACAAAAGAATTGTGTTCCCTCGTTATGTGGTCAGTTGCTCCCGAGTCTACAATCCACAAAGGATTAGATTCAGCCAAAAACACTGAACTAGAAACACAAAGTTCACTAGTTTGAGTTTTGTAAAATACCTTTCTAGGAGGCTCAGAGCAATCCTTAGCATAGTGACCCTTTTTGTCACAATTAAAGTATTTCACCTTTGCAACATTGACAAGTTTGGGACGTTTGTTATTGCCTTGTTGTTCTGCCCTTGCTCTTTTAGCAGGCTGAGACTGAGTTGGTCCTCTTTTCTTAACCCAATTCTTTTTCTTTGAGCCACCTTTGGCCTTAGAGGATGTTGCCTTATGCAACTCAGCTGTTGGCTTAGCAGCCTCAAGCCGATCCTCTTCAAGCTCAAGAGACCTCCGGACATCTTCCAGAGTCTTGATTAGTTGATTGTGCGTCAAATGCATCTTCATATGATCCCAAGAATTAGGTAAGGACCGTATGACAGCTTGAACTTGTTGCTCATCAGTCAACACATGACCAATATCTTTTAACTCCCTAATCATGTTTGTCATAAGCCGCATATGAGTTCTCACTGAATGTTCTGGGCGCTTCTTGTATGAGTCAAACTTGATTGTTAAGGATCGTAGCCTTTCAATAGAACAAGTACCAAACCTATTCTTTAAAGCAACCCAATGACCCATAGCTCTTTGGTGATCCTTAAATACCCTTAAGATATCATCATCATCTAAGGTGCTCAGCAACGTAATGCGAGCCAAGAAGTCCTTTTTCCAAGCGTCATAAGCCGCACGGTCACGCCTATGATGAGCCGTGGTTCCTTCGTCAGGCTCATCCATGACGATGTTAATTGCCTCCAGAGCCTCTTGCTCTTCAAGCACATATTGGACTTTTAAGCTCCAGGTCTCATAGTTGTCACCATTGAGTTTGAACCCTTTGTTGAGCTCAGCAACAATGTTCTTAGCAGCAGTAGACATTTTCTTTTAACGAAATAAAAGAATATTGTGAGGATCTAAAGAAGGAATTATTTAAACGCAAGTACTATGTTCAACATACATATTCGGACAATATGCACTAAGTTGATTAAGTTAATAAACACATATATTAATTATGGAGTCGAAAGTTCACTATGTTCCCCGTCATCATCCAAAAATTAACCTAGTCAACTACTTAGCTTAATGTCTAATCATGTTTAAAAACAACATTTTGTTTTCATGATATAATCCCGTATGGATCTAAATAAACAAATTAACTTTTTTTAAATTTTATTTAACATATTAAATAAAATAAGTTAAATGTTAAAATAATTATCATTTATGCATTCGTTAAACTAATTAACAAAGATATTAAATATTACTAAACTAATTAATATTTCTAACATATTAAACAAGTAAACAATAGTAAATTAATGTTAAATAAATTAACAATAATAAATTAATGTTAAACCAATTAACATTTTAGGTATTTTTAAACTAATTAACATATCATGCAATTGAACTAATTAAATAATACACTTAACGTTAAACTAATTAATATTTCATACAATTGGTATGATTTAAAAAATTAATGATTTCATAACCAAATATAAATAGTAAATTTATATTGTGATGATCAAACAAAAAAATGTAACTAACATTTTATAATTTGAAGGCTTTAATAACAGTATTCTCACGTGGCCCATCAGGCAAGGTCTATAATATGACAGAAACTCAGAAAGTTTACAAATATGATAGTATTCTTAGTGGGCCTTCAGCCCAATTTACATACACCAAGCAAAACCCTCATGTTTCTATATTTCTTCTCCTTAAACGCTTTACTTACAGGCGCCTCTATTAGATTTTTAAGCTCCAAAATTTGATTTTGGTTAAATCTGCCATTACAGATCAAAGGAGAGGAGAAGCCCTAATTTCATCTCCTCTTATTCTTACTACAGCCGCCATATCTTTGGTGGAATTATAGAACTTTTTCTTCTTTTTCTTCTTCCTGTAAGTCTGCCATGGAAATGGAACACCGAGCTCCACAATTTTTTTTTTTAATTCCAATGGCTGATTTTGCTCCTCGCCAGAGCTTTTTCCGGCGACAGCGTTGATTTTCACGATGACTAGCAGGAAGATTCTAATAAAAAAAATTCTGAATTGAACACTTAGTTCAAATCTTAAAAAAATAACTTGAGAAATACTAACCTGATCTAAAACGTTACTCCAAATCAGTATAGCTTTTCTACTTTTTTTTTTTTTAAGTTTTAAATTCTGTCTTAGCAGCTGTTGGGTATTGTTCACTGTTCTTACTAGAACTTTTCCGGAGGCTTGTTGGCAGATTTTATATCCTTATCAGTTTATTTTATCAAAACAAAATTGATTCACAAAATTCCAGCGTCAATTTTTGTTTGGAGTTAAAATTCCAGGTCATAAACAAAATATGGCGTTCAGATTGTTTCCTTATAAAAAAAATAGCTAGAAATTTATTGACCAGAAAACCAGCCTATGACATCTGATACCAATGAAGGGATACATATATGCATAACACAAATCTATACTAAATAGATTGTTTAAACATAAACCGAGAACTTACTTGTCGTTCTCGTAAGCGGAAGCGGTACGATCTTTAACCGTGGCTGGAATTACTGGCCTTCAGTGGTTGTCACGTACTTGACGGATCAACCCCTTTATCCACAGTCTCAACACCTAAATTATTTAGTAGAGAGTAGGAAGAGCTGTAGAGAAATCAGTATTTTTATCTGAGCCAATTACTACTGTATTTATAACTGTATAATACAGTAGTTGTCCTCTTGTAGGACTTTATCAGGTAACTTATCTTTTTAGCTGGATAGACATTAAGAGCACCCCTTTATGAGTGGACTCTTTTATACAGATAAATCCAACAGTTTCTGAAAGCAAAAGGTGCACATCTCAAAATCTAATTGCTGTCAAGATTATAGACTATTACATTTCATGTCAGAAAATCATAACTAGGAATTTGAAAGGGAGATATGAGGGTTTCATGAATTTGAGTCTCACTTGAGTGTTACAAATATTTGAATGAGTGAATTGAATTGAGGGTTTAGGATAATTGGGTAGAGTAATGATACATTTTTTACTGGGATTTTTATATAAATAGCTTTCAATATACCATATTAATAAGTCACCTAGCATTAACATAATCTAGCCACAATATTTATATTTAAAATTTGATTTATAATTAAAATATGGTATATAATTAGATTGATATTTTTTACATATGACTTTTATACACATATATACACACATATATTTGTCTTATATTTTTTAAATATTTATATCATCAAATTATATCTAATAAATATGCTAGGAAAAGAAAGAAAAAATAAAATATAGTTACAAAAAGTGGATAAGAGTTGAGAATGGTTATGTGGGGGGTAATAATCTCTTTTTTCCTATTGAGACTAAGATGTCCAAAATGTGAATACACATTTAAATATTAAGATGTTGTATTAAGATCTGAATACTAAAAATCAAGATTATTTGTTTTAAAAAATATAAATCTTTATTAAAAATTCTTATTTATTTATACTAATTTAAATATTATAAAGTGGTGGCTGATGGTGATTGGCTCGTGGTATTTGATGGTAATTGGTGGCAGTTGTTGTTATACGGTAAATATGGTGGCAATAAGGGTTAGCAATAGTAATATTGGTAGTGGTTGTACGACGGTGGTGATCTTGATGGTGGAGGTTAATAGTAATAGTGGTTACCTGTGCTAGTTTGCAATAATGGAATTGTACATGGGAATGTGGTTGTTAGTAGTTGTAGCAATGTTGGTGATACTGGTTTGCGCTAATGGCAGCTGTAGCAATGGTGGTAGATGTAACAGTAGATGTGGTTGGTGCGTCAACGACTAGCAGGTGATGGTGAGGGTTGTCGTGATAGTTAAGGTGGTTGGTGGTAATGTGTAGTGGTGATGGTTTGTAACTATTGTCGGTACAAGATAGTGGTAGTTAACGACGACGCTGACAGTGGTTGATAGCAGTGGTGGTAAAGGTGTGGTGGTTGACAATGATAAGGTGGTTGCGATAGTCGAGGTAGTTCGCATGGTAGTGACTAGATGGGGTTGGTGGTGGTGGTGGTTGTTGATGGTGGTTGTTGATAGGTGTTGTGTTAGCTAGTTGTGATAGAAACTCACATTCATGCGAATAACTTCTTAATAGAATTTTACTGAGACTTTGAAGTAAATCTCAAAATAGTTCAGGTCCTAGGAAATTATTTTGGACTTTCGTCGACTATTTTATTTGTATTTTTTAAATGATGGCTATATTTTTTAAAATATTTTAAATGTTAGATATTTCTCTTTCAGCACCTTAAAAAGTGGCTATAGGGTTAATATCTTATGAAAAGTAAGCTAACTCATCTAATTGTTCTTTTTTTTTTTTTGGCGAATTGAGCACTTTTAAATCCAGTCTTAAAGTTTCGAGCACTTTTTTTTTTATAATATGAAAATTTTGAACATTTATATTATTTGAGCCAAAAATAAAATTTTAATCAGAATATCAATTATTTCATAAAATTTTTCTAAAATATTTTAATCATAAATTCCCAAACATCCTTATTCGAAATTTAATCCTTAACTGAATCAAATGACGACATGCAACAGTAATGGCTACGCCGAATTCACCTCCGACAACAAAAAACGACAACGTGATGGCTTGTGTGATGTTATGTCAAGTGAAACCTATTTCCGAAAATGATGATACTGTCTGGACCAGAGCTACACTGTCACAAGTGTGGTCGGCAAACAACTTTCATCTAAAAATTATATTGTGTGTATAGGTCAAATACCATATTGTACGATGATGTATTTGATTTTTGAATGCCTATACTTTGATCGACAGTGGTAGCCTGGTAGCCAAGGGTGTTCAAACTTTTTTAGAGCTTCAATTTGCTTATTTTAAGTAAATAAATAAATAATTTGGACCGGTGTACGTAATAGAGGGGGAAAAAGATGCAGTCAAACTTTATTTTAACAACCACTCGTTATAACAACATTAAAGTATAACTGCCTAATTTTCTCCAGAACTGATTTTTCATGTTATATTTCACCTCTCTATAATAGCATTCTATCTATAACATCAATGACATCCATTATTGTAGTACAATCTTTGTAAAATTACCTCTCTATGACAACCATACTCAAAAATATTGTGTATTAATATTTTGTAAGAAATATACTATGTATAAAACTAAGATACAAAATATTTATGGTAATCATCATTGATGTCATATAAAAACTGATGAAGAGCCTTAACCTACTGCTACTTGGACTGAGATTGAAGAGTCAAATGTTAAATTCTTAGACAACCTTCAAGAGTTCAAGGGAAACCTATTGAATACCTTTTTGCTGAAAATTAGGATAAAATTCTTCGCCAATTTAAATGTTATATTTTCATTAAGAGACTGGAATTTGTGAAACAACCTGAAATTATAGAATTCTTACGCTAAACTAAAAAATTTAAACTTTTCAATTAATATTAAATGCATATGTTCTTTAAATTTTAAATTTTTTTCTTCGATATAATAAAATTAGTTATGAATTTATTAATAATGTATCAGTCTTTTCAATTTTTAATTAATGACATACGAAAATTGATTAAGATTTTAAATTTAACACGTCGTTTATAACATAAAAAGTATAGAAAAATATTTTCTGCTTACTTTTTGGTTATAACAGCTAAATGATAAATGTCAAATGCCACTATACATATATAACAACACCTAACTATAGCAGCCATAAAAATTTCAGACAAACGTTGTCACTATAACGAGGTTCTATTGTATTAAAGGAGCATTTTAGTAGCAATCAATCCATACTTCTAACGCTCCGTTTGGATAGTTGTTACCCATCATTTCATAATGTGTTGTATTGTATTATATTGTATCGTATGGTACTGTATCGTATTGTGTTGTACAACATTTGGATAGACTGTATTGTTTACCGTGGTTTAATAATTGAAAATAAGGTAAAGGGTAAAATGAGAATATTAAATAATAAGTAAGGGCATAATGGGTAAGAAAAATAGGTAACGACGCGATCCCACCAAATCGATCGTTACATAAAATGACAGTTTGCATGGTTACATAACCATGGATTTAACGATACCATACAATGTTAATTAGATAAACAATCAAAATAAACATCGTACCCATGGTAACAATACAATACCATACCATGGGTTACAACAATCCAAACAAGCTGTAAGTATAGTGAACCATCGTCTGGTCAAGTAAACTGTTTAACCTTTTGGAGCACGGATTTCCGAACATCATATTAGACATATTTTAAAAAATATGTAAATAATATACCTAGTTTGATGGTGAGATCATAGGTTCACGTGAACCGCAACTTGATATATAAATCTGCCTCTGCTCCCATTAAACTCCACTGGAACTTTGTTCACCATAGTATCCTCCAAAATCTCCAGTTCGTCAAATTTGCGAAAAAATTAGTATGTTTTTGATTTAGGGGTTGAGGACCACGAGGATTACACAAGTGAGGAGGGAATTAAGTGGGTTGAGTAGAACGACCATAAGAAGAACCATTCCATGCCCTACTCATATTTTTTTTTTTTTGGGCCAAAAATGGAAATTGAGAAAAAACCCTAAGCGAAGGGGTTTAAGAAAAGTAGACAAAAATGAGAAAAAAACTCCATGACTACGGAAAACTAAGTTTATAAGTTTGACAGAGCATTATTATTTTTAAATTGATGACAATTTGGCTTAAGTAATAAATTTGCGAAATATTGATAGTATTTGGCTCATATTATGAATAAATAATGGCGGATTATTCTTATGTTATATTTTGCTTCGATTTTTGTATATGAGTGAAGTGATGACGATTCGGTTTCATTATTTATAAATTAGATAGAGTATTTTTTATCACTTATCAATAAATGCTACCGGATTGTCTTGAATTTATGTTTTCATTTTTTTTTGTGAAAGAATAAAGTGAGGACAATTTGGCCTCATTTATATGCAAAATATGCTCATTGGGTGAATAAGTACGACATGATTGTTGTTATTTCTAAATATAATCATTTAAAGTTTTTTTTTTTTGTGGATGTGTGAAGTGAGACCCGATTTGGCCTGAATTCTTTACAAACGAACTTTATTTTTGGTTCAATATATGCATAAGCACGGACATCAAGTGGTCAATTTTAAAAGAGCAGCTTTAAATTGCATGAATGTTAAGACCACCCTTATTTTTACCTATTTGTTAAAGAGAAAATAACATATCTAGCCATTCCCAAACTAGGCCCTACATTCAAATAGAGACATTGATACTTAAATAAAAGCTAGCTAAAATTTTATCCTATATAAATATGTTTACAAATATTTTTTACCTTAAAAAGTGGAAGTAACGCTAACAAATCTATCAGATTCAGTGTTATTTAGGGAATCCCAACAACAATGGGTTCCTATTATTTTCCTATTATATATCCAATATTATGCTTAAAGTTAGGGAAAGATATGTCATTAAGGAAACATATTGAAGAATCCTATCATTAATAGAAATCTTACATTTGCCTAATATAAGTATGTATCAGGGCACACGATCTCGTCTCTGTGATAAAAGAAAGTTCCACCTTGTTGAATATAGAAAGGTGTTTCATATATGCTTTTCTATTACATATAGTGTGATACTAAGAGCGCGTTCCGATGAGCTTACTTTATGTAGTTTATAACCAAAAATGGTTTATAAGTCATTTTTCTCATTTTTGGCTTTTTTTAAGCATATAAGGGTTTATATGCCCATGAATTTTTGAGTTACCAAACATTTACTAATTGATTTATAAGCTTAGAAGCCACTTTTAAGTTCACCCAAATAGGTTCTAAGTTGCTAACCTGAGCTCATGTATGTTTAAGAGATGAACTAGATAATATTAAGTACATAAGTGATATATATTGCATACTTTAATTATATTTTATTTTACCTAAATTAATTTTGCGTTATGTATCCTTGACTACACGAGGGATACACAACTTTTCATCAAATAATATATGTCTGTGTTCAGTGTTATTGTACTTTTGTAGTATACAACGAACCTCACATATAAATCTAATAAAGATTGTTTTAGCACTTCACAGTAAAATATGTAGTAAAATATATTTGCATTATGCATAGCATAATGCCTAATTAAATTATGCACTAATATATAGAATACATAATATATTTATATAATCAAATATAACTCATTTAAATACAGGATGTATGTTACATATTTTCTTCCAGAAAAATGACACGAAATATATGAAAATATAAAATATGCATCATGTATACATAAAATATTAGGGACAATTACATTGAGAGACACCTCAATCATAAGAATTACCAAAAAAGACCCCTATTTTGCTACCTTACATGACATAGCACTCCCTCCATTTTTTTTTATATTTTCTTTCACTCCATAACACCCCTTTTAAAGAAAAAAAACCCTAGCCCCCATTTTTTCCTCTCTTCTCTTACTCTCTTTCCCATTTTTCCTCTCTTCTCTCCACCCTAACAAGTCCACCACCGCCCCCCACCCACCACTGTCTCACCTTCACTCCTCCTCCTCCAAGCTGCCGCCGCCGCCACCACCGTTATCAACGTCGCTGTCGCTGTCGCTGCCTCTTCTTCTTCTTCTTCTTCTTTTCTTTATTTTTTTTTTTGCTTTTTGAATAACAACATTGATTTTTGTTGTATATTCCAATCAAAACTCCGGTGAGGAGTTTATTTATCAAGTTTCTTCTTTTTCTTCACTTTTTTCATAAAAATTTATTGAGATCTACTAGTTTTTTGTTGCAACTTTTGTGTAATGTTTAGATCTAGTGTTTTTCTTGGATAAAACTGTATAGATCTTGGATTTTTATTAAGCTTTTGTATAAAATCTGCTTAGGGCACTGTTTAACATTATTTTTGTGAGTTTATACACTTTTATACATTTTTATACAAGTTTATACAATTCTGTAAACGTGTATAAAAATGTATAAATCTGTATATGCACGTATTGACAGTGTATAAAACACATTCTATGCATTGTAAAATTGTATAAAGCTGTATATACGTGTATGAACAATGAATAAAATTGTATAAATTTTAGATTTGTGCACTTTTTATGGATGTTTTGTATAAAACTTATGTTTTTTTGTGTATATTTTTGTATTTCTCTTCTTGCATACACATTTTTCTATGTATTTACATGTATAATTTATTATTTTAATAGATTTAGGTTTATAAATTTATCAAAAAATAATTATTTAAACAAATCCACAAATAAAATATGGTGGGGCAGTGGTGGGGGAGGGTGAGGGAGTGGTTCCTAGGGTTTTAGTTTAAATGGGTGCTATGTTTTGTAATTTTGAAAATAAGGAGGTGACATGTTGTGTAATGTAAAAATAAAGGGGTGCTATGGATGAAATGTGGCCCCTCATTTGTAATTTTTTATTGTGGGCTGCCTAGTTTTGAAAATTCCCCAAAATATTATGTCATTTTAAATGTGTATCAAATTTTACACGTTAAATCGAATGTTATTTAAGCATATAATGCCACAACATACAATATACATATAATATGCATATCTAATAAAATGGTGAGTAAGAGAGATTAATGCTACCAGATTGTCTTGAATAAGAGAGATTAATGCTCTTGAATTTTGAGGGTCAAATAAAGCAATAAAATAACATGATTTAAATAATGAATATTTATTGGGGTGGAGATGAATATCGAAATGATATTTCATTGAATCCAAATAAATCAATGCAGATTGATTACGTGAGGTGAATTTAGAAATTTTTGCTTAATTGAAATGGGGAGTGGGGATGAAGTGGGGTTCCTAGTGTTTTACTTAATTTTACTTTTGAAGGTAAAAATAATTAGTACTGATATTTAGTAGATCATTAATTATTGTAGCTATATTAAAGATAACTACAACTCATCTCCATGATTTTATTGTAAAATTATAAAAATATCTCAAAAGAAAACTATAATATTGATCCATTTCATTAATGGATTACTGGTATTTTACCGTTGCCTTACTCTTGCCCGTTGGTCATTATACCTTATTAAATTGTTAAAAAATTCTTTACTTGAAAGCAAAATATTCTCGGCCATTATTTTCTTACCGTTGGTTGCTAGTAATTACATTTGTTAACGTTATAGTTGTGACCAAGATTCTTGAACGTTTGCAATGACCTATAAATATGAGACTTATTCTTTCATTCTATGAAAAAGACAATAAGACAAAGAAACAATACAATATTCAATTCTTTTCCTACTGGGGTTCCTCTATTTTTTATGATTCTTTGTTGTTCCTGCTCTTAGTATTACACTAGAAGAGCTTGAATCTTGGGAGGTACACCTGTACCGGTGAAATATCCTTAAGGACGGTGTCTTTGACACACCTCAAGTTATCAAGAATTTCTGTGTTTCAACCAATTTTTCCAACAATATTAAAGATATTTCAATTCTTCTATCATGGAACACGAAAATGAACGGGACAATGTTGTTCCTCAAAACAATGAAGCTATTGTTACAAATATTGATGGTGTTACTACGGGCGTTCCAATTGCACCTGCACCTACCTTTGCCAAACCATTCCTCGATGTGTCAAAAGTTGAAATATTTGGTGGAGAAAATTTTAGGAGATCGCATGAACAAATTTTTTCTGTTCTTGACATGCACTGTGTTGCTTTTTCCCTCACGGATCCAAAACCCGATGAATCATCTTCTAAGAAATTAGAATCATGGGTTCACGCAAACAAGGTATGTAGACATACTATATTAAGTACTTTATCTAACGAATTGTTCGATGTCTATTGTTCTTACAAGGAGGCGAAGGAAATATGGGATTCATTGGTTGCTAAGTATACTGCTGAAGATGCTAGCAAGCAAATTTGTTATTGGTAATTTTTATAAGTGGGAGATGAATGAGAACAAAGACATTAAGGCTCAAATCAACGAGTTTCATAAACTAGTTGAAGATCTCAAGGCAGAGAAAATTAATTTACCGGAGCAGTTTGTGACCGGTATTTAATTGAAAAACTACCATAATCTTGAGGTGACTACAAGCAAAATTTGAAACATAAACACAAACTGTTGTCACTTGCTGATTTGGTCAAGCACATCATTATAGAAGATACCAACAGGAAACAATCAATTTCTACTAAAGGGGAGAAAATTGCTACAAAAGCCAATCTCGTGGAGGACAATACGTCTCGCAACAAAAATAACAGATACGAAAAGAATCTTGGTTACAAGCCCAAAGTCAACAATAAAACCTTCAAGAAAAAAGGCAATTTCTTTGTGTGTGGCAAACCAGACCATCTTGCACCTCAGTGTAAGGATAGAAAAGTTGGTTAAAAATGACAATCCTGCTAAAACTAAAGCAAATTTGGTTGAAGAAGATGATGTTATTGTTGCGGTCAGATCCCAAGTAAATCTTGTGTCTAATGTGAAAAATTAGGTGTTAGATAGAGGTGCCACTAGGCATATTTGTGGAAATAAAAATGAATTTGCATCTTACACCCAAATTGAATAAGGAGAAGAAGTTTTTTATCTTGGTGATTCCAGAACTACTCCAGTTCTAGGAAAAGAAAAAGTTCTTCTCAAGCTCACATCTGGAAAAACGCTGGCCCTAAATGAGGTGTTACAAGTTCCTAATATTCCAACCAATTTGGTTTCTGTAGGATTGTTAGGAAAATTTGGTGTGAAGGTTTTATTTGAATCTGATAAGGTCATATTAACCAAAAATAATATTTTTGTTGGCAAAGGGTATTGTAACCATGATTTATTTGTACTCAATATTATGAATGAAAATGCTAGTACTTCTGCTTACTTGATTAACTCTTTTGATTTATGGCATGCTAGATTTGGACACGTTAGTTTATCTTATATTAAGAAAATGCATTTTGAAGGTCTAATTTCTAATGTTGATTATTCAAATTTAGATAAATGTAAAATTTGTGCTGAAGCTAAGCAAGTTAAGAAATCACATGTTTCGGTTTATTCTAGAGAAACTAATTTATTAGACTTAATTCACACTGATTTAGGAGACTTGAAGCAAACAATGACTAGGGGTGGCAAAAGATAATATGTCACATTTATGAATGATTATTCTAGATATACAAAAGTATACTTATTGAGAAATAAAGATGACACTTTTGATGCCTTTTTGATATTCGAAACTGAAGTAGAAAATCAATTGAGTAGGAAGAATTAAAGAGTTAGATCTGATAGAGGTGGAGAATATATTTTACTTAATGATTATTATGAAAAGGAGTGCATAATTCGTGAAGTTAACCCTCCATACTCACCTGAATCTAATGGAATAGCAGAAAGGAAAAATAGGATGTTGAAAGAAATGATGAATTGTATGCTTGTTAGTTCTTCTGCGCCTAATAATCTTTGGAATGAAGCTATTTTGTGTGCTTGTTATTTACAAAATAGAATACCTTATAAGAAAACCGGTAAGACACCTTATGAATTGTGGAAATGCTATCCACTTAACTTGAAATGTTTAAAAGTGTGAGAGTGTCTTGCTAAGGTTATGTTACCTAAACCTAAGGTTATGTTACCTAAACCTAAGAAAAGAAAAATTGGATCGAAACCTCTGATTGTACGTTTATTAGTTATGCTGAAAATAGTTCTATATACAGATTTCTTATTATTAAAAGTGATGTGATTGAACGCAACACTATTGTTGAAACTAAAGATGCTGAATTTTTTGAGAATATTTTTCTTTTAAAGAGTAATAATATTTCTCATGCCCCTATTACTCAAAATGAAAATATTTTGCATAATCTGGTAGTTCAAAATGATTTTGAAAATGAGGATTTGAGAAGTATGAGAACAAGAATTGAAAAATCTTTCGGTGAAATTTTTTACACTTATCTTGTTGAAAATGATCCTAGAACATTTCTGAAGCGATATCTTCTCCTGATGCATCTTTTTGGAAAGAAGCTATTGATTCTGAAATAAATTCTATTTTACAAAATAATACTTGGGAGCTAGTTGATTTACCTCCGAGAGCTAAACCCGCTGGTTGTAAATGGATTTTCAAAAAGAAATACCTTCCTGATGGTTCTATTGATAAATATAAACCAAGGCTTGTTGCTAAAATTTTACTCAAAAGAAAAATGTTGATTATTTTGATATTTATGCTCCTGTAATAAGAATTTCTTCTATTCGTATTTTAATTGTTTTGGCTGTTGAACCCCAAAAATTATCCTTTCTTTAAGAAAAGATAGGTTCGGGTATATTTCAACAAAATGGGATTCCAAAGGGCTTTCTTTGGAGTCGCCACCTAATTTAGGAGAATTAGGAACCAATTAATTAAATAGTGCGTGCAAGCACTCCGTTTTAAGGATGATGGTCTTTTCAGAGATTCTAAGTAAGATGTTCAACTAATTCCGAAAGAAGGTTTTCATTTGGAAAGCACTTTCGAAAATCCACAAAATGTGGTTAATCCTTCGGTTTTCACAAAATAGCTCTATAATGCGATTTTCAAAAGTATTTAACTTTCAGATCAAAGCGGCACTAATTGAATTTAAAATCAAGTATACATAAAAAAGGTAGGGAAAATAAATGACTTTAATAAGAAAAATAATTGACTTGAAGACTTGTATTAAACTTGTATTTTAAAAGCAATTTTAAGATTATTACGAATTGGCTTGCACGCATTATTTAACTAAAAGATTCAAAATTCGCAAATAAGATGGAGATTCTAAAGAAATAAAATATTCACAAAATAACTCAATAAATAACTAAACATTCATTCATAATCAATCAAATATATTATTCTACAATAATTATCTACGGGGAATTCCTATAGACATGCAATTTCTAAGGGATAGAGGGGAGAGAGAAGGATTTAGCAGACGAACCTGGAAATTGTGGATTGAATGACTACTTTTATTTTTGACATTATGCCCATGAGCCTAAGTTATATTAAGCTGCTCAACAAAGCATTTTTTAAAAGTCCTTCTTGAATCTTGATCCCGGACTCGCCCCCAATGTGACTCCAATACAATACACTATCCCCATTTGTGAGTTTAGCCAACTCGTCCCAAGGTTGTGTATTCATGCAAAGAGAAAAGAAGATAAAGATTAGGGTACGTAATGGGTGCTTGAGAAAACATCATAAAGAGATATACATATAAATTCACACTCCGAAGGGAAGAGCAAAATTTATTCAGGAACAAAGTGCAGAGAACTTAGCAAAATGTCACCAACTCAAATAGTTTTCATTTTAGAGTTCAAGCACTTTACATATCTGCCCATTCAACAACAAAATACTCAGCTAACAAACATCAAAAAGAGAAAAACGGCTAATTATATACGCAGTCATTTTGAGAAGTAGAATACATTGTTCTCTCTATTGATCACTTGTTCCCCTGACATAAAACTACCATGTAATGCATGCACTGGAACCAACTAAAAGTCAATCATAATAAATCAACAAACTATTGCAGAAAGAATGAACATCTAAAGAGTAGCAAAAACCTGGAGTGAAATGTCAATCTTATCAAAAGAAATGCACCATGACTTCATAGCTCTCATAGCCTCAGCTTCTAATACTACGCTCATGATGCATAGGCTGCTTAGACAGGGCTTTAGGAAACTGAAGCTAACTAAGACTTTTACTCTAGAATCTGATTCAGGAAGAACTTTTGATACACATAGGGAAGCAAAACTTAAAAGAGAGAAGAAGGGAAGCAGGAAACCAGGAATGAATCAAATAAGGTACAGGACAGAAACTAAAAGAAAGATGGAATTTGAGGCATAGCAGACTTCAAGATAGGACCAAAGAACAACCTCATGCCTGAACTGAACTGAGGAAACCAGGATATTAACACTAGTTTGATTCATGAAAAATTGAACTCATTTAAGCTAAACTGGCAGATCACTGAACCAGGACAAAGAAAGAACTAGGTTGGAACATAATCAGGGAAGAAATAACAAGGTTGCATCACACACTTAACCTGAACAAAATTAAACACCTTTTGGAACAAACTACAACCCTTTTCCATAACAATTTCACCTCTTAAACTTGCAACATCATGACATCTATCCTACACTAGCAGACCTTATTTCACCCTCAATCAGATACACGCTATACCCTGCACACTTTTACCCTCACACATAACTCACATTCTTAGCAGGATCCCTCACATCTCTGCACCTAAACAAACTGCAGAAACAAAAAAACACTTCCCTGGGAACACTAAACAAATTACCAGTACCTAAGCACTACAACACTGCACAATGGCTAACTAGCCTGCATACCTCCTTTTATCTCTCAAACTCACCATACAGAACCTGCAGCATACACCTAAATTCCTTCTAATCTACCTGCAGATCCCTCACCCTCCTAAGAACAGAATAAGCTACTACTATCTCCTTTGAACTCATAGAACCAACAACTATTTAAATAACCAGAACTGACCTAGACCTCCAAGAGCACCTCTAACAACCTGCAGCTATTTAAATAACACCCTGCACACATTTCACAACCTCCTGAATATTGCAGCATCAATAACCATCCCCAACTCCTGCTATTCACACTAAATAACTAAATAGTCTAACTGGAAACTCCCTGATCACATCCCTCACTGCCCTGAACTGACCCCAAACAATCAGAACCCCACAACCTCTCCATTTAGCCTACAAACTACCAAACAACACCCCCTGAAACACCTCTTCACACATATAAGCCAACTGTACACCAACAATCAAATCTGTTGCCTGCCTCCCTCATACGATACCTAAATCTCTCACAAACATCCTGAAGAACATCATTTAGAACCATCAACACCTCTACACTACCCCTGAACCAAGACAAACCACTGAACAACCTTACCACACCTTCCTCCTTGACAAACCAAAGAAAAAGAAACAGATCTTCATATAATCAAAACAAGCAGGCAAGAACTAGAAGTATCAACCAAATAGGCATGGTTTTTAGATTAAATAGAGACAGACTACACAACTTCCATGTTTCAAACACACTCCAATATCTTATAGCTCAAAATAAGTTATGAACTCTTCTAACATAGGAAAAAAGACAATTGAATATATATAAAAATCAAGAATCTTCAAGCTGTGTACACGACAAAGCTCACTTTTTTTTAAAAAAAACTTACAGTAACCTAAAATCAAACTCTATACCAAACAGTGAGTTGACCTGCACTTCACATAGTATTAAACGTAAGAATTCAAGTGAAAGGTTGAAGTTTTACCTGCTGCGATGCAGTGAACGGGGCGTTGAATCTGAAGAATTGTGACTCGAAATAAAGCGACTTAAACGAAGTAGACGACTTGAATGAGGCCGACGACTCGACTAACACAGAAGCGACTCGAGTAATGAAGCGATATCGAACACAAAATGCAGAAACAACAGCAACACTTCTTAAACTTAAAAAAAAACTGAAGAAAATTTCTAAAGTTTTGATGCTGCCATTTCTATATTCTTTTTCTATTCTCCCCCCCCCCCCCCCCCCTAAAAGAAACTCCCCCAAAATGAGCAAAATAATCAGATAAATTCCTGAATTTTAGGGTTTTTGCCCGTTTGAAATTTCGAAGCGACCCTTGCTCATTTTTTGCCTTTTCCTTTTGAGACGAGGATGAAATGGTCTAATCCCCTTAGGGATCGTACCATTCCAACCTTATCTCTAAGGAAATCGAACGTTGGAATTGATCGAGGACTCGGATGAACTTGCTTTCAAAATGGACGATGGTGATTCGATTGTTGCGTGGCTCTGGTACGGAAAAAGCAGAGAAGGGAACATTGGGGGGGGGGGGGGGGAGGGGGGACCATTGGGTACGAATTCTTGGACTGTTGCTGATTTAGGAGGGAAATTGCAAAGGAAAAATTTGATCGGGTCTAGGGCTTTGAATTGGGAAAATCGGGTATGGGTTGAAGGGAATTAGGAAAAGAGATGAAATGGAAACTGTGCGTGTATTGTATACAATGCTTTGCAGAAGTGAACCTAAATTGAGACGTAAGAACAGATTTAGCCCCTTTCTTAGGATTAATTAGGAATTGAAGGGGGTTGCAAGGGTGGGATAGAAGTTGGGCTACATCTCACAATTTTAGCCCTTTTTCCTTTAGATTTAACTCCATTACTTGTGAATTTTTAAAATTAAATTTAATTTAGAATAATTTGACTTTAATTAACATGTCCGGGACAAAATTGGGTGTCAACATTGGCATCCATACATAAATTATTTATTCACCAAATGGATGTTAATACTGCATTTTTAAATGGTGAGTTAGAGGAGAAAATTTATATGGAGCAACCTAAGGGTTATGCCGTGACTGGTCAAGAAAATAATGTTTGCAAATTAATAAAGTCGCTATATAGTTTTAAACAAGCTCCCAAGCAAGGGCATGAGAAATTTGATAATGTTTTATTAAATAATGGTTTTACATCTCTTAAAGATGATAAATGTGTTTTTACAAAACTTGTTAATGGTATTTGTGTGATTATATACCTTTATGTCAATGACATGCTTATATTTGGTTCTAAACTTGATGTAGTACTTGAAACAAAAAGCTTATTGTCTTCTAACTTTGATATAAAAGACCTGTGAGAAGCTAGTGTCATTTTAGGCAGGAAAATTATTAGAGATAGTGATGGTTTGAGTTTTCAAGGATATTATGTAGAGAAAATTCTTAAGAAATTTGACTATTTTGATATGGTACCTGTGAGCACTCCTTTTGATGCTAATTGTTGATTAAAGAAGAATCGTAGAAAAGCTATTTCTCAAAAGAGGTATGCTCAAATTATTAGTAGTCTAATACATTTGATGAATTTTACTAGACTTGATATAGCTTATGCTGTGTGTAGATTGAGTAAATATACTCATAATCCTAGCAGTGATCATTGGAATGCATTGACAAGACTTATGAAATACTTGAGAGGTACCATGGAATATGGTATTAAATTTAGTGGATTTTCCTCTGTATTAGAGGGATACTGTGATGCCAACTGGATCTCTGATTCAGATGAGGTAAAATCCACTAGTGTCTATGTGTTCACCCTTGGTGGGGGTACAATAACATGGAAGTCAGCGAAGCAAAGCTTAATTGCAAAATCAACTTTAGAATCTGAGTTTATGGCTTTCGAATTAGCTGCTAATGAGTGATGTAAATCCAAAATGAAATGGATAATTTTCTATTTTATTTTATTAATTTAGAATAATTATCTTCTAGGATAGATTTTATTATTATCATTATCTTTTCTTAGATTTTATCTTTATCTCTTAGTTAGAGATAAAGTTTACATAGTTTTAGGCTTTTACCGTGGCAAGGCTCCTACTATAAATAGGGCTTTCCAGGTTCATTGTAAAGCACCTCATTTTGATGAATAAAAGCTGATTTCTCATTTTCTCTCTTACTTCTTCTCTCTTCCTGTATTTTTCTCTCCAACTTTCGCTTCCTTCTTGTGGTGCTACATCAATATTAGTATTTGAGCTTAAGGTTTTATGTCCAACTACATGTTATAGAATCATAAAAATACTCACCACCTACTAAAAAAATAAACTATTTTTATACCACTTAATCTGAAGTTGTGCTATAAAGAAAAAAAAATCTTTGGTATTACATTCAATTCTTGAAGCTTTGAAAGTGAAGACAATTCGGAGGTCCTACAAGACACTACTAAAAGTGAGATTTTTGACCACTATAAGGTACTCGTTTTTCCACTTAATACTTGGTTAATATTCATGTGTAAGCTGATCCACTAATTTTTTTTTTTCTGAAAACCCCAAAAAAAAAAGTCATTCCTAGATATTAAAAAAAAAAGTTTTCTTCCAAAAAAAACTCACTAGTGTAGTCTTTACATTAATATTTTTAGTTCTTTGTGTGCACTTCGATATTAGTTTATATTCTTCTATTATAAATAGTAATATTTAGTCATTTTCAGCGTGTTCACCCTACATTTCTTTCCTCTATAAAAATCCAAAAATAAATAAATAAATAAATAACTTCTATTTAGTCACACAGTTATGGATTAGTGCATGTCTAGGTAAGTTGTGTCAAAAAAGCTACTACTTGCCTAAGGACTCTAGTTTTTAAGTGGGACCATTGTGACCCCTCCAGTCTTTTCTGGAAACTTTCCTGGTGCATTATTCATACTTTGTGCCTTAACTCTATTTTTTTCACGATGCCCCCTGTTTCTGAAAATACTGAAAAAATGAAGCTATTTCTTCCCAAGTTAATATTAAGCTTATCCGTGACCTTAAAGATCTTAAAGAGAAATTAGATGATCTATCATATCTCAAAGATGGCTTTAAACAACTTCAAGAACAAATGGATCACTTGATAGTAATTGTTAAAAGCAAGCAACCTATTGGTAATAATGACCCATCAAATGTGTCCCCTTTTATGTAGGGTCTACTGATAGCCAACTAAATTCCTTAAAAGATGGTCTTTTACCTAATCCTCCTGGTCTCACCCACACTAAGGATAATCCTCACCATCAGTCAAGTCTGTCTGTCCAGCCTTCAGTCAACCCTCATCATCAATCATGCTCTTTTATCCCACTCAAAGCTCCTATAGATGATGATGATGACTTTCATTTGGAGGAAGATCAATTTAGGGATAGGCGTCTGCATTACACCCAACACTATCCACTAGTTGATAATCCTTCTTTCCTTGAACAACATAGGACTTACAGGGAATATCCTAATAGGAGAACTCTTAGGTTCGATAGAACTTCACCACCTAGGAGAACTTATGAGGACCACAATGACCTTACAAAAAGGCCAAGGTGGAAGTACCCAGTTTTGATGGAAAGCTGGACCCCAACTTGTTCCTTGATTGGGTAGATAGCTTAGAGAGGACTATTTTGAGTGGTACGACATGTCTGACATTTCTCATGTTCGCTTTGCTAAAATGAAACTAGTTGGAAGTGCTAAGAAATATTGGTGAAATATTGGCAAAATATTACTCGAGAGATAGAGCATCTAGGTCAACCACCAATTACTCGGTGGGCTGAAATGAAAGCCAAACTTAAACAAAAATTTGTTCCTTTCTCTTTCCCGTCCACACTCATAGATCAAATGTTTAACCTTAGTAAATTGAACTCTAGTATGACCGAGTACATGACCCATTTCCTTGATCTACAACTTAGGTCTGAGCTAACAGAACCCATCTATGTCACTGTTGCTAGGTTCATAAATGGGCTTCGTCCAAACATTAGAAATGAAGTTAGTCTTTATTCCCTGAATGTGTAGAGGATGCATACCAAAAAGCCTTAGAGCTTGAGAAATATTTCAAAACTTCATCCATGCGTCGAGGGTCATTTCAAGTTGGAGAATCCCGTCAGAATCGAGTCAATACTCCAGTTATCCTTAGACAAAGAGAGGTTAGCGCTACCCTTCCTGCACAGTCATCTTCCATATCCTCCAACCTTCCATCCAAGGGGTCTTCTAACAATTCTCGCATTCCTAATATATGATACGATCACTATCATGACAATGCTCATATTGTGTCTTAGTGTCCACATCGCATATTAGAGATAGGATTAGCTTCTGAGGAGTTCAAAAGTGATGAACAAATCTTAGTTGACCCTGAAGAATTTTCTGGGGATGAAGTTGATCTAGATTGTGACCAAAGGGACGAAACATACATAAATGTGATTAGGTGTGTCTTAGCTACCCAAGTATTAGATAATGAATGGAAACGTACATCCATCTTTTCCACCATTTGCAAGAGTAAGTATAAGTCTGTTAAACTTGTAATTGATGGGGGTAGTTGTATGAACGTCATTGATAAGAGTACTATAGACCGTCTTAATTTGAAAGTAGAGCCCCACCCTAACCCTTTTAAGGTTGCTTGGGTGAACAAAATGGCCCTACCAGTTACCCAAAGATGTTTTATTCCTAATTAAATAGGCTCATACCATGATGACGTGTATTGTGATGTGTTACCTATGAATGTTGCCCATATACTCTTTGGCAGACCTTGGTTATTTTATAGAGATGCCATTAACTATGGTAGGGAGAACACTTACTCCTTTAAGTTTAAGGGTAAAACAATTACTCTACAGCCTGCTAGGCCTCACGAGCTGATTCTTAGGTCCAAAAGTGAGCCTGCCTCCTAAAACCCTGTTCCTAAGTGCTTACATCTTGTCACATCCATTGTACTAGAAATGGCTTCTATTGAAAGTTGAATTTGTCTAGCCCTTGTTGCCAAATATTCTCTGCTATCTTCATCCCCTTCTAGTTTGTCCTATCCTCAAGAAATGCACCCACTCTTTTCTGAATTTGTAGATGTTGTGCCTAAGGAACTTCCTAGTAAGCTACCTCCTCTTATGGACACTCAACATGCTATTGACTTTATCCTTGGATCCCAACTTCCAAACTTGCCACACTATATGGTGAATCCTGTAGAACGAGCTGAACTAAACAGACAAGTTGAGGAGCTATTAGCTAAGGGATTTGTTAAACGTAGTCTTAGTCTTTGTACTGTCCCAACCCTTCTTACCCCCAAGAAAGATAGTTCATAGAGGATGTGCATTGATAGTAGGGCCATCAATAGAATCACCATCAAGTATAGGTTTCCCATTCCTAGGCTTGAAGATCTATTAGATATGCTAGCTGGCTCTTGTTGGTACTCTAAGATAGATTTGCGTAGTGGCTATCACCAAATTCGAGTCTGCCCAGGGGATGAGAGGAAAACCGCCTTCAAAACCCAAGACGACTTGTTTGAATAGGTTGCCATGCCTTTTGGTCTCTCCAATGCTCCTAGTATCTTCATGCGTGTTATGAACCATGTTCTTCAACCATTTATAGGGATGTTTTTGGTGGTCTACTTGGATGACATCCTAGTTTATAGTAATTCTAAGGAGGAACACCCGTCTCATTTTTCGAAAGTTTTTTTCCGTTCTTAAGGAGACTAAATTTTATGCTAACCTTAAAAGTATCATTTTCTTCACCTCAAGTTCTCTTCTTAGGATTCATTGTGTCAAGAGAAGGAATATCTGTTGATCATGATAAGGTTAGGGCTATAAAGGATTGGCCTGAGCCCAAAACCATTTCTCAAGCTCGTAGTTTCCATGGTTTAGCCTCTTTCTATCGTCGGTTTGTTAGGAACTTTAGTGCGCTCATGGCTCCCATCACTGATAGTATGAAAAAGGGAGTCTTCACTTGGACCCTCAAGGCTTCTAGAGCTTTCTTAGATATCCTCTTAAGCACCCTAACTTTGACAAACTTTTTGAAGTTTTCTTGTGATGCTTCTGGGGTTGGGATTGGGGGTGTGTCGAGCCAAGAGGGACATCCTATAGTCTTCTTTAGTGAAAAGCTTAGTGATGCAAAGCAAAAAAGGTTTAGATCCTCAACATATGGTAGAGAGCTTTACGGTGTTGTTCAATCCCTTCGACATTGGGGATACTACCTCCTTCCTAAGGACTTTGTCTTATTTTCTGATCATCAAGCCCTTAAATATCTCAATTCCCAAGCAAATTTAGATCCTAAGTATGCTAGGTGGATTGAATATATAAATGAATTTTCATTTGTCCTTAAACACAAATCTGGGGTTCATAATAAGGTTGATGATGTTCTTAGTCATGTCATTAACCTTCTTTACACACTTAAGGTAGATGTTGTGGGATTTGATAGGTTGAAGGATGATTATCCATCTTGCCCTAGCTTTGGTCGTATCTTTCAAGAAGTGTCATCTGGTAATTGTAGGGATTTTGGGGACTTTACCTTGCGAGATGGTTATCTCTTCAAAGGCTCTAAGTTGTGCATTCTTCGTACCTCATTTAGAGAATTTTTTGATTTGGGAGATGCATGCTGGAGGACTAGGTGGTCATTTAGGCCGAGATAAGACCATTTCCTTAGTAGCTGATATGTTTTATTGGCTGTCCCTTAGAAGAGATGTTGCTAGGATTGTACCCCAGCATCGTACATGTCAACTAGAAAAAACTAGGAAGCATAACACTGGTCTTTACACTCCTCTTCCAATCCCATATGAACCATGAAAATATATTATCATGGACTTTGTCTTAGGCTTGCCACGCACTGCTAGGAGTCATGACTCTGTTTTAGTCGTTGTGGATAGATTTTTCAAAATGGACCACTTTATTCCATGTAATAGGACTATTGATGCCTCTCATGTTGCCAAATTAATTTTAAGGGATGTCGTCAAGCTTCATGGTTTTTCCACATCCATAGTTTTTTATAGAGATGTTAGGTTTGTTGGTCACTTTTGGCGGACACTGTGGAGACTTACTAAAGTTCTCCTCTGCATTTCATCCTCAAACTGATGGACAAACCAAGGTAGTTAACCGAAGTTTAGGTGACTTGCTTAGATGTGTTGTTGGGGACAAACCTGGGAACTGGGACTTAGCATTACCATTGGTTGAGTTTTCCTATAATAATTCTGTTAATAGGTCTACTGGAAAAAGCCCATTTGAGATTGTGTATGGATATTCTCCTCGCTCTCCTGTTGATCTTTCACCACCAGCCTCTCATACACATATTGCACCATCTGCTGAGGCTTTTGCAACCCATATTCGAGATTTACACACTGAGATTAGGCAAAAGATTGCTATGCGTAATGCTGAATATAAATTAGCATCTGATGTGCATCGTCGGGAAGGACTTTAATATAGGAGACTATGTCACGATTCGAATTCATCCTGAACGCTTGCCAAGAAATACCTTTAAGAAACTCCATGCCTGTACTAAGGGTCAATTTCCTATTTTAAATAAATTGGGACCTAATGCTTACCTGGTGGATTTGCCTAACTATATGACTATTATCCTAGATTTTAATGTGGAAGACTTGACTCCTTACCGAGGCACCTTTGGGCCTCCCCTCTCTTTCTCTAGTGTCTTCGCAGGTACTCCAGAGCCTAGGCCTCCACCTTTCAAGGCTCCATATTAGATTGTAGATGTGCTTACTGATGAGATCATAGGTTCTTCCAGTGGCGGTTCACGTAGATACTTGGTTCAATGGAAAGATATGCCACCACATGATGCTACATAGATTAGCGAGGATGAGTTCCGTTTGCTTGATCCAGATCTTTTGGAGTTATATCAGCAGTCTTACTCGCCGGAGTCGAGTTTTCATCCACCCGGAGAGAATGATGTAACTCCAAAATGAAATGAATAATTTTCTATTTTATTTTATTAAATTAGAATAATTATCTTATATGATAGATTTTATAATTATCATTATCTTTTCTTAGATTTTATCTTTATCATATTTTGATTTTATCTTTATCTCTTAGTTAAAGATAAAGTTTACCTTGTTTTAGGCGTTTACCGTAGCAAGGCTCCTACTGTAAATATGGCCTTCTAGGTTCATTATAAAGCACCTTATTTTGATGAATAACAGTTGATTTCTCATTTTCTCTCTTATTTCTTCTCTCTTTTTGTATTTTTCTCTCCAACTTTCGATTCCTTCTTGTGGTGCTACATCAATGAGGCTGATTGGTTGAGAAACTTCTTAACGAGTATTTCACTTGGAATCAAACCAACACCTTCTGTATCTATGCATTGTGATTGTCGATCAGCAATAGATTTAGCAAAGAATAAATCTTATAATGGGAAAAATAGACACATTCGTAGAAGATATAAAGTTATAAAGAATATGATGAGAAATGTAATTATTTCCATAGATTATGTGAATTTAGAATTGAATTTGGCCGATCCTCTGACTAATGCAAAGGAAGTGATTTTAGAAACATCGAGGGGAATGAGACTTACAAATGTCAACTAGAGAAATGTCAACAATGATAGTAACCCAACCTATGTGATTGAAAATCCTATGAAGTAGGTTCATATGGGTAATAACAAGTCATTAGTTGACTCAAACATGCACTATTAAATTTATGTTCCTTCCTATGGTGTGTGAAAATAGTGCAACTATGCAAGGCAAAGTAAGACTGACTTTTTTACTCTTAATCCAATTCATATCCTTTATAGGTGGTGTATTGCTCTGCAGAATACACTTTATAAATGGACCTATATGAGTGTGGAGTGGAGCCGCTCCTATGAAATTTTATCAAAATTTCTAAAGCAGTGAATATTGGGCACTGCGCATGTCCTATTTGCGCAAAACCGCGATGAACAACAAAATGAGAGTATAATATGATAGATAAGACCATGTTCTTGCAAAAGAATTCTTGGTTCATAGAAGTTTTAAACTTCACCAATTATTCTGTAAGTTTAATCTTATTTAATCTAGTTCTAGTTCATAGTCTACGGACACCAGAAACGATGCATTATACTCATTCTTGAAAACCTAGTAAAAACCTCTATTTTTTGTTCTTCTCTTGTTTTAATTTCTTTTCAGATATGTGGGGGACTATTGTAAATTTATAAAATATCTCAAAAGAAAACTACAATATTGAATCCATTCCATTAATGGATTACTTGGTCAAAAATTTTATCGTTGCCTTACTCTTTCCCGTTGGTCACTATCCCTTATTAAATTGTTACAAATTTCTTTACTTCAATGCAAAATATTCTCAGCCATTACTTTCTTACCGTTGGTTACTAGCAATTACATTTGTTAACGTTATAGTTGTGGCCAAGATTCTTGAATGTTAGCCATCACCTATAAATATGAGACTTATTTGTTCATTCTATGAAACAGACAACAAGACAAAGAAACAATACAATCTTCAATTCTTTTCCTACTGGGTTTCCTGTATTTTTGTGATTCTTTGTTGTTCCTGCTCCTAGTATTACACTAGAAGAACTTGTTGAATCTTGGAAAATACACCTATACCGGTGAAATATCCTTAAGGATGATGTCTTTGACACGCCTCAAGCTATCAAGAATTTTCGTGTTTCAGCCAATTTTTCCAACAAATCTTAGGCACGTTCCATGGGTGCGTGTTTACATCTATTTTGAGGCTATAAAATGTGTACTAGAATTAGTCAATATCTATATAAGGAGAGTAGTAGTTATATTAGTTGTTAGAAAAGTATTATGACAAAATTAGTTGATATAATGTAATAAGACTTTTGAATAGAATGTAGTTACTTTTTAAATTTGAATTGAAAATGCTTTATAGTTGAATATTGTTGGTAAAAAGTTTGAAATTTGAAATGAAAACAAAGATAAACATACGTCTGCGTGTTGTTAGATTAAATGGATATCTTATCAGCAATATTTAGCACTTGAATGGTAAAATAGAAGATAAACAACGTGATTATCTATTTTGAACTGAAAATCATAAAGAGAAAGCTATAACATGCAGTAAGTTGATAAGTTATCTTGAATTTAAATTAATCCAAATAATATCTCATACAATTAGATATTTTTTTTAGAAACTTGAATTTGAATTTATCCAGATAATATTTACGTTAAGATATCTATGATTTAAATAATTAAATATGAAAGATAAGTCTATCTATAAGATTTGTTTTAAAAATCAAATAGCTCAGTATAAATTAAAATTCAAAACCAGTAAAAATTTCATTATAGAGGATATTAGGGATGTTGAACTCAGTCAAATCCAAGGTCTTAATGTTTGCTTTTGTTGTTTTCATAATTAAGACATAAATTGAATGTGTAAGATTTTTGTAGCTTTAAGCTACTTTACGGGGGGCTATCATAGGAAATTTAAGTATCAATTAGGCTATTTCACAATTTGAGAAAATAGTTTCCGTCCTATCAAACACTTCCATAGGACTTTCGATAGGTGATTACTACTCCATCTTTGTTTCTTATTCCTTATCTTGAACTTCATCGAAATTTGAAATGTGACTGTGCCAAACTTCTTTCAACACCATCCACCTTGAGGATTGGAAAACTACCTGAATGACCTACAAACTATTATCTGCACTCGATCATCAGATATTTTATGTGTGTAGACAATAAATTTATTGCCTGAAAATAATCAAGACAATAAAAAGTATCTACAAGTAATATATTAATTTATAGAAATAATGCGGGTTACAATCTCTAGAAAAGCTAAAGTTTTCATCCCTTCTCTTTCCATATTTAATCCCCTCAACTTCAGTGTGTGACATTAACAAAATTCATTGTTTCTATTATTTCATGAAGCTATTTGCATTTTGAATCTTATTATGCTTCATTCTTATTTGTTTGATGACGGGCCTCTTTTGATTCTCATGTACATGTGTTGCACTTGGTGCACCTTCAACAGACACTAGGGAGGGGGGATGAATAGTGTCTTTTGATTTTCGCCTTCTGAAGAACCTTGCTTGTTCCTGCAAGAACCTAATTCTTGACGGGTTTCACTAAACACTGTGCTAACAACAATAATGCGGAAATAAACTTGCACATAGATTTGTACGTGGAAAACTCCTTGCTCAAGGGAGAAAAACCACGACCCACACTCTGGGATTTTGAAAACTCTTCACTAACACAACGAGCAAGTTTTAGGTTACAAACTCTAACCAAGGGATTAAACTCTAATACCTAAGACTGCCTACAATCAACTCAATTATAGCAACCACACCTTAGAAACTCCTAAGTACAAGACTGCCTACGATCCACGACCGTAGCAACACCTTTAAGCTTACTCTAGCCTAAAAGCACAAGGATTTCTATAAATAAAGTACATAAAGAATGCTTCTCAAATAAGCGTAATAGGTTACAATTCAAAGCCTAAATACATATGAACTAGACCAAGACAGAAAACCAATATAGCTTGATGAAGAACCACTTGTCCGGTCAGTTCCTTCTGCATGTTCATGCTGGACTGGTATGATTATGCCTGATGAAGAACCTCTCGTCCAGTTAATTCCTTCGGCGCGTTCTCTTCAGAATTATCAACCTTTTGAGCTCTCAATCTCTCTCTCTATGTGGCTGAAGAGATAGTATTTCCTGCATCAATCATGAAGTCTTCATAATGATGTTTATATAGTGTGCATAAGACTTCTTGATGGACAAGGAAAAGAATTATTCTCCAATTAGGACTCAATAAATACTTTCCTTATACACTTTTGCCTCCAATATATTTTTTCCATTTTTGGACTCTTTGAAAATATTCTCCATTATTATTTAGATCTTCCAAGACACTTCCAGCTGGCACCTAAGGCAATTAGGGTTTATTAGCCGCCTTTTAAGCTTTTATATTCACGCCCAAGAGATTCCTAATCCCATCAGGATTGAACTCTGCACTGCTTCGAAGAATCTTCCTGCGCGAGGTTCTTGTAGTCCTACTAGGATTCTGCTTCCTTCCCAATACTGCTTCGTCCAAGTTCTTTCCAATTCCATCTCGGACTGGGAATGTATCTGTGCATCTTTTCATCATCGATAGAACCTCTAACATATCTTTTGAGAAGAAGGTCCTTCTTCTGAGAACAATGTCCTTCACCAGTTTCTTCTCGTTTGTCAATCATCAAAAATCAAACTTCAACAAATTCCCCCTTTTTGATGATGACAAACAAATGTTGCCTGGATGAGTATAAATCTCTGTTCAAACATATACACAAGCAGTGAAACAGGTTAAGAATTAATAACAGAACGAAACTGGGTCACAAACACCTCCAACATTTCTTCTTCCCCCTTTTGGTATCATCAAAAAGATCACAGTACACCTGCCAAAGAACCACTTAAGTAATGTCGAGTCTATAGCATAGATGGCAGCAAACCAATCATATGCAGAACCTGTCAAAAACTTCAATCTAAGATGCTTAATTAAAACCATAAGATAAGAGAATTGATCAGTAATGAATCAAGCAAAATATCTAAATAAGCATCCAAAACATTAAGATTAAGACCATAAATATTGTCTTAAATAGAGCATCACAGAGAAATTGAGGGAATATAGGTTATAAGGTAGGAACTGGTTCTTTTCTGGAAAGTGGATGGAACAAAAATTTTGTAAGAGCAAGCATCACCGATGTTCCTTAAGTTTCCTTGTATCTCCAGTACCAGTTCTCCTTCCCTACGCTTCTGCCTCCTAATTTTGATTACCCATACATGGAATTTCATTGTTATCATGCTCTATAGGTTCTTCTGCATATTCTTCCTCCAAATACCAATCACAACTCTTTGGGATGTTCACTTTAAAGCCACCATGATGATCAGGTTCTGTACATTTGTCTAAAAACATACCAAAGAGTTCCATGATCTATGTAAGAAGAAACCCATAAGCTAACGCATGCTCTCTTAGTTCCATATTAGCTATCCTCTAAATATGTTGTGTCATTACTCCAGGCCAGATTAATATGAACCTCCATATCCAATAGGTCCATGTAAGTTAAATATATAAAGTTCATCTCACTATGACACTATGACCTCTGGACCAGGTTCTTCCGCACAAACTCAAACAACAATAGATAGAAGGATGTCATAACCTTTTTTTCAACTATGTGGCTCTAGTAAGACTTGGTTTCCCATGAATATCTATGTAGAACTCTCAAATCTTCAAGAGTGTACAACTTTCTTGACTCTACATGAACCAGGTTCTTCTAGCTTTGAGCATTCAGCATTGCAACCAGTTGTACCATCCTCTTTTCTTCGGTACCAGCGAGAGTTCTACCTCTCCTAATAAGATGTTCCTTGAACCAACATCTCAGTTCACTTCATTCATTTTCTTGTCAGCCACCTTTTTCTCTGCACTAGAACCAGGTTCAATAGGAGATTCTTCAGGGCTCACCTCTACTCAAGTTTCTTTTATTATTTTTACTTTTTCAGCACTTGAAGAACACACTTAGTAGTCCTTCTTCTTAATTGGATCAGGAGTATGTCATCATCATGTTCCTCATGAACTGGAGAAAATGGTTCATTGACCACTGCAATACCTTTTTTTTAAACCAGGTTCTTTGTGCATTTCTTCCTACTTTCCAAATTCTTCTACATAGGTCTCCATTGCTTCAGCTTCTTTCAGTAAAGAGAACAACTTCCTCATCCTAATCAGTCCCACCATATAACTTTCTAGGAATTTGCTGGTTTTTATTTTCAATTCATCAACCTTGGATCCTTTAAAACTGCTAGGGTCATCTACTAATAATAAGTCAGCCATATCCAAAAACACTCTTTTTTCCCAACATTCGTCATTGGACAACACCAAACTTCTTCATCAATAGTTGATGAACCAGTGGGTGAACTAGGTTCTTCCACCATGTCCTCTTCTGTCTCAGCAACACCATTAAATTCAGCAATAGCTTTCCAATTCTTCGTTCCTTTTCATGTACCATCAAGGGAGTAGCCTCTAAACTACGTTCATTGACTGGGGCCTCACATGGTTAATACTCAAAATCAACCCCACATTCTCGAACCAATTCAGAAACACAATCAAGTACTGCTGTACTAGTCATGAAATTTGATTTCTCGCACAAAACAGTAATTTACCTCGATTTTAATGAAAGTGACTGCTGAATTTTCTTGGACCGGTTCTATCATTCCCTTACTCTAAGAACCCCGTTCCTGAGAAAGTTCCCCCTGAGTTTCATCCTCTACCATTTCGGTGGTTCTTTCTCTACTGGTTTTGTCTCACTAATAGATATCACCTCCTCGTCATCTTCCTATTTCTCACCTTCACCACCAAACTTCCTTTTACTTTATCTTTTCTCAACCACTTCTACATTTTGTTTCTCCACTCTTTCCTCCATTTCTTCTTCCTAGATCTCCTTATCAGACTCAGTTTAGTCGAGTCCTGCATCATCAGCTGTTTCAAGAACTAAGGCAGGACCAGGTTCTTCCTCAAATCCTTTGACAACTTTTGCAGGTATTTGTCCTATCTTGACTGGACTACCAACACCCACACTCTCTTTCACAATCTCTAAAGGAACAGCCTCTGAACTCGGTTCATCGACTGTGCCTATTTGAAAACCCATAGACTCAACAAATTTAATTGATTCTTTAGCAACTTAAACAGGCTCTACATTAGCAACAATAGCTTATACATCAAAAACATTCCTCTTTCTTCTATACCATGAGAACTATCACCATCTACATACTTTTCAAGTTCATTTAACCCTGTTAGTTATACCTTAGTAGCAAATTTCTCACGGCTCAAAATTGACTCATGCATAATGGAACTTGTTCTGGTAGATTCATGTCTTAACTCTGAAGGAACATTATCAGACCAAACAACTTTCAATTTCGGTGTTATCAGTAGTCAAAGTAATTGAGGTAGAACCAGGTTCTTGAACAGTTTCTTCGACTTCGTCAGCAGGTTCTTTCTATTTACCCCACTTTAACAAACTTCAAGCCAAACTCATAGAAGGGTTTATTGTAGCTTGCTTTGCTCCTTTATTTCCTTTAGGTTTAACAATTTAGGGTTCGGGTGAAACATGGGCTTTAGAAGGGTTTTGAGTGTTTGATATGATTCTTTTGGGAGATGAAAGATAAATTAATTGAAGTGATTCATCATTAAAGGTGCTTGGGAACTGAAACCAAGTCATCATATAGGTTTTGAATTTCAAATATGGCTTAGAAAGTGGCGTCAATTCAAGGTGATTACAAAAGAAATAGATGAATCAATTAAGACAAAATTTATGAAAGCAATCTCAACAGTTTAGATGCGTATCTTAACACATATGCAACTAATTCATCACCTCATATTTCTCTTCTTTTTTTTTTCATATCTGAACAAATAGCATCATTAACAATTAGTAAGAAGTTTCTGACATAGATGAAATGCATACTTGTTACGGTGTAGAACTAGAAACGACATTCTGATGTATTCCTCAACAAGTAACATAAAGGATACTTCATTAGCCAATCATCGAGGGAACCCGGTTCTGGATCGTTCAGCGTATTTTGGTCATCCCCAGTTCCAACCTGTTCCGTTCAGCTTGTACCCTGTTTCATGCCTTGGTGAAGATATCTGCTATCTGGTCATCAATCCTGCAGAGAATTCATTGTAATTAGGCTTTTTCAACATTATCTCTCAAGAAGTGATACCGAATTTTAAAGAGCGGAATCCTTATGGGATGGACCAGGTTCTTGGTAAGGTCTTTCAGTTGCTTCATTATCTACAAGAGATATGAACAATCAAGAAGCATCTGCTACATACTCAGCTTCAGATATGGAGAGGAACACATAATATTATTTCTTTGTAGCCCATGAAACTAAGTAAAAATCTAGAAGATGTGCCATTCTAGATGTACTCTTCCTATCCATAGGATGACCAGAATAATCTTTATTAGCACAACCAGTGGCATCAAAAGTTCCTCCCCGAGGATACCACAACCACACAAGTCATAAGAACCTTTCAACTATCTCAAGATTTTTTCCACTGTTGACATAAGCGGCTTCCTTGATTTTGACTGGAATCTTGCACATATCAACACAATGACTAGCCTACTAGCTGTAAGGTATTGAAGAAAACTAATAATTCCTCCAATTTTTGTGTCTTCAATATGAGAACCAGTTTCTTCCAGATTCAGCTTTGTTCGTCATTTTACTGGTGTGTCCAAGGCTTTAGCACTCTTTATCTCAAACTTGCAAAGTCCTTACACACGAATTCATTAGTAGCACAATAGTAATGTCATCTGCATAGGCTTGAAGAATGAGCAGGTCCTTGGCTTTCTTCTTTAGAAACAATGTGTTGTCCATTTATCCTCTAATGAAACTGTCCTTTAGTAAGAACCCATACAACCATTCATACCAGATCCTAGGAGCCTGTTTCAATCCATACATTAGCTTGTCAAGTTTGTAGAAATAATTAGAAAACTCAGTGCTATCAAGTTCTAGTGGTTGGACTATATACACCCTTCATTTAGATAACCATTAAGGAATGCACTATTCATATTCATCTCATATAAGGTGAATTCCATATAAATAGCAAAAGCAATCAGCATCCTAATGGCTTCCATTCTAGCAATAGGTGCAAAGGTTTCGTGATGGACGAGTCTCTCTTCTTGAGCCTTGAACCACCAATTTTTCCTTGTTCCTTATGACAATCTAAAGCTCATCCAGCTTGTTTCTAAACACCCACTTGGTACCAATGAGGGACCTATCCTTACGTCAAAGGACCTAGTGCCAGACTTCGTTCTTTTCAAAATGATACAAATCCTCCTGCATAGCAATCACTCTATTTACCCCCTTAAGTGTTTCTTGTATATTCTTTGGTTTCATAGATGAGAGAAACACAAAGAATGCAGAGAAGTTCTTTAAAGCTCCTCTAGCAATAATTCCAGACTTTAGATCAGATATGAGGTTCTCCAGTGGATGTGAACTTTGATGCTTCCAGGGTTTAGACTTGATCTGCTGAAAGGTTTCTCCAGAGGGACGTTATGAAGGACTGGGTTCTTCTAAGTTTTCATATTCTTGATCTGTTGTTCCCTCTGTCTGATTGCTTCGTTGTTCCCCTGAATAGGACATATGACTCCAGGTTGACCTACTTTTCGTTCATCAAGTTCTTTGAATCTCCAGCATGTTCTTCTCTAGCAAGACCAACTTTCGGATCATTATAAACTCATTTGCTAGCCATCATATCAGATCCATCGCCCACTACATATACATTTTCCTCTATAGTCATGGTTCTCTTGTTATACACGATATAAACCTTATTTTGTGTAGAACATCCTAGGAAGATGGTTTCATCACTGTGTGCATCAGACTTCCTCAGAGGTTCTTCATAATCAAGTTCATCATTCTGAGGACCAGTTCCCCCTAGTTTTTGAATCCATGCCTTTCGTGTTGAACATGTGTTTCAGCCACTGGTTCTTTCTTACTATCAGCTTCCAGATTCTCCTTCTTGCGCCAGGTTCATGTGTTGCTTCTTCAATATCAACTGATCATTCTTAAAACCTATCGCTCAAGGTGAAGCAATTGTTCAGTCATTTGACTTGATCCTTCTTCAGCTTCAGATTTGTCTCCACCATGAAGAACCTGGTTCTTGGACAACTTTGTCTCATGTCCGTTATCCTGCATGCCTTTCTCAGCCACATTGATAGTTTCATAAAAAGAATGATAGGCATGCCTTCAACACATAGAGTTCATTTAATTTACACTTTGTAAGCTTTTCTATGTGTTGAATTTTCTAGGAAGAGTTCCCTCATCAGTTCGTGCATCAAACTTGCCTAGATCTTCTTTACCATAATATGATACATATACAATCAGAAGGCTCTTAGGTAAGTGATGCTTGGCTTCCTACCCCGAAGTGAGTCATAGGGAAACTTCCCAACAAGGGACGTACCATATACATAAAAACTCATATGAAATTTGTAATTCACAATTTGTAACCAATGAATCAAAGTTCATTTTTATGCTCAGGGATCACAAGTTATGAAATACTCAACCAGTTATACTTTAAACTAACCAAATACCAATAGTCTATGGAGTGGGAGAGTGACTTACATTCCTTACAATATAAATAATTTTCTTACCATCGTCACACTCCTTCCAATGAAGGCTACAAGTGAGAGGATTTGATTTGTCTCTATTCATGTACCTCGAGCAACCACAGTCTAAATACTCATTTTGGTTGCTTCCTCTCACCTTAGCCTGCAAAACTCAATCAAGGGTTAGTTTTAGGAATCCAGACAAGCTTGGGTCCCTTCTTATGATAGAATGGATTGATCAGATCTCTTTTAGCCCAACTAGGTAAAATAAACTTTTTGTTCTTTTCAATTGCCTTGAATAAAGTTGTCCAACTATCTCTATAATTCCCAATTTTATCACAATGAGTACACACTCTATTCTTAACCACTTCAACATACATGCTCTTTGGCTCCCATTATGACAATGGTTTCTTATATTTAGAACCACCTTTATTTCTATTATGATGTTCATGAAGCCTAATAGGAGCATCAAAGGAATTATTTCTCTGAATGGTTCTAGTGAGTTCACACTTGCCCTTGTTCAGATTCTCTTGAAGCGATCTGTTCTTTTCAATTTCACAAAGTAGACTTTCTTTAATAGTATTCAGATCTACTTCAAGGGACACTTGAACCTCACTAAGAACCTGCTTATCATGAGTTTCTTTTAACCGAGAATTTTCATGTTTAAGTGCTGCAATGTTGGTTTCATTCTCAAGAACCTGGTTCTTGAGTTTTTCAAAATCAGCTTCAAGTTCAGAATTTTTTTCTTTCAAACTGAAGTTTTCAAATTTCAAGCATTTAAGTGATGTACTGTTGGTTTCACTCTAAAAAACCTGGTTCTTGAATTTTTCAGAATCAGCTTCAAGCTCAGAATTTCTTTCTTTCAAGCTTAAATTTTCAAATTGCAAGCTTTTAAAACAAGACAATATTTGTTCCGTGCCAGCACTTAAACATTCAAATTCATCAATTAAGAGAAGCAAGAGATTAGCAAGTTTCTTTTTAGAAAAAGATGAGACATTTCTTCTTAGGGCAGAGAAACTTACCTCAGGGATGTCCTCTTCGATCTTTTCATCACTCATTGCCATGAGAGCAAAAGTTGCTTGCTCACTTTGTTCTTCTAATTCAGAATTCTTTTTGGTCATCAAAGTAAGTTCGGCACTCTTACTTTTAATTTTTGAATCACCAATGGAAAGATCTCCTGGAGGTGCTACCATCATGGTCTTTTTAAAGGCTTTGGAAGATATCTTCTGCCTCCTCTTCGAACAGTTCCTCCGTTGTTCCTTCTTCTCAAGAACCAGTTCCTTCACTTTTTCAGAACCTTTCTTATTCGTATCTCCCAAAGTTTTCATGTAGGCTTGCTTTGCAGCTTCCTTTGATGGTCTCCTTTTATTAGATGAATTATGCTGCTTCTTGAAATAGGTTCTATCACTATTGTTCACCTGTTTCTTCTCTGGTTCATCACTGTAGGCAGTCTCTAATGATTCCCAAATTTTCTTGGCAGTTGAGCATCTTGAGATTCATTTGCATACACCATATCCAAGGCCACAATGAAGTATTTTCATTGCCTCAGTATTAATCTGAAGTATTTTGAGATCATCTTCATTTAGTTTCTCTTCAGATCTTTGTACCTTGTTTCCAAAACTATAAATTTTTGTACGAACCAAAGAACCACGAATAGTGATTTGCCACAAAAGATAGTTTCTTGATTTTAGGAAGACCTCCATCCAAACTTTCCACTAATTATAGTATTGACCATTGAATAGTGGTGGACGAGTGATGCATTGACCCTCCATGATACCGGGTGGTGCACTCATATTTAGATACTTCTCAAGGTGTTAGCCTAGTAGCGAGAAGACCTGCTCTAATACCACTTGTTGCACCTTCAACAGACACTAGAGAGGGAGGGTGAATAGTGTCTTCCGATTTTCACCTTCCGAAGAACCTTGCTTGTGCCCGCAAGAACCTGGTTCTTGACGGGTTTTCACTAAACACTGTGCTAACAACAATAATGCGAAAATAAACTTGCACACAGATTTTTACGTGGAAAACTCCTTGCTCAAGAAGAAAAACCACAACCCACATTCTGGATTTTTGAAAACTCTTTCACTAACACAACGAGCAAGTTTTAGATTACAAATTCTATAACCAAGGGACTAAACTCTAGCACCTAAGACGGCCTACAATCAATTCAATTGTAGCAACCACACTAGGAAACTCCTAAGTACAAGACTGCCTACGATCCACGACCGTAGCAACACCTTTAAGCTTACTCTAGCCTAAAAGCACAAGGATTTCTCTAAATAAAGTACCTAAACAATGCTTCTCAAATAAGTATAATAGGTTACAATTCAAAGCCCTAATACATATGAACTAGACCAAGACAGAAAACTAATATAGCTTGATGAAGAACCACTTGTCCGGTCAGTTCCTTCTGCACGTTCTTGCTGGACTGGTGTGATTATGCCTGATGAAGAACCTCTCGTCCTGTTAATTCCTTCTGCGCGTTCTCTTCAGAATTATCAACCTTTTGAGCTCTGAATCTATCTCTCTCTCTCTCTCTCTCTCTCTCTCTCTCTCTCTCTCTCTCTCTCTATGTGGCTGAAGAGATAATATTTGGTGCATCAATCATGAAATCTTCATAATGATGTTCATATAGTGTGCATAAGACTTCTTGATGGACAAGGAAAAGAATTATTCTCTAATTAGGACTCAATAAATACTTTCCTTCTACAGTTTTGCCTCCAACATATTTTTCCATTTTTGGACTCTTTGAAAATATTTTCCATTATTATGTAGATCTTCCAAGACACTTCCAGCTGGCACCTAAGGCAATTAGGGTTTATTAGCCACCTTTTAGGCTTTTATATTCACGCCCAAGAGATTCCTAATCCCATTAGGATTGAACTCTGCACTGCTTCGAAGAACCTTCTTGCGCAAGGTTCTCCTAGTCCTACTAGGATTCTGCTTCCTTCCAAATACTGCTTCGTCCAGGTTCTTTCCAATTCCATCTCGGACTGGGAATGTATCTGTGCATCTTTTCATCATCGATATAACCTCTAACATATCTTTTGGGAACAAGGTCCTTCTTCTGGGAACAAGGCCCTTCACCAGTTTCTTCTTGTTTGTCAATCATCAAAACTCAAACTTCAACAACATATTTATTAATTTTGGACTAATATTTATTTACATTGTTGTGACTGTGTGCATATATATTGCCGCTTCAAAACCATAGTTTTGAAATGCCATCACTTTTATTTGAAAATAGAAGTGGTGATATATATAGATGGTTCACTGACTTGCATATTAACAATTGTCGTATAACTTTTGTTAGACATTACTTTCAGGATTTGGCACTCGGCAAAGACAGAGGAGAGCTTGAGAATCATGATTTGAGTGCTTCAGTTCTCACGAATCATAAGTTTAATTTATCACGCTCTCCAAAAAGTGAGAGCTAAAATAGGTCATTTGTCTATTCGCCTTCAACAATCTCAGCAGGTGAACAAAGTCCTCCATTTGCATATTTGATCTCTTGAATAAATAAGAATAATCTCTTTGTTATTCAATCTCTTCTTCGATTATCATATTGCGTCAATGATCTGAAAACATTATAATATATATAATAGCAATTTTTAATATTTTGATATTAGTATTTTAATTATATCGAATTATTCATGTATGTTACAACAGTAAGAAGATTCAAGTATTAACTTAATCTTTTGACATTATTAGAATTAAATTTAAATTATTGATGAGGTTCATATATATTGTAGTTGTGAAATGATTTTAAATATAGACTTAATTTAAATTTTAAAAGTGCAGATCATATTTGATCAAATCCTAAGATATGGAGTTTCATGGTGGCAAAATTTCAGTTGAAGATAAATTTAAGTTAATGAGATTGATGTTTTGATTTTGCCTGGATCATATTGAAGAATTTACTTATTACGCGTCTTATTTACCATGCTTGAGTTAATTATACATCAAGTAACCAAAACCAAGAAAAATCAACTCAGAACTAAGATAATACATCTCAGTTTTTTTTTTTTTTTTGGTAATCTAATACATCTCAGCTATATATACTATACATAATGATATAATAAATCAATTGCCATGTTACGGTAGTTGGAACTTTTAGACTTGCTCTATTCTGCATAATTTAATTTGAGAGATTATTTAATAAAAAAAACATATATGCATATTAAATAATGGATTTTTATTTATTTTGAGTCATGTTATATATACGGGTTCTTTGAATGCCTCGATTTCTTTAGTTTCAACGACACAATCCCAAACAAATCATGTCAGATTTTCTTTAGTTTCATAATGTTTGTATTTTGCATTGAAAACAAGATTACATTTGAGATTTTGTTAATACAATATGATCTAATGTGTGAAGACAAAGCAATTTGCGGTTTGATATGATTAAAATCATTTAATACTAAGGTCATAATACCAGTTAGATATAATAAATATAAAATGTGTTTATTTTTTATTTATTAATCTTATGAGTGTTCCTGCCATATAATTTTGGAGAATTTTCAAAAATAGGCAGTCCACTACCCAAAATTAAAAAAAGGAGGCCATATTTTTTTTTCATGCATAGCACCCATCCCTAAAATTACAAATTTCAGCACTCCTCCATAAAAAACACCCTAGCTATCAAATTTTCCCCTCCCCAGCCACTAAGCCACCAGAAAACACCTTCCCCCGCCAATAGTGTCATTACTTTTTTGGATTTTACTGAATTTATGTTGTTTTAGTGCGTCCAAATCATTGCTTTGGACAAGTTTATAAACACAAATCTCCCTCTAAAAATTAAATTATACATGAATATACATATATAAATATGTAGCAATGAGAGAAATACAAAAATATACATAAAAAAAGTAAAAAATCATATAACCATCCTTAATATACAGATTTATTCACTCGCATATACACATTTATACAAATTTATACAATTTTATACATGTGTATAAATTTGTATAAACTTGTATAAACTTGCGGCAGACTGTTATTTCAGGAAAAGGGTGACAGCTCGAGTAAGATTCGGAAATATGAGCCATTTTTGGTAATTTTCGCCTTTTGCTTGTCTTTTAGTGTAATTATCCCTATAATTTTTCCTTGGTTAAATTATTTCGGGCTTTTTAAAGTATACAAACTAACAACTTTCTTTACACAAAAATGTCAATACTATTCAATTTTCAAAACATAGCAATACTTTTTTTCAAAACATAGCAAACACATAAAATAGTAGACAAAACCCTAAAATTCACTCCCTACACTCACTTGCCAACAGTCCAGCTGCCCCATCCCCCTCCCTATCTGCCATTCCGGTGCCGGAATTTTTTTCCATCCTTTTTAAGTATAGTTTGGTATGTTCTTTGTATATACTTTGTATGTTTGATGTGTTTTCATCGTATATACATGCCATACAATAAACATACAAAGCCTATACATTTGTTATACAAAATCTACACAACCAACAACCACCAAAACCCTAGCCGCCGCAGATCCGCTCCACTAGGAAATAAGTGTATATACTTTGTATGTATGTTGTATATCCACTGTATATACATAACATACAACACACATACAAAGCCTATACATTTGTCATACAGTCCGCAAACACCAAACATACACCACACACCACCGTGGTTCTGCATTATCCCACCGGAAAATTCAAAAACAAAAAAAGAAAAAAGAAAAAAGAAAAAAAGAAGAACAACAACCAGATCTGTTTCCATTTTCAAACCAGCGCCGGAGAACAGCAACGCCGTCGCCGACGCTGCTGAGAAAGGAGATCGCGACCAGATCGGCGGCGTTTTGACGTCACAGAGAACATAGCAGATCGCGGCGTCGTGGTGTTTCGAGGGTGCAGGAAGGGTTTACACCAGATCGGGGCATCGTGGTGTTTCGCAGCAGCGACTGACGTGCCGGAGAAGGAGATTGGGCGGCGTTGGTGAGGGTTGGAGGGGAAGAGGAGAGAGGAGAGAGAAGAGAGAAGAGAGAGGAAAGAGGAAGGAAAGCTAGGGTTTTGTGTAGTTATGCTATGTTTGGTAGCATTTTTAAAAATGTTGCTACGTTTGGTAAAGTGGCAAAATGTTGCTATGTTTTTAAAAAGAGTTCCCTAAATTGACATACAGTGTAATTAATCCAATTATTTCCTTATCTGTCACGAGTTGTAGCCTATCCCATTAGGGGAAATTTTGATGCGTTGTCATTTTTGGACGCGTTCAATGAGTTTTATCCACCGTTTCAAAATTAGTTGAGAAATAGCCAAAAATTCGTGCGCACACTTACGCTCCATTAGCGTTGGAAAACACCCCAGACTAGTCTCAGTATTTTATACTGGGACTTTAAACTAACATGTTCAAAGGTCCCATTATTTTATTGTGGCACTGAAGCTTTATATATAAAGTCCCATAACAAAATAATGGGACTTTGAACTAACATGTTCAAAAGTCCCATTATTTTGTTATGGGACTGAAGCTTTATATATAAAGTCCCATAACAAAATAATAGGACTTTGAACTATCTTGTTTAAAGGTCCCATTATTTTATACTGGGGTTAGTTTACTGAAGCTTTATATAAAGTCCCATAAAAAATACTGGAACTTTGAACATGTTCCCAGTGTAAAATACTGGGACTTTTTCGAAGGTGGCTATTTCTCAGCAAAATTATTTTTGACGGCTACGGATCAATTAGCGCGCGCCAAATAGGCCTCAACGCAAAATTTTTACTCCTATTAGCCTATCTAAAGATGAAAATTTAGCGTGAGAGCCTATTATAAGCGCGATATTTATGTTTTAGTCAGCTTTTAAGGATATAGTAACTTTTAGCCACTATAATGAATCTTAAACCTCTTATGCCTAACTTCAAATCTGAAGGTGTAAAGTTGAAATCTTCAGAGTATTAAGACCCGAAGGTTTGAAATAAGGTCCGTACGTCTGAAGTTAAACTTCAAATTCGAAGGTCTGAAGTTTAAAAAGCGGCTAAAAAGTAAATGATTTTTAAAGTTGGTTAAAATTTGAATGACACACCCTAAATTGGCTCTTCTGCACTATCTCCTATTAGAAGCGAAAACTAATTTTTTTGCCATTTCCACAGATCGCAATTTTTAAGGTTGCTCTGGAGTACATGGACACATATAAAAGAAAAAGAAAAACTAGTGCAACTTTAGTAATTTTAAACTAATGAAAACTATGAAAAAAATAGAGGAGACTGATTGCAAAAATATGACACAGGATGCCATCGTTTACCTTTTTGCCCGTGCTAACAGATGGTTTGCAAAAATACTCCCGTTAAAATTTAATGAAAAAAATTCGGGGCCAAGACCTGCTTTTATATTTTTCCACTTTTCAACACTTATCCCTTCAAGTATTGGCAATAGGCAATACTTGCCGCACTTGACCATAAGTCCTGGCAAAAAGGCAAGACTTGCCTTTGACCCCTGCTCGATTTGCCAACACTTGAACGACAAGTGTTGGCCTGTTGGCAAAAGGCAACACTTGCCGCACTTCGTCGTAAGTCTTGGAATTGCAAAAACTTACCCCTTCCAGTCTTCCCTGCATTCTCGTCATATAACTTGAAGTATTAGCAAAACAGCACTTGCCCTTGAAGTATAGCCAATTGCCAAGATTTATAAAATTTTTGCCTTGAAGTCTTGGCTCCGGACTAAATAAGGGCATTTTGCTAAACATTCCTTAGCGCGGGCAATTTTGCAAAACCACTCCTTATGGAGGGCATGCGGTGAAATTTTTTGGAGGAAGAGGGGATAGTTTTTATTTTTCTTTCTGTCACTAGTGTTGCAATATTTTTAAATTGTGGCAAAATTAATATATAGGCCATAGAAGTTACAACCCAGTGTAAGTTTAACCTTTTCATTTTGATTTGTTTAGACCAAAATCATCAAAAAGCAAACTATGGGAATAATTAGTTCATATGACATGTTCATTAACAAAGATTGTTTTAACTCTGTTTAAATTTGATCAAACATGTCCTATATTAGCACACCTATGTTGGACTAGTTTATGAGTCGTGAGATTGAGACCTCACGGTACACCGTGTACTCATGATTGTTTGTTATAATAAGACCGAAAAGCAATAATTGAAATGGTCCAAAATACTAAAAACATTATCATGCTACATCTTACTAGTACAAAAACCATTATTGAGACAATTATATACATGTAATAAGTTCCAATGACGTACTTCATGTTAGATAAAACAATAATTATCGGAGAACTCTGTTGCAATAAATGCACGTTTTCAAGTTAGTACTTTCCATTAAGCTTCAAGAATGTCACGTTTATTTTGAAGTTTAATTTATAGAATACCAATACTGTAAAAAATATCTATATTATCAAATCATTTTTACCTGTTATAAAAGTAACATACTTTTATTTAAGATTATAAATCTCATACCCATAAATATCTTTTCAATTACCTAATTGTGTAATTTTTTTCATTAATGGTACATAAAACTTAAATTCTACATTCCATAGATGTATTTACTTTTGATGCCATATTAAACCTGTTATTCTTTTACCATACACCTGAATTAAATAGACTAACCAATAAGGTCGCCATATTTGGTCCCTTTCACCCTTCCCCCTCCCCGTTAACACGTACTGGCGCCCTCAACAATATAGGCATGTTTCACCTCACAAATGTAGAGTAATGAGTAACTAATTACTTAAAGTCGAAAACTGTTGAAAAGGGATAAAAATGGTCCCAGCTAGAGCGGTCTCCTACTCATATCTCTTCAAGCAACAAAAATAAACCCCAAAGCTATTATGCATTATGAAAATAATCAGGTTAAAATACTAATTGCCATTGCCACCATTATGTGTGCAAAATATAATTATAAAATAATGCTATATAGTAACTTGGGTGCATTGGCTAAAAGACCTCTGCAATGAAGGAAATAGAGGGAATAACCGTCAAGTCTTAAAAATTGGGTGTATAACCCTTTAATTGCTTAATGACCATTTAACACTAATGATCTTACTCAAGTTCTCTAGGCTCAAACCCCCAGCCCCCAAGTTACAAAAACTACACTTTGGTCTACTATATAAACAATTATTATTTACCTAAAATAGCAAAAAAATAATTAAATCTTCCCACCAAAACCCCTAGACCCCCAGTTGCCTTCTTCTTCCCTCCAAGCTTTCCCGCCCAGAACCACCTGCGCCTTCTATGGCTATTTGAGCTTCGTTTTTTGCTCCATTTCACTCATCAAGAACTGCGTCATCTCGATCTATAACTGTTTTATCTTTTGGAACCCGTTTTTCTTGAAATTTCTTGTTGCGGCTGTAACGTCTCGATGCTATTAATGTGGATGAAAATCTAAGGTGAATTGGTCTGGGCTTCCGTCTTTGCACATACATCCTTTCATTTCTTCAACTGGTAAGAAGTTCAAGCTGTTTTTTATTCGTTCGCCATTGTTGCAGAACTACTGCATTATTTCATCGACCATCGACCACATTTGGTTGATCATCGACTTCGTTGAAGTAGATGAGGGGTTTCGTAGTAGTAGGTGCTGACTTTATGGGTGAATGGATTGAGACCCCAAAATGCTGGAATTGGCAATCTAGGACAAAGACAACAATCCCTATTGTATTAAATTTGGAATGTACCTACGATCAGTTAATTGACCAATTAATCAATCGCGGCAACTTAACGTGCCATCGCAGCGAGGTTTCAATTAGCTATGTTTTTAGTGCTGCTCCTACGAGGGGTAAGGTGGCTCCTTCTTTTATAAGGAATGATAATGATTTGCATATCTATATGCTCGATGTTGGAAATAATGGTAGCAGGCCTATTTTAAAGATATTTGTTGGCGAGAGCTCTCAAGCAGGCTCAAATGCTGCCACTAATGGTGCAGCTGATTCTGCAAGACCACCACGACCACCACTATTCAATGAGAGTACGGGTGATCATGGCAGTGATGCTGGAGTTGGTGATACTGCTGGTGATATGGATAGTGAAGAAGAAAATGCTATTGAAGATCAAGAGGTTGGAGAACCCGCTGTAAATGGGAGCAACTGTGTTGCCGAATCTGCTCCCACTCAAGGCAGCAACTTGGGTGATGTGGTTGATGATTGCACAGGTTTTCATACTGGGAAAACCTTCGATACCAAGAAGAGCCTGGTTGTGGCTTTGAAGATGGGTTCAATAAAAAAGCCATTCACATTCAAAACAAAGAAGAGTACTAAATCCCTGTATGTCGTGGCGTGTGTAGAAGCGCGCTGCAGGTGGATGGTGCGCGCCATGAAGTATGTTAATTCCAACAGGTTTGTGATCACCAAATACTTTAAAGAGCACACCTGTGGGGTGCAACATCTACCAAGCCATCATCCACATGCTTCAGCGGATGTCATCGGAGAATATTTCAAGAACAGGTTTATTGAAGGCAAAGGGTTGACGACAAAAGATATCAAGAGCGCTTTGGATCAAAAACTGAATAGTAAGGTAAGTTATTGGAAGTGCTGGAAAGGAAGAGAAATTGAAAAGGCTTTAGTCAGGGGCAGTCCGGAGCACAGTTACGCAATTTTAGATGCGTACAGTTTTGTGTTGGAAAGCCTAAATCCTGGCAGCAAGAGTGGGTTAAGGGTTGATGAACAGGGGAGGTTCAAGTATTTTTTTATAGCTTACGGAGCTTGGGTTAGAGGGTTTACATATATGAGGAAGGTGATATCAGTCGATGGGACACATTTATCGTCCACCTATGGCAGTGTTTTGTTGACGGCTGTCGCGCAGGACACGGAGAACCATATTTATCCATTGGCTTTCTGTGTGGTAGACAAGGAGTGCGATAGCTCATGGCAATTCTTTTTTGAACAACTGGCTCACGTAGTCCCCAATACACCGGACCTGTGCATAATTTCCGATCGCGCCAAGGCCATAGCAAATGGGATTAGAAGGGTGTATACCTTAGCATCTCATGGCTGTTGCACCAAGCACCTTGCTGAGAACATGCGCGTAAGGTTCAAGTGTGGATCATTTTTGAAGGATTATTACACCGCTGCGAAGGCGTACCGATTTGAAGTGTTCAGCGATGCTTTTAACCAGCTCGCGTCAAAATGCCCTGCTGCAGCTGCTTGTCTTAAGGATGAAGTGGGCTTCCATAGGTGGACGAGAGCATATTTTCCATGAAACAGGTACGATGTAATGACCACAAACCTTTCCGAGTCCCTCAACGCAATGTTCAAGGACGAGAGAGAATACCCCATCCTGGGACTGTGCAATGCTATTACTCGCAGGTTTACTGACAAGTTCATTGAGAGGCGTGAGGAGATGAAGAAACACAACACCATTTTGGTGCCCAGTGCTAAAACAAAATTGAATCAGAATATGCTTGAAGGAAACAAATTGATTGCTTATCATGCAGGCGGGAACGTGGAAGTACTGAAGTACACTGTGGTTGGAGATGGCGTATCCCACACTGTCAATCTTCATTTCAGAACGTGTACATGCTGGGAGTTTGACCTGGACAAGATACCATGCAAGCATGCGTTTGCAGTGTTAAGGATTAGGTATGGAGATGAATATGGTGCTAGCGCGTACCATTACACTTGTCCATTTTATAGGCTTCAGACTTACATGTGTGCGTATGAAGAAAATGTTTATCCAATTCCACCGGAGCAAGAATGGATGGTTCCTCCAGAGGTAGTTCATAGAAGAATTCTTCCGCCGATGGTCGATCCCAAAAAGGGTAGAAGGAGAATTAATCGTTTTCCCTCAGTTGGTGAAACTTTTTTCTCAAGGAAGAGGCAAAATAGATGTTCAAACTGCAAGAGAAGTGGCCATAAGAGGACAACCTGCCCTGCTTTGGTACGAGGTTGATAATCAACCTTGCAATTCTGATTTGGTGTATTAGCTTAAGTTGTGATAATTTGGTGTGTTTAAGTAGTGTTAGATGTGGTTGTCTTAATTTGGTATTGTGTTATTTGTTGGAACAATTTGAACTGATTGTAATAGTTTCGTTAATGTATTTTATTTCTATTTTAAGTGTCTTTTATAAAAATGACTATTATTTGAGTTCACCAAATGGTGGACATGTTTACAACTAGTTGAGTATTTACATTTTCGATTAATAGACACTATATGGGTTGATTATTGAAAAAAATAACGTAGATTAATTGACCCAATGCAGTTGATAAAGTGATTGAACGCACTTAATACACGCGTGCGCCCCGTCATTGAAAGCAGCCGGAATTGGGTTAGACGAAGTGGCTGTTCATAATTGCCACTTGAAACAATGAGACTTTTCTGGGAACACCAAAGGTTGCATTGATTTGGAGCCTATAAATAGAGTCATAAGATCCAACAATCCACAACACAACTCAAGAATCACTCACATCTTATAATGGCAAGAGCTCCAGGCACTGCAAGTAGAAGTGGAAGTGCCACCAGAAACGACAACAACAAGAATGGCAATGGAGGAATTCCCAATCTCAGGAACAACGACCCAGAGGTGCTGCTGATTCGTGCTGACATAGACAGGCTTATCCGCCTCCTGTGTGATGATCGTAGGAGGCAGGAGATGAACATCCGCCGTACTGCTAGGATGTTGAGGGTGCTCATGGAACGCGCAGGGGAGGATCTGGACAACTACATCACCCCTCCCCCTCCCCTCGTAATAATTAGTTTTTTTTTAATTTTTAAATGTAAAAAGAAAAGAGTTTTCATTGTGATTGCTCTTTTCTTTAAAATTATTATAAATGAAAAGCCCCCTGGGCATTATTATTATTACTATATCTGATTGTTCATTTAATTTCTCGTTCAATTTCCCGCTCCCCTTTTTTTTTTTTGGTCTATTCTTGATGAACTGTCCATACTCCATTTTGGTGTATAATCAACCAACACCAAGTAGATAAATCGATAGATAGGTTCGCAAAATAGAAATAATCAGAAAATGACCAAAAACAAAAATATAAATAGAAAAAGATAAAAGTAAAATAATAAATTACGATAACAATATTTACTGGAAAATGTAAATAAAATAAATATTAAGTAATACGAAAAATATTTAAGTAATGGGAGAATTTTCTGAAAAGGGAAAACGTATCAGAAAAATAAAAAGTCGGGTCTTGACTGGACAAAGGTAATCGACTATTAACCAAATCAACCTCGAAAGGGTTGATTATCGACCTAGTATAATTTCAAATAAAATCAAAAAAATCATGACTAATATGTGTTGTTACAACTCATGTGTTGGTATATGGACCCCATTTGAGTTTTATTGACCACTTTAATACATTATAACAACTCATTGATGCCTACAAGGGAAAATCTCATGTATATATAAGCCTACTATGTCTATTCTTGTTAAGCAATGCCTTAGTGTTATGACTAATATGTGTTGTTACAACTCATGTGTTGGTATATGGACCCCATTTGAGTTTTATTAATACATTATAACAACTCATTGATGCCTACAAAGGAAAATCTCATGTATATATAAGCCTACTATGTCTATTCTTGTTAAGCAATGCCTTAGTGTTATGACTTATATGTCTTGTTACACCATATGTGTTGGTATATGGACCCCATTTGAGTATTATTGACCACTTTAATACATTATAACAACTGATTGATGCCTACAAGGGAAAATCTCATGTATATATCAGCATACTATGTCTATTCTTGTTAAGCAATGCCTTAGTGTTATGACTCATATGTCTTGTTACACCATATGTGATGGTATAATGTGCCCATCTAACATTATTGACCACTTTAATACATTATTAAGTTAGTGCAGTTCATTTATAACATTATTTATACACTTTTCGATGAATAATTACAGTATTACCTTTTTTGGATTCGAGAATAATTCCATATGTTAATTTTCAAGATACAAAGTTGATTATCGACTACTATATGTTGATTATCGCTAACCCTAACCCTAAACCCAAACCCCCAACCCCAAATCCCCAAACCCCGAACCCAAACACGAAACACGAAACACGTCACGCCCAGGTCACGTGGCTTAGGTAAAAGTCAAAAAATTTGAGCAGAAAATGGAGCCCAAATTTCCCGCCTCACTTAAACATTAACTTTAATATTTTAAAACAAATCCCCAAATATATAAAAGCTGATTTAACGATTCCCCAAACAATTTCTAGAGAACCCCAATTTCTAACCTAACCCACCCAATTCTTCAAAACCTTCTCTTTCACCAGCTGAAAAATCAAACAACTCAAAGAACATCATGCGTGAAGATTCGTCCAGCTCCAACGTAGCAGCGGAAGCCGATATCTGTTTCTGCGGCAAAAGCACGAAGCTGAGGACCTCTCGCACTAATACAAACCTTGGCCGCTGATTTTGGAGTTGTAAAACTCCAAAGGTGTGTTACTCATACATTATAGTTCTGTTTTTGTTTTTGATTATTTGTTAATGTACTGATTTTTTCTTGGGTTTTGTTAAATAATGCAGTCAAGTGGTGGGTGCGACTACTTTCGGTGGTTTGATGGTGGACCACTGCCTGCAGCAGCGTCGAGTGTGATTGGGAATCTGGTTAGAAAGCTTAAGGATACCGAAGACAATTGTGTTTTACTGAGACAACTACTGAGTGAATGTGAAGAGCAGAATAGTTTTCTGAAAATCATGCTGAGGGATGGTGAAATGAAGTTGAAAGAAGCTGAGAAAAAGAGGGAAGAAGCTGAGCAGAAGAGTCATCGACTGAAGGTGTTGATTAAGTCGATGGTAGCTGGTTGTGTTATCTGCTCCGTTTTTAAATGGATCTCCTAGTAGTTCGTTTCTTTTAGTATGTGTATTATTTTGACACTGTGTAAATTTTGTTCATAATCCGGATATGTGTATTATTATTTTGACGCAGTGTAAACATAAGGTCAATCGTTTGGCCGTTTTTGTATAAAGGCCAATAACTTGGTTGTTTTTGTATAAACTTAAGGCCAATAATTTGGCTGTTTTTGTATAAAAGCATCGATATTGTAATGTAGTCGGGAAAGCTCTGTTTTGTTTTTGTTATAAAATCTTCGTTATTGCTTGAGTTGCGAGCACATTTGGAGAAACATGTTATTAGTTGCAAACCATACTTGAAACATTGAACAATAAATGAAATGAGTTCTCTCCTAACAAGTACCCTGCATTAATAAACCCACAGTTCATGTCCAAAAACAAGGTCAGCCACCATACACTTGTCTATGACTAACCAGGAGATAACCAAAGATGACCATAATAGAATATACTAGACTGTCATAAATAGAATATACCTTAACAAGTTTAAAGTTAACCATCAACTACTGTCATAAACTACTAGTTCAACATTCAACTTATACAAAACCAGGAAACCAATCATTAATACTGAACCCGTCAAACATTATCTGTTCCAATATTCTCTGAAGGAAACTGAACATTCAGACTTGCAAAAACTTCATTCACAGCAACATTAGCTTCATCCACATGTAATGCCGCTTGTGTCTCGCGATTTTCTTCAACAATCTCTTCATTTCTAGCTTCTTCAACAATCTCTGCATTGTCTCCTTCTTCAGACATCTCTTCATCTGCTCCATCAACTTGAGCTTCATTTCTGGCTTCTTCTGCATCTGCAGTCATCTCTTCATCTGCTCCATGAACTTGAGCATCATGGAAAACCTCTTCTTCTTCATCGACAGCCGCATTTTTTTCTCTCACATCTTCATCCTTCTCTTCATCATTATTCCCTTCATTCACTACAACTAAAAGGAAATACTTAGAAACTGACAAAAATAATCAAATTATCATTAAAATGAATATAAATACCTTTCTTTTTTCTCTTCACAAGCTTCCTTTGCTTGAACAGCTTCCTCTTCATCAAGTTCCTGGACTTTGTTTTCCTTTCACTGTTCACCTTCTTCTCTTTCAACAATTTTAAAATCTCCTCACTCACCTCCAACATTCTTGACAGAACACCTTGCACATGCCCACAGTGCCTGCAAGTTCCCCTACTACCACCATCAACACCATCACCAGCACCAGCATCATCACCATCATCAACATCATCAACCCTATCTTCCTGGCTTTCAGTTTTGTGCATTTCATCAGCATACTCCTCCACAATGTACTTAATGCCAGTGACCCCCTCTAGCATAGCCCTTACCCTGTCCAGTGCAGGATCCTCGACCTCATCAGCATGAGGAGAGACAAATTTTTTGCAACCCTCAACTTCTTCCTTACAGAACTGTCTCTGCTCCATTAAGTACAGTAAATTTTCTACCCTCACATCCCCACCACCACATACCTTCTCTAGAAATCCTTCACCATTTGCCAAGAACTTGGCCTTCAATTTGGTATCTGGCTCTTGACAACAGTTTAAGCCAGTCATCAAGTAGAACTCCCTCAAGCCAAAACAGACTGGCTTACCATCTATTAAGAACCACATCTCATGCTTTTTCTTGGACTGCCTAGTAGTCCTCAAAAGCGCTGAGTGCACCAGCTGACCATTGAAGGTTCAACTCTCAGAAAGGTTTAAGAAATCCCCAAAAACTGATCTCCTAAACATCTTTTCAAGCCCCAATTTTGCAAGCTTGGTCTTGAAGTCATAAAATTTTTTCACTGAAGATCTCACAGAGATCTTTGCATTAAATGATTCAAACCTTGACAACCGGGTTTTGAACCTAAAGATACTGACATCAATGTCAATCATCTTCTGTGGAATACTTAATCTGTCAAGAGGATGCACATCCTCTTCATCATCCTCATCTCCCTCTTTATCAACTCCATCATCTGCTCCATCATCCCTTACACCAGCCTGATCCCTATCAACCCCTTTATCAACTCCATCATCCATATCACCAGCCTGATCCTCCTCTCCAGCACTCTTTCTACTTGCCTCCCCAGAATCATCCTCATCCTCATCATCATCAATCACAACAGTTTTTCCTTTTCTTTTTGCTGCAGCAGCAGCACTACTACCAACTCCATCTTCAGCTTGAAATCTGTCTATCTGATCAAAGGTATCAGTAGATGCACCTTTTGAACTCAAGTTGTCACCCACCTCTGTTTGACCACCACCAACATCTTTATCAGTGGATGTGGCATCACTGTCATCATGTTCTTCCTCCACCCTTCTTCTTTTGCATTTGAAAAAATCTGTGGGGATGTTCGAAGACACCCAAGCTTCTTGTGCTGATTTGCGCATGGACCACCTACGCGTACGTATATTTTTTCCTTAGCTCTCTTGTATTCTAAAAGCTCCGCTCTACGCTCTTCCCAAGTTCGCGGACCTTTTTCTTTCGGAACGACGCGCTTTAACCTAGGCATTTAATCACCTAAACAAAACACATTTTTATAACGAAAGTTAAAGAAAAAACCCCCAATAATTACACCTACACAAACCACATTTTAATACGAAAGTTAAAGAAAAACCCCCAAAAATTAAACCGAAAACCAAAATCGAAAATTGCGTATAAACCGGTAAAATAACAAAACCCATTACCTGAAATCAAGATGTAAAGATGCAGAATAGCCATTAATCGTAGAAAATACAGAGTTAAATTTCAAATAAAAATCCTAACAAAATCGAGTGCGTACCTGTTTATACTGTTCGTCGATAATGTGCTTAACCCACAGAGATCCTTTAAATAACTCAAAAAAGACACTCACAGTAGTTGAAGTCGTGCAGGCAGTTGGTAGAGAGAAAATAGGAGAAGTTGAGAGTGAAAATTGGAATCGCACGCAGTAGTGTATGATCAACCAAATAGAATAGATGTAGTATCCGTTATTGTTTAAATTACCCGGGTACTTTTTTTTATTTCAAAAGAGTTCACAAGTTTTTTATGTTTTGCACCCTAAGGAATTATTGTTTTGCACCCACAAGTTTCTAAGAATACTAATCCAGTCATTGGTCCTCACTTAAACCCACTTAAGTTTTTCTCTCTCCAAAAATAAGTCAAAAAGAAATGGAAAGGTTAAACTTTTTATTCAACACTTTGAGGGGTCTTTTAGCTAATTCTTCTCTAGTAACTTTTGGAGCTTGAGAAGATTTTGTGCAAGTTGTCTCCATGTATTATCAATTATTAGTATTTCCAAATAATTCTTGAATTCTAATTATAAATAAGGTAGTTTTGTATTTGAAATACCAGCGAAAGCATAAGATAAGTGCTTGAGAATTCCCTGCAAGAAAATGGGTCGTAAGTGAAGAATTATTTTGTCACTTCAAGTTTATAATTTTTCAGAAAATGTTAAGTTGACGAAAAAATTCATTCATCATCTGCCCCTACACTACGGGTCACTAAAAGTATTATGTACACATACAACTTAATGTTTCATCTCTAAGACAACACTATATCGAACTATAAAAGCTTTTTTCATCCCCTAATTTATAATATTTATAACGAATTTATTTGTCATACAAGGAATCGATTTTCTAGTTGATAGTGTTTTCTTCACAAAGAAAGGTTATTAATATCGACGATAGTTTCGCTATCTATGATTAGAATTAGTGATGATGTCAACTGTCTTTAAAGCTATTCATAATTCGTAGATGAACAAATGTAGTTTCATCACTAAATTTATATTTTATATACAAAGTAATATTTCATCACTAAGGGGTCGTTCGGTTGGAAGTGCAAATAATGCGGGTATTAATTATTAATGCGGGTATTATTAATGTGGGTAGTAATAATATGTGTATTAATAATATGGGTATTGATAATACGGGTATTAGTTATGTGGAGTTTAATAATGTGAGTATTAGCCACACATATATTATAACATAGGGATTATTTGTTGAATTACTGATATATTACAAATTAACAAAAAAATATTATTATTTAAAATATTTATTTACTCCTCAAATAAAAGTTTAAAATATCCTTATTATTATTAGGGTTAATTTTATCATTTTAAATTTTAATACCTGCATTATTAATACCCACATTATTAATACCACCTTCTACCCCGCATAAAATAATACATAGATTCCCGCATTAATAATGCGAGTATTAATAACGCGGAATATACAGAAACGCAACCAAATGTTGCACTAATTTTATACGGACATTAAAATTTCACAAAAGTCAACCGAACGCTGCGCTAAATTAGTGCTGAGTTTTGTGTGGGTATTAATATTTAATACTCGCAACCGAATGACCCCTAAAGGTATAAATTAGTGACAACTTTTCTTTTATGAAAAATAGTCAAATTAGAAACTATAATATCCTCGCTAAAATATTGTTTTTACCAAAAGCAATGGTCAGTAAAAATCGTAATAATTAATTAGTAACGATTACAATTGTTATGATAAAATAAAACACTTTGCTAGTCAATAAATTAGTGAAAAATTTTCTTTTATGAAAAACGGTCAAATTAGAAACTATCATATTGTCGCTAAAATATTATTTTTACCAACAAAAATATTCACTAAAATTGTGATAATTAATTAGTAACGATTACAATTGTTATGATAAAATAAAACACTTTCGTAGTCCATAAAATAAAACACTTTCATAGTCAATAAAACATTTATTCATACATTCTGTCACAGACTCACTAATATGTTGTGTGACAATAATTTGATTGTCTTGTAATAGTCGTCGTTAAACAAGTCTTTAAGGATACTTTTTTTTTCATTGATTACTAACATTAAATTTGATGATGTTTCTAACTTTGAAGTTGTACTTCTTATAATTTTAATTTATTAGTAATTTGAGAAAATCATATCTAAACATAATCAACTTCCAAACATCAATTTTCAACTTTAAGGAAATATTGTCCAAACGGCTAAAGACTACATAAACACGGGAACACAAAGTAGCAGAGGGACATGTTTGCAAGCATTTTTTTTTCCAAGTACCATATTTGTGGATTCATCATCCACATTCCTGCTGGGTCCCAAAGTGTCTTCCCAAGAGGGAGTATAGGTTGATGGGGAGAGTCTATTAAATATGCTTAATAACTCTAACATGCTAGATATATATGTGGACTAATAGCGTAGAGTACGAGTTTCATTTTGGGTGAAACATGTCTTGCCCACTTGAGAAAAAATAAAACAGTACGTTGAACAATCATGCAATTCTCCTATAGTCATGCTTGAAACTTATGCAGTTATAATTATATTCAATGTTTTGATCATTAGGTATAGGTGTATGGGTAGCAACATGAGCCCATCAAAATATTACCCATCCAATCTGTTCAAACTTGGACGGGTTGGGTAGGACGTATTTTTGTGGGATATGGACACAACCTACGTTAATTTAGAAGTTGGGTTGCTTTAGACAAAACATTTTGTTCAAATCGAATAATAAGAAAACTTGTTCCAATAATTTTTCAAAGAAAAGTTTTTTATTGTTTGATATGTTAGATGTAGTTAAGATATTTTTGCTTGGTAATTCAACAAATTGTAAGAGAACAAATAGATAAACTAAGACTTGGTAAAAGTTGGACGGCTTGCACTATATATGGTCTATTGTTTAGCTCTTATTTACCCAATCTATTCCAGCTAAAGTAACTTTTGGGCAGGTTAATAACCCGTCAATTTGTTAACTCATCTCATTAATTTTGACCCGACTAAATTCAGTCAAACCAGCCCATATTTGAGGCCTTGGGAAGGTGCAATTCAAGAGCTAATATTTCAAAATATTTGTTATATTATGAAGATTTTCTTGAGAAACTTTAAGATAGTTAAATGATGTTGCTGTCCAAGTTTTATCCAATGTATGTTTGTTTAGTTAGGCCTGATCAAAACACTCTCAATTGATGGATTGATCATTTCAGCCAACCTCGCACGACACCTTTTTTTTTTTTTTTTTTTCAAAATACTTCACACAATTAAGAGTATCCTACATGAAACTTCTTTTTCTTATTAACTTAAAAGTGAGATTTTGTTCTCGCACCAACATTATTTTCTTGTTCAAACAAAGTAATACATGGTGCAACACTAAAATTTATGGGCTTATTTGGAGGTTTACTGCACTACCTACATAATCTGAGTATTTATGGCCGCCAAAGCCAACAGCTTCTCCTTGTGTGTGTCTCCAAGCTAAAGACAGCTAGAGTAAATGTGGGAGTGTGAGTGTATCTTAGGGGGAACATACCTTACCAAGTTGTGATATGAAACAAAGAGAAAGTAGCTGTTAGAGAAGATGAAGAGAAGGTTAGGGGGCCGAGCAGAGAATATTCAAACGTGAGTGTTGTATGACTGCATCATTGTGTAGTGCCTATTGTTGCTTATAAGGAGGACAAAGGCTAACGGCCTAAAGTCTATAACCTAACATAACTTCCTAAATTATTTGGGGACATAGCAAGTGCAAAGCTGCAAGTTTTGGTACCACTCTCTTCTTACATAGAGTTATAGACAGCCATGATGGACTATTGGAGTGGATTGGATGATGACGTTGCGTTGTTCGGGGGTTGTGAGACTAAAGGAATGGCCAAATATTTAAGAAAATTTTTGTTGAAATTAAAAGACCAATATGGAGAAAAAAGATGCAACAAAGTAATTACAAAAGATTTTGATCGGACAGAGGTCAGAGGTTAGAAAACATGTTAGTAGTATAATTGCCTAGGATGATTTTGTCTGTTCTAATTTTGTCTTCAAAATATCAGTCTTTTACACAATGTGATATACACAAGCTATATGTTGGAAAATTAAGCTAATCTCCTCTTCGTTACGCCAATTATATGACCACCTTTAGGTTACTGAATTACTCCCTTCATTCCAAAATAGTTGTTATTATTCGAATTTCAAGAGTCAAACAAGTTTAACTTTGACCGTAATATTTTCATATATCTTTTAAATATTTTAAATTATTAATTATTGTGACTTATAGTACTTTTTATGTAGTTTCTAAATATATAAACATCGTTACAGAAAACTTAAAGATTATATGTTTAAATTCACGGTCAAAATGAACTCGTTTGACTCTCAAAATCCGAACTATGACAACTATTTTAGAACGGAGAGAGTACTACGTATTACTGATGTTCAACAGCAAATTGTCCCATATATAGATTATACAGTTTTACTAGTTAGATCATCTTTCAGTAAGCTCAGGAGATGTAGTTCTATATATCATGATTCCTTTGATTAATGCTGAGTTGAATACTGTACAAAGTTATTGGGAAATTTCATCGTACAATTGATTTTGGTAAATTCGTATCAAATTTACTACCACTAATACTACTCACACGACCCGAATTTTCGGCTAGGCCGTGCGGGCACCCGACATCCTTCCCTAGACCCGTCGGGTGAATCCTTAACAACTGAATTAGGAAAATAAATATAAATCCAACTCATAAATAAGAACAAGACTTAAAAAGATACAAACATACTGATACCTCTAAGCTGTACAAAAGAAATTACATCTAACCACCCGACATACTAGGTTTAGGGCTATCCACACTAGACATCTAAGAGTACAGAAGAAGACAAATACCTCCTGAAGGGTACAAAATGATACTGAAATAATAAACATGAAACTGTGGCCATTCTGAATAAAAGCTGGCTCACCCTGACATCTGAAGTCGTCTTCGCTCCTTCACAATGTGGCAAACTAAATCCTGGAGTGAACCTGCCGAAACCATATAGATAGACAAGGACAAACAACAAACAAGGGTGAGTCAAAAGGACTCAATAAGTGGGGCAGACTAGTTACCTCAAAGAATATGATAGCTAGCCAGGGAGAAGAAAAATAGATAAACCAAATTCATCTTATTTAAACTATAAAAAGGCAGAGCCAGATAATAACTGGAAACACGTATGAAATCATAAACAACCAGGGACACAAGATAGACAGAACATATAAGTTTTTAAGTATCCCGAACATAATACTGTCACGGCGTGCAACCCGATCCACATGTTCATACTGTAGCAGCGTGCAACCCGATCCATATATTCATACTGTCGCGGCGTACAATCCGATCCATATAACTAAAGCATATAAACCAATTAAGGACATAAATAGCCAGAGATGTATAGGCAAACTGAAATATGTCCATAACATGGTATACATGCCGCATACACAAAACACAACACAATAGTCACACACTAGTCAGTATGCGGTGCAATGAGATGGGATGAATGCGGTATGATGCAATGCAGTCACATGTGCCTGATAACTTCACCGGCTCGGGACTCTCATCGATTACCGGGAAGTATATGCAATAATGACCCTTTACCGGCTCGGGACTCTCATCGATTACCGAGAAGTATATGCAATAATGACCCTTCACCGACTCGGGACTCTCATTGATTACCGGGAAGTATATGCAATAATGACCTTTCACCGGTGCAGAACTCTCATCGCCAACCGAGAAGTATATGCAATAACGACTGTTCACCGGCTCGGGACTCTCATCGATTACCGGGAAGTATATGCAATAATGGCCCTTCACAGGCTCAGGACTCTCATCGATTACCGTGAAGTATATGCAATAATGACCCTTCACCGGTGCGGGACTCTCATCGCCAACCGGGAAGTATATGCAATAATGACCCTTCACCGGCTCAGGACTCTCATCGATTACCGGAAAGTATATGCAATAATGACCCTTCACCGGTATGGGACTCTCATCGCCAACCGGAAAGTATATGCAATAATGACCCTTCACCGGTTCGGGACTCTCATTGATTACCGGGAAGTATATGCAATGCTCAAAACCAGAGTGCAATGCTCATATGCTCAATGCAATACCAACAACAGGACATAACATATAATATACAGTGTAAATTCAAAGCTAAGGCGTAATGAGTACGCGTATCAGCAGCTAGACATGTAAGGAACACGTGGTAGAATATCCACAAGGCAAATGGCCTCCAAAGAAATGGATATAAACACTTACCTTATTTCAAATTGCTACTCAACAACCGCTTTAGCCTTTGGATTCACCGCCAAACGATCTTGCTTATTCAATAAGCAGAAAATATATCAAATTAGGCTAAAGGCTTCATTCCTCACATCTTAGGGCAATCCGGTTAGGAACCTGATACCTTGTTCGATACGCAATACGTAGGCCAGACCTATGTACAGGGTTCAAAGTCACATAACCAAACCCTAAATAAATTACATGTGTATGTTCCCCAAAACTCACTGAGCACGAATATATAATCAATTCCATTATCAGGATCCAATTAACCCTTTAAACTATTAATTGAACTTATTAAGACGATGTCTAATATCCCAATTTTTACCGTTAAAATATATTCAAACACACGTAATAAACTCAAATAATGTATTAAGATCATTACCTGAATGTTTCAGGGTGAAAATTCTATCTTTTTCCGGCTCTTTTCTCATTTCGTGGTATTTTTTTCTCTACTTCGTTTATGTTTCTCCATTCCCATTTCTATTTCATTTTCGTTTTCTGTTCCAGTGCAAGTTCATCCTTAGCTAGCTAAGGACCCACCGACTTACTTTCCATTTCTTTCTTTTTCTTTTTTTTTTTCTTTTTTTTATTTTTTTTCGCGACGAAAATTAAAACGGAGCTTTACGAAATTCGAAATGACCCCAAATATTGTATACAGGTTATACAAAATATATGTAACTCACTTGCTAAGGCAGATCTCAAATCGGACTCCCGAAACTCAATATGCAAATTAATTGAAAAAAGTTCAAATTATTTAACTTTCGGCATTTTAGTGGAAACTAGCTGAACAACCTCGAAATTCACTTTCAAAAGTTCACAAAAGTCATAAATAATCATACGAATCCAATGAAGCTTTTGAATTTCGAATCGGAGTTCATTCGCAAAAATAGAGCTCGAAAATCTCTTTTTAATATTTATCGACAATAAAAACTGAAATCTTCTTCCAATACCTACCAAACGAAGTCCGATTTAGCTCAAATTTTACATACATGTCCTAATGGACCTTACAAATATTTTAAAATTATCAGCACGCCAATCAGAGTCCTAACTTCCGAAACGACTGACCGAAGTCGTTTCATTCTCCTCCACTTAGACTCTTGTTCGTCCTCGAACGAGCTTCCGTCTAAAGCAACATTCACACAGATAACAAGAGAACTTTCACGACCATCATAAACTACTCCACGGACATTATCTTCTTATTACAGAATGATAATTATAACACGTATATCAAACTTTTGGAAGTAAACATATCTGAATAATATCATAACGTCATTGCCCAGCTTATTCTGACTAAACTGATCCTTCCTCGATCACGAGAAGAGAGTTCTACGTATTCGAAACAAGGATAGACAGAACTCCGGATGGATTAATATGATTCTGCCGACAATTACCTCGTCGATATACTTTTCGATATAGAACAGGTCGATGAAAATAAGAATTAGCTTATGCTTCAGGAATACCTTAGAGATTTAATATTAGGATTCTGTATCAATTGGAGGAGGACTCCTCCATTTAGAGAATAAACTCATAAAACTAATTTGAATAGAAATAGTCATCCTTGCACAGCCTGCTGGATTAGGGAAAACTTAGCTAAAAAGAAAATGCGGCTCAGACCTGAGCTACCAAATTACTCTCTCGAGTTTCCAAACAGCTGCAACTCTCGAGTTCACAACTCCATACATTTGTCATAAGCACCACCGCTTGATAGCTCAATTCATGGGTTGGACGACACTCTCCATTACCCTTAGTAGCCTTAAAACATAATGTACATATCCGGCTACCTTGACACGCACTCTGGCTCCACACAGGGAACATCACAAGCGCTACTAACCGCCTACGCTCACAAGCACCAGACAAAGAAGAGATAGCAACGGACTGAGGATGGAATAATTAGAGCTTTAGAATGCTCATTTTCTTATTTACTTGGCTACCTGAGCTGGACTACATACGAGTCAAGCTAGCCAAAGAATCGCAATTGAAAAAATAGATATTAAATGAGCTCTATGGAACAACATCCATGACAATTTAACCTCCCAATTAGAAGGAAACTCTGACAATTTACTAGAAAACCCTTTTATAACTAAGACAAGCTCATGGAATAACATGACTCTACAAGAATCTTGAACAAAAGGAAGACACATAAATTTTACTTACTTATCACTTTGCACCGGAAGAAACGATAACACTTTCTGATGGTGACGAATTAGGATCCCATTATCCTACCAACATTGAATTCCGACGAGAGAGGTAAACTGACTTGACATAATAACAGAATGTGGCACAGTAAGATGCCAAGCAGACAGTACCGACTCATTTCCAAATATCTCACATTTAAATCAGATAATCTAGTGGGGTCTCACAAATTCCAGGAATAAATCAGACTAGAAGCTCACCCCTCTACCGCAACCTATTTTTAATAGAACTGATACCTAAGGAAACCATGGAAACATGATAAGACAAACCATTTCCAAATAGATCGGGAGAATCAAATTTTACTTACATATAAGGGAAGAAGAAATCAATGGGTCTACTATATCGGATGCCTCAGCATCCTGCCAGACTGGCAGTTCAAAGAACTGCCTCTGCAGTTGAGCTGAGCCACTACTCTGATAATTACCTTCTGAAGAATAACTGTCACCACGCTTTCAACCTTTACTGGATCGTGGCATTTCTCTGGCTGATTGAGATCTAAATGAAATCCCTGCGACTGCGCAGGCGCCTGAGGGCAAGAAGAAGGACGACTGCCTACTTGCCGGAGTAACGAAAAACTCCTTAACGGATAACTAGATTCACGACAATGATAACAGGAAAACTCCTCAAAGGATAATCAGACTCACGACAATGATAACACATTTTCGCTAAAAATGGAAGCTGGACAGATTATTGAAAGCTACAAAGAGAAAGCTGAGTCTAATCTTGATGAACTACCTGCGCACTCTAAGAATCACGTGACACAAGCTGAGATAACCTGGAAGGTGACCTCCCAAAATAATTAGAACTCTTACCTCCAAATGAGGTACCATGATTGCCCACGAGGGCCATGGGATTTCTTGCTCTCCCACTCTAATTCTTCCAGTTCTAATTTATGGTATGCCTAATACCTCTGACCAATATCAACAACATCAAATGAAGTCTCAACCTCAATTTCTCCAGCCATCTGGGATCTCAAGGAAAGAGAAAGGTCACCAATAAATCTTTGAACATTCTTGGAAGGTTTATGAACTAGTTCTAGTGCATATCCAGCCATCCTAAAGAATTTAATCTCATATTCTAAAATCTGACAAGCTACCCTATCCAATCCACTCAAATTGGCGACTCTTTTCATCTCGCTCGCTGCGCGAAAGGAACTTTTCCACGAATCTAGAAGAAAAATCGAACCAAGTTAGCTAATAAAAGAGCAGTCCACCAATTCAAAGCTGGACCCCTGAAACTGGAAAGCAGAATAATCAACACCATACTGCTCGATATAATCAAGAGCCTGAAAGATACGCTGACATCATTTTATTTTATAAAAAGTTACATAGGAATCACTTGATGCATGCCCTGAGAACATCAGGAGGTTCAATTGGGTAAAATAATGCAGCCTCTTCGGACACTCGGACCGAGCTATTACCCGGGCTAGCTAACTAGCCAAAATAACTAGAGACACAACACATGCTGCCTCCGGAACATAATTTACCGTGGCAATATTAAGAACTGGAATAGGAGCTCCCTGAGACCGAACATCTGCATCTGCGGTAACCTGATAAACTGCCTACCGAATAAGAGGTTCTTGCGGTATCTGTGTCGCCAAGATTCTCGTAAAAGTATCGTAGAGAGCCAAGGGAACCACAAGGCCATGCTCTCATTGCCCAACTCGTACAGCTGGGGCCTCCGCAACTGGATCGTCAGCATGATCCACAACTCTCGGGGCTTGATAAGCGCTAGCCTCTGACTAGACTGCTTCACCGTGAATTCTAACCTTTTGCTGATTTGTCGCATAAGGGTTAACCATTACTACGAAGGAATTAACGAAAATATTTTTTTGCATACTAGACAGACGCACGATTAGAAAAGAAGGAATAGAACCTTCCTAGATGCCATCATATCCTCTCGTAGATAAGTACAGACGTCTACGTACCCATCAGCGCGACTCTACTAGACACCGTCTTAGTCTGGATAGACTCTAAACCGGGCTCTGATACCAACTGATACGACCCAAAATTTCTGCTAGGCCGTGCGGGCACCCGACATCCTCCCCTAGACCCTGTCGGGCGAACCCTTAACAATTGAATTAGGAAAATAAATATAAATCCAACTCATAAATAAGAACAAGGCTTAAAAAAACACAAACATACTGATACCTCTAAGCTGTACAAAAGAAATTACAGCTAACCACCCGACATACTAGGTTTAGGGCTATCTAGATTAGACATCTAAGAGTACAGAAGCAGACAAATACCTCCTGAAGGGAACAAAATGATACTGAAATAATAAATATGAAACTGTTGCCATTCTGAATAAAAGCCGGCTCACCCTGACAGCTGAAGTCGTCTTCGCTACTTCACAACGTGACGAACTCAATCCGGGAGAGAACATGCCGAAACAAAATAGATAGACAAGGACAAACAACAAACAAGGGTGAGTGAAAAGGACTCAATAAGTGGGGCAGACTAGCCACCTCAAAGAATAGGATAGCTAGTCAGGGAGAAGAAAAATAGATAAACCAAATTCATCTTATTTAAACTATAAAAAAGCAGAGCCACATAATAACTGGAAACGCGTATGGAATCATAAACAACCAGGGTCACGAGATAGACAGAACATATAAGTTTTTAAGTATCCTGAACATAATACTGTCGCGGCGTGCAACCCGATCCACATGTTCATACTGTCGCGGCGTGCAACCCCATCCATATATTCATACTGTCGCGGCGTACAACCCGATCCATATACTTATACTGTTGCAGCGTGCAACCCGATCCATATAACTAAAGCATATAACCAATTAAGGACACTAAATAGCCAGAAACGTATAGGCAAACTGAAATATGTCCATAACATGGTATACATGCCGCATACACAAAATACAACACAATAGTCACACACTAGTCAATATCCGGTGCAATGAGATAGAATGAATGCGGTATGATGCAATGCAGTCACATATGCCTGATACCTTCACTGGCTCGGGACTCTCATCGATTACAGGGAAGTATATGCAATAATGACCCTTCACCGGCTCGGGACTCTCATCGATTACCGAAAAAATATGCAATAATGACCCTTCACCGGCTCGGGACTCTCATCGATTACCGGGAAGTATATGCAATAATGACCCTTCACCTGTGTGGGACTCTCATCGCCAATCGGGAAGTATATGTAATAATGACCCTTCACCGGCTCGGGACTCTCATCGATTACCGGGAAGTATATGCAATAACGACCCTTCACCGGCTCGGGACTCTCATCGATTACCGGGAAGTATATGCAATAATGACCCTTCACCGGTACGGGACTCTCATCGATTAGCGTGAAGTATATGCAATAATGATCCTTCACCGGCTCGGGACTCTCATCGATTATCGGGAAGTATATGCAATAATGACCCTTCACGGTACGGGACTCTCATCGATTAGCATGAAGTATATGCAATAATGACCCTTCACCGGCTCGGAACTCTCTTCAATTACCGGAAAGTATATGCAATAATGACCCTTCACTGGTGCGAGACTCTCATTGCCAACCGGGAAGTATATGCAATGCTCAAAACCATAGTGCAATGCTCATATGCTCAATGCAATACCAACAACAGGACATAACATATAATATACAATGTAAATTCAAAGCTAAGACGTAATGAGTATGCCTATCATCAGCTACAGACGTAAGGAACACGTGGTAAAATATCCACAGGGCCAAGGGCCTCCAAAGAAATGGATATAAACACTTACCTTATTTCAAATTGCTGCTCAACAACCACTTTATCCTTTGGATTCACCGCCAAACGATCCTGCTTATTCAATAAGCAGAAAATATATCAAATTAGGCTAAAGGCTTCATTCCTCACATCTTAGGGCAATCCGGTTAGGAACCTGATACCTTGTTCGATACGCAATACGTAGGCCAGACCTATGTACAAGGTTCAAAGTTACATAACCAAACCCTAAATAAATTACAGGTGTATATTCTCCAAAACTCACTGAGCACGAATATATAATCAATTCCATTATCAGGGTCCAATTAACCCTTTAAGCTATTAATTAAAATTATTAAAATGATGTCTAATATCCCATTTTTTACCGTTAAAATATATTCAAACACACGTAATAAACTCAAATAATGCATTAAGATCATTACCTGAATGTCTCAGGGTGAAAATTCTATCTTTTTCCGGCTCTTTTCTCATTTTGTGGTATTTTTTTCTCTACTTCGTTTCTGTTTCTCCATTCCCATTTCTATTTCATTTTCGTTTTTTGTTCCAGTGCTAGTCCGTCCTTATCAAAGTTAAAGACCCACCAATATACTTTCATTTTTTTCTTTTCTTTTCTTTTTTTTCTTTTCGCGACGAAAATTAAAACGGGACTCTACGAAATTCAAAATGATCCCAAATTTCGCATACAGGTTATACAAAATATATGTAACTCACTTGCTAAGGCAGATCTCAAATCGAACTCTCGAAACTCAACATGCAAATTAAATAGAAAAAGGTCAAATTATTTAACTTTCGGCATTTTAGTGAAAACTAGCTGAACAACCTCGAAATTCAGTTTCGAAAGTTCAGAAAAGTCACAAATAATCATACGAACTTAACTGTGCTTTCGGATTTCAAATCGGAGTTCATTCGGGAAAATCGAGCTCGAAAATTTCTTTTTAATATTTATCGACAATAAAAACTGAAATCTTCTTCCAATACCTACCAAACGAAGTCTTATTTAGCTCAAATTTTACAGACAGGTCCTAATGGACCATACGAATATTTTAAAATTATTGGCACGCCAATCGGAGTCCTAAATTCCGAAACGACTGACCGAGGTCGTTTCAACTACTACTATATTTTACGGCAGCTTGTGTTGAGAAATCAAATCCTTAAATAAATGAGTAGAGCATATGTAAATGAGTAGAGCAAACTTCTTTGCAAACTCTTACATTTTCTCTATCAAGTGAGTCCACAGAGCCGCTTAGCTTCTCTTTCTTAAGTTAAATTATCTCGCGAGTAATTCAACTTCGAGTACACTCCTTATCATCTTTTTAACCTGTTTAGCTAAATTCTCTCTCTATTACTTGCAAAATTCAACCTCTAGTTGAAACTATAGTTGCTCTTTGTGCTCGAGCAATAAAATAAAGAAGCCATAATTTTTATAACACAGTAGAAGACTCGAAGGAGATCCTCACGCAGGTTCAAATGTATAAGTTATCACATCTCACCTCATTCAAATTACCGTCCCTCATCATGTAAATTTTCTTTTACGTTATCATGTCATTTTTACTCATGGTATGTAGCAGTTGCGCTAAGCAATTTTTTTTTTCTTTTTGACAAAGGAACTCATAGCCGCTATCCTTCGGATGAGCTCTATGAAAACCATGCTCCTAATGCAATAGCCTGGAAACCAAACCGAAAAGGTAACCCACACTAGCCAAGCTCAATGCGACACATAACACACACTACTAGAAAAAAATATTTTTCGGACGAATGATAGGGATGGCTGTTTTCGGACGGGCTATGCGACGGCATAGTCCGTCCGTATATTGCTCGATGCTAGCCACCTAGTGACGGGCAGCCGTCCGAGAGGTGCGACCGCTAGCCCTCCCAACGCGTTAAAATCTGAAATATATTTTTTCGATTAGGAAGGGCTGGCCGTCCCTGTGTGTTACTTTTTTTGTCCAGCCGTCCCTAAGCTATAAAAACTGATATTTTTTTGTCCCTAAACTAGTCGTCCCTATGTTGACATTTTTTATTTTCTAGAGACAGCTAGCCGTCGCTGGTTTTGTTAAACCTGCACAATAAATTGTCTAAAAATAGATACATGCCTGCCAAAAACCATATAGATTCATATACACAGATGTCCGAACAGCTTACTAAAATAAAATACACAAACAAAACTAAAACAGGATAACAATAAACCTTAACAAACTAAACATAAAATCCTAACAATAAATATTAACAAACCAAACATAAAGTCTCACAACGGATCATAAACGATGACGGGATAAAAAACAATAAGTCTAAACTACAAGTCTAAACCATAAAGTTTTAAACTACAAGTCTCACAACAAGGACGGGATAAAAATCAAGTTTAGGATATAAAGTTTTAACAAACCAACCACTTACTCAATTCCATCCGAGTCATTACCATCACCCTTCCCTAAACACTAAAATTATTTACTATATTCTCCAAACACTAAAATCATACAAATACATCAACCTAAAAACTACATTCTTTAAACAAATAAAATAATTTAAATACTAAAAATAATGGAGATTTACTATATTTTCTAACACTAAAATTCTTTACTATATTCTCTAAACATTAAAAAACTTTAAACTAATTAGTGAGGATTTCACAAATAAACATGAAAAATAAACAAAAAAAAAATACAAAACGCAAATAAAATGCCTCCTTTGGAACTGAAATTAACCTTGTAGCCGCTACCTTGATCCTTTCCAACTGAAACTTAAAAAAAAAAAAACATTAGCAACCCATTTGGAACCTAAACCCGAAAAAGGAAAAAAATAATAACAAACTTACGGATTTGGATGGGGTTGACGGATTTCAAAGGAGGAGTGGAGATTTTGAAGAAATGGGGAAATGGAGAAATGGAGATTTTGGAGTAGAAGAGTAGAAGGTTTGCGTTTTTGGGGAAATGGGGAAGAAGAGATGTTTGTGTTATTGCTAGATCCGTTTAGTTGAAAAATAGACATTGTAGCGACGGCACGTCGTCTCTAGGCGTGTAATTTTTTTATTTAACGGAAGCATATACGGACGGCTAGCCGTCTCTATGCGGTTAATATTTTATTTAACGGAAGTTATACGGACAGCTAGCCATCTCTACTCAAATACGGACGGCTAGCCGTCTCTATCCTCCCCTCACTAAAACGCATTTTCTAGTAGTGACACAGTTGTTATGGTGTATTTCAAACCACAAATTTTCATTTTTCCCTACATCTTTTGCTTAGTTAAATTTTGTAATAGAATTGAAAAGAAAATAAAAATATTTATGCATAGATATATAAACAAAACTTTCGATAGTTAATTAAACTTCTTTATACAATAATTTTTTTTTTCAATACGCCAAACTAAACGTGCTCAATTGTATTAATTATCTACAATAGATAGTCATGCTTATTTTCGTATTGTAAATGTAGATATCCAAAGTAACGTAGTTTGGGTAGAACGTAACTAAATGCTCTTGTGACCGACTGGCCGTGTAAAGTTAGTGAAGTATTCTACTTACTGATCAGCTCCGAAACTGTTCATGCCTAAACTAATTGCCCTAGAAATGCTTTAATTGTACATATAGGAGGGTGGTAAATAATTAATATACCGCACACAGATTACAAAGATTTAAAATGAACGGCTATGCCTTTTTATATACTACTCAATTTTACTACGGCTATGCTTTTTTCTTGTATCACTCAATTTTACTAAGCCTGTGATATTTTCCAAGATACACCACTTTACTATTTTAAGGACCAGTTTCTTAAAATGTGTTCTTTACTATATTATATGCGGAATTAAAACTGTATGTAAATGAACACCCAATATTAGCGTGAGTTTGAGTCCTAATTGGAACTCCAAAGCTTCAGCAGCCAAGAAGTCTTGAGCAATTAGAACTCCAAAGCTCCCATGAGTTTGAGTCCTAATTGGATTCTTCTCTTTAGTATCCGGATCTTCTATCCTTTATCCTTTATTTATGAAATCTTTTCATATCACGTGTAGACCTGCATAATTATCAAGATAAACATTAGTTCAAGGATAATTAACAATATTTCAGCTTAAATGATTTTGCATGAATTATCTATTTAGCTGCAGTGATTCAAAGGAACATGTCCTTTGAATCCGTTCCTTAATCATCAGTCAAAACTCCAAACTTATCCAAGCTAACATTTTCCCCCTTTTTGATGATGACAAATTCATAAGCATAGCTGCATATCCTTAATGTTCTGAAGTACAAATTAAGCTCAAAAACAGTCAGTAGAGACTTTATCATTAAGGACCAGATTTTTAATTAGGTATAAGTTCACGCAAAATCAGACTTACTCTTCCCCCTTTTGGCATCATTGAAAAGGTTGCATAAAAAATATAACTCAAGTGTTAGAATAATCAGCACATGGCCATTTAGGCAACTCAAAATGCAAACAAAATCATATTAAAGCAACTGCAAAACAATGATATTAGCCATCAAAGACAAGTCATCATTAATCAAGAGGTTAAATCAGGGGATACAAGCAAGTACTACAGAATTATTCAAAGACTAGAAGAGGAAAAGACTAAGGTACTAGACTAGGCTAAATCCCACTGGACAAAAGATGGCATATGGCTAAGATGGTCAGGATGTGGAAGGACCAGGTCCCTGAGACTTGTTAAGAAACTCAAAAATCTGCTTGAGCATTCCCTCATTGGTTTCTTTTGCCCTTGTTGCCTCTGCCTTCCAGTAGTTTTTCTCCTCTTCCAACCTTGCTATTTCAGCAGCCTGGATAGCAACTTGTTGCCTCAGTGCCCTTACCTTATTGTTCAAAGGCTGCCTCCCAACACCATCCTGTGGAGGATCAGCTTGAACAGGCAGGTCACAGCTAATCAATGTAGCACAGCAAAACTTCTCATTTTTAGTAGTCTTTGCTACCCCTTCCAAAGGAATCTTCAACTTTGCAAACACATCAGTCAAGATGAAGCCAAAAGAAAAAGAATGCTTCATCTTCCCAGCTATCACCCTTTTGATCAGGTGGATCATAAACCTGGGCCAGTTGATCTGCTTTTCAGTGTCCAACAATTCCATAAGGACCAGGTCCATGAAACTGGCAATTCCTCTTTTTTCCTACCTTGGCATCACAATCTTGTTCACAAACTCAAATAACACTTGGTGCTGCGGGTGCATTTCACTTTTCTGCACAGCTCTGGATTTTTCTTCTCCTTCATTCTCAGCAAACTTCCTTGTAATCTCCAATCCAGTAGGCGAGTTTTTCAAGTCAGGCCATACTTTCTTAACATAGCTGTCATACCTAGCAAATGGAATCCCCAACAGCTCACCAAGTTCCCTGGTGTCAAAAGTGATCACATCATCATAAACAGAGGTAGTAATCTTGTCATCCTTGATGGAGCAGTTCTTGTAGAACTCCTGCACCATCCTCTTTGCACATCTACCAGAAATCTGAAGGACCATGTTCCTCCAGCCCTGAGCATGCAATTTTTGCAACAACCATAGCATTCCTTCTTCTTGCACATCAGATAACACTCTCCCCTTCAACACTTTCCTAGTCAACATATCATCATGAACACAGTGTACAACATCTTCTCCCTCAGCCTCACTCTCACTATCATCACCAGCAAAGGACTCATCACTGTCACTATCATCAAAACTTTCATCCACCAAAGTCCTTTTGGAGGACCTGGTCCTCTTAGCAGACTTTTCTGCAGCTTTCATAGAACTTCTTGTCACACGTCTCTGTGTAACTTTTCTTTTCTTTGACTTAGGCATAACTTCCTCAGCATCTGCCATCTCATTATCTTCATCACCAAAACCATCAGTTTCTATCACCTCCACTTCTTCCTCTTCAACAGGATCAACAACCTGTTTTCCTTTGCCTTTTCTGCTTCTTTCTAAGGCAGCAGCTAAATTCTCATCAGCATCTTTAGCAGCACTTCTTGTCCTCCTAACCCCAAAAACAAGAGTTGAGGCAGAAGGAACATGTCTTTTTGCCTTGGAGGAACTTTTTCACCTTTCTTCTTAATTCCTGGCTTATAACTGTCCCCAATTTTCTTTAACTTAGCAGCAATTTCAGCAGTCATCTTATCATTAATAGGTCCCTTCCTAGCAAGTTTTCTTCTTAAGCTCCTAATGTTAATCAAATCAACAAGAGGCCTATCACTGTCACTCATAGGATCATCAACATCTATAACATCCTCCATGGGTGCTTTAAAAGCAACCTCTGGAGACCCTGATGACCCATGCATGGGTGCTTCCAATCTTTTAACAGTTTCTCCTTCTCCCTCAGGAACACCCTTCTTCCTTTTCCTCCTCATCTACCACAACATTTAAGGGATAAGAAAAATTTACCTGATACTGATACAGAACCATAGCTCGTGACAAATCTTCAACCTGTTCAATAATCGATTCAGCTGTGGGAAGTGGTCCTTCCCCCTGAATTTCTGGTTCAGGTACTTCTGGGTTTATTTCAGGAATATTAGGGTTTAGGTCAGTGGTATCCATGGGTGAAGGAGGGTTGAGATTTTGTGGTTGTTCAGTAGTGGGTGCAGCTGAAGAATTTTCAGGAGAAAGAGACATTCTTGCAATTCGACTTAAGAGATATGTGATTATTCTTTCTGAAATTTTGAGAATTCAATTGATAAACAAAGTGAAAAAATAATGAGGAAGAATGAGTGTATTTATAGAATGAATTAGGTAGTGGAGATAGGGTGTGAAACGATCACCATTACCTTAGCAAGACATGCAGCCGTTATGGACTCTTGGGAGTCTCCCGGAGAAATAGAGCCGTTGGACTGTTAAGTCACCTTTTCAGAATGGGAACTGTTCCTCCGATGGGACTCTTATGCAGTTTGGATATGGTTAGGATACATAATGGGATTTATCCTAATTGCAAGTTACCTATAGCTTTTAGACTTCTAAGATAGCTGAATAATAAAGAGTACATACCTGATTTTAACACGAAAAATCAGTGTCCTTCCAATTTGCAACAATTTTGATCAATCTGAAACTCTAAGAGCATAAGGGTAACATCATTCAATTTTAGCAACTCTAAACAAGAATTATGACATAAGAGTATACACTTAAGTATTAAGCTGGACTGAATCATTCATATTGACTTGAATAAAATTCATTTTAGGTGCTATTTCTTAGCCAATTATGAAGTAAAGCATTGATGATTTTATGTGAATTTAATCATCCCTAATTCTAACCTATTTCTTTCAAAATCATCTCTACCTAGAGCTTTTGTAAAGATGTGAGCAATTTGCTTTTCAGCAAGACAAAATGCTATGGTGATCAAACCTTTTTCATAGTTATCTCTCAGGAAATGATGTCTTATATCAATGTGTTTAGTTCTTTTGTGATGCACTGGATTTTTTGTCATGTTAATAGCACTAGTGTTGTCAAAAAAGATAGGAACAGTTCCTACATCAACACCAAAATCCTGTAATTGTTGTTTGATCCATAACAACTGTGAACAACATGAAGCTGCTGCCACATATTCAGCCTCAGCAGTGGAAAGTGCCACTGAATTTTGTTTCTTGGTTCCCCAAGAAACCAAACACTCACCAAGAAAATGTGCCATACCTGAGGTACTTTTTCTATCAACAAGGAAACCTGCATAATCAGCATCAGTATATCCAACAAGATTAAAACTACCACCTTTTGGATACCAAAGTCCAAAGGGAGCTGTTCCCTTCAGATACCTCAATATTCTCTTAACAACTTTCAAATGAGATTCCTTAGGATCTGATTGAAACCTAGCACACAAACCAACACTGAACGCAATATCAGGTCTACTAGCAGTTAGATAAAGTAGAGAACCAATCATACCTCTATACAATTTTTGATCAACTGATATTCCATGTTCATCAAGATCCAGTTTTGTGGCTGTGGCAATAGGTGTGTCAATTTTCTTAGCATTATCCATATCAAATCTTTTAAGTAATTCCTTAACATACTTTTGTTGATGGATCATAGTTCCATTTGAGGTTTGCTTAATTTGTAAACCCAAAAAGAAATTGAGTTCACCCATCATGCTCATCTCAAACTCACTCCCCATCAAGTTTGCAAATTCCTTACTTAAATTTTCACAAGTAGCACCAAAGATTATATCATCTACATAAATTTGAACAATTAAGAGATGCTTACCTTTTTCTTTCAAAAATAATGTACTATCAATTTTACCTCTCTTGTATCAATGCTGGAGTAGAAATTTTGATAGCCTTTCATACCATGCTCTTGGTGCCTGCTTGAGTCCATACAAGGCCTTGTCCAACTTGTACACATGTTCAAGGAACTGTTCACTTTCAAAGCCTGGAGGTTGCTTAACAAACACTTCTTCTTTCAGGTAGCCATTCAGAAATGCACTCTTCACATCCATTTGATGTAGAGTAAATTCCATGTATGTAGCAAAGGCTATGAAAAGTCTTATTGCTTCCATTCTTGCAACTGGAGCAAAAGTTTCATCATAGTCGATGCCCTCCTCTTCACTATATCCCTGAACAACTAGCCTGGCCTTATTTCTTGTTACCATGCCATCCTCATCAAGTTTGTTTCTGAAAACCCATTTTGTTCCTATTATGGACCTGTTCCTTGGCTTGGGTTCGAGATGCCAAACTTGACTTCTTTAGAATTGATTCAATTCCTCCTGCATAGCACTAATCCAATCTGCATACTTCAGTACTTCCTTCATATTTTTGGGTTCAATAAGAGATAGGACAGCACTAAAGGCACACAGATTGTGATTCTTAACTGCTGATCTAGTCTGTATCCCAGCAACCTTATCTGAGATTATTTGATCCACAGGATGTGACCCTTGATACTTGCAAGGCTTGAGTGTCAATCCAATGTCAGAAGTCCCCTGCGGAGGAACAGTTCCAAAAGGAGTAGCACATCCAATATGTGAGGTGGAACCAACATTTGCTCCCCCTGTTTCTGTGCCATTCTTCTCAGTTCTGTCCTGAGGAACAGTTCCTTGCAGTTCACTTCTCACATCCAGAGTCTGCATTTGTGGATCAATTTCATTAAGTTTCAGCATTCCAATCTCTTCATCCTCCTGTACCTGTTCTTGAGTGAGATTGTCAGTTTCATCAAATTTAACATGCATGCTTTCTTCAATTTTCAATGTTTTCTTGTTAAAAACTCTATAAGATTTACTATTTGAAGAATAACCAACAAAGATCCCCTCATCACTTCTAGGGTCAGATTTTCCTAAGGCATCTTTCCCATTGTTGTTTATAAAACATTTGCAACCAAAAGCCTTAAGATGAGAGATATTTGATTTTCTTCCCTTAAGCAGCTCATATGGAGTCTTTTATATTAATGGCCTTGTCATACATCTATTTATTATGTAACATGCAGTATTAATAGCCTCAGCCAAAAAGTTTTGTGGAAGATTTCCAGATATTAACATAGTCCTTGCCATTTCCTCTAGAGTCCTATTTTTCCTTTCCACTACACCATTTTGTTGTGGAGTTCTAGGTGAAGTAAAATTGTGATTAATGCCATTTTCATTATAGAAATTGAAAAATATATGATTTTCAAATTCAGTTCCATGATCTGACCTAATGGCAACAATATGACTATCTAGAGTTCTTTGAGCTTTCTTAGCAAAAATTGAAAATGCATTAAATGCTTCTTCTTTAGATGCAAGAAATATAGTCCATGTAAATCTAGAGTAATCATCCACTAATACCATTGCATACTTCTTACCTCCACGACTCACTGTTCTCATTGGTCCACATAAATCCATATGGACCAGTTCCAAAGGTTTAGTGGTACTTACCTGTTTCTTTGGTTTAAAGGAGGATTTTACCTGCTTCCCCCTGGCACATGCTTCACATACTTTTTCATCCTTAAACTTGATGTTAGGAAGACCTATCACCAAATTCTTGGACACAAGTTTGTTCAATTGTGAAAGACTAGCATGTCCTAGTCTTTTGTGCCATAGGAGGGGATCATTTTGCACTACACTTAAGCAACTCAAGCTTCCATCATATAGTGTCAGCAAGTCTACCTTATAGATGTTCCCATGCCTATTTCCCTGCAAAATAATCTCTCCAGAAGTTTGGTTAGTCACAGTGCATCCAGTAGATGAGAAATTAATATTATTACCTTTGTCACACAATTGAGATATACTCAATAAGCAATGCTTCAGCCCATCTACTAGAAACACATTGTCTATACTATGTGAGTCAGACCTACCTACCTTTCCAATGCCAATGATTTCCCCTTTCTTACCATTACCAAAGGAAACACTTCCTCCTTGAAAGGCTGAGAGTGAAAGGAATAGTTCCTTATGTCCTGTCATGTGATTTGAGCAACCACTGTCCATGTACCATTTGTGGTTCCTCTCCTTCACTCTAGCCTGTAAAAGAAAACTAGGGGTTAATTTTAAGAACCCAAACAAGTTTGGATTCCTTTCCTTTAGAAAAAGGATGAATCTGATCTCTCCTAGATAGAATGGTAATGGTTTCTTTGTGTGAACAGTTTTCTTTCTGACAGAATTTTGAACAGGTTTATAGGACCTGTTCCTCTGTACAGCCATTTTTAAAGATTGGCAATTTTCTTTCCGGTGACCAGTGTTCCCACAATGAGTGCATAGCCAGTTTTCAGGAAGTGATAAGTACTTAATCTTTGGATCCCATTTGGATGAAAACTGTGCTTTCATGAATCCAATACCCTTCATGTTACTACTATGATTTTCCTGTAACAATTCTAGTGCTTCAGAAGACTTGTTCTATTTTACAGTTTTTTCTAGCTCCATTTTTGTTTTAATCAAGTCTTCTTCCAAAGATCTTATCTTCTCATCTTTTTGCACAATTCATCAACTGTGACTTTCAGTTTCTCTTCAGCAATGATCTGATGAGAATTAGCAATTCCTTTACCCTTTTTAACTGTTTTAACATTTTCTGATTCCTGAACAGTTGATTCAAGTGTGAGGACCTGTTCCTCAAGCATGCTAATTTTTCTTTTTAGAAAGTCATTTTTATTTACTGCCTCTTTGCATTCTGCTTCTAAACTATCAATTTCATCATGCAGTTGATGGTTACCATCCCTTAGAGATTTAAACTTATTTAGCACAGTATGAAATACTTTAACCAATTTCTCTCTAGGCATGCTTTTCACATCTTGTCTAAGTTTAGAGACAAATACCTCAGCATCTTCTTCATTTTCTGAGTCTTCAAGAGCCATTAGAGCAAGATCCTCATCCAGATCATCATCAGTTACTTCATCTTCACCGTCTTTCCATCCTGCAACCATTGCTTTGGGATTTCCACTTTTCTTACGGACCTGTTCCCTAGCCTTTTTTCCTTTCCTCAATAAATCTCTTCCTCCATTCTCCTTCCATGATTGGACATTTGCTGATGTAGTGCTCCGTGCTTCCACATTTGTGGCATTCTCCAGCCTGTTTCATGTTAGAAGACCTGCCCTGTCCACTAATCCCCTTTTTCTTAATAAAATATTTCTGAACACTTTTAGCGATAAGGACCAGTTCCTTATCATCAATAAGGTTATCAGCAATAGTCAAGGCTAGGTTAGGTTCAGTTTTAACTGGTACTCCTACGTTTTTAACCTTTTTCCTTAGTTCATAAGTCTTTAAATTACCTATAAGCTCATCTAAGGATAAAGTGGTTAGATCCTTGCTTTCTATGATAGCACAAGCTTTGATCTCCCAAGAATCTGGAAGAACCCTAATTAGGATCTTTTCTACTCTATCTTCCACAGTTAAAACCCTTCCCAAAGAAATAAGTTCAGATGCAATGGCATTAAATCTAGTATACATTTCAGAGATTGACTCTTCTTCTTTAATTTTAAAACTTTCATATTCAGCAAAAAGAAGTGTACCTCTGGACCTTTTTACCTGACTTGTTCCTTCATGTGCAACTTGTAGAGCATCCCAAATCTCCTTTGCAGTGGTATACCCTCTGATCCTAGTGCACTCGTCAGGACTGAGTCCACCAACAAGCCACTTCCTAGCTTTTGCATTCTTTTTCCATTGCCTTATGTCTTCAGCATTGCATTCTTTCCTGGTTTTGGGAACATCATTTCCCTCAGCATCCTTCTTCATTGGGATCATGGGACCTTCAGTCACTATGTCCCATAATTCATAGTCCTCAGCTTGAAGATGATCACACATCATTTCCTTCCACCATGAATAGTATTTTCCATTGAACAAAGGAGCTCTAACCATTAATTGACCCTCACCGTTCTCTCGTGATGTACTCATCTAATCCTAGGTGTTAGCCTTTTCAAGGATAACCCGCTCTGATTCCAATTGATATTTCCCAAGATACACCACTTTACTGTTTTAAGGACCAGTTCTTTAAAATGTGTTCCTTTACTATATTATATGCGGAATTAAAACTGTAACTAAATGAACACCCAATATTAGCGTGGAAAAACCCCTTGAACTCGGGATCAAAAAACCACGACCTACTTCTCAAGTAGGATTCAACTTCACTATGTAAAAAGACTCACTTGGTTACAAGACTACCTTCTTACTAACCTAGGACTAACTCTAATCCTTTAGTGACCTTTTTCACGATCAGTGAAGCTGTGTCAAGTACACGACTTGAACCAGAAAGATACAACTCATTATGCTTACCACAGTTGAACTAAGACTGAACTTTTACAAGACTCAATCTAAGGAACATGTTCTAACTTAGTTCCACTGTAGCTAATTGATTACACAAATAAGACAATGACTCTTTTAAGCTTTGCTCGATTCTCTCTGTAATTGTGCATGCTTTAATGGCTGATATGCTCCACGTTTTATAGCTTCAACAGCCAAGAAGTCTTGAGAAATTAGAACTCCAAAGCTCCCATGAGTTTGAGTCCTAATTGGATTCTTCTCTTTAGCATTCAGATCTTCTATCTTTTATCCTTTATTTATGCAATCTTTTCATATCACGTGTAGACCTGCATAATTATCAAGATAAATATTAGTTTAAGGATAATTAACAATATCTCAGATTAAATAATTTTGCATGAATTATCTATTTAGCTGCAGTGATTCAAAGGAACAGGTCCTTTGAATCCGTTCCTTAATCATCAGTCAAAACTCCAAGCTTATCCAAGCTAACAGCCTTTGAACCGGGAATGCAGTGGATACCTTATAGGTTCATCTAAACCCAATAATTTTGGCTCGATCTAATTCGATATATATTTCACAAAATTTATCAAATTAGTAGAATCATATTTAACTTAGTAAAATCAAATCCTAAATCACCTCCCTGTTAAAGATGCGGTCAGTTCATTTATGTGTTTAGATGAAATTCTTTCAACTCCGTGCTCCAAATTTGAAGAAATTAAAAGCCACTCTCAGGTTTCTGTTTAAAGACCCTACTAGGTGTGTATCGTAGCGGGACCAAGTCATAAAATGCTTTTCTTCTCATATTACTTGTAGCATATCGAGAGTACTCATTTCTCAGCATATATACTACAAAACTACTATCTATTTTTGCAATAACTTAATCGTTTCTTATCATATTACTTATAGCATATCGAGTACTCATTTCTCAGCATATATACTACAAAACTACTATCTATTTTTGCAATAACTTAATCGTCTTTTAGTAAATTTTGGATCAGATGGATTTGACAAGGACCCTGATTCTAGAGAAATGGCCAAAGATGTTTGCCATAACACACACAAATGGCTCGAGGAAAAGTCAAGATTTCCATATTTGAAATGTTACTTGACGTATTCACAAGGGGATAAATGGATAGCAATGTCAATATATATATATTAGTGTAGTTACAAATTTGGATACGACGGTAATAGGGTCATAGTAGATACCACCCACGTGCACAAAGGCTCCCTCTCCCTGCTGCAAATTGAAACAAAGAGAACCCCTAATTTGTGTCCCTTCTCCAAAGCATCATTTTTCTACTGTTTGATTTTGATAGAGGGCCCTTCTCCCGCAGAGTGCAGCTTCACCAGTAGTGATTAAAGACCCATTTTCTTCCTTATAGGACAAATATTGTAAGTTGTACATGCACAATGATAGCTTGCACTATGTTTAAAAAAGAATATCATAATTATTGTATTGAAAAAACTCTATGCAATTCACTTAAGTCGTGTGTCCGGCCATATGGCAGAAAAATGGAAGCAACTCAAGTTGACATGGCAAGAGATGGAGCCACAACGAAAGATCAAGTAAGATAACAAAGACTCCAACTGGCTTCGGAGTCAATTCCACACAACTTGTTAACAAGCACTCCATTAGCACTAAAATAATTCTACACAACTGGAAATTCCGTTTACAAGCACTCCATTTTGATCCTTTGACGCAGCCGCCGGGGGTGGATTCAAGTTAACAATAGATTCCAACTCCGGGGACTAAAAGAAGACAGCTGTGTCAGAACTTTATCATACGAGAAGCACGTGTTCAAATATGTGTAGTAGTTTAGGGAACCTCTATGTTAGCTAGTAGTATACATATTCTTTATATCAATAACTGTAACATTCATGTCTCATTATTTACTTATATTATTGTAAACGGATATTAAAAGTGGACTGAAATGGAGTGCTAAGCTCCTTTTATTGAAACTTTAGTGAGAGAATTTTACAAATGATTTGGATACTAAGCTAACTCTAACTACCTATCTTTTTATAGATAACCAACTCCACAAACTAACTACTAGCTAACTTCCTTCTAGAACTTTCTGTTGAATTAATTATAAAATATACATACAATCATATAAATCAAGAACACCTAGTAACCATATAAATATGTGAGTAAAAGGGCGTACCTTTATCCGCCATGACAACACAGTATTGGAGGCGAACCAAGGGCAAGTCTTTCCTCTCCTTGTACTTATAAAAACTGGCAGCTTAATGGGAAGTTGCCTGCAATAGGTTAAGCTAGGAGAGGAGACCTAATCTCATATATATAGGCTTAACCTAATGACCGCATCCATAATAGGCCCAAAAGTTTATCAACAAACTTACACTACTGCCAGCCCACACCAAATACGAGAAATAATGCAGGCCCATCATGGAATCCACAAATATGTGACCCGTGTATTGTCCACCAACTATTTACAATTAGCCCGTTTTAGTAAAATCGAATAAGTTAATGTTAAGTCCAATATTTAATAAATAATTCTAATATTCTCCCACTTGGACAACATTAACTTAACTATTTAAAAAATTTTGGAAAAGTTTATTTATAAAATGACTCTCGGGCTAAATAGACAGTGGCCACAAACATATAGTGGTCGAACATCATTTCCAACGTGATCTAGTCAAACAAAATTATCAATGCCGAAAAGCAGCAGTACTTTTATCAATCAACGGCACAAGACTAGTCCACAATCACAAACATTAAAGTCTTGCCGATAGACCTAGAGGTCCGGTAGTGTAGCAAGAAATAGTTAACATGGACTCCAAAATAAGACTATTTTATTGTCGGTCCTTTCCATAAACAACATTGGGCAACCAAACAACATGCGCACCATTCGAAAATCGTCAACATGATTTTCTATTACAACATGAGCAACTAAACAACATATGCTTCACCAAAAAATCATAATTTTTCGAGGCTCAATATGTGCAACAGCCGAGAAAAACCATATGCCATAAACAATATGCCCCAGGTGTCTCCATCATAATATTATTACAACAATAGAATCAACACGAGACACCATCAACACTTAAGACAACAAGTCTTAAAATAATAATCTAATAATCAAATGTGCACAAAAGATCAGTATTATATATAATAGCAAAATTCACCATGAATTTATTAAGAATGTGAATATCTCAACAAATAGAGTGTATTATCATGAGCTCATAAAGAATAAAGCAAGTAGTCTAAATAACATAGTGAAAATATGAATACCTAATAGTCCCACTAAACTAGCGTATCAAAAGACTCAAAAAGCCCCATATTAGACAACATGCTCCTTAAAAACTATGGTCCTCAATCCCTTAGTCAGTGGATTAGTGAGCATGAATTATGCCTGTATATGTTCAACCTAATTTTTTTTCTCTTTATTCTTATCTCTCACTTTTAAGATACTTTATGTCAATGTGCTCATTACCTGGATATAATTCACTAACATTTGCAAAATCCACATCTGACTTGTTATCACAAAACATCTTTATGGGTCTTGATATGTAATCAACAATCACAAGTTGTGAGATGAAGTTCTTAAGCCAACTAGCATACGAAGCTCCACCAAAACATGACATATACTCTGCTTCTATAGTAAAACCTGCAGTAAGAGTCTGTTTCATACTTCTTCAACATATTGCACCACCTGCTAACCTAAAGATATAACCAGAAGTAGCATTCAAATCATCTGGGCACTCAACATAATCTGAATATGTGTATCCAATAACTACAAAATTGTCAACTTTTCTGTAGAGCAACATATAATCTCTTGTCTTCTTCAAATACCTCATCACCTTTTTAGCAGCAACCCAATGACCTCTTCCAGGGTTAGACTGATAATGTCCAAGAGCATTAACAATGAAAGCAATATCAGGACGAGTGCCAACTTGTAAATACATTAGACTCCCAATGACACTTGAATATGGCACCACCTTTCATGGACCCTCTCTCAAGATCATTTTGGGGACACAATTGTAGACTCAACTTATCGCCATTCATAACGGGAACATCTCCACCCTTGCAATCTTCCATATGAAATCTGCTCAAAATACGATCGATGTAGGCTCTTTGTGAAAGTCCTAACAATCGATGAGATCTATCTTGCTGAATCTCAATGCCCAAGACAAATGATGCTTCTCCAAGGTCTTTCATGTCAAATACTTTACTCAATGATTACTTAGTTTCATAAAGTAGTTCTGACTTGTTACTGGCAAGTAAAATATCAACAACATAAAAAATAAGAATGATGAACTTACTCCCACTGATCTTCATATAGATGCACTGGTCAACCTTGTTTTCCACAAAACTCATAGAAGTGATAGCTTTCTCGAACTTCAAGTACCACTGTCGAGAGGCTTGCTTTAGTCCATGAGTGGACTTCTTCAACTTGCACAGTAGGTGCTCATTACCTGTGTCAATGAAACCTAAAAGTTGTTCCATGTACACCTCTTCATTAAGATCACCATTTAGAAAAGCTGTCTTTACTTCCATCTGATACAACTCTAGATAGAAATGGGCAACCAAAGCTATAACAATCCTTAGATGATACTGATGAACCCTTTAGCTACCAATCTTGCCTTGAAGCGTTCAATTCTCCCTTTCAAATCCTTCTTGTTCTTAAAGACCCATTTACAATAAACAGGACTATAGCCCCGAGGGACTTCTGCAAGCTCCCACACATTGTTCTTATGCATAGAGTTCATCTCTTCAGACATATCATCAAGCCACTTCTTTGATTGGGCATAAGAAACTACTTTATGGTAAGTTATAGGGTCTACAATGTCACCTTCAGCAAGATACACTATGTAATCATTAGGTAACATTGATCATCTTTCCCTATTTGATTTTCTCAAGTTTCGCTCTTCCTGAGCCTGTGTAAACATAGGTTCCTCAACATGTACATGTATAGGCTCAGCATGTGTAGGTGCAGCCACAACTGTTTCTGTGGTAACAATAAGAGGAATTTTCACAGTTTCATTATTCTCTGTAGGCTCAACAACAATATTTTGTGAACAATCTTTATCAGCAACATCAAATTCCAAAATTTTTGCAATCTGTGAATCAACTATTCTTGTTCTTCTTGTAGGACAGTAAAACTTGTATCCCTTAGAATGAGCTGGATATCCAATAAAGAAACAAAGTGAGTGATAGGTTCAATCTTTTTATCAGAAGGATTGTATATTCTTATTTCAGCTGAACATCCCCAATCTCGAAAATGGTTCAAACTGGGCTTCCTATTAGTCCACAACTCAAAAGGTGTTTTAGGAACAGACTTGGAAGGGACACAGTTAAGAATGTACATGGCTGTTTTAATAGCTTCACCCCAGAGGAACTCAGGTAAGCTATATCTACTCATCATACTTTTCTTCATGTCATTTAAATTACGGTTTTGCCTTTCGGCAACACTATTTTGGCCAGGGCTACCAGGGATGGTATACTGAGCAACTATGCCAAAATCTTGCAGATATTTGGTAAAAGGTCTCATATGCTGCCCAGTTTCAGTCCGTCTACCATAGTACTCACCCCCACGACCAGACCTCACTATCTTAATGACCTTTCCCAATTGTTTCTCTACTTCAGTTTTAAACTTTTTTAGAGAGTCAGACTTGTCTTTAATAAGAAAAACATAACCATAATAGGAAATGTCATCAATTAAAATGATAAAGTAACTTGAACCACATATTGTGGTAGAATAAGGACCACTAATATCTGTATGAATGATCTCCAACTAGGCAGAACTACAAGTAGCACCCTTTTTTCTAGTTTTGGTCAACTTTCCTCTAATACAATCAATGTATGTACTTATGTCCCCAAAATCAAGAGAAGGTAAAATACAAGACTTGACTAATCTATTAACTCTTTCTTTAGAGATATGACCCAACTAGACGTTTCATTCAAAAGTGATCGTTTGGTTCCAACAGTTTCAGAACTAAAAGTGTTGTATTCAAAATCAAAAGCCAAGGAGATTTTAAGTAAACCACCAGACAAGATTCTATGACCAATAACTTCAGAGCTAAAAAACAAATCAACTTTTGCATTATAAAAAAGAAAACCATAACCGACTCTGTTCAAAACAGGAATAGAAATCAAATTTTAGACACATAAAAAGTATTTTCTAGAACAATCTTATGACTAGAATCTAATGCTAAAACTACTGTTCCTATGAACTCCACTTTAACTTGGATATATGTGGCGACTCTAATGTTTGACTTAGTTTTCTTTGGCTTCTTTTTGTTTATGAACCCCTCAAAGAAATGGCAACATGGGCAGAGGACCCACTGTCAAGCCACCAGGAACTAATGGGGACATCAACTAAGAGCCCGTTTGGGTGAGCTTAAAAGTGGCATATAAGCTAATAAGCCCATTAATATATGTTTGGTAACTAAAAAAATTTTAGACTTATAAGTCATAAGTTGCTTAAAAGCCATTTTTTGAGAAATCAGGAAATCCTAACTTCTCAAAAAGTAGCTTTTAAGTCACTTTTTGACTTATAAGTCACTTAATAAGTTGCTTATAAGCCCACCCAAACAGGCTCTAAGTTTGACTCAAAACAAACAAGAGCTAGATAATTAATCTCTTTTGACTCCTTCTTTTTTAACTAGAGATGAAACTTGGTGCAGTCTCTCTGCTTGTGAGCAGGTTTCTTACAAAAGAAACAATTATTATTTTTCTTAATGATAGTGTTATTTGCACCAAGATTTTCAGTCTGATCTTTACCATGCCTTTTGTTGTCTTGACACTTCTTAGAAGTATGATGATTAGACCTATTGAACTTCCTAGGCCCCTTACTAGAGCTTGCTCTAGAATTATGGGAAACAAGAAAGGCAGTCTCACCCTTCTCTTTTCTTATTTTCTCCTCTTCGATAATACATTTTGAGATGAGATCATTAATTGACCAAGACTTATTTTGGGTGTTAAAAGCAATTTTCATCTGGCTAAACTCAGCAGGCAGGGTATTAAGAGAAAAGTGAACAATATAAGCATCAGGAAGAACTATGTCAAGAGATTTTAATTTAGATTGGATGTGGACCATTTTAAGGATATAATCTCTAACCCTTCCAATGTTATCATACCTCATTCCTGCGAGTTTACTCATTAGATCTCCAGTCTCAGCCTAATTGGATACATGGTATCTCTTTTCCACTTGGGCAAGAAACTCATTACCATTGGTAGTTTCAGGCAACCCACTCTTGAGATGCTCAACAATTGTTCTCTTAAAAGCAAGGATCCATAGCCTTTTAGATCTCTCCCACTTATCATAATTTTCCGTTTCAGCAGCAGTGCTAGTAGTAGTGAGAGCTAGTGGCTCCTTTTCGCGTAAAGCTTGATCTCTGTAAGCCATGTCTAAAGCAAAATCAAGATCCTCTTTCCATTTCTTAAAGTTAGACCCTGACAGGACCACAACTTCAGCATTATTGTTGTTCAAAGTAATAGTAACTGTACATAGCACTACATGAATTGGATTTTATTAGCAATGCATAAAAAGTATGATATCATCACAACGATGAGTCCAACATCAACAATAGTAGCCCCCTTTTGGGCAGGGCTAGAAAATATTCGATATTAGAAACCTATCCCCTTTGGGCAGAGAAATTCACTAAATTAACATATTCTCATATTATTGGTCTCATCAATACACCAAATACAACACACAATAAATCCCCTTTGGGCAGGCTATTGTATGTTATAACCTAGTGATATCCCCCAACATGGAATGAGTAAAATTCGTAAATCAAAATAAATAGGTCACTTTGGTGTACACTATTTACCTCAATTAACAAAATAAATTCAATCCCAGGAATCATTTATGCTATTGCTTAGCACATACTACACAACATGTATGTGCAAGATAAATATATAGTATGCAGTCTTTTAACATGTATTCATCCTATATTAGACTTTATCAATTTATCAAATCCCAGTAGAATGAAAATAATAGGTACGTAAAGAGAGTAATTAATCAAATATGAGTAAAAGTAATTCATCGTGAAGTAGAGGTTCAATTTTCTTCATAACCAAGTTCACATAGAAATATTGTTCGATATAACGTATTCTAGGTTTCCTGAAACAGTAGGAATTCAAAAAATTTAACAAAGTTAGGCTCATATCTCAGAGAAACACTACTGAACAAAAGGAGTCCATAAAGGTTTCAATAGTATAATCAAAATATTAAAATACTATTGATTTTGTTTTAATTAATAAAATACTAATAAGTTCTTTATTTCTATCTTGCACAGATTCCATCCGACATCAGCCAAAGATGTCTTTGACATATTGCTTCCACCGTAAATTCTCCTTGTCCATGAATTCTTATTATTTTATTTGATGATTAGTATAAGAAGCAACTAGTTAGATTCTAGGATTAATTCACCAACTGGGTCTAATTTAACCAGTAAAACGCCAAGTCAATCGGTAGGCAAATATGGTTTTCCGATTATATTAAAAAATAAACAAAACAGTACATACACTGAAAACCAACTTGATGCACAGTAACACAACAATTACCTCGGCAGCAGAAAATCAAGATTTACGACGTGATTTGACGGCAGATACTGACGCGGTTTTATTTCGATGAAAACAGTTTTATTTCGTATGAACGACAATAGGGTTCTAGATCTATGTGATTCGGTGTGATACCAATTGTTGAATTGATTATAAAATACGCATACAATCACATAAATCAAGAATACCTAGTAACCATATAAAGCTGTGAGTAAAAAGGCGTACCTTTATCCGCCATGGCAACACGATATCGGAGATGAACCAAAGGCGTACCTTTATCCGCCATGGCAACACGATATTGGAGACGAACCAAGGCCAAATCTTTCCTCTCCTTATGTTTATGAGAACTGACAGCTTAATGGAAAGTTGCCTACAATAGGTTAAGCTAGTAGAGGAAATCTAGCCTCATATATATATGGCTTAAAAGCCTTTAACCTAATGGGCCCACCCATAATAGGCCCATAAATTTATCAACAGGCTTACACTACTGCCAGCCCATACCTAATACAAGAAAGAATATAGGCCCATCATGGAATCAACAAATATGTGGCACGTGCATTGTCTAACAACTATTTACAATTAGTCCGTTTTAGTAAAACCGATAAGTTAATATTAAGTCCAATATTAATAAATAATTCTAACATGTTCTGGAATCTTCCTAACTAACTAATTAACAGACTAATAACTAACCTGCAATATTAAGCTAACATGATCATGCTGACTGGACTGATCCATTATAGCTGGAAAAAGTGTGTTGACTGGATTTATCCAGCTTAGCTATCTTAGCTCAGCTTGTATATTTCATCATCTTCCCTCAAGCTGGGCTCTATGAAGATTCAACAACCCCATCTTGCTGAATAGATACTCATGTTGATGTCCTTCTAGTGCCTTTGCTATTATGTCTGCCAACTGTTCTATAGTGTTCACATGTTGCAGCTTGATCAATCTGCTATGCACTTTCTTCCTCAAAAAATGAGAATCAATTTCAATGTGCTTAGTTCTCTCATGATTTACTGGATTTATTGTTATATGTATAACAACTTTGCTATCACAATATAGATCCACTTTCTCTTTCATTTCAACTCCCAATTCTGCTAGTAGTCCTGTCAACCAAATCACTTCTAATACTGTTGTTCCCATGCTCCTATACTCAGCTTATGATAAACTTCTTGAAACTATTTCATGCTTCTTTGATCTCGATGAAATCAAGTTTTCTCTTAGTTTTAGAGCATATCCTGTCACTGACCTCCTTGTATTTGGGTATGATCCCTAATCTGAGTCACATTAGCAGCTCAATCTCATGTCTGGCTTAGAAAATAATAATATCCCTATTCCCAGACTTTCTTTGATATATCTCACTATCCTCGTTGCAGCTTTCGACTGCGATTTCTTGGGTGAGTGTATGAATCGACTCAATATTTGTACACTGAAAGATATATCTGATCTAGCCATGGTTAGCTATAATAACATTCCCGCGATCTTCTGGTACAACTTTGGATCATCAAATTCATCATCACCTTCTGTGAACATAACCTTATCCATCTCCTTTTATGACGGCTTCTTGTTGATTTCTAGTATTGTGAAAACTAGTTTACTTCCGACTAATCCTATTTATGAGACCAACTCAAGTGCATACTTCCTTTAGCATAAGAAAATCCCTTCCTTAGATCTGGCTACTTCAATGCCCATAAAATACCTCAACTCTCCTAAGTGTTAGATTTTGAAATTCTTCTATAATATATGTCTAGCTTCATTTACCAGCTGCTTGCTACTACCTGTAATCAGTAGGTCATTCACATATATTAGCACTATCATTATGTTACTTCCCTATCTCATGGTGAATAAAGAGTAATCATATCCATCTATTGGTATCCAGATGGAACAAGTGCTTCAGTCAATTTCAAATTACATTGTTTTAAAGCCTGCTTCAAAACGCAGAGTGATTTGATCACCCTGCATACTTTGTTACCTCCTTTCTTCTTGTACCCCAAACTCATTTCCAGTACACTTCCTCTACTATCTCACCTTGCAAGAGTGCAATATAAACATCCATATGGTATAGTTTTAATTCTGCTTGTATAGCCAATGTGATGATAGTTTTTACAGTGACCATCTTCACCACAAGAGATAATGTCTTATGGAAATCTACCCCTTCCTTTTGGTTATAATCCTTTGCTATTAATCTTGCCTTGTATCTCTACTTCTCTATTTGCATTATATTTGAATTTGTATACCCATTTACAGCCAATAGCCCTTTTATCCTTGCTCAAATCTACTACTTTCATATTTTATTTTTTGTTGATGCTTTTATTTCTTGATTTAATTCATCAATCCACTTAGGATCCTTGACAACCTCATAATAAGTCTTTGGTTCTGTTACCTGAGCTTTGCTCAGGTCTGGTATCCTGGCTTAGATGCTCATATTCAATGTAATTGCTCGTTGGATAGGTGCAATAATTCTACATTTTACTTGGAACTGCATAACCCTTCATCCAAATAGGTGGCCTGCTCTCTCTTGTAGTCTTTCTGCTGGTAGCTTTCCCTTCTACTTGTTCTTGGAATTCATCATTCATCACTTGTGGTATTATGACTAATTCATGGATTTCAAGATCTTCATTTGATGGTTCCTGCTCATTCTCATAATCTATATTCTCAGCAAAATTTAAAGTTGTCATTAAGCACCTCATCCATCTTCTAAAGCAACTTGTTGTCATGCATTTATTTGAATGGAAAGACCTCTTCCTTGAACACTACCTCTCCACTCGCTAACAACTTATGTTTCTCTATATCAAATAATCTCTGCCCCTTTTGTGTGGCTGAATATTCCAACATTATGCATGCAATGGCCCTTGGTCACAACTTGTGTTCATATGTGAGGTTTGTGGCAAGCGCTAGACAACCAAATAATCTCAGATCTTGTAAGAATGGTGCCTTTTTATAAAATACTTTATATGGTGATTTCTAGCTAGTTCACTAGCAGGCATTCTATTAATGGCATAAACTGCATTCATGATAACTTCTTCCCAAAATCTCACACGGATTCTTGTTTGAAACATGGGGGATCTGGCAACATTCAGTATGTGTCTGTGTTTTTTCTTAGCCACACCATTTTTTTGTGGGTTGTAGCTACAAGTGCTCTGATGTATTATGCTCATGAAACTCAACAACTTATTTACTTGATCCTTAAAAAATTCGGTGCCACTGTCACTTCTTAACCACTTGACTTTTATATTAAACTTATTCTTTACCATTGTAAGGAAATTGCTCAGCACTATAAAAACTTCAGTTTTCATTTTCATCAGAAGTATCCAAAAATTCTTGAATGATCATATACTATAGTGAGAAAGTAATGACATCCATTGTAGGTGGAAAACCTCAATGGTCCCCAAGTATCCACATGAATCAAATGCAAAGCAGCAAACTTCTAGATGAGCTAATAGGAAAAAGCTTTCTTGCTTGCTTAGCTACTGGATAGATCTGGCAACTCTGTACATTATTATTATTATTATTCACATGATGCCTTATATCTACTATCTTCCTTGGTACTTCTGCTGGAGAATGTCCCAGTCATATGTGCTACAGTTCCATTCCTGACACTGCATTTGTTTGTGCTTGCATCCTTCTTGTCTCTTCATTTTTATTCTCTTTTTGCATCAAATAAAGCCCATGCACTTTCTTACCAATTCCCTTCACCTTCCCACTGTATAGGTATTGAAACATAGATAACTTAGGGAAAAATTTTACACTATATTTTAACATCTTGTTAACTGCGATAGTAACAATAGATTGTAATGAAGGTCAGGTATGCATAGAATATCACTGATTGTTTCTCCAAACATCTCACCCCTACCAATGTGTGTAACTAATGCTTTACCACCTGTCAGAAGATGTACATTCTTCCTTTTTTCAGTAATGTTGACTACTTCTCTTAAAATTTCAGGACCGTTAATCATGTGATTGCTAGCGCCTTTATCAAATATCCAAGTTTCTATTCTATACCTTGCTAGAGAACAACTGGTTATAGATATACCTGCCATATTTACTAGCATGTCACTTGGTTATGAGGGTCCTTGTACATCCCTTTCAAGCATTCTAATGAGTTGCTATATTGACCCCTCGAGAAGAATTGTCCTGGTTCTTGTCCTAGATCACTCTCTTTCTGCTGGTGTTAGTGTGATATTTCAGTGCACTCAGCTTGGCTCCTTGAATCAACTGCATTAGATTTCATGTTGTTGAATTTTCTCCAGTCTCCATTATTATAATTTTGATACTTCTTGGTTTTCCAACAATTATCTGCTGTGTGCCCTTTGATTGGCAATTATCACAGAATTTGGCACCTTTCAGAACTCAGCTTTAGTATGCCCATTCAAGTTGCAGTAGTCATAATTTTTTTACCTTTCCAATTATTCCCTCAATTAGTATTTATTGCCATTGTGTCATTCACCACATGTAAACTTGTCTGTGCACCCAAACTAGCCATAGATTCTGTGATTTATCTTGAAATATCATACAACAAGCTTGATTCACATTTGGTGCAGGAGATGTTAATAGTATTTGTCTTCTAATCAGCACATATGAATCATTTAAGACTATAAAGAACTGAAAAAGACTCAATTTTCGATAATATTTCATAAATACTTTTGATTCATTGTAATTGCATCCAGGTTATGGCATGGGAATTAAAATCATCCCATAACAATATCAGCCTGGAGAAATAGCTTGAGACTGAGCTACTTCTATTTGACACAGTACATATGTCCTTGTATAGTAGATAGACTCTAGTTTCATTCACCCTGTCAATTCTCCCTTTCAAATCATTCCACAATAGGTAAGTATTTGAACCAAATACCACTCCATTCATCAACTATTGTGATACAAAGTTCATTATCCATGTAAGCACCATATCCATTGCATCTTTCCCACAGCTTATGCAGTACTGAATCAATTTTCTCCTTCAATCAAGTGCCACCAATGAACCATAACTTGTTCTTAGCTAATAATAATGTTCTTATAGCCCTACTAGACATTGAATAGTTGTCAGAGCCAATCAAGTTTACACTTGTGAGACATAAATTGGGAGTATCTGATGTGTGTAAATACAAATCATGATTATGATCAATCGCTATATCTCCTTGATTTTGTGGGTTACGCCTCAGATTTCCTTGAACATGTGCTTTGTTTGCCTGATTTCTATTCTGAATCACCATTCTCTTCTTCAAAGAATCAAAATTCACAAAAGCTAGTAGGAAAAAATGTAAGATTAAACTAAAAATAGTAGAAAACACAAAAATTTATGAGATTTAATCTTCGATGTGTGATGAAACTGATGATCTAGACTCTTTAACACCTTTACCATGTAAAAAAGTTGTGATTTGTTCTCCTAAATCGCCTTAACTTGCTCTGATACCATATTAAAAGTTGATCGAAATGGAGTGCTAAGATCCTTTGATTGAAACTCTAGTGAGAAAATTTTACAAATGATTTGGACACTAAGCTAACTCTAGCTACCTATCCTTATATAGATAACCAACTCCACTAGCTAACTACTAACAAACTTCCTTCTAGAACTTTCTGGAATCTTCCTAACTTACTAATTAACAGACTAATAGCTAACATACAATATTAAGCTAACATGATCATGCTGACTGGGATGATCTAGTGCAGCTGGAATAAGAGTGCTGGCTGGATTGATCCAGCTCAGCTATCTTAGCTTAGCTTGCATATTTCATCAATTACTTTGGCTCTCTTGGATCTTCATTTAATAATATTTCCTTTACCTTTTACCTAGTTTATCTGTTGTTTACCTATATTGCTTTATTTATATCATTATTACTGCAAAGTTATATATACAACCTTAGTCTTAATCTTAAGCTTTCAAAGTATGAGAAAGCATAGTCAGTTGTTTGCATTGAGCAAATTAAAGTTGAAAAAGGATTTCCAGTTGCATAGTATATATATTGTCTCTATTAGAGAATGCCAGCGTCCTATATCGATTGTCCAAGAGTATCCAAAGGTGCTTATAATTTCTTTGGCCACTCTACCTATTGCCTTAAGGTTTTGGATTGGATGCTCAAACTCTTTCACATAGTATTAGAGTCAAACATTGATGAGCCCGTGTGCACGACTGATCTCCTAAACTCAAATTCTCCTTCTCTCTCTAATCATCCCCTGTAATCATTCTAGGTTTCTCTCTCGAAAAAATCAACCTATCGAGCCGCTCCATATCCACTCCTTAACCTGTTGAGCAAATATTCTTCTTCTACTCAAAAGCCCGATGTTATAGAATACAAGCGCCCCACATTGATTGTGCAAGGGTATCCATAGGTGCTTATAAAGTCCTGGGCTGCTCCACCCACTGCCTTAAGGTTTTGGATCAGATGCTCGGATTCTTTCACAGTCTCTCTGTTTTCTTCGTCATTTTCCTCTAGTAAAAAGGATATTCCTAGTATATTGTCTGTTTTCATGTTAACATGAAGGCATACCATCTTGAGCTATTTTTATCACTCATTATCTTTTCTTTTTCAAAGTAAATAACGTTATGCTATTATTAGGCTCTAACCAAGAAAAGTTTACACTGAAGGGTGTCTGGACACTACGGTTCGATTCACTAGCCTGTTTAGACACGTAAACCACGTACGTGTTGAATGCAATTAGATTGTCACAAGTTAAATTTTTTTACTATAATCTAGGGAGTCTCATGATTTTTTTATTCTCAATTTTGTCTTTTGCACACTTTAGATAACAACATAACTACTTTTATCCATCTATTTACATTATTCTTGTTGAGAGCTGGTTTTGAAGTATGACAAACAAGAAGGACTCAGAGGTTCCCACTGAGAACCTAGTCCTTGGAATGAAGGGCACGCTTGATAGAAAAGAATTACGGGTCGCAAATCCCTGCGGAACTAGGAGTAGTGGCGCGTGAATAAATATGCATCCTAGTCAGACTAAAAGAGGCGGTGTCCAGGCTGTGTCTTCGAAGTGTGAAAAGGAGTTGGACTTCAACAAGGAAAAGAGTTGATAGGAATCCTGACTTGCCATAATTAGAAGGATTCCTTGTAGAACTCAACTAGAATTTCAAGACCCATATAAATGCAAGTAATAGAGGCAGCCGAAAAGCAGTTATTCACAAACGGAGAGTTGAGAGCATAGAAAGGCGATCTAGCATCTTTCTACGTGAAAAACTGGAGAAGACAACTTGAGTGCATGCAGGGTATTGAGTCTAGATATTCCGTCTAGGTTCGTCAAATTGCAAGTTGTCTTTAATTCAAGCTTTCATAGTTTTACCTATTGGCTTATTCAGAAGCGTATGTATTAGGTGAACCTTTGTGTAATTACTGAGAAGCTAGAGTTTAGCTTTGAGTAGTGATTAGGGTCTAGAGTGTAGCCCCTTGGTTACAGAGTTTGTAATCAGAAACGTTGCTCTTGTGTTAGTGAATTCAGTTCTAAAATCCCAGAGTGTGGGCCGTGGTTTTTCTCCCTTGAGCAAGGAGTTTTCCACGTAAAATTCTTGTGTTCCGTGTGTGTGTGGTGTTGTGAGTTATAGTGTTCAAGGCAGCATAAAAGATAAGATAAGAACTAGCTTCTACGTTAGAAGAACAAGGTTCTTGTGACGAAAATCGGTAGACACTATTCAACCCCCTTTCTAGTGTCTTGAGGAGGTGCATAGAGTATAACAAGTGGTATCAGAGCGGTTTTTCTCGTAAGAGGTTAACACTTTGAGAAGGATCAGAATGAGTGCACCACCTACCATCACTGAAGGACAGTCAGTTTAGAGGCCCCCACAGTTTAATGGGCAATACTATGCATGGTGGAAGAACAGGATGGAGAATTACATATGTGATGAAGATTATCAACTCTGGCTGATAGTCTCTGAAGGAAACCTGATCCCCACCAAAATAGTTGGTGAAGGAGCTACTGCTAAGCAAGAACCAAAACTGAAAGAAGAGTTCAATGAGACGGATTATAAGATGATTGAAAAGAATTACAAAGCCAAACGTCTGGTCATATGTGGTCTTGGTCCTGAGGAGTTCAATTGAGTATCATCTTATAAGACGGCTAAGGAAATATGGGATGCTTTGCAGGTTGCGCATGAAGGAACCACAGAAGTGAAGGACTCCAAAAGGAGAATGCTGAAAAGACAATTTGAACTTTTCACCATGGGTGAGAAAGAATCAATTCAGGATATGATGACCAGGTTGACTATCATTACAAATGAAATGAGATCTCTAGATATGGAATTGCCTGAAATAGAGATGGTTGATAAAATCCTGAATGTGCTACCTGAAGCATGGGAACCAAAGATGACTGCCATCATTGAATCCAAATCTCTGAGATCCATCAAACTTGAAGAACTAGTTGGGAGTTTGAAAACTCATGAGAAGATGAAGGACTTAAAAACTAAACCAGCTGTAAAGAAGGACAAGACCCTTGCCCTTGAAGCAACTGAAGAAACTGATGACTATGTTGATCTTCAATCAGTTGAAGCAGCAATGGTAAGTGCCTTAAGACAGAAGCTCAATCTGGGAAGGTTCAAAGGATTCAAAAGAGGTGGCAAGGAGAGTTCTAGCAGGAAAAACATAGTTGACAGTCCTGATTAGTCAGGGTGCTTCAAATGCTTCAAAAAGGATCATGCTGTAGTAGACTGTCTTATGTGGGAAATAGAATGGATGAAGAATAGAGCATCCAAGGAAAAGGAGAAGGAGACACCAAAGGAAACTGAAAAAGATAAGAAGAAGTCAAGACGACCTCCAAACTTCAGAGCAGAAAGGAGAAAAAAGAAGGAGGCCTTCTATGCTACATGGGGACCAACTAACAGTGAATCCGACCATGAAAAGGACTCTGAAGATGATCCGCCACTCGCACTAATGGGTATGTCAGACAACAGTTCTGATGAAGAAGACCCTCGAGAGTTTGGAGGAGGAAGAGATCCGTCTAAGCCTCATATGTTCAATGGAACTCACTACAAGAACTGGAAGAAACAGATGAAGACCTTCTTGCAAGCAGCAGACTATAGTCTATGGCTGATTGTGAAGAGAGGACCTCATGTTCCTGTAAAGAGAGCTGCAAATGGTGTCCTAGTGGCAAAGAAGGTAGAAGAACTGGATCCTCAAGACCTAGACTGGTTACAGGCAAACTCCAAAGCTGAATGGTACCTGAAAAGAGGACTTACCTATGATGTACTTGCTAAAATATCTGAATGCAAGTCGGCCAAAGAAGTCTGGGAAAGGCTGAAGGAGGTGTACTCAGATGACAGTCAACAGAAGGACTCTGCTCTCATGGCAACGGACGGAACTGAAGATGCTCACTCAGCAGAGGTATGTCTATCTGAACTAAAGGAAACCTTGCATACATACTCTTCTGAAAATCTAATTTTAATTACTGCCACCTTGATTGAGGGTTATGAAAAGGAGAAATTTGAAAAGGATAAACTAACTGAAGAACTAAGTAGTCTTAGAACTAAGCACAAGAGTCTCCTAGAACAGAACATTGAACTTGAAGAAGTCAATGCCACCTTGAAAGGACAGACTCTTGTGTCAAATTCTAAGATCACTGAGCTAGAACTGGAATGCAATCAGTTAAGAGAAAGTGCAATTGGTAAGCAAGTAATAAGTGAAGTTCAAACCTTTTTGGAAAATGAATTGAAAAGAGCAAATGAAATTCTGTATCAGGAAACTGAGAAGAACAGGGTTTTAAGTCAAAAGGTTGAAAAATCAAAATTTGAGCTTACCAGATTAACCAAATGGAATAAATCATCAGAGGCAATGAACTGGGTTCTTGAAAACCAAAATAAAGGAAAACAGGGATTAGGATTTAAGAAACCACTGCCTCCATATAACCCTAAGAGCAAGTATGTGGCATTATCTTGCAACATGTTATGTACTTTCTGTGGTGAAACAGGACATGTCAAACAAAAGTGCATGCATGTCAGCAAGGCAAAGGCCAAGAACAAAAGAAGTGTTTTACCTAAATGGGCTAGACAGGACTTGATTTACCCATTTTCTAGTAAGAAGGGACCCAAGCTTGTCTGGGTTCCTAAGGCTAACCTCTAATTTATTTTGCAGGCTGGAGTGAGGGAGAACAACCCAAGCTGGATTCTTGACAGTGGTTGTTCGAGGCACATGACAGGAGATAGAAGAAACTTTCTCTCACTCACAGCATTTCAAGGAGGCAGTGTGGCCTTCGGAGGAGGAAAAAGCGCTCAAATAGTAGGAATTGGAAAGATTGGGAGAACTTTGGATCATGCTATTGAGAATGTTTATTGTGTTGATGGTCTTAGACACAATCTGCTGAGCATCTCCCAACTATGTGATAGAGGAAATGAAGTGAAGTTCTCATCTGTAGGATGCATTGTGAAGAACCTACAGAGTGGAGAAATTGTAATGGAAGGAAAGAGGGTGAACAATGTATACAAAGCATCGCTGAAGTCATTACCTGAAAACAACCTAACATGCTTGAATGTACAAGAAAGTGACTCTCAGCTGTGGCACAAAAGAATGGGTCATGCAAGTCTCTCACAACTGAATAAACTTGTATCAAAGGAGCTGGTTCGTAGACTGCCAAGTAAGAGATTTGAAAACATTAAGATGTGTTATGCGTGTGTAAAGGGAAAGCATGTGAGATCATCCTTTAAGTCCAAGAAAGTGGTAAGTACAACAAAACTACTGGAACTGTTGCATATGGATCTGTGTGGACCTATGAGAGTCAGGAGAAGAGGAGGAAAGTGATTCGTGTTCGTAATTGTTGATGACTACTCTAGATACACATGGACTCTGTTCTTGGCAACTAAAGATGAAGCCTTTGACAGCTTTAAAGACTGGGCTGGTGTAGTTCAGAAGAGGCTAAGCCTTGAACTCATCAGCATCAGATCTGATCATGGAACTGAGTTTGAAAACTCAAAATACTCTGAGTACTGTGCAAGGAACAGCATAGATCATAATTTCTCCGCTCCAAAAACTCCCCAACAAAATGGAGTGGTTGAGAGGAAGAACAGATCTCTGGAGGATATGGCCAGGACTATGCTGTTGTCAAGTGGCCTTGCAAGAAACTTATGGGCTGAAGCTATAAATACTGCATGCTATTTTCTGAATAGATGTTCCATCAGAGCAATTCTCGACAAGACCCCATATGAGCTACTCAGAGGTAGAAAACCAAATATTGCTCATCTAAAACCCTTTGGTTGTAAATGCTTTTATCCCAACAATGGCAATGAACCCTTGGGAAAGTTCGATGCTATGAGTGACGAGACAATATTTCTTGGTTATTCTACCCAAAGCAAAGCATACAAAGTGTTCAATAAAAGGACACAAACAGTGGAAGAAAGTATGCATGTTGTCTTTGATGAATCAGACAAGGCACTGGAGGAACGTGAGACAGATGATCAAGTGATTGGCCTTAGCAGGGAAGAAGGTGTGAATGAACTGGAAGACTCGGAAGATAAAGAGACATCAGGTGAAGATCCAAGTACATTGGAGCAAGGAGTCAACTTGACGGGGGAACTGCTGATGAAGCTGATGATTCAGCAAGTCAGGAAGAAACTCTCCTGGATAATGATGCAGGTTCTTCCAGTCATATTAAACTCAGGCCATGGAAATACCAACGGTCTCATCCTTTGGAAAATGTCCTATCAGAACTGGATACAGGAATCATGACCAGGTCAGCCTTGAAGAACTTCTGTGCTTTCTTTGCCTTCCTCTCATCTCTGGAACCAAAGAACGTAAAAGAAGCTCTAGAAGACCCAGATTGGATTCTAGCCATGCAGGAGGAACTACATCAATTCGAAAGAAGCAAAGTGTGGAACCTAGTTCCTAAGCCGAAGGACAGATCAATAATTGGAACAAAATGGGTATTCAGGAACAAACTAGATGAGCATGGTATAGTGACAAGAAACAAAGCAAGGTTAGTAGTTCAAGGCTATAGTCAGGAAGAAGGAATAGACTATGATGAAACCTTTGCACCAGTGGCAAGGATGGAGGCTATCAGAATGCTAATTGCTTTTGCTATATAAATGGAGTTTACACTATATCAGATGGATGTGAAGAGCGCTTTCTTGAACGGCTACCTGAATGAAGAAGTCTATGTAATACAGCCACCAGGTTTTGTAAACAATAAATTCCTTGATCATGTTTACAAACTGGACAAGGCTCTTTATGGATTAAAGCAAGCCCCTAGAGCCTGGTATGAAAGACTCTCAGGATTTCTATTGAAGAATGGCTTCTCAAGAGGAAAGATTGACAACATATTGTTCCTCAAAAAGAAAGGAAAAGATCTATTGGTGGTTCAAGTATATGTCGATGATATCATTTTTGGAGCCACTGATGAGGGGCTATGCAAAGGTTTTGCTGATCTGATGGGAAGCGAATTTGAAATGAGCATGATTGGAGAACTAAATTTCTTCCTTGGATTGCAGATAAAGAAAATGCCTGAAGGAACTATGATTCACCAGCAAAAGTATGTCAAGGAATTACTGAAGAAGTTTGACATGGAAGGAGCGAAAGAAATGACTACTCCCATTGCACCTGGGACGAAGCTGGATTTTGACGAACTCGGTCCTTCAACAGACGAGACAAAATGTAGAGGAATCATAGGATCACTTCTTTATCTCAATGCCAGTCGACCTGACATAGTATACAGTGTAGGACTGTGTGCTAGATTTCAGTCCAAGCCCAAGGAGTCACATTTGACAGCTGTGAAGAGGATCCTGAGATACTTGAAAGGAACTCAAGACCTTTGTCTCTGGTACCCAAGAGGAGGTACTTTTGAACTAATTGGTTTTTCTGATGCAGATTATGCAGGTCATTTGGTGGACAGGAAAAGCACATCAGGAATGACACACTTTCTGGGTCATTGTTTGATCTCTTGGGCCACAAAGAAGCAAAACTCGGTTGCCTTATCAACTGCTGAAGCTGAGCATGTGGCAGCTGCATTATGCTGTTCACAATTGCTGTGGATCAAACAACAACTATAGTACTTTGGTATCAAGTGTGGTGCAGTGCCAATTTTCTGTGACAATACTAGTGTAGTGAATATTGCCAAGAACCCAGTCCAACATAAAAGAACCAAGCACATTGATATTAGACACCATTTCTTGAGAGATAGTGTGGAAAAGGGTCTGATTACTATGAATTCGTGCAGGATTGAAGATCAAATTGCTAATATATTTACCAAAGCATTGAAAAAGGTACAGTTTGAGAGGAACAGGTTGGAATTAGGGATGACCAAAATACACGGATGACCCAGCAAGTAATCCCCTTGTGATTGGTTAGTTAAATATTCAATTGTTCATGTTTGAATTTTGTCATTGATGTCCAGTCTAACTTGGTACTTGAAATAGTACACTTGTTCAGTTTTTGAGCACCAGGTAAGAATAATGTGATCCCATAAAGAACCTACTATGTACTAAGAAGGAACCAACCAAAGCATGAGGAATCATGTCCAGGTACATTCACACTACCCTGCATGATAGAAGTCATAACTGAATTAAATTGTCAATCGTACGTGTGTCAATGGAGATCCTCCATGTTCTTATAACTGTCCTAAATTATAGGAACACATTCCTTTCGGGGTAGAATTCTATTTGACTGGTTTGACCCCACTACTTAAAAAAGGGTATATCAAAAGAGTCCATAACCGTCAAATCTTTAACTCTTCCCGGTTCTCAAAAAGTTCAAAAAGCTGCTTCTCCACTTTTCATCATTACTGCTTTGTCTTCCCTAGAAGTTGTCAAATCACAAACCCCTTCCTTTTGTTTGTCGATACACCCTGAATCCTTCACCATTCAACCACATCTTCTCCACTACACCAAATTTCTCTCTCAAGCCCTAAACCAGAAACCTCGCCAGAAATCTCAAAAACTATTCACAAATTCTTCACAATGTCTGAAAGACCACCCCCATCCACTCTTGCACAACGAATCGCAAGGGCCCGTACAAAATTTCTTCAAAAAGGGGACAAGAAATTGGTAAAGAAGATGAGGTCAAGAGCAGTTCTCACTACACCCACTGCACAAAGTTCATCACAATCACCGCATGAGGTAATCCCTGATCCTATTTCATCTATGCCTGTCGTTTCAGTAGATATAAATAGCCCTGGAACTATAGAAACCGAAACCCTAGTTACAGGACTAGACAAAATAATAGGTGATGAGCATAATGACAGAATAGATAGGGGGAATTCATGTGATGCAGAACCAGATAGTACAAAGGATGAACTTAGGAAAGATCTGCAGGTGCCTGTGGTTGGTGAGTTTGGTGAAAAGTTGAAAGTTGCAGAAAGAGTGAAAGAACAACTTAGGGAACAAGATCATGTGGAAGCCCTTAGAGAAAGTGAAGTGGAACCCTGTAAAGATGTTGGTAGGTCTGAGAATAATGAAAAAGAATCTGTGCCAATAAGTCCAGTAGTTGGAAAAGTTGGTCTTGCTGAAGCCTCAGTGAATTTGGTTCAGGAGCCTGTTGCTTGTCCAAATTCCACTGGGGCTGATGATGCAGATTTAAATTGGAGAGATTCTGAGGAAGAAGGGAGTAAGGAAACTGTTTTAGAAAAGGAAGAGATTGCCAAGAAAACTGAAGAACCAAAAAGAAAGAGGAAGTTTGGAGCAGAGGATGAGAAAGTGGCTGGTGAAGAAGAAGAAGAGGAAGTTGTGTTTGTGAAAGAAAACATAGTGGAGCCTGAGAAAAGAAGGAGATTAGTGAAAGGGGGAAAGCCAGTGCTAAAGACAAGACTGGTTGATGAAGCTAGTGAGGAAAGTGATGACAAGGTTGTTAATGAGCCTGTGGTCAGGAGGGTTGGCACCAGGTCTGCATTAAAACAACAACTGGAGAAAGTTGGGAAGTTGGAAAGAACTATGACAAATGTAAGGGATAGAGAGGCAAAGAAGAGGGAAGAAGAAGAAGAAAGAAGAGCTGAGGAAGCACAGGAGGAAAGTGATGATGCTGGGAGCTATGCAGAGCCAAGTGACTCTGATACAGACAGTGAAGCTGAGACCAGAAAAAGGAGGAGAGGTTGTGAGGATGAAGCTGCCAGGGTGGCTTTCTTCTCTAAGCATCAGGTGTTGCCTGGCAGCATCCTGCATGATGAGAAGGAGTTTAACATGAAGCCACTGCTCAGAATGATTGCTAACCAGGGTTGGTTAGGGTTGTTTGCCAAAAAAGAAAGAAAGTTGTATGTTGATGAGATCAGAGAGTTCTACGCAAATTGTAGGGTTAATGCTAGGAGAGTGTTCACTACAATGAGGGGAATAGAGATTGAGTTTAGGAGACCTAAGCTTGGAGTGATTCTTGACATACCTGCTGAAGGTTATTGCAGGTATATAAAGCTGAAATGGCCAAAGAGGACTGATGGAGTCACTCCTCTGGGTGTTGTCAAGAAGTTCTCATGGAAACCCAAGCTAAGGAAGGTAGACAAGAAGGAAATGGAACCTGCACATCAGCTGTTGTTTGAATTTGTGCACCGGTTCCTTCTACCTAGAGGAGAGAGGAACTGCGAGGCTAGTGCTCTGGACCTAACATACATGGATCTGCTGGACAGGGGGGCAAAGATTAATTTGCCTGGGCTGATAATTAGACATATAAAGAGGATTGCTGACACATATCAGAAGCCACAGTTCCTTGTGCATTCCTACATCCTCCAGCAGGTACTTGAGCACTTTGGGGTTCCTTTAGAAGCTGGGAAGAAGCCAACCATTCACCAAATATTTGGAATTAATGTGCTTAAGAATTGTGACTTCTTCAAAGAAAGCAGAGCTTCAAAGAAACCAATGCAGGCCAAGCAAGAGCAAGAAGAGGAAAGTGAGGACTATGGACCTGAAGAGGCCATTGATGCTGTGAAGGAGCTGGAGACGCATGTCCTTGAGGTTAATGCAGAAAACACAGAGCTCCACAGACAGCTGAAGTTGAAGGATCAAGAAATTGATCGTTGGAAGATAGACTGCCACAAGTATGAGGCCGAGCTGGTGATGGAAAGGGCCAAAAATACGAAGCAACTTGAGACGCTTGTCAAACACTTCAACATTCAGCTTTGAGTCCTCCTGTCCTGTCCTCCTCCTTCTACCTATTGTCTACCCCCTCCTATTCTCTCCTGATTGCATGTACTGGTTGTTTAATATAATTTGATTTTCGGTTGTGTACTTAATACTGGGGTTGTGCTGATATCACAACCTGGATGATGATTTTAATTTTCTTATGCTTATGAATGTTTCCTGCTTAAGTAATTGGTTCTTGATTGGGCCCTTATTATTGCTTGTGTTTGCTCTTATTACTGACTTGTTGCCTTGTGCTTTAGACTGGATATTATTGTCAAGTTCGTGCAGATATTTGAATCTTTTCGATGATGCCAAAAGGGGGAAGAAGGAAATGTTGGAGTGTTTGTGACCTAATTCATCTGTTCGTTTTTTCTTGAACTTGTTACCTTTTGTTTTCTGTTGTTGTTTATGTCTACTCAGGTTCTTGGGCAATATTTGTTTGTCATCATCAAAAAGGGGGAATTTGTTGAGAGCTGGTTTTGAAGTATGACAAACAAGAAGGATTCAGAGGTTCCCACTGAGAACCTAGTCCTTGGAATGAAGGGCACGCTTGATCGAAAAGGATTACGGGTTGCAAATCCCTGCGGAACTAGGAGTAGTGGCACGTGAATGAATATGCATCCCAGTCAGACTAAAAGAGGCGGTGTCCAGGCTGTGTCTTCGAAGTATGAAAAGGAGTTGGACTTCAACAAGGAAAAGAGTTACTAGGAATCCTGACTTGCCATAATTAGAAGGATTCCTTGTAGAACTCAACTAGGGTTTCAAGACCCATATAAATGCAAGTAGTAGAGGCAGCCGAAAAGCAGTTATTCACAAACGGAGAGTTAAGAGCATACAAAGGCGATCTAGCATCTTTCTACGTGAAAAACTGGAGAAGACAACTTGAGTGCATGCAGGGTATTGAGTCTAGATATTCCGTCTAGGTTCGTCAAATTGCAAGTTGTCTTTAATTCAAGCTTTCATAGTTTTACCTATTGGCTTATTCAGAAGCGTATGTATTGGGTGAACCTTTGTGTAATTACTGAGAAGCTAGAGTATAGCTTTGAGTAGTGATTAGGGTTTAGAGTGTAGCCCCTTGGTTACAGAGTTTGTAATCAGAAACGTTGCTCTTGTGTTAGTGGATTCAGTTCTAAAATCCCAGAGTGTGGGTTGTGGTTTTTCTCCCTTGAGCAAGAAGTTTTCCACGTAAAATCCTTGTGTTCCTTGTGTGTGTGGTGTTGTGAGTTATACTGTTCAAGGCAGCATAAAAGATAAGATAAGAACAAGGTTCTATGTTAGAAGAACAAGGTTCTTATGACGAAAATCGGTAGACACTATTCAACCCCTTCTAGTGTCTTCAGGTGGTGCATAGAGTATAACAATTCTCACTTTTGTTAACACTTCGTTCGCTCTTTTATTCTTGCTTTTTTTGCTTGCTTACCTATAACTCAAATGACAGCTCTAATTATTGGGGATAGAAGGATCTAGTAAGCACTTGTGCATTCAAAAATTTCACTAAGGATGTTCAAATTTTGAAGATGCGTGCATGGACAAAACTACTTCAACGAATTCGAATGGCTGCACCTCTGACAATTTTTATTTTTTCAAAAAAATTAATTTAAAAATGTTATGTCAATGGTAAGGTGAAACAAATATATCATACAAGAAAAGAGCAAATATGTCAATTTAATTTAATAATATTGAACATAATAATGGTAAAATTACATACTTTATATCAAAAATAAGTCTAAGTCATTATCCATCTAGTTTTGGACCATGCGTTACCATTACTAGTACTCAATCATTGTTCAATTAAATTAAAGATTATGTCATTATCACTGTATCATTTATTTTATTTTCAAATTTTATATTCGCCAATATTCTTTTTTAGTTGCTTTTAATAATTAATATTTTCAAGAATACTAAGTCTTATTTAGCATTTATTGCCATCAAAGTTCGATACATTATTCTAGGATTCGATTTGAAATTTTTATATTTAACTTTTTGACCCTAAAAGAGAATGAGAATGGTAGGAGAGCGCAGTTTGATTATTTTTAATTGTGAAAAGAGAAGAAGGAAGATATCATCCCAGCTGGTCCCAAATGAATTGGGTCTGTTGGAATTAAAAGTTATGTCCCAAATGAATGGGGTCTTTTTGCTTATTTTTAGAATAATATAGATTTAAAACACTTCAAGAAAAAAACAATGCTAAAGCGATGCACCAAGGAGATTCATGAACAAGACATCTCAGTAGGATTTTAACACCCTTACCAACTGGACTTCCTCACTCAGTTGTTTTTTTTAGGGTGTCTAAGATCTTCTACCATATAATATGTGCACAGCATATTTTTTTTTTGATGAAAGAACTTCAAAAATTTTCTTCTTAGCAATATCTAGGGTAAAAATAATTAATTTTGTTATAAGCACACTATTGGAGTATCATGACCTGAGGAAAGATATTACTGCAGTAGTAAAGAGTTTCAAAAATTACTTAAGCTCAAAAATTCAAATTTCAAGTGTGACATTCAAATATTTTTCAAATTCTTCCCATTAGTTTTTAGCTTTTTAATTGACCCTTATATCCGTGGTAGCATGTCTAAATTATGACGACTTATAGCATCACATTATGATATGTGACTAATCCAATCAAAAAGGATAAATTGAAAAGAAAGTGAAACATGACGTATAACCTTCAGTTGAGGAAGCAAATGACATGAGGAAAGAACATGTGAAGTGGCGTAGTCATGAAACGCTTTTACTAATGTGTTTGAACAAATATCAATGAAAAAACACGCAAACAAGAGTCAACAATTATCGGTCCACTCCTAATGGAAAAAGGCTGTCGATTGAAGAGGTAATGAGAAAATATCTTCCAATAACCATTACACCATTCATATATATTTTTTAATTAAATAATCCTAAGTTGACACCTAAGTATTCCTCCTAATTTTTTGTAGTCATTCAAATTCTAAGATTTCTTAGCCTTTCCTTTCTTCTTCTCCTCTCTCTCACCGCATCCATCCCCTTCCTCTATCTTCCATCCGACCATTAGCCACTCGCCCCTCCCCCAAAGTCAATTTGTGCCGCCGCCAAAGTCGTCGGCGACGACGGAGGGTATCTTGGTTCCGGTGGAGACTTTTAATGGTTCATTTGGTCTGTTCCGACGCCGCCATTACTTCTATGTCGAAACTTTTTCTCTGTCGGCCACTACTTCTACTTCTTTGGTCTCTTCCGGCACCATCACCGCTTTTCGTCGAAATCACTGCCCCACCAGTCATTGGTTCCTCTTCTTTGGTCTGTTCCAGAACCGTGACTAGTGCCCTTCGGAACTGCTGCTCAGCCGGCCATATCTTCCCCTTCTTCTTCACATTTTTTCTTGAAAGGTGGTGCTATTGAAGATGTATATACAATCAATTATATTAAAATATGCGAATAGGGTATCAGGTTCCTAACCGGTTTGCCCTAAGATGTGAGGAATGAAGCCTTTAGTCTAATTTGATATATTTTTCTACTTATTGAATAGAGTGGGATCGTTTGAAAATGAAACCAAAGGATAAAGCGGTTGTTGATTAGCAATGCTTACTTTTGGAAGAGGTAAGTGTTTATATCCATTTCTTTGGAGGCACCTGGCCTCGTGGATTTTCTACCACGTGTTCCTTGCGTGTGTAGCTCCCTATAGGCGTACTCATTACGCCTTAGCTTTGGATTTTCATTGTATATTATATGTTATGTCCTATTGTTGGTATTGCATTGAGGATCTGAGCATTGTACTCTGGCAGTGAGTTGACATATACTTCCCGGCAGTCGATGAGAGTCCCGCGCTGGTGAAAGGTTATTATTGCATCATATTTAGGGTAGGAGGATTCCGCTCCATTGCATCATATTGAGGGTAGGAGGATTCCGCCCTCGGAGCATTGTGTAGACTTGTGGTACATAACTATTGTTCTGCTTCTACGTGCATTGCTTACTTGTTGATATGTTTCTGGCTTGTATTCCTGGTTGAGTTTATGGTTTCATACGTGTTTCCGGTTATTATCTGGCTCTGCCTTTTTATAATTTAAATAAGAGGAATTTGCTTTATCTGTTTTATCTCCCTGACTAGCTATCCTATTCTTTGAGGTGGCTAGTTTGCCCCACTTAATGAGTCCTTTTGACTCACCCTTGTTTGTTGTTTGTTTCTGTTCTATCTATTTTATTTCGGAAAGTTCGCTCCAGGATTGAGTTCTTCACGTTGTGAAGGAGCGAAGACGACTTCAGCTGTCAGGGTGAGCCAACTTTTATTCCGGAGGGCCACCAGTTTATTGGTTATTATTTCAGCTGCATTTTGCTCCCTTCAGGAGGTATCTGTCTTCTTTCTTACTCTTAGATGTCTAGTCTGGATAGCCCTAAACCTAGTATATTGGGTAGTCAGCTGTAATTTTTTTTGTACAGCTTAGAGGTATCAGTATGTCTGTATTTTTATTTTAAGTCTTGTCCTTATTTATAAATTATTATATTTACTTTCCTAATTTAATTAGTAAGGGTTCACCCGACGGGTCTAGGGGAGGATGTCGGGTGCCCGCACGGACTGGATTCCGGGTCGTGTCAGTTGGTATCAGAGCCCGAGTTAGAGTCTATTCAGACTAAGACAGTGTCTAGTAGAGTCTCGCTGATGGGTACGTAGACATCCGTACTTATCTACGAGAGGCTATGATGGTACTTACAAAGTTTCACTTCCTTCATTCCTGATCGTGCGTCGGTCTAGGATTCAAAAGTATTTTCGTTAATTCGTTAATTCCTTCATGGTAATTGTGAAACCCACATGCAACTAATCAGAAAACGGTATGAGTTCAAGACGAAGCAGTCTAGCCTGGGGTTAGCACTAACGAAGCCCCGAGAGTTTTTTATCATGCTGACGATCTAGTTACGGAGGTCCCAGCCGTACGAGCTCACAATGGGAAAGGCAGCAGCGCCTTATGGTTCCCTTGGCTCTCTACGATGCTTTTACGAGAATCTTGGCTACGCAGATACCGCAAAAATCTATTATTCTCTAGGCAGCTTATCAGGTTGCCGCAGCTGCAGATGTTCGGTCTCAGGGAGCTCATATTCCAGTTCTTAATATTGCCCCAGTAAATGATGTTTCGGAGGCAGCATGTGTTGTGCCTCTAGTTATTTGGGCTGGTTAGCTAGCCTAAGTAATAGTTCGTTCCAAGTGCCCAAAGTGGCTGCATTATTTTACCTAATTGAACCTTCTGATATTCTTAAGGAATGCATCAGATAAACCCCGTGATTTTTTTAAAAAATGATGTCAAGGTATTTGTATCTTTCAGGCTCTTGATTATATCGAGCGGCACTGTATTGATTATTCTTCTTTCCAGTTTCAGGGTGCAGCCTTGAATTGGTGGGCCGCTCTCTTTTTAGCTAACTTGGTTCGATTTTTATTCCGGTGCAAAGTGATAAGTAAGTAATATGCAATTTATGTGTCTTCCTTTTGTTCAAGACGCTAGTACAGTCATGTTATCCCATGAGTTTATCTGGGTTATAAAAGGATTTTTCTGGTAAATGGTCAGAGTTTCCTTCTTATTGGGAGGTTAAAATTGGCATGGATGTTGTTCCATAGAGCTTATTTAATGTCCATTTCTTCAATTGCAATTCTTTGGCTAGCATGACTCGAAAGTAGCCTAGCTCTGGTAGCTAAGCAAATAAGAAGAAGAGCTTCTTAAAACTATAATTATTTCTATCCTCAGCCCGTTGCCATCTCTTCTTTATTCGGCATTAGTGAGCTTAGGCGGTCAGTAACCTATTGTGATGTTCCCTGCGTTGAGCCAGAGTGCGTGCCAGGGTAGCCCGGTAAGCACATTGTCGTTTTTCAAGGCTACTAGGGGTAATGAGAGGCATCATTTGACCTTTGATTTAATCTATCAAGCGGTAGTGCTTATAGAAAATGTATGGAGTTGTGACTCGAGAGTTGCAGCTGTTAGGCAACTCGAAAGGGTAGTTTGTAGCTTAGGTCTACCTACGTTAAGCCTTTAGCTAAATCTTCTTTATTCCAGCAGACTGTGCGGGGATGGTTATTCCTATTCAAATAGTTGCATGAGTTTGTGCTTTAAGTGGAGGACGCTTCCTCCAAATACTGAATGCTAATACTAAATCTCTAAGGCGTTGATACCACTTTTGTCACGACCCAACCTAGGGCCACGACAGAAACCTACAATGAGTGTCGATCATTGCTAAACCTACTAATAATCTATTAATGATAGAGATAAGCTGACAACCTGATCATATATACGTACCTATCTGCTGAAAATATAAAGTCTGAAAAGATGACACGACTTCAACTTGCTGGCAATTTGAACACAGAGCCACAAATTCTGCTATGTCACATTTCATTCCGTCCCACCAAGAAATCTGCTTAAGATCATGGTACATCTTAGTCGAACCTGGATGAACAGTATATTTGGAATAATGTGCCTCTATCATGATCTGTCCACGTAAATCTACAACATCAGAACACAAAGTCTATCTTTATACATGAGAACACCGTCAGTAGTAACCCTGTATGATGACTCCGGTTTTCTTCTGGCTATTTGTCTGCATTTAACTAGAAATGGATCCTCATACTGAAGTTGTTTTACTTTATGAAAATTTAGAGTTAAAGGTCTAGTGCAGCTTATCATCCATCCATCATTGGCATATCTCCTTCACACCTCAACTCTTTGAGAAGTTACTTTAGCGTTATAAGTGCACATGTAATCAACTTTGTTGCTGGTATTCTGCCTCAGCTCATGGTCCAACTACATGTCTCTTTTATTTTCACTTTTTCAAGTCAAAATATTTCCAATTCAAAGACAATACCCTGAAGTAGATGTTCAGTCTGGAGATCATTCCTGGTCTGCATCATACTATCCAGTAGTATTTACATGATCCTTATCCTTATATAATAGACCCTTTTTAGATGAACCTTCGACATACATTAGGATATGAGTAACTACATTCCCACAAGGACCTTGTGGAACAACACTAAAATCAACTGAGATGTTGCATAGTGCGTTCGTAAAAATAATATAGCTTGCATCAAATCTTCTATAGTGAGTAGTGACAAGGTACTTCAAAAGCTCCCCCTATTGCATCAAGCGTGAGCTAATTCTTAGTTCAATCGACATGTTTTATATCGAAAGGTATATCAAAGAGATGATTATCGGTTGAATTATGTTAACTCATTCAAATTTCCCTGTATCTTTGCTTCGAAAAAATAAAACTCTCCTCTCGTGATCGAGGAAGGGTCAGTTTAGTCAAAATAAGCTGGGCAATGGTGTTATCATATTATCAAGATATGTTTTATTCAAAGAGCTCGGTGCACTTGTTATAATTCTGATCATGTAATCAGGAGATAATGCCCGTGGAGTAGTTTATGAAGGTCGTGCAAGTTCTCTTGTTATCAACGTGAATCTTGCTTTAGACTTAGACTCGTTCGAGGACGAACGAGAGTATAAGTGGAGGAGAATGAAACGACCTCGGTCAGTCGTTTCGGAATTTAGGACTCCGATTGGCGTGTCAATAATTTTAAAATATTTGTAATGTCTATTAGGACTTGTCTGTAAAATTTGAGCTAAATCAGGCCTCGTTTGGTAGGAATTGAAAGAAGGTTTCAGTTTTTATTGTCGATAAATATTAAAAAGAGATTTTCGAGCTCGGTTTTGGCGAACGAGCTCCGATTCGAAATCCGAAAGCGCCATTAGGTTCGTATGATTATTTTTGGCTTTTGTGATTTTTTGAAAGTGAATTTCAAGGTTGTTCGGCTAGTTTTCGCTAAAATGCCGAAACTTAAAAAAATTTACCATTTTCATTTAAATTCGCATCTTGAGTTTTAGGGGTCCGATTTGAGATCCACTTTAGCGAGTGTGTTACATATATTTCGTATGACTTACTTGAGAAATTTAGAATTATTTCGAATTTCGTAGATCTTCGTTTTAATTTTTACCGTAGCAGCAAATTTTAAAGGGAGAAAAAAAGACAAAAGGAGTGAAAAGTTAGGCGGTATATCCCTTAGCTTTCGTGCAAAGAAAGAACAGAAAACAACAAAAATGAAACAGAAATGATAAGCAGAAACGAAGCAAGGGAAAAAAATGCCAGAAAATGAGAAAAGAGCCGGAGAAAAGTAAAATGTTTACCCTGAAACATTCAGGTAATGATCTTAATACATTATTTGAGTTTATTACGTGTGTTTGAATATATTTTGACGGTAAATTTGGGATATTAGACATTGTTTTAACAAGTTCAATAATAGTTTAAACGGTCAATTGGACCCCGATAATGGAATTAATTATATATTCGTACTCAGTGAGTTATGGGCAACATATAAATGTAATTTATTTAGAGTTTGGTTATGTGACCTTAAACCTTGTACATAGGCCTGGCCTGCGTATTGCGTATGCGAATAGGGTATCAGGTTCCTAACCGGTTTGCCCTAAGATGTGTGGAATGAAGCCTTTAGCCTAATTTGATATATTTTTCTGCTTATTGAATAGAGTAGGATCGTTTGGCAATGAAACCAAAGGATAAAGCGGTTGTTGATTAGCAATGCTAACTTTTGGAAGAGGTAAGTGTTTATATCCATTTCTTTGGAGGCACCTGGCCTCGTGGATTTTCCACCACGTGTTCCTTACGTGTGTAGTTGCCGATAGGCGTACTTATTACACCTTAGCTTTGGATTTACATTGTATATTATATGTTATGTCCTGTTGTTGGTATTGCATTGAGGATCTGAGCATTGTACTATGGCTGTGAGTTGACATATACTTTCCGGCAGTCGATGAGAGTCCCGCGCTGGTGAAAGGGTTATTAATGCATCATATTGAGGGTAGGAGGATTCCGCCCTCGAAGCAGGAGGATTCCGCTCGATTGCACCATATTGAGGATAGGAGGATTCCGCCCTCGGAGAAGGAGGATTCCGCTCCATTGCATCATATTGGGGGTAGGAGGATTCCGCTCTCGGAGCAGGAGGATTCCGCTCCATTGCATCATATTGAGGGTAGGAGGATTCCGCCCTCGGAGCAGGAGGATTCCGCTCCATTTATTTGACACATGTGACCCATTGCATCATATTTCATTTCATTTCATACCACTGTGTAGACTTGTGGTACATAACTATTGTTCTGCTTCTACGTGCATTGCTTACTTGTTGATATATTTCTGGCTTGTATTCCTAGTTGAGTTTATGGTTTCATATGTGTTTCCGGTTATTATCTGGCTCTGCCTTTTTATAATTTAAATAAGAGGAATTTGATTTATCTGTTTTTTCTCCCTGCCTATTCTTTGAGGTGGCTAGTCTGCCCCACTTATTGAGTCCTTTTGACTCACCCTTGTTTGTTGTTTGTTTCTTGTTTATCTATTTTGTTTCGGCAGGTTCGCTCCAGGATTGAGTTCATCATGTTGTGAAGGAGCGAAGACGACTTTAGCTGTCAGGGTGAGCCAGCTTTTATTCCGGATGGCCACCAGTTTTGTGTTTATTATTTCAGTTGCATTTTGCTCTTTCAGGAAGTATCTGTCTTCTTTCTTATTCTTAGATGTCTAGTCTGGATAGCCCTAAACCTAGTATGTTGGGTAGTCGGCTGTAATTTCTTTTGCACAACTTATAGGTATCAGTATGTCTGTGTTTTTGTTTTAAGTCTTGTCCTTATTTATGAATTATTATATTTATTTTTCTAATTTAATTGGTAAAGTTTCGCCCGACGGGTCTAGGGGAGGATGTCGGATGCCCGCAAGACCTAACCGGATTCCGGGTCGTGTCACAAATTGATTTAATATTGACTATCAGAGTGTATCAGGTGATTTAGTATTAACGACCAGGAGGTGCATTAAATTTCACTTGTTTTACGAAATTATAATTACTTGAGAATGATCAGTTAGTATGCACCTGATATACAAATATTATTCACTATATTTATATGATCGTTATTCAATAAGTGGGTACCTGATATGCATATATTATTTACTAAAAAAAATTATATCTGATGATATTCAGTAAACTTGCAATTGGTATACATATATTAATCAGTATGTTTTTATGATCTATTCAATACGTATAAATTTGATATGCACATATTATTCATCATTAAAAATTATATTGTTTATTCAGTAAGTATGTACTTGGGTGAACATACATTTTAGGTATATTTGGTTAATGACTGTGGCTAGTTGTTTGGATGTTAATTTTATATTAATGCATAATATCAATTTACCATATTTGCCCATGAGTTAAAACAATATCTTCCTTTCCTAGTTTTTGCATTTAATGTTAAGAAATGACTCGAGTTCGATATGTCTAACTAGATACAATTATGAGTTGACTATTTTTGTATTCTTCTCCTATTCCTATTCACTTATGAAATAACACTTGATTTGTTGTTTTTGTTGTTCCATATTCCAATTATGTTTACATCAACAGTCACAAACATTTAAAAATGAGACAGATTAATAAGTAACATTTATTGGAAATGTTACAACCGAATTTAATTAGCTGTAAAAATCATATTTCATAAAAATAACCTAAAAACTTTACCTACACCACCTACTCCACTCTACTGAACCTCCAAAAGAAAAAAGAATAACTAATCCAGAATCGAGCATAATTGGAGTCACTACGAATATCAAGAAAATGGAGAGAAGTACTTCAGATGTTCTGTTTCGTCAACTAATTATCATGATGATGTCACCATCACGCGAATCAGCGGCTCCTTTTCATTGTCACAATCACTAGGCATAGGAGTTTCCCCACATCCTGTGCACGTGAGCACCTGTGCATTCAGGGATTCACAATCCCAGTTGGTGGTCCCTACCACATACAACATCAGCCCAGCACAACATATCTGGGCCGAAAGTAATCCGACCCAAAGCCCAACAAAGCCCACTCCAAGCCAGAAAGCAAGCCCAACAGCCACTGGCATACCCACAAGATAAAATGCTCCAAGATTCACATTAGCTGCTGTTGACGGGCGGGCTGTGCCCCGGACAACCCCGCATCCGACTGTTTGCGGGCAGTTTCCGAGCTCGCACAACCCTAAGATTGGCAATGCAGCCGATGTCAATCGTAAAATGTTAACATCGACTGTAAACATTTTAGCCCATATATTTCTCATTGATGCCGCGAAGCACATTGCTAATAAGCCCATCAGGCCCGCTAAGCACATCGACAAGATGGCTGACACCCGAGCCCTATCGGGTCGGTTTGCTCCGAGCTCATTACCCACCCGAGTTGAAACCGCGAAACCAAGAGAAGAGGGAAATACATAAAGTAACGATGTGGTTTGTATCAACACACCCATGGATGCAACAGTAGCCTTAGGGTCCACTAGTAATCCACACAAAATTATCATGATCTCATACCACCACCACTCTAGACACACGGAAACACAACTTGGCGCGGCTAATCGAATGAGCGGCTTCCAGCCAGTCAAGCATTCGAAGCTCGGGTTTGTCCAAGTCGGCTTGTGTAGACCATAAATTTTAATGTACATAACCAAAGCCACGAGAGCCACTACATTCGACGTGGCAGAAGCAGCCGCAACGCCAGCCACACCAAGCCGAAGCCGAAACACGAACAAATAATTGATGGGCAAATGTAGAATGGTTCCGGCTAAGGAAGCCAAGGTGAGTGGATGTGTAATACCTTGAGCTCGAAGATAAATACGTATAGGGTGAAAAAAGGAATTAGTAATAAGATCAGGGAGCGAAAAGATAAGATAGGTACGAGCCAAACGGGTGATGTTGGGGTCTTGACGTAACAAAAGGAGAATGTATGAAATGTTGAGCCAAAGGAATGTAATAGGTATACAACAACAAAGAAGGAAAATAACAGACCTTTGTAAAGTTAAAGAGAGAAGTTTAGGACGTTGAGCACCAAAAGCTTGGGAACAAAGAGGCTCCATTCCAAGAGCTAAACCAGAGACTACAGAATAACCAGTAATATTAGCAAATGCAATAGCTAAAGAGCCAGCAGCAAGTTCAGTATCACCAAGATGTCCAAGAAAAAGCATTGAAAGAATGGAACGAGAGTAAAGGATTAAAGCAGTGAGTGCTATAGGGAAAGCAAGGTTGAAAAGAGCTCTGCTTTCTTGAAATATATGTGATGTTGGGATTGGAAGAAAAGTAAAGTTTGAAGATTTTTCTTGGATCTCTTTGGGATTAATCTCTTGGGGTAATGATGATAGATCAAAGTACAAATGGGATTCTTGTGATGAAGGAGGTTTTTGATCAATCACAGTGATGGTGGCTGTGAGCTTTGGTGTAGTGTTTGGATTGCACATTGCTAATTATTCAAATAAAAACAAATTAATGGATTTGTGATGAGTTCTTTCTTGTTTATTTTTGTATAGGGAATTCTTGATGCGCAGATACTTTCATGGAGACACTCTGCAATAGTAAAAGTATCTCCAAACGGATTGGTTTGGTTTTAGGGGATGGAAGAGGGATTGGACAATATATAGGAGTATTAATGAAGGGGTTGTGGTGGGGTTACTTTCCTTTTATTTTTTTCACAATTTTTACAAAACTATAGTATATCTAAAGATTTTATATGATGCTATATATGTTTCATTTATATTTGTTCCTTTTTTGGAATTTGTAGTTTTTCTTTTAATTTACTTACTTTATGTGAACTGTCAGTGCTTATATTTCCAATATACTGTGTTATTGGGTTTGAGTTACTTTTCTCTTTACGAGAGATAATTATTTCTGGTGACTTCTCCTTGGATGACCCTCCCTGTGTCTCAGTCCTAGTAGTCCATGCATGGGGCGCCTTCAATTCATTTTAACCGATTAAAAGGACCAAACTTATACCAAGCATGGTCTAATTTTGTTTTCACAAGATTGTGTGATTAAGTTCCAATAAGACATTGATATTAATCTTTTAGTCCCAAAGCATTTTTCTAATTAGTAACATCCCTATGAGGCATCATTCATCTCGGTAGCATTTGTCATTACAAATTTCAAGTCCCTTTAGTTTCATTGTTATTATTGATAATAAAACAGAAACTTAAGTGCTATAACAAAAAATTAAAATTGTCAAACTCACCATTTAGAGTTCATTATTCCTAATACACACTTATGCAACAGATTTTGGTTCGGTATGTTAAATCTCGTGGATCCGGTTCATTATCTAGATTTATTCAAGTGATTAAATTTCTTAACTGTTTAGCTATTAAGTCAAGACAACAAGTGGATCCGGTTCATTAGTTAGATTTATTCAACTGATTAATATTTTTAACTATTTAGTCGTTAACTTTATTCAGCAAGTGGTCAAATTTTTCAGTTATTTAGTCGTTACTATTCTGCAAGTGATTAAGTTTCTTAATTACTCCATTTAGTCATTCAGTTTTCAGGACAACTATTTGTCGTGGTATTGCTAAGGTGTATGATGTTAGTTCAACTGATTTTGGGTCTTGAATTCACCTTTATCTATTTTTTATGTTAAGAACTGGATCGTATAATTGTCCCCATACAAAAATCGGATCCGTTATTAAAAATAAAGCGGAAGACTAAGAAATAACTAATGGAGTAATATAATACTCCCTCCGTCCCAAATTAGTTCTCGCTTTAGGAAAAATGGTGTGTCCCAAATTAGTTGACGCTTTAGGATTTCAAGACAAAAATTATTAGTCTTTTCCAACTATATCCTTAATAATTAAAAAAAATCTCAACAAAATTTAATAGTCAAACATTAAATAGGGGTAACATAGTAAAATACACACTCTATTTAATGATTTTCTTAATGGACGTGAAAAAGCTAAAAGCGACAACTAATTTGGGACGGACGGAGGGAGTAAAATTGATGATTTAAATACAAATTCCCGAATTTAGTCATGGAACATTTATAGAATAAGACATACAATATTAGGTTCAAGCCCCAATAAAGACAACCAAAAGAAAGTTGGAAAACTACCACAAATGTGCTACATCATACACAAAAGACGATGGAGGATGATCACGAACAAGTCCATAAATATTCATCATGCCTCAACTAATGGACACACATACAACAACTGTGACGGAGTGAGACACATATTCTTAATTCAGTCTGATAGATAATAGGATTTTTACATAAAAGTACAAGTTTTAGAACTTAATTACCAAACATAACAATATTTTAGCAAAATAATCCTATATAGAGGAAAACACAAGTTAATTACAAATATAGTAAAAATGTAGCAATATTTTTCCATAACATACCAAACCCTTACATTCTTCCTCCTATTTCCCCCACTATCATTTTTCTCCTCCCATTTCTCCCTATTTCACTTTTCCTCCCACTATTTCCCCCAATTTTACTTTTATTCCTATCATTTCCCCTAATTTCACTTTTCCTTATCCCATCCTCGATGTATCTCGTTGTATCTCACCGTATCCCAACTGTTTCTGCACCGTTTCAACTATTTCTGCTCCGTATCTCAACTGTTTCTGCACCGTTTCAACTGTTTCTGCACCGTTTCAACTGTTTTCGCAGCACCGTATCTCAACGGTTTCTGCACCGTTTCAACTGTTTCTGCAGCACCGTATCTCAACTGTTTCTGCACCGTTTCAACTGTTTCTGCAGCACCGTTCTCAACTGTTTCTGCACCGTTTCAACACCGTTTCAAACTGTTTCAGTGCCGTTTCAGACTGATTTTTGTGTTTCAACAACGTTTCAGACTGTATCACAGTGTTTCAATGCCGTTTCATCATGTATCAGACTGTTTGAACACCATTTCAGACTGTTTCAACTCCGTTTCTAATATGTTTGTTACTAATCTAGCAAAGAAATTGTTCAAAACCAACATTGAACCAAAAATGAACAAATTTTAATTGTAGCAAGCACTATGGGAACACGTTTGTTACTAATCTAGCAAAGAAATTGTTCAAAATCAATTTCTCTCCAGCCTATTGATAAATATCAGATCTGTCACCAGACAAAGTCGCCGGAGAAATGAAAACAAAAAAACAGAAGCTGCACTGGCGACCGAAGAAGAGAAACACTGTCTCCAACTAGCTGAGTATCGTAGCTGCATTTTTATCACTGGATCTGTCGAAAACAATCATTCTAAGTGCATCAACTGGAGCTTGAATTAGATGATTTTTGTGAAACGGATGTTAATAGAAGTTCTCTTCGAATTTTACTTAATAAATTCGACTTGGTTGATTCGAAGAACTGGCAAAGAAATTTGATTTATTGTTAGATTTTGAGTGAGCTGCTGGAGATGTCCTTCTTATTAAATTGAAAATTAGAGGGAGTTGAGGGAATAATCAGGTATTTACATATGGCTTCGTGGGAACATTTTGGGGAGATCGCTACTGTTGCCCAGCTTACGGGCATAAATGTTGTGACACTAATTGGGATGATTGTGAAAGCTGCCACAACAGCTGGGATGCACAAGAAGTTGATCATTCTTATCGGTTGGGTCGAGGTGGTTGTGATAGTGCTGGGGTTGGGGTGGTGGGGGTGAGGTGATGGAGAAGAGAGAGTAAGTGAGATGTAATTTAGGAAAATGAAAGTGAATGGTTGATTGCTGTAAAATGTGCTAAAAAAATTTAGTATGTGTTGTAATTTAAAAAGTATTGCTTTTTTCTTATAATTAAAGGTGAAAATTTGTATATTTGTGTAAAAAACCCTAAAATATATGGATAAATAAGTTCAATCAAAAAATACCTCAAAATAATGTTTATTTAGCGTAGAACTAAAAACGAATCATAAATCTACGAATCATAAACCAAGTTGGGAACCTTGCTCAATCATAAAAACAACACTAAGGCGATAGTCAACATGTCAGCTCCACATCGATCACTATCCTTAATAAGTATCAAAACGATAGCCGAGAGCCCAACTCCATATCGCTATCCAATAGCATCACATAGTTGAAAGTAGGGCTGCCCATAGTATGGTAAATACCGAATTATCGTACCGAATCGAAATATTTTTTATTTTGATAACGGTATTTTGGTATTTGGTGCGGTATTTGGTATGAAATTTTAAAAATTTTGGTATTTGGTACGGTATTCGGTATCTATAAAGAAAATACCGAAATACCGAAAATACCAAAATATTTAATAACATATATAAATTATATATATTATATTTATATAAATCATAATAACTTAATTAATCTAAATATGAGCTAATAAAATTCTAAATATAATATCTAAAACTTGTGATATGATTATGTATTTAATTAAAACTTATAAATATTTACAAATAAAATAAATAAAATAGTATCAATACCATCAAATGTACTTTAATTCTTTACTAGAGAGTTGTCTTTCCAAGTACCGTCAAAACTTAAAAGCTTGTTGTTTTGTGTGTAAAAAATATATTAGTTTATCATTAGCAGAATTAAAATTTCAATAATGAAATTTTTTATGTAAGCTTGTGTAGTAAAGTAGGTTTAATTAGATGCCGGCTAGTGTTATTTGTATATTAGAGCTTTGCTACATATTTTGTGGTATTTTTTTATTTTGCGCTAATGCACTCTGAAGGTTTATTGTTAATTGTAAGATGAAGTTTCTTAGTTTCTTTCGCATTTCTTTGCAACATATATAAATCTATTATATGTAAATCGAAGTCGAACGAATTACGGTTACCGACTTACCGTACCGAAATTACCGAAATCGAACATGAAAATACCGAACCATACCGAATTAGTTTGGTATGGTAATGGTATGATATTTTTAAAAACCGAAAACCGAAATTACCGAACCAAAATGTGAAATACCGTACCGTACCGTACCACGGGCACCCCTAGTTGAAAGGCCAACTCCACATTATTATCGATAATAAACATCAAAATGATAGCAGAGCGTCCACCTTCACTTTACAATCCGTTAACAATATCACATTGGTAGCCGAGAGCCCAACTTAAATTACTATAGGTAATAAACATCAAAATAATAGCAGAGTCCAGCTCCACATCACTATCAATATCACTCCAGGAACTTTTGAAATTATGATTCACTTTCTTTTAATGAAAGTTGAAATGATTAAGTTCAAATTAAGTATTTATTGTAATCAAATTTGTACTATTTTCAGCTGAAAATAATGGTAACATCTTGTATACTTTTAGTTTAAAATATTACAAAAAATTAAAAATTAATATTAAAAAATTAAAACAATAATAATGGTGGGTTGACCCGACTTGGCCTGCGGCCCACATAGGATTGGATTGGGCTAATAATTTAAGGACCCATGCAAATCGTGATCCAGCCCGGCCCAACACGACAAATTGCAAAGTCCATGTGGGATGGATCGGGCTGGGTCGGGTCGGCCCATATTGACAGCACTAGATTCAAGTGGTTAAAATATTTGGTTCGTAAAATGTCTTTAAAGTTCATCTTGAATATCAGTATTATTTTCTTGTAGCAGTCTTTCACAAGTTATAAAATATGCTTTTGCTGGTGCTATGCTTGAAATTAATTCTTGATGTGTATGTTATTCAGGGAGCAATAACGGGGCCACTAATAGCAGTTCTGATTGCAATTAAAGATTTGTATGTCGAGTTTGTTTTGGAAGGACAAAAGGAATAACAAGAACAAATGTAATGCCTGTTGAAATGCTCAGAAGCCATAGGGAGAAGAACTGCAACTTTGCTTGATGTGATGGAGTTTCATCATCAATGTTCTCCCAAAATTGGCTGGAGGTTTACACTTTGTTTGGATCATTGTTACCCATTATATTGTATTGTATTGTTATTATGATTACAACATTTGTTTTGGTTGTTACTTTAATTTTGTTGTATTGTATTGTTAAGTTCCGCTGTTACCTAACAATGAAAAGACCCACTTTTTGTTACAACCGATTTGGTGGTTTTGCATTGTTATGCTTTTACACTTTCCCATCATCTCCTTAATTATAACCTTATAATCCTATTTTACTCTCTACCCTATTTTCTTATTTAAATACACCCAAGTAGTTATTTTGACCTCATCTCCCCTCTTCTCAAAATACATATGTTCCCTTCTTCTCTTATTACTTTGTACGTTCCCTGCCTCTTCAGATTCAACAGCCAACTTGTTGTGTGATTACATTAAACATTTTATCTTAATTTATTTAATGTATAATTCTTAATTTCATTAATTACAGAGCAAAAACGTGAAACTTGAGTTAGTAGATTTCATTAATTACAAGCCATATGTTCTTCTTTTTTTTTATACAAAATATATGATGACACTTTTGTTAATAACTATTATTTGGATAATATGATTACTTGCATGTCGTTATAGAATATTATTTTTTATATAAATTATTAATAGTGTGAACTTATTGTTATATTTAATATTATTAACTTATTTTTTATTTTTTATTATTTTTATTATAATTTGCATGATTATATTTACAAGGTATAGTTGGTGATAAACTAGTAAATATAAACTGCCTCAAATTATATTAAAAAAATTTGGTACTTAATCTAATATTTAGAACAACTAAGGGTATATTAGTAAACTTATTAGTTACAGTACAATACAATACAATCAAAACAAACAATAACAATGTTACTAAACAACGGAAAACAATACAATCAATTCAAACGTTGTTTTTATAATACAGTACGATACAATACAGTACAATACAAAACAATACATTATGAAACAATAGGTAACAATGATCCAAACAGAGTGTTAGTTTTGTCTCCAAAACTGTTAATTAGTGTGCATAAATTGTTCTTTTTTTTTTTTTTTTTTTTCCGGCTATTGGATAGTTAGTTTAGGGTAGCTTATAATGTGCCATTTTTGTAGACATCTATTTGAATTCATGAGAGAGTTGTTACTATCTTCAACATTTATAATGCCTTGTCTTATGTATAAGTTGATCAAGTCTTATTAAATATGGCATGCATCTGCCTATCTTCTTGCTGGAAAATCTCCTACTGGCATTGAAAAAACTTGAAAAAAACTGGATTGGATTTATCCTAAACAAGTATATACAATGGTTTAAAATTAAAAAAAAAATATTTTACTTATCGAGGGATTTTTCTCAGTAAAATATATAATTTTATAATATATTCTTTTGAGAGAATTAATTTTATAATATATTTTCATTGAAATTTATTTTCGAGGGACCACCGAGGAAAATCTCCGGTACCAAGGGAATTCTCTTGCTAGAGTGCACAGCGAGAAGCGAATACCGAGGTACTCGTATCGATGGGAATTCCCTCGGTATGTCATTAATACCGAGGGTTTTCCCTTAGTATTGTCCCTCGAAATTCGTTCATTTTTTAGTAAGAATTCGACCTCGAGACATTAAGTATCGAGTTATATTTATCACGATCGCTTAGTTTTCTTTATAGAGTATAGTTGGGTGTGATCACAAATTCACAAACAGAACCTGACTGAGAAAAGGAGGGTTAGTAGTGTTAACGAATTAAAGTAGTTTAGTTATGTAGGGAATGTGACGTGCATTATCTATCGAAAGAGATGTCCGAACGCACTTCCAGTATTGTTACACTCGGACATGCTTCTTTCGAGGGATCTTCTACATCTTTCTTTTTTTATTTGTTTTATATTCTCCTACCCCCACCATCCACAATCATACACTTGCTTAGTTATTTTTGGCGTTTGAGTAGAATAGTATGGCAAAATGAGGTTTTCCCTTGAAATTAGATCGTCTCATAACACTACTTTTTATTTCCTTCATGTTTAGCAGATTGTGTACCGGTGGTGCGTTTGCTTCAAAATTTGTGGACAGTTGAAATATTTATGTTTTTTTGCACATGGTACTTTCTAGAGGGAGCCTCAATTTGTGGCACCCACTCCACTCAGCCATATCTCTCTCTCTCACTCTCTAGGGAATCCACCTTTGTGGCACACTCCCTCTACTCTCAGTCTCTGTATGTATGTACGTATTAGATAAGTTTTAAAAGTATATAATTATACTAAAATGGCATACTAATTCTATTCCAACTTATAGCAAAAAATCGAGGAATAGTGATGAGTGCAGTAGTACATCATATTCAGGGACGGATTAAGTCAATAGATGTGTATATGATTCAAGTCACGGACACTAGTGGTTGCGATCACATTGGTGTCCACATAATAAATTCTCTGTCTGCGTCTTTTTATTTATAATTCTAGATTTGAATGCATATGCCTTGCTCATTAAGTAAGAAGAGCACCGAAGGAATTAACTTATTAATGCACAGAAGCAACATTTTGTACATTTCAGTGAGCAAATAAAGTACACCTCATAAATAGATCAACTAATAAAGAATAGTATGTGGAAGGCAAAAGATGTTCGAAAATGATAATGTATAATACTGGTTTCTAGGAGATGAAGCTTTTCGATAGTATAAATTAAATTAGATAGCACAGAGAGAATAACTTCTCCTGCTTGCTTCTGGGTGATTAGTAGCGTGGGCCCCTAGCTCATTCCTTTGTTAGAAAGTATATATAGTTAGTTAAAGAACAGAGATCTTTTTCTTTGTTGTGTTTTTACTGTTGTACCAGCAATTGGGATTTTACTAATGACTAGTACTTTTGTTCAAACCTTATATGATACTTATGTCAAAATACTAAGAAAAAATATACACGTTCACTTGGGACAGATTTAAATGTTAAGCCATGGCTAAACCAAATACAGTAGCTTTAGCTCTAGCTCAAAAATTATACAGGTGTTAGAGTTCACTTAAATAAGTACAAATAAATTGATTTCGAACCAATAATCAAATAGATTATGGTAATTTCAATTACTTAAACCATAAAGTTCAAATCTTGAATCCCATTTTGAATTATATAATTATATATATATATATATATATATATATATATATATATATATATAATGTAAAATGTGTTCGATCTTACTGTAAACTTCATGTTTGGGTTCCCTTTAGACCTTGAATCCTCATTTGATTGGATTTGCCAATGACCAGCCTAAAAAAGCCACAGTCCATAAGCCATTTGATCTTAACTAACTAATAAGGCTAAGATAAAGGGCACATGATCTAGTGTTAAAAATCTATGCTTGCATGAGTTGGTATAGAGCTGGCTCTTGCCTGTTTTGCAGGCACCATGGATTTCGCAGTGTTTATATAGTTCCCAACTTCCTAGTATCTGTGTGCATTAGCTGGTAAATCCTTCCTGCTATTTTTTTTAGTTCCTACACACGGATATTTGGGGAAAAAAAGTATATCATCTAGACGATAGTAAAACATAGCGTTAAATTTTTATATATTAACAATGTAAAAATTTTTAAACTATCAAGCTATCATAGATTGAGTACATTATCAAATATGTTACAAATGATTTGGATTATAAAATAAATCCTAAACCTTATTGTGGTTTCATCACAAATTGAGTGCACTCTTATGACTGTCTTGACCTACTTGAAAATATTTTTAGGTTCGCATTGTCGAGCTTGAGGTTAACGCTCTCATCCCCTTGAAGAGTCTAGGCATTCAACCCATGCATGCTCACACGTTTGGTTGTCTACAACACATGTCAATATTTGTTTTTTTAACTATGACTGTAATTTATTACAGTATATAATAAAAGTACTTATGTATTTTGTTGTATGATTGTATATATACGTTATTATGAATAGACATTCACTTTAAATTTGTACATCTTTTACTCTTGCAATTTATTGTTAATATGTTTTTCCCAAAAACAAAAAAATGTGCTTTCTCCATTTATTCTTTTTTTAAGAATTTTAAAAAGTGAAAATAAATTCCTTTTTCCTTTGGAGCTAGCCCCCAAATGCCATGTCTTGTGAGTTGTGACTCATTTTATATGCAACAAACCTACAATTGAGAGCAATCACTAATCTACAATTGCAAAGAATATGTTTTATTCTTTCATCGAGCTAGGACCCTCGCTGACAGCCCGCAAACCATGGAAGAGATTTATCCTTACATGGTATCAAAAATTGGATAAAATTGAAAACTTGAATGTTAAAAGACTAAATTAATAACGTTGAAGTTTGATTAGAGCCAGTAAATTGGATAAATTTAATGATGAAACGTAGCAAAAACGTTTTTATATTTGTGAAGAAAATATTTTAATTTTTGATGGAAATGTTTTGATAAGTAATCAAATACCAGCACATGACTTTATCCAAAAAAAAAATATATATTTGTAAAGAAATATTATCTTGGTACCAAAGGATGTCTCTGGATATTGTTCAATTGACCCTCCATTCTGCCTGTTACACTTAAAACCCTTGTAGTCACATCACATGGACTAGGACTTCGTTACCCCTCAACAAACAACATAATGCATGCACAACTAAGGAGTCTCATTATTGTAGCTTTCTGCAGTGTTCAAATAATTGTTCTATTTGACCTTGTGAATATAAACAAAAATGAGAATATACAATTAAAATGTTCTTTTGGTAAAGTGCTGCCCAACTCACGAGGATGTACATGTCAATAGAAATTAGAATCTATAAAAGGTAAACACGAATGAGATGGGACTTTCCTCAAACTTGGATTTATTGGGAAAATAAAAGTAGAATTTCTGCCTCTGCCCCCATCTCCCATGTCATTGCTACCTTTGATTGGAAATATTGTCTAAAAGAAGTTAAATGAGCATGTTCGGTTTCTTGCAGAATGATATGCAAATACAGCTGCTTGCCTCACTCTCACAGCTCACCTTAATGACAACAAAATTAGGAATGTAACCTTATGCTCAACAAAATTTTGTAAAAAGTTTTCTACCGTATACTTGTGGAGATTCAAATATTCAATTGGTACAAACTTGATCGAAAACATACAAAAGGTAATACATACTTTCCTACGCTACCTGTAATTATAACGATACAAAAAAATTGTCCAAATACTTACAAGAAAAGAGAAAATACTCAAATCGATTAACATTGTTCCTCTTCCCTAGTACAAAAGGTCAATTACTTGATGCGTAAAATAAGTGATGCATGTAGTCAGAAAAAGGGACTATTCTATCATTGAAACTGCACACAATCACAACAGTTCAATGCTTAAAAAGACACTTTCTGGTTAAATTGAAAGGACACAATCACTATAGTTCAATGCACAAAGGCACTTTCATGCTGAACTTTTTAATTAAAAGTCTTCTTTGTGTGCAGTACTGACCCATCTTTTTTTCCTTTTTCAACTCAATGCAGTGGCTTTTACTGACTTGAAAATTCTTCATAAGATCAAGGACATATTTTATGAGAACAGACAAAAAATATTTCCCATGTGAGGAGCATTTCATGAATATTCTGTTGTGATTCTTGTGAATGCAAAAACCTTTGTCTATGCCAAATTAGGAATTGCCCACAGAGACCACTAGCCTATTTTTGCCCTTCTTGGCAGTCAGCCCCATTCCAAGTGACTCGTGACTGGGCTGGACATGGCCAACTTGGGCTTAATTTCAGCCCCTTTTCAGACTGCCACGTAATTAATGATTTATTAAAAACTAGTTAATCACATACTAACAAGCAAAAACCATTGGTGGAGATCCACCCCATTTTAATTAATTTAGGTGCTTGACCCACTAATTAGAGACACAAGTTGTAAGTTGCAACACAGTCAATTTTTTCAACTTTTTGATAAAGTTAATTATGCTTAAATCCCCATAGATTCCTTAACCAATACAAAATTCCTATTCTGATTCTTGATAGTTACAGCATTATATTATTCTTTTAAACAATGCCTATTTCATGTTCTACTCACAGAGACAGTACACATCTAAGATATCACAATTCAGAGTGTAGTGTCACAAATTCAATTTTTTGATTAATATGCCAAAGTTGAGTAGGTCTCTTCATTTTCTAGTTAGGAAAAAAATAAAAAGACAAAGAAAGTAAGAGACCTTATGCAGTTGTACTCGTTCGGTATATATTGATGTAGTCATTTTCTCAATCAGATCTTTTTCGTGACTGAGAAAAGGAGAATGGATCTTCAACCATAATCTCACGTTGACAATTGGGAAACCACAACTGAGAGAATGGATTTTTGAAAACTATTACTATCAAATCACATGAATTACGGAATGATTGAACTTAGATTTAGATGGATTCGAGATAATAAAAATGACTTATCTTTTTGTACGATAAAGGAGACTATATTATCTTTTGGCATTTAGAATATAATAGAGACATCTTAGAATGGTATCTCCCAAGTCCACTCCAACACCCACAAAGTCAATACTTTCTCCACCACTAGCATTGCCTGTCTTTAACTTAAACTATATCTCTTTAGTCTTTATTAGTTTACTAATTTGCAAATCAAGTATATTCTGAAACATGCAAATGTGCTTACTAGAAAAATATCACTTTTTAAAAGAATTATGGTAAGATAAAAGAAAGGAAAGAAAAAGAATGTCAACTTGGCTATTATCTTTAAAGGAGTAATGCTCTATATTATTTCTTTTTGCACATGACCTCCGGAGGATCTCAGGTTGTCAATAAGAACAATTTGACTTGTGTTAAACTAGTAAATACTATAGCTCTGGTGCTGTTCCAGCCATCATTGCTGCCATTCTGAAAGTTTAGCTTTATGTATCAATAATTTATTACTTCTGCATGTTGTACTAGAGATAGAATTTGATAAAGGGGGAATCCAATAACTTTTTTTTTAATTAGTTGGAAGTTGTAACACTCCTCTCCCCACCCCCCACCCCACCCCCCACCCCCACCCCCCTCCCCTCACCCAAGAAAATAGTAAAATTTAGTCCGGCTAAGATACTTCATACTTCTATAGAGCTCATCTATTGGCATTTGTAAAGTATTTGACAATAGCCATAAATTAAAATAAGTATTTTAAATTATTTAAAAAACACCCGTTTGAACTCAAAGAATAAATCCAGAGTTTGGACTAAATAAATGTGAATTTGATTCAAAAAATAAGATTTGCTTTGCACCATATCAAACAAAGTTGAATGTAATAGTGATAAATCATATGATTGGCTCTAACTTATTATGACCATGTTTTAATGTCTTTAATCTAAAAAAAAAAAAAAAAAAAAGCAGCAGCAGCAATTTTCCTAACTTAACCCTTTGCAAACCCCTAAGCTTATTTGATTAAGTAGGCGGTTGGATGTAAGGCTGTCTAGCGGTCCGGTTTGCACCAGATCGGACCGGCGCCGGACCGGCAACCGGATTGGACTTGCATCGGACCGGCGCAAACCGGACTAATTAAAAAAATTTCCAAACGATCCGTCCCCCGACCCGTCACCCCCATTTTACACCGACTGGACTAAATAAAATTGGACCAAAACCGGTCCGGACCGGACCGAAAAAATTAAAAAAAAAGTTGTGGGCTACTTGGAATATAGTCGTTGGCAAAGGCTCTTTTCACCAACAGCCGTTGGCCAACGGCCAAAAACGGCTCTTTTTTGCACCCCACCCCTTAGGCGCCCCCATACCCCTCCAACCTATTTTTTCTATAAATACCATAATTTTTCATCAATTTATTCACAATGTCTGTAATATTCTCTCTAAATCTCTCTCAATCTCTCTTATTTCTACAATGGCTATTTGCTAAATAATTCAAAATTGCTCTCGCAAAAAGAGTTTAATTTCTAAATTGCATTACAAAAAATATTTGAAGTGGAGTGGAAAATTGTTCGGTGCAGTTCTGGTCAAGTTTCAACTTTCACTTCTAAGTTCTAAGTTCTAATGCGACATCAAGTAAACTCGTTCTTATTTCTTATTATCTATTTTAATTTTTTTGCAATATTGTTTTCAGCATATACCCATACTTTAGTAATTTATTTGTTTTCTTTACTTGTAATAATGTCTGGAGTGCGGAGAGCACTTACTGGGCGTACGTGTAGCAGTCGTAGATCACGTGCTAACCGGGGGGAGGGGGAGGAGATGATAGACGTAGTCGTGCTCTAGGTAAAAGACCAATTGGTAGTTCTAGCGCTCCTGCTCATCTAGATGATTTTACTCAGGAAGATGATATGCAATTTTATCATGATGTAGATTTTGATCACCCACTAGATAATGATATGTTAGAGGCACAATATCAAGAAAATACCAAAGGGGTTAATTTAGAAGATGAAACACCTACTAGTCAATTTCATGGTGAACCTAAAGAAACTGAATCTGAATTACCACCTATGTCTCCTAGTAGAGAACCAGCTACACGACCGGACAGATCGGATGTGTGGAAATTTATGACTAAAAATATTCCGGCTCAGAGCGCTAAATGTAATCTTTGTAAAAAAGTTTGGGATTTTAAAACCGGCAAGCATGATGGTGGGACAGGGAAGTTGAGAACACACTTAGAAAACCATCATAAGGAAGAATGGGAAAAGAAGCCAGGTGGCACTCTATCAGGGAACAGAATTGCTCCATCTCAAGGTAGTGGAGTTTAACAGGAAATTAACCCAGTGACTGGGGGGAGGGGGCTTATACATTATGATAAGAAGAAAGATAGAGAACAAATGACAAAATAATTACGGTAGAGCGCTTATCTTTTACATTTGCTTCTTGTATTGGTTTTGTTCGTTATATTCAAATCTTATATAATCCATCTTTTCAAAGTTTTCCAAAAACTACGGTAAAAAATGATATTATAAAATTTAAAAATGAATATAGACAATATTTACGACATATGTTTTATCAATTTGATTGTACACTACTAAAAATTCAGTCTTTTCAGACCGCTGTTATCCGACATAAATTCGGTATGAACCAACTATTCGACCGCAGCGGTCGTTCAATTGATTTAATTTTTTTTTTTAAAACATCCGACCGCAGCAAAAATATAATATTAATATATTTTAATTCATCCGACCGCTGCGGTCGGACAACTATTAGATTTACCCGCTGGACTGCTCCGTTAAGCTCATTTCTCTCTCTCTCTCTCTCTCTTCACCAAAAAACACCCCAATTCCCCACCCCAAAATACTCCCAAATCCGTCCCCCAACCCCAATTTCTCCACAAATCCCCAATTTCCTTATCTACATTGGTAAGTATCTCCCAATTTCACTATCTTTTTCATTTTTTTCTTCACTTTCACAAATCCTAACCCCCATTTTTTTTTCTTCCATAGATCCAGCCTGCCACCTCCTTACCACAGCTCCGGTGGACCTCAGCAGCCCACCACCATAGGCATCTCGCCACCTCAGGCAGCCCGCCACCTGGGTAAGTGTTTTTGTTCCTTTTTTATTTTTATTTTTTTGCTATGATCTTGAATTGGTATATGAAACTAGGATTAAGAAAGCTAACTATTAGTTGAAGATTAGTAGTAAACTAGTCCATTTTATGTAGTATTACTTAGTTTAATTTATTAGTTTAGTTTAGAAAGTTAACTAGTTTGCTTAAAAATTTAAAAAAAATAAAAAATAAAAATGAGAACTTATGTAGTTGTTATGGTGTTTGGGTGATGATGATGTTGTCATAGTTGGAATGAACATTCATATGTGAGTAATGAAAGTTGTAAATTATTGGGTTATTTGGTATATAAAAATTGTAAATTTCTATGGCAACTTGTTGGGGTAGTTGTAAATTGTTGTTTTGGATTTTGGTAGAAAATGGAGAAAATGATGATACACTTTGAAACTTGGGTTTTGTTTTGGATTTAGCCTTTGGAGTTGTTATGGAAAGTTGAGTTGTTAACTTTGTCGACAAAAATTGAAAACGAGAAAGAAAAGAATGATGGGGATATTGTTGGGGTTAATATTGTTGTTTAATTGAAATAAAAAATTAGATTTTGAATTGAAAAGTATAATGTGTAGTCTTGGTATTGGGGTTGATATTGTTGGAAAAATTGAAAGTTGACAATGGAGTTAATAAAATTTTTTGTGGTTATTGTTGAATATTGTTGTTGTTGTTGTTGAATTATTGTAAGTTGGAAATGAATATTTTTGTGGATCCTATTTTGGTAGTAGTAATAATGAACTTTGTTGTTGTATCAAAGAAGAGTATAACGTAGAAATTAAAATAGGATTAATAGCCGTTATGATGTGCTTTATTGAACTAGCTAATAGTTAGAAAGTTAGGAACATAGGGAGAAAGTTAGGTTCCTAAATTGCTTAAGTTTGAATCTTTCTAACCATTAGTTTGTTTTACAAACTAGGGAGAAAATATATTACTTTCATAGCTTAAAGTGTGTTACTATCATACTTAACAATAATTTAGGAGACCTTAGCTATAAGTAATAGTAGTTACACAACTTAAAATATCTTAATTATTTTCGTAAATTGATTTGAATAATTAAGTATTAGGCCTAGAACTAGAATTCAAAAATTGAAAATAATTAAGTATGATTATTTTAAGATTATTTTCTTTTTAGGTAATTAGTAATAAGAATATTTTATGTAGTGATTTATAATGTATGATTTATTTATATTATATTTTAAGAGACATTAGTATAGATAAGTAAATAGTTTTATCATTTTGAATAAATAGATATAAGTTGCAAATGAGAAGTGTTATTAATTACTAAATGATAATCTTAGAGAACAAATTAGTTAGTAATATAAAAGTAATTGACTTAGAAAATTATACAATTACTTAATCTTATGAAAATTGGTAGTGTATCAAAGAAATGTTTGTTTAAATCTTTGCAATTTAATATGCACCTCAAACGTATAATTTTTGTGTAGATATGGTTCATGAAAGTCGTAGCTGGATGTATAATAGAAATAATCCCGGCCGAGGCGGGATGAGGGCAGAATTTGTAGTAGGTGTTGGAGACTTTATTGAAAAGGCGAAAACACTTGATGATTTTCTACAGTGGGGCCAGATTAAGTGTCCTTGTGTGGACTGCAAGTGCATAAAAGGAAAAAATTTGAAGATGTTGAAATGCATCTTTATAGGAAGGGTTTTATGCCAGATTATTTTGTTTGGGTTTATCATGGAGAGTCTAGGGATGTGGGGGGTGATGTTCATTTTCAAAATGCTTATGTCGGTGGGAGTGGTCCGTTTGTGGAGAATGATCTTGATAATTATCAAATGAACGATATGGTTAATGATGCTTTTGGGATGTACCCAGAGGAGCCATCCCAACCGGGTACATCACAACCAAATGTTGAGCACATTCCTAATGATGAGGCAAAGCTCTTCTACAAACGGTTGGAGGAAACTAGTCGTCCATTGTACGAAGGCTCAATGTATTCCAAGTTGTCAGTTGCTGTTAGATTGTTAAGTATTAAATCTGATTTTAGTATATGTCAAGCAGCCATGGATTCCATCATTGACCTTATGAATAATTTCAATCCGACTAACATGGCATTACCAACTAATTATTACCACACTAAGAAGTTGGTTTCTACGTTAGGTCTTTCTGCTCAGAGAATTCATTGTTGTGTCAACGGTTGCATGATGTTTTATAAGGATGATGCAGAATTAGATAAATGTAAATTATGTGAGGAGCCTCGTTACAAGCCGGTTCTAAACCCTAAAAAGAAGCCGATACCTGTTAAGTCGATGCATTACTTACCCCTTATACCTAGGTTAAAGAGGTTGTATGCGTCGATGAGCTCTGCTCCTCATATGAGATGGCACCATGATCGTACAAAACAGCCAGGCATTCTAAGCCATCCGTCAGATGGTCAGGCATGGAAACATTTTGATCAGGTGTATCCGGCATTTGCTAGTGAACCAAGAAATATAAGGTTGGGTCTATCTTCAGATGGGTTCACTCCTTTTGATGTCTCGTCTACACCTTATTCTTGTTGGCCCGTATTTGTCGCACCGTACAATCTTCCGCCCGAAATGTGCATGACTAGTCCTTATCTGTTTTTGAATTGCATTATCCCAGGGCCACATGACCCGAAAGCCTCGATTGATGTATTTTTTCAGCTTTTGATTGATGAGTTAAAGTTATTGTGGTATGAAGGTGTGGAAACATATGACATATCAATGAAACAGAACTTTCAACTGCATGCTTCTTTGATGTGGACTATAAATGACTTTTCAGCTTATGGAATGTTGTCTGGGTGGTCCACTGCTGGTAAGCTCTCTTGACCTTATTGTATGGAAGATACAAAAGCATTCACTTTGAAAAATGGTGGTAAGATTACATGGTTCGACTGTTGCGGTCGATTCTTGCCAATGGATCATTCGGGAATAACAGTAGTGCATTTATGAAGAATCAGGTTGATTTTGAGGAGCCTCCGCTAAGGTTGTCAGGAGGAGAAATATGGGATAGGGTTAAGGTGTATCCTAAGGTAACTGACCAACGTCCATCTAAAGCACCTGGCTATGGTATTGATCATAATTGGACTAAACAAAGTATCTTTTGGGAGTTGCCTTATTGGAAGGATAATCTTCTTCGACATAACCTGGATCCCATGCATATTGAGAAGAATTTTTTCGAGGCTGTCTTTAATGATGGATGCCAGGAACAAGACAAAGGATAATGTGAAGGCCAGGTTGGACCTTGAGGAGCTTTGTAGGTGACCTGAGTTACACTTATCTCAAGTTGGCAACACGATTTGGCTTCCCAAGGCCAGTTACACATTCAGATTGGATAAAGAAGAATGATTTGTTATTGGGTCAAGAATTTGAGGATGCCTGATGGATATGCATCAAACTTAGAAATGTGTGTTGATATGACAGAAGGAAAATTGACTCATATGAAAAGCCACGATTGTCACATCTTCATGGAAAACTTGCTCCCAATTGCATTCAATGGCTTGCCTGATAAAGTTTGGAAACCACTGACAGAGACGAGCCTATTTTTTAAGAAGCTGTGTTCTAAGACATTGAAGGAAGAGAATCTTAAGTCGTTGGAAAGTAACTTTCCTGTTGTCGCGACTAAGTTGACAAAAATCTTTCCCCCTGGTTTCTTTAATGTAATGGAGCATCTTCCGATTCACCTCGCGGAAGAGGTACTATTGGGAGGCCCGGTGCACTGTAGATGGATATATCCTTTTGAGAGGTAAGGTCTCTTAAGTTATTATTAACTCATTTTTTTAATTCATCTTAAGTAAATTAATTAATATAATGTATTATGAAGAACTATTGGCAAGTGTAAGCGGGACGTGAAAAACAGGAACCAAATTGAGGGGTCCATATGCGAGGCATATCTGGCTAGAGAAACTTCTCATTCTTGTTTGTATTATTTCGATCAAAATGTGCCATGTTTGCGAAATAGGCCGGATCGAGATGATGTTGGAGACAACAATGATCCAAATTATCCACCATTTTCTATATTCAATTAACCTGGTAGAGGAAAGTTAATGACCGAAGTATGCAAGTTCAATGACCGGGACAGAAAAGCAGCTACAACTCATGTTTTGTTGAATTGTCCCGATGTCACGCCTTTTTACAAGTATGCTTTTTTTTTTTTTACATTAAAACCTAACATTCAAGTTTCATCATTAATCTAACTAATGAGATTTTTTGGCGCATCATCCAGTCACTTTGTTGGAGAATTTGGCGCTGCTGCTGTTTATGAAAAATTTTCAGATTGGTTTAGAGAATTTGTAAGTGTTATATAAACAAATACATAAGTTTTTTGATATATATCTATATATATGTTGGTTTAGTATGTACAACTATCTTGAACTTTATATAGGTACTCAATCCGGATAATGGCATAAACTTCCCATTGTTGCATGATATATCTCACGGGCCTTATTATAAATACAAGAGGATGTCTAAGTACTTTGTTAATGGGTACAAGTTCCATACTACAGAATGGTCCTTGGGGAAGAAAACAAACAACAGTGGTGTGTGTGTGAAAGGTGGTACTGGTGACCAGGATGTAGACTTTGATTACTATGGTGTGATTGAGGAGATTTTAGAAATAGAGTTTACAGTAGGTTGGCCTCGTAAAAGATTGGTGCTTTTTTGTTGCAAGTGGTTTGATCCGAGTCCAAAGGGTACGAGGGCAGACCCAAGTTCTAAAATAGTTGAAGTTAATCACAAAAGGTCATATGGACATTATGATCCTTTCATCATTGCCCAGAATGTGAAGCAAGTGTGGTACATTCCTTATCCACCGACAATGAACAAAGCCAAAGCCAAATCCAAATCCAAGGCCAATTGGTGGGCTGTTCTAAAAGGCAAGCCGGTGGGAAGAGTGGAAGTAGATGATGTATTAGATGTTGCATATAAAATTGAGGTATCAGCCGTTCCCTTGATTGCGGATATTGAATTAGCCGACCAGTTGCAACATAGTGAAGGCATCTATGAACAGTTTGATGAATCGGTGGTTAGACGTGGAAAAAATACGACTAATTTTGGAGAAGGAACATCTAGGGCAAACAAGGAGGATGAATATATGGATGACGTTGAAACAAGTGAGAAAGAATTTGTTGATAGCGATGAGACGAGCGAGGAAGAAGAAATAGCCGATGACCTTAACGCGAATGATGATGATTGACATGTTCGTAGTTTGTTGTTTTTACTTTAGTACAATTATTTGCACTACTTTATAAATGTATTCCATAAAAATTTATAATTTGATTATATTGTGCTAATTTATTGTGCTTATTTTACAGATATGTCATCTTCGGAGAAGGCTAGGGGGAAAAGAAAGGTTCAAAGTACCTCTCCTGCTTCAGGTCATACTACTCCTCCTGGACATGTACCTCATATGCTTCCTACACATCCTCCGTCTACATATACTCCAGGTTTTTTCACTCCTCCTCCTGCCTTTCCCCCTGGCATGCCCCTTCCTACATCGCCTGGTTATGTCATTCGTCCGTATGGCATCGGTTCATCATCCATGCCTTTGCCATCTTCCAGTCCATCACCTTCCCCTTCATCATCTACTCCTTCTGGATCTACGGTGCCACCTTCTGATCCGAGCTCGGTGGACGCTTCGATACCACCTACTGTACCATATTATGATCCGAGCTCGCCTTATTACATTGGTCCTGCAGGATCATATGATGATGACGGGAGGGTGAGGATTTATCCTGAGGGTAGTCGTGGGTAAGTATTATTTTTTATTATTTTTTAAGTATTTAATTCTACTGTGAAGTTTAATTTTTTAGTATATTTATTAACACTAGAAATTTTTATCTAGTTTTACTCCCTCGAACGTGGCTACTCCCATAGTCACCGCATGCATTAAATCTATATGGACTGAGCCATGGCCATCCTGGGGTAGGGTACCCTTCCAGGTACAGCTGGGCATGTCTGACAATTTTCAGGTAATAACTATATTTTATTTTTTAATAATTTATTTAAGTGTCACTTTTTTAAAAATCTAATATTTTTAATTATTTCAGGCAAAGTGTAAATGGCATCCTGCCTTTGATAACATTGCCCGAAGCAATTTCCTTGGAGAATGTGCAGATAAAGTGAAAGGTAACCTGTATGATTTTCGGGCCAAAGAAAAGAAGCCCGAGTGGATATACGATCACGTTTGGGTAAAATATCTACAATATTGGGATAGTGATGAATTTAAGAAGAGGAGCGCCCAAGGAAAAGCTGCACGAGCCTCCGAAAGGGGTGGATTGCTGCACACCGGGGGTTCGGTTAGCGCAGCGACTCAGTGGATGCTAGTGGTAACTTATTAATTAATTGTATGTATTATTTTATGTAACTCACATTAATTTTCTATCTAACTTGTCATCTTTTTAATTTTGTAGGAAAAGGAAGAAGGGCGGCCAGTTCGTGTGCCTGAAATCTTTAAGAAGAGGTATATATACAGAAACAAAAAAGGAGAAGAAGTGTGGGTCGAAGACCGTGCTAAAGAGCTATATGTAAGTTATTAAATTCAATCTTTTAAAGTTATTAAATCCATCAATATTTGTAAATCTAATTCTTGTTATTAATTTTTTTTTCAGGAAAAGGCTACGGCGGTCTATGAAGAAAGGATTGCGAGTCAGGCATCCGAGTGTGGTACCAGTACCCCAGCTCAAATGACACTAGAGGAGGAAACCGCACTATGGTTGGAGATGAATGGCGGAGTAAAGAAGGGAAGTGCTTACGGCCTTGGATCGCAGTATGCCTCAGAACGTCTAATTCCAGGTTTGTTTGGCACTTACACTCCTCCTGCTAGTTCAATTAATCCCTCGATGGAAGCTTCTTTGCGCAATGAAATCGAAGAGCTTAAGAGAAAGAGTGAAGAAGAACGTTTGCACAATGAAGAAAATATGAGAGCCGTGTGGGAAATGATGCAGAACATTATGTGTGGTAGTGCGGACAAGGGAAAGAAGGGCAAGGGCAAGGGCAAGAGCAAGACCAAGAGCAAGAGCAAGAGAAAGAGAAAAAGCCGGGGGAAAGGCAAGAGCAAACGTCAATACAGCTCGTCGTCTGAGTCTGGTTCTGAGTCTAGTTCTGAGGCAACGAAGTAGTAATAATAGATTGTTGATGTTTTAGACTTGTTTTAGACATGTATTAACTTGTTTGGATCACTATTCGAATTGGAGATGCTATGTAAATTGTTAAAGTTCCAATTTAAAGGCAATAAGCCTTGTTTAGACTATTATTAAGGCTTGTAGAAGCCTAATCTTCTTCTGGGTGCTGTTTTTACTGTTTTTTACAGGTGGTGTAGCTGTAATTGCAGGTTTTTTATTGCAGGTTTTACCCAGATTTCCGACCGCAGCGGTCCGAAATCAGGATATTTTTTTACCCAGAAATTGCAATTTCCCACCGCCGCGGACGCCTAGCTCAAAAAAAAAAAAAAATTCCCAGATTTTTAGAATCTCCCATCGCCGCGGTCGCCCAACTCAAACAAATTTCTCAGATTTTTGCAATCTCCCACCGCGCCGGTCGCCTAGTTCATCATATTTTTTTTCCACC